>OX596234.1:8580110-10025227 GCA_951394345.1 Salicornia ramosissima | reverse complement strand
CTACCAGTGTTGGCGTTACCCCTCCGGGAGAGCCTAACTTGCCTGCTCAGGAGGTGGTAATTGTGGAAGATGAGACAGAAGATGGTTGTCTCGTGGATGCCGCCAAAGTGAGAGCGCGGCAGAGGGCTCGTGAAAAGGCCCTGAAAGCTCCGGAAGTTCCGGAGATTGATCCCTCTGAGGTATGGCGTCTTTGTTTCGTTTCTATTTGTTTGTATTTTTTTATTTTTTACACAAGTGTGGATGCCAGTGCTAATAAGGTCTTCCTTAGCTGGATTTATTTATGCAAGGCAAGTCTCCTACCGCCGATGATTATCGGATGGAGTAACTAGGCCCCCATTTTGGGCGTAGCGTTGCCATTCCGCGGCGCGGTGCCGGAGGGACTGTGGAGGTGGACGCCTCCAATAACTTGGGTTCTTTTTCCTTTCCACTACCTGGAGATGTACAGGTGAGGGCGGGGTCGTGGGGGTATGGTTTTGCCACGATCCCAGATCACTTTAGGCCGGGACCGAGGCCGTTGGGGCCCTACTTCCATCCGCAACTAGATGTCGATATCAATGAGTCACTAATGGCAGATTTGAGCCTGCCTAGGGGTGACTTGGGATACCGGCTGCTACAGGGGGTGAGGTTATCGGCGAACCGTAGTTAGGAAAGATGGGTTAACCCAGCCCAAGTCCTGTGCCACGATGTTGCCTGTGTAAGTTCTTATGTTTATTTCTATGGCTTTTCTGTATTTCCATACTAGTTACTGTTCTTATCTGATGTAGTTGTCTTATTGTCGTTTAGGTTGCAAATTCGGCGGCGGAGTTGGCCGAGGCCTACTGGGCCTGTGCCGCCGACTTGGAGCATGCACGGAAGTTGGTGGATCCTCTGACTAAGGAAAATAATGGCCTGAAAAAGGCTGCTGAAGAGAGGGAGATGAAGCTGTCCCAGCTTGAAGAGGAGAGGGCAAGTGTGGATGCTTCCATCTTGGCCTCTAAGAAACTGGCGGCTGATGCTGAAGCTGCTAAGGAGGCCTGCAAAAAACAGGTGGATGACGCCGAGGCTGCTCTGCACTCTGCCAATACTAGGGCAGCTGAAGCTGAGGCTGCCAGCCAGGCTATCAGGAAAAAGGGGGATGCTTTGGCTGCTGAACTGGAGACTGTTAAGGGTGATCTCAGAACTGCCAATAGCAGGGCTGAGGCTACCCTGATAGTGGCGAAGTCTGCTGAAGAGAAGGCAGCGGCTAATGAGGCAAAGGTGGAGGTTGCCAAAGAAAAAGCTAAGTCCGCCATCAAAAGGGCCCACGAGAAAGTAGAGGGTGCCAAGGCGAAGGCGGTGGATGATTTTGTCAAGTCTGCCGACCTTCGTCAATTTTGCACGTTAAGGTTTGATGGTGGCTGGATTGCCGCCATGAGGTGCGTGCTGGCACTTTACCCCGAGGTTGACTGGGTTGCTGTGGAAAATGCTTTTTCTGAAGGGACAGCCAGTCAACCATTGAACGAGGAAGATGTGTTCCCTGAGGAACATGTTGGCAATGTGTCACCTCATCTTACCGGGGTGCCGGTAGCAGGAGACGACACGACGAATCCTGAGGTCACGGCAGCGTCTACTGCAGCTAGGGATGCCCCTGAAGGGGCTGAATAATGTGTTGGGCGGCCTTCTCCCATTCTCTCTTCTTGTACCTCTAACTGTTCTTTGTAACTTCTGCAGTGTTTTGTACATATATTTTGTAACACTTGGTGTCATTTTTATTTTTGTGAAAATGGGCTGCCATGCCATTAAGCTTGTAATGTGTAATGCCGCCGCCGGTCATTACTGGCTTTTCAAAGTATATAATACTTTTTATTTTGTTAAAGAATAGTTCCCTTTAATTTTCGTTGAATTTAATTCATACTCTACAATATTGTTAGAGCTTGTCATTATTGTATTGTGAGTGCAGTTCTTCCTTGAATTTTGTATTGCAAATATCAAAAGAGAAGGTTTTCATCTGACAATTTTACTGCAGATATTTTTGCTTCTTATTGCAAATGTTTAGGACGATTGTTATTTTATGACTTTTACCTTCATCCAGCCTTTCGCTGCTAAGTTAATGTTTCTTGGCAGCTAGGCTTTTGGATGACAGTGGCCTTTGGCCTTAGCTGTCATCTGGCCTTTTGGCTGCTGAAGAAGGTTCTTGGCAGCTAGGTTTTTTGGATGACAGTGGCCTTTAGCCTTAGCTGTCATCTGGCCTTTTGGCTGTTGGCAGGTTCTTGGCAGCTAGGCTTTTTGGATGACAGTGGCCTTTAGCCTCAGCTGTCATCTGGCCTTTTGGCTGCTGAGATGGTTCTTGGCAGCTGGGCTTTTTGGATGACAGTGGCCTTTGGCCTTAGCTGTCATCTGGCCTTTTGGCTGCTGAGATGGTTCTTGGCAGCTGGGCTTTTTGGATGACCAGTGGCCTTTGGCCTTAGCTGTCATCTGGCCTTTTGGCTGTTGAGATGGTTCTCTAGTACATAATTGAAATACTTAAATAAATAAAAAAATAAAACTTAGTTGTATTAAAGGTTTAGCCTCTATACATTTATCAGTTACGTAAATGTGTAAATTTTATACATAATACTTCTTGAGTACTCTGGCGTTCCAAGTATTCTTTAATTCCTTGCCGTCCATTCCAGCAAGCCTGTAAGCTCCACAGGTTACCGTCTTTGTTATACGGTATGGCCCTTCCCAGTTGGCCGTTAATTTCCCTTCTCTGTTCTGTTTGCCGGTAGCGTCAGTTCGTCTCAGAACCAAATCGCCATCTTGCATAGGCCTGTGGTGTACTTTTTTATTATACGCCATTTTGATTTGATCTTTGTATGCTGCTTGGCAAAGTTCTGAGATAAGTCTGACCTCGGCTAGCAAGTCAAGGTCTTGTTTTAATAACTCGTCCTTGAGCTCAGGCTGGTATGTCTGGATCCTGAAGGATGGCAGCCCTACCTCTACCGGCAATATGGCTTCTTGTCCGAATGTGAGTCTGAAGGGTGTTTCCCCTGTAGATTCTTTCTCAGTTGTCCTGTTATCCCAAAGGACGTCTGGTATTAAGTCTGCCCACTTGCCCTTGAGGTCGTCTAACTTATTTTTCAAAGCATTTAGGATTTGCTTGTTTGCCGCCTCGGATGCAAATGCCATTTTCACTTTTAGAGGCTCCAGATAATCTCTCCGGGGCTTGCAGTCAAATTGGGTTCCATGATCAAAGACTATTGCCTGGGGTATCCCAAACCTTGTGATTATTTGTTCCCATATGAATTTTTTAACTTGGGCCGTGGTGATAGAAACGGTTGGGATGGCTTCGATCCATTTTGTAAAGTAGTCAATAGCCACTATCAGGAATTTTCGTCCCCCTTTGCCTTTTGTGAATGGTCCCAGTATGTCCATCCCCCATTGGGCAAATGGTACGGGGCTCCATATTGGTTGTAGGTCGTTTGGTGGAGTGTTAATCATTGGAGCAAACCGTTGACACTTGTCGCATTTTTGAACATAGGTCTGGGCATCCCTGAGCATATGGGGCCAATAATATCCGGCACATAGCGCTTTCAGTGCTAAGGCTTTTCCGCCAATGTGATTCCCACAAATCCCTTCATGTATTTCTTCCAAGATTTTCTGTCTATCTTGGTAGCACATCGTAGTAAAGGTAGGTGGAAAGATTTTTTGTAAAGCAGGCCTTGGTATACACAATACCAAGGTGCCTGTTGTTTGATCTTAGCTGCCAATGTTTTGTCTTCTGGGAGTGTTCCCAAAGTTTTGAAGGTAAGAATTGAGTGAAACCATTCCCCTTCCGTAGCGACGACATTGGCAATAAGAATATAGTTGATCACTTTGGCGGCCCTGATCTCAATGAGGACATTGCCTCCTAAATCTGCCAAAGGTGATGTTGCCAGCCGTGCGAGGGCGTCGGCAGACTGATTGTTCTCCCTTGGGACCAGTTGTATCTCGAAGGATGATAGTTGGCCGGCCAGTTGCTTAAGATAGTCCCTGTATTTGACTATTGTAAGTTCCCTAGCCTCCGCTGTGCCCTCCATTTGAGTGGCCACTAGTTGGGAGTCTGTTATAAGTTTGACTTGTTCTGCCCCGGACGCGATTGCCAACTGGATTCCTGCTATGGCGGCCTCGTATTCTGACTCATTATTGGTTGCTTTGAAGCTAAACCTTAGAGCATATCGATGAATGATACCATCGGGGCTGATTAGCCTGACGCCGGCACCAGAGCCGGTATTGCAAGACGAGCCGTCCGTGGCTACGGTCCATTCTTGTGTTGGGTCCGTCATGGTAAATGATGTTTCTGCGATGAAGTCTACCAAAGCTTGTGCTTTAATGGCATTCCTGGGTTTGAAAGATATGTCGTATTCTGACAACTCTATTCCCCATTTCATCATTCTGCCCGACACCGCTAGCTTTATTAGGGCTTTGTCCAGTGGGTGATTGGTGAAGATGAGGACGGAATGGGCATCAAAGTAGGGGCGTAAACGTCGTGCCATGACCATAACGGCTAAAGCCAATTTTTCAATTGATGAGTATCTGATTTCCGTGCCGTTTAACACGTGGCTGGTAAAGTAAACCGGCATTTGTATTTTTTCTCTTTCGACCAGTAGTACTGCCGCCACGATATTATCGGATGCCGAGACGTATACTTGCAGTTATTCTCCTTTTTCAGGCCTAGTCATTGTGGGTAGGCTTTTGAGGTGATCTTTGATTTTGTAGAATGCCTCCTTTTGTTCAACATTCCACTCGAATTTTTTGTTTGATCGAAGTACTTTGAAGAAAGGCAGGGCGTGAGCCGCTGATTTTGCCATAAATCTTGTTAGAGCCGCCATTCTACCTGTTAGTTTTTGTACTTCTTTGATTTTTGTTGGTTCTGCCATGTCTGTTATGGCTTTGACCTTGTCTGGGTTGGCGTCTATCCCTCTTTCTGATACCATATATCCTAAGAACTTGCCGGATGTGACGCCAAACGTACATTTCTTAGGGTTTAACTTCATTTGAAATTTCCTAAGTGTTGCAAATGTTTCTTCAAGGTCGGCAAGGTGTTCACCTTGGGTTTTGCTTTTGACTATTGTGTCGTCAACATATACTTCGACATTTCTTCCTTTCTGCTTGCTGAAGACTTTATCCACCAGCTTTTGATAGGTTGCACCGGCGTTTTTAAGCCCAAAAGGCATGGCTTTGTAACAAAAGACACCGGCATTAGTCACGAATGCCGTCTTGGGTCTGTCCGACTCTAGAAGGCTGATTTGATGATATCCTGAAAAAGCGTCCATAAAACTAAGTAGTGCATGGTTTGCTGTAGAGTCTACTAGTTGGTCTATTCTTGGGAGTGGGTAGCAATCTTTTGGGCAATGGCGGTTTAGATCAGTGAAGTCGACGCACATTCGCCATTGTCCGCTTTGTTTCTTTACCATCACTACATTAGCTAACCATTCAGGATAGTCACAAGGTTCTATGAACCCTGCCAACAAAAGTTTATTTATTTCAGTCTCAATAGCCTCATTCTTCTCCGCCGAGAATGATCTTTTCTTTTGTTTTACAGGCCTAACACTATCATCTACATTAAGCCTATGTTGTATTACAGAGGTATGGATGCCTGGCATCTCATCAGCAGAAAAGGCGAAGACATCACCGTTGTCTTGCAATAATTGAACCAAGTTGATCTTCATTTGGGCCGGCAACTTTTTCCCTATCTTGACGGTTCTGGAGATATCCGTGGCAGATAAAGGTATATCTTCCACGTCCTCGTCGGGTTTCGGTCTTGGGAGACCATCGTCGTCTGGGCGACCATTGATGTCGTCCATTGATACGGGAGAGACTTCTGGTTGTCGTTTTCTTTTATTGCTTGTGTTCAGCTGAGGTGGAGGCGGAGGTCTCATGGCAGTTACGTAACATGAACGGGCTACCTCTTGGCTCCCTTTCACTTTTGCCGGATAGCCGTCATCGGCTATGTATAGCATAGTTAAGTGATAGGTGGATGGTATGCCTTTGATGTCATTCATCATTGGCCGCCCAATGATGGCGTTGTAAGCAGACGGTATGTTAACCACCAGAAATTCTGTCATTGTTCTTTTGAGTTGTCTCCCCTCTCCCAGCTACGTCGGCAGCCTAATTATGCCTTTCGGTATCACCCTGGCTCCCGTAAAGCCACTGATTGAGTAGTGTACCGGTTTCAGATATTTATCTTCTATCCCAAGTTTGTTGAAGGCTTCTTGGAATAGGATGTTGGCAGATGAACCGCCATCGACCAGGACGCGATGGACTTTACAGTTCGCAATGGATAAGTTGATCACCAGGGGTCATCATGTGGGTATATGATGCCCCTAGTGTCCTCAGTCGTGAATGTCATTTCCGGCACTTCTGCCAACCCCGCCCAGTGGTGGCGGTCATTGAAATTAACTTGATGACGAACCTCCCGCAGGCTTGCCCGGGCGCCGCTAAGGGTTCCGCCATGTACTGGTCCTCCTGTGATGACCACTATGTCGGGTTGGAAATCGGCTTGTTTTTGTTTTCCCTTCCACCCCCTATCGCCTTGCTGTTGGTGAGATGAATCATCCTTTCTTTTATATTGGGCCAGCCGCCCTCTTCTTACTAGTTCTTCGACATTTTCTTTCAGATGGACACACTTATCGGTGATGTGCCCATAGTCGTTATGAAACTCGCACCATTTAGACTGGTCGCGGTTTAGTGCATTCATTTGCCTGGGCCCCTCCACTTTTCATTTTGTTTGTGGAGCGAATAGATCCGTGAACGTTGGGTGTTGAGCTCTGTATAGCCGCCACCATTCTCTGTTCGCAGTTTTTTCTCTACATTCCCCCCTTCTTCCCCGCGTCTTTTTTCCGCGTTTCTAGTGAAGTATTCCTTTCTTTCGAAAAGAGCTTCTTTTTTAAACTCTTTTTTGTAACCTCTTTCTTCTACCGGCCCCTTCTCTGTTGAGGTGCCGGTACCGATCCGGCAGAATTCTTCTGCTCGGATGTATTCATTGGCCTTCCCTAGGACGCCCCCCAAAGTTGTCAGATTTCTTCGTCCTAGGTACTGGCGAAATGGGCTTTCTTGCAATCCTGACATCAGTGCCAAGACAGCGACTTCTTGCTGCATATCAGGTATGGTCACGGCTTCCGTCGTGAATCGAGCAATGAAATCTCTGAGGCTTTCTGATCGCCTTTACTGTATTCCCATTAGTTCGCTCGTCAGCCTTTGTCTTCTTTTGTTGCTGACGAAGTGTGACAAGAATCGGGAGGACAAGTCCCCCCATCGGGCTATAGTAAAGTTGGATAGTGATTGAAACCAACTTTGAGCTATGCCGGTAAGGGTTGTCTGAAAAACCCAGCACCAGGCGTTGTTAACCGTGGTGTAAAGTTGCATATGGCCTTCGTATGCAGATATGTGATCCGTCGGGTCAGATGTGCCATCATACTTGCAGTTTGGCATTTTTATTTTTGGCAGCTCCTCCTCGCTGACAGCCAAAACGAAAGGAGTCCCTTGAGGGAGGACTCTTTCTATATGGCCAGTGACTCTGATGGCTGTCGGCCTTCTTCTCTCCAAATTGTCGTCAAAATTTGTTTCTAGTCTTCTGCTGGGAGTGACTCTGTTCCCAGCCGTAGCCCTAATGTTTGCTGAGTATCCAGGGGGAGGTCTGGATCTAGTTTCAACTTCAGAAAAGTCCCATTCTAACTCTCCCTCCTGCTCTGTTTTTAGGGATTCCATGACCCTTATTGGGGACCCGGGTGTGTGGCGTGTTCTGGGTTTCTTTTTGGCTGCTGCCAGCGTGCTGAGAACAGCGATGGCATTTTGTAGCTGCTCTGGTGTGAACTGGCTGAATATTTCTAAACCAGAGTTTGGAGTCGTCTCTGGTTTGGGTTCAGGTGTTTTTTCACGCTCCACTATTGGAGTGTGGACCGTTTTTTCACTTTGAGTGGGTTTAGGGCTAGTCTCCCTTTCTAGTTGACTGGGGGTGGTCATTTGATATATTTTGAGGTGAGGGTGTTTTTGACTTTTTTAGGTGGATTTTTGTAATCTATCCCCACAGACGGCGCCAATTGTTCCGGTATGGATTTACCGACAATGTTTTATGGTGGTGCAGGAGTGTTCACAAGGACAGCTTTAACCTGCACAAGGAAATAATACGGTGAGCTAACCCCGGGGTGTCTCCGAGGAAAGACCCTCCGATGCTTAAGTTAGCAAGGGGATTAAGTGTGTGAAAGAGGTAAATGAATAGAGAGAATAGAGAGATAGAAGTTGGTTAAATGTATTTGTCCTGCCGTTATCAGGCTGGTGAGGTCTTCTATTTATAGGAGATGGCTTGGCGGTCAAACTGTGACCGTCAAGGAGGGGTGCTTCCTTAGAGTCGTTCCGACAACTCTGATGCAGGCAACTTGTGATGCTGCCATCATTAAGACGGCATGGGTCCTTTGATACCGTCATGAGTGGGACGGCATCTTTGATTCGGCATGGGTCCTCTGACACCGTCGTCATTGAGACGGCATCTTGAAAGGTACTGCCTATGTTAAGTTGACCGTAACCGTTAGCTTTTGTAGCTGGCAATTAAGTGGTGTCTGAAATCTTGGTCGCGACGTTAGTATGGTAGGTCCTGCCGGTTTACCGGTAGGCCCCCATACAAGTAATTTACAAAATAAAAAAATACGAGCTAGTAATTAACAAAATTTTCAAAAATAAATAGCAAAAATACATCAAGTGAAGTTTCCAAATAGAAAAATCAGCTCTAAATAATGTGAACCATTCACCGTGTATTCCAATAAAGCATTAAATTGTACAAACTACAAAAATCAAACATTTACTATATCAACTTCAATATTAGGGGGGGGGGGGAGGTTCAATGTCCCAAAAAAAAATCAATTATAAACACTTTGTTTTACTACAATAAATCTCTTACATATATGTCCCAAAACCATACCCATGATGTACCTGACCCATACCAAATTACCAACACCAGGTATGGCCGTACAGGGGGCGTAGTATGGTAGAGCCATAGAGTACCCATGCTTCAAAACTCTACTTTATTGTCTAGCTCATGCTCATTCTTTAAACCTAAGGCAATTTCTTAACTTTGAAGGTATCATAGTTATGGATGGCTCCCATCATAGTTTAAATCCCATAATTTTTTTATAATTTTGAAGGTATCATAGTTATGGATGGCTCCCATCAAGATCCTACAGTTACCTCCTCATAGGAAAGAAGAGCTTTCCAAGAAAAGACTAAAATGCTCTAGGAAATTATTTTTGTTTGATAAGCTTTTTGATCTACCTATGACTGAGTACTTTGAATTTTCAAGAAGCATGAGGGAGTTTTAAAATCCCGAATCATTAACAATAAGATACATTATGGCTTCTAATGTGTGGTGGGTTAAGTTTGGTTCCTCCTCACTTTTGCTTCAATCATTAATTCAAATTGGACGGCCAACCTACCGATGCCTGTTGTCGTAAGAGAAATTGGAGTACTTATTTCTTTATTCACTCACAAGGAATAAGGTGTGTTCTTTTCAACTTCTTAAACCTAAAAGTATCTAAATTGAACTTATCTTAACTTATAAAACCTTATTGAACTTATTGGGCCTGATTGAACCAAATTAGCTATGATTATAATAAACAATTGGACCTTATCACACCTTATTGAACCTAATCAAAATTTATTGAACTTATTACACCTAATCTGAACTTTCTAAAACTAAAACTTATGTTTTTAAAGTGAAGAGAATGGCACCCTGAGTTAACTCCAAACAAAGTAGAGGATTCAGTTTTAAGCAAGAACCTTTGCCTTTTGTCAATTAGTGCAGAATATAAGAAGGATGACATGACTACATTCTGGGATGTTGGCAATGATACATTTGGTAACATGGAAGATATGAGAATTTTTTAATTTGCAAAGCTTACCCTTGATGAACCAGAGTTAGAAGATGAGTTCATCTCTTCTAATCATCTAATGTTAGCAGGGTTAATGTGAAGAATGAAGATATTCTTATGTTCTTAATTCAATAATCAATAGTCCATATTAATTCAATAGTCCATATTATGTACTCAGTACTATGCAATATTTTAAGTTTTGTTCCATATTATTAAGACATAAAAAAAATTATGGCTTGCAAAGCACAAAAATCTAATTTAAAAGTCCATACTCCATAGGCATGTACAATATTCTTAACTTCAGAATAAGATGAGATGCAGCCTGTTTCTCAACTACTACAAAAATTAAAGCACAAAAAAAAAGAAAAAAAAAATCAAATTAAATAACCTGGTCCCTGATTTCTTCTCCAGCTTTCCTAATAAACAATGCCTCTGATTCTAGCACCGGAAAATCAATCTCTTCAAAACCAAACAATTGCGATACCTACAAAATGCAAAACAAAATCATACAATATGAGCAACAAAATTCAGCAAAAAAAGCTCAATATTTGGCGAAATAATCATTCAACAAAAAGGTCAACCTCTCTAAAATTGTGAAACAACCAGCTTCGCAACCGCATTTCCTCAGGAGGAAAATCTCTGGTTCCTTTAGGCGGATTAACATCAATCTTTTGAGGAGCTTCAGTGATCGATGATGGCGAAAGTGCGCCCAAACGACCGCCATTTCCAGAAGAAGAATTAGGGTTTACATTGAGATTAGTTTCAATCGAAGAGGAAGAGGAAGAGGAAGACGAAGATGAAAGAGAACAGAGACATGCAGTTGCGACTGACAAGGAATGTGTGCGACGAGGACTGAGTAGAGGAAGAGGAGAAGTGAGAGAAAGGTGGAGGAAATTTAGGGTTCTGCATTTGGGGATTTTGAAGTAGACGTTGAAAGTTGGGTGGAAGATAAGGCGGGAAGGATTCGCAGCCATTGATAAAGGTTGAGACTTGAGACTTGAGACTTAGACTTGAGAGATAGGAGGATCCGAGGATGTACGGTGAATTGGTTCTTTAGAGCTGGTAGTTTATGGCTACGTTGATCGATTAACCTCAATTTTGAGGAGGCCATCAAGTTCATACATTTTCAGTACTTATAAGTAGGGTCGGGCAAAAAAATCTGTATCCGGTTTTCGATTCGCTATCCGCTTTTTTTATCCGAAAAATCGGATATCTGATCCAATTTATTAAAACCGAACCGGATATCTGATTTTAAAAAATGAAAATCGGACCGGATACGGATCACATTTTTTTGAAACCGGATTATCCGGTATCCGGTTTTTTTTTATAAAAAAATAAAAAAAATTGGCTTTTCACTCTTTGAAATTTTAGTTTATGTTCTTATCATATAATTTGCTTTGATTTATGTTCTTGTTTTCTTTTTAATTTCGTTTTTTTTTTTGTTTTATATTTTCTATTTTTTTTTTCGGTTTTAGGCTTTTAGTTTAGGTTTTTTTTAAAAAAAAAGAAGTTTAGGTTTTTCTTTTTTATGTATTTTTTTGATGTTTTGATGCTTTGATTATTTTTTATGTAATTTATTTTTCTGTTTTACTTTTTTTTATTGTCAAGTTTTTTTTTTTCAATTTAAAACCGGATCCGGATATCCGATTTCCGAATCCGGTATTTCGGATATCTGGATTTTCGGGTATCCAAATTATTCGAGCTGAATCCGGATCAGAAAAAAGTGATCCGAAAATCCGGATATCCGGTTTTGCCCGGCCCTACTTATAAGGCTCTGTTCTTTAAGACTGTTTTGGTCTGATCTGATCTGATTTGTTTTGAGTTTGTCTAATCTGATCTGATCTGATTTGAGTTTTTCTGATTTGATCATATTTATATTTATATTTTTATTTTTATTTTTATTTTTATTTTTATTAGGGACAAAAATTTAATGAGCCCAAAGCCTCAAGCTCATTTCATTTCACCTCTTCAGTATTTTACTTTTCATTCTTTTCAAACCCTTCATTCAATCTGACTCCAAAACCGTCACCAAAAAAGTCGACCGAATAATCACCGTCGGAAAAGTCATTCTGAAAACCGTCGTCGGACAAGTCGTCCCGAAAACCGTCGCCGAAAAATGCGGCATGCAAATCGTCGCCGAAAAAGTCGGTCAAATAATCACCACCGGAAAAAGTCAGTCCGAAAACCGTCGTCCTGAAAATCGTCGCCGAAAAACTCGGCTTGAAAAAAATCGTCGTCGGAAAAGTCGGTCGAATAATCACCGCCGGAAAAGTCGACCGAATAATCATCGCCGGAAAATTCATTCCGAAAATCGTCGTCAGAAAAGTCGTCCCGAAAAACTCGGCTTGAAAATCGTCGCCGAAAAAGTCGGTCGAATAATCACCGCCGGAAAAGTCGACCGGATAATCATCGCCGGAAAAGTCATTCCGAAAACAGTCGGCGGAAAAGTCGTCCCGAAAATTGTCGCTGGAAAAGTCGGTCGAATAATCAACGCTGAAAAAGTCAGTCCGAAAACCATCATCGGAAAATGTCGAGCGGAAAAACAATGCTCGAAAATAATAATGTCTGATCTGATCTAATCTGATCTGATTTGCCTAAGTCTGATCTGATCTGATCTGATTACTGTAGCTTTTAAGTCCAAAAGAACAGGGCCTAAGTTCCAATAAGTACAAATTAAATTGAAGAGAACCAATTGAGCGTATTTTACTTGTTAACGCTGACAATTTTCCATGCCTATCCTTATTCTAAAAAAACCACACCTTCTCTTTGTAGCTTTCCAACTCTCTTTAAATAAAACACAACCAACCACCAATATGAACGACAACCAACAACCAAGCGATGACGGCATAAGATGAGACAGTGGTGGTAGCAGCGACGACTGTAACGTAGCAGTAATTTTTACATAAAAGAGGATCGCATGGAAAAATAGCCCCGACCTAGGTCAGGGCGCCTGGGGTAGGCGCCTGAACAGCTGAACTAGGTGGAGGTGCATGGTTTAGGCTCATCTGCTGCTAGTATCACTTGTTTTTCTAGTCGCCTTGAGTTGATGAAAAAAAAAAAACTTTTGCTTTTAATTTGGTGAGAGATAGTGTGAAGAAGGAGAGAGTGTGGTAGAGGGTATTTTTGGAAAATGTGAGCGTTAGTAGGTATAACGCGGGTAGGATTTAACAACTTTTTTAAAATGCAATAAATTTGAAATTTATGACAATATCATGCATGAACCAATATAATTAGTGCTTAATTTTCTCAAACTAATAATAATAATAAATTCTAAACTAAACTAAGTTTAATAGAGTTGAACTGAAAGAAATTGAACTACTAAACCGAAATTTTAGACATTAAGACTAAAAAAAAGGGGCCTAAATTCATTTCTATTTCCTAGGAATTATATTATGAAATACATCTACAAAGTAGATAACTATCATCTCAATTCATAAACATCCTTTGACATAAAATACGTCTACACAATAAGCATAATCGTGTATGCTATCGCGAACACCATAATCAAAAACTATCATAAATGAAACAAACCAATAAATAGCGCTACGGTTATTACAATAATGTTGCAAGTTTGCAAAAAGTCATATTGCTCACTTGAAGTTAGGCTTCTCTAGTTATGTGCAGTCAGACCTCTGGATAACCAAATTTGTAGCATAGTTGCTAGCCCTAACACAGTCCCCTATAGCTTTCCCTTCAAGCAACTGATATTAGAATCTTGTAATTTTTCCTAAATTTAAAGCAAAGCGGTCTTCATTTTTGGGTAGAGGTGGAAAAGTGATCTGACTCAAAACACACCCGAACGCACATGATATTAGTTGCCCAAAGTTGACCTGAACACGACCCGACCCAAATTACTCGACCATTAATGTGTGTAATATTAATTATTATTCTTTTTAAATATATTCGACAAAACCTCGAATCTATCCTGACCCAAACCTAAAAGCCATTGAACCAAAAGCAACCCAACCTGCACCCGACTCAAATGACCCAATTGCTACATCTACTTTTAAGGTGTCATACCCTTGTGCCATTGACTATGAAAAACCATGCCTCTAGAAGCAACCATAGTCCCATGCAACCAAAATATGAGCCTGCAAGCCCTCCTAAAGGGTGGTTATTATTGGGTCGTTGGACCAAGCTCACACACACAAACACACAAACAACAATATGGTCCGCTTTAGGTCTAAATCCCTCACGGCTTTGTTTTTGGACTTCCCCAAAAAGCCTTGTTGATATATGTGTGTGTGCTCATCTATATAAAGTCCTTTCCCACTTCATATTTTTCCAATGTTGGATTGGGATGAACTTCCCAACAATCCTTCCCTCAGACCAAGACCACATTCCCATGGCCTTCCTTCGAACAATAAATCCGATCTTCTTGTCGCCCCTTTCAGTATCGTCGTATATATCTTGCTTGGGTAGAGGAGAAATATACCCACAACATTTCAACACCCCATACAAAACTCACCGCCTAAACTTCCATCAGCTTCATCCAGTGAGCATCCACGGATCGAGCACATGCCCACCAACACATGCCCATTCGCATTGATTTACATGGCACCACCGCCGGTCTCAAGGCAACCCCGGACAACGTAGCTTGATCACACCAAGAGGACTTTCGATACAAAGGCACTCCAAACCAACAACTTCGAGGATACAAAAGGGACACACACAACACTTGTCGCACGCCCCAGGACCAAACCGCCGGCTCTGATACCAATTGTTGGGCCCCACAACAACACATGGACTCCAGCATTAGTATGATACCGCCTAAATTTCCATCAACTTCCATGGTTCCATGAACCATCCAATGGGCATCCACCAATCGAGCACATGCCCACTCGCATTGATTTACATGGCACCACCTCCGGTCTCAAGGAAACCCCCGGACAACGCAGCTTGATAACACCAAGAGGACTTTCGATACAAAGGCACTCAAAACAACCAACTTCGAGGATACACGAGGGTCACACACAATACTCGTCGCACGCCCCAGGACCAAACAACCGGCTCTGATACCAATTGGTGGGCCCCACAACAACACATGGACTCCAGCATTAGTATGATACCGCCTAAACTTCCATAAACTTCCATGGTTCCATGAACCATTCAGTGGGCATCCACCGATCGAGTACATGCCCACCAAACCTGCCCATTCGCATTGATTTACATGGCACCACCGCCGGTCTCAAGGCAAACCCCGAACAACGCAACTTGATCACACCAAGAGGACTTTCAATATATACAAAGGCACTCCAAACCAACAACTTCGAAGATACACGAGGGACACACACAGCACTCGACGCATGCCCCATGACTAAACCACTGGCTCTGATACCAATTGTTGGGCCCCACAACAACACATGGACTCCAGCATTAGTATAATATTGTCCACTTTGATCACATAAAGGGGGTATCCCACACAACATTGCATGTTTGCTTGCATTGTCATAGCTGAACTGTAACGACCCGACTTTTATAGGCTATCGATTTACGAAGAAAATGGATCATTACCAAACAAAACATGCTAAAACATTATTAAATTCAAACTTTTAAACTTAAATTGAGAATTCACTTAATTAATTAACTAATGAAAGGATGAAATGTTCATAAAATCCACATTATCTAACAAACTACTATATAAAGAGTCTATTCCCAACAAGTTGGGTGAAATCTAAAAAGAAATAGACTAAAAAGTAAAATAGAGTTCGGGTTTCTTCTATAAATCTTGCAAAAACACACAACCCGACCCAGACGAGAGCCCAATCATTCTTCTGCATCATCACCTGAAATGGGGGGGGTCTACCGTTAGTGACGGGTAACTAGGATGTCCCACTTAAATGTGGAACCATAAATCATATAATATAATATAATCAACACAAATCACACGACATACAAGAATAATCATCGTAAAATACAAAGCAAAATCAGATATACACAGCGGAAGACTTAACATATCATGCATATAAATAACATATTCCACACGAAAATAATATACCAACCCGATGAATTCTTATCTTTTCATATTATTACCCAAAACCCATCTTTTGATCAACTTTCTTAATCCATGGACCGGTCATTATAGCTCGTAAGGATGCCCGTGTACATCCCAACTTTCCTAAAATGCGCTGGGAAGAACCCGTGTATTCTACCCGTAGCTCTTCTTTACAAGAACTAAGCCTAAGCTATGGCCATAACTCCTAAATAGTAGCCCGTGTACTACTACTTAGACGACTACACATCCTAGAATCAAGAACTGCCCAGAGACCACAGTAGGGCAGTGGCTTCGACTTAACCTAATCTGGTGACTCGTGTATCACCAAATAAGCGTTCACTTCTTATATCTTAATCTTATCTTATCGACATGATCAACGTGAGATCAATAAGGCAACTTATCTTCTTATCATCTTATCTTTGACTTTAATCTTATTATTTTAACTCAACTTCTTATTCCCTTTTTAATCCTTTAATCAAATTAAATCCTTAAATCATAAACTAAAATTATTATAAGCAAAAATTAAATTAACTTGACCATAAAATCATTCTTGGACCATTCGACAATTCGAAATATATAAAACAAAAATTAATACTTTTAACAATTACATAAACAATTACATAGATCAATTAATTCATCAAAATAATATAAGAACTAACAATCATCAATTAATATTGCTCAAAACATAATAAAAATTGCCCCTTTTTAGTCATATAATATTCAACCATTACAAGAATTGCAACTCAAAAACTCATACTAAAGATATTATTCATAATTATCATAATTTAATTATATATTAAAACCATTAAATAAATTCTAAAGTCATAAAAATATTAATTAATCGTGTAAATATAATTAAACATGGATCAAAATTGTCCCTTTTTGCACCTAAAATATTCGACCAACATGGTCAAGTAGCAAGATCAAGATTAGTTTTCAAGAACTTCTTAATTATATCATTAAATTATTAAATTACTATTAAACTATTAATTAATTATTAAATCAAGATCAAGATTCTAATATGAACATAATTAAACAAGAAAAGTTGAGACTTTAATTTACTTTGTTACATATACCACTCGATTTTTTCGAATAATGGAACAAAATTATCAATTTAATTCAAGACTTCAATTAAATAAATAACTAAATCATAATCATGCTTTTAAATCAAGAAATCATTGTAAAATCAATTGTAAAAATCATGCTAGCCATTCGACATGTACACTCACATTCAAGAACACAATACAAGATTATCATGCAATTTATTCTAATCAAGACATGTAAATTAAGATACTAAATCATGCATAGAATTACTAATAAAACATAAAATTCATAAAAGATCATGTAAAAATATCAAGAACAACATGAGTAATTACTTAACATGGTTCGAAATTTTCAAGAACAACATGACATGAATTCTACAAATTCCTAGTTCAATTCTAAAGAATTATATGATGAATTAATCTATACTTAAGAGGGTTAGTCTAGTTACCTTAATCAGAAGACAAGAAAAAAAACAAAGAAAATCCTTGTTTTGGTTCGACACACACACGGCACACACTACACTAAATTTGATGAAATTCTTTGAGAGAAAAAGAGAGGGAGAAGTTTAGCGTTTGAAAGGAATTTTTTTTAAGTTTAAGATACTAATCCTATTTATAGAAATTAATAGAAAAAAATCGTGTGACATAAAGGGGAAGGGCCGTGTGGCTTGAGGAGTAATAGGAGGGAGTTGAGCAAGTTTAGGAGGTTTGATAAGTGAATAGTTAAAAATAGGGTTTTTAGATTAATAGAATAATTAAAATAAAAATTAAGGATTTTTAGATATAGAATATCTAATAATAATAGTAACAAATAAAAGAAATAATCAAATTTTATGGCCCAGATTTTCGGGTTATTACATGAACTATCGGCTCTGATACCACTTGTTGGGCCGCCGGACCAAGCTCACACACATAAACAACAATGTTGTCAACTGTGGGCCTAAACACTCACGACTTTTTTTTGGGCTTCACTAAAAGGCCTTGTTGATGTAGGTGTGAGCTCAACTATATAAAGTGCTTCTCCACTTTAAAATTTTCCAATGTGGGATTGGGATAAACTTGCTAGCAGTTAGCAGCCATGAAATAAGCATGGAGTTCACCACAATCTAATGCTTCTACTTCGTAGGATCACTTGGCTCCTCAATCAATCCGTTGTCCATTGACAAACTCGAACTTCCACTTTGCCATTAAAGAGCATCTCATTGCCTTATCCCACTTGTCATAATTTACTAATTTTAGTTTAAACAGTGTTTAAACAAAACAAATTTGTTTTGTTTAATTTACTGTGAAAAAAAGAAGGAGACAAAAGGAAGATCAGACTAATAGAGTACGTGTAAATAGAGGAAGAAGAAGTGAGGGAGAAGAATTGAGAGAGAAAGATATAAATCAGTTGAGTTATTTTAGGTTGATTGGATGGGGTTTTATTTAATTATTATAATTATAATATTTTATTTTCAGCTATTAAAATCTCCAAAACTCTAATTTTGAATCAACCTTTTGACTTTAACCGGTTCACCAGGTTAAGAGTCATTTGGTTTGTTATGGGAAGATGGAGTACAAAGGTGAGTTTGTTTGAGAGAACTCCAAATTGGATTTATTAGCTGCGGATGTAATAAAGTTTGGTTTATTATTCATATCAATTTTTCCAATTTTCTAATACTTTTTCATTTTATGAGGGAATGCAATCTCATTCCGATCAACTTTCTAATCTTTGGCGAACCTTGTTGCAAACTTGCAATAATGTTCTCCGACTAACATTTTCCTTAAAAAAAAAAATCTAATCTTGGCCAATCATTTTTCGATCAAAAGATGGATTTTTTTTTCACTTATGAAATGGGTTCAATAACAGTGGGCCGTTAAAACTCTTAAGCATGGAATAGCCACTCCACTTAGCCCGCTAATTACTAGACCCACAATGGTCCAATGCCTTTCAATAGCCCAACTAACACTCTCCATAAGCCCTTTTCCTACTTAGGCTCTGTTCTTTAATTTCTTAATCATCATTAGCTTCATCATTAAAGGAATAAAGTTTTTTGAATTGTGTTTATGAGACAAAGCCTAAACCAAACTACTTGCTATGTGTTTTACATTCCCCTCAATCTCACCAAAAAAAAAAATTACTATAATCATGTATTACCTTTCTCATAAAAAAATAATAATTACAATTATAATAATGAAAATAATAATTACAATTACAATTATAATAATAAAATTAATAGTTACTATTAATATTATCATTATTTTAAATAATTCAAATCAAATCAGATCAGACAAACTCAAATCAAATCAGATCAGATTAGATCAGTCCTAAAGAACAGGGCCTTAGTGTGCCGTCATTCTCAAGGACTAATGGACTGCCTAATTCAATTACTCCATCTTTGGGTGAACTCAACCTGTCGTGTCATTCGCTGGCCGGTCGGGAGGATAGTACATTCCAACTCACATGCTTCCCAAGACTACGAATCAAAATGCTAAAGACATAAGACAAGGAGAGTTGCACAATCTCATAGTGAAAAAGAATCATGATTTCCTTCCCAAAAAAAATAAAAATAAATAAATCTTGATTTCAAAAGAGATATATGTCTCGTTTGGTAAAAGGTTATCAATAACGATAATAATAATGAATTTAGGGTCTGTTTGGTAGGGGTAAAACATTTTTAATTGTAAAATGGTTTTCCACATAAATGGAAAATTAATTTTTAAAAAAAGTTTTTCGTTGTTTGGTTGAATGGAAAATGATTTTCCATTTTAAGAGCTGGGAGAAAATTTTTGTGAAGAGAGAGAAAGTTACTGAGTTATGTGGTTGGTGACTTGGTGAGGAGAAATAAAGTATGTAGATGAGGAGAGAGTGTGTTGTGAAGTCATGAGAATAGAGAATGGAAAACAGTTTTCCTTTGATTTGGTAGGAAAACATTTTCAACCACGGCGTGAAACCATTTTACATCATAAAATTTCTATTTCAATTTTTAGTCTATAGGAATATACTCTCTTTTATTTTTCCTTTTATTAGGATGGTTTTATTATTAGTATAAATAGTGTCTAATGACACGTTTTAGTGTGAGTGGAAATATATTCTACAAATTAAAATATTAAGAGTAATAACTCTTGTAATAGCTTTTGGACTTTCTTCTTCCCAAATACTTTCCTTAATACATGAAGTTTTAGTTTTCTTGATGGTATCAGAGCGATTCTCGAACTGAGATTTTCGTTTCTTCAATTCGAAGCTTGTTTTGTGTCTAACCATGACAGACAGTGCAGATTCTTCAATTTCTGCATCTAATTCAAATTCTTACACCCTTGATCCTTTCTTCATTTCTAACTCCGATTACCCTAATTCTTCCTTGGTGAAGGTGCTCTTCAATGGCAACAATTACAATAGAATAGATGGAATCGTGGTGTGAGACGAGCACTCGGAGCTAAAAATAAAGAAGGCTTCATCAATGGTGTGATTAAAGAACCTAAGGAGAGTGATAAAGATTTCGAAAAGTGGAAATGTGCAGATTATATGGTAACTTGTTGGCTTAAGCTCCATGAATAGCGACATTGCTGAAGATTTTGAATCTGTTGCTACTTCTATACAACTATGGAGAGAACTTGCAGAAAGATTTGGACAAAGTAATGGTCCACTTATCTATCAATTGAAAAAGGATATTCAAGATTTGAAGCAAGAGAATCCCACCTTACTTTCATATTTTAGCAAAATCAAGAAATTGTGGGATCAATTGAAGGATATTCGACAATTACCAACATGTGTGTGTGGAGCAATGAAGAACTGCACTTGTGGTCATTTCAAGAAACTTGGAGATTTTGAAGAGGAAGAAAAATTGCATCAATTTTTGTTTGGGTTAAATACAAGCTTTGAAAACGCTGTGGACAATGTTCTTACCATGGAACCACTCCCTACAATTATTAATCATGCCTTTACAATTGTGCAGAAAATTGAAAAGAAAATAGAAATTTCTGGTGGTAATCATCAAGAGCTTACAACTGATAGTAGTGCAATGGCATCACAGAGATCTAGAAAGGGATTCGAAGCAAGGTGGTTCAAGTAAGAAAGATTGGAAGAAAGAAAAATTGGATAGGTTTTGCACTCACTGCAAAATAAAGGGACACAATGTCGAACAATGCTTCAAGATTGTTGGCTATCCGGCTTGGTACAATGCTCTCAAGAGTTCCAAAGGTGACAAGAAGTTTGTAGCAAATACACAATCTGATATGCCTTTTGATGATGTTGATGAAGAGATAGTTTCTGGCATCAACACTATTGTCCTGAACACTATTCGACAAGAGGTAAAGAAGGCGATGGCTGACCAGAACAAAGCTGATGTTGCTGCCAATTACAGTGTTGCTATGAACTTCTCTGGTATAGCTACTTCCTCTTTAAATTGTGCTTTTTCAAATCTTGCTATGCATCATGTTTGGATTATTGATTCAGGTGCTTCTGATCATATGATGTATGATGAAGAGTTGTTTATTGATAAAAGAATTTTAGATAAACCTATTAAAATTGGCCTTCCTAATAATATTGTGAAATTAGTTCATACTATTGGTACTGTGCAAATTAATAATAAACTGAAACTTCAAAATGTTATGCTAGTTGAAGGTTTTAGGCATAATTTGTTATCTGTTGGACAATTGCGGGCTTAAGGACACTAATGTTAAAATTGGATTTACTAAAGATATATGCTATTTTCAGGACCAATCTAATGGAGATGTGATTGGTTATGCTAGAAAAGAAGGAGGGTTATATTGCATTCATGCTGATATTTCTCAAGTTAAACCTGCAGGTTTGATGAATAAATGTGTTTGTAATTCTACTGTTCTCAATGAAAACATTGATTCCTCTCAAACTTCTAGTAGTGTGATGAATAAAATTTTTGTTAAAATTGATCTTCATCTTTTGCATACTAGAATGGGACATGTTTCATTGTCTAAAATGAAGCATATAGATTTGTGTAATTGCAAAGGGATTACTGAGTATAATTGCAATATTTGTCTTCTTTCCAAATTTCACAAATTACCTTTTAAAATTAGCACAAATAGAGCTCATTCTTGCTTTGATCTTCTTCATATTGATTTATGGGGACCATATAGAATTAAGTCCCTTAGTGGAGCAAGTTATTTTTTCACCATTGTTGATGATTATAGTAGATGTACTTGGACTTTCTTATTGAATAACAAAATGCAAGTTTTTCAAACTTTATCAAATTTCATTAACATGGTTTGTACTCAATTTTGCAAAAAGATCGATAAAAGGTATAAGATCTGATAATGGAACTGAGTTCATTCAAGGACAATGTTTAAAACTTTTTGGTGAAAAAGGTATTAGACATCAGAAAAGTGTTGTTGGTGTTCCTCAACAAAATGGAAGAGTAGAGAGGAAACATAAACATCTTCTTGAGGTTGCTAGGGCTTTTAGGCTTCAAGCAAACTTACCAAAAAAAATTTGGGGGGATTGTTTGTTGACTGCTACTTATGTTATTAATAAGCTTCCTACCAAAATTTTAGGATGGAAGTCTCCTTATGAAATTCTTAATCAAAAGCCAGTTGTTTATGATGAATTGAGAGCCTTTGGTTGCTTATGCTATGCTTATAATTTTGATAAAAATAAAGATAAATTGGATCCTTAGGCTAAGAAATGTATTTTCATTGGATATCCTTATGGTCAAAAGGCTTACAAATTATATGATTTAAATGCTCATTCTATTTTAATTTCTAGAGATGTTGTCTTTTATGAGCACATTTTTCCTTATAAAGATAAAGATTTGGCTACTAATCATGAGTTTGATCCTTCTATAGTTACTTTTGGTGAGCAATATGATCATTTTACTCATAAGAATTCTAAATATAACATTGATCAGAACAGCACTGAGCAGAACAACTTTGAGGATTGCCCTGACCAGAACAGAACAGAAGCTTCTGCTTCTGACCAGAACATAACAGAAGTTTCTGCTTCTGATCAGAATAGGGTTGTCCCTTCTCCTGCTCAGATCAGTGTTGTTCCTGATTTTGATTCTTCTGTTAGTACTTCTACTCATAACAGAATGTTAGTTTCTGATGAAGGTCAGCCCTCTCATTCTACTTCTTTATCCTTAATTCCTCCAAATTCTCCTAAGCCTAGTAGACATGTGATAAGTGGTATTTTGGTAGTTATTTTCTTAATTTTTATTAGTTTATTTTCTTATTTTATTTAGCTTTCGTTAGCGTTTTTAGGCTTTTTAGTTTAGTTTTGCTCTTGTAATCCCCTTCCCCTTTTTCTATGTGATTTCCTCTATTTTGCCTTGTTTCTGCGTTTTCTTCCCTTTTTGCAGGTCTCGAGTTGATTTCGGAACCCGAGGAAGCGAGCTGGGAACCTCGAGGAAGCCACAAAGTCCTTATGCCATGGCATGTGAAAAGAAGGCCTCAGCGGGCGCTGGAAATCCCTCTGCGCCCGCTGGGATGAGTTTTGGGCATGGCTGAAGGCAGTAGCAATTTGAAGGCCTTTCAGCGGCCGCTGATGGATTCCCAGCGGCCGCTGATCCTGAAGCTGCCAGACCACTCACAAGCACCAAAAGAAGACAGCGGGCACTAGGAATTCCTCAGCGTCCGCTGAGATGGGTTTTTGTGTTTCAAGTTTTTTGCAAGGAAAAAAAGGCAGAAGGTCTTCTATGCCATGGCAGCGGCCGCTGATGGATTCCCAGCGGCCGCTGATTTTGCAGTCAACAGGGCATAATGAGCATACATATAGGAACAGTGGCCGCTGACCCCAACTCAGCGCCCGCTGTCCCCTCCCCTGTATTGAGGCAGTGGCATCACAAAGGCTAGCAGCGGCCGCTGACCCCAACTCAGTGCCCGCTGCCATTTTCCTTCCCAACCTGCAGGCCTATGATTATAGGTGTCAGCGGGCGCTGTCATCGCCTCAGCGCCCGCTGAGATGCCTTTCTGCGTTTTTTTTATTACTTTTTTTCTGTTTTTGCTCGCATTTTTTGGGGTTGTATATATACCCTCCTCTTCCCATTTCATCAAAGAGTTGAGGTTAGAGGCTCCAAGTTAGGTTTAGGTTAGATTTTAAAGCTTTCTTCTTCATTTTCTCTTGTAATTTACTTTTGTTCTTCAATTTATGCAAAGTTCTTAGTTTGTTCTTCTTCTTCTTGTTGTTCTCCATCTCAAGGTATTTTATAGCTTTCTTTTACTTGTTTTTTATTGCTTATTGTACTTATTCCTTATAGTTTTAGCTAGTTCTTGTTGTTTATGTTTGTTGCTCTTAGATTTTAGGTTTAGTTTATGTTATTAGTTTTAGTTTTAATTATAATTATTAGTTTAATTATGTTTTTATTAATTATGTGTGAGTAGTTAATTTCTAGGGTTTGAGTGAAACTTCTCAAATTCCTCCATGATTGTGGTTTAGTTGTTTCTTGGCTTTTGGTTGTGATAATGTCGGTACCCTAGGATTCGGTAATGTTGAGTCTTGTGTCTAGCTAACATAGGATTCATTGAAGAATCCCCACCGAAGGACCGAAAGGTGAACGTGGGTGATGACTTCCTTCGCCCGATTGATGGAAGCACCACGAAAGTTGGGCCTTCGATCAAGGGAAAGTTACTGGTCTTCGTGATTTTGTGCTTAGGACTCGTTAGATGTGTCGCTGCACGAAAGTGAGTTGTATATGTCTTTCCGGTCATCGTACTAGCTCGAAAGAGTGGTACGATCATAGAACGACCTCCCCTTATCCACGACCTAAGTCTAAGTTTCGATTGATTCATAATTCATGATGGTATGAGTTGTGGATCTCTTACCCTAGTCCCTTTTGTTTTTTGTTTCCTTAGTGTAGTTTTAGTTAGTTCTCTCCGCCTCTCGCGACCATCACCCGACCTAGCTTATTCGACGCTCATGCCTAGATTAGTGCAACGTACCTTCCCCGTGTTCGACACCCCCACTCATACTACGACGGGGGTTTTTATTTGGTAAGAAAACCCCTCCTATCAAATTGATTTTATTTTATTTTTTTATTTTATTTTATTATTATTTTTTATTTATTTTTTTTAATTTTAATTTTTTTAATTTATTTTTATTATTATTTTTTTTATTTTAATTTTTTTTAATTTTAATTTTTTTTTTAATTTTAATTTTTTTTAATTTTTTTTTTTAATTTTTTATATGTTCTTATAAACCTCATAGAACAGATTTTATTGACAATTTTGAATCTTCTGAATCTAATTCCTTTGCTATAAACTCCAATCTTACTATAGATCCAAAAACTTATAAACAAGCTAAAGGTTCTCCTCAATGGGTTGAAGCTATGAATAAATAATTATTAGCTTTAGAAACTAATAAAACTTGGGATTTGACTTGGTTACCTAGTGGAAAGAAAGCTATAGGATCAAAATGGGTTTATAAGACTAAGTTAAATCCAGATGGTTCTATAGAAAGATATAAGGCTAGGCTAGTTGCCATTGGTTATCAACAAATTGAGGGAGTTGGTTATAATCATACCTTTTCTCCTGTAGCCAAATTGGAAACTGTTAGGATTGTGATTTCTCTTGCTGTTATGAAAGGTTGGATGATACATCAATTAGATGTAAATAACACTTTCTTACATGGTAATATTAGATGATGAGGTTTATATGGTCCCTCCTCCTGGATATACAAAATGTTTGGATGGGCAAGTTTGCAAATTAAAGAAGTCCATTTATGGCTTGAAACAAGCCTCTAGGCAATGGAATAGAGAATTAAAGAAATTGCTCTTTTCTTTAGGATTTATACAATCCACTCAAGATTACTCTCTTTTTACAAGAAATCAAGATTCTCAATTTATTATAATCTTGGTCTATATAGATGACATGTTGATTTCAGGAACTTGTGATTTTCAAATTTCTCAAATTAAACAAGCTTTGGATAATGCTTTCACTATAAAAGATCTTGGAGAGCTTCATTATTTTCTTGGTATAGAAATTATCAAATGCAAAGAAGGTATGTTTTTATCTCAAAAGAAATATGCCTCTGATATTCTTGTTGATTGTAATATGGAAGATTGTGCTATTGCTGCTGCTCCTTTACCCTCAGGGTTAAAATTGTCTATAGAAAAAAGGTGATCTCATTTTTAACCCTGAAATTTACAGAAAGTTAATGGGTAGATTATTGTATTTGGGTATGACTAGGCCTGATTTATCTTATAGTATTCAACATCTTAGCCAATTTATTCATAGTCCTAGAGTGCCTCACCTTAGAGCTGTTCTTCATGTTATTAAATATCTTAGAGGTACTCTTGACTTTGGTTTGATGTATTATTCTCAGCCAAGTACTACTTTGGTTGCTTATAGTGATGCTAATTGGGGAACATGTCAATTTACTAGTAGATCCCTCTCATCTTATGCTATTTTCTTTGGTAATAATTTAGTTTCATGGAAGACTAAAAGCATAATACAGTTATTAAAAGTTCTGTAGAAGCAGAATACAGGAGTATGTCTAGCATTGCTAGTGAAATAGTTTGGTTAGAAGGTCTTTTACAAGATCTAAATATTTCTATTTCTTTGCCTATTCAGCTATGTTGTGATAATATGTCTGCTGAAATTCTTGCTCAGGACCCTAAATTTCATGAAAGAACTAAGCATTTGAGGAGGGATGTCCATTACATAAGAGAGCAAGTGGATTCTGGATTCATCTTCACCAAACATGTCTCTAACCATCATCAACTTGCTGATATTCTGACCAAGCCTCTTTCTAGCTTGTAACACCATTCTATATGTTCCAAGCTTGGAATTATTTCAGCTTCCAAGCTTGAAGGGAGGGTATAGGAATATACTCTCTTTTATTTTTTCCTTTTATTAGGATGGTTTTATTATTAGTATAAATAGTGTCTAATGACACGTTTTAGTGTGAGTGGAAATATATTCTACAAATTGAAATATTAAGAGTAATAACTCTTGTAATAGCTTTTGGGCTTTCTTCTTCCCAAATACTTTCCTTAATACATGAAGTTTTAGTTTTCTTGATAGTCCAACCAAACAGTGTAAAATGAGGAAAATAGTTTTCAAGGAAAGCATATTACAACCTAACAAATTGTCCCTTATATGCAAATTTGGTAGGAAATCTATATTTTTTCTCATGGTTGTGCTAGCTTACCTTCAATTTATCTAATTTTTTTCACAAATATCCATTTACATCCAATATCACCCTTTCTAACAGTAATGGATGGATGGTAATGAAAAAATATGAAGAAAATTTAATTTTAGAATGAGAATGTATTTTAATAAATATATTGTCACTTTCCTCCTGATCTTGAGAAATATTTGTAGAAGTAGTTTGAGTTCAATAATGAGTACTCCCTCCGTAATATAAAAATATATACTTTTGTTTTTTTTTTTCCACGTATTTTGAGGAAGTAATTTAAAGATGTAAACAAATAAATGATTCAAAATAGTTTTAATACAAGCAAAAATGTGATTATAAGTTACTAATATCAAAATACAAAAATAAAATTTTTATGTTACCGAGAGAGTATTTCGTATTAATTTTCAACTCCAATGAAAAGGAAGGATGTGGGGGGATCCGGAGGTTAAGGAATGCATTTGTCTGATGCAATATTATTGCATTTGACAGACCTTTCTTATTAAGCAACATGTTTTACATGAAATTATTTTGTTTTATTTAGGTCTGTGAATGCGGTAATGACTAATGTATGTACATAAGTAACATAACCAGTCTTACCACAAAACATTCGAACATATAAACTTAAATAATATGAATGTAAAACGTATTATTCGGCAAGTGAGTTTTGAATTAAATGTTTCATTTATGCAATTATACTAGGTAATATCCGTGACATGTACTTCTTAATTTTTTTTTTTATAGATAATATGTGGAATCTGAGAATTAGCTAATAAAATATTGAGTTTACATAAATGCAAATGAGTTATTATATTGACATTATTTTAAAAGGACACACTACTAGAAAAGATGCTATTTACGACAGAAATTCCTGTCGCAAAATTGTGATCCCATTGTAGAAAAGGAGGGTCGCAAATGTTTTTTCCGTCGTAAAAATATGACTTCGTCACAGAAAAAGGGGGAGTCACAAATGATTTTCCCGTCACAATCCTGTCGTAAATGAGTCATTTCTAATAGAGTTTGGGTAAGGGTATTAGGTAAATTTTAGCGATGGGCTCAAAACCCGTCACAAAAAATCTATATTTGCGACGTGATTTAGGCCCGTCATTAATGTGTACCCCTCGTTAATGGACCAATTTTTTTTAGTGACATTATTCACCACTAAGTAAAATATTTTGGTGTGAAATTAAAATCATATTGTCTCTTATTTCTGTACAACATAGACTAAAATTCACTTCCTTTACATTCAGTATAAATTCTAATAATGGTCCGAACTCTAGGACCTTACGTATGTATTTAAAAAATAAAATTTAGTAAGAAAAGTATTTGTATACGATAATTGGATTACGTCATATATAGTCCTTAGATCTGTATTTAAACATTTAAATTTGTTGAAAAAATACATGTAAATCGATATAATGAATGAAAAGTTAGTGTTTGGATTTTTTTTTCCAAATCGAGCTTGTTTTATACCATCCTTAATGCTACAAGTAGATATCAATTTTTACCTTCTTAAAAATTACACATATTTTGTATTCTAATTAATTTAAGAGTGGTATTAGTTTTACTTTCCAATGTATGGCAATTAAAATCTTGGTTGTATTACCTTTCTTTTTTCCATTTCATTGGGCATGCAAGGGGCATTTATTAATGTACTTTGTAGTTTTTTTGTTCACTTTACTGGGTATGAATGTAGAAAGGAAAATTTGTACTCGTAGTTTGGAAGGAAAATGAGGTATTTTTTTAGTGGTAAGAGTTTAAGTGATATATATATATACATATATAATAGATTAATATACCTTTTATTTTTATTTTATACAAATTATTAGTATATTTTAACAAGTGTTATTATTAATTAAGGATATATGTGGGAAAGAATGTTGTGATTATTTCTTTTCCATATATTAGTCATCTTGTTACCTTGTTAATAGGCTTAATTATCTTGTTTCCTAAATAATAAGCTTCTAGTTGCATATGCATAACAAACCAATATTATAAATATGCTTTTGCTCAATCAATAAAACATTAATTCTTTTCTTTACATGGTATCAGAGCACTTTTTTTTCAACCTAAACCATGGCTAGATAGGGGTGTTCATAAACGGTTAACCGAACCATTAAGGCTTAACGGTTCGGTTAACCGTTAAAACGGTTACTACTTTTTGGTAACCGTAACCGGACCATTACACTAGTGGAAAAAATCATATTTGTTACCCCGTATTTGTTCCGGTTTTGTATAAACCGGCACATATAATATGTATTTGTACCGGTTATTATATAAATGGAACAAAAAAGCACTTATTTGTACCGGTTCAGACAAAACAGGAACAAATAAGTTAATATTTGTTCCGGTTTTATATGAACCGGTACAAATGAGGTCGGTTTTTTTTTTTTTTTTTTAATGTTACTGTCGAGTGTCAAGTAAAAATTAAAACATCAAAGCCCAATTACACTTTACACATTTACACCAAAACCCATCTATCCCTCCAAACCCCCAAACCCCCATTACTCCTCCAACTTTATCCACCACCGCTGCCCTCCCAACCACTGCCGCCGCCGCATCAGTGCTGCTGCTACAGCCGGCCTGCTGCTGCCGTGTCTCTGCTGCCGTGCCGCTGCTCAGATTTGCTGCTGCCGTGTTGTGTTGCTTCTGCCGCTATTCCGTTGTTGTTGCTGCCGCTGTTCTGCTGTTGTTGCTGCCGCTGTTCTGATATTGTTGCTGTGTGTGGTTGTGTTCTTCCCTCTTTTTTTGCCCCAATTTAATTAGATTCTATTAATTTTGTTTGATGTTGAAATAATTGTTGTTTTTTGGCTTTGAATTATTATTATTTTTCTAAAGTTTCATGATTTGTTGTTCTTAGTGATTTTTTTTTTCTTATATTTTTAGCATATTTTAATTAGGGTTCTATTTTTTTTTTTTTCAAATTAGCAGGATTTAATTACTTCCCTCTATTTAAAAAAAAGATGAATTGAATTAGATTTTTAGTTTTATAATTTGTATATTTGATCCATTTTTTTAGTGTGAAATGTACAATAAATTTAAGGAGATGGAAGAAAAAGCTATTGTTTTTTTTAGTTTCACAAATTTATTCCATTATGTATTAGTATGTTTGTTAGCTTGTGAATTTTGGTTTTATTATTTGTATACTAGCTAGTTTGTGCCTTATTTTCGGTGTTTAGATCTGTGAATTGCAAAATAGCTTTAGTTAATTGAATTTGCAATTTTGACAGGGAGGTTCGAATTTCTTTTCAATTTCGAACTTATTATTCGTAGGGAAGCTTTAATTTGAGGTACGTTTTTGTTTGTTTTTATTATGCAAATTTAAAAATAAACAAGGTAACGAGAAAAACATAGCAACATATAGTAAAGAAGGTGTACATAGTTGTGACCCCCTCAGAGCACATGTGTCGGAGCATAGCATGGGCCAGCAAATACTCCAAGTGGATGATTCAACATACCCGCCGGAATGTCGCTTGTTGCACGAGCTAATGGTTGAGGAGAAGCACGACACCGTACGTGTTCCAATCAAGCCACCTTTATTCTATTTTGAGAATGAGCAAGAAATCTGGGTTACAGAAGGCGATGTCTATGAATTGCTTAAGTTCTCGTGTCTAAATGTTTCCGTGATACATGTCTACATCCGGTAAACCATTTACTTGAATTGTTTGCATTTTTTACTCATGTTTAACATTCTATTGTTGAAATGGCATTATAATTCATTTGATTTGTAATTTTGGGAATTATGTGCCTAATTTAATTTGATTTGATTTTGGGAATTATGTGCCTAATTTACTTGCCTTGTGACTTGATTCTCTTGATTTGTTTAGATTCTTTTGAATTACTCTTGTTTTATTTTGTTTTTGTTTTAGTTTGGTTTCGGTTTTGTTTCTTTTGTTTCCCCTGCTTTGCTTTGCTTTGTTTTGCTTTGCTTTGCTTTTGTTTTAATCAATGTTATAGGACGGCGTTTAATTGGATTTCTTAATTTTTGTTTTATTGAAAGTTTTTGCTTTTGAAAATTATAAGACAAAGAAGTCAAGCATATTAGTTATATAATTTTGCTTATTGCTGAAAATAAAAAATCTCACTGTCACTTGCGTGGGCCGTCTCAAGGATCTAAATCTAACTATGTCGAACATGAATGAGTATGAGTGCCCATTTTGCTTGATTGACATGGTAAGTGATTAGATTCTTAAACGGGGGCGTAGTTGTGGCATGAGATGATTGAGATCGCAATCTCATCACTCTAATAATTAATAAACATGCAACTAATCACTTGCTTCAAATTTTAAACACTCTTGTTTATCGCTTTACACAATCTCACTGTCGCTTGCGTGGGCCATCTCAAGGATCTAAATCTATATTTCTTGATTGTCTTAATCTTTAGAAATTCTATAGTTTAACATTTAGCTTTTCAACAACTTTAAAGGTTTTGCCTCAAATTAAAGGTTATGGTTTGGGATTTTTTTTTGTTAGTTGGAGGCTTTAGGTTATAGTTTGGGATTTTTTTGTTGTTAGTTGGAGGCTTTAGGTTATGTTTTAGGATGTGAATGAACCTTAAAACATGAACTAGGTTGATCGGTGCCAAGATGGGAACGAAAACAACCAAAACGAGCCAAAAATGACATATTTTTGCCTAAAATCATGCAAATAAGTCATAGAATGCTTACATGAATGTTATAGGACATGAATAAACCTTAAAAAAATGAATTTGATTCATTAGTGTGAGGATGGGAGAAAAAACACCCAAAACTAACCCATAATGAGCTATTTGGCTCTTTTCCGTTCCAAAACGCCCTATCTTTGCCCAAAATCATGCAAATAAGTTATAGAATGCTTACATGAATGTTATAGGACATGAATAAACCTTAAAAAAATGAATTTGATTCATTAGTGTGAGGATGGGAGAAAAAACACCCAAAACTAACCCAAAATGAGCTATTTGGCTCTTATCAGTTCCAAAACGCCTTATCTTTGCCCAAAATCATACAAATAAGTCATAGAATGCTTACATGAATGTTATAGGACATGAATAAACCTTAAAAAAATGACTTTAATTCATTAGTGCAAAGATGGGAGCAAAAACACTCAAAACTAACCCTAAATGAGATATTTGGCTCTTATCAGTAACAAAACGCCTTATCTTTGCCCAAAATCATGCAAATAAGTCATAGAATGTTTACATGAATATTATAGGACATGAATAAACCTTAAAAAAATGAATTTGATTCATTAGTGTGAGGATGGGAGAAAAAACACCCAAAACTAACCCATAATGAGCTATTTGGCTCGTTTTGGATCCAAAACGCCCTATCTTTGCCCAAAATCATGCAAATAAGTCATAAGATGCTTACATGAATTTTATAGGGCGTGTTTAAATATTAAAAACATGAATTAGATTGAGTGTTGCGAAGATGGGAGCAAAAACACCAAAAACTAACCCAAAATGAGCTATTTGACTCATTTTCGTTCCAAAACGCCCTATAATCATGCAAATAAGTCATAGGATACTTATATGAATGGTATAGGACATGTTCAAACTTCAAACCTTAAAAGCATGAATTATATTGAATGGTGTGAAAATGGGAGAAAAAACACCCAAAATGAGCTTTTTTGGCTCGTTTTTATTGTTTTCTTTATACTTTAACGATTATGTACTTACATTACTTCTTTTTTTTTTTTGCAGAACATGTTTACCAAACGATCTTCCTCGTATAGAGAAAAGGAATTGGATGAAGTTCGAGAAAAATGGGCGGAGTATTTTAGGTTAAATTTTTTATTGTCATAAATTCAATTCATTATTAATTAAATTTTTTAATTTGTAGTTTTCTTTTGATGATAATTTTTATGTGTTTATGTAAACTAAATTTAAATTAATAAATAGTGAAAAAGCTACATGATGTCATTATAATGGAGGAAATAATATTTTTAATTTACTATTTTTGTATGTGGTTGGATGAAGTTAAATCGGTAAAGATCTGTATGTTCGTTGCATTTTTGTTTGAATTTTTTACAATGATATGGCAAGGGGGGTTGAGACACCGAGACGAGGCTTACATGAGGTTGCAGGGCTGATGTTGGGGCAAGGCATGGGGTGCAGGCTGCTGTACTTTGTACTTGGAGTGTATGTTGGGATTTCTATAAAAAAATTATATATAACAATTAAAAAAAAAAATTCATTACAATGGAAATAAAAGCTATTTGTACCGGTTATAATAAAAAAGGTACAAATAGTATTTTTTTTAATTAAAAAACTCCTATTTGTACCGGTTTTCTACTAAAACCGGAACAAATAGTAGACTATTTGTATCGGTTTTCTACTAAAACCGGAACAAATAGTAGACTATTTGTATCGGTTTTAGTAGAAAACCGGTACAAATAGAATTTTTTTTTAATAAAAAAAGAGCTATTTGTACCGGTTTTTACTGAACCGATACAAATAGTCTACTATTTGTTCCGGTTAATATAACCGGTACAAATAGTAATGCTATTTGTATCGCCTCTATTTGTATCCATATTGAACCGATACAAATAGGGCTAAAAAACCGGTACAAATAAGGGTTTTTTCCACTAGTGTTAACAAACGGTTAACCGTAACCGGACCGTTAACAAACGGTTAACCGTTAACCATTAAGAATAATGGAAGATGAATTAAATGATGGAAGATGAAAATATAAAATGATAAATGAATCATAGATATGCATATGGGGGAAATAGGGTTAGGAACATATGTAGGATTGTTAAAAATAATGCATTTAGGCCATTTGAAAATTGAGCTAAGCAACTTAATGCCTCTTAAAAAAATTAACGGTTAACCGTCGGTTAACCGTTTATTAAAACCGTTAACCGTAACCGTTAAGCTTAACGGTTCGGTAATTGTAACCGTTAAAAATTAACGGTTCGGTAAATTAACCGTTAAAAAGTACCAGTTACATGGTTAACGGTCACGGTTAACGGTTACGGTTTTTTTTGGACACCCTTATGGCTAGCGGCACAATGCAACATCTTCTCCTTCTCAACCGCTGGTAACAGCTCTAGCAGTCCCACAATCATCAACGGCGTTTTCTGCCGAGCAGTGGCAGTCACTTGTGGCTATGTTTGGTACTCACCTACACCTCTCGAATCGGTTAAATTGTGAGGGGATCCTTGGGGCTCGTTTACATTAACTGAATAAAGATGAACTGAACTGAATTGAACTTAATAGAGATGATTAGAACTGAACTGAATAGAAGTGTATTAATTGAACTAAATAGAGATGAACTGAACTGAACTGAAGTAAACAAGCCCTTGATATAGGTTGTTCGCACTATTCAAGCAGCAAAGGATGGTCGGTGATGTTAATGTTACTAACAAAACCACACTCACTCATGTTCTCTTTGTTTCAAAATTAAATTGTAGTTTAATTTTGGTTTCACAATTAAATGATGATTTAAATTGTTGAGTTATAACTAACTCGTCTCTATGTACTATTCAGGACCGACATACGAGGGAGGTGACTGGTACGGGTGAGCGATGGGATGGACTTTATTACTTGTGCGAGGAGACAACATAACATGCGGTTTCAACCGTACATAACAGTGGATAATTCGCCCCTCTTGGATCTATGGCATAATAGATTGGGTCATCGATTCGAAAAATTAGTAAAGTGACTTCAAATACGTCAAACTATCATTTGAACAAACCTTATGAAGTATGTCATCATGCTAACCACTCTAGGAGTAATTTTCCTTTAAATATAAATAGATCCACACGTTCGAATTAGAACATTGTGATTTATGGGGTCCTTATGATCAAACATCTTCTTGTGGTGCATGTTATTTTTTAACTTTAGTGGATGATTTTTCTCGTGCTGTTTGGGTATATTTATTAATTGACAAGAAGAAATTTTTTTAGATGTTCATGTCGCTTATTTCAATGATTGACCGACAATTCTCTCAAAAATTGAAAATTGTTCGGACTGATAATAGGTCTGAATTTAATTGCCTAAAAAATTACCTTATAGTCAATGGAATATTGTTTCAAACCTCGTGTATTGGACGTGTGCTAAGATTTCAGGGATGATTACCGATTGATTTTTAGGGTGAATGTGTAATACCCCGAAAATTTGGGATATTTTAAAATTTTTATTTATTAATTAAATGTATAATCAATTGACTATTTAATTGATTATTATTTAATTAATTATTATTTTGTGTAGCAATCTAATCATTTTGAGCCTGGCCTTAACTTTTTTATTTTGTCTTGCCAAAACCCGAGCCCAATTGTTTCCTTTGATCCATATGTTACGCAGTCCATCCTTTTATTCTTTCTTTGTTCCATTAATTTCTTTTATTTAATATTATTAATTCTTTATCTATTTTGGCCCTATTTCCAAAATTCTATATTTATATCTTTGCCCATTTATTTTCTTCTTACTATTAAGGAAGCCTATTGTCCCTATTCATTTTCTGTTTTCCTAAATATTTTATTCTAAGTCCAAAAGGCCCATTTAGTTTGGACTGTTTTATTTTTATTTTTCTCTCTTTTTCTCAAATTGGGCCAATGACCCAATTTTTCCTCCTTCTTTTGTCATGGCCGGTTCTCCCCTCTTCTTTTTGGGCCAAGTATTATTTTCTTTTGAGTTTAAGTAATTAGTTAATTAAATTAATTAAATTAATTAATTATTTCAAAATCCTAAAACTTAGTCTAAACCCTAACTAAGTCATCCCATAATAAGCCCAACTCCCCCTATTCTTTCTCTCCTCCTCACGGCTCCCCTTCCTAATTTATTAGGGTTTGTTTTCTTTCTTTCTTCTATATATATTTGTTAGGCTTGGCAATATTATTTTCCTATTTTGCAAAAGCTCATAAACCCTTAAAGAAAAAAAAAGGAAAACTTTCTCTTTTCTTTCCTCCAAAAGGGCCGTGCACTTCAAGTCACCAAAGTAGTGATTTGCCTTGGAATTTTTAGCGATTAGAGGTAACTATGCTTTTCTATTTAATTTCGGTACTAGTTAATCACATAGTTTATTAGGGTATGATCATGAAAACTGTTAGGAATAATGTTCTAAAACTTCCTTAAGAATGTCGAGCCATATGAAATTTGTTCATGAATGTTTCTTGATTTATTTCATGTATTTTCTTGAATTATTATTGTTAATCTTGATTATTTAATTGCTATATTAAAGTCTTGAATTAAAAAGAATTAATTTTTTTTCTTATTGTTCTAAAATGTCGAGTGTCTTGGAATAATTTTATAAGCTTCTTTACTGTTTGATCTTTAATCAAGATTTATTTCATGGCGAAATTCGTCCTTCTCTTGCTTGAAACAATTTAATCTTTCAAACCGGTAAAACTGTCCAGATTTGGTTTACGAATTATTTAGGGAACTTAATCAATTCGGATGGTTACAAAATTTTAGGTGGAAGTCCTTAATAATGTTTTACATCTTGTGTTAAATTTTCGTGATTTTTAAAGTTCGTTTGCTATAGAAGAAAAATATGAAACTGATTTCAGACTAATCTGATTTGTTAGTTATAAAATCACTTAAAAATAGTAAATGACGTTATTTTTGGACGAAATTTATGCACGTTAAACCTTGAACTCATGTTTAACTCCCATCAAAATTTCCAGTTTATTAGAGATCTTTAAATGGACGTTCCTAATTTAATTCTTTAAAATCAGACTGTGTAAAATAGTGTGATTAAATTATTAAAACATGTTATCATTGAATTCTTGAATCTAATCTTGATAATTTTAATGTTTGAAGTATGATCTTTAATTAATATTATTAAGTGTAATTGCTAACCATTGATAATTGTATTTAATTAATTGTGTTAATTTTCGGTATTGTTGACCTGGAATTTTCGAGTGAATTAAAATATGGAAGGTAGGATTTTTATCATGTTTTAAGTAATTTTTATATGATTGTTTAATGAAGTTAGTTTAATTATTGTTATTTTACAAAAATGTCGAATGGCTTAGTTTATTATAGATCAACTTTAGTTAATTTTTGACCTATAATAATATTAGAAAGTAACTTTAGGAATTATTATAATAAAAGGAATTAAAGGATTTATCAGGAATAAGTTGTAATATGAAGGGATAGGTATTATTACTATTATTATTACTAATATTATTATTATTAGTATTATTATTATTATTAAGGAATTAGTAGGGACAAGTTATAATAAGATGTAATAAGATATTAAAAAGGGTAAGAAAGGAAACAGAGTAAAAGGAATTTGAATTGTTTCGATCTCTGGCTAGGAAAGACTTGGTATTTAAGGTGGCCAATATACGTGGCGCACCTCTCTTTCCTGGGATTTCGAACATTTCATTTCCGATTACGGCCACCTAGTATTTCCCGATTCAAGAAGTTATAAGATAAGATTTAAGATATGAAATATAAGATAAGATAAGGACGCCCGTTCGATGATACACGAGTCGTCGGATTGGGTTAAGTCGATGCCACTGCTCCATGGGACGAACACACGAGTTCCCCAGCGCAGTTCTTGGTTCTAGAATATGTAGTTGTCTAAGTAGTAGTACACGAGCTGCTATTTAGGGGTTACGACCATAGCTTAGGCTTAGTGGTGCACACGGGATCCACTACGGGTTGAATACACGAGTTCACCCCGGCATGTTTTAGGAAAGTTGTGGTGCACATGGGATCCACAACGAGTTATAGTGACCGGTCCGTTAAAAGATAAAGATGATATGATATGATTATAAAGTTAAGATGAATGATATAATATGATTATAAAGCTAAGATGAACGATATGATACGATTATGGAATTAAGATAATATAAGGTATATTATGATAATTGAAGAATAAGATGGATTAAAGTATAAGTTAAGTATTGGTTGTAATATAATACGTTGGTATAAGTCTTCCGCTGTGTATGTCTGATTATGTATAACACCAGTATGTATATGTGTATCTCGTATGTATGCTTGTTTGGTGTACGTATTTAGTACGTATCTCTAACCGTATCTTGCAGGTATTATTATACGTATTGTATACGTACTCTTATACGTATTTTATACATACCTCTAACCGTATTTTGCAGGTATTACTATACGTATTGTATACGTATTTTTATACGTATTTTTGTACGTATTTTTGTACGTATTTTTATACGTACCTTGTATGTACATGTGTTTGGAATATTATTTGCTGGCATGTTTTCCGTGTGTTATCCTATGCTATTATGTGTTTAGCGGTCCCTTACTTAAACGGGACAGCCTAGTTACTCGCCACTGACGGTGGACCTCCCCCTCAGTTTCAGGTGACGATGCAGCTGCTTAAATCGGGCTTCCGCTGGGTTGGGCTTTGTGCAGCAGAGACCTATAGTTTAGCCTTTGTTTTCTTAAGTTATTTAATAAGATTTCTATGCAATTTAGATTATCCCAGCCTGTTGGGATGGGCTTTATTTAACTCATGTAATTTAAGTTCGACCTATGTAGACCTTTGGAGTTTTAGTTTATTTATTTAATAAAAGATGTTTAGTTTTGAACTATTAATTTCATTTATAGTTTAATTGTTTAAGTAATGATCCGTGTGTCAATTTCCCTTCGTCAATCGACATGTCCAAAAAGTCGGGTTGTTACAGAATGTGTATTAGCTAGTGCACATGTTATAATTCATACACCGTTTACTATATTAAACAAACTCACTCCATATGAAGCTTTGTTTGGTTTACCACATTCTTTAGACGAATTACGGGTATTTGGCTCTCTTTATTTTGCTCATAATCAACGTGCTAAAGGGGGACAAATCTTTAAGTCAGAATAGAATGTGTAACTTTGTAGGGTACCCATTTGGGAAGAAAGGATGGAATCTCTTTGACTTAGATGCTAAAGAATTCTTTTGTGTCTAGAGATGTGAAATTTTATGAAAACTATATTTCCATTTTTAGATACAGAAGACACTAATTTTTTGCCTGCAAATAACCAACATAACATGGGGAACAATTGTGATTTTTCTGATTACGTTAGTGAGGATGATGAGTTTTACCCTTGTACAGACACCAGTAGTACCTACCTCAAGGAGGGAAGTCTCGCCTACTGTAGGGAGGGATACTATGCATAACAACTCTTCTGTGTTATCTGAAGAAGAAGAACATGCTGAATGTTTAGGTCGTGGTCTTCGATAAAAATTTTCTAATGTCAGGCATCAAGGCCTTTTCCTTCATACGTTGTTCACACACGGTCCACACCCGTCCATCTAAGTCCACATCTCCACCTCCCTCAGGTATGCCATATCCAATAGCACATTATTTTAGTTGTGACAAATTTACTGTGAAAAACCAAAATTTTATTTTTGCAGCCCTGATAGTAGGGAAGGAGCCAACTTCCTTCAAAGAGACCATGACAAATGAAGCATGATGTAAGGCTATGCAAAAGGAGATTCGTGCCTTAGAAAATAATGGTACTTGGGTTATGGACTACCCTCCACCAGGCAAGAAGGGATTGGGTAGTAAGTGGGTGTACAAAATCAAGCACAAATCTAATGGTAGCATTGAGATATTTAAGGCCAGCTTGGTGGTCGCTTGAAAAAAATCTTTATATGGCTTAAACAAGCACCCATATGTTGGTTTGCAAAGTTGGTCACCGCCTTGAAAACATATGGATTTTTACAATCTTATTCTAATTATTCTCTTTACACAAACAATAAAGGTGATGTGCAGTTAAATGTGTTGATATATTTTGATGACTTGATTATTTCGGGTAATGATTCCGCTGTAGTTAAGGCCTTTAACGATTATCTCAATTCATGTTTTCATATGAAAGACCTTGGAGTTCTTAAATTTTTTTCTTGTTATTGAGGTTGCTCGTCGTATAGATAGGTTATTTCTTTCACAACGGACATATACTATGGATATTGTCACTGACGCATGACTTTTGGGAAGTAAACCAACTCCCTCTCCGATAGAGAAAAATCATCAATTGTACTTGGTCGTGCCAAAGGTGTAGTCTTATCTGAACCAGAGTCTTATCGAGGTTTGGTAGGTCGTCTTATTTATTTAGCTGTTACGTGTCCTGACTTGGCATATATACAGTGCACATTTTCTCTCAATTCATGAGTGAACCTCGATAAGAACATTGAGATGCAGCTTTACGGGCAGTGCGATACTTGAAAGGTACATACTTCGGGACAGGGTATCTTACTTCACTCAGATAATGACTTATCTTTGACTTGTTGGTGTGATTATGATTGGGGAGCTAGTCCTCTTAGTCAATGCTCTCTCACGGGTTGGATAGTTTTTGGGGCAGTTTCCAATTTCTTAGAAAACTAAAAAGCAACATACATCTCTCGCTCATCCGCCGAAGCAAAGCATCGCTCCATGGCAGTGATCACATATGAATTGAAGTGGTTGAAAGGCTTGTTATTGAGTCTAGGTGTACATCATCCGAAGGCTATACCTCTTTTTTTTCATAGTCAATCTGCATTACATATTATCCAAAATCAGCATACAAAACACATTGAGATTGATTGTCATTTTGTGTGGGATGCGATATGTGATGCGTTGATTATTCCTTCTTTTGTGCCCACTACGGATCAACTGAATGATATTTTTACAAAGGCCTTGGGTACACAACAATTTTATTTTCTTCTTGGCAAGTTAGGCATTCTTGATCTATATGCTCCAACTTGAGGGGTATTAAGGATATATTATGGAAAAGAATATTCCGATTGTTTCTTTTCCATATATTAGTCATCTTGTTACCCTGTTAATAGGCTTTTTTTTTTCTTGTTTCCTAAATAATAGGCTTCTAGTTGCATATGCCTAACAAACCAATATTATAAATATGCTTTTGCTCAATCAATAAAATATGACTTCTTCTCTTTACAGTTATACTGCATGTTTGTGTCAATAATCATAATAGACACTATCAAATTGGTGTCAATTAGGTATGTTTTATCCATATTAAACAATTATGTTTCGGATTAGATAAATTAAATCAAGTCTGATTAAGTCTAATGAATTCAATAAATTTTAATTAGGTTTTATAAAGTATGTTAGATTCAATTCATTCCAAAAAAATTCAATAACATTCGATTAGGTCTAATCAAGCTTAACAATTAAGTTTAGATAAATTTAAGTCTAGTAAATTGAAGCGAACACATGTTTACAGTAATTCATACCTATGAACCATTTTTCATTTTTGTGTATATTTTCCATAGATCTAATTTTTTTTAATAGTTAGTTAATATTTAGCTATTAAACATGCTAATAGAGATGTAATCGAGTTAGATTTGGATCAGATCTTGGCAAACTCAGATCCATTTTTCAAGCTAGACGACCTGGATCCAATTAATATGTAAAACTACGATCCCTATTTAGATCAAATTAGATTCAAGCTTATTTTAACTTATTTTTTAGATAATGCTTTCATTTTCGAGATAGATTATTTTTGACTTTTTTTTTTTTTTGCATATTAGTTAACATCCTAATTAATGATAGAATAAAAACCAGTAAATTAAAATACCATCACAATTAAAAAAACAAAAAGGAAAAAGAACTTTTTGGTTTGATTTAAAAAATAAATAATTAATTTCAATTATAAATTGGTCTTTTTCTAAAGATGTATGGATCCACAAATCTAGATTTGGGTCCTAAAATTCGACATGTATCTAGATCGAACCGGGAAACCCCTTCCCCTAACAAAATTCAGCACCACCATGCAACCCACTATCACCACATAATTCACCATCATCACGAAGCAACCCCGCAAAAAATATCACTGCACACATCACATACATATAAAACTAGTATATACAAAAAGAAAGAAAGGTAGAGAAATGCAATCATTGAGTAATGGCTTATATGTTGCATGGATACAAAAGAAATGGCTTGGAGATAATACAAAATGATTACATAAAGCATTATTTTGAAAAATGTAGGATACAAGTACATATTTATTAAATTTTCAATATCATTTACAATGTTATAGTTTAATTTCTACTCTTTCAAAAGCATATGAAAATATGGAGTATAAAAAAATGGGATAAACCAGCAGTACAGTAAAACATGTAAAAAAAAATACTACAATGAATTAGCGTATTAGATATCCTAGCGGTGTCGGTATCGTATCAATATCTATATGGGTACAGTTTTAAGACTACCTCAATAAAATAGGTGTCACCAAGCTAAGCTAAGGTAATGAGTTGTCTTTATATAATATATCATGTCAATATTCAATGAGGAAGAAATGTAAACGATATTCCAACCCTGAAGTTCCAATCATCGAATTATGAGGGAAACGACTGACAATTATTGCCAACTCCAATTGTGACCTTAAAGTTTTGCTCCCTTTTGCCAAGTGATTAATTACCTCACCCGAAATCAATCAATAATCGATCAATCAACTAAAAATCAAACCTTGATTCACGACTCAAGTTGACTACATAAACAAAATGCTCTTCTATTTGTTCACTAACGTCTTGTTCGGTTCACATATATAGAAAATTTGCGTCTCATGGGAATCATAATTTATGAGAAATGTTTTCCCTTGCTAATTTCCTCGAAATTATTGAACAAATTCCTCGGCTGTCACCATAGGAAATTATATTTTCTATGAAATTCAAATTATTAAATAGGGCTTGGTGAGAATTTTTTCATGGCTTGTAGAAATTGTATTTCCTTGAAAATTCAAATTCCGTGTTTTTTTTTTTCTCAAATTGCTCAAATCAGAAATAATCTCATTTTACCATTTCACATGAATTTGCATTTCTATGTGAAATAATTGGGAAATTCTGCATGGTATCATCCTACTTTTGACAATTTCACATGGTACCATTATTTCACTCTTCATTACACATGTTACCATTAACTCTTTGATGTAGTTTATACAATGCTCTTTCGTTAGCCAAACGTTAAGTAAAACGTTAATTCACTCATTACCAAAAAAAGGAAAATTATCAATGGTAGCCCCATGTTTTTTATGTTTTTATATAAGTTCTCATTTGCCCTTATTTGCTCGCATTAATCTATCTGTCAAAAAATTGTCATCTCAAGGTTTTAAGTGTCATTTTAACTTTATTTTAAGGATCAAATTTGAGGTCTCAATTTTCAAAAAAAGGCCCAATTATCCTCAATTTGTGTTCCTGATTCGCATTGAATTACGCGCATTAATCTATGTTCAAAAAATTATCCTCTCAAGGTAGAGATGGCGGCGGACCGAATCTGGACCGGATCTTGATAGATCCAAATCCTTTTTTTGCCTAGATCAAGATCCGCTCCGGATTCGACGGATCCATAGAATGAAGACCCAGATCGGATCCTCTTATATTATACTTACTAATTGAGATAATTAAAACTTTTAATATACTAAAATTGTCATTTCATCACATACACAATTAATATGTAAATTAAAAGCCACTACTAACTTAGTACTAACAAACTAACATCATCAACATCCTAAAATTCATACAACTTGGGTAATGAACTATTTAGGCTTTGGAGTATTGGGCATTTGGGTCGTATAACTTATAAGACTATCATTAATTTAATTTATGTTTTATTAAAAAAAACGGATATGCGAATCTATAAACAATATCCAAATCCAGATCCGCATTTTCCCAGAGGATCCTATCCAATCTGGATCCGCGGGGATCCAAAATATGAAGATCAGATCCTTAATACGAATCTGGATCCGCGCATCCGGGGCAGATCCAAGATCTATTGCCAACTCTATCTCAAGGTTTACATATCATTTTAACTCTTAAGTGTCATATTTGAGGTCAAAATTTGCACAATAAAACGACCTGATTAGCCCCGATTTGATTTCCTGATTCACCTCGATTTGCGCGAATAAATCTATGTGTCAAAAAATTATCCTCTCAAGATTTTACGAGTCATTTTAACCTTTAAGGATCAGATTTGAGGTTGAAATTTGCAAAAAACGAACCGATTAGTCTCGATTTGCGTTCCCAATCCGCCTCAATTTGCTCGCATTATTCTATGTGTCAAAAACATTATCCTCTCAAGGATTTACGAGTCATTTTAACCCTTAAAGGTCAGATTTAAGGTCAAAATATGCAAAAAAAAAAAAAAAATCGATTAGCCTCGATTTGCATTCTCGATTTGCTCGCATTAATTTATGTGTTAAAAAAATTGCCCTCACAAGGTTTTATGGGTCATTTTAATGCTAAAGAGACTTGTTCCCGTTCTGGAACTTCTTATGAAAAGTCAACGTTCTTCGATGTGTTGATGTTGACTGAATTGAGGTCGAAATTTGCACACAAAAAAAACCCCAATTAGCCCTGGTTTGTGTTCCCGATGCGTCTTGATTTACGTGGATTAATCTATGTGTCGAAAAATTACCCTCTCAAGATTTTACGGGTTATTTTAACCCTAAAGTACTAGATTTGATGTTGAAATTTGCAAAATACGTGGAGCCCAACGAAATTTAACACACTGAACATGTTAGTAACGTATTCTGCTGCGAACAATCACATAAGATAAGGCTCAAACTTAGGGCTACCATTGAGAATTTCCCGAAAAAAGTTTTACTTAAGCAAAAATTGGGTTATAATTTTAAATTGACTAATACAATTCATTAGCCCAATTGCTTAAGCTAAGAATATAAAATAGCAGGCCCAATTACTTAAGTTGAAGAGTACGTGATTTAACGTTTTACTTAACGTTTGGCTAACGGAGGTGCATTGTATCAACTGCAGCAAAAAGTTAATGGTACTGTTTGTATGAAAAGTGAAATAATAATATCATGTGTTATTGTCAAAAGTATGATGACACCATGTAGAATTTCCCAATGAATTTTAACCAAATAACTAAATTCCTCCTATTCCGCTGATCCATACCCTTCGAATAAATGTTACTCTATAACCTCCATTCATATCACTCTGTTTATTAAGTTGGGATTATTTTTACAAGAGAAAATTGATCAAAACGTATCAATTTTGATTTTAGAAATTTTCACTTTGTTTGAATTCAAACGTTTTTTTAGAGTTTTTCGCAATCAACACGATTTTTCTATGATGTTGTAAAATTTTCAATAGTGTTATCATGTTTTATTAATTGATTTTTTCAATAGTGTTATCATGTTTTATTAATTGATTTTCTTAAACGTACGTGACCAATCTGACCATCTTTAATTTATAGAGTAATTGGTATTTAGAACACTATGCCATAAGTCCTGTCAAACAGGTCGGGTTGGGTTGGTGTAAAATAGTTGGCGGTTCAGGTTGTATCGGGTTGTGTGTTAGCGGGTTCGGGTCAGTATTAGCTTTTTTATAACCCAAATTCTTCGGGTTCGGGTTGACCCAGCGGGTTGGGAAGTTTTATAACGCCCTTTAAATTTTCATATTTTAATGCAATATATATATATATACTAAAGCGTTCTAAAAAGTACAAATTATAAGAAATATCTTCAATAATAGCTAATTCATGGCAAAAAATGATGTTGTCGTCCAATAAAAATGATCTTAAATTCAAAATTTTAATGGTATGTAGTGTTTTTCCTTACATTTTCCTATAATATAATAAGTTTAATACATTTTTAATGATTTTCGGGTGGGGTCGGGTTGAAAGCAGGTCGGGTCGGGTTAAGAGCGGGTTGTGTTTGACGGGTTCAAAACGGGTTCGAGTTTTTTTTTTTTTGTCAAAGCCCACTATTTACGGGCCAGGTTTACTAGGTTTATCGGGTCGGATCGAAAATTGACAGCTCTACATGCCATTGATATATGCTAAGGGCTCGTTTACATTAGCTGAATAGAGATGAACTGAACTGAACTGAATAGAAGTGTATTAATTGAACTAAATAGTGATGAACTGAACTGAACTGAATAAGAGATTAACTGAACTGAACTGAACTGAATATAATCTGGAGTAAATAAGCCTTAAATCCCACCTTTTCACTTTCTTTTCCCTTTTACACGTCATTTAACTTACTATAAAAATACTTAAATGGTAAAACATTAATTGTTGATCTTTACTAGATAAAATAAAATATTGAAAACATGCATGCGTTGATCATGAGCTTTGATTAACCTTAATTTGATTGATATATGTTTAATCCCACCTTTTGGTGGTCTACTAAAAATAATTTCACATTTCATTTATTCATAAATAATTCCACTTTTATACATCATCAGCTTAAAACAGACCGTGTCATCAAAATCCGGGTTCATTTTGAGAGGAAAGATTAAGGGTGCATTCTTTTCAACTTATTTTTATCAGGTCTCAGAACTTATCAGGTTTAATTAGGTCAGGTTAGGTCAGGTCGAATAAGTTATAATCAAGTCAGCTTTAATAGGTTAAAACAGGTCAGGTCAGGTAAGGTAAGGTCAGATCAGATCAGGTCGAATAAGTTGAAGAGAACGCACCCTAAAGGTGGGACTATTTTAAGCAAATAGTATATATAAAAGTGAGTTTTTTTTGGAAAAAAAATAATTGTGATATTATTTTAAACAAACCACTTGGTGAGATTATTAAAAATCTAATTTTTCTATATGCTTTTATAAAAAAAATTAAAAAAATACATGAATATTATCTTTAGTCCCCCTCAACACTATTATTTCTTTTTATGATTCATTTTGCGATCTCCATACGTGACAAAACAAACCAATGAAATAATGAAATTTCCTACTATATCTTATGCTATGATTCCAACTGTCCTCCAAATGATTTCATTTCTAAAATTTGTCCTTTGAAAAGAATCCACAAATCAATCTTATCTTAGCAAGAAGATAAGTAGGGATTGAAAATTAAAGGTTGTTCTACATTATCATGAACTTAATCGTGAAATTTCAAACCATGCAATTTTTGATACCTTTGATGGTTTAAGAGATTATTTTTCGCTTTTATGAGCTAAGCAAATAAGCAAAGCCAATCCAATGCCACTTTATTTTTGGATAGATAGGATAAACCAAGCCACTTTTGGTGGTAAACAACATACCAAACAAATACACCAAACAAATTGTGTGATTTTAAAAGCATTTTACTTTTATTATCAACCATAGAGTGAAATAACATTAAAAAGCTTTTTTTTTTCTTTACCAAAAAAAAAAAATACTTTGTTAAATTTATGACAAGTTTTAATCATTAGGTGTGTGTATATATGTGTGTGTGTTGAACAGCGCACGGAGCAATATTGTTTGAGGGAGATGGCTACATCTACCCATTAAGCAAATTACGTGTTATATATTACTAGTATTCTAATGAATTGTATTTCGCTACACATTATTGTCTAGAAATAGTGGCCTGGGTGTCTTATTTAACTGGCTAAATTAAGTTTTCTCCTTGTTCGAGTATTTGATTAGCTTCTAAATTATTTGAAATGCAGCAAACAAAACAATGTCATTAATAATAGGCCACATTTATAATTTTAGTTGTTTCGAGTATTTTAGTTCGTTGTTTCAATTTAAATTTTGTTTAAGATTGTAACACTCCAATAATTCTCATCAAGTTATAAATATTAATTTTCAAGGGATACTGAGAATTATTAAAGTGTTATCGCCACGTGTGGAAACGTATCGGCTTACTCAGAATTTTGCAGCGGAAATAAAAATAGTACTAAGTTTAAAATAAAACTAAATCTTATTACAACTTGGAACCATTAAGGCCCTGAAATTTATCGAATCAACTCAAACGAAATAAATTTAACTTAATAAATGAAAATGTCTAAAATCTCCCAAACTAAAACATCAAATCGAATTTGGAAAAATAATTCATTAAGTAAGTAAATGTTTCAGAAATACCACTCATCACTCAAGCCCATAAACGTCCCTGAATTCCTGCACAAACTTACCTTGACCCTGAACGACTGCTCACCAATAATTGGGTCATCACAGGGTCAAGATAATAACAAGACCAAATTTGTACGGCGTCAGCAAAGCTGAGTACGGCAATTAAATAAGCATACAGATCTATTGCATATAAAATCATGGCAAAGCTTAAATACTATGGTGAGTAATTAGTTATTATTCCTTGTTAAGCACATTGATTATTAGGTGGCCCTCTAGAGCCGAAGCCAGTGTAAGCACCAGGCGAGTTGTCTATGCCTAGAAGGTGACGATGGGAGCTACCACGTCACAAATAAAGGAATGAGCTCAATCCGCTAATGGAACACGTGGATCCTACGGTCCCCTTAAAGTCACGAGTCCTGCCGTGACCCCAACCCACATCTATGCCAATATTCACGACGTGCACTTGTCGAGAGTTTTAATGCTTACCCGAATCTTTCACTTTAAGTGATTAGTGTCTTGAGAGTTGTTACACATAACAAGCACACACATACAATTCACATAACACCTATTTTAATTATTGTTCAGATAAAACACACTGAACTCTTGTCTATTTAACGAGATTCCCATTAAGAACATATGTCTTAAGTGGTATCCCAAAGCTATTAAAGGGCATGAAATATTCGGAGAACCTATTCATGCATTACTAGTAAACTTGAAAGGAACAACTTGTCCATATGCAAAATAAATTGCTACTACTGAAGCATGAAATATTCAAAGAACCTATTCATGCAATATTCTCTTGTATAATCGGGAACATGAAATGATCCTTCCTATCCTTTTCGTAACAAGTTTGCAAACACAAGTTATACAAACAACTAAAAAAAACACCACAAATAATCATGTTCCACAAAATCACAACAATCATGATAGAAATATGCAAAGTCCTAACATGATACTACGTCTGAACACTTATCAATCACGCGTACCTTGAATAAACCTGGTGGTACTCCACCTTTTCCTTTCAGAAATCGCCTAAGTAATATTCCTCGCCTATAATATAAAAGACAATAGTATTAACTCGAGTCCTAAAATATCCAGCAGCTCTAATCTATCCTAAGATCTCCCGTAAATTACTAGATAATAATATTAATTACTTAATTATAGGTATAATTACATTCTTTAATGCCCAGATTTAAAAACAAGATAAAAGATAAATTTTTTTTTTCTCTTATATATATATATATATATATATATATATATATATATATATATATATATATATATATATGCATATACACATATATACACATACTGTTAAACCGAAGGACGGCAGGCGGCGGCAGGGTGGCAGGCGGCGACGGCGAACCCCGGTGATGCAGCTACGGGCTGCCGGTGGTGGCGGTCCTGCGGCTGGGTGACTCACGAAACAGAGCTCTGCTCTGTTTTTTTTTTTTTTTTAAAAGTGAACTGACTGCAACAGGGCAGCCCAGTCGGCGGTGGTTGGGACCAACGAGGGTCGGCAGGTGACTGCGGTGGTGGCGGTAGCTTGGCGGAAGTTGAAGGTGGGGGTGGTGAATTGGTTATGGAGGTTTAAACTTTGAATTTTTTTTCTTTTTTTCCTTTCCTGATACACAGTGAGAGAGAGGGGGTTTTCTTCTTTTTTTTTTTCGCTTTTTGCTTTTTGACCTAATTTGGTTCATCCTTGGGGTATTTATACTGTTATGCTGTTTAGGGTTTCTCAATAGGTTGGGCCTGTGGCAAACCCTTTTAAGCCCTTATTATTTTAAACACTGATTTTTTTTTTATTATTTCATTCTTTTTATTTATTTATTTATCTGTTTGAACGGTTCCCAACCGACAATTAAAACCTTTTTGAGTTATGACAACTATGACCCACAAATTTTTATAAAATGATTTCAAACATATAAATCATTAATATCCCCATAAAATAAAATATTTACTTTATTTTATTAACTCTAATCCAGAAAATATCCGTTATGGGCGTAAAATCGCGTATTTATGTATAATTAAGTCTTATACCAGGGTATAAAAATACGGGGGATTACATTATACCCCCCTTAAAAGAAGTTTCGTCCCCGAAACTTATGTCATTAATAACTTTATATTTTAAAGAAATGCACCGCTAAATGAAAGTCTAAGGACTAGAGCTGCTGTAACTTGACTCTTACTTTTATTCCTACTACTCGTTCCCGACGATATGCCCGGAAACTCTTGAGACTATGTCCCAAAAACGAGGAAAAGAACTAAACTATTCAGTGCAAGCATGCCAAAATAGTAATCAAAATGCTAATAATACTATAAAATGCTGTAAAAGCGCGAAAATCTATCGCATTCTACCCCCCTTAAAGAAAAAGAGTTACGCCCTCGTAACTCACCGTTTAAAACAATTCGGGGTACTTGCTCTTCATATCTTCCTCGGCTTCCTAAGTGGCTTCTTCGTACTCTTGGTTAGACCAAAGGACCTTTACTAACTTTATATCCTTGTTTCGGGTACTTCGTACCTTAGTGTCTAATATCTTGACGGGTCTTTCTTCATATGTCAAATTGTCATCCAACTGAATTGCTTCCGGTTGCAGTACATGCTTGGAATCCGGGATATACCTCTTAAGTTGTGAAATGTGAAATACATCATGCATCTTCTCAAATTCCATCGGTAAGGCCAGCTTGTAAGCTAACTTCCCGATTCTTTCCAAAATTTCATACGGACCAACATACTTTGGGCTAAGTTTACCCTTTTGCCCGAATCGCATGATACCTTTCGTTGGTGAAACTTTCAGGAAAACTTTGTCACCAACTTTGAATTCAACCTCCCGTCGTTTCTGATCTGCGTAGCTCTTATATCTATCTTGGGCTGCTTGAATTCTACTCCGAATCAGTTTAATAGTTTTGACTGTCTCTTCTATGAACTCAGTTCCCAGGACAATTTGTTCACTAAGGTCGTTCCAACAAATAGGGCTTCTACACTTCCTCCCATACAAGGCTTCGAAGGGTGCCATTCCGATGCTAGTGTGGTAACTATTGTTGTAACGACCCGACTCGCTTAAATCGGCGCGGAAGAAACCGACGAGTCGGATAGTTAGAAACTACAACTCAAAACTTAAGAAATTAAACTAATTCCACAAAATTATTATTAATAACCAAAACGTACAAATACCCACAAGTTTGTACATAACTAGTCCCAAAAGTCAAACTAAAAATACTAAAATACAAGTAAACTCCAACTACATGTCAGAGTTATAAACAACGTAAAAGAGTCCATACAATACTCCAATACTATCTAAAACAACAGTAATAGAAAATACAACAGATAACAGAAATAACAACAACGTCGCTCGCCCAACCCAAAGCTAAGCAAGAGTATCGTCATCAGAAATACCTGAAAAATATACAACAGTCCACCATCAGTGGCGAGTAACATAATTGATTCACCCCAATGGGAATACACATGCACATAGCATAAATCAAATAGACAACATCAAATCAATAATCTAGAGTACAAGATCAACCCAAACGTGAACTCGACTCAAACCAACCTAATCAACTATCTTTGGCGCAATCATTCATATTTTAGACCGGACTGTGCTCGTACGAACGCATCTTACGCATTCGAACTTTCTACTATGCTCGGATTTGAGAATCTTACTCCCAAACCCCATGAAACCAATCTTACTGGAAATCCATGTCCCGTGAAACCAATCTTACTGGAAATTCACAAAGATCACATAGTATGACTCCAACTATCCCAATACCGCGGATGGAATAGGGGCAACGTCTTAACCCAAATACAATGAATCTTACTCAAAGTATCAGGCGTCTAAAAATGAAATCAAGCTAATTAATTAATTAAATCTTTAATCATTTTAATCATATTATTCATTTTATATCCCAACATAACTAAATTAAGTTCAAGAATTGCCTCAAGCCTTGATTCTCGAAATTAACTAGTTAAATCATCGAAGTTATTCTCAAGAACTGCCTCTAGCCTTAATCTTGAGTCTAACCAATCATAATCCAACATTCAACAATCATTCTTTAATCATATTAGACACTTTCTTTAACTTTCTTTATCATTTAAACCATTTTCTTTAACTATCAAGATTCAACCAAGAACTCATCAAGACTCATCAAGAATTCAAAGAACTCAACAAGAACTCATAAAGAACTCATTCAAGATTCAAGATCTTCAATCAAGAACTCAATCAAGATTCAAGAACTTCAATCAAGAACTCATCCAAACAATCATACCACACGCATATCATCATCATCATTCGAAAATTACCACTTATACTAATCTAAAATTCATCAAACTTTGACATAATAATCATGATCACATTACAACACATAATCAATCATAAATTCATGAAAAACCTTCACCAAAACATCATATAAACACATGAAAATCAGAATATAAACTCTACATAAAATCATAGTTAACCATCATCAAACAACCCCAAACATGCATTTAATCTATACTATAAACATAGTATACCAACAAGGTTGAGTAAGTATGTCACCTTATTGAGGATTACACACAAAATCAACACAAGAATGCAGCCCGGAAAACACGTCAAACACGGCCCCTAGACACGGCACACACACACGAGCACCACGTCTTCAACTCGGCACCACAGCACACACGGCTTCACCACACGGCCTGCTGTACCACCACGAGCACAACACCACCTGCTGCACGGCACCACCACACGACCCTGCTGCACAACTCGGACACCACCACCACACGAACCCACACGAACACGAACCCAAATCCAATCCGAACTAGTGATCTTGAATGAAATGAATGCGTTTAGGAATGTGTTTGAATACCTAAAGATCAATGGGTTATGAATCTTTAAGTTTTGGGTTTAGAAAAATGATGAACAATTGATGGGTTCAATTGATCAAAATGGCGTGAAAGTGGAAGAGCAAATGGGGTGAGTTTTTGTGTTTGAAATTTGATGGCAAGTGCATAAAAATGGCAAGGATGACAAAATGAGCAAAAGTCTTACTAACTCCTCTATATATAGAGTTAGTTAAGGTGTGAACACAAGGCAAGTGGCAAACCTTGCCATGCCACTAAGAGAACCGGCCAAAGAGGGAATTATGGGCCTAAAATGGGCTCTCGTGATCAATTGGGCTAATTTGCGGAAACCGCATAATTGATCATGCATAAAACAATTTAGCCCAAAATATTAAATAACTAATTAGAAAAATTAAATAAAAATTCTAATTAATTAAATAATATTTAACATAAATAATAAAAACTGAAAATAAATATTTCGAATTAAATCGAAATTATTCACATAAAATAAAAATAAATAGTTCAAAATAAATTTGAACTATCACATAAATACACATAATTATCGGAAAAAATACCAATAAAATCTGGGTCATTACAGGATGCATAGTAGATCGACCAATTGACAGTACATTAATTAAATAAAAGGTATCTATTCATAATTATTTAAAAAAAAATTGATGTGAAGTTTGTCTTATTTTTTCTACTTAGGCTCTGTTCTTTTGGATTAAAATTTTCTAAACTTAATTTTTCTGAATTGAATTATACTAAACCACAAATTCAACAAGAGATTAACTGAATTGAATTTGAACAAAACTAAAATGACAAAAATTAAGTCCAAAAGAGCAAGGCCTTTTCTTTTTATCTTAGTTATTTTTCTAAATTACTTCCAAAATGATTTGATTGAAATAAAGATTGTTTTATTCATTGATTTTTTTTTTCCTATACTTATAAATTAGTTTCCACCTTAATAATTTCTAGATAATTAATTTAATCATAATTAATATTTAATTTGTGAATGTAATAGGGATAAAATAAAAAAGGACATTTCATATGGAAACTAAATCCCTTCAATTTAGCTTATACAATAGAGATAAATGTACGTTCTCAAATAATATCTTGATTTTTTTATTTCCAATACCAGTGTTGAATCATTATCAAGATTCAAGATCCATAATTCTTCCTAGGGCTCATCATCTTTTGTGAACTACACTTATTCTAGTGCCAAATCTTTTTCTTTTTATATATAAAATGTGGATAATACTAGGGTTCAAATACAAGTCACACACATGACCCAATTTGTTCGACACATACATTGAAAAAAGAGAAGATAAGAAATCATAACAAATGCGTATGGTACGATTCAAATCCAAAATCTCATGTTAGGCGTTTATAAAACTTAACCGGTAGGATAATTAAGACTTGTACGTCAGTGCTAAATCTAAATATCAATATATCTATTATAGTATTACTTGTGTTTTAGAACGAAAATTTTGCCACTAACCATCTATTAAGTGGAAAATGTTGTTAACAACTACCACAATTTTTTTTTTATTGAATTTAGCTACCAAATAAGTGCTAAGTAGTTGTAAACCACCACCTAGTTAACGGAGTATTCTAACCCCGTTAGTTTACCGTTAGTTTTTGACACGTGTCGCGATATTATCACTACAAAAAAAAGAGCTTTTAGCTACGGAAAATTAGAGACGGATTCTGTCCGTCTCTAAATTAGAGACGGAAATTTTAAATCCGTAGCTAAATTTTTAGAATAAAAATTTAAAATCCGTCTCTAAATTTAGCTACGGATTTAAAAATTCGTAGCTAAATTTAGCTAAAGATTTAAGAATCCGTCTCTAATTTTTTAGAGTAAAAACTTTAGGGACGGATTTTTAAAATCCGTCTATAAATTTAGCAACGAATTTTAAAATCTGTCTCTAAATTTAGCTATGGATCTACGGATGTTTAAATCCGTCACTAATTTGTTAGAGTAAAAAAGATTAGAGACGGGTTTTTTAAATCCGTCTCTAAATTCAGCTACAGATTTTAAAATCCGTAGCTAAATTTGGTTACGGATTTTAACAATTCTATGCATATAAGATTGACAAATAAAACTTGGTACAGTTGGTAAGAGTGTTACCCCGTGACTTTGAGGTCACAATTTCGATTCCTACCAACTATGATTCATGAGACTTATAGAAATTTAATAGAATGGTCACGGGTTTAATTCCTCCTAAGTGATGCATCACACAACATGTCAATTTTTAAATCCGTCTCTAAATTAGAGACGGATTTTAAAAAATCCGTCCCTAATTTGAATTAGCGACGAGGATTTTAGAGACGGATAAAATCCGTTGCTAAATCCAAATAGCGACGGATTTAGTCAATTTAGAAACGGATTTGGTCCGTCTCTAAAAGCTTTTTTTTTGTAGTTCTTGATTTTTTATTTATTTATTTTTAAATGAAAAATTAGAAAATTAAGGAAAATTATTTTAAAAAATCAGAAAAAAATCACAAAAATTAATTTTAAAAAATGTAGCCAGAGGTGGTGCTGGCGTGGGCTGAGGTGGTGGATGGGGGGAGGGGGGCTCATCGGATGCGGGCGGGGGTTGGGGGAGGGGGGTTTGAAGGTGGAGGAAAGGGTGGGAGTGTTCGAATGTGTTGTGGGAGGGGGTGGGGATGTTCGGTGGGGCTGGGGTTGGCATGGGAGGCTTCGATGGGGCTGGAAATTCGGGGTGGGGGGTTCGACGGGGTGGTGGGGGCGGTGGTTAGAATTTAAAGGGGGGTGATTTTTCGGGGGTTGGGCTGGGCTGGGGAGGGGGTTTCGGGGGTTAGGGATTACAGGGAGGGGGTTGTTGGCACTGAGGGAGGGTCGGGGAGGGGGGTATCGAGGGTGGGGGTGTCGTGGTGGGACTGGAGGTGGTTGAGGGTGCTTGGGGAGTGGGGTTTCCGGTGTGGGTGGAGTTGGGGATGGGGGAGGAGGGGAGGGGGGTGAGTCGGTGGGGAGGGGGAGGGGTCTGCACTGCCGGTGGGGGAGGTGGTGGCAGTGCTGGTGTTGGAGGGGAGGGGGTGGCTGAGATTTTTTTTTATTTAACAGGTTAGTTTTTTTTATTTTCTTTTTCTTTCAGATTTTTTTTATTTTAAAAATGGGTTAATTAAGTTTAATAGGTTTAATTAAGGTTTAAGTAGTTTAATTGAGGTTTAATTGTGATTTGAGTTAACAGTGTTAAAAATAAGAGGTGGTTTGCAACTTTTTATAACTTATTTGGTAGTTAAATTAAATAAAAAAAAATTATGATAGTTGACTAGTTGTTGACAACAATTACCACTTATTAGGTGGTTAATGGCAAAAATTTCTTTTAGAAACTATAGCTACTTGTCTACTTGCATAGTGAAAAAAAATAAATAAATAAATAAACTAGTACAGCCCACAAGATAACAAATTCTGAGATTGCTTGAATAACCTCCGATCCCACAACCTTTTTTTATTGAAAATAAAATATTGATGATATCAAACCGTCTTTCTTACATTAAATTTATACTTCGTTTATTCTAAGAAATACAACAATTTTGGATTTACAGACTCCTAAATATTTTTTAATAGTAGGTAATTAGGAAAAGTAAGGAGTAATTGATTAAAGTAAAGGGAGACATAAGGTGACAATTAAAGAATTTGTAAGAGGAGATGGACGTAATTAAAGAATTTGAGAGATAAGGTATGAACAATTAAAAAATTAATAAGGACATGTATCTCTTTTCAGTATGAAAAATTTACCATACAACGCAATGAAAAAAATTGTTGTAATTATGTGGAAACATACCAAACTGAAAAATCTTGCGTTTATTTTTAACGAATGAAGTACAAGATACCCTACACACCTTCCTCCCCTAAAAAACAGGCAAAGTAATTAAAAAATGAGAAGAAGATAGGCCCTGTTTGGAAACTGGCTTTTTGATTGGCTTTTGGGCTTTTGGCTTTTTAATATGGTCAAACAGCCAAAAATATGTTTGGTTATTGGCTTTTTAGTTGGCTGAAAAGCTGACTTTTAAGCCAAAATAAAAAAGCTGCCTGGATCAGCTTTTTTGATTGGCTTTTGGCTTGTTGACCCACAAACTCTCTAATAATTAAACAACCAACATCCACAATTAATTTTACCAAAGACTATTCCAAACAGCTAGCTTAAACAACCAACTTAAAAAGCCAATTCATACAGCTAAAACTTCCAGACAGTCAAACAAGACAATTAAACCAGCCAAAAGCCAACAACCGATTGCCAAACAAGGCCTTAGAATGCATCAAAATTTATAATGCTAATAAAAATATATTGATAAAACATACAATGATTATATTGTTCTATTTTTTCCCCTTTGAATTGATCTTAACCAACTTATAAATATCTCCTCCATTATTCATTTATTCTATCACAAATCACTAATTTAAAATTTGAAAAAAAAATATATTAAAAAGATAAACAATTTGATTAGTGTTGATTTATTTTATATCATCAAACTAAAATCGTTTTAATAATTGTTTAAAGTCATATGGTACATATCCTTCATGGTTAAGGTTTAAAAATAAACAAATAACGAACAAATATAGTTTATTTCATTATAAAATTCATATTGTTCTATAGATACTACATTATTAATACTGAATGTTGATTAAAAAAATTGTTCAACTGAATTGAATAAAAATTGGTCAATTGACAGTAATTCACCATAAGGATTAAAAATCAAAAAACCCCAAAAAATTGAAGAAGAAAATGAAAATCAATCCCAAAAAGCGACCAAAAATCCACAAAAAAGCGAACAAAAATTCCAAAAGAAATCTACCAAATCCCTAAGAAAATCCTCTAAAAAATCAAACAAAAATCCCAAAATATTCCCCAAAATTCATCTAAAGCCCCCAAAAATTATTAAAAAATCCCACTTTATTGATAGTCGATGTTTGTTGTCATCAGTAACAATTTGGATTCAATTTTAGGTTATAATCATGTGAGCATTAAATAGTTGAACGAGTTGGGGAGGTGGCATATCGATTGGCATTACCACCTAGTTTGGCTAATGTACATGATGTATTCCATGTTTCCCAGCTAAGGAAATATGTGCATGATCCTACTCACGTGATTACGGCGGATCCGGTCATGATCGAGCCGAATCTGACTTATGAGGAGCGACCCGTCCAAATCTTGGATCGGGAAGTGAGGACCCTGCGGCGTAAGCAGGTACCGCTTGTCAAGGTGTTGTGGAGAAATCAACACTATGAAGAAGCGACTTGGGAGACGGAAGCGTCCATGCGGCAAAGGTACCCGGAGCTTTTCGATGGGGAGCGATCTCCTGCACCTTGAAATTTTGGGACGAAATTTCTTTAAGGAGGGGAGGTTGTAATGACCCAGATTTTTATTTGTATTTTTGCCGATAGATATGTGTATTTATGTGTTAGTTCAAATTTATTTTGAACTATTTATTTTATTTATATGAATAATTTCGATTTAATTCGAATTATTTTATTTGCAGTCGTTATTATCTATTTTAATTATTATTTAATTAATTAGAATTTTTATTTAAATTTTCTAATTAGTTATTTAATATTTTGGGCTAAATCGATTTGTGCATGATTAATCATGCGGTTTTTGCAAATTAGCCCAATTGATCACGAGAGCCCATTTTAGGCCCATAATCCCTCCTTGGCCGGTTTTATAAGGGCATGGCAAGGCTTGCCACTTGCTTTGCTTTCACACTTAACCAACTTCTATAAATAGGAGTGGTTAGTGAGCCTTAAGATGTTTTGTTCATTTGCCATCCTTAAGCTTTTGCCATCAAAGTTCAATCACCAAATTTCCCCTCCACTTTGTTCACCACTTTCACGCCATTTTGATCAATTGAAACCCATCAATTGTTCATCATTTTTCCTAGCCCAAAACTTAAAGATTCAAAGTTCATTGATCTTTAAGTATCCTAAACACAATCTAAACCCAATCATTTCATTCAAGATCCTTTGTTTGGGTGGTTTTTCGGGTTGGTTCGTGTAGTTTGTTCGAGTGGGTTCTTGTTCGTGTTCGTGCTCGTGTGGGTCCAGCCGTGCAGTGCTCGTGGGTGCCGTGCAGTTGGTCCGTGGCAGCAGGTTCGTGTGGGTCCAGCCGGGCAGTGTTCGTGGTGGTGGAGCAACGGTGGTGTAACCGTGGTGCACCGTGAGAGGCCGTGTGGTGCAGCCGTGTTGTGTGGTTCGTGTGAATCAAGTTCCGGGCTGTAATTTGTGTTGATTATTGTGTGTATTCCTTAATAAGGTAACATACTCAACCTTGTTGGTATACTATGTATATAGTATAGATTAAATGCATGTTTGGGTTGTTTGGTGATGATTATCCATGATTTTATGTGTTGTTTCTAATCTGATTTTGATATGGTTTTCATGATATTTTGATGATGGTTTGGATGATTTTTATGATTGAATATATGTTGTTTTATGGTCATGATTATTATGTCAAAGTTTGATGAATTTTGGATAAGTATAAGTGGTAATTTTCGAAATAATGGTGATGATATGCGTGTGGTATGTATGAGTTCTTGATTGAGTTCTTGAATCTTGAATGAGTTCTTTATGAGTTCTTTGAGTTCTTTATGAGTTCTTGATGAGTCTTTATGAGTTCTTGGTTGAATCTTGAAAGTTAAAGAAAATGGTTTAAATGATAAAGAAAGTTAAAGAAAGTGTCTAATATGATTAAAGAATGATTATTGAATGTTGGATTATGATTGGTTAGACTCAAGATTAAGGCTAGAGGCAGTTCTTGAGAATAACTTCGATATTTTAACTAGTTATCTTCAAGAATCAAGGCATTGAGGCAATTCTTGAATATAATTTAGTTAGGTTGAGATAATAAAATGATTAAGATGATTAAATAAATTAATTAATTAAATTAGCTTGATTTCATTTTTAGACGCCTGATACTTTGGGTAAGATTCATTGTATTTGGGTTAAGACGTTGCCCCTATTCCATCCGCGGTATTGGGATAGTTGGAGTCATACTATGTGATCTTTGTGAATTTCCAGTAAGATTGGTTTCACGGGACATGGATTTCCAGTAAGATTGGTTTCATGGGGTTTGGGAGTAAGATTCTCAAATTCGAGCATAGTAGAAAGTTCGAATGCGTAAGATGCGTTCGTACGAGCACAGTCCGGTCTAGAATATGAATGATTGCGCCAAAGATAGTTGATTAGGTTGGTTTGAGTCGAGTTCACGTTTGGGTTGATCTTGTACTCTAGATTATTGATTTGATGTTGTTATTTGATTTATGCTATGTGCATGTGTATTCCCATTGGGGTGAGTCAGTTATGTTACTCGCCACTGATGGTGGACTGTTGTATATTTTTCAGGTATTTCTGATGATGATACTCTTGCTTAGCTTTGGGTTGGGCGAGCGACGTTTATTGCTATTGTTGGTTGTATTTTCTATTACTGTTATTTTTAGATAGTATTAGACTTTTGTATGGACTTTCATACTTTATTTTTAGACTCTGACGTGTGGTTGGAGTTACTCGTATTTTAGTATTTCTAGTTTGACTTTTGGACTAGTTATGTACAAACTTGTGGGTATTTGTACTCTTATGGTTTAATACTAATAATTGAGGAATTAGTTTTTAATTCTTAGGTAATTTGAGTTGTAGTTTATAACAATTCGACTCGTCGGTTTCTTCCGCGCCGATTTAAGCGAGTCGGGTCGTTACAAACTACCTCCCCAGTGGGTAGGCATATAGGTATTTGGACTAGCTCCGCCTTATTCAACCCCAACTTTACCACAACAGACTTAGAAATAAAAGAATAGGTTGCACCAGAATCGAAAAGAACTTTAACCATAAAGGAGTTTAGGGAAAAAGTACCCGTGATAGTATCAGCTGCTTTCTCTCCTTCTTTCTTTCCCATGACGTTCAATCTGCCTGCAGTGTTATTCTTGTTCTAATAATGGTTATTCTCTGCCCCTCCTTGCTTAGTGTGGTTGTTTTGGTTGCCAGAATGTCCTCCTGTTTTATCATGGGGTCTTCCTTTAGCATCATTCCTTTCAGTCTCGGGTTTGGAGAAGCACTCATACGCTCTGTGTCCCTTCTTCTTACAGTTGTTGCAGGTGACCAGGTTACCTTCGCAGTCCTTCCCAGGATGATTCCTGGGACATTTCTTGCAGAAGTGGGCTCGTCCACTAGTATCAGGCCTTTGTTGTCCCTGCCCCTTTCCTGAGTTCTGGTTTCCTCTGTTTCGATAATTCCCATTCATCTGCTGTTTGAAATTGCCTTGATGACTAGCTTGTTGGAACTCTTTCCTTCTTTCTCCCACAACACCCTCTCCTTTAGCTTTCCGCTGGAAAAGGCTGTATAAGTTCGCAGCCCTTCCGTACACATCATCCAACCTTGTGAAAGTCTCTCCACCCAAGTTCATCTTTATCTCCATGGAGAGTCCCTGCTCGAACCTCTGAGCCTTTAGCTCCTCTGTGGCTACCAATTCTGGGGCAAATCTGGACAGGGCGACGAACTTAGCATAGTACTCTGCTATGCTCATCTTCCCCATTTTCAAGTCGAAGAATTCATCAGACTTCTGCTTCTTTAACCAAGCAGGATAAAATTTGTTCCTGATGCTGGTCTTGAAAGCATCCCAGTTGAATCCAACGGCCTCGCGGATCGCAGGCCCACTCTCCCTCCACCATAGATCTGCCTCATCCTTCAGGTACAAGGTAGCTTGGTTGACCCTAAGCGCTTCAGGACAGTCTAAAGTATCGAAGATCTTGTCAAATTCCCTTAACCAGCTTTCCAGTTTTGATGGGTCAGGGCCTCCTTTAAAATAGGGTGGCTTCACTTGTGCCAACTTTTTGAACATCTCCCTAGCAAGGTCGTTCTGGTCATTGCGATTTGCGTTCAAGTTCTCTGCCAATAGCCTTATGGCATCAGCTAGGGCTCGGTTATCCGCTATCCTATTTCTCCTCCTGAATAAAAGGGAAACCCATTTAGGTTTGCCAAATTAGCTTTGGATAGGCCATTAACTGACTATCCCTACTAATAACTCTAAATCAAATGGTCCAGAAAATAGGCATGAAGCTATCACTCTATCATAGCGAACACATAATTTAAGCAAGAAGATTAACAAATAAAATAGAATAAAAGAGATTCCCATAGCGCGGTGTTAAGTGCTCGGTTTGAACATTGATACTTAATCTTTATAAATTCCAAGTTTTTATTAATTTGTAACAATAGAGACCCCTAACTATACTCCTCTATTTTGAGACATCTATAATTTAGTAATAAGTAAATGAATAAATGAATAAATGAATAAAAGAACAACTTCGTACGACTCAAGGTGTTATTGTTATTATTTTTTTATTACATACTAAAAATTACTATTATCGTGCTTGTCTGCCTTCTCCTGATAAACACTGGGATCAAAATCTTCATCACTGTCTTCCTCTTCAGAACTTTCATTCATTCCCAGTTCTTCTTCATCGAGGGTTGTCGCAGGATCTCCGCTTGGAATCTTATATGCGTCCATCAGGTAATCATCTTCTAAGTCCGATTCAGTTGGTCTCATATGTGCTTGATAGACTTTCTGCTTCTCTTCCCACGTAGTCGCCGTAAGGTATGCGGTTAAGATAGCTTTCGTCCCCTCTGTTTTACCTGCTCTTAAGACTGCTAGTTGTGCTTCTTCTATTCCTTTCTTATCCTTGTTTATATTAATGCTACCCTGACTCGATGCAGTATTTTCAATTTTTCCTTGTTTTTCGTTCCACTCACTCTCAAGTTTTATTAGCCACTTTCGTAGACCATCTCCTAACATATATTCGTCTGGGTAGGCGAGACTGTTGAATTGTCTAGCAAACATGATTATTGGTGCTTTAAAATACTGAAAGACTGGTGTAAACGGTTCTTTCTTTGATAAATAATGTAAGCACATGGCGACAATGTAGGCTTGGGTGCATCGTTTACTCTATTCTCTTCTAGAAATATATCAAACACATACGCTGTTATCTTGTTCAAATATTCAATGATTGTTTCATTATCTTTCTTGATTAGGTGATCGTTAGGTGGATTTCTTGGAGGAAACAACATCTGTACGTATGCAAGTGCATGTGATCCCACGCAATACCAATTTCCAAAAGGAATAAAAACAACAACAACATGTTACTAACATATAATCACTGAACATACACACAGTCAATATCATCATCATATATAACAAATAGCCACAATACTATTCACGTTAATACTCTTCCCAAATCCTCACCAAGGTTAATTTAGAAAATCTTATTTTGCAAATGAAAATATATTAAAATAAAATTTTGACGTTTAGAAAAAGTTTTGCTCTGATACCACTTTGTAACACCCCAATAATTCTCATCAAGTTATAAATACTAATTTTCAAGGGATACTGAGAATTATTAAAGTGTTATCGCCACGTGTGGAAACGTATCGGCTTACTCAGAATTTTGCAGCGGAAATAAAAATAGTACTAAGTTTAAAATAAAACTAAATCTTATTACAACTTGGAACCATTAAGGCCCTGAAATTTATCGAATTAACTCAAACGAAATAAATTTAACTTAATAAATGAAAATGTCTAAAATCTCCCAAACTAAAACGTCAAATCGAATTTGGAAAAATAATTCATTAAGTAAGTAAATGTTTCAGAAATACCACTCATCACTCAAGCCCATAAACGTCCCTAAATTCCTGCACAAACTTACCTTGACCCTGAATGACTGCTCACCAATAATTGGGTCATCACAGGGTCAAGATAATAACAAGACCAAATTTGTACGGCGTCAGCAAAACTGAGTACGGCAATTAAATAAGCATACAGATCTATTGCATATAAAATCATGGCAAAGCTTAAATACTATGGTGAGTAATTAGTTATTATTCCTTGTTAAGCACATTGATTATTAGGTGGCCCTCTAGAGCCGAAGCAAGTGTCTATGCCTAGAAGGTGACGATGGGAGCTACCACGTCACAAATAAAGGAATGAGCTCAATCCGCTAATGGAACACGTGGATCCTACGGTCCCCTTAAAGTCACGAGTCCTGCCGGGACCCCAACCCACATCTATGCCAATACTCACGACGTGCACTTGTCGAGAGTTTTAATGCTTACCCGAATCTTTCACTTTAAGTGATTAGTGTCTTGAGAGTTGTTACACATAACAAGCACACACATACAATTCACATAACACCTGTTTTAATTATTGTTCAGATAAAACACACTGAACTCTTGTCTATTTAACGAGATTCCCATTAAGAACATATGTCTTAAGTGGTATCCCAAAGCTATTAAAGGGCATGAAATATTCGGAGAACCTATTCATGCATTACTAGTAAACTTGAAAGGGACAACTTGTCCATATGCAAAATAAATTGCTACTACTGAAGCATGAAATATTCAAAGAACCTATTCATGCAATATTCTCTTGTATGATCGGGAACATGAAATGATCCTTCCTATCCTTTTCTTAACAAGTTTGCAAACACAAGTTATACAAACAACTAAAAAAAACACCACAAATAATCATGTTCCACAAAATCACAACAATCATGATAGAAATATGCAAAGTCCTAACATGATACTACGTCTGAACACTTATCAATCACGCGTACCTTGAATAAACCTGGTGGTACTCCACCTTTTCCTTTCAGAAATCGCCTAAGTAATATTCCTCGCCTATAATATAAAAGACAATAGTATTAACTCGAGTCCTAAAATATCCAGCAGCTCTAATCTATCCTAAGACCTCCCGTAAATTACTAGATAATAATATTAATTACTTAATTATAGGTATAATTACATTCTTTAATGCCCAGATTTAAAAACAAGATAAAAGATAAATTTTTTTTTTCTCTTTATTTATATATATATATATATATATATATATATATATGTATATATATATATATATATATATTACATATATATATATATATATATATATATATGTATATATATGTATATATATATATGTATATATATATATACACATATATAATACGGTTATACATATACACATACTGTTAAACCGAAGGACGGCAGGCGGCGGCAGGGTGGCAGGCGGCGACGGCGAACCCCGGCGATGTAGCTACGGGCTGCCGGTGGTGGCGGTCTTGCGGCTGGGTGACTCACGAAACAGAGCTCTGCTCTGTTTTTTTTTTTTTTTTTAAAGTGAACTGACTGCAACAGGGCAGCCCAGTCGGTGGTGGTTGGGACCAACGAGGGTCGGCAGGTGACTGCGGTGGTGGCGGTAGCTTGGCGGAAGTTGAAGGTGGGGGTGGTGAATTGGTTATGGAGGTTTAAACTTTGAAATTTTTTATTTTTTTCCTTTCCTGATACACGGTGAGAGAGAGAGAGGGTTTTCTTCTTTTTTTCACTTTTTACTTTTTGACCTAATTTGGTTCATCCTTAGGGTATTTATACTGTTATGCTGTTTAGGGTTTCTCAATAGGTTGGGCCTGTGGCAAACCCTTTTAAGCCCTTATTATTTTAAACACTGAATTTTTTTTTATTATTTCATTCTTTTTATTTATTTATTTATTTATCTGTTTAAACGGTTCCCAACCGACAATTAAAATCTTTTTGAGTTATGACAACTATGACCCACAAATTTTTATAAAATGATTTCAAACATATAAATAATTAATATCCCCATAAAATAAAATATTTACTTTATTTTATTAACTCTAATCCCGAAAATATCCGTTATGGGCGTAAAATCGCGTATTTATGTATAATTAACTCTTATACCAGGGTATAAAAATACGGGGGATTACAAAGATGGTTATTTGAAATAGTATCAGAGCCAACGTGACAGGGCACGAGTTCGAATCTCATCCACACATCCTTTATAATGTGGAGTTAATTAACGCCATGTATGGTGGGCCTGTGCCGCATCCACATTTCATATCCAAAATATCTTTCATGTGAGGGAGTGATAAAAGTATATAAGGTTTAAGCTGATGGTTCAGGCTCAAGATTATGTTATGCACTCTATTAAAAACATTTAATTATCATTATCATAATTATGGAATATAGAATCAAAACATAGGCCCAATTTTTTTTTATTTGACAAGAAACACACGTTATTGGTGGATTCAAATTGTCGATCCCAAGGATCAACCCTAAAATGGTTTTTTCAATTTTCTAATATATGTTCATCTTCAAACCAAACATACTCCCTCCCTTCCAAACATTTTTTATACATTTAGAAACTTGTACAAAAGCTAAGTAAAATTGAAATAAGCTAAGAAAAATGAAGTGAAGATTCTGAATATTATTATTGCAGAGTCGTGTCTCTGGGAAGAAGAGAATACAAAGTATATATAGAAACAGAGAAATAGAAGAGAAGCAGAGAAAATAGAAATTAAGCAACCTAAAAACCAACTAACTAAATAACCTTAACTAACTTAAGGGAGAGACTAACTAACTCCCTCCGAATACCCCCTCCCCAAGCTGGACAAGCGTACAAGTCCAAGCTTGTTACAAAGAAAGAAGTGCCTAGCTGAAGTGAGAGGCTTGGTGAGTATGTCTACTAGTTGGTCTGCTGTAGGGACATGATGAACCTGAATGAATCCATGCTCTACTTGCTCTCTTATGTAATGCATATCTCTTTTGATATGCTTGGTTCTCATGAAACATTGGGTTGTTTGCTAGATGTTCTGCAGAAAGGTTATCACATGCAATTGGAATTAGGTGTTGTGTTGAACCATGTTTGATTTGATGGATGACAAACCAGTTCTCTATACTTGATGTCTATGCATATTTGTGTTTGAACAGGTTGAATCAAGTGAGGACTCATCAAGGCAACCATGAAGGCCTTGAGATACTTGAAGATCAGAAGCCAAGAGCTTGGAGTTATTTATTTTTTATATTTTTAGGATCTTCTTGTAAAATAGGCTTAGGAAAATATTCTTAGTGTTTTTAAGTAAAGAGCAAAAAGACTTTAAGTTTACATCCAGTAAAGAGAACAGGCCAAGAGCAAGCTAAGAACAGGCAAAGAACAAGCTTGGAACAGTTCCCTTTATCAGATGTAGACTTAGTAGTACTGAGACCACTGTGGGAATAGGCCTCAGTATTACGCACGTGATCCGTACAAATTTTTAGTGTTCAAAATTATTTTGAAAATTTATTTCAAAAATATGGATCACTTGTGTTGTGGAAATCTGCCAAATTGATTCACAAAATCAGCTTTGAAATGTACTTGTTTGGACTCTAGTGTACTTTCCACTACATGTAGTGGAAGGAGACAAAGGTCTGAAATAGGTGCCTTTCTACTTGTGTCAGCTGAGCTTGTTTGCACAATTTAGGCAAGTCTCCAAGCACACTTCTAGGGCACGGTTTTTCTTGTCTTATAAAAACAATCTTTGCAAAAAAAAAAAAAAAAACCTTAGAAGACTTTTGCTCTCCAAAGAAAACCAAGTCATATTTTCTGAGAGTCTATCCTTAGAGCAAAACTATCTCCATATCCATCTTTAAGAGAAAAACTTACGGAGATTTGAGTTTGTAATATTTGAACCACTTAGAGGGAAGTGGTTGGGGAGTGTTCTGTGAACACTGAGTGAACTGTTAGAGTTAACAGTTGGGGAATTAAGTGTAACAAAGTTGTAGCATTTAATTGAGTGTGTAACCTTGTTATTATTCTGAGTTGATTAATAATATTGGTGAGAGAGTGGAGGACGTAGGCTTATTTAGAAGCCGAACCTCGTTAAATCCTTGTGTTCCTACTCTCTATTTACTGTTCTTTCGTTGTTCTCACAAAAAGATAAACAAACTTTGAAAACGATTGAAAAAAACACACATACTCAATTCAACCCCCCCTTCTTGAGTATACATTGAACTTACAATTGGTATCAGAGCCTAACTTCTCAAAAGGTTAACTACCTAGAGAAGCAAGAAAATGTCTACTTAAGAATCAAACAGTTCAAGACTCCCCAAGTTCAATGGCACTAACTACTCTTGGTGGAAGAATTGCATGAAAAATCTTATCATTGGGATAGATTATGAATGCTGGATGATTGTCAAAAATGGACCCACGTTCATCCACAAGAAGAATCAGGAAGGGCTCATAGTTCCAAAGTCAGAAGAAGAGTACACAAGTGAAGACTACAAGAAGCTAGAGAAAAATGCAAAGGCAATGTCACTTGTTCAACAAGGAATTGCAGAATGTGAGGTAAATCGAATTCTAGCTTGTTCTTCTGCAAAGGAAATATGGGATACACTAGAGCTTGCATATGAAGGAAACTCTGAGGTGAGAAGATCAAAAATTGACATGCTTATGTCAAAGTATGAGGTCTTTGAAATGACTAGGGATGAAAACATAAAGGACATGTTTATAAGGTTCATGACCATTGTAAATGAACTAAAGTTATTGGGAAAGACCTTCTCAAGTGAAGAGTTGGTGAGGAAAATGTTGAGAAGCTTATCAGGGAAGTGGATGCCCAAGGTTACAACCATACAAGAAGCAAAGGATCTGACCTCACTATCTCTAGAACAACTTATTGGTTCTTTGATGACTCATGAGATATTGGTAGATTCAAAGGCTGAATCTAGCTCAAAAAACAAGGAAATGGTCCTCAAAGCAGAGGAATCTGAGGAAGATGAAGATGATATAAGTCTTATGGCCAGAAGGTTTGAAAAATACCTTAGGACAAAGTCCAAGGGTAAGTTTGCAAAAGGAAGGAATAGTTCTGGACAGTTCAGGAAAACCAGTTCCAATGCTGGTTGCTTTAAATGTGGTGAAGTGGGGCACAGAATCAAGGAGTGTCCAACATGGAAAATTCCCAAGGGAATCCTGGAGTCCAGGCTGAGAAGAAGGTTTTCAAAAGAGCTATGTTGGCTGCAGTTTGGGGAGATTCAGAATCAGAGAATGAGGAAGATGAAGAAGAAGCAAATCTCTGTCTAACTGCTTTCACATGCACAGACCAGTCTAAGGTCTGTTTGGAAGAAGAAGAAATTTTCTGTCTCATGACTGGTGGAAGCACTTCAGATGACAACCAGGTATGTTTTAATGATTTAAAGGCAAATATGCATAACCTAGATAGAGATGAACTACTTGACTATCTTGAATTCACCATTGATCAATGCATTAGTGTTGGGTTTGCTTATCAGAACAACAAAAAGAAACTAAAAGAAACAGTTCGAGAATATGAAATATGTGGTGCTAGATCTGCTGAACTTGAGCTTATTTGTGAAGAACTTAAAGAAAAAATTTCTGAACTTGAAATAACAGCAGAACAACAAAGAATGGAGCTTGAGACATTAAACTCCAAACCAGTCCCTAAAGAGGATGAACTTTTTGAAAAAATTGAAAAGGGGTTTAATGAGCTCAAGAAATTCATTACACATAATTCAAACTTTGAACTGCTAAACGACACATATACCTTGAGTAAATCTGATGTCATACTTGCATATGACCACTTAATGAAAAAACTTGAAGATTTACACAAGGAACATGGTGAGCTTAAGGGTTCTGAAGAGACTGGTTCTCCCACTGCCTTTGATGAGGTTTTAGATGTTTCACATGATGAGTGCATAGCTAAGATATGTGATCTTGAGGCTGAACTCATCTTGCTAAAACAAGAAAACATCAAGAAGACCAGTGACGAACCAGATCCCTCCCTGGTCTCTAGACTAAAGGATGAACTTCAAAAGACTAGACTTGATTTAAAATCTTTTGAGAAACAAAATGAAGTTCAACTTAAGAGGCTTCAGAACAAGGAAAATGAGCTAACAGATTGTATGAACCAATTGAACAAAATGTTAGATGCTCAGAAAACCCTAAACATCCTCATATCCCAACCTGGAAATTCTCAAAGGTTTGGTTTAGGGTATTCTGGATCTAGTTCTACAACTGTTCTAGGCAGAGATAACACATGGTTGGATGAATTCAAGAAAGGCAAATATATATTTGCCAAGGATATGCATGTTTGTACCTATTGTGGTAAGAGCGGTCATGTGACTAACAAATGTTTCACCAAAAAGAAGCATGACAAGAAGAACAAAACCTACACCCAACAAGTGTGGGTTAGGAAGGTCAAGGTTGAAAATGTTTCAAAGAACAAGGAACCCAAGCTGGTCTGGGTTCCTAAAACTAACCTTTAGTTTGCTTGTGCAGGTACGAGTGAAAGGAAAGCCATATTGGTATTTGGATAGTGGTTGCTCAAGACACATGTCCGGGGATAAAGAACAATGCCTTTCACTCACTGCATTCGAGGGAGGGCACGTGACATTTGGTGACAATAGCAAAGGACTTATCAAAGGAGTAGGTAAGGTTGGTAAGTCACTCTCCCAAGCAATTGACAATGTTTACTATGTAGAAGGTTTGAAACATAACCTTTTGAGCATATCTCAACTATGTGATAAGGGAAATAAAGTGAATTTTGAATCAAACACTTGTCACATAGTGAACCCTAAGACAAGGGAACTGGTCTGTGAAGGAACAAGGCATAACAATGTGTATATTACATACTTAAGTCAAATTCCACAGAACAGTGCCCTCTGCCTTAGTGTTGTAGAGGATGAACAATGGCTTTGGCATAAAAGATTAGGACATGTTAGCTTCACTTTGCTCAACAAGTTGAGAACACAAGATTTGGTGATAGGTTTGCCTAACATCAAATATGTGGCAGACCAGCTCTGTCAAGAGTGTGCAAAGTGCAAACATGTGAGATCATCCTTTAAACCAAAGAAAGTGGTTAGTTCCTCTAGACCATTTGAACTTGTACACATGGATTTATGTGGACCTATGCGTGTACAAAGTAGAAATGGCTTTAGTTATGTATTTGTCTTAGTTGATGATTACTCTCGTTTCACTTGGACCATATTCTTGAAATACAAAGATGAAACTTTTGATGAATTTGAAATTTTAGTGAAACAGGTCCAGAACAAGATCAATCATCAGTTAGCATCTATCAGATCTGATCATGGATCAGAGTTTGATAATGCTAGCTTCATAACCTATTGTATGGAGCATGGTGTTTCTCACAACTTCTCAGCCCCCAGAACTCCACAACAAAATGGAGTTGTTGAAAGAAAGAATCGCACTCTAAAAGAAATGGCTAGAACCATTCTTCTAGAGAGTGGTCTGTCCAAGAAATTTTGGGCTGATGCTGCGAGTACATCATGCTACATACTCAATAGGGTTATGCTAAGACCAATACTGAAAAAAACGCCTTATGAACTTCTAAGGGGTCGAAAACCAAACATTGAACATTTAAGAATTTTTAGTTGTAAGTGTTTTGTACACAACAATGGTAAGACCAGTTTGGACAAGTTCGACCCCAGGAGTGATGAAGCTGTTTTTATTGGGTATTCTCTTCATAGCAAGGCATATAAAGTTTTCAACAAAAGAACCTTGTGTGTTGAAGAGAGTATCCATGTGTTATTTGATGAAACTAACATGTTCAACAAGCCTGTGCAGGTAGATGATGATGAAGGCTTTGATATTGGGATGACAAATTTCACTGGAGCTGAACTAGAAAACACTGCTGAATCAAACCCCCAAACTCCTCCTGAAAACAACAATGGGTCTGGTGCAGCAGAGGCAAATGCTAAACAGACCTAATGAAGAGTGAATTTAAGATGAGTATGATGGGAGAACTTGGCTTCTTCCTAGGGCTCCAAATCAAGCAAGTGGATGATGTAATCATGATCCACCAACAAAAGTATCTCAAGGAGCTGCTCAAGAGATATGGTCTGCAAGATAGCAAGTCCTATGACACACCTATTCCTACCTATTCTAAACTGAGCCTAGATGAGAAAGGAAAGGATGTTGAGGATAAGCTATACATCAGGTATGATTGGCTCACTTCTCTACTTAACAGCTAGTAGACCAGACATAGTGTTCTCAATTGGGTTGTGTGCTAGATTTCAAAGCAACCCAAAAGAGTCTCATCTAAAAGCTGTTAAGAGAATTTTTAGGTACCTGAGTGGTACAGAGGACATGTGTTTGTGGTATCCAAAGGGAAGTAATTTTGATCTTTTAGGATACACTGATGTTGACTATGCTGGTTTTAGTGCGGACATGAAGAGCACTTCAGGAATGGCTCACTTCTTAGGTTCTTGTCTCATTTCATGGGGATCGAAGAAACAAAATTCAGTGGCCTTATCCACAGCTGAGTCAGAGTACATAGCTGCTGCTTTGTGCTGTGCTCAATTGCTTTGGATAAAGACACAACTCAAGGATTTTGGGGTCTGTTCCGGAAGTGTTCCCATATTGTGTGATAACACCAGTGCTATAAACATTTCTAAAAATCCTGTCCAACACTCTAAAACCAAACATATTGAAATCAGACATCATTTTCTCAGGGACAATGTTGAAAAAGGAAATGTGAATCTTGAATTTTGCAGATCTGAAGAACAATTGGCTGATATTTTCACTAAACCCCTAAGCAGGGAAGTGTTTGTCAAACTCCGCACATTACTTGGTATGGTAAGGATTAGATCCTAGTTCCTTAGGACTTATCTTTCCCTTTTTGGCTATGTTTGACTTTTTGATCACTAGTGTACATAAGCAGGGTTGGTTAACTTGTAAATGTCATACATGCAAGTGGTCTCAAAGTTCTTATGTTGATGCTGTTCCAATGTGTGGTATCTCTAAGTTTCCTAACTAAAAGATACCTCAAGTTTTTAATATATACAGATCAGCATCAGACCATCGTCAGACCAGACCCCTTCAACGGTTATATCAATTTATTGCTGAAATCTCAATTTTGAAATTGAGGATTTAATTGATCTGACATATGACCGTTATGAACAGTGTAAAGTAACTTCCATCTTATCTGTTCCAATAACTGCCTTTTTTTCTTCATTTTAATTCATTACCTCACATTGAATTCTTTCTCTAATCGTCTCTTTCTCTCTCAACTTACCCCTCTCTCTCAAACTCTAAGCACCATCATCAGAATCTTCTTCAAGAATTCGAAATCAGTTTCTCTCTCTCATCAAACTTTCTGATTCAATCAAAATGGGAAGAAAGAAGAACAAAGCTACAAGGAAGAAAAGCAGAGGGCTAAGTCAATCTCCTAGTTTTACACCCTCTAAGGTTGAGAAGGAATCGAGTACTGCATTGGTTGCTGAACACCACCATGTAGATGAGAAGCAAGAAGAGGTCAAGGACCAAGCCACAACAGAAACAGTTGTTGAATTAGAGGCTGCATGTAAGCCCAAAGAAAAAGCTACTCCACCACCAAGCCCTAAATCAACACCACCATCTTCACCAAAATCTCCACCACCTAAACCTCAGAAAACTCCCTCACCATCTAAGCCATCATCCCCTCCATCACCTAAACAACCCTCTCCACAGCCTACTATCCCTTCCCCTCCACAAAAATCACCATCACCCTCAAAAGCCGAAACTCCTCCTCCACCATCACCACCAAAGTCCAAACCCACCACCCACTTCACCACAAAAGGAGAAAACCCCATCACCTTCTCCACAACCACAAAAGACACCTTCACCATCACCTCAGACCACACAGAAAACAGTGCCAAGCACTGAGGAAAAAGAAGTTGAGAAGGAAGAGACAGAGAAGCAGGATGATGACACACATGCACAGGACATGGATTTCGAAATAACTGGGGTAGTACAGGGGGAAAAGGAGACTGGGAAGAGGACAAGGGTCTGTAAGGAAGAAGTCAAAAAGGAGCATGCTGAGAAAGTTACAGAGGAAAAGAAGGATGAAAAGAAGAAAAGAGTGAAGAGTGTTGCAAAGAAGGGCAAAGCCTCTGAGAGCCCCAATCCTGCAACCAAACTCCCAACAGAAAAGAAGAGGAAAGCTGACTCTGCCCCTGAAAAGGCCTCTGTCAAGAAGAAAGGTAAGACCACTTCTGAACCACTATTTGAATTAAGTGGTAGGGGTGTCTTATTTGATTTTGCATGTCCTAAGTCTTGGATGAGTTAACCCTTTTTAGAGGAGTTTAAGGAGGCCATAGAGTTCCAAGGTTGGGAGGGGCTGTTTGATAAGAAGTTGGATGTTTTTGAGAACTATGTTGAGGAGTTTTACTCCAAATTAGGGAAATTAGACAAAGGGAAGGTCTGGAGTGAGGTCGAGGGGGTCGACATCACTCTTTCAAAGAAGAGTCTAGGGGAGGTACTGGGTGTACCAAGAAGTGGGTTTTGTGACTATTCAAAAGACAACTGGCCAACCATTCCTGAGGTCAGTACAGAACACATATAGACCACTCTCTTTACTGGTTCTCCAAGTGATGGTTCTGGCTATGTTATTGGCCAACTAAGGGAACCAGTGATGAGGCTGTTTCATACAGTAGCCTCTAAGATAGTACTTCCTAGGGCTCAAGGCAGAATGGATGTGAGAAAGATGGATGTTGTGATTATCTACTGCTTGTATGAGAAAATTAAGTTGAGTCTCCCTGGTCTCATGCTAGCTTACATGATTAGCATTCTGGAAAGGTCAAACCACTCTCTACCCTATGGTGCCTGGCTTACTTTGGTTTTCCAAGGTAGGAAGGTCCATCTGAGTGGTGAGGTCAATAAAATGTCTGTCCTCACCAACCAGATCCTAGGTCAGGAGGGGATGACCTTTGAGGGTGGTATGCTGAAAATGAGGGATGAAGAGAGGACCACAGGGGTCAAAAGAACAAGCAGTTCAAGGTCTGGGGAGGCTACTGGGTCACTGTCCCCACAGGTGCAAACACATGGGGAACTACTGCAACAGATGATGGCTAGTGTAAATGCCCTTTGCACTTCTCTGGTTAGATCTATAAAGAACATATCAGCACGGTTGGACTCCCATGAAGAAAATCTTGCCTCCTCCTCCAGCATCAAGCCCAAGACAACTCAGAAACCAGTTCCCATCATTGCCCAAGTGAAGAAGAAGAAGCAGGAAGAGAGTGCAGAAAAGGAAGATGAGGTTTCTACTGAGGATTCTGATGATGATGCTAACTCTAATTCTTCTTAGCCTACCCCCTACCCTACTAACAATTCTCTCAAACTATCATTTCTCTAGTTTCTCTGAACTATTCCTATCTCTAGTTTTTGACCCCTTCTGCTAAACAATTTCTCTGCAGAATGGTCCTGGTCTATATAATTTTTTAACTTCTGTGTGCACTTAAACATTTGGGATTGTGAGTTGCAGGTACTCACTTTTGGGACAACATCTTTAGAATGTTGCGTTTATATTATGCTTATGACTTTACTTGTTGCCTTCTCCTAATTTGTGTGCTATGTTAATTTTGTCATTTGATGATGCCAAAAGGGGGAATAGGACAGGTGAAGTTCCTAATGTCAAGTGTAGCAACTTAAACAAGGTTCAGACCTTGTTAAGAGATGGCCCAGCTTTATGCCTAGGAATACCTTGAATTCAGATCAAGTGCTCCTATCCATCCCATCTGGAAGAAACTCTTCCAAGTGAAATTGAAAATTTCTCTTGCTACATTTGATAATTGATAAGTCTTGCAGGTTACAGGTTTAATGTTGAAACTCAATAATAAATTGAGTAATGTGATGAGTGACTGACCATTGCAATCAGTCAAATTGTGCTTTCTGCTGTGTATTTTTTATTATCTGAGATTATGAATCCGACTACAGGCACAATGCAAGACCAGTTCCTCTGAACAATTGTTTTATTTTGAAATAATTGATTACTGTTCTCAGGGGGAACTTCATGGTTTGTCATCATCAAATAGGGGGAAATTGTTGAACCATGTTTGATTTGATGGATGACAAACCAGTTCTCTATACTTGATGTCTATGCATATTTGTGTATGAGCAGGTTGAATCAAGTGAGGACTCATCAAGGCAACCATGAAGGCCTTGAGATACTTGAAGATAAGAAGGCAAGAGCTTGGAGTTATTTATTTTTTATATTTCTAGGATCTTCTTGTAAAATAGGCTTAGGAAAATATTCTTAGTGTTTTTAAGCAAAGAGCAAAAAGACTTTAAGTTAACATCCAGTAAAGAGAACAGGCCAAGAACAAGCTAAGAACAGGCAAAGAACAAGCTTGGAACAGTTCCCTTTATCAGATGTAGACTTAGTAGTACTGAGACCACTGTGGGAACAGACCTCAGTATTACGCACGTGATCCGTACAAATTTTTGGTGTTCAAAATTATTTTGAAAATTTATTTGAAAAACATGGATCACTTGTGTTGTGGAAATCTGCCAAATTGATTCACAAAATCAGCTTTGAAATGTACTTGTTTGGACTCTAGTGTACTTTCCACTACATGTAGTGGAAGGAGACAAAGGTCTGAAATAGGTGCCTTTCTACTTGTGTCAGCTGAACTTGTTTGCACAATTTAGGCAAGTCTCCAAGCACACTTCTAGGGCACGGTTTTTCTTGTCTTATAAAAACAATCTTTGCAAAAAAAAAAAAAAAAAACCTTAGAAGACTTTTGCTCTCCAAAGAAAACCAAGTCATATTTTCTGAGAGTCTATCCTTAGAGAAAAACTATCTCCATATCCATCTTTAAGAGAAAAACTTACGGAGATTTGAGTTTGTAATATTTGAACCACTTAGAGGGAAGTGGTTGGGGAGTGTTCTGTGAACACTGAGTGAACTGTTAGAGTTAACAGTTGGGGAATTAAGTGTAACAAAGTTGTAGCATTTAATTGAGTGTGTAACCTTGTTATTATTCTGAGTTGATTAATAATATTGGTGAGAGAGTGGAGGACGTAGGCTTATTTAGAAGCCGAACCTCGTTAAATCCTTGTGTTCCTACTCTCTTTTGTACTGTTCTTTCGTTGTTCTCACAAAAAGATAAACAAACTTTGAAAACGATTGAAAAAAACACACATACTCAATTCAACCCCCCTTTCTTGAGTATACATTGAACTTACATGTTGGATGTTGATGAGCAAGTCCTGCAGTAGGCCTTCTACCCATGTTAATTAACTCACTTGCAGCAGTGGAAAGACTCCTGTACTCTGCTTTAGTAGAGCTCTTACTAACAGTTGGTTGTTTCTTGGTTTTCCAAGAAACCAAGTTATATTAGCACCAAGGAGGACTGCATATGTACTTAGACTTCTGCTTTTGAACTTGCAAGCTCCCCAATATGAGTCAGTGTAAGCTGAAAGATTTGGGTTGTATTAGCTGTGTAATAAAGACCATAGTCACTAGTGGCTTTGAGGTATTTTAGCACATGAAGTACAGCTCTTAGATATGGAGTTCTAGGCTGTTGCATGAACTGAGACAAGTTTTGAACACAATGTGAAAGATCTAGTCGAGTGAAGTTCAGATATAGCAACCTTCCTATAATCTTTCTATAGATAATTGGATTGTCTATGAGGTCTCCTTCTTCTAAGGTTAACTTGAGTCCTGTAGGAAGAGGAGCAGCTGCTTCACTACAATTGGTCATTCCAGCATCTGCCAAGATGTCTGAGATGTATTTCTTTTGAGAGAGGAAAGTTCCATCCTTAGTTCTTGAGACTTCTACTCCAAGAAAATAGTGTAATTGGCCCAAATCTTTAATGGTAAACATCTCGTCTAGATCCTTTTTCACTTTAGTAATTTGATTGTTGGGTGAACCTGTTATCAAAATATCATCCACATAAACAATTAAAATTAGGAATTCATTATCAAGAGTTCTAGTAAATAGTGATTGAAACCATGAGATTTAAGAAATATGGTTAATTCCTTATTCCATTGCCTAGGTGCTTGTTTAAAGGTCATACAATGATTTATGCAATTTACATACCTCTCCTTTCTTAGCCTTGGTATAACCAGATGGGGGAAGCATGTAAACTTCCTTATCTAGGTAACCATGTAAGAAGGCATTATTCACATCCAATTGCCAAATTGGCCAATTTTTAATAGTAGCAACATCAATGACAGTTCTAACAGTAGCAAGTTTAGCTACAGGGGAAAAAGTTTGATTGTAATCTTGGCCTTCCTTTTGTTGATAGCCAGTGGCAACAAGTCTAGCTTTATACCTTTCTATAGTTCCATTTGGATTAAGTTTAGTTTTAAAAATCCATTTTGAACCAATAGCATGTTTTCCTAAAGGTAAAGTAGTTAATGACCATGTATTATTATTTTTAAGAGCATTAATTTCATTTTCCATAGATTGAGCCCATTCTTTAAAATATTTAGCTTGATTATAATTTTTAGGCTCAATTATTGTAGAGGAATTAACTGTAAAGGATTTAGATTGGGATGACTCATTAGAATCCAGATTTTTATGAGGTAAATAAGGGCATTCATAGCCATCTAGTTTGGTAGATTTTTGTATTATTCTAGCAGATGTTCTAGGTGTTATAGCAGTAGGATTATCATCAAAATTTGACAAATCTAGATTAATAATAGTATGACGATCAGTACCTGGAATGCCTTTAGAATGAATAGAGAGACTATCAACCTGATTTATGTCTACTGCATGTCCTGTGCTGCTGTCCCCTGGGTTGGGAAAATTCTGCCCATGCAGTATCATTAGCAGCAGGTATACTACTGTAGGTTGCAAGGGATACTCTACTTCCCCTGCTGTTAGAATTTTATTCCCTGTCTTGAATATTGCAATCAGAAGTAGCAAGTTTATGCATAGGTGAATTAAGCAAGTGAAAGGCCATATTATCATCGCCAAAAGAGACTAAGGGGATAGAACTATGGGACTGAGATTTCTGATTTTCCTCCATAAAAAGGAAAGATGTGTTCATTGAATTTTACATCTCTAGACATGAATATAGTTTTCTTTTGTATATCATAGATTTTATATCCTTATTGACCACAAGGATATCCAAGGAAAATTCTTGTTCTTGATCTAGAATCAAATTTATCTTTATTTCTATCCCTGTTAATGGCATGGCAAAGACATCCAAATACTCTCAAATTATTATAATCTGGTTTCTTTCCAAACATGATTTCAAAAGGAGTTTTCCAATTCAAAACTCTAGTAGGCATCCTATTTATCAAATAGGTGGCAGTTAGCACACATTCAGCCCAAAATCTTTTAGGTAAGTTAGCTTGAAATCTTAAGGCACGAGCAACTTCAAGCAAATGCCTATGTTTTCTTTCAACTCTACCATTTTGCTGAGGGACACCTACCATAGATTTTTGATGTATAATGCCCTTTTTAGCAAACAACCGAAAACAAGGTTCATTTAGGAACTCTATTCCATTATCTGATCTAATAATTTTAATCCTTTTATTAAATTGAGTTTTAGCATAGAAAATGAAATTAGCAATAGTTTGGTAGACTTGTTGTTTATTATGCAATAGAAAAGTCCATGTAGCTCAGCTATAGTCATCTAATATAGTTAAAAAATATCTAGCTCCACTTATGGCTACAACTCTATAAGGACCCCATAAATCAACATGTATCATACTAAACAAGTCATTTGTTCTTGAAGAACTTAAAGAAAATGGCAATTTATGTAACTTTGCATTAGTACAAACATTGCAATCAAAAGAATCCAAGTTTGTGCAATCACAATCACTAATGTGTTTCATTTTGGTTAAATAAATATGCCCTAGCCTAGCATGAAGCAGATTTACATTATTCTTACTTTTGATAGTTTTAGTACATTTATTGCTACTATCATTTCCAAGCTCTTGTTGAACATCTACATTGTTACATGTACCAACCTTATTTTCAGAACTACAGTTTATATCACTATGAGTAGCATTAGCTTTCAAACAATACAATCTTTGCACTTTATGTCCATTAGCCACAATATCCTTATAAAGGTCCTGAAACACAAAACCATCCTTAGTAAAAACAACTTGCAAATTAGATTTCTCAGCTAATCTATTAACAGATAGAAGATTATGCGTAAAATGCTCTACTAGAAGAACATCATACAAAACTAAATGTTCATTAATAACCACTGTTCCACAATATTGAACCATTTTGCTACTTCCATCAGGTAATCCAACTTTGATTCCTTTTTCTAATTTTCTTTTATTTATTAATAAGTTGGGATCATAGACCATATGGTCACTAGCTCCTGAATCTATGATCCAGAATATATTATCACAAGAGTAATTTAGATTAGATTTAGAATAGTTCAAGTTGTTACCTGCACAATTTGCATAAGCAAATTCTGAGGGTTCTGACTTAGCAGCCTTCTTGTTCTGCATAGTCCTGATTACTTCTTTGCAAACAGAAGACACCATGCTAGTACTCAATTCACCATCTTCATCATCTTCAAGGGGTGTTTCTGAATCCCAATTCTCAACAGTAGCATTAGTTGCTATTCTTGGCTTTGAGCCCCTGCCTTGCTTGCCTTCAAAGTGTAATACCAATCAGGGTACCCAATCACCTTGAAGCATTGATCAGACGTGTGGCCTTTGCCTTTGCACACATCACACTTCCTGTCCATCTTGTCTTTTTATCAATTTTTCCAGTCTTTCTTCCCTTGAGTTCCAGTCTTATTGTATCCAAATCCTTCATTTCTAGAATATCCATAGTCTTCATTTCTTGGATTTCTATTATTATTCTTAGGATTATACACCACTAAGGCACTAGATTCAGCTATGGAGTTGGTCATACTACTTACCTCCTTTTGTTTTTCAACCTGTTGGACAATGTAATATGCTCTATGCACAGTAGGCAAGGGATCCATAGACAAGATGTTGGATACAACATTATCAAATCCATTATTTAACCCTAAAAAGAACTGCATTAGCTTGTCTTCTTGTACCTCATCAGACACTTGCTTCACATAATAACAAGTACATTTATCAAGAATTCCACATGAGCATATAGGTTTCTTTCTTAGACTATGTAATTCATCCCATAGGCGTTTCATCTTCCCAAAATAAGCAATGACAGTGAGGTTTTCTTGTTTTAGGTTAGCTATTTCTTTCTTTAATTGAAAAATTAAGGGTCCATTTGTTTGTCCAAATATATCCTTTATATCACACCACAACTCATAATCTATCTCTACATATTGGAAATCCTCAGCTATATCATTATCCATAGAACTCAAGATCCAAGAAGCTACCATGTAATCTGCTGTTTTCCATTTTTCATAATCCTTATGAGTAGAATCAGGTTCTTTAATAGACCCATCAATTAAACCTAGTTTATGCTTAGCTCCCAATGATCTATATATTTTTCTACTCCATGGTAAGTAATTTGAACCATTAAAGACAACCTTGGTTAAAGAAGATGCAGGGTTATCAGCATGAGAGACAAAAAGAGGGTCGAAAATACCTTGATTAGCACCTTCAATCGGGTTCGAATCTGCTGTAGACATTGCAATTAAAGACGCCATCTTCACCGCATAGAATTGCAACTTGAACTTATCCTTTCACGAATTGGGACAGAAACAAAAAAATCTTCAAATTAGAGAAATTCCCAAAATTACGAATCGAAAAAACAAGGAACCCTAATTCTATCAGATTCGAATAGCCAAGAAATCAAAGAGGAATTAAACCCAATGTGGGTACAGCTCTGATACCATGAAATAAGCTAAGAAAAATGAAGTGAAGATTCTGAATATTATTATTGCAGAGTCGTGCCTCTGGGCAGAAGAGAATACAAAATATATATAGAAGCAGAGAAATAGAAGAGAAGTAGAGAAAATAGAAATTAAGCAACCTAAAAACCAACTAACTAAATAACCTTAACTAACTTAAGGGAGAGACTAACTAACTCCCTCCTAACAAAAATGCTAGCCGAGTATGATGTCTTTTTTTATCGGTGAAAATAAAATATGACTCATATTATTCTAGGAAAAAATAAGTTAAGCAAGGCTTGCAAATTGTTTAGTATTTTTTTTTTTGTTTTTAGTTTTCAATTTTTTTGAAAAGAAAAAAAAAAGATAGAATCATAAAAAGTGGTTTTCACTTTTTAGATGTTATTTTTCATTTTCAATATGTTTCCAATAAGTTTGAATAATTTTTATGTTATTATGGGACTAATATCATATAAATTTGAAAATTAAAAAACCAAAATCAGAAAATCATAGTGATATTGAATGGGCCCTTAAGATACCTTCTTTTTTGTTGTTCATTAAACAATTTTAAAAGTAATGAATGGCCATTTTCCAAAGTTTATCAACCAATCAAAATGGTACAACTAAAATACACATAAAAGGAAATGTTCTAAATGTAACAATCTTTTTTGAACACCTAAAAAAAGAATATGTAAAAAATATTTGTACGTATTCTCTAAACAAAAGGACCGAAGGAGTAATAATTTTTAAAATATGATATGACTTATGCTACGGAGTATATAATTTTGTGAGATGACTACATGACTTATGCTATACTTCCTCCGTCCCTATCTGTTTGCTACATAAGGACTTTTACCACTATTTATTGTGTAACTTTAACTTTCTTTAATTTTATACATATAAGAAAAAATATAGTCAGGTGGGATCTCGTTTGATTCGGCGCAATTAGTAGTTTTTTAATATGTAATTTATATAAGTTTTTATTATATAAATCTAAAGATATATTTATTTAAAGTTGTGTTTTGAGATGCGTGAAAAAGAAAATGTAGCAAACTTTAAAGGATAGAGGAAGTATAATTTTTAAAATATGAGTTAAGAATTCAAGATTTGCATGTCGAGTTCAGGAGTTATGTAAATTCAACAAAATGGGAAAATGGGGATCACTAGTTGATAGGATGTAAAAATAGGTGAAATTGTCGGTAACAGGCCGGTCAAAAACGAGTTCGGTAAAAACAGTTCATATGAACCCTTTCGGTATCGATCGGTGACAATCGATCTTATTCGGTATCCGGTCAAATTCGGTATTTTTCTTAGTGGGTGTCGGTCGGTTTCGGTCCGGTAGTGATCGTTCTAGTCATTGTTAAAACCCGGTTGTTATTGGTCGGTCACAAGTGGTTCTTTGTTGGTTGCAATCGGTATGCAAGTCATTATCGGTATGTAAGTCATAATCGGTCGGTCACAGTCAAATGTAGGTCGTAACCTATATATCTTAAATGATCGGTCACAATACAATTGGTCAATTTAAAGCTTCGAATCGGATGTCGATTTTTCGGGTTAGTTGGCTTAGAATTTTTGCCTTAGAAATTCGGGATTGGACAATTTTGTTCACAACAATTCCGTTCGGGTCAAACCCTAATGCCAAATCAAGTTCACAACAATTCGGGTCAGAGCAAATTTGTTTAAGTTCCATTCATGTAGGAAAAATATATATATGTCGGGTCTAAACGGGTCAATGAGTTCATTTTACGTCAGTCTATTCGGGTCAATTAAGATTGAGTTGTGTGCTATTTGAATTTATAGAACCATTGAAACGAAAAACATGTTCAGTACAATACGGGTTCGATAAAAAAAAAGGGTCGGTCAAAAATATGTTTGGTACAATACGAGTTCGATCAAAAACGGGTTTTAAGCGGGTCGAAAACAGGTTATGTTTGAAAACATTTTTAGTACCGGTCGGTCTTAGTATGATAAAAACATGTTGAAAACGGGTTTAGTTTTAAACAGGTTCGAAAGCGGTCGGTATTCGGTCACACTTGCATTTACGTAATAACTCATATAATAATTTTCTTACAAAATCACATATTAGGAAAGAGCGAGGGCGTGCAGTGGATGTGATTTGAACTTCAATTAACCACATACATGATGCATCCCAATGGGAATGGGAATGGGAATGGGAGTGGAAAGCTGTAGCCGTTCACTTTTGCTCCATACCTCAACGTCATGAATTTTGAAGCATATAAACAAAACAAATGGACCGTCTTAATTGTGATGTTATGAGTGATTTGTGAGAATACTTGCTGGAAGGGGATTTTGGACAACTACAAGGTGAGCAATTGCATATTATTGCACAAGGCCCTAACTAAATGATAGTGATTAGTGATAATTTGTTACGTTGTTTTCAATAACGTATATATATCAATCAAGATGTTACAAATCTTATGGGAGGGGTGTTTTTCTCAATAATTAGTTTAGTTATGCTGTTTTCTATAGAAGTTGACAAAATCTAATAACTCAACCGGAACTAACCCAATTCAATGTTAGCGTTCAATGTTAGCGGGTTGGGTTGTGATTTTTAATCTATTAATTAGTTAAAAGGGTTGACACGACTCAACCTGTTTAATCTAAGTATCTAACTAGTTGGATTAGGTTAAAATACTCAACCCGATTTACTACTAGAAAAGATGCCGGTCTCAAAATTAATTTTTTTTAAATAAGGGCGGGGCATCCAGATCAGACGCTGACGCCCCACCCTTATTTAAAAAATTACCACCATCATGGTGGTGGTGGTGACGGTGATGGTGGTTGAGCTCATGGCGTGGTGTCAAATGTCGTTGTATATTTAATCAAAGTTGTTGTGGTGTAATTTTAAGTCAAAGGCAATATTGCCTTTTTACTTTGGATTTTGGGCGATTTTAATTAAAGTGTGGGCGACGTTTAGCAATCCACTATTATATTTTAATTATATTAGACAATATAGAATAAGTAAAACCATAAACGTAAATAATTTTCAAATTAAATTATGCAATATATTAAAATTAGTTCAATAACTATAATTTTTTCTATATTCATTTCGAATTTGGATTGATATCAATCAAATACTTTATTCTCATAAATTTTAGGAAAAATTCACATCAGTAGTCCTAACTATCGACGGTTTTATAAAAACAATCCCAACTATTATTTATTTCAAAATGGGACAAATTATACATCCAAGCTTATAAAAATGAACCCTATGACCTTTTAACCTGTAATAGGAGGAAAAAATACCATGTGCACTGCACATGTTAAGTTAATGATTTTTTTAATATATATATATTTTAGCTTTTATTTGAAAATACTTTAAAATTTAAAGCTATCTTAGAGTCATTAACTGATGAAAAATAAATATTATTAAGGGTTAATTATTAATATTTTTGAGATAATTTAATTCTATTTTATGCTAATTTAATGTCCACGCTTTAAGAATTAATCTTTTTAAAAAAAATTAAGATATTTGAGAAAAAAAGAGATTTTAGAGATTTAATTTTTTTAATGTATTTTCAAAATAATTATAAAGATAAAATATATACAAAAAAATTATTAATGTAACATGTGCAATGCACAACAGGTTGTTAAAAGGTCATTTGGTCTATTTTTGTAAGGTTGGGTTTAGAGTTTTTTCCATTTTAGAATAAATCATAGTTTGGACTGTTTTTGTAAGACCGTTGATAGTTGAGACTGCTGGTATGAATTTTTACTAAATTTTATGTCTTCTAACATTGACAATGCAATTTTCTACATTTTTTTAATCAAGATTATGTGGTTATTTCTTATAATATAAAATTGTACCGTTGTCTAGCGAATTAAGGCTAACAAGAAAATACTTCCAAAACAGAAAAATGAACACCTAATAAGATATTTTTTGGAGATGGATTGGTGGTATAGTTTTATTGGAAAATAAAGTACAAGTAATTATTATTGTTTTTTAAGGAAAAAAATTAAAAAAAAAATGCATCATTGAAAATGGGGAGCATTTAATATTATGATAAGTAATAAGTAGGGAGGGGAAATATGAGTTTAGGAGGCGAAACATTTTTTAGTGACTTGTATTTTAGTATATAGTATAGAAGATAGATAGATTTTAATATATAGTATAGATTATACAATAAGTGTTTATATTTCTAAATAATCCACATTATACTTTATGATAAACAATATTGTTTGTAGATAACTAACAATTTTTAACAACAAAACTAATATAAAAATAAATGTAAGTTTAAAAAAACATCAGCAATCATTCACCACAAATTAAACTAATAGGTCTATTCTTGTCATATTTACGTACATAATGAATCTTAATTTATTCATGTCTCCCTTTCAAAAAAAAATTATCCATATCTAATAATTCATGTCAATAACACTATATAAATTCAATACTACAGTATATGTTTTATTATGTATTTGCATATATAATGAATATTTATTTATTTAATTTAACGAAAACATCGCGTGCATACCATAAAAGACTAGCAATAATAATCTAAAATAAACATCCGAAAGGACAAATGTCACATCGTCACTTCATGGTATAAAATTTTCTCGTCAAATGAATTTATTCTACAAAGTATTATATACATAAATATTTGATAGATAATTTATTAAAATTATTTGTACATATTTTTTTTTCCATTTTCAATAATATGTTGTAATAATATCTTGCCAACGCAAAACTATAAAGACTAAAAGTCTTGGATAAATTACTTTGAATAATCCAACGCTTTTATAATTCTGTTTTAATAATCCAACGTTTAAATTATTAATTACATAGAATTTTTAGTTGTTCTGAAGTTATTTTTTCACTTTCAATTTTTTTTAATGACCTCTACTACTTAAATTTTTTTTGGGTTTTTCTGAGCTTTGCCCTTGAGTTTTTCATTTTTCTAAGTTATGCCCATGTTTTTTCAAACTTCTAAGCTATGACCCCGTACTTAGGTTTTTTAATTAACAATGCTCACTCCGTTAACTCAACGTTAATGGATCCGTTAAAAGAAGTTGTATTTCATGGGAGGGTAATTTTCCCTCTAAAATTCTAGGATTTTTAGCTAATTTTCGCCCTTTATAATCAATGTATTTCCCTAAAATAAATGATGCATTCTCTTGTAAATGATGTATTTTCTAAAATAAAGGATGAAAATCAGGTAAAAGTCCTAGAACTTTAAAGGGAAAATTTCCCTCCTACGAAATGCAACTCCTTTTAACAGATCCATTAGCGATGACATAACGGAGCGGGCGCTGTTAATTAAAAAACCTAAGTTGAGGGGCATAGCTTAGAAGTTTGAAAAAAGCATGGGCACAACTTAAAAAAGCGAAAAACTCAGGGGCATAGCTTAGAAAAACCCAAATTGTTTTTAATACCAATAATCTTTTCTTTTTCAAAAAAAAAAAAACGTATAATCTTTTACATAAAATAATTTACCAACTGAAAAAACGGAGGAATTAGTTCCTAAGCCTCCCATCATAGAATTTTTAGAAACCACAAGAGTATATTTTGGTTCCAAGAGATAAAAGCTAAGCTAGCTCCCAAATAACTTGGACTTCTTCAACAATCAACATAATTATTATTGGATTTAAGTAACCATGTTTGTCTCTCTCTTAAAGGAACTCTTTAAATAAAACTCTAACAAATATAAACAAACATTTTCTAATGGTACACTTAATCAATTATATATCACGATTGTAAAGGTTCAATTATTTCATGAATGGCCAATAATTGGGTCCAATATATGCAAAGTTTTGGTCCTAATAATATTAATGAGTCGTCCTTATTCTCGTCATTGATTTCTTTATTGTCCCATCAAATTAGGGATGATATGATATCCCCTTAATTGTACACATCAAAACCAAGTGTGAAACAAATTAATAAACCCGATTGTATGGTATTGAAGACTATCTTTATTCATGTTATTCTAAAAAAATTAAGGCCCTTATGTTATTAAAATTAATACATTATATATAAATATATTTTAGGTTACTTCAAATAATATATACGAGTATCCACACTATATACTAAAATAAAATGATGCTGACATCATTCTCATCTAAAGATGTACATGTGTCAAACTCTTAATCAAAATTTTCCCTCCAAAAATGTTTATGACATCATCTTCTTTTTTTCTTCTTTTTTTTTCCTTAGTATTTAATATACTTTGAAAATACAAATATCATTAACTCTATTATTCCATTTTCGATATGTAATTAATGACCAATATAATTTTAATATCATAATGTTTTCTTTATTTTATCAAATTTTCAAATCATTAAGAATTTATACTAAAATCTTTTTATTGATCTAATGATTCTATACTACATACTCTAAATTTGTTTTCAATTGACTTATTGTTTAAAAAAATAACAAATTTATTAAATATTATTTTATAAAATTGTGCATAGCACGGGACTAATCTAGTACAATTATAAAATGAAGATTTATTTCACAAAAAAGTATTGACAAAAGAATAAAAATTTTTTATTGGAAAATATCACAATATTGAATTTTGAGATCCCTTTTCACGTTGAAGCCATGTGTGTTTGGTCTCTTTACATGCCCTCAAAAACATTTCTACCTTTATGTGACTATCTGAGTGTGAAACAAATTTTAAATATTGATTATTTTAATGTAATTAGAGGGAAAATAATATTAGAGTGAGGGATAGCTCATGTGGTTAGAACTTCTCTCCTGATTTTAGGTGATCCTTGGATCGATTCTCATCCTCACCCTTTGTAGAAATTGAAGTAAGTAATTATATTAACTAATTATCAAATAAATGTGTGACGACAAGGAATTTATTTTGTACTAAATATTTCCAAAAGCACCAACACAAAATTACAAAATCAAGTTTAATTAGTCATATGTTAGGCAATTTTCATTCATAAAATGTTAATTCAAATTCAACTTTTGAAAGCAACATTGAAAATTAAATTAAAAATATTAAAAACTTCAAACACCACACAATAAAAAGGAACTAGCTTGTTATGCACGTGATGTGTGCGGTGATAAATTTCTTTAATCTAAATATGAATATTAATTTTTTGAAAAAAATAAAAACATTAATACAACTAATATAAATGAGAATTGTGAAATTTAGCTCCCCAAAAAAATGAGTAAATAAATTTTCACTACTAGAATAGATGCTATTTACTACGGGAATTTCTGTTGTGAAAATGTGATGCCAACCTAGAAAATGGGGTCATATTGAACTATTGATTTTTCCCATCGTACAAACGTGACCCCATCTTATGAAAGGGGGTCGTAAATGATTTTCCCGTCACGATTCCGTCGCAAATGAGTCAATCTTAATAGAGTTTGGGTTTGGTATGAGGTGAATTTTAATGACGGGCACAAAACTGTCATAAAACATCTACAGTTATGACGAGATTTAAGCTAAGCCTGTCATTAATATTTTATATTTACATGTCGTTAATGGACCAATTTTTTGTAGTGTCCATTTCTTTGGTATAAATTTGGTTATTTTTTCTATAACAATAGTATTGTTAAACTTTCCTTTTTCACATAATTGTAAATTAGGAAGGAACTAAAAAAATTTAATGAAGTAAATTTTTATTTTTGAATGAAGAGTAAAAAAATTTATTGCAAAGGGAACATCATTGCTCCTCCCTTTTCCTATATAATAGTCAATAAAGATCTATTTATTTAGAAATTCTTATATACACCCGTGAACAGTAAGGTACATCCAAGGGTAATTTTGCTCATTTTAAAATGAGCAAAATTATTAAAAATGAGCAATAATAAAACACATTTGAATGTATCTACCTCTACGTGCATCTGGATGGGAAATGATAAAGGCACAACTAAATTGATATGGGCACAACCCATTGCGAGAGAACATTATATCATTTTATGCTGCTCTCATAAAAGTTGTGCCTATATAAATTTTAGTTGTGCCAATATCAATTCCCCATCTGGATGCATAGTAGATCGACCAATTGACAGTACATTAATTAAATAAAAGGTATCTATTCATAATTATTTTTTAAAAAAAATTGATGTGAAGTTTGTCTTATTTTTTCTACTTAGGCTCTGTTCTTTTGGATTAAAATTTTCTAAACTTAATTTTTCTGAATTGAATTATACTAAACCACAAATTCAACAAGAGATTAACTGAATTGAATTTGAACAAAACTAAAATGACAAAAATTAAGTCCAAAAGAGCAAGGCCTTTTCTTTTTATCTTAGTTATTTTTCTAAATTACTTCCAAAATGATTTGTTTGAAATAAAGATTATTTTATTCATTGATTTTTTTTTTTCCTATACTTATAAATTAGTTTCCACCTTAATAATTTCTAGATAATTAATTTAATCATAATTAATATTTAATTTGTGAATGTAATAGGGATAAAATAAAAAAGGACATTTCATATGGAAACTAAATCCCTTCAATTTAGCTTATACAATAGAGATAAATGTACGTTCTCAAATAATATCCTGATTTTTTTATTTCCAATACCAGTGTTGAATCATTATCAAGATTCAAGATCCATAATTCTTCCTAGGGCTCATCATCTTTTGTGAACTACACTTATTCTAGTGCTAAATCTTTTTCTTTTTATATATAAAATGTGGATAATACTAGGGTTCAAATACAAGTCACACACATGACCCAATTTGTTCGACACATACATTGAAAAAAGAGAAGATAAGAAATCATAACAAATACGTATGGTACGATTCAAATCCAAAATCTCATGTTAGGCGTTTATAAAACTTAACCGGTAGGATAATTAAGACTTGTACGTCAGTGCTAAATCTAAATATCAATATATCTATTATAGTATTACTTGTGTTTTAGAAAGAAAATTTTGCCACTAACCATCTATTAAGTGGAAAATGTTGTTAACAACTACCACAATTTTTTTTTTATTGAATTTAGCTACCAAATAAGTGCTAAGTAGTTGTAAACCACCACCTAGTTAACGGAGTATTCTAACGCCGTTAGTTTACCGTTAGTTTTTGACACGTGTCGCGATATTATCACTACAAAAAAAAAAGAGCTTTTAGCTACGGAAAATTAGAGACGGATTCTGTCCGTCTCTAAATTAGAGACGGAAATTTAAAATCCGTAGCTAAATTTTTAGAATAAAAATTTAAAATCCGTCTCTAAATTTAGCTACGGATTTAAAAATCTGTAGCTAAATTTAGCTAAAGATTTAAGAATCCGTCTCTAATTTTTTAGAGTAAAAACTTTAGGGACGGATTTTTAAAATCCGTCTCTAAATTTAGCAACGAATTTTAAAATCCGTCTCTAAATTTAGCTACGGATCTACGGATGTTTAAATCCATCTCTAATTTGTTAGAGTAAAAAAAATTAGAGACGGGTTTTTAAAATCCGTCTCTAAATTCAGCTACAGATTTTAAAATTCGTAGCTAAATTTGGTTACGGATTTTAACAATTCTATGCATATAAGATTGACAAATAAAACTTGGTACAGTTGGTAAGAGTGTCACCCCGTGACTTTGAGGTCACAATTTCGATTCCTACCAACTATGATTCATGAGACTTATAGAAATTTAATAGAATGGTCACGGGTTTAATTCCTCCTAAGTGATGCATCACACAACATGTCAATTTTTAAATCCGTCTCTAAATTAGAGACGGATTTTAAAAAATCCGTCCCTAATTTGAATTAGCGACGAGGATTTTAGGGACGGATAAAATCCGTTGCTAAATCCAAATAGCGACGGATTTAGTCAATTTAGAAACGGATTTAGTCCGTCTCTAAAAGCTTTTTTTTTGTAGTTCTTGATTTTTTATTTATTTATTTTTAAATGAAAAATTAGAAAATTAAGGAAAATTATTTTAAAAAATCAGAAAAAAATCACAAAAATTAATTTTAAAAAATGTAGCCAGAGGTGGTGCTGGGGTGGGCTGAGGTGGTGGATGGGGGGAGAGGGGCTCATCGGATGCGGGCGGGGGTTGGGGGAGGGGGGTTTGAAGGTGGAGGAAAGGGTGGGAGTGTTCGAATGTGCTGTGGGAGGGGGTGGGGATGTTCGGTGGGGCTGGGGTTGGCATGGGAGGCTTCGATGGGGCTGGAAATTCGGGGTGGGGGGTTCGACGGGGTGGTGGGGGCGGTGGTTAGGATTTAAAGGGGGGTGATTTTTCAGGGGTTGGGCTGGGCTGGGGAGGGGGTTTCGGGGGTTAGGGATTACAGGGAGGGGGTTGTTGGCACTGAGGAAGGGTCGGGGAGGGGGGTATCGAGGGTGGGGGTGTCGTGGTGGGACTGGAGGTGGTTGAGGGTGCTCGGGGAGTGGGGTTTCCGGTGTGGGTGGAGTCGGGGATGGGGGAGGAGGGGAGGGGGGTGAGTCGGTGGGGAGGGGGAGGGGTCTGCACTGCCAGTGGGGGAGGTGGTGGCAGTGCTGGTGTTGGAGGGGAGGGGGTGGCTGAGATTTTTTTTTATTTTCCAGGTTAGTTTTTTTTATTTTCTTTTTCTTTCAGATTTTTTTTTTATTTTAAAAATGGGTTAATTAAGTTTAAGTGGTTTAATTAAGGTTTGAGTAGTTTAATTGAGGTTTAATTGTGATTTGAGTTAACAGTGTTAAAAATAAGAGGTGGTTTGCAACTTTTTATAACTTATTTGGTAGTTAAATTAAATAAAAAAAAATTATGATAGTTGACTAGTTGTTGACAACAATTACCACTTATTAGGTGGTTAATGGCAAAAATTTCTTTTAGAAACTATAGCTACTTGTCTACTTGCATAGTGAAAAAAATAAATAAATAAATAAACTAGTACAGCCCACAAGATAGCAAATTCTGAGATTGCTTGAATAACCTCCGATCCCACAACCTTTTTTTATTGAAAATAAAATATTGATGATATCAAACCGTCTTTCTTACATTAAATTTATACTTCGTTTATTCTAAGAAATACAACAATTTTGGATTTACAGACTCCTAAATATTTTTTAATAGTAGGTAATTAGGAAAAGTAAGGAGTAATTGATTAAAGTAAAGGGAGACATAAGGTGACAATTAAAGAATTTGTAAGAGGAGATGGACGTAATTAAAGAATTTGAGAGATAAGGTATGAACAATTAAAAAATTAATAAGGACATGTATCTCTTTTCAGTATGAAAAATTTACCATACAACGCAATGAAAAAAATTGTTGTAATTATGTGGAAACATACCAAACTGAAAAATCTTGCGTTTATTTTTAACGAATGAAGTACAAGATACCCTACACACCTTCCTCCCCTAAAAAACAGGCAAAGTAATTAAAAAATGAGAAGAAGATAGGCCCTGTTTGGAAACTGGCTTTTTGATTGGCTTTTGGGCTTTTGGCTTTTTAATATGGTCAAACAGCCAAAAATATGTTTGGTTATTGGCTTTTTAGTTGGCTGAAAAGCTGACTTTTAAGCCAAAATAAAAAAGCTGCCTGGATCAGCTTTTTTGATTGGCTTTTGGCTTGTTGACCCACAAACTCTCTAATAATTAAACAACCAACATCCACAATTAATTTTACCAAAGACTATTCCAAACAGCTAGCTTAAACAACCAACTTAAAAAGCCAATTCATACAGCTAAAACTTCCAGACAGTCAAACAAGACAATTAAACCAGCCAAAAGCCAACAACCGATTGCCAAACAAGGCCTTAGAATGCATCAAAATTTATAATGCTAATAAAAATATATTGATAAAACATACAATGATTATATTGTTCTATTTTTTCCCCTTTGAATTGATCTTAACCAACTTATAAATATCTCCTCCATTATTCATTTATTCTATCACAAATCACTAATTTAAAATTTGAAAAAAAAATATATTAAAAAGATAAACAATTTGATTAGTGTTGATTTATTTTATATCATCAAACTAAAATCGTTTTAATAATTGTTTAAAGTCATATGGTACATATCCTTCATGGTTAAGGTTTAAAAATAAACAAATAACGAACAAATATAGTTTATTTCATTATAAAATTCATATTGTTCTATAGATACTACATTATTAATACTGAATGTTGATTAAAAAAATTGTTCAACTGAATTGAATAAAAATTGGTCAATTGACAGTAATTCACCATAAGGATTAAAAATCAAAAAACCCCAAAAAATTGAAGAAGAAAATGAAAATCAATCCCAAAAAGCGACCAAAAATCCACAAAAAAGCGAACAAAAATTCCAAAAGAAATCTACCAAATCCCTAAGAAAATCCTCTAAAAAATCAAACAAAAATCCCAAAATATTCCCCAAAATTCATCTAAAGCCCCCAAAAATTATTAAAAAATCCCACTTTATTGATAGTCGATGTTTGTTGTCATCAGTAACAATTTGGATTCAATTTTAGGTTATAATCATGTGAGCATTAAATAGTTCCATTCCCTATATATTAAAGATAACATAGTATAGATTTAGGTTACAATCATTGGCTTTACCTATATATGTTTCAATATGATAGTAAATACTCTATTTGATTCTAAGCTTTAATTAAGTTCAAATGTGATATGCAAATTTTATTTATAATATAGGGGTAGAATAGCCTATTCAAGTGGACAACACGCACTTTTTTCTTTACTTATATAATAGAGATCATATATTGTTTTCGGAAGGCTTTAAACCTTGGGACATATTTACAGGAGAGAACCCTCTATATGAGTTTCTGCTAATTAGGTTGGGTGTGTAATTGGTAGTAGAATCCCTAGATTAGGCTTGCATTCTCTTTAATTTTCCCAAGTGACACTACTGACTAGCCTTAGGGCTAATTATCTTGAAGGTCAGCAGTGTACACCGGGCTAGCCTTAGGGTTAATTATCTAACCAATTCAAATAAAAAAACACGCATATTCAATGATTTAGGCCATTTGTATAACTCTCAAACATAATCCAAAAAAAGAATGATAGAGAGTTAATTTTGCACAAACCTCTAAGGCTAGTCATTTTTTTATCTTCATACAAGCCTAAAGTACAGCAAATTCCAAATCATCCATTATTTGGCCACATTACTAATCTTCTCTTTTTCAGTACCTTCCTTTAGAAGTCTGCCACACTATTTTAGGTATCTTAATTCCTTCCTCTTTTCCCCATATGGCCGTTTCACCATCAAGTCAGCTATGTGGCTTGCACATGGAACCCATCTCTATACCTCTAATTGAGATTTTTATTGGCTCTGAAAATTAGGTATATATCAACCCTAAACTCCAAAGTCTTTACTTGGAAACTCTTGTACAATGGCCTTCAGGTTCACCAAAACAAAGTCTACCTCTTTTCCCGCTTTAATCAACAGATGAAGAAACCCAAAACCACCTATTTTTTGCATTGCCCAATAATTCTTCCTATTTGGGCCCATGTTCAAGCTATCCGCTTGATTGCCCCTCTCCTGTCTGACCATTCCCTTCCCTCTCTCTTCACTAGGCTTCACTCCTAGATCGAGGCACGTCTCTCTCTGCAAAGTCCTCCATGTCCTTTGGAGTATTTTTAAAGCTCGTAACATGTTAACTTTTCGTAACGCACCATTTTCTTCACTCGTTGTCTTCACTCAAGCTCTTTCTTACTTCCAAGAATGGAAATCCCGCCTCTCTATAGACACTCTTCACATAATGTATGCATCTAAGGTGCATGTTTCCCCTTCTTCCGCTTCTTCTTTTGCCTGCTGGTCCCCCGGGCCCCCTCCCCTTGGCACTATTTATTAAGCTTAATGTTGTTCTTCTAAGGATAATATACCCACAGCTGGTGTGGTACTCCGGAACTATTTTGGCAAATGTATCACAACATGTGCTTTCTCCCTAGGCAATACATCTTCCCTTGTGGCAAAAGCTACTGCACTTTGAAATTGTATTTTATTGGCTCGTCAAAATAATATGACTTCTATTCATATCGAGGGTGATAATATAACAATTATCAATGTTTTGAATGGTAATTTCGATGTCCATGGAAGATTCAACTACTTATGGATAATATTAGGACTATTCTTCGGGACTTTACCACGACTTTCTCTTTGCACATCTTTCAAGAAGTCAAGCGTTCTGCTAATTATATTGCGTCTCTCAGACACTGTACCCCTATGCACATTGATGTTGATCCGTTCTTGAATGCTAAATTTTATTACTTTTTAGCTAGGGATAGATAAGAGATTATTTTTTCAAGAGGAGGATTGCATGATTATTTTATAACCTTTTCTTCTTCAAAAAAAAAAGGAAGAAAAAACCACATATACATTGTTTTATTATACCTAATACGACAAGTATTTTGAGTATAAAGCAGCCTTCCTAAATAGTGGGTAGTACATAATTCGCAAAGTATTTTGATAATGAAGCAGCCTTCTCAAATGGGAGTAATAATAGAAAACAATATTCCCTCCGTTTTTTTAAGATGTAACACTTTGACTTTGGCACTATTCATCCGACTCACTTTGACCGTTAATTGTTATTAATATATAAGGAAAAATATAGTCATGTGGGATCTTGTTAGATTCACCTCGGAATACACTTTCCAAATATATAATTTTTACACATATATTTAGAGATATTACGAGTCCAAGTTGTGCCTCAACAAGTGTGAAAATTGAAGTGTTACATTCAAAAAAACAAAGGGAGTAATTATTTTGAGAATGAATCCAAAAGTAGAGTCCACTAATTGAAATCAGGAGTAGTATTTTTTTAAATAGAAGAGAGATGAAACTTAGTTTAAATTTCCTTTATATATTTGTTTGAGGGTTAGTGAACAATTTGAAATAAGAAATATTGATAAAAACGCACTTAATTAAGTTTTGTACCCTTCTTCTGAAGCAGTCTCAACTATTGATTATAATGATCCTAAGTTTGAAACTGCAAATATGTCCCGACTTCTAAATACAATTCCAGCAATTAACATCTAAAGTTATGTGAGCAAGACTGTTTTCAGAAGATACCCTTTAAAATTGGTATTTGTTTTGTGCTTTGATTTTTTTTTTGCCCCCTTCGCTTTACCGTATTTATTATGTAGAGCCAAGGTTTCCAGTTTTGGGCTAATTTTTTTTTGGCATTTTCTGTTTCTTTATTATGAGTATTATATATACACATAACCTCTGTAGCCTAATAAATGACAATTGTATTGTGAAAATTTCTCAAAAAAAAAATAAAAAAAAACTTCTCCTCTACTTGTGGATGTAGATCCTATGTTTCTTCTTATTGAGCTTTACTATAGTTCTTTCATTGGTTATAACATTTGGAACCACTATGCGTGAGATAATCAATAGTGAGAACTAATAGTTGAAACTGTTTTTATCAATTTTTATTTTAGAATATCATAGGGACTCTATTGCATAAAGATAAATAAAAGGACAGCTAATTAAAAGTGATGGATCACTTCTAAGGTGAGTACATAATTCGCAAAGTTACAATATCATTTGCAGTCAAACCGTGGTTTATGACAACCGCATTATAGGATTGATATTTGATGGGTTGGTTCACTTCACTTGCATGGATGGTGGAAGAAGTTGTGTGGGTTTTTCTTTTATTTATTTTTTTGGTTATCCATTTGATTTGTCAGCCCTTAACTCTGACTACGTCCAGATCCGACCCATGTCGTACACATGTATGGCTTTGGTGGGTGAATCTTCTAAAAAGAATTTTCAGCATTCAGCGAGACTCAAATACTTATCATTTGACTCAACTCGATATTGTTATCTTATTCAAAGGATTATCACAATATTACGTTGTATACTCTATCGCTACGCCTCACATCAAATGCATTAATGCAGCACAGGACCAACATACGCACTGTTCATTAATTCGATTTTGTAAAGAAAAGATGAATGAGATTCGAACCGATAACCTTTATGTTACATTGATTCTAATACAGTGTCAAAGAACCATTTCAACGAACCAAAAGTTTAAACTCAAACTTAATACGAGTATATTATGTTATATATTCTATTAGCCGAGAATCTCTTACTCTCTTAATTGTTTTGTTGATTAGTGGTGGTAGTATTACTGTAGCTTATATGGTTATGGGCAGTCCACATAACATAATATGCGTCATTGATTCCATCAGCAATGTCAATTGCCTTTCAAGAGTCCATATCCACCTTTGACTTGCCCTCTAAGCTCTCTATCTCTTTGCTCCTTTTTTTTCATGGTGCAGTCTTTTTTGGAACTTATATGGTGTACGTGCTTCATTTAATCATTTCCCACACTTGTATTCTTCTAATCCTTCCACGTCTACTTGCTTGGATGCTACACTACAAGTACTACTTGTATAATTGTATTCGGTTATTGTCTTAAAGTATGTAGTACCATACAAAAATAAATATCTTCCATATATATAATTGCTTGTGTTACTCTTATTTCATTCCTTTATTTGTGTCTCTATCAATCGGTGTGCGTCACCTTAGATTAGAGATGGTACCGGGATCCGATTCAGATCCGTTGGGACCCGACTCATTTATAAGGATCTGACTCTAACTTTTTAGACCTAATGAATCCGGGAAGGGTTTGACTCTCATTGATCATGGGTTGGGTCCAAATTTCTTAAACCCAAATCCGACCTAGGCCCTACTCGCAAACCCATTTATACTAAAAATATCCCTAAAGAATATAAAAAAAGCAAGTCCCATACAATCAAACTCAGTTACTCATACAATTTGAAAACTTGTGAATTGTAGTTGCAGCTCCAAAGTTAGAATTGTCAAGTTGTAATTTATAACATTGCTAGTCGTAAAACTCTATAATTTAAGTATTTTACATTTTTTTTATTGCGAAATTGATTTATCGTGATTGAACGGTACTCATAACAGAGTGCGGAAATTTTAAATTGTCAAACGGTGTATATTTCTAATTAAATGTTTGAAATATGAAAGACCCTATTAAAACCCATTTAATTAGGACACATAGACCTGTTGGACCCATAGGGTCTAGGTCTATAAGTTCTAGACCCATCACCCAATGGCTCTGAATCGGGTCTGGGTCTAAAATATAAATAGATCTGGGTCTGGCTGGACTCGACCAATGCCATTCCTACCTTGGATTGAAATTGGGTTATTCGATCTATCACACTTTTCTTTATTTTTTGTGGACTTAATACAAAAGACATAAAAGGAAAAAATAGAAAGAAAATTGTTAAATGAGACGATATATGTGGACTTTTATCAAGTTTTAAAAAATAGTGTAAATTAGTTGAGACAACCAACTATGAAAAATTGTGCAATGAATTAATGATAGAGGGAATATTTCTTTTCATATTTGGATTGTATAGATGATGATAAAACAAATGAGAATAATCCTGATTTGGAGTTTATAATTTCTTTAGTGTATATGCCACTATGTATGTATGTATGTATATACCTTCATAAAACCAATCCAATTAAAAGTCAGGGTCTTATATTGATCTAATACTCATGACCTTTTTGTCAGCGTTATCTGGTTGACTTTTGATATTGTATATAACATATTTCCAGGCTTTAATTTAAGTTTTTGGTTGAGATGATCATCTACCATAGTATAAGAACCAATGTAACACAAAGTTTACGAGTTCGAATCTCTCCTCCCTTTCCCAAGTGGAATTAATTCCACCAGGTCAGTATAATTATGGTCCTCTAACAACTTTGATGCCATCTCATCTTAAATACCAACTTAACAAAAAGCTTAAATTGAAGTCTTGTATTGGTTTTTATACTATATAATGTATACAATAAGCTTAGATTAGTTTAGAAAATTATATAATCATATTTATTAAGTCTAGATAAGTATAAATAAGAAAATATAAGTTGAAAAATGGCCTTTTTTTTTAAATGACTTGAAAAAAGGGATTTTGGTTGGTTTCTTATGGATTTAATTTATAAAATTTCAATTCTGTTCAACTCCAACCAAGTACACATGATTTAGTTTTGAAATTTTCAATTTTGTTCAAAAAAATTCAGTTCACTTCAATTCAAATCAATTTATTAAAAAACAGGGCCAAATATATTGTATGTATAATTGATTAGAAAAGTTGGGAAATGTATACATTCATGACATTATCAAAAAGTTAAAATAAGAAAATTGGGATAACATAACAAAATTAGATGAAGATTGCTTGATGATGTATTATCAAACGAAAGGATTGTAAGAAATTTTCTACCAATTGAAATAGCTCTCGCACTATTAGGTCTTTTTTCACTTAATTTCTGAAATTTTAGTTCAATTCTATTTAATCATTTAGTAATAATAATAATAATAACAATAATAATAATTATTAAAAATATACAAAATCATTTGGTTTACAAGAAATTAGTGGGGATTCCAGATGCAATTTGAATCTACACACCCTAGCTATTGCAAACCCGATCATAATAAAAATATAGGCAGTTGCCCAATTGGCCCAATGTGCAACTAACTTCATACTTTGAATACTTACGAAGAACTACTTCAGTTATAAGTTTATAACTTGGCCAAGAACAAAATCAGACAACCCAAATTGTGTCAAAGGTGATGACCCGGTCAATTCAACACAAGCATTACGATCTTGATCACAATCCAAAGAAATAAAGTAACACATCCGTGTGATTGTGGGATCTGTATCCCTTCCACACAATCCAATATCAACCTCCTTATCGGCTAAAATCCAGACTGAAAACACATGTCAACCAAGATATACCAAACAACACTATCACAATATACAACATGTGTAGGTTTTAGATGCATTTAGAAAAATTGCAGGAAATTATATCCTAACATCTAATCCAGGATTATATGCACAGATTAATACGTATCAATAAAAGGTTAGAAATTACAACCTTTGATGCATGATTTCCCAATCACAGCAATGATAAGAGATTAAGAGCCCAAGCGAAACCCCTCTACTTAGTCCACAAAACTCAATTGCAATCCCACGTATACTAGTACGAAAGAGAATGATCAATTATCTGTCTTACTTTTAGGAAGAAGAACTACTATTATTTGTTCTAGGGTCATGATTTTTCTCTCTCTGTAACTTCAGATTACCTCATCAAGCCTCAAACTAATGAATCACCTTAATTATATATAACTTATTATAGGCGAATTATAACCCTAAACCTAGCACTTACTGGGTTTTGATTATTCAATTCCAATCTTGTGCTACAACGTGTGACCTTATAGCTAGGATTAAGTTAATATTAACTAAAGGTCTAATCATATTGGCCCACAAGTCATAATTATTAATATGACTACTAATATAACGGGAAATGATAAAAGCACAACTAAATTGGTATGAGCACAACCCATTGTGAGAGAACATCATTCTATGCTCCTCTCATAAAAATTGTGCCTATATCAATTTTAGTTTTGCCAATATCAATTCCCTAATATAACCTAATAAGTATCTCCATAATTCCTAATTATATTTATTGATTGCACAGTATGACTAAGAACACAGTTCCTTCAACATGATCTCCAAAAATGTCCTCATCAAATAATATGGAGGCTGATCAAGAAAGCATTTATGAGGCAGTTGCTTATTTGAATGAAAGATAGATGATTTAAACATGCTTTAGTTTGAAGATGGAATGGATGTGGATGCACACTAGAGAAAAAGACTAAATAATTTCAGAACTTCAAGAGTTTTTTTTTTTCCCCCTCCGAATCATAAAACTAAACAACGTTTCAACGAACAAAAGGCCAAAGATTAACTATTTTTTATGGAAGGAAAACTACATACGGTTGAAATGAAAAGAGGGTGGAGAGGGAAAAATTGTACTGTATCAGAAATTAAGATGAAGAGAGCACTCAATTAGGCGAAAAAAATTTATTTTTTTTTTTAAAATAAAATAAAAGTCGACTATCCCCGATCAAAGGATAAGCCCAGCGCACCCTTGCGCAAAATTAAGGAAAAGTGGAGGTCTATCGGATAGAGCCAGCAAATTAAATTGGTATGAACATGACCTTTGTGAGCTAAGTAATCCGTTGCTTGGTTAGTTTCTCGGACTCAATGTGAAATGCTGTAGTTACTAAAGCTTTGTAGGTCTAGCTTAACATCTTGGATTATGCAATTGATTTCCCAAGGGGTCTTCCAAATCGCTTTTATTGCGTTTATAACCGATAAGTTATCCCCCCTTTTTAAGGGTTAGAGTTTTCTAAATATATAATTGGGAAGATTAACGCTCAATTGAATGAAGTTTAGAAAAGGGAAATGAATGCCATTGTTAGGTTAGGTACTAATAAGGTGGGTTGGATGGAAAAAACTTTATCTACCCGGTGTGTAGTTTATCCACTACTAATAGAGACTAGTGGTAGACTGGTAGTGGAATTCAACTCAGCTGAATAAAAGAATTTTTTTAATACCGGTAATCAATCATGTAGGTAGATATAGTTATGTCCGGGTTTGATTTTGGTGGGAAACTATTAAGTTTAATGATTCCATGAGTTAACTTAATTAACTAGTTAATTCTTTAACTTATTAATAAATTTTAATTGTTAAAAACATAAATCTTGATTGATGAATTTGTATATAAACGACATAAATTAAAATAAAGACATATTGATCTGACAAAAAAATAATAACTTAATAAATACAATAAAATCAAAATAACAATTTATAAAATACAAAGTTAAAAAGGCAAACAAAAATAAACAAACTAAAGTAGAATTTCGAACAAACAATAATGCATGTAAATTGTAAAACTTACAAACAATAATGCATGTAAATTGTAAAACTTAACAATAATGTTCAAGAAGTGAAAAAACATAAAATAAAAATAGTTGCAAACACAATATTAGAATTAGAAAAGAAAAAAAAAAAGAGAAAAAGGAATTGTTATTGTTGTAAACACAATGTATTATTAAAATTAGTAATAATTTATAGAAGAATATATACTGTGAGTATTTATACACATTAAGTAAGGCTATGTTTGGTTCACCTGATATTTGTTGATCTGATCTAAACTTTTTTTTTTTTTAGTGATATGAACTAATTGCCCGATTTTTTTTTTATGTGTACGTTGGTTAAATTGGGTCGGTTGACCTGCAGTAGAGCCAGATTCTAGGTCTAATATCTCACCAAGTTCATCTTGAGAGGATTTCCATATTTTCCTTATCTCAAAGTGACTATTCACCTTACCTACTATAAAAAAAAGTACCCATACACTTTTTTTTTGAAGTAAAGGATTTAGTGCCCTAGAGACGTAACGTAGTAGGCAATACAATTAACTTCACGATACATATGAGCAAAGGAGGTTGTAATAAAATCACGGAGGAGGATGCATACAGGGGGATTCTAGGCATGTCGTAAGGGAGCGAACGAACAAGGCCTCTGAACCAAATGTAGCCTCAAATAGTCAAATGATATATGAATATTATCTTACTTTTTAAAATGTAAACGAAACAAGTTTGAATAATTTAGTGCTAAGGAAAATGACCTCATAAGTTTAATGTTAGAAGTCTTAGATTTTTTTTAGATTTTGCATAGGGCCTTCATAATTTTAGCTCCGCCCTTGGATGCAGATATCTTTCATGAGCAGGTGGGATTTTCCAAGGGCAGTGTAATTTACGGCCTTGTGAAACAATAATGACCATCACATTGTCTCTTTCAATGAAAATAGAAGAAAAATCCAAAATATGTCATTACACAAAGCCGTATCTTCGACAACTAAAGGGGATGTGTTGCCTAAAATAAATGCCCTAGCAGCGATGCAATTTCCACAGTGATCCTGTAGGATGACACCAACTGAGGAACAATTAGCATGGATTAAGCTTCATGGTACCTGGAAGAGGAGGGAACCACTTGACGTAGGTGGAGCACAATGATTGGGAGGACCGTGCAGAGGTAGGTTCATAAAGGGAAGTCATATTGTCTAGAGAAAGACGTGACTTCCATTCTTGAAAATAAAATAAAACAATAGCAAAAATAGCAATTGATGAAAAAGGAATATTACTAAAAACTAACCTATTTCGAGCTTTCCAAATTATCAAAAGAATATGCAAAATCTTAACATTGGCATGGTGGTGCTGAGAATGGAAACATAGCAAAAAGAAATGCAGCGTGAGAGTTGCTGGAAGGGGAGCGGATGGACATGCCATATGTCCAAATGGACTTAACTAAGGGGGCACCTGAGGAAAAGGTGATCCCGCGATTCATTAGCCAAGGGACAACAAAGAGATAGGAATACCTCGAGTGATTAGGTTTTGACGAACCTGAAGTTCATTATAAAGAAATTGCCAAGTACAAATTTGGAGTTTAAGATTGATATTATTTTCAAATTAAAGCCAATGAAAGTCATATTAAAGAAAGTAAGCCAGAAGACCATAGGCTAAAACCATGTAGCTGACTTAATCGTGAGATGACCGTTTGGGGAAAAATCCCATCAAGGTTCATCAAGGAAAGGGGACTCGCAATTAGCAGAAATAATGCCTTGAATAATGTTGCATAAATAGTACCTATATACATACATACACACATGTTTATAATTTTCTCACTTAATATTACTTGCACCAAGTAAATATTGTTTTTCATACAAAATATTTCAAATTGCTCTTTAATTAGGATATAGGATATATGTTACTCAGGTGTATACATTATTCACTTAGATTTAAAATATACATACTTTATTCCATAATCTTTGCACCATTTTTCTTTTTTGGTTGTATATATAAAAATCTTTGCTTCTATTTTCTAAAAGCAACTTTAATTTTTTTGCTCTTTTTTAACCTGTGATATAAACTCACATCAACTACCTTACAATTTTCTATGTACTATTTATGGAGCAAAGAATACGAGATGGAGGGATAATTTTTTTTCCTTAATTATTATTGATAATTATGGAGTGTTATTATTAAGTAGGGGAGAGAAGAAACAAAAAAGGCAACACAGCAGCCAGCAAAGCAGCACCGCATGTACGGTGGGTCCCACCAATATCGGAAGATTGTCAATGATGCATGAATGACATGGACCAAATCCGTCAAACTGGAGAGACACCAACCACCGTTTTCAGTCTAATTTCGACTGCCCCAACCTTGAATCTTCCATCAACCTTCATATATATATATACACCATCATCATCATACATTCATACATACATCATACATGATTCATGCATATATATTATATATATATCATCATCATCATTAAATATTACTCCCTCTGTCCCAATTTACTTATCCCAGTTTGACTTTGGGCACTGTTCACATGTTAACTTTGACTTTATTTAATTTAATATACGTAAGAAAAAACATATAGTCATGATGGATCTAGTTTAATTCGTCTCAACATGAACTTTTCAAATATATAATTTTTTATTATATATAGTTAAAGATATTTTTATTTAAAGTTGTATCTCGTGAGGTGTGAAAAAGAGAATGTAGCAAATAAATTGAGACGGATGGTGTAGATAGATCATCCTTTTCCAGCATATTTTCCTCCTTTATTTATTTAATTAAGATTTGAATGAATGGTGTGACATCATCATCATTATATTTTATATTGACCAACTTTTTTCCCCCAATGAATGTCTTTTCGCCTCCAGAATTTTACCAACATGGTACAAATTTTTTTTCAACTTCTACAATTATCTAGTAGTACCCTTCTTTTGTCTTTATTTTTATTTTTTTACACGTAATTGATTAGGTTTTCTACACTATTAATGCTTGTTAAAAAAATAAGGTGACAAAATGATAAATGGACCCCCAAAATATCATCCTATGAGAATCCCTTATAGCAATTTACAATCAAATCTTCACAAGCGGTATTATCCAACACCTCATGCATTCGATTTCCTCCAAGAAATTTGAGATAAAATTGATAGGCATAATAATATAACTATGAGTTTAATATCAAAGAATAGAGAGAAAGAAATGATTTTATAATTCATTGAAGAATTTCAAGAGTCTATATCAATTGGGAGAGGAAAAAGTGAGAGTAAATGAAGAGATAGAAGAAGATTGAAGATTGAATTGAAGTTGAGTTGATTAAGTTTTACTAGCTTCACAACGTAAAAATCAGCATCCACAATGGTGTGCTAAAGGATTAGCTTGCAAATAAGAAAAGTTTCAAGCTACAAGCTTAACCATTGTGAAAGAAAAGAGGTTGTACCTTGAACAAGCCTTATAGCTCAACAAAGCTACAAGGTTTTGAACCTTTTTTTTTTTTTTTTTTTTGCAATATGGCATTAACTATAAGCTACAAGATTTGAATTTTCCATTGTTATAAATGTAACTTGAGAATGATGTAGCTCAAAAAAAGTGATGTGACAAATAAAATCACAAGATTTGTAGCTTGCCATTGTGAATGTTATGTCTTCGCCAATTGATGAACTCTTTTTATGTAACTTTGTTTTCCACCTCCTTTTTCCTAGTGTTGAATAAGTTTTAGTGAAATTGCTTTACAACAAAGAGGATGCATTTGTATTGTAGTGCTCCTTTAAAAATTTCAATTTATTTGTGTATTATTTGAAATATAAATATTTTTAGAAGAAACTTATTTATGACAATTTAGTTTACCATTTCACGTACTCATACTTAAATGTCCAATGCGTGCATCATAAATATATCAGGAGGGAAGAGGATCAACTAAAAACGTTTTCAACCTAAAAACCTCTACATTAGACACTTAAAGGGTACACGTGTGATAAACTGTGATTACGAATGACAATCTTTGTAAATATTATTAACTTTCGCTAAAAACCATTTGTACCCCTTTACACATCTAATGTACCCCCTGCGACTGCTAATGTACCCCTTTAAACCATTTTCTGTCTGATTTTCAACCATCTTTTGGTTTTTAGTCAATCCTTCCTCTATATATATATATATAGAAGTAGGCTCATATGAGAAATGTAGTTTTGGTGAGAAGGGTGAGAAGCAACCACAACCCTTTGATCAACAAATGAATGGCTAAGATTAAATTTGATTTTCCCTCTAATCTCCTTCTATAGTTTAGAGCCAATGTATCTATATATGGTATAAAATCAATAAATTTTTACTCAATGTATTTATAGTGTATGGTGAATGTACCTATAGTTGGTGGTCAATGTACCTCTAGGTCGTAGTTGATGTATTTATCTCTTCTCACATTTCTCACGATAAGAAATTTCTCATCGGAACCCAACCCTATATATATATATATATATAGATAGATAGATAGATAGATATTGACACTCCATATTATTATGAGTAAACATTGAAATTAAAATTGTGTTCTCATAATGAGGGTTATTACCAATATCAATTTTGAAGCTGGTTCTTCGATCAAGTTTTGAATGACTTTCTAGTCAGATCGTTCTTGCGTTTCGGGTATGAAGTCTCATTCGAAGCTTTAGACAAAGGTGCTAGTATTACTTTCCTTCAGAAGTTGAAACCTAATTGAGGAGTTGCCGATAACAAATCAAAAAAACAAGTATATTGATTTTTTTAATGATAAACTACGCATATGTCTAGTTCATTTAAATTTTGCTGATTTGATTTGAATTGAATTTTTTCCAACCAATTTTGATTTAATCAAATTTACTTGTCTAATTGAATTAGTTCTAATTATACATAAATTGATGGTCCAAAAAAAATTCCATGTAGATCGAGATAAGTTATTAAACTTTTATTAATAACACCTCGTTAGAGCTAAGGGGCATGAGACTTGAGGTCCCATATTTGATTTTTCATGCCTTGCATATGGAGTTCCGTTAGTTTTCCTTTACTGCCCCCTCCACATGTAAGATTGATTATTTCATTTGGGCTTGTAGCTCTGTATCACTTAATGGGTACATATTAATATTTCCATGGTAAATTTAAGACGCTATACACTTTAGTATGTTTTTTTTCGAAATCAGAATGGATTGGATTGAGTTGGGTTGGGTTCGGTTGGATTTGATTAAGATGAATCATAATTGATTTGAAATGAATTAAAACCAATTGAGCGGCCGGTTGGTTGTCAAATGGGAAAAAATCACTTTAGAAATGAGAATGAGAAAGAATGGAAAGTAAAAGTGTTAGATTTAGTTAATTGTTTGTTTAAAAAGCTAGGGAATGAGTTTTGCCTCCACCAAACCACCACCATACCACACCATCTCTAGGGGTATTCAAAATGATCGAATCCGAGCGATCCGACCCGTAATCCGAGTGATTTGATCCGAAAAAATTGGTTTTTTATGCTAAAATAATTCGGATATTTTGGACCGAATATCCGAAAACTTTTAGATCGAATGCAGATCTGTAAAAATGAAGTTTCAGATATCCAAAATATCTGAAATGTTATAAATTTCATGTCGAGTATTCGGAATTTCGGATCAGATATCCGGATTTTCGGATCGAAAATCTTTGTTTCCGGATCGGATATCCAAATTTTTATCAGATACTTTGGGTTGGTAATCGTATTTTTTGGGTCGGATAATCGGATTTTTTGGATCAAATATATGGAAAAATATATTAAAAACAAAAAAATCTAATTTGAAAAAAGTCGGATCGGATGTTTCGGATATCCAAAATTTTCGGATCGGGAATTAACAGATCTGAAATTTTTGAATATCCGACATTTCAGATCGAATTCGAATGAGCACCCCTAACCACCACCACCATACTACACCACCCCTACCACCAACTACATGGCACCACCACTATGGGTTGGGTTCGAGGGTGAGGCTAGGTTCAAGGTTGGGGCTGGGATTAAGGGTGGGGTTTGGTTCAAGGGTGGATATGGGTTCTATGGTGGGGTTAGGTTGGGTCTAGGGTGGAGTTGGGGTGGGGTTCAACCGTTCAAGGCTGGGGCTTGGGCTGTGCTGGGTTGTGGTGGGGTTGGGCGGGCTGGGTGGGCCGGGGTTGGTGGTTGGGTGGTTTACTGGTTTATGGGGTAGTTGGGTGGTGGTTGGTGGAAGTTGGGGACAGGAAATGAAAAAGATAGGGGGAGGTGGATTAGAATAGGAGAATGGGGAGGGGAATGACAATGAAAATAAAAAAGTGCCATAACAAACACAGTTAAAGGAAATTGGGACAGTTGGTTCCCATTTACTTTGATGAATACCCCCAACCAAACGCAAATGGGTCTCAGTTTGGGTTGAGACCTGTTGGGTTAACTGAACTGTTCATAACTTGAACTGAAATAACCTGAACTGAAAGTGACCTATAGCCTGAAATTGACCTGAACTGAAATGACCTGAACTAAAAGTGACCAATATATTAATAACCTGAACTGACCTGAATCGAAACTTAATATGAACTGAACTGATAATGACCTGTTTCGAACCTGAAAATTTAAGAAACTAAACTGTAATCAACCCGTTACATAATTTGACCTGAACTGAATTGAAACATTTTACTTGTATAATTCTATATGAAACATTTTTATATACGAAAATGTCTGTTCACATATATATGGAACACTCTATGAAATGGATGGAATACTAGTTGTAATCAAATTTGAAAGTACTTTTCATCAAGTGTTAATAATCATTTGACTCAAATTTGAAGAAGGTTCGGAGGAAATATTGGAAATTATAAGCTAGATCTGATCTTGTTGATGAATGAATAAAATTACTATTTCCTCGTAGAAAAAATCATTTGACTCGATTTATATGGACATTAGTTTAAAATGCAATTTTTTATACAGACATACGTATGTACATATATAGATACGTTAACCCCAAAATATTGTCAAATTCCGATCTAATTGACACTTTAATGAAACCCGATACAAATTGGCTTCAACCCGAAAAATACCGTTTCTTATCGTTGACCCATATTAACCTAAATCGTTTTGGACTGAACTGATATAGGCCCGACCATTAATGACCTGAACCTGAATTGAACTGTAACCGAGAAAAAGACAACCTGTTATGACCTGCTACCGAAATAGTCTGGCCTAAACCGAAGTGAACTGTTGGACGAGATAACCTAATTTAACCTGAACTGAAAATATACAAAACCCATTTGGGTCAACCCTAACCTGTATCATTATTCCGTTAACCCGATTTGACATCCTAATCCGTGCGTCCCTGGAAACAAAAAAAATTTCAATCGAAATTGATACTATTCATGCATGAAAAGTCTGTTACCTGTCGCGTTAAATGATAACATAGAAAAAATTGATAATCAAAGTCTAATTTTGTTTTTGATTTGGTGAATTTAATTCCATTAGACCGTCAATACTTATGTTTATCCTACCACAATAGACTCTAGTGAACTTAGATACTCAAAATTGAAACATGACTACATTCAAAATGATTCAATTTTGTGTAGCTTACTTATAACTATTCTAACTTCTAAGTGAGAAAGCAGCCAAGCAAAGGGTAAATTGACTTTTGTGTTTCACGGTTTTGACTTTTGAGATAAGGTGAACAAAATATAGCCTTTATTTTTTTTTTTTTGTGCTAAACTAAACATAGCCTTTAAGCTATGTTTTTTTTAAGCTTATTGAAACACTCTATTGCTTATTGAAAAATATTAGATTAGATAAAATAATCAAATTAGATTGGAATAATTCAGATCATATCATACTATAATAGACAAAATCAGATTAGACCTTCTTATTTGCTTTTATTTATTACTCACTCCGTAACGTATTAGCTGCAACGATTTGACAATTTTTCCTCTCTATTATATGTCAAATCGTTACAATTATTTTGTTACAGATGGAGTATTAAATATCTTTAAAACTAAAATAAATAATGAGCATCATATACTTAAAAACTATTCCTTCCATCCCCTATTGTTTGCCTCATAGAGTATATTGCAACTGTTTATTTGATCACTTTGAATCTCTTTACGGCCCGTTTAGTTGTTGGTAATAAATTGTGGTAATGATAATGAATTTATAGTGTAATTTTGTTAAGGAAGAACCTTATAATCTCTATGGGAAAAAAAAAATCATTTCCAAGCTTCAATTTTCTTCTCATTTTTCATTCCCATCCATTACCATTGGGGAAGGTGGTATTTGATGGGAATGGATATTTGTGAAGAAAACTAGATAAATTGGAGTTAAGGTAACACCACCATGGAAATAGATTTTGATTTCCCTTCCAAATTTAGTTATAAATTCATTCTCATTACCATGATTTATAACCGGCTACCAAACGGGCCGTTAGTATTTTACATATATATAAGAAAAAATATAATCAAATGAGATCTCATTTGATTTGGCTCAGTGTGTACTTATAAAGTAGTGTATAAAGGGGTCAAAATTTCAAATCAAGTCAGAGAAGAGAAATTCATATTAGATCAGACCAAATAAAAAAAATTAAATTAGATCAGACCAGATTAAAAAAAATGTAGATCAAATCAGGTAAAATCAAATCAGATTAAATTACCATCCTAGCACTAACACTTGTATTATACGAAGTAGTACATAGTACTTGTGTCTTTTATTTTTCGCATCTATTGTTTGAAGTGTTCATTTGACTATTTTGACTCTCTTTAATGTTTTACAACAAAAATATAGTAAAATACGATCTCGTTTGTTTCATCTCAATGTGCAGTTTTATAATATAGTACATTTAAAATAACAATTTAGAGTGTGTGGACTCTTAGGAAAATTTTACTTGTGAGAGTAAAAAAGATAGAAAGAGAAAGTGCTAAAGTGGAGTATGAAAACTTATAAAAATGGAAAGATTAAGGGGTACGTGTTTGAGAGTTAGCGTTTGAGGGGGAAAAGAGAGGTTTGAGAGGAAAAAAATGTTTGACCAACTCAAAACGCTATTTTTAGTGTTTGAGAGTTAGAGGTTTGAAAGAGAGTTTTGAAATAAAAAAACTATTTTTTAAAAAGCTCATACGAGAAGCTTTTTGGAAGAACTTATAGTTTTTTGGTTTTTTTTACTATGAAACATGTAACAGCTATTTACCAAACACTTTTATACAAATCGCTAATGCAATTAGTTAGTCAAATAAGCTAGTCAAAACATCTAACTTAATCAGCTAACTCCAAACAGCTAACTTCCAAACAAACCTAAAATTATTGCGAAATAATTTAAAATTTGTTGAAATAAAAACTGATACATTTAATTTAAATCTTAGGAAGTATCAAAATAAACAGGAAAAAAAAAAGAGAGAAATCCAATAAATAGTTAGAATGATGTCATGGAATAGACCCCACAACAAAAATATTTATATTTATAGAGTACTCCGTAGTAAATAAAAACAGGCGCAACTGCAAAATAAATAATTCAAAAATTCCTTCTATATATATTCCATAATTCCACCTCATTCTGTCGTTGGATCAAATAAATTTAGTTCTCTTTGTTTTTCTTACGTTCCAAACAACTACTCCCCCCCCACTCCTCTATAACTTCCCATTTATCCCCAAATTCACAAACTCACACACTTATTATCGGCAATTTTTTATCAGTTTTAAATCAAATTCTAAACCCTAATTTCACAAATGGGCGAGGTTAGTACTTTCACCTCATTCTCATTCTCCTATTTTCCTTGTCACTTTTCCCAATTGATTTAAATTTTCGTCAAATTGTTCGATTCTTAAAACCCTAACTGACTAATTTTTTTCCCCAATTTTTTGTTTGTTTTCTGAATTGCAGAAGCAAGAGGGAGATAAGAAGAAGAATGAAGGAGAGAAGAAGACTGATGGTGCTGCTGCTGGTGGTTCTGCTACAGTTGTTATGAAGTTTGACATGCATTGTGAAGGCTGTGCTAAAAAAGTCCGAAAATCACTCAAGAATTTTAATGGTAATTTCTCCATTTACTCATTCTAATTACTCATTGAATTCACCTTTTTTTAATTGGAAATTGGGATATTAAACTTCAAATTTATTTCAGTTGCAGTTTCGATTCTTTGTATTTTCCGAATTAATCGTTCTGTCAGAGAAAAATTGACCGTTATTGATGCGAAATTAAAAACCCATTATTTCAATTCCTACTCGCTTCCATGTATTAATTGCAAATGTGTAATTAACAAATTCCATTTTCATCTTGTTGTTACTGTTATTGAGATTGAAGCAAACAATCACAACTTTTAGCTAAAAAAACTGTACTGTCTCCCATAATATATTAACGATAACGATTTTACAATTTTTTATATTGGAGTAACTTTTTAGCATAAATATTACGGAGCAAAAAATGTAATGATTTGACTTGAACTAAAGAGCAAAAAATGTCATATCGTTGCAATTACGGAGTACAATTTTTGGATATAATGTTAATCTGTTTGACGGTCTGATAAGAGATTTGGTGCAAAAAATGTGACGTATGTGGGTAAAATTTGCTAAGGGAGTGTTTGGCGTGTGGAAAATGGTTGCAGGTGTGGAAAATGTAAAGGCAGATTGTTCAACAGGCAAACTAACAGTGGTTGGAAAAGTGGACCCAGAAAAATTAAAGGCAAAAGTGGAGGAAAAAACCAAGAAGAAAGTAGAAATAGTATCCCTTCAACCAAACAAGGCCTCTAATAAGGATGGTGGTGGTGGTGGTGAAGAGAAAAAGTCAGATGATAAGAAGTCAGAGGTGAAATCTGAGGATAAGAAGTCAGAGGATAAAAACCAGGAAAAAAAGCCTAAAGAGGTAATTTTTTTTATTTTTGTTTTTATAATTAGCTCCTCTGTTTTGACTTTCTTCTTCTCCCTTTCTTAAGTTTTTCTTGGTTTGCTTCTTAGATTAGGTACTAAAAGATTCTACGATGGATTAAAAAAAAATGATTTTTATCTAAGTATGTGTATTTTTTTGATGTTATACTTCTTATATCACATGGAAGTATCAAATGTGTAACTTTGAAGCTACACCAGAGAATGATACTCCATACGATGCATATTAGTATCTGATTTAATGAACGTTATTCAAATTTTATAAAAAATTAGACTAGTTGAATATTCATCATCAACTGGCATTAACGATACTATTCACATACGTTTAACCCTAATGGTGTAGGGAAAAAATATACTCCCTCCGTCCCATTTTACTTGCTACATTTTATTCTGAAACAAATTTTTATGCAAACCAATTTTCATGTGGGCCCACCATTGGTAAAGGTAGTGGAAGAAAAAGATTGGTTTAAAGAGGATGAAAATGACAAAAAAAGAGGGTAAAAATGTAAAATATGTGTGGGGCCATAGACTATAAAAGGAAATATAGCAAGTATTTTGGAATATCTAAATAAGGAAATTGTAGCAAGTAATTTGGGACAGAGAGAGTAGTTAAATATCGAGTACTGAACTTATTCTTGTGAGTGAAAGTGAATCTGTGAAAGAGGTTGAGGTAATAATATACAACTACTTAAAAGTTAAAAATATGATTCACTTTTAATGTTGTAAAAATGGAGGAACTCGATCAATTGCCTTCTCTGTTTTTTAATGGGTGTGCAATTTATGGAAAATCGCTATTCATAGAGTCAACCAAACTACTTGCACGCACCTTAAGAAGTAATTTAAGGACAAACGAACAAATTGATCAAACTTAACTTTAAGATTAATAATTTATGATCTCAATCTTAATTAGTTGTATTAAAATCATTTTTAAATTGTTCATCTACACCTTTAAATCAATACCTTAAAGTGCGTGCAAAATTACTTATTGTCATTAATATGTTACGGAGGGAGTATTTATGTTGTAGAAAAATTGAATACTGATAAATTGGATGACCGCTGTCCATCATCTAAAATACATCTATAATAACAATTGTTGTAAATAACCGCAACTTATAACAATGCAGTTATTTATAACAATTATCATTTTAGATGCTAGGCATTGGCAACGTAACCAAAACTAAATCCTCAACAGTAATAGAAAATCATGCATGAAATATGCAACTATTTTGAAACACGAAGAATATGTTTTTTCTTTTCAATCCTCAAACTCATTTCATATGAATATTCGTTTAGCTTTCCTTGGATAAAACTTTTTTCAACATTTTTCTTTTCAATCCTCAATCCATTTCATATTAATAGAGTATAGGTATTATACTCTATTACATATGAATATTCTTTTAGCTTTCCTTTGACAACACTTTTTCAACATAAGAGGGTCGAGATCCAACGCCCAGTGGCATTGGAGTGCACCCGATTGCAAGTTTGGTTCTCACCGGCCCCTCTCCCTCAATAAATGTACGAGCAGAGGAGCCGTGTATCAGGACTCAGTAACCTTACTTGTAAAAAATTTAAAAAAATCAAGACCGTCCAAGTTCAAATTACCTTAAGGATAATGGCATAATGCTTAACCAATGTAATAATTTAGTTTTGTTTGTTCAAGTATGGCCAAGCTACTAATAATGATTGTCTACGTAATCAACTTAATAGTTAAGTAGATTAATTTTTTAAGTACAGCAAACGAATTTGTCATCTTCTCTTAATCTCTTCTGGCCAAGAGATTTTTTGTTGGGTTGTCCACATAATAATTCGATTATTGAATACTTCAATTAGTGGGATTAGTTTAACTAATTTTTTCCTTTTGAGTTATTAATTGAATCTTGTTTTTTAATTAGTGATTTAAAAAATATTCGAATTTTCTAATTTTGTAAACCACTTATTGGTTCATACGTGCAAGTTATGATAGTGATGTACTTATTTGTTCAATTGATATCATCTTAGGATGCATTTATATGATTAATTTTATAAAAGTCCCACGTCAGACGGTCTAACGAAATAAATTTTGGCCAAAATATGTACTTCCTCCGTAACGTATTAACTGCAACGAATTGACATAAAATATGCAAAAGGTTACGTATTTTATACTAAAAAGTTACAATTTTCGAGATAAAAGTGATGCAAGGTCGTTGAACGGAGATTTTGTATTAATTTTAACCCATAATTCAAAGTATTTTATTTTATTGATTTACATATATGTATTGAAATTTGATGGTGATGTAGTTATTTATTTATTTATATTTTTTTTTGTGGAGAACATTTGTTTGATGATGTATGTTTATCGTCATAGATTGTTTTTTATTGGTGGGAAAGGATGAAACTATAAATTAAAAAATAATAATTTTGGGTTGATTGCAGCCTCAAGTTGCTACCGTATTATTGAAGACGAGGGTACATTGTGAAGGTTGTGCTCAGAAAATTAAGAAAATTATCCGCAAGTGTGATGGTGAGTCTTTTTACTTTGATTTTGATTTATGAATTTTCGCATGCTTTTGTAGCCAATAATATTTCTATGGAATTATATTGATATTGATTGACTATAACTTCCTCATTTTCATAATTACATTTTCATTTCATCATGTACCCTCTCATCCTAGATTTTTTGGAATTTTCTTTAATTATACCACTGAAAATATGTTAATACACATGTATACCACTAAAAATAATCTTTAAATATTTTGTTTTGAACATTGGTGCATGATATGTATTATACGCTCGGGGTGCAACATTCATGGTTTAAATAGTATTGATTTAAAAGTGGACTAATTTTTTAGAAAATATAAATAAGGGCTTGTTTACTTCAGATTATATTCAGTTCAGTTGAGTTAATCTCTATACAGTTCAGTTCATCAGTATTTAGTTCAATTAATAAATACTTCTATTCAGTTCGCTTCAGCTAATGTAAACGAGCCCTAAGTTACACTCATATAATAAGATAAATGTGCAATTCACTAATAATGTGAACAAAACCTTTTCTTTTTAAAAAACTTTGCCAAAAAAATTGTTTTTTTAAAAAAAATACAACAAAAGTAACTTTAATGACTTTTCCTTGTTTTAATCAACATAAGAAACAAAATTTGATCCTTCCTCTAAATTTATGAGTGCCGTATTGACGCGGCTCGCAAGTAAGACAAAGATGTCAAATTTCACTGTTTTTTTAACCAGAATTTCCTAGGATTTTTTTTTTTTTTTTGAGGAATTGATGATTTAAACTGTAGCACACACATGTCCATAATAGTTTCCATTGATTTTTTTTTTGTTCAAATTTTATTTAAAACATTCTTGTGAATAAAAACAGTTTAAATATTGGTTGGTTAAAATCTAATAATGGGTTTGATGTGTGGCAGGTGTGAATGAAGTAAATGTGGACATGGAAAAAGATATGATAACCATGAAAGGAACTATGGACATGAAAGACCTCTTGCCATACTTGAACGTTAAGTTAAAGAGAAACGTTGAGATTGCTCCCGCCAAAAAAGATGATGGGAGTGGTGACAAGAAGCCCAAAGATGTTGGTGGGTCCAAGGACAAACCCAAGGAAGGTGGCGGTGGTGGTGGTGGTGGAGGTCCATCGGAAAAGCCCGCCGAGAAAAAAGAAGGTGGTGGCGACTCATCGGAAAAGGCCCCTAAGAAAAAAGGAGGCGATGGTGGCGGAGAAAAGAAAGATGCCGGTGGCGGCAGCGGCGGGGGTGGTGGTGGTGAAGGGGGTCCACCGCCGGAAAACGTGACGAAAATAGAGGTGAATAAAATGGAGTACAACCCATATGGGTATGGCGGGTATGGATCTCATGCATATACTTATGATCCAAGGCAACAAATGGAGGGTTATAGTCACCAAGTAGTTGATTATTGGCATGAACAAGAATATTCTCACCCGCCCCAAATGTTCAGTGATGAGAATCCGAATGCTTGCTCCGTTATGTGATCCGGGTTTTTTTTGAGGGGGTTATTATTTGGTTTATTAGAAAATTTTCCACTTTTAATATATATATGTACATAATTATTAATTGTTATGTAGTGAGGCAGAATATAAAAGCTAATATAAATATTATTTCTTGACGAGGGCAGAGATAGCTAGTGTTTTAATTTATTTTATTTTTTTTGGATTTTAATTTGTATGTTTTTTTTTCTTTGTTTTTGCATGGGGCGTGGTGATTGGTTATGCTAAAAATGGTGGAATTTTGTGGTAAAAGAATATGTAATTTCCAAATGAAAAGAAGAGGTGGGTAATATGACTTAATTTCAAAAGGTGTTTGATTTATTGTACATAAACACCTATCTAATGAATAATCAAAGACTTGATAGTAAAAACACTTTGTTTCATTCGAGTGTGTTGTTAATTTTCAGTACTTGTACCTTTGAAAGATGATCTGATTTGAAATGTTTAGACTTAAATAACCAATTTTTACTAGGGAGATTATATTAGTGATGTAGCCATAGCCAAATTATTGTAATTATTGACACGATTTTATAATTATTGCACAATTGAAAAACTATTATTGATATAGCCAAATCGTAGAACCGACAATGGAGACTTTCCACCTTACCTTATGCTTTTAAAGTTTATTCTACAGGTCACGTAAGTAGAGCTGTCAAAAATCGATCCAACACACAACCCGATGCCAATCCGACTCAAAAGTAATGGGTTTTGACAAAAACAACGACCCGAATCCGTTTTAAACTTGTTACAAACAACCTGCTCTTAATCCGACCCGACTTGCTTTAAAACTGACCCGTTTCGAAAATCATTAGTAATGTATTAAACTTATAGTATTATGGGAAATTTTACGCAAAACACTTCAAATCATTAAAACTTTGAATTTAAGATTATTTTTATTGGACTACAACTTCAATTATTGCCATAAGTTATATATTAATGGAGATATTTCATATAATTTGTACTTTTTAGAGTGTTTAAACTTGAAAGTACATTTAATACATATAATGTATTAAAACATGAAAAATTAAAGGGTGTTATAACATTTCTCAAATTGTTGTGTCAACCCGAATCCGATGATTTTGGGTTATAAAAAAGGTAATCCTGACCCGAACTTGTTGACAAACCGACTCGTTGCAACTCAAACCCGTAACAATTTTACATCGAACCGTCCCAGCCGACCCGACCCATTTGTAGGTCTAGATGTAAGGCGCTATGTTTTTCTTAAGCCGCATTTATTTGCAAAGTGCTCGTTTTGCGGACTAAGCTTTCTTGTCATATTAGCGTTGTCGGTTCTAAATCCGCTTTTGATGATTCATTTGGCATGTTTTAAAAGATTTTGGACTCTGAACTTTTGAATAATCTGAGTGAGATCGCTGTCCCAAAACTCATGAAGATTTTAACCGATATATATTTCATAAATGTTACTGCATCTGCAGAATTAACTTTCTCTTTATCTCTTCTGTTTATTGGAGACTTTGGCAACACATTATTTACCCAATATACTTATAAGTTATAAGAATCCAATTGTAGTAATATACCTTGAATCTGTTTAATGCTCTCGTTTCAAAATACAATCAAAACGGCAGTCTCTAAAAATGCCTTGAACCGGATTATTGTAATTAGACTTTGGGTTTTCTGTTTTGGGCTTTTCTTGGTCTATTAGCATCTTGGTTTACTAAATTTCTATTTATACTCACTAATCTGTGGACTAATTCTGTATTTTGAAAATTTATCATCAGCAATAAAATACTCTCTCATTTGCTGTTGGACGTAGTCAACACATAGTTAGTGAACTACGTTAAATCTGTGTTGATCTTTACTTTTTAATTTTATCGAATCTGTTATAACACCAATGTTTTAGCCCAATATATGCATTTCACAAAGGTTATTGCATTTGCATAATTCATTACTAAAAGTTCTCTTATGTTTCCTTTTTGGTATATATGTTTCAAAAGTTATTCCCATAATTGAACTTTTGTATAAATGTTTATTTATGTCTTATAATTTTTGCACTCATCTTATACTTTGGTTCCCACATGGACGTACGGTATCTTTTCTTTCTTTCTTCAAGAAAACTATAAATTTTTAATTCAAGATTTACCTAAAATTCTACTTTTATCCTCGCTCCTTAAAATTTCCATGATTCCAAATAGGTAAAACTTAAAGATACAAAGTAATACTTGGAGGTCATCCCTTAAAATATAACATAAAGTAATAATAATATAATTGATAGAGTATATAACATATTCCTGGGCCCTAACCATTAGCTAATATGTTATATATTCTATCACTCCCCCTCACATGAAAAGTCTTTTGGGCTTGAAATTTGGATGCAACACAGGTCCACCATTCCTGATGCTAATTAATTCCACTTAGAAGGGAGAGGGAGGAGAGATTAATTCGAACCCGTGACCTCTGCGTCAACCTGGCTCTGATACTATGTTAGAAGATCATCTCAACCAAAAGCTTAAGCTAATAGTTAGGACCCAGGAATATGTTATATACTAAACAAACTCTACACGGTGAGTTTAAGATTTTATTTTTCAAGTGTCAACTCCCTTGAAAACAATAATTAAGCTAAGGTCACTCAATCTTTAATTAATCTCCTTATTTGTTCAAATTTCTTCAATTTAAAAAGTTGATTACTTGCCAATGCTAAGTAAATTTTCCCTGCATATGAATATTTCAATTAAGCTTGATTTTAAAAATGAAAAATTAAAATAGGCAAGACTCATGCATGAGGCAAAAAAAAAAAGAAAAAGAAAAAAAGAAGGTTCTTATTGTTCTTGGTGTTAGGTTAGAATTGACTAATTCATCAAAACAACAAGGAAATGCAAGTATTGTGCCATTTTCCGCATTTTATTTTAACAATTATAACCGCAATAGCAACTAGGGTTATTTTATAATTAGTGTTATTTTCTGCTGATTACTTAATTGCATGCTTAGCCAACCCTATTAAAAGTTTTAAACTATGCATTAATCCATTATATAACAAAAACGTAAGATAATTTGTCTTTTTATTAGGTTAATATATATTAAATGTCCTTTAAAACTTTGTAAAGGTGATTTTGACAAATAATTATCCAGGCTAAAATTTGCTGTGCATTTGTATGTACGTACGTGTCATGCATAATAAGGTTACATATATTAATATTAATATATATATCATATATATATTTAAGAAAATAAAAAAGCTTATAGTAATTTAATGACATATTAAACGAAGTTAATTAGGGAAAATTGATGGGATCAAATAACAAATGTGACTAAATCAGATTCCCAAAGGACTCCATCAAATATATATATAGCCTTTAGGATCGTCATAGATCACGCACTAATTAAGGTTCTAGCTAGGGTTTTTATACAATTATGTTGTAGGTGACTGATAGATACTCAATGAATCTAAACACAATAGATAGGTGACTGATAGATACTCAATGAATCTAAACACAATATGTAGCCTTTAGAATAATATGGATTAATTAAGAAGATTGTATCAACGACCGGGGTTTGTTATTAAGTTCTCCCTCCGTAACAAAATAATTGCAACGATTTGACATAAAGTAGAGAAAACGGTCAAATTATTGCAGTTAATAGGTTACGGAGGGAGTATATTTTTTCAGATATGATATGAAACTAGTTTTTTTCTTGTCCGGTGTTGCTCGGGTGACTATTGTTTTCAATGATACAAAAGGATGATGATTAATAATGTTTGTATAAAAGAATAGATGAAGCATGCGAATAAGATAGACATAAAATGTTAAGAATTTGAAAGAAATGATTGAAGATTAGCTTATCAATTTTGACAGGAGCAAGCGGTAACTTTGGTTCGTGGTCGTTAAATAGGAATTGTAGGCATTTGTTCCCATTATGATTCAATGTGTTCATTAAGTACAAGAAGGTAATGGGGAAAAAATGAAAGTTTGAATATGTAAGATAAGATCATATAATTTTATAATAGCTAGTGGGATCGAAACTAGTACCGGTAGATAAAGGTACATCATTTGAGTATGGGAGTTATTGAGAAATTATTTAATTAATTTATAATGGGATTAAATCTTTGGTTGTCCTTCATTTTACGTACCCCGCAAATTGGATCGGATCCAATAATTAATTTGACACTTTGTCACAACCTTTTTTCCTCTTCTATAAAATAAGAAAAGATCCATCGTTTCAGCTAGCTTCTTAGGTGGAACATGATCTTTTAGCGAGGTAATAACAGGTTTGGAGGATCAAGGTTTGACCTATTAGTTCAAGAGCCAATTTTCAACCCCAATGTTAGAAGATCAATCCTCATGCGTTTTATAAGGATTCACCCTTTACTTCATTGTCATTACAATGACAATTTAATTAAATGAACTAGTAATTCATTACCAGCTAATAAATTAATAGCCATGCATCACCTAATAACGTAGGGTTAGCTTGCATGCATGCTAACTTCTTTACTAAATTAAAAAGACACACACTTTATCAGATCAAATCACTAACTAATTTTTTAATACTTAAATTTACGCACCCAATTAAAAATAAGTTTAATTTGTGGAACAGAGGGACCGGAAGTACATGAGTATATATGTTTTCCAAGATACAACCCTTGTATCACATAATCTCAATACTTGATACTTTTTTTTTTTTTTTTTTTTGAGGAACTCAATACTTGATACTTCAAACACACCATTATGGGCTATTAGGTGCGTTACTAACTTATTACATGATGTCTATATATTCACAATTTAGGCCACCATGACATTTCTTTCTTGTACTAGATCTTATTGAAACCGTATTATACGTAAAAGTCTCCTTCTTTCATGAATGATTATTGCCGTTATTATTTTTTTTTTATTTTTTTAATTCTTTCCATACTAGACTCCTATGTCAGCTTCTCTTTTAATTTGAGCTAAATTCGAAAGCTGACATGACCACAAACTTGCCAACTTAACTCAAACCATTCCACAAGTTTGATTGCGTATGCATGTTACTTTTGGCATGCAATTATACGTATGCTTACATGGTTATACATAATTACAATCCATCATACTATTATTAATTAAATATACTTATAAATAATAGCTAACTAGCCTAGCCTAGCCATGCAATGCTAGTTTTGTCGTTTATACAATTTTAATTCGGTGAGCAAATTCTATTTGCGCATGCAATTTTAAATGTCTATTAATTTGTCTCTTTCAAATAATGTTTGTTTATTATAATTAGTATTTTGGGATCAAAACTCCAATTTAGAAAAAAATGGGCCGCGATTATGAGCTTTTACTTTAGAATTATTTAACGGAAGCAATTAATAAATGATAAATTTATCGTCACTGGTCAACTAGCTAGCCATGCAATGCTAATTTTGTCGTTTATGCTGTCAATTTATAATCGAGGTAGATTCTATGTACGCACACAAGTTTAAATGTCTATATGTCTCTTAGCTTTGAATTTATATTTGATTATTTTAATTAGGGTTTTCGGATCAAAACTCCCATTGGATTATGAGCTTTTTCTGTAAAATTTTGAGGAAGCAATTACTAAATGATAAATTTGTCATCACCAATAAAAAAATAATAAAATCCAGAAACAATAAATGTCTATAAAATCCATTTAGCACAATTAAAAGTAACCATTTTTAAATTATCAAATTGTTACCAAACACATTTATATATATGAATTATATATATTCAAATCAGCAGGCAAATAAGATGAACAAAAAGGTAATCATCTAAACTTTAATTTAATGATAATATTTTGTGACTAAACTCTAAACTAATTTGATGGTCAGATAGGGGCTATGATTATGGAATTGAGATAGATTTTGGGCAACTAAGTTATCAATATTGTTCGAGCTCAGTTGGTTCACATACATGGAAAATAACTTCCCATGAGAATCCTTATTTCTTGGAAAGTTTTATCACACGTCAATATAATTTCTTACAAAATATATAATTTTGTTTGGTTGAATCATTGAAAATTAAAATTTCCAATAGAAATTTAAACTTGCCAATTCAAATTACATGTAGGATATAGAATTTTCAAAGGGAATAATAATTTTTTTATAGTGATGTTAACCAAACAGCAAAACCACTTCTCATTTTATAGGAAATTCTAATGTTCCCATGCATTTAGTTTTCAACCAAACAAGCTCTAAAAGTAACCAAAGAAATGACAAAATAAAAGCTACAAGAATCTATCCCTTGGTGTTATGGAAGATCTTATACATGGGTTCTATTTTGTTCACCATCAATCTTTAAATTATCTCTTGAAATAAGAGCTCGCTTGATTGAACACAGGAAGTTAATTCCCACGGAAAGTCTTATTTCATGGGAAATAAATTTCCTTATCAATTTCCTAGGAAATTGCTATTTAATTTATGTTTGGTTGTTCATAGGAAATTGAAATTGACACAGTTGTTTTCATTCACAAAGAGGGAGGTAGGTGTTTAATTTCCTACAATTCATGAGAAATTATATTTCCCTTGGAATTTTAATTTCTTGTGCCTGTGTTATTTCATGTCAACCAAACACAAAGACATTTGGCTATTTCCTAGGAATTTGAATCCAACCAAAAGACCTTTAAGTTTAAATACGTCTAGATAAGTAAAAATAAGTGCAACAAACAGTAATCTAAACTTAAATATTTAAAACAGGAAGTTTGAGCTGCCACGTGTCAACCATTCTTCACTTTTCTACCATCTATGTCTTTAAAAAAATTGTTTAATACATCTTCCCATTTACTCAACCTTTCAATTTCCTCCTCTTTTTTTATTTAGTGACAATATGTCTCTTCCATTCCCCTATGCAATTGATCAGTTTGGCAATCTTTCATCTTCCTTCTTTAATTTGCATGATGTTCAATAATCTATAACAATATATATGGTAGAAAACTTCTTATAATTGGATGGTAGCTAGAGATTCATTTTTTTATGAAGAATTGATAAGTTTAAGAAGGTATCACTGATGAATCATTATCCTCTTTGATTATTTTTTTGGTCCATTTCTACTTCGTATTTTTTGTGTAACATTGAACACCCTCCTTTTGCTAATTTTATAGATGTGTTTGTCTGATCTATTCTTGATTATGATATATGAATGTAATTTTAGAGTTTCCCCAAAAATGTGATAGAAAATTCAAAGTTGATAATAACAATTCTATATAATTTTCTAAAGTTAATTTTTATTTTTAATATTATTTTAACATAACTATGTGTTTTGCACGGGCTCAAAAACTAGTTAATTTTATAATATGTTAAAATTTTTAGTTAGATAAATGATTATAGTAGAATGGAACGCGTCCATGCATGTTGTACGGCCTTCATGAATCATAATAGAGATTAGAGATAGTTTAGTTCCTTTAAAAAACAAAGGAAGAAATTTAATAGGGTATTATGATGATTTGTTCAATTAAAATGCAAGCTATGAATCGGAAAATGACAAAACACGTCACAAAAAAAAGTAACATTATGAGAAATTTGTAGTCAATTTTTATGTCATTTACTGTCTCCATACCGCAATACTCGTTATACAAATATGCGATACAGATTTTTAGGCAAAAATTGAATTTAAAGAGAGTTAGAATAAAAAAAGCTATATTTGGATAATTTTTTTACTAAATATTAGTTTCAGGTATTGTGTTACAGCCTAAAATGACAAAAATTGCGACTACTACGAACAAAAGTAGTAGATAAAACTGTACGAGAAAATCTTAGCGATGATAATTTTATTAGGTTACTCTCAATTACATTTATCTTTAAGATGATTACATACTAATTAATAACTAAATATGACTCTTGGTGCATACATGGGGTAGGTTATATCGATCAATAATATATGATGATGCAACTAAACAATATTGAAGTATATTGGCTCTTCATATACTTGATTTTACTCAACATATTTTGGCTGGAAAATGTTTCTTTCAATATATATTTTACCCCAAAAAAACAAAAAACCTTTTGATTGGAATATGTAACAATCAAAATAAATTATGATACATGAAACTCAATCATCTCATAAAAGAAAGTATGTATGTACTAGGTAGATTTATGTTTATTCCTAAAAACGATACAAAAAAAAATAAATAAATAAAAATTGTGAATATATTAATAGATTACGCATTCGTTTTTCCTACTCCCATGCAAGTTGAACGACCTAGCTTATTGACAAAGAGCTAATACAACTTATATTAGTTCTTTGCATGGGCAAATAGGCGATTTCTCAGGTCATTTTTATTACTATATGATTTGAGTTTTTTTTTTTTTATTTTTTTTAAAGAAAATTTAATAGTCACTTTTACATTTTCATAATTAAACTATCAAAATTTTATATTATACTCTATGTTCGAATTAATGAGATATCACACAATGAGGTATCAGCTTATAGCAATCAACTATAAATATATTAGAGGTTACACGCACTAAAAACCCTAATGTCTCTAGTAATACTAAGCCTCGGTGTCATGGGCTTTAAGGGCTTGTTTACATCAGATTAAATTTAGTTCAGTTCAATTCAGTTCATCTCTATTAAGTTCAGTTCAGTTCAGTTAATACACTCTATTAAGTTCAGTTCAGTTCAGTTTAGTTCATCTTTATTCAGCTAATGTAAACAAACCTTAATTATATATTTCACCCAGTCCTCTAGTTAATGTGTGCCACCCTCAACAATTGGTCCACATATCATAATTGAATTCTAGCAAAACATTATGACGACCTAAAATAACCAAATAATTAAATGAGATTTAAAAATACATGTTAGGGTCATCTCAACCAAAAGCTTAAGCTTGATGATTGAAGTCAAAGAATTTGTTTAATTTTATACGCTATAACACCCCCGGCCCTCAATCATATGAGAGTCCATTGGGCTTGAAATGTGAATGTAGCATGTGTATTCCCGATCCAACCCTAAGTATTACACTTTGAGAGGAGATGTAGATGAGATTTGAATCCGTGATGTTTTTATCACGTTGGTTCTGATACCATGTCAAATGATCATCTTGATCAAAACATTAGTTGATAGTTGAAACCCATGAATTAGTTTTACACTATTAGAATAGAATTGATTCCGCATTCATCTATATAAGAAAAGGCCACGATACATTAGTGTAATATTTGCATGTTTGCATTGTATATTTGTATTTGGTTAGTTTTGCTAAATGTTAGCAATAATAATTGGAGTAATTGGTGAAAGATTCGTCCTTGGATGATGATATATAATATGATATCATAGATATATTTTTTTTTTTGTCAGTAATACCCAGCTCTTTCCGCTTTATATTACTTGCAACATAGCTATCCGATCAACACCCAGTTTCAGGAAGGGATTTGAAATTTTGAAGACGTTCGTAAATAATTATATTGATCAAAATAATTTTAACATTAATAAGAGTAATAATTATACTTTCCCTCTAGCTTCTTTTATAATTATTTTGAATAATCCATTCATTTACACCTCAATTCTAGCTATACAGTATACTCCCTCCATTTTTTTTTATTTAACCACTTTTCTTTTTCGATTTTTTTTAATTTACCCACTGCGTACATTTTTTCTCCTGCATTTATTTAGTTATTATTCCCAAATTGTTTTTTCCATATCATCTCTCTTAGTTTAATTTGATTAACCTCAATAAAATTACCTTATTTACTCTTTGTTTTATACTTTCTCTCTCTTACTTTTTATATAACTTTTTATTATCATTTTTTTTCTCCTACTCCCAATAATTTCTTGAGCTTGACGAAAATCCATGTGTGTATTAAAAAAACGCTATTTGAACCGCATTGCTCTACATAAGCGCCACGTAATAATAAGTCTATGTGATGCCTGACCGACACGTCGACAACTGTGCTCCAAGGCACCTACTTGTGATTGTCATTTGTCGCATCACTAAAGCTCTGTTCTTTAGAACTGATCTGATTTGATCTGATCTGAGTTTTTCTTATTTGATTATATATTTATATTTATATTTATATTTATATTTATATTTATATTTATATTTATATTTATATTTATATTTATATTTATATTTATATTTATATTTATATTTATATTTATATTTATATTTATATTTATATTTATATTTATATTTATATTTATATTTATATTTATATTTATATTTATATTTATATTTATATTTATATTTATATTTATATTTATATTTATATTTATATTTATATTTATATTTATATTTATATTTATATTTATATTTATATTTATATTTATATTTATATTTATATTTATATTTATATTTATATTTATATTTATATTTATATTTATATTTATATTTATATTTATATTTATATTTATATTTATATTTATATTTATATTTATATTTATATTTATATTTATATTTTTTTTATTTTATTTTATTTTTTTATTTATATTTTTATTTTTATTAGGGACAAAAATTTAATGAGCCCAAAGCCTCAAGCTCATTTCATTTCACCTCTTCAGTATTTTACTTTTCATTCTTTTCAAACCCTTCATTCAATCTGACTCCAAAACCGTCACCGAAAAAGTCGACCGAATAATCACCGTCGGAAAATTCATTCCGAGAACCGTCGTCGGACAAGGCGTCCCGAAAACCGTCGCCAAAAAACGCGGCCTGCAAATCGTCGCCGGAAAAGTCAGCCAAATAATCACCGCCGAAAAAAGTCAATTCGAAAACCGCCGTCGGAAAAGTCGTCCTGAAAATCGTCGCCGAAAAACTCAGCTTGGAAATCGTAGCCAGAAAAGTCGATCGAATAATCACCGCCGGAAAAGTCGACCGAATAATCATCGCCGAAAAAGTCGACCGAATAATCATCGCCGGAAAAGTCATTCCGAAAATCGTCGTCGGAAAAGTCGTCCCGAAAATCGTCGCCGAAAAACTCGGCTTGAAAATCGTAGTCGGAAAAGTCAGTCGAATAGTCACCGCCGGAAAAGTCGACCGAATAATCATCGCCGGAAAAGTCATTCCGAAAATCGTCGTCGGAAAAGTCGTCCCGAAAACCGTCGCCGAAAAACGCGGCCTAAAATCGTCGCCGGAAAAGTCGGCCAAATAATCACCGCCGGAAAAAGTCAGTACGAAAACCGTCGTCGGAAAAGTCGTGCTAAAAATCGTCGCTAAAAAACTCGGCTTGAAAATCGTCGCCGGAAAAGTCGATCGAATAATCATCGCCGGAAAAGTCGACCGAATAATCATCGCCGGAAAATTCATTCCGAAAATCATCGTAGGAAAACTCGGCTTGAAAATCGTGGCCGAAAAACTCGGCTTGAAAATCGTCGCCGGAAAAGTCGGTCGAATAATCGCCGCCGGAAAAGTCGACCGAATAATCATCGACGGAAAAGTCATTCCGAAAATTGTCGTCGGAAAAGTCGTCCCGAAAATCGTCGCCAAAAACTCGGCTTGAAAATAGTCGCCGGAAAAGTCGGTCGAATAATCACCGCCAGAAAAGTTGATCGAATAATCATCACCGAAAAAGTCATTCCGAAAATCGTTGTCGGAAAAGTCGTCCCGAAAATTGTCGCCGAAAAACTCGGCTTGAAAATTGTCTCTGAAAAACTCGACTTGAAAATCGTCGCCGGAATAGTCGGTCGAATAATCACCGCCGGAAAAGTCGACCGAATAATCATCAACGGAAATGTCATTCCGAAAACTGTTGTCGAAAAAGTCGTCCCGAAAACCGTCGACGGAATATGTCGAGCGGAAAAACAATTCTCAAAATAATAATAATAATAATAATAATAATAATAATAATAATAATAATAATAATAATAATAATAACAAAGAGTAATAATGTCTGATCTGATCTGATTACTTTAGCTTTTAAGTCCAAAAGAACAGGGCCTAACTCCTCATGCCTACATAGGAAAAACATATATATATGTTTCGAATCTTAATTAAAATCTAAACCTTGTCTTGGATCAGAATTGAACCCACAATCTTTGTAATAAAACATAATTAGCTCTTAACAATCAAACAATTTTAATTGGTTGTTTAATATGTAGAATAAAATAAAGTATGATAAAAACACCTTTTTAATTATATGTACAGATTATAAACTGTTTTCCTATGTAAAATCCTATCTATAAGGCATAATTTAGTGTTAGGACGGAGCACAAATGGACAATCATACGTGACACAACAGGGTTGCAAAATCACCTTTTAATTATATGTATAGATCGTAACCCAATAGGAGCATTGTCCGAACAAAAATACTAATTAATTATTCAAAATACGTATTGAAAAGCTATGTGGTAAATAATATGGAACAGAATGAATTATTATTGATGAATCTTATAGATAGAGTTGGTGGTTGACATTATCATCAATATATATCATCATCATCATAAAAAAGGGTACGAGATAGCTAGCGGCATTATTGTTATTATTATTATTATAGTGTTTGATTCAGTTTGAAGATAATGAATTAGAAATGAAGGAATAGGGGGTGGGTATTAGATCAACATCAAATATGACACCATATTTATAAGATTATATAATACAATACAATAGAATGAGAAAGGGATTCAGTAGTTACAGACTTAGTTGAGGATGAAGCCATAGTTCAGTGATTAGGGCTTCAGAATTCCAGACACGAGGTTCTGGGTTCGATTTTTACCGCATGCATTTGCGAGGATTCCTTATTATCCCCCTACAAATGCGTATGTTGGCTATAATTGGGTCGGATGACCTGCAGTAGGGTCCGATTCCAAGGCCTAGTATTCCACACATTATCCTATTAAAAAAAAAAAAAAGTACAAACTAAGCTTGCTAACACTACGTACAACATTTAAGAAAAAGATCATGTTCTGAGTCGTGACTCGTGACCCGGATCGGAGGCCCCCATTCTTGACTCAACCGTGACTCGGATTTACCTGTTTTGGCCTTTTATTCCAACTTATCATCATTCCCTGCCCCCCCCCCCCATCCATTGGGACCCATTTGCATTTTTTTTACTCCAATGCATTTTTCATCATATAATACTATATTAATATAATGTATCATGTAGCTAGTGCATGTATGTGCATGTCGTCATGCATGTATATATGCTTATGTGATGTCCATACACATGCATAGCAAAGACTTATGATTACATTATATATATCCTTTTTGTAAACAGATAACATTATTATAATTCACATATGGTTTTGCTGACTTTCTTTCCCATTATTATATATACAAGAGAACATCTATCTTATTGAACTTAAGTGTAAACTTTTGATACTATTACATATCTTACTTGTTGTAACTTTTCATTTTTTAAATTTTACTTAGATATACCCTATTTAAAAGAGGATTGAGCTTCATTGCAGTGGCATTTGAGTAGAGTTGGCAATTCTTGACACAACACGATAACATATATACACGACTCGAATCCGACATGAATTTACTCAATGAAAACCGAAACCGACACGATACGACAAGAAATAACATGAAACTGACCCGTTTTGACATGATTGTCTTATAAAGCAAATATTTTACATCTGTGTAACTTTTAACATAATTAATGGACGATCCAAAACTGACACGAAAACGATCCATTAACCCATTTTGTCAGCTATACGTTTGAGCTGAGTGCACCTTGCAATCGAGGGGTTACGAGCTCGATTCTTACCAGCCTCACTCCCTCAATAAATGTAAAAGCAATGTCAGTTCGATCGGTATATATTCTTGTTAGAGGAATCGTGCTGGATCCTAGTAACATGATACATTGTATTTGGTAAAGTGATGAAATAATATGAGTATTGCGTAAATTTTGGCAAAAATGAGATGAATATTTGGTAAATTACTAACTAGGCTTGGTGTTGGATAAAATATTGTGGGGGGAGTGGCAAGTGAGAAAGGGGTTTGATACATGGAGGTAGGTGGGGTCCAAAAAGAATATTGTGGAATGATTTAATTTGATAGAAAATATTCAAGTGGGGGCGGCATGTTTTGTTACTCTTTTGTTTTAAAAAAATTTTAAAAAAATTGAGGTCACCAATTACGACGGTGATTTGATGAACCCCACAAAACACGTAAGCATAACATGGCTCATTGTTGGCATTTTTTTGACATTTCACGCCTTATTATCTGTTGCCCACAACCCAAGGCAACTACCCCAATAATCTCTACTAGAATCACTCTTTGCTTCCAGTAATTTCTTTTTTTTTTTTTTATAAAAAAATTGATTTAGTTGTTAGACTTGTTACTAGATGCTTTTAGGACAACTACTTCCTTAGTTACTTACCCTATCTTTTTATGATTTTATGGATATATCATATATATTCAAAGACAGTCATTGCCTAGTCCATCTAGATAATTATTATCCTTCAAGATATTAGGTACTGTGTTAGGAATTACAGGGGCTTCGATACTGTGTCAGGAAGAAAAGGGGTTTGAATGTTTAGATTATAGAGGCTTTGATACTGTGTCAGGAATTGGTTTTCCTTGTTTGTTCTTCTATATGCACTAAAGGTAGATATTAGGTTAAATACAATATTAGGGCTTAAACAATGTTAATGAAATATAATATTAGTTAAAAACAATATTAGGTTAAATACAATATTATGTAAACTTGGTTGGAAAATTTTATCAGATCATAATAACCTTTGGGTTAAAGTCATTCGTGCTAAACATCTACGGCGTTTGGCTTTCTTTCAATACCGAGCTCAGCCTAAAGATTATAGAATATGGAAACATATTATTCATATACGACCTTTTTTAGTTCGCGACATTCGTTGGAAAGTGCGCATTGGTTCCAATATTATGTTTTGGTTTGATAATAGTGTTTTCAAAAATAATCTGGTGATCACCTTGATATTAACCTTGCTGATATTCAAAATCCTGACATAACGGTTGATTGTTTCGTTCACAATAATGGAACTTGGAATGCTCCCTTACTTTGCCAAATACTCCCGCTTCATATTGTGCGTATTATTCAAAGCATTCCCCTTCTGTCCAAGCCTACCCTTAACGAGCCTTGTTGGGATTTATCCTCAGAAGACTAACTTACTATAAAATCATCCAATTGGCTTGCTCATGGTTTGCCACCTATTCTACAAAATGGGATTTCCATTGTCTTTGGAATTATATATTAATCTTAAGCTCCAAGTTTTCACCTGACAATTTCTACATGGGGGTCTCCAAATTCATCAAAATTTTGTTAATAAAGTTATTCACATCTCCTCCCTCGATCTGCCCTTTGTGTCATTCGGGTAAAGAATCAGAAGAGCATCTTTTTCTTCACTGCCCTATTTGGATCCATTGTCAAGCTATACGTTGGATTTCTGCCCTTCCCAGAGAACCCTCCCTACAATCCCTCTTATTGTGTCTTCAAAATCAATAGTACCCTCTATGGTCAAAGTTCTGAATATCGTTTGGAGCATATGGAAAGCTCGTAACAATCAAGTTTTATAGTAATAAGCCCTTTTTCTACTATTGTTATTTTCGGCTGCTCTTTATCTTATTTTCAAGAATGGATTTAAAGAATGCTTCCCCCTCTTGTAGCAGAAGCTACGACGCATCGTAACGGGCTCCTCCTGGCCCGCCAGTATAATTTCTCCTCATTTTTACTGAAGGTAAAAACCTAACTGTTATTCATGTATTACAAGGTAAGCTCCGATGCCCCTGGAAGATTCAACTGCTTATGGACGACATTCGCACCATCATTCGTGATTTTGCTTCGATGTCTTCGGGTCATATCTTTCGGGAAGCCAAACGTACAATAGATTATTATGTAGTGTCACTAGGGCATTTGACCCCTACGCATATTGATATAGACCCTTTTCTAGATGCTAAATTCAATTATTTCCTTTTACTGATAAGTCATGATGTTTCTTCGAGAGGAAGAAATTTTGACTTTCCTGCATTTACCTTTTCTTCGAGAGGAAACAATTTGATTTAATCTTGATCCTTGATTTGCTCATCCAATGGGTCATCATTGTTTCTCATCATTCTCACCATAATTAGGTTTCTCATGTGAGCATAGTACACACGCACACACAGGATTAGAATCGTGTGAGAATGAGTTGTTTAGATGAAAATGGTTTTTATGTGAAAATAAATCTGCATCATTGACACTTTTTGATCTAAAAGTTGATGTTTGATCCTATCTTTCACTACAAGAAAATTGATTTTTGGTAACAAATTTTTCGCAACAACAAAAAATTTTGTTACTAAAAATGATATTTGGTCACGATTTTTTTATGTCGTTGCTAAAGATTGTTACCATAAATGAAAATTTTCCTTCCACAATGATTGAAAAAAGAGAGCAAACTTTAGCAACGATTGTGTCGTTGCTGTAAATCAAATTATATATGGCAACAACAGCAGCTTGTTACCATAAATTGTTTTATTTTTGGCAACGAAATAAATTGTTGCCATATATAAGTTTCCTTATTTTATGAAAAAGAGTAAAAATTTTACTTTATGAAATTTGATTTCTTACCCAACATGTTTTAAGGCGGGATTAGGCAAAAAAAAAAGGTATACTAATTAGCAACGACAATTTCGTGGTTTTAAATCTACTTATGTATGGTAACAACTAAAACTTGTTACTACAAATTTTTTATTTTTGGCTATGAAATTTTTGTTGCCAAAAATAAATTTTCCACTTTTCATCCACCAAAATTACGGGGGCAGGATAATTCAAAATTTCGTGAAAATCTCACCATTAATGAAATTTTGCCTTCCACAATTATTGAAAAAAGAGAGTAAACTTTAGCAACGATCGTGTCGTTGCTGTAAATCAAATCATATATGGCAACAACTGCAGTTTGTTACCATAAATTGTCTTATTTTTAGCAACGAAATAAATTGTTGCCAAATAGAGGTTTCCTTATTTTATAAAAAAATTTAAGGAGTATAATGCTTTTAGTACATACGCAAATAAGTAAACAAAGCTTTATTAAAATAAAAATCAAACACTTGTATGGTAACAAAAATCCTTGTGACTATATATAAGGGGGCAGAAATCCTTAAAAAAGAGACCTAGCTTTGGCAACAAAAATTTTGTGACTATATATGAAATTATTTATAATAACAAAGTTATATTGTTACCTTAAATATTTTCTTTTTAGCAACGCTACCTTTTGTTGCCAAACAAAGTTTTTTTTTAAAAAAACCCCTTAAAATCAATTTTTTTAAACCAAAATCGACATTTCTATCATAACACAGCAAAACACAAAACCCTCAATTCCTTTCTCTCACCTAGCCAAACCCACGCACCAAACAAACCAGTCGACTGTTGGCCTGAGAGAAGGCGACCAACGACCGGCGACTGACGACAGAAGACATCGACGGCGACGACAATGGTAATGGTCGAACTGTGCGAATTCCCCATTTCCCCTTCTTTTCGTTCACCTGCTACAGTATTGCTGCCTTTGAAAGTTTCAACTTTGTGTGAATTCCTCTCTCTCACCGGTGGGCGACAGCCAACCCACGGCGACCCTGCGACACGGCCGGTGCGACCCAGCGCAACATCTAGGTGCAGAGACCTAGCGCAACACTCAACCAGGTGCTCGAATTTCTGATTTTGTCCTTCAAATTGGTGTGTTTGTTCATTTGGAGCGAATTTAGTTTGAAAATTGTCATTGTGTTTGTGCAAATTTCTGGTTTAGTTGATTTAGTTGATTTTCCTATTGTTGTGCAAATTTCTGGTTTAGGTGATTGTGATTGTATATCCCCATTGTTCTCATCATATTTTCCCCTAAATCTGAGTTAAATATGCTTGTATAGTGTTGTAGTTGTGTTGAGTTGAGTTCTTAATCTTCAACATTTTCCCCCTAAATCTGAGTTATTAGTTTATCTTAGTTCCAATTTCAACAATTTTATGAAATGAAGTTATGGCTTGTTTGGAAATACTAAATTCATTTCAAATTACAAAATTGCCGCAAATAGGATGTTTGGCAACTAAAAAAAATTGCATTTGGATTTGATTCAAATTCCAACCTTTATAAAAATAAGCCCATTGTGTGTAGACTTTGAAATCCAGACTCAATTGACAACATTTCGATTCCGTCAATGACTCCTCAACCATCACTGCCACTTTTCGAATTGCACAGCTAGTCGACAATCATGCTATACTACTAGCTTTGAGTCTTATGAAAAATGAAGCAAGGTTTTTTATGTCTTAGATATATCAACCGAAATTAGTTGATACATTGTGTATTGTTGGTGGTATGGTATAATTGTTGTAAAGTGAGAGAAAGAGAGAGAATTAGGTGCTTAGAAATACAGGAGAAGTGGTGATGATGGCATGTACAAACCATAAGTTCAAATTTTTCAATAAATTATACTGCTTTTCCCCCAACTTTGAAATGATTAATTAAGAAATTCTTAGTTATTTCCAAATAGAGTATTTGGAATTTAAATCCAGTATTTGAAATTTCAGGTTTAAAATACAACATTTCAAATTAACAAAAACTATTGAACTAGGTACTGGAGGGGAAGAAGCTTCTTTATTTGCCATGGAGATATTCAAAATGTCAGTCTTCAGCCTTATGTGGTTTTAAATTAATCAGCAATCGAGTCTGGTTACAATATGACAAAGATGCAATCAATGATACTTGAGACAGGTACAATAGTGTATTGTTTTGAATTTTTGTTTTAATGGAGTGTTTGATCTTTTATGGCTATCTATCAGGAAGCTGTTGGATTGGTCTCTGGTGCCAGTGTGTATGGGAAGCTCAAGTTTGAGAGTGGAACTCATAGAGTTCAGGTATAAATCTGCTTTGACTGAAGCCAAAAGATTTTCACGGTTTATAATCATCATTGCTAATGCCATCCTACTATTACTTTTTAGCGTGTTCCTGTGACGGAGAAGTCTGGCTGCATTCATTCCAGTGTTGTAACGATTGCCATCCTCCCTCAAGCTAGTGAGGTGATTTTATGTTTGGATAATTTCTTGGTGCAATTATAGTCCTTTTTTGGTAATCAATAATCAGCTTATAGATTAGAGCCGATTGTATTAGCTAGTTTGTCTGGCTGATTGTGTTACTTGTTTGCATATACATAATTGGTAAATACCTAATATGTCTGTATGTGCTTTTTCCTGAGATACTGCTTGAACATTGCAAATTCAAGGCATAAAACATTCATAATTCTTGGATGTGTTGTTGAGGTTTGCAAAAAATAATATTTTTGCTGAGTACTTCCTTCTTCCTTTTTCTGATCTTTTAGGTTGAATTTTGGTTATGATGATGATGAACAATGAAGAATAAAATATCAAGAGAATTTCATGTTTTTGGGGAAAGAAGATTTCATGTGGAGCTAACAAGTTTATTTAGCAATTTTTTGTACTAGGGCAAAACTTTGGTATATCCGTATATGGCCTAATTTTTTGGACAAGAAATGGTTCATGTTATCTCTTGGTATATTTTGTTGGAAAGCTATGTAATATACTTTTGGATACATTATGAATATATGAATCAAGCCAACGTATTATGGCTATTTTGTAATGAGTGTTTATATCAAATGGATTTTTTTTATTAATTGTATATTATTAGAACGTCCCAAATTTACAATATGGTATTACGATATATAACCAAAAAAAACCATGGTTATATTAATTTTTGTCAACGCAATTAGTTGTTGCTATAAACCAATTATTATTGGTAACAACGAATTTTGTTGCAGAAAAATAGTAAGTCGGATTTGTCATAGTGGGGTTCGTGTAGTCTTTTGCAACGAGTATGTCGTGGCAAAAAATGTTTTTTAACAACAAATCTTATTGTTGCTGAAAGTTTTTATTTTTAGTAACAAAAACCTTTGTTGCAAAAAAAAAGCTTTAGGTGCAAAGACCAATTTGAGTTATGGCAACAAGCTATCTTTCGCAACAAAAGTTTTGTTGCAAATAATGCATTTTTGGCAACAAGCGATTTTCGTTGCAAATACCTTTAGCAACGGGATCTCCCATAACAAAGTTAAATTGTTGCCAAAAATAAGAAGTTGTTGATAAAGTTATTTTTAGCAACGAATTCTTTCGTTGCCAAATATCAATTTTCTTGTAGTGTTTTTTTTAGTAAGGGAAACCTAGTAATTTATGTAAAAATCTATTTTTTTTTCCCTTAAAAAAGACTTATATTTTTTTTTCTGTTTTAAAAAAAATTGTTACATTTTTAAGAAATTATATATTTTTAATTAAATTTTTTAAAAAAAAGATATATATGTTTTTTTTTCTATCTAAAATTCTACTTCGTGTTTTATTTTTGTTCGTAAGTACTCCCTAATTTTGTTCCAAAATTTATGAGCCATGTTCTAAATTTTATAAGTCATGTTCAAAATTTTATAAGTTTTGTTCTAACTTTTATACGCCATGTTCTATATTTAACAGGTCATGTTTCAAAGTCATTTTCTATTATGTGTATGTGTGCAGAAAATTTTAGTTTATTGTTGGCTGAATTTTGAGTATGCAATATTAAATTTTTTATAAGTTATGTTCTAAATTTTATGATTCATGCATGTGCTAAATTATAAGAGTCGTGTACTAACTTTTATAAGAAAATTTCTAGACAATATAAAATAATTTTGATATTGTATAAGCTTGTTTTAAAAAATTATTGTTGTGAGATGAATATATACTCAAAAGTTGCATTAACTTCTCCATTAATTATTAAAAACTAATTTTCTACAATTTTTCTTGCTTAGTAACATTCCGATAGACATTATATTATTTTAAACATTTTTATATAAAAGTACTCGATAGTCAACTTTTTAAGCTTTTCGCAAGCTTTTGAGTCGAGTACCAACTTGCTCTCGCTAAACTTTAGAATGAGCTTGAACTCAAGTTGACTGAAATTGACTCGAGTGATAAAGAAATTTTTGATCCGATTAATAAATAATCCCCGTATATAGCATAGTGGGGGTATTTGAGTTTTTTTTGGGAATTGGTTGAAAGAAATTAAACAATCGTGACAACTAAATAGGCAAAATTTTAGAAGAAGTATTTGAGTATTTAGTTTTTGGGAATAGGTTGAAAGAAATTAAACTAATGGTCCGCTTACTTTGGGTAAAACATTTTCGATGTAAAATGATTTTCCATGAAAAATATTTTACGTTGGAAAACTCATTTTCATATAAATTTTCCGATGTTTACTTGCATGGAAAATAAGTTTTACTCTCAAATTTGAAGGAAAATGTTTCCAATAGGGTGTAAAATGAGATTCACCTAAAGTTTTACATTTTATTTTTCCACCAAAAGTAAACGATGTAAAATAGGAAAACTATTTTCAGGGAAACATTTTTCGCTCTAGTAAACGGACCCTAAGTGGAAACAAAGCAAAAAAAATAAGAATTCAAGGAAATTCAAGTAATAAAAGGCCGGGGCCTAGAGCTTTGGTTATGGATTCAAGCAACTTGTGGATTTGCAAATGATTTACAAGTTAGGCATGTTTCGGAGAGGGAAATTATCAAAAATATATGGACCTTTTCCCGGAGCAATCAAAGTTGGATCGATGGATTCATCAAAACTACCACATCATCTCAGAATTGTGTCAGTGAATCATCCATCACAATAATGAGCAACATGAGCTACCATCAAAGGTAGATTCTTTGTTCAACTACTCAATCCCTTGATAATGGTTTTCCTATTGATTATAGACATGGATTGCAAATTCTGATTAGCTCATAACAAGTGATTTTCGCTTGCAGATACTTGGGAGCATGTTATTAACTTTGGAGAGAAAGAAGAAAATCAAGAACAAAGACAGTAGAAGAAATTGAGAGAGAATGATTTTATTGCACTGAATCAATTGAATTAATTGTCTGAATGACAGCAAATAAGCTTAATTATACAAGCTGAAATAACACCTAACTAACTAACTTAAGTATAATACAAGAATACAATAACTAATACTATCCCTATTAAAATAATAGAACATATTCTAACTATATTAACCAATACCCCCCCCCCCTTCAAGTTGGGAGTGGACACATTCCCAACTTGGAAATCAAATTGTTGAATTGAGGAGAAGGGAGCACTTTAGTAAACACATCTGCAACTTGACTTTGTGTAGGCAAGTATGATAACTGTAGCAAACCCTCAAGCACCTTGTCTCTAGTGAAGTGACAATCTATTTCTATGTGCTTAGTCCTCTCATGAAACACTGGGTTTCTTGCAATGTGTAAGGCTGACATGTTATCACAATGGAGAGTTACAGGCTTCAAGTTCTGATCACCAAGTTCTTCTAACAGTCTAACAACCCAAGTCACCTCAGTAGCAGCTGATGCCATGGCCCTATACTCAGATTCAGCTGAGGATCTTGATATAGTATGTTGCTTCTTTGACTTCCAACTAATTGGGAAGTTTCTCAAGAGCAAGAGATAACTTGTAACTGATCTTCTTGTGTCTGAACAAGCTGCCCAATCAGAGTCATTGTAAGCTTGAAGCTTCAAATTTACAGATCCTTGAAGAAGAATCCCCTGTCCTACTGTGTTATGAACATAGCTCAGAGTATGTTGAAGAGCTTGCAAGTGAGTTGTGGTAGGATTCTGCATATGCTAACTCAAATTTTGCACAGCAAATGCCAAGTCTGGCCTTGTGTTAGTAAAAAAATTAAGCTTCCCAACCATAGACCTGTAGTAGGCTGGATCTGACAGAAGACTTCCCTGTCCTGCACTGAGCTTAGTATGCAGGGGCAATGGAGTACTAGCCCTCTTACTGAATTGCATCCCAGACTCAGCCAGAAGCTCTTTAGTAAATTTCTGTTGACTTATTATAAAGCCATCTCCAATATTCTTTACTTCCATTCCAAGAAAATAATTCAAGGTACCCAAATCTTTAATGGTAAAAGTATTATGCAAATGAGCTTTTAAATTTTCCATAGCTTGAACATTAGAACCAGTTAGCAAGATGTCATCTACATAAACTGCTAAAACACAAATATGTTCACCTTGATGCTGAATAAATAAGCTATAATCATTTTTTGATTGTTTAAACCCTTGAGAAATCAATGTAGCAACAAGTTTGGCAAACCATTGTCTTGAGGCTTGTTTGAGCCTATACAAGGATTTCTGAAGTTTACAAACTTTGTTTTTAACATTAATCCCCTCAGGTACTTTCATGTAAACTTCCTCTTCTAAATCACCATGCAAGAATGCATTGTTTACATCTAATTGGAACACAGGCCATTTCTTGGCAGCAGCTAGAACTAGCAAACACCTAATGGTAGCCATTTTGACCACAGGAGAGAAGGTTTTTGTGTAATCTACACCCTCCTTTTGTCTGAACCCTTGAGCCACAAGCCTAGCTTTACACCTCTCCAAAGTACCATCTGATTTAAGCTTCACTTTATAAACCCATTTTGAACCTATTGGTTTTTTACCTTGAGGCAAATCAATTAAAACCCAAGTATTGTTGTCATATAGTGCCTTTAATTCTTTTTCCATTGCCTCTACCCAACATGACTCTTTGCTAGCTTCTTTATAATTCATAGGCTCTTTAATGTTACAAATTTGGGAAATTAAAGCTTTATGTTGAGGAGAAAAGAACTGATGATGCACCAAATTACAAGAATGAAGAGAAGAGGCTGTGAAGCACTTATAATCAGCAAGGTAACCAGGAGGATTATGAGCCCTGGTTGACCTCCTAAGACCAACAGTTGCATCATCATCATTCTGGACAAAAAATGGACTGATGTCCACCACTAAAGAAGGATCAGGCACTGACACCAATTGATCAGAAACAGAAGGAGTAGAAACAGAACCAGATTGAACATGAACATAATCTGAAAACTCTGGTCCTGTATGCAAATGAGCAGGTGATGCATCATCAGAAGAAGTAAGAATAGGAGCAGAAGAAAATGTAGTTGAATCATGAGTAGCAAGAGGAAACAAATTGTAAAACCCCGTATTTTTGGGGTTAGAATTTCCGGAAAATAGATTGTCTTTCCAGTCGTCTTAAGATTTTATTTCGAAAACTATTAATAAATTCTCTGTTTTACAAATGGAAAATCTTTTAAAAGTTATTTTCCGGGAATTTATGTTATTAATATTTTATAACGTTGTCAAACTATTTTTCCTCTAATCTGACTATCGTCTATTTTCTCTTGACCTCAACCCGCTAGGTACCTAAAGCTTCACCTTATGGCTATTCATGGTTGTGGACCGACTCAAAATTAATGTTGAATTAATGATGGATTGGCTAAGTAGGGGTTAGAAGTAATTTTAGTCCCTTCTTGGTAACCGGACTTGAATAGCCTTTTGATATGATTTTTGGGCCAAATTAAATCTTAGCTTATCCTGAAATTGGGCCTATGACCCAATACCCTCTCACTCGGCTGGCCCCTCTCTTGTATGTCCAGCAATTACTATCTTTTTAATTTATGGTTAATTAGATAATTTAGTTAATTATTTGATTAATAATATATTAATTAATTATTAATTGAATTTTAAACTTAGTCTAACATTGAACTAAGTCACCCTAATTTGTCTCTCAACAACCCTACTCTCACTCCCAACTACACGGCACCCCCTCCCCTTATTGTTGTTGCTTTTGTTTTTTTTTTATTTTATTATTTTATTTAATTAAGAACATTACATGTTACAACTCTCCTAATTTTTACCCTAATCTCAAAAGCTCTTAAAACCCTAAAACTCTCCTAGCCTAGCCGTGTGGTGTTCTTGTTCCAAAGGGGAAATTTTTCTTGGATTTTCTTGCGATTCAGGTAACTAGACTATCTCCCTTAGATTAGGAATAGTTTTCCATATAGTTAATTAGGATTAAACTAGGGAAAATTAATAGAATTAGTATCATGTTAGGGTTCTATGGTTCGAATTATGTGACAAGATAATCATGATATTTTCTTGATATTTTTATGCAATCTTTATGAATCTTTGATAGTTATAATTAATTTTTTTATGCATGAAATAATTGTTCTAATCTTATAATTGCTTGAATAATTGCATGATAATTATGATTCTTGTTCTTCAATTTTCATGTTTATGTCGAGTGGCAAGTTATGAATTTTGATGATTAATTCTTGATATTTTCTTGGATAAGACATGTAATCTTGATTATTTAATTATTTAATTAAAGCCTTAAATTAAAGTTATTATTTTGTTCATATTAAACAAAAATGTCGAGTGGTATAAAATTAATAAAGGGAATTAAAAATCTAATTTTTATTGTTAAATCTTGTCAAATCTTGAATTAATATTGTTAACCATGATTTAATCTTTAATTTAAGCATAATAATATGAAATCTTGAAATTAATCTTGATGTTGTTTCATGCCATGCTAGCCGTGTGATACATGTGTAACCAAGTGTTGAATTTGATCTTGTTATAGTCTAATTTGATGATTTAGAGTTGAAAGCATGATTTTATTGTTTGTTAATATGTTTATATAATTGTTTATTGATAATTACATGTAAATAATTAAAAGTATTAATTTTGGTAATTATATGTAAAATGTCGAGTGATAAGAAATATGAAAAATAGGATTTTTATTATGTTTTAAGCAATAATAATTGATGATTGATAGTTTATATGATTTATTGTTTATTTAAGTGATTTATTAAATTGTTTATATGATTAATTAAAGAATTGAATTGATTATTGTTTTACTATATAAAAATGTCAAGTGGTCCCAAGAAGTTCTGATCAGTTTTAGTTTGAGTTTTTGCTTATAATAATATTAGATTGTAATTTTAGGACCATTAAAGGAATAAAAAGAGAATCAATAAAGATAAGTTGTAATATGAAGGAAAGTAACAATATGAATAAGAAGGAAAGTAATAAAATATGATATGAATTAGTGGTCTCAAGATGGCCTTTAGAAAATGATATGAACTAGTGGTCTCAAGATGGCCTTTAGAAAATGATGTGAACTAATGGTCTCAAGATGGCCTTTAGATATTGCTTGTTAATTAGTGGTCTCACGATGGCCTTTAGAAAAGACAAGATACGTAAGGACGCCCATTTGATGATACACGAGTCATCAGGTCGGGTTAAGTCGAAGCCACTGCCCTACTGCAGTCTCTGGGCAGTTCTGGATCTTAAGATATGTAGTCGTCTAAGTAGTAGTACACGAGCTGCTATTTAGGAGTTATGGCCATAGCTTAGGCTTAGTTCTTGCAAAGGAGGGCTACGGGCTGAATACACGAGTTCACCCCGGCATGTTTTAGGAAAGTTGTGGTGCACACGGGATCCACAACGAGCATTATGACCGGTCCGATAAGAAGGTTAAAAGAGGGTTTAAGGGTAAAATATGATAAATAAGTAGTTCACGGGAAGGGGTATGTGTATATGTGTATTTTCGTGTATATATGTATTAATTTGGTAATATTAAGTCTTCCGCTGCATACGTCTGGTAAGTCTTTATTTTATTAGTGTATTTCTGAGTATATGTATGTCGTACGTATTTGTATTTGTATGTTGTACGTATTTGTATTCGTATGTTGTACGTATTAGTATCTGTATTGTATACGTATTTTGTATGTATTTCTATCCGTATTCTGCAGGTATTGTATACGTATTTTATACGTATTTTATACATATTTGTATACGTATTTTCTACGTATTTTCATACGTATTTTTAGACGTATTTTTGTACGTATTTTTATACTTTTTTTGTACGTATCTCGTATGTATTTTTGTACGTATTTCCATATGATTTTGTATGATTTCCTCGTTTGATTCTATGCTATTATATGGTTAACGGTCCCTCATTTAAGCGGGACAGCCTAGTTACTCGCCACTGACGGTGGACCCCCCCCCCAATTTCAGGTGATGATGCAGACGTATAAGTGGGCTTGTTTGGATCGGGTTGTGAGATGTGATGAGTTTAACTTAGTGAACCCGGAGTCTATTTATGTTTTCTATTCTTTTATTGAGTATCTATCCCAGCCTATTGGGATTGAACAGTATTTAAACTATGTAATTTGGAGTTTGATTATGGTTTTTGGGATATTATTTATTTATTTAGTTAAATAAAGGATTATTAGACTTTAAATATGATATTATTATTAAGTTCTTATGTTTGGTAATGATCCATTTGTCGATTTCCTTCGTAAATCGACAGTCCAAAAAGTCGGGTCGTTACACAAATGATCAGGATTACAAAAAGGATCAATTGATGTCACAACTGGTAAATATATATCAAACTCATTTGAGGATGGATTTTTATTTTTGAGAAATAATTGAAAAGGAAAATGTTTTTCATGAAATTTGACATTCCTAGAAACATGAAATTTATTAGTTTCAATATTCAATACCAAATATCCTTTTTGAGTAACAGAATACCCAAGAAAAATATGTGGCAAAGCTCTAGGAGAAAACTTATGTTTATTAACCTTAGAGGTTAAAACATAGCACAAACAACCAAAAGATTTCAAATGTTGCGAATCTGGTTTAAACCCAAACAACTTTTCAAAAGGAGAAACATTCTTTAAGACCCTCAAAGGCATCCTGTTGATTAAATATATTGCACATTTAACAATCTCACCCCAATATCTATCAGGTACCCTTGATTGAAAATAAAGAGACCTAGCAACCTCCAAAATATGTCTATGTTTCATTTCAACCACTCCATTCTGTTCTGGAGTTTCACTACAATTTGTTTGGTGTAAAATCCCATATTTATTATAAAACATTATAATAGGCCCTTCACCATTAAACTTTGTAGAGACCAATTGCACTGAATTAGCATCAGATGGATGGATATAATATTTGCTTGAAGGATCCTGGTTTAATGGAAGAACCGACGCCATTGAAGAAACTAAAAAAAAAACTCAAGAATAAAACGAAAAATTACGGAATCAAAATAAAGCAATTGTTTGCTCTGATACCATATTAACTTTGGAGAGAAAGAAGAAAACCAAGAACAAAGACAGTAGAAGAAATTGAGAGAGAATGATTTTATTGCACTGAATCAATTGAATTAATTGTCTGAATGACAGCAAATAAGCTTATTTATACAAGCTGAAATAACACCTAACTAACTAACTTAAGTATAATACAAGAATACAATAACTAATACTATCCCTATTAAAATAATACAACATATTCTAAGTATATTAACCAATACTTTGCATCCAAAATTAGGTCACAATATCCAAGACATCATACTCATCATATCTCAACTTTTTCAGCTCAATCAATAAACCGTTGACACTATCCACAAAACTCTAGTAAGAAAACTACTCACTAATTAAATATGGTGCGTGATTGAAATTAAAGTAATAAACAAGCTAAATAGCATGAAGTAAAAGACATGATTAGAAAGTATGTTGATTAATAAACCATTCGATCAATCAACTTTTTCTCTCTACTTTTATTCTAAAACCCTAGCTTATTTATGAATGTGGAGTGTTGTTTAATGTTGATTAGAAAGTATGTGGGTTAATACCACATTCTTTCCCAATATAGAAAATGAGCTAAACGATTTTCATGTTATGGTGAGTTGAAGTGTACTATAAGCTTGGATCAGAGCATACGCTTAATGAAGAGAAGCGTACGCTGCGGACTCGAAGCAGCCTTTCTCTCTTGGGTTGCAAATTTTGAAGCGTACGCTTCATATATGTGAAGCGCGTACTTTAGAAATATGACATTTTCTTCATTTTCTACCCTAGGTTGAAGCATACGTTTAGTGTGAGTAAATCGTATGCTTTAAATTCTCGACATTTGGTCTTCTTTGTTCCTATTTTTGGAGCGTAAGCTTCAAGGGTTGAAGCGTACGGTTCACTCTTGGTCGTCAGTAGCTTATTTGGCATCTTTCTTGTCCTTGAGCTTTCCCAAGCCATCTTCTTTGCCTGTGCTTGACCTGAAGACATCAATGGGGACTCTAGGATACCTTCAAGAGTAAACCGATGGATCATAGCAAGAGAGAACCCGAACATATAAGGATTGGGAGAGGAAAAGGGGGTAAAAATAACCTAAAAATGGACAAAAATAATGGACTTCCACTCAAAATCCATTATTGACCAAAACTAGTGTAAAAATGCCAGGAACGAGCATATCAGGGCTGAAGCTGAGTTAGAAAAGGTGCAAATAAGTGGCTAAAAAGACCACTATCAACGAGTATTGATCGATTCAAACATGAGTGAGTAGCTTGTGAGTTGTCTCATATCGTCTCATAAACATTCTTAGTTTAAATAGACGTTGTTTGGGGGGAAACTTCAAAATTAATGTACAAAAAATGATACTATTATATTTTTAATAATAAAAAAGGTTCAGATTACAATATATTAACATTCAAGCTAATTATTCCGTATAAGTCACTTCATAGTTATTTTTTTAGCTTAATTGTTCTCTAGACTGACTGAAATAAACCCGACCATGTTTAAATAACAATTGAAAAAATGATTATTTATTAAAACCAGAAGAAAATAGGCAATTCTCAAAAAAAAAAAAGGGTGTGTGTGTGTGTGGGGTGGGGGTGGGGGTGTGGGGGGGGGGGGTGTTAGAACTTAGAAGTATGGTTGTTAACCTCGTGCTTTTGAGTTAAATTCAGTTACCCCTAAGGTACTAACTAAACTTTAATGGAAAATGCCAACTTATTATATCTAATTTTTCATAGAATTAAATCCATTCGATTACATAACCTATTAAAATAATTATACTTCCTAATGCGAACAATTGATCATTCATTATCTCGTATAAATTAATAAAAATTTGCAAAATTTTCAAATCAATGAGTTCATGTGGAAGAATTTAAAAATTGATAATTTGATTGCAAATTGTCTATACTTTATTTATAGAAAATTTTATTAAAATAAGCATGGATCTAATTGACACAAATGTATCACATTCGGACAACTATGCACCATCTAATCATCTATCATCTGTGTTTTTAATAGTTAAAAAATATTTTTCATATATGATTATCAATATTATTTCTTAGTTTCTTCCACTAAACCACTAAGACATTTTAACAATATTTTGTAATTTAATGTAGTGACTTAGGGAATTGCTTGTTCTAAAAGCTATTTTTATCATCAAAATCCGAACCACCCAATTTTAACACATAATATATTTATGCTCAAGTACATTATTATAATTTTTAAATTAGAATTTGTTTAATTTAGCGCAGTTGGGAAAGATTGGAAGAGAAAATTATTAATTTATGTGAATGAATTGAACTTCATAATACATATATTTGAATTTGATTTATGTTTAGCCAATATCAATCTTTTTAGAAATAAGACTTTGATATTGTTTCTATTTTGATAAATTATATACCTGGTGCTAATTAATTCCACTTTGTAAAGGAGGGGTGGATGAGATTCGAACTCGTTACCTCTTGTCACGTTGGCTTTAATAACATGTCAAAGGGTCATTTCAACCAAAAATTTAAGCTGATGCCAAAATTTAGGGTTGTTCATCTGGATCGGGATGTTAGATATCCAAAAAATTGGATCAGCCACATTCTGATACGAAAAATTCAAGTATCCAAAAATCCAGATTGGATATCCGCAATACCCTATCCAGTCGGAGTTTTCCCAAATATATTTTTGTGTGTTTTTAACATATTTTTCTGGATATCCGATCCGAAAATCCGAGTATCTGATTTGAAATACTCGATTATCGATCCAAAGTACCCTATAAAAATCTGGACAACCGATCCGAAATTTTCAATAAAGCATATTTTTTAGCTGAAATATCCTAATAACATGATATGATCCAATCTGAAATATTAAAAATTTCAGATATTCGAAGCATCAATTTTTTTGATTCAAAATTTTTTGGTCATTCGATCTGAAATACCCAAAAAAAAAAAAAAAAAAAAAAAAAAAAAAAATTGGATCGAATATATAAATTGTCGGATCATGGATTGAATCGAACCGATCGGATCAAGTTGAACACCCCTACAAAGAATATATTATATACTCTATTAGAAAGAACAAAAAATAGATAAAAAAATATATATATACTTCAAAAGAGGATGAAGAAATTAAAACATTTTAAGGATTTCAACCTTATTAAGAATCCACAATTGAAAATATATAAAAGGCCATATGAGCCAAAACTTTAAGCTGATGGTTGAGGCCCAGGATTATATTATAAACTCTATTATTCTCTTCACATGAAATGCTTTTTGGGCTTGAAATATAGTTGCAAGACATGTCCACCATACCCAACGCTAATTAACCACTTTGTACAGGAGGGGTAAATGAGATTTGAACATGTGACATCTGTATCACGTAGAAGCTTAAGATTATGTTGCATAATTTATCACTTTTATATTTTTTTATCACTTCTCTAAATTAATTATTTTTGGATGAATCTTTTTTTAATTGATCCTATTGCACATATTGAATTTATGGTTTTTTTTTTAAGTCTAACTACATCCACTATAATTCTTAAAAGGCAACATTTTAAGATCGTTGGGTAACGTTTTTTTATTTACTTTTTTTAGACAAAAATCACTACTAGAAAAGATGCTATTTACGACAGGAATTCCCGTCGCAAAAAATGTGATCCTGTCGTAGAAAAGGGGGGTCGCAAATAATTTTTCTCGTCGCAAATGAGTCATTTCTAATAGGGTTTGGGTTAGGTATTTGGTAAATTTAGCGACGGGCTCAAAAATCGGCACAAAATATCTAAATTTGCGACGGGATTTAGGCCAATCATTAATGTGTACCTGTCGCTACTGAACCAAATTTTTGTAGTGAATAAAAAAGTTGTTTCCACTTTTCTACTGTCAGTTTTCAAAACTATGATCTTAGTTAATTTGATATTCTACAGCCTGTAAGAGGAATATATCTATTGTCTTTCTTGTTAGCTCTAAATTATAAGGACACTCACATGGTCATGAGTGACAGACAACAAGGTCACACGTTCAAATTTCATTCACTGTTTCTTTCAAAGTGGAATTTTTAGCATTGGCTTGGGTAAGGGGAAACTCATGTTACATCCGCACTTTAAGCCCAATATGCTTTTATGTAGGGATGACAAATGGGGCGGGTGTAATCCCCCATAATTTTGTAATTTTTTTAATATTTATTATATAAATTAAATTGTACTCCCTCCTTTTTTTTGATGTAAAACTTTGACTTTGGCACTATTCATTCGACTCACTTTTACCGTTAATTGTGACTTATATATAAAGAAAAACATATTCATGTTGGATCTTGTTGGATTCCAAGTTGTGTCTCGACAAGTGTGAAAATTGAAGTGTTACATCTAAAAAAAACAGAGGGAGTATTTATTAAATATTTTTTATGAAAAAAGCTTTAAATATTAATACTATATATGTCAATTTTATTTTAAAAGCCCAAATGATTTTTATAAAAGAATATCCCAACTTGAATATAGAGCCTACATTAATCCCATGGGCCATATTATTAATAGCCCATTAATCTCTACTTTAACCTAATTACTTCTCCATAAATACTCCTTTTATTACCAAAAATCAAATTAGGATTCTCTCCATTTGTTTCCCTCATTTCTTGAGGGTGTTGCTAAATAAAGCCCTAATTTTACTTAGTAAAGCCCCATTTTTGACTTATTTGCCCCTCCCCCCTACAAACATATCCTCACCCATACTCTAACCTTCAACCTCCCACACGGTTGCAAAAAATAACACGACCTAAAGCGAGTGCGGAAGACATCACGGCCTTGTGCAAAGGGTATGGTGTAGCACTTTAGCATCATTTATGTCACATCATGCACCCTTTACATAAGGTCGTGATGCCCGTTTACACAAAGTCATGCTACATTCTGCACTCTTTGCACAAGGTAATAATGCCATCGTGGTGTTGTTTATTGCACCAAATCTAACTTGAGACAAAGGGAGTAATACATTCAAACAGACAGTACATGGTTTTGGAGGACAGACAGCTACAGAGTTCGTATAGGTTGTTGGTGGTTAACCATTTTTGACTTAAAAAAACACGTGCCATAAACCGTAGCAGTTGGTCAAATACTACTCGTAGCACCAACTTTTTTTTCCACTATCGCAAAATTCAAATCTTCAGCTTTTTACTGAATTCTTTTTTATGAAAAACGCATTTTGACTTCAAATTTCATCCAATATACTCTCTCCCCGTACCTTAAAGATTATTCCATATTGACTTTTGCTACTATTCATTTGGTAACTTTGACTCACTATAATTTTATATATGTAAGGAAAAATATAGTCAAATGAGATTTCATTTGATTCGGCTCAATGTGTATTTTTTTAATATTCAATGCATATAATTTTTTGTTATACGTATCTCAAGATATTTTCATTTAAAGATGTGTTTCGGAAGATAAGAAAAAGTAAATGGGGCAATCTTTTAGGAACAGATGTAGTATGAATCTATCTATTTAGTATTTATGATTACAACAAATCCTGGATTAATTTACCAAAGCATTACGTGAGGTTAACAAACCAATTTGTTTTTGGTTTCTTAAAGGCTTATGAAGTATGAACATGTTAAAACTTAATATATAAGGATTCTTAGCACTATTTATTGTGTAATTATGACTCTCTCTAATTTTATACGTATAAGAAAAAATATAGTCAAGTGTAATCTCGTTTGATTCAACTCAATATGTAGTTTTTTAATATGTAATTTTTATAATTTTTTTAATTATAAACATCTAAAGATATATTCATTTAAAGTTGTTTTTTGGAAGACGTGAAAAAGTAAATGTAGCAAACTTTAAGAGACAGAGGAAGTACTAGCTACTTTGTTGATTTTTATGAGTAACGATTAGACATTTTTCTTCTCTTTACCAGTTTATCTAATGTCACATACCAGTTTATGAGAATCTTGTCTACCCCGTCCCGAATAGAACATAAAAATAAATAGAGGCAGTATATAATTTACTACGTCTTAATTTTTTTGTGAAATAATTTACTACTTTCTGTCTTTTTTTTTGGCAACATTTTGACTTTTACTACTGTCTACTGGACAACTTTGACTGTCTCTAATTTTATACATATAAGAAAAATATAGTCAAATGGAATATCGTTTGATCTAGCTCGATGTATACTTTTTTTAATACATAATTTTTATAATTTTTTTATTATATGTATATAAAGATATTTAAAGATGGGAAAAAGTAAATGTTGCAAAAAAAATAGAGGGAGTACGTCTTAATTACATTTGATTTTTCTTGGAGATATATTATAGAAACTCCTCGCATTACAATTACGGTCCGTTTGGTTATCGGTTATAAATGGAGGTAATGGGGATGAATTTATAACTAAATTTGGAAAGAAAATTAAAATTCGTTCCCATGATGGTGCTAGCTTAACTCCAATTTATCTAATTTTCTTCACAAATATCAATTCTCATCTAATACCACTCTTCCACATGGTAATGGATGGTAATGGAACATAAAAAAGAAATTTCGAGTTTGGGAATGAAAAATATGTTTTCCATGGGAATTTTGAAGTTTTTCCTTAACAAATCTTCTATAACTATAACTATTATTAAAACAGAAACCGCTTACATCATCCTTTGCCATGTGTCACCTTCTCATTAAAAAATTTCCCTCCTAAACTTTAAAACCTTTTTTTTCTTTTTCAAAACTTTGGTTTAATTATTTTTTCTCAATATTTTCCTTTTCAAAGTTCTCTCCATATTAATGAAAAGTTGATACTTAGGGTGCATTTGATTTGTCTTAAATTTTCTAATCTAATATGAAAATAACTTTTCAGACCTGATCTAATCTTATCTGTATTTTTTCGATCTAACTGATCTTACCTAAAAAAAATTCTGCTCTGATCTGATTTTTTGTAGTTATTTTTATAATTATAACTATTCTAATCTGATATGAATTTTTCTTATCTGATCTAAGCACTGTAATGCATGGTTAAAAAAATTGAAGCAAATGCACCATTATTTGTGCTTAAATATAAATATTTGTGTGTAAGTATAAATATTTATAATAATAACCTTACATCCATCATTATTTTTTTTAAAGGTAAGAAAAACTATTATTCTTTTCCTTGATTTCGACTTTTATGTACACACAATATAGATTATCATTATATTATTTATTTAAAAAAAAAAACCGTGCATCGCACGGGTGCTAACCTAGTTATTATTACCCTTTAAATCAATTACCATTACCACAATTTATTATCAATAACCAAACAGGCCGTTAAAATACAACATTTAGATTATAGATGACACATGTCCACATTTAGATTACTTTTTTTTATGGGTCGCCTGGTAGACGTTATTTGTAAAAAAAAAAAAAAACAAAAAAACAAAGAGCTAGTTTTAGCCAGTGGCCTGGGGCCCTGGGTGGAGTAATCCACTAATAGGTAATGATTTATCAATAATCAAAATATAAAAGACATGGTGAAGACATGACGTGTTAATAATAACCCAAGACGAGATCGAGAAAATGTTGAAAAATTCTTAATCATAGTACTACATTTTTTTTTTAATTTTCTCTTTGATAGACATTATTAATTGTAAATTTCAATGGTAGTATAACCTCAAGTTTATGTGTATGGTTAATAATAATGTGGGCATTAATAACAATTTTCTCAGCAAAAAAGACCACAAAGGTTATTTTTAACTAATTGATGCTTATAATATCTAAAGCACCATAACTTTCGCTAAAAAATAAACGTTTCATTTTTCTATGTAAAATAAAAATAAAATACGGAGTACATTTTTCCTTACAAAATATGAAGCGAATATGTTATTTCGGATGAACTACTACAAGAGGGGGGTGAATTGTAGTATGGAACATGATAGTCAATTTTTGCGGAAATTAAAGAACATGAAAGGAAAATAAAGAGAAACGATGCAAGAGAGATTTAGCGAGGAAACTTTCCAGGGCCCAACTGGAAATAAAACCTCGACCCACTAGGAATTTCTCTAAAACACTTCACTATAGGGCAATAAATCAATTACAACCTATAATATTCTACTGGACCCGTAAGTTCCTCTAGGAACTTACTTCTCTATTCTCTATATTCTAGTGTTCTTTTCCCTTTTCTCTTTCTCTCTTTTTCACTTTCTCTTTCTCTTTCTCTTTCTATTCTCTGTTCTTTTTCTCGTTCTCTTTCTCTTCTCTTCTCTGTTCTCACACTTTTCTCAAATTCTCACCCCAATTACAAGAATTCTCTCAAACCCTTTACAAATTCCCCATTACAAGCTTTCACTCAAACTCTCTTCTCTATTCTTAAAATTACAGACTCTTGATAGAATAAAACTCTAATATATTGAACATAAAATCTGACTGGAACTTGGAACATAATCTGGAACATACGATAGGAACTTTGAGTGGAACCGACTCAATATGTGGGTATAAGATGGTACGTTTTAGCTCTCCACATTATTGAAGTTTGGCTCACTTTAGAAATGGTGATTCAAACAATATTTATAAGCAAATAGGTCGTGCTCTCCAAGAAACCACTAAATACACCACTAAACCCACTCAAAGTTCTGTCAGGAACTTGTAACTGCCCACTACATTAGCAGCCCATGTTCCAATTAACTACAGCCACGTCCCACTACTTGTTGACTCCTTATTTTTAGGACTCCATGACTAATTTTAATATCTATGTGTGGTATGACATAAACTTACATGGTGAAGAGGTTAATTCATAAACTTAACACATGCCCACTACTTCACATAAAACCCCACTAATTTTGACTCACTAATTAAACAACCCACTAACTTAATTATTGATCCAAAAAATCAGAAATAACAAGTTAAGTAACTTACCTAAAAATAGCTTAACAAAAATAAAAACCGATTTTTTCTTTTTTTATTTTTCCGAATTTTTTTCTTTTTTTTTTTTAAACTTTAAATTAATTTTAATAGCAAAAATAAAACTAATAAAAGAAAAAAGAAATCAGAATTAATAACCTACCTAGTCCTAAAAATAAGGAAACTAACTTGACTACTAACTAATTCAAAATCACTCACCAACTACTCCTAAAATTAAGGGAGCACTAATTCAGTCATCTTTTGAACATTTTAAACAAATTAAAACAGTCAAGAGGTTGTTTAAACTGACCCTAAAAATTAGCAACAGTCGTGGACCATAATAACAACTGAATCGACACAAGTTCCTCAAGGATTATGACCCAAAGTTCCTCTGACAGACACGACTAAGTTCCAATCAGACTTAAATGCATTAATATACTTACATTTACCCTAGAACATTACATTATAACATTCATGGATGCTTCTCTTCTCTTCATCAAGTGATTCGTTGGAATACTTGAAGTTCTTCTCATGTTCCTTGCTGAATTCTCTTCAGGAACTTCTCTGATTTCTCTGTAGAAACTTGACAGCAACATCTTTGATTCATAATTCGAACCTTCACTTGAATCACCATCTTGTTTCTTCAAATGATTGAATCTTCATGTTTGAATCTTCAATGCTTATTTAATTATTTGCTTCAACTCAGAAGCTTCTCTTGATTTGTTCCAACTCAGGAACTTATATTGCATACATCATCAAAGATGATAGGAATCTTCTTCCTTAAGACCTATGAACTTGTTTATGCACATCTTAACACACATGTTAGTTAGATAATCATCATTTGTTCATTATCATCAAAACCATACATAGCTCAACAGAATATAATTTTTTTAATGGAAATTTATGTTATCCCAATTCATGAAATCTTAATTGGCTATAAAACAACCTTTTTATAACAAAATGATTATTAACACTACATTTTTTTTACAATATTTGTTTAGAATATTATTGAAATTTCCAATTAAGAATGGCTACAAGAAAGGAAAGTAAAAAACTAAAAGTTAAGAAAGCGTAATGCTAAACGCCTAGGTTGTATGAAAACCGTTAAGAGTTCGAGAACGGACACAAAACGGATACGAAATACGTCACTTTTAAAAATTAAGGACACAAATACTATTAAGAAACTAGTATATAAATATATAACAATATGAAATTTTATGAAAATCTTCAATGTAATTTAGAAATAACATTTGCAAAAACATAAACAATCAAGTAAAATGATAAAGCCATTTTCAAAGATTAATAAAAGACGGACAAAATGGCTAAAACAGCGTGAAATATTTTTTAAAAATGTAAGAACAACAAAATATGACACATGTCCTTTTATAAAGTTTGTTTAACTCTGTTTTAATATAGATTATAGATTATAGATTGGTTAACACCGTTGTAAATGGTCTGATTGTATGAAAGATGTTAGTTGTTTCGAGCCCTTTCTTGGGTTTGGTTACTTGTTTATAATGCACAAATTAAAGCCCAAACTCACTGCAGCCCATTGCCATATCCGTATGATTTTAATCACATGTGCGTCAATTTTTCAATTAATTTTGGATAAGCTAGAGAAGGAGTTTTCAATTTTTTTAAATAAAATTAATTCATTTATAAAACTCATACTATATCCACAATAAAAGTCATGTTCTCTCCAACTTATTTTCAATACTTATTGAATAAGAGATAGTTTTAAAAAGTATCAATAATGATAGAGTATAAATAATGTATTTATTTATTATTATGTATTATTTATGTAATTACCTAATTAGCCTTAGGGTTATCTTCAGTTGTGTATATATATATATATCTTATCAATTAATAAGAGAATGCAGGCATTCAGTTTTATCATGGTATCAGCCGCCACATTATTTTCTTTCCTGTGACCAAACTTCATCTTTTTCCTAATTTTTTACTTCATTCGTCATTTTTTTTTCCCTTCATGATTTTCCAGTTTTTCCTAAGAAGGCAGGCATTCAGTTTTATCATGGTATCAGAGCTGGCATGTCTAATTGCAAGTCGTGTCCTACTCCTCTTGACACCAAGGGCAAAATGAGCGCTGACTCTGGGGTTTCATATGAGAATCTGACATTATATCGACGTCTTGCCGGTGCTTTACAATATCTGACGTTCACCAGACCTGATATCACATATGCAGTTCAACAAGTTTGCTTATTTATGCATGATCCAAAACAGGAACACATGGCTGCTTTGAAGCGCATCTTACGTTATGTTAAAGGCAATCTTCATTTTGGCATGCATCTTTACAAATCTTCTATTACTACACTTCTTTCCTACACAGATGCTGATTGGGGTGGGTGTCCTGACACTCGCCGTAGTACATCTGGTTATTGTGTGTTTCTCGGTGACAACTTGATTTCTTGGTCTTCTAAACGGCAACCTACCTTGTCCAAATCTAGTGCCGAAGCCGAATACAGGGGTATTGCTAATGTTGTATCTGAATCTTGTTGGCTTCGAAATTTGTTGCTCGAGCTTTATAATCCAATTTCAAAGGCAACATTAGTACATTGTGATAATGTCAGTGCAATTTATATGAGTTCTAATCCTATTCATCATCAGCGCACTAAACATATAGAGATGGACATCCATTTTGTCCGTGAAAAAGTCAAGTGTGGTGAAGTGCGTGTTCTCCATGTTCCTTCTAGATATCAAATAGCTGACATTTTCACTAAAAGTCTTCCACCCGTGCTCTTTGTTGATTTTAGGGACAGTCTAAGCGTTCGTCCTCCTCCCGCTTCGACTGCGGGGGTGTGATAGAGTATAAATAATATATTTATTTATTATTATGTATTATTTATGTAATTACCTAATTAGCCTTAGGGTTAACTTCAGTTGTGTATATATATATCTTATCAATTAATAAGAGAAGGCAGGCATTCAGTTTTATCAAATAAAAATAAAAAATTTGCAAATAAGTATTAATAAGTATTAAATAATAATAATAAAATAATTATTATTATTATTATAAAAATAATAAAAATAATAATAATAATAATAATAATAAGTACAAACAAGTATCAATATGTGAATTGTTATTATTTAAAATTATTAATAATATTTTGTTTGGTCTATTTTAAATTTAATGGCAGGAAGTTGGATTACGAAATCAATGACTAGTGAACTCTCCGATGATTTCTTATATATAGAAATTGTAATTGAGTCATGGATTGATATTAATGAGAGCGAGGTTTAATAATCAAACAGTCTAGTCGAACTATGATCTATCAATTAAAGAAGGAAATTGCTACTTTAAAACTGGAGAACTTATCATTTTTTAGATACTATAGGAAGGTTAAGCGATGAGCTACAAAGTTTTAGGGCTTTACCAACCTGTGCTTAGCTTGTGGAATATAATAATGAAGAAATGTACGTGCATGTAAGTTCCTATGTGAGAATTGAAAATTTTATTAATGAAAAGAGGTTCTTTTAATGGTTCTTTTAAACTAGTTGAATGGACTGGTACTTTCTTGATAATTAAACCGAATTTGTGGTTATATGATGTTATGTTGGTAAAAAGGTTTTAAGCATAACTTATTATCTGTTGGAAAATCAGTAGAACAATCAATGTGCATATTATGTTTACAAAGGATGGTTGTTGCTTTAATTTCAAGACCCTTCTAAGGTGTTGTTTGGTTAGAAGAGATTTCCACGGAAAATTTAATTTCCTAGGAAATGTAAATAAGTGTTTGTGTTTGGTTTGCAATTCCATAGAAATTTCAATTTCCTACAAGAATTTAATTCCTCCAATATGTAAGAAATCATTCACCATGACTCTCTTGGTAAGTTTAATTTCCTCTATAAATTATAAATTTTCATGTGTCAACCAAACACGTACATAATATTTCCTAAGAAATTTGCAAATGAAATGAATTTCCATGAACTAAAAATTTCTGTAGTAAATTATAACCTACGTCAACCAAACGACACCTAAGTTTGTCTTGCTTTGGGATATAAGATTGGTGGACTATATTGCTTAAAGCCTTAAAGGCCAATGAAAGAAGTAACCTAAGCTCTTATTCTGATTGTGTACAAACTGACAGTAGATTCTTTGGGAATAAACATGTCACTGGTTTTATTGACAGTGAATCTTTGAGGAATAATAGCTGTATTGACAAGTGTTTTTTGAGGAATAAATAGTTGAATAGAATTATGTCATGCATGATTAGGCCATGTTTCATTTTAAAAAATGAAACAAATTGATCTTGTAAATATAGTAATATGTACAACTTTGATATGCAAAATTGCATAAATTGCCTTTTCAAATTAGCAATAAAAGAGCAAATTCAATCTTTGAATTGATTCATATTGATTTTTGGGGTCCGTATAAAGTAGTCTCTTTAAATGGTGCTACTATTTTATAACTCTAGTGAATGATCATAGTAGAACCACATTAACTTTTTTATTGCATAATAAGATGCACGTTCCTAAGACTATAGCTGATTTTCTTTGTTTAATTGAAAATCAGTTTAATAAGAAAGTTAAAATAATAAGATCTGATAATGGAACAAAATTTTTGAAGGAGCAATGTCTTGACTTATTTAGGACAAAAGGAATTATACTTCAATGAAGTCTTGTTGGAGTTTCAAGAGTTTTAACGGCATGTTTGGTTGTTGGTAATAAACTATGGTAATGATAATAGATTTAAAGTGTAAATTTGTTAAGAACCTTATAATCCCTAGGGAATTTTCTTCATATTTTGTATTACCATCCATTGTCATTGTGGACGGTGATATTGGATGAGAATAGATATTTGTGAAGAAAATTAAGGCTTGTTTACTACAGATTATATTCAGTGCAGTTCAGTTCATCTCTATTAAGTTCAGTTCAGTTCATCTCTATTCAGCTAATGTAAACGAGCCCTTAGATAAATCGGAGTGTCTTTCACTACTAGATATGTTATGTTTTATGAAAATATATATTTTTCCTTTTGAAGAAAACTCTAGTGCAGGGACTAATGTTGTGCAGCCCACTTTGATTAATTTTAGTTCTGATTTTGAACAACAGAGCAAATCTGGTAGTGGTTCTTATTCTGGTTCAAATCAGAATAATAATGCAGCACAAAATAAGGATGCTTATAATCTACTCCGTAAGTTGCAAGGATATGGGTACGTGTTCGAGAATGGGTACAAAACGGGTACGTAATACGTTACTTTTAAAATTAAGGATACGGGTTCTAATAAGAAAATAAAACATAAAATATATAAAAATATAAAATTTTATGAAAATCTTCAATGTAACTTGAAATTATATTTGTAAAAACCCTAATAATCAAGGAAAATTCTAAAACCATTTTCAAAGAATAATAGAAAGACGAAAAAAATGGCTGAAATAAGGTAAAATAATTTTTAAAAATATAATAAAAAATTAGATTGAAGTATTCGTGAAATAACGGTATCCGACACTGGTACAACTACCTATTTGAAACATTCATGATTCCATGCACCCTAGCTTATAAATGCTACTAACCATTCTGTTTCAGATCAAGTTCAAAATTCAGGTACTTATGTGCATAATACACTGCAGTATAACAATTCAGACAATATTTATCTATACTTTGAAACAGAATATACCACATCTACTCTTCAACCTATCACAAATAATATTAATTCTATTTCTAAACATAGAAATTATTGAACCCTAAACATACAACCAAGCCAAACATAGTCCTGAATGGATAGAAGCTATGACAAAATAACTAAAGGCATTGGAAGAGAACAACACTTGGAGTTTGACTGAGTTACCAAAAGGAAAGAAGACCATTGGATCGGATCCAAACGGGTTTTTAAAACAAAATTAAACCTGGATGGTTCAATTGAGAGATATAAAGCAAGGCTCGTAGCTACTGGATATCAATAAGTAGAGGGTCTAGATTTCAATCAAACGTTCTCACCAGTTGTAAAATTGGCTATTGTTAGAACTCTTATTGCATTGGCTACCGTTCAAAGTTGGCCTATATGGCAATTAGATGTCAACAACGTCTTTCTTCATGGACATCTAGATGAAGAAGTTTATGTTTTTCCTCCTTCCGGTTATACAAGCTAAATAAGGCCAAGTTTGCAAACTTGAGAAATCTTTATATGGTTTGCAGCAAGCTCCAAGACAATCAAATAAAGAATTCAAAATATTTCTTCAAAGTCAACCCAAACAAGACTACTCTCTCTTTACAGGAACACTTCAAAGTGAATTTTGTGCTAATAGTGTATGTAAATGATATTCTTTAGACCAGAACTTCACAAGATCAGATTACTAAAGTCAAAAACGATTTAGATCTTACATTTACTATAAAAGATCAAGGTCAATTACACTATTTCTTCGCAGTTGAAGTTACACTATGTATTACCCTTTGCCCCCTTATGTGTTTCCAATCAATTACATTTACTAATATCATATCAAACACCCCTTAGTGTCGTCTTACTCGTCTCATCATAAAGCTGAAAAGTTCGAACAGCTTTCCAACGCTCTCTATCATGGAATTCAGAACAAATTAGATCCTAATGTGCACAGAAAGAAATGAGCAATCACAAAAGAAGTGCCAAATAGTTAAGATTTCTCAAGAGTATTTAAAACAGAAAGCATGATAGAAACAATAATCAACCATTCAACCGCATTATAAAAATCAATCAGCACTATATAATCTTAGCTTGTTGAAATAAATACTACTCTGGCTCATGCAATTATGCAGCACCTCGTTCACTGGAGGTGAAAATGTTACAAAAGTATCACAAATTCAAGTGAGAAAGAGCTCTATGGGATTGGATTTAACTCTCAAAAAGTTTCGCTTCAATCAGAAACCAAATAAAAAACTTACAGAAGAGCAAAAAACAATAAAATAAATAAATAAATAATTCAACCTTAAATCCAAAGCTTCGAGATCCATGAAGTATCCCTCGGATCAGATCTTGTGAGTTGAAATCATATAATGAATGCCGTCAGGTATTAACTAATATGTTGAGAACAGATTGCTATCAGCGGAATGAAGGTTAAGAGATGCAAAATATTAGCAAAAATGATCAGTATAATTATAATTACAAAACTTACAATATTACACCTGAACTGAACTGTGTTTACTTGAATACATAAGAAGATCTCATCCTCAGATTACTCGAAATAATAGCCGGATAACATAGAAAGCATACAATTGAAAGGGATCCGACATCAATGTTAATAGAAGCAAAGTGAATCAATGAATCGAAAGAACACTTCAGGTTCCCTTTCTCCTGATAAAATGAGGAATCTCTTCCTCTTATTCAGAAAAAGTGGTGGGATTGAAGTAAATTATGGAAGAAATATGTTACTTTTGGATTTGCTCCACCTTAGCTCTAATTTTCTGCTCCAATACAGCAATCTCGGTCTCGAGGCTAAACATTCTGTTCAATGCATGCATATTTTCAAGAGTCTCAGTTAGAGTTCGGTTGTCGCTTCCGTCACATCGAAGGTGCTGCATTGGACCATGAAGAAGCTTGTTTACTATCCCCCGACTAAGATCATCAACCGCTCTCTTGGTTTTCTTGGGAAGATCATCACCCATCTTTGACAAGCATTTTTCAAGCTCTGCAACTCTGACTCTTTCTGCATAGGCCCTTAACTTCTTTATGGTTGGTACCGTTTCCAATGAATCCCTCCAAGCCTCAAACTGCTTGGATTCCTCCTCAATAATAGCTTGAGCTTCCATTGCTTTCCGTAAACGGTCCTCCTTATTCGCTGCTACAACTTCCTTGAGATCATCAACATTGTATACACTCGCATCTTCAAGATCTGAGACACAAGACCCAACATTTCTAGGAACAGCGATATCGAAAAAACGCCTAACACCGCCCACTTCTGAGCTTACAGGAGGGAGAGTCTGTACATCCTCTTTCATAAATAACGGACTCTCTGAGGCCGTGCTGGTGAAGATGACATCAGCTTCAGCAGCACAGGCAAGCATTTCAGTGAGAGGTTTGTAGATGATGTCCACATCAGGGGTTTCCTCACAAATAGCAGCAACTCTCTCTTTACTTCGGTTGACAACCACCACTTTTGTGCACCCTTTGGCCGCCAAGTGCTTGATAACAAGTTTGCCCATTTTGCCAGCTCCAATCACCAACATTCTTGCACTGGCATGGGAAGCTTCAGGAAGTTTCATCAAGGCCAACTCTACAGCAGCTGAGCTAACAGACACAGCTCCAGCAGCTATACTTGTCTCAGTCCTGACTCGCTTCCCAACAGTAATTGCATGCTTGAACAACCCGCTGATGTTCCTCCCAAATCCAACGACTCCCTGTCCAACTTTAACAACCTGTTTGACTTGAGCAAGAATTTGACCTTCTCCCAATACCAAAGAGTCTAGACCTGCTGATACTTCAAAGATGTGCTGGGTGGCATCGCCGTCGTATAGCAAAAACCGGTGCTGGCAGATCTCAGGCACAGCAACTCCACTAGTCTGCCACAAATAATATTGAGGTTCGTAAGCAATTGGCATACTAATCTTATAACACACCAAGTGCTAAGCATGATCTTACAAAAAGCTTTTGGAACAAACTATTGTGAGAAGCTTCATGTATGATACACCAACCAAGTAATAAGATAACAGGAGATCAAAAACAGAAAAAAAAAAAAAAAAACAGCAAACTTTAAGCAAGGTATGACTAAAGTAATCCAATAGCCCAATATGGATGAAGATACATAGAAAAACAGCCCACACATTATAATGTAAAGCTGCTAAATATACACAAGCAAAAGGGTTCTCAAAACTTACTACATTGTAGTTTGTAGGCACAATGACAAGAACATTAAAAATACATCTTTCATGCCGCCATGAATCGCAAAGATAGTTTATATAGCACTTGTATAACATAGTACATCACGCTAACAAGTTCAATGACAGCAGAAACATGATTCTACACAAGTATATAACTCAATTTGCTGTCCATTATTCACAATACAGAATCAAATATGAGCATAAAAAGCTAATTAAAGGAATTAATACAACAATGAATACCATAAAAGCATGGAAAAGAGAAAGGGAAAGAAAGAATAATTACTTTGGACATCCATTCAGTGACCTCCTTAACACCGCGATGCTGAGATAAAGCAACAACATAAATCTCCATCCTATTACAAGTGCTAAGAACAGCAGCCTCCTCAATATGGTTTAAATTGCATAATTCTTCAATTGCGCGAGGCCATTCCGCTTCAGGAATGGCAAGCTTCTCCCGCATCTCTACAGGGCAGGTATGGACGCTGAGACCGATGACGACGATGCAGCTCCTCTCCTTGGTGTAACCTAATTAATCACCAGTTTCATAGAAATTACCAAATTATATGTCTTATTAAACATTCAGAAGCTACAAAATCAACAAATCAATCAAAATCACTGACAATGCAACATTTACAAATCAAGGCAGGTCAATCAGAAGAATCACGCCAACAAAACACTTGAAGATTAATCAATCGTTAACAAAATACGCAGAAACGCAAGTAAATGTAAAGAGGAATGAGAAAAGAGAACATACGATCAGCAGCAGAAGTTTTGAGCTGTTCAAGAGCAGAGATGCTGGAAGAGCGGATAGAATCGGAGGAAAGCTCGCACTTAGGGGCGACAATGGAAGAAGATCGGCGATTGATGAGAGATCGACGGCGGTGATGATTAAGGCGAATCAGAGAAGGAGAATAACATGACGACGAAGACGAAGAAGACGATGATGATGAAGAAGAAGAGGAGGTGTGAAGGAGAGTCTCCAAAGCGAAAGTGGTGGACAAACCACTGGAAACCGCCATTGGAGACTTTCTTTCTTTGTTTCCGCCCTAGTTTTGTGAGATGAAATAATGGAAGGAGAGGCGTGTGGAGGGGATGAGAGTCGTTAGATTTGTTGTGGTTTGGGTTGATCAATTCAATTCAAGGCAGAATTTTAATTTTGGGGGATTTTATTTATTTTTTATTTTTTTGGGTGGGTGGGTGGGTGGATAGTAAAATTGATAAACTCTACATTGTTATTGGTCCGTTGTTGACACGTTTTATCCACAAAATGCTGGGGTGGGTCTCTACTCGTCGTTTAAGATATGACTACCTGTTCCATTTTCTACATTTGACATTTCTATCCAAGTCAATTTTAGCTGCTTCTTTATTTTCATTTCATCACCTAACTAAACATGCTAATTAAATATTCCAAGAATAAGGGATATAGATTAGATGGTTAGGGATTCTCTCCCGATTTTAGCAGATTTTGAGATCGATTCTTATCCATGTCAACATGTTAATTAAACTAAATACTAACCCGATCAAATAGGGCCGCCCTTTTTTTTTTTTTTGCAGACTCTTGGACATACAAATAGGTCTGAATTTGGGCTCAGCCCGACCCAAGTTTTTCATTTCTTTGTCCGAGCTTAGAACACTTAAAATTAGGTGTTTTTGGTTACAATTTTTAGCCCCGGCCCGAAAAAAGTATGAAAAGCCCGCCATGCCCACAATAATTTTTTTTAGTTTTGGCCAATAAATTTGAGCCTGAACCCAGCCCAACTAATGGGCTTCATTTTGCGATTGGTTCTGACCCACAAGATCTCACATGACTATATTTTTTCTTATATATATTAAAAAATTTAAGAGAGTCAAAGATATAAAGTGAACATTGTCAAAATCAAAATGTATCATTTAATTTGGGATAGAGGGAGTACAATTGTAATAAATAAATATTTTAATATTCACATATTTAAAAAAAAAATAGGAGAAAAAAAGGCATTTTTATTAGAAAATTTTAAAAATTTTGACCCACCCTCTTCATATTGGGCACTGGGCAGTATTCAGTTGGTCTCTTTACACCACCAGGAAGGCAAGAACGACCCACAATTGAAGTCGGATCACAATATAGATACAATCAGAGTAAGGTGCACACATGAGTACCAAGAGGAAGGTACTCGTGTCCCCAAATAGTTTCCATTTTTATTTTTTCATTAATAAAAAAAATATTCAGTTAACCTTTTTTCAAGAGAAAATCCAATTAACTTAAAATGCTGAAATAGGAATTTTTCTTAGCGTATTAAAAAAATCCGATTTTCCAACAATCAGTAATTTACAAATGAACAACAGACACATAAATATTAAATGAACAATCAATAATATACAAATGAAAAATATAAATAAGTGATGTTTTCCTAATGAACAATCAAACAAACAGAAAACAACAGACACATAAATATTAAATAAATAATTAGTAGTTACAAATGAAAAATTCGTAGTATACCGTACATACAATTGAACAATATATGTAAGTGATGTTTTCCTAATGAACAATAAGTAGACATGAACAATCAATCATACTTTGAACAGTTGACACATAAATATTAAATGAACAAATTGGTAGTTTACAAATATACAATCAATCGTATACAAAAGAACAACGGTCACATAAATATTAAATGAACAATCAGTACTTTATAAATTAATAATATATGAAAGTGATTTTTTTAATGTACAACTAGCCATATATGCACTCGATGCATGCGTTAGTTTATAAACTTGTATAAATACAAATGTTATCATGATTTATTGTAATTTTTTGTGATTGAATAACGAACAGAGATTGATTATTGGTATCAACGTCATGATACTAATATGATATAATCATATGTAATAAAATAAATGCAGCAAGAATATTTTATACAATACATCACAACTAATACACAATTTGTTGTTGTTGTTGTTGTTGTTTTTTTACAGAGGAAATAGTTATAGTTGATTATATATAAGTTCAAAAAAATGACAATTTTCAATTTATTATCTATTGAATTCAATTAGAAATGTTAGTAAATGTTTCTATGATAAATTTGAATTAACTCTTTGATATTTAATCAATCTTTCCTTTTTTGTTGATTGAATGATATTACCTATTTTGTTGATTTAATTTTGAGTGAAATATTTATCTGTATTATATAAGTGAAGGGGGAGCAATGGTGTCCCCCTTAAAATTACTTAAATAACCTTAATGAAATTAACTTAAAAAAAATTGAAAACTTTTTTTCCTACTTTCCATACTAAACAACATTAAATTGGTATATTGGAAAGTATATACCAATAGGAAAATTTGTTGGAATCCACCTGATAACATATTTTTTGTCAAAAATCACCTTCTAAATTTTTGTTTGTAAGAATCCACCTTTTTTTGAAATTTTCTTTGCGAGGAACAACCTTTGGTTGAATTTCGGGTTTTGATTTTGCGTTATTCTTGGCGTGGTGGTACAGGGAAGGAAAAGGGACGAAGACGGCTTGGGGAGATACGAAGGGGGTTAGCCGAAATGGTGGAGGGAAGTTTGATTTAAACAACGAAATTAGGCTAAAGGTGGTTCTTTACAAACAAAAAAAATTTAAATAAGGTGGCTTCTTACCAAAAAAAAAATAATTTAAAAGGTAATTTTTGACAAAAAAAATGTTTTATAAGGTTGTTTTTAACAAATTTTCGTTTTTAATAAATAGTTCTCATCATTTTTTATTGGATTTTTTGCTTTGAATAATAAAACCTTTTAACGATTTGCAAAGAATAATACAACCTTCTGTTTATTCGTGAATAATACAACCTTGGCTTCATTTTTGCAACGAGTGATACAAAACAGGTTTTTGACTTATAAAACAGGTTAAAGGGACACGTGTCACGTTATGATTGGTCCTTGTAATTTTCTTTTTAAAAAAAATAAAATAGAAAAATTGCAAAATAAAATCAAAAAAAAAAATTAATTTTTTTTTTGATTTTGATAGTGGGGGGTGGGGTAAATTATTATTATTATTTTTTAAATTTTGATTTTGATTTTATTTTATTTTTTTGACTTAAAAAATATAAAAAAATTTAATAGTTTTAACCTGAATAGCACGTTAAAGGTCATCTGTATCATTTGTTGCAAAATTGAGGACAAGGTTGTATTATTCACGAAGAAACGATAGGCTGTATTATTCTTTGCAAATCGTTGAAAGGTTGTATTATTCAAAACAAAAAATCCTTTTTTATTTAACATAATTCTCATAATAGTATACACTTGCACACAGGTCTAGATCCTCTAGATTTCAATTCTATAGATTTCAACAAATTTGGACCCTTCAAAAAATATCAATGGCTAATATTCATCCTGCATAAATTTACAAATTTAAAATAAAAGTAAAATATTAAATAACTCTCACCCTCACAACTCTACAACTCTACCAAACAACAACTCTAGAGGATCTCAACACATCATGTTAAATGCTAATAGCCTAATAGGTGACGCACGAAAAATGACAAACCTACATCTTGCGCAAAATAATTCTCATAAACTAAACATATTAGTAAGATTGTAGTGGTCAATTATTTGTGATGATTGTTCATTAAACGTAAATGGAATATGACCATCCAAAATATCCAGTGAGACAAAACTCATCAAAAATAACTTTAGATTCGCAAATATTAATTCAATGTGAGTCCAAAATTTGATTTATTAAGAAGATAGCAATAGCCAACAGGGGAGATATTAATCATATTATGATGAAAGAACATCAAAACAAATTAATTAAAAAAAAAAAAATGCAAAAAGAGAGGAGAAGAGAAGAGATAAGGGGAGGAAAATTCAGAAGTAGTGATGGAGATTGGGCAGTTAGATTTCACGCTCACTCTGCGCCACAATTCCAAGGTATACTCGTGGAAGCCAAACGCACTCACACTCTTACAATTTTTTTTTATATGATAATGTGTGGGATACTAGGCCTTGGAATCGAGTCTTATTGCAGGTCACCCGGCTCAATTTTTAGCCACCACATGCATTTGTGACTGTAAGGGGGATAATAAGGAATTCTCGCAAATACGTGCGGTGATAATCGAACCCAGACCTCATGCTTGGAATTCTAAAGCCCTAACCACTGGGCTATGACTTTATCCTCAGTCACACTCTTACATATAGACATATAGTTACATGTGATTATGGGATGTGACTTTCTACTTTCTGGTGTGTAACTTATGGGAAATGATTTTGGCACTCCCCAAATTGATTTTGGCACTCATCCCCTTCTCACATGAATAGTAAGGGGAGCGAGGAGTGCCAAAATCATCACCCGTAACATATGATACTTCCTTTGTCCCTTAAAATTTGCTATATTTATTTTATCACGTCTCCCAAAATATAAATTTAAATTAATATATTTTTAGATGTATATAATAAAAAATTATAAACATTACATATTAAAAAACTACACATTTAGCCGAATTAAATGAGATCTCACTTGATTATATTTTTTCTTATACATATAAAATTAAAGAGAGTCAAAGTTACACAATAAATAGTGTCAAAAGTCTTTATATGTAAAAAGTTAAACAATGAATAATGATAGTAACTTGTGCAAATCAAGTGTAACAATATAGATGTTAACTTTAGAGTAGGAAACAAGCTTTAAATGACAAAAAAAAATTGAGGGGAATTCACATCGCAGCTCATGACCTTGTTAGTTCCCTCTGTTTCCTATTTCACGATGGTGCAAGTTAAATTGCCTTCTAAAAATCAGCTTCTACCCTCTTATTAGTGCTATTGAAATAATCTAAAACGATTGCAAGTGAATAAAAAAAAAACTTTCCAATCCATTAAAAAAAAGATAAAACAACTTTTCAATTCAATCAAGTGAAAAATAAAACATAGCATCCTACATTTTTTTTTGTTTCATTTGAAAACGGAAAAAGATACAAGTATTAAAAAAAAAAAAAGAATGGTGATAGCAAATTTAAAATTGTATACAGTGGAGATTATGTGAAGGTAGATCTGTCAAACAGGTCATGTCGAGTTGGTATAAAATAATTGCGTGTTCGAGTTGTAACGACCCGGGTGCAACGAGTTCGGGTCGGTATTGGATTTTTAATAACACAAAGTCGTCGAGTTCAAGTTGACCCAGCGGGTTGAGAAATTTTATAACGCTCTTTAATTTTTCATGTTTTAATGGAATATATGTATTAAAATGTACTCCGTACTTTAAACTAGTGAATAGTACGTGATGCCAATGGTTCAGGTCTGGACAGGATCTTGGTAGATCCAAATCTATTTTTTCAACATGGATCCAGATCCGACGGATCTATAAAATGAGGATCCAAATCCGGATCTGGATCTGAAATGGATCTAAATCGGGTTGGGTCTCTTAGCTTGTAATTTAATTTACGATAATGAGTACTTTGACGCATTAAAATTGTCAGTCAGGTCACATAAATCAGATATGAGTATCTGACATTTTCATTCAATACAAATACACAATTAATAATTTAATATGCAAACTGAAACCTACTTTGACTTACATAATGACGATGCAATTAATCCGTATAATTATATACTACATCCGTTTCAAAATATATATGTGCAAAAAACATTTTATACACATTGTAAGGTTGAAATTATGTAAAGTGAAATGAGATTCACACCAAAACTCTTCACTAGTACAAAAAACACATTTTGTTGCGCCTTATTTGCTACGGTTATTAGGGGTATGCCTAATAACCGCAGCAAATTAGGTGAAAATTTTTCATGCAAGTAGTTTGCTGCTTTGATTTGTTGCGATTGTTACATAACCGTAGCAAAAAATTGCATAAATTTGGCATAGGGTTATCTTATATTCTAGATCCTTCGTTTCTTTCTCTACTTATCTCTCCGTCATTTGCCCCTCTCCCCTCCTTCTCTCTGTCTCTCGCCCCTTCTTCTCTCTGTCTCTCGCCCCTTCATTCTTGATCCATCTCTCATCTCTCATTCTTGATCCATCTCTCATTCTCGATCTATCTCTCATCTCTCAGTCTCAGCCTCCATCTATCTCTCTCATTCTTAGTCTGTCGGTCCTCTCTCACCCTCAATTCCAGTTTTCACCACCACATACCAGCGGTTCTGCCACCCCCTACCACCGGTTACCACAAAGGCGACAAAAAGTGGCCCACAAAGGTTAGTTTTTTTTTTCAAATCTGGGTTCTCAATTTTAGGGGTTCGCTAGGGTTTTGGTTCAAATTTGAGGGATTTTCTGGGATTTTGTTGCTCGATTTTGATTTTCTTTTTTTTTTTTGGATTTTTTTGTTTCAAAATTTTGGGAGTTATTTCTATGTTTTTTTGGTTCGAATTTGTTGTTTTTTTTCGAACTTTTGGGGTTTTTTTTCCAAGTCTTTTTTGGTTCGAAATTTACTAGGGTTCCAAGTTTTTTCTAGGGTTTGAAATTTTCTAGGGTTTAAAATTTTGGGGGTTTTTTCTATGGTTTGTTGTTCGAATTTGAATTTTTTTGTTCAAATTTGAGGATTTTTTTTCAAAATTTAGGTGGTTTTAGTTCTATTTTAGTTTAGGTTTTTTAATTTGTTGTATGTTTTTGGGATTTTCGGTTCGATTTGAATGTTATTATGTTGGATTTTTTGTTGGATTCTTTTTCGTCATCTTGCACTCTGCATTTTTTGTTTGAAATCCTGTTCGAGTTCGAAATGTTCAAAATCTTTTAGATTTGTTGAATTAGATGTACCTTGAGGATGAACAATGGGGGGAGCTTATGCTCCTATCAAAAGGTACGAAATGTCGTTCACTCTTGTTTTATTTTTATTTTATTTTGGGATCCCACCCACCTTACGGTGGATATTCCGCTTGGATCGCAACCGAGTGCGTGGCCAGGTGGCAGCTGTGGTAGGCAACTTTCTTTATACTTTATTTTTGGGAGCCCGGCCGATGTGAATCCAATCTCTTAATAAATAATCAATTAATTTACATTCCACCAATATTTAATCTGATCACTATCTTTTCTTTGTCTAATCATGAAGTCCATGGTCCCGGTTCGGTTACATCGAGTTGTTTGTTTATTTATTTATTTCTCGCCCTGTTGTATATATGTACTCAGCTTTTCGTTGACTACGTGTGCATTTTTGTGTGTGTGTGTTATCCACCATTCTTTCTTGGTGGGTCTGCGACGATCCATTATTTCACTCGTAAATTTTGGGGAGCAGATTATACAGGTAGAAATTAGATGACGATGGATGTAATGACCCAGATTTTATCGGTATTTTTGCCGGTATTTATATGTATAATTATGTGTTTATTTGCTAGTTCAAAATTTATTTTGAACTATTTATTTTAATTTTTATGTGAATAATTTCGATTTAATCGAAATGTTTTATTTCTCAGTTTTTATTATTTATTTTAATTATTATTTAATTGATTAGAATTTTATTATTTAATTTTCTAATTAATTATTTAATATTAATTTTGGGCAAAATCGATTATTGCATGATTTTCATGTAAATTTCAATAATTGGCCCAATTGAGACTTCAAGATGAAGCTGCCAGTTTTAAAGACGAGGCTTCAAGCTGCCGGTTTGGTCTTTATAAACTGCCGGTCTTGAACTTTGCAAGCTGGCAGTTCTATACTGCCGGTCTTGGAGCTTGCAAGCTGGCAGTTCTATACTGCCGGTCTTGGACCTTGCATGCTGCCAGTTCCATACCGCCGGTCTTGAACTTCACAAGCTGCCGGTTTTTGCATGATTAGTCATGTAAATTTAGTAATTTAGCCCAATGGATCACAAGGCCATTTTGCTTTTCTTGGCCGGTTCTACAAAGGCATGGCAAGGCTTGCCACTTGCCTTGTGTTCACACCTTAACTAACTCTATTTATAGGGGAGTTAGTAAGGCTTAAGCTCATTTTTTTGCCATCATAAACTCTTGCCATCCAAATCAAACACAAAACCTCTCATACTCTCTTCCACACGCCATTTTTGGCATTGATCATCAACACTTTGTTCATCCATCTTTTGAACTCCAAACTTAAAGATTCAAACTCTATTGATCTTTAAGCCTTAAAACACAATCTAGACTTCAACAATTTCTTTCAAGATCTTTTGGTTGAGTTGTTTTCCGGATTGTCCTTGCTCGTGTGGGTGTTCGTGGTGGTGACCGTGTGTGCCTTGGTTGAGGCCGTGCAAGTGAGGTGTTCGTGCTGAGTGCTCGTGTGAAACCGTGTGTGAAGCCGTGGTTCGTGGTGGTTCGTGGTCGAGTGAGGCCGTGTGTGCAGCAGCCGTGTGTTCGTGTGGGTTGTGTTCGTGGATTGCATTTGTGTGTTGATTTGTGTGTTGATCTTCAATAAGGTAACATACTAACTCAACTTAATTGGTAATACTATGTTTATAGCTTTGATTAAATACATGTTTGGTTGATTGTTGTTGATTGTTCATGGTTTTTAAGATATTTCTATAATCTGATTTTGGAAGTGTTTTAATGGTGGATTTTCGTATTTTAAGATTGTTTTATGATATTTTGGAAATCATGGTGATTGGGTTTAAGTTTGATGAATTTTTGATAAAATGTTGTTAAATTTTCGTGTATGATGATGATGAATATGCGTGTGATGTTGAGTTTGTATGAGTTCTTGATTGAAGTTCTTGAATCTTGATTAAGTTCTTGATTGAAGTTCTTGAATCTTGAATAGTTTCTTTATGAGTTCTTTGAGTAATAGATGAGTTCTTTAAGGTTCTTGATAAGGTTTGATTGAGTTCTTTAGAGTTCTTTTTGAGGTTTGAATGAGTTCTTTAAGAGTCTTGAAAGTTAAAGAAAGAGATTGAAAGAGTCTTGAAAGTTAAAGATTTGGGATGTGTTGATTAAAGATTGAGTTAAAGATTGATGATATGATGTTTGGTTAGTCTCAAGAGTATGGCTATAGGCAATTCTTGGGTTAACTTCGATGATTTAGTTGTTAAATTCAAGAGTATGTCTTATTCTTGTCTTTAATTAACTATGATGATATGATGAAAAGATAATAAGGGTGTGATGGTTAGCTTGATTTCTTTTCTAGACGCCCTTGACTTTGTGTATGGCTTATGCATAGTTTTTGGGTTAAGACGTTGCCCCTATTCCATACGCGGTATTGGAATAGTTTTGGAGTCTCACTATGTTATTCCTAGTACGCTCAGATTTATTTGGGGATTAGGGACACGAATTTCCAAGTATGAAATGGGTTCGTGGGATTTGGGTGTATGGCTTATGCCCGGTCCTGACATAGTAGAAGTTCGGTTGCGTAAGATGCTTCCGTACGAGCCTAGTCCGGTCTAGAACTAGAATGATTGCACCTGAGTTGGAATTGGTATAGTGATGTCGTATGGTGATGTAGTATGATGATGTAGAGTGTTTAGTCGAGTTTGGATTACGAGCTTGAGGTTGTCTCGTGTCCTCGAGGATTTACGTGTGATGTTATTTGATTAATGCTATGTGCTTGTGTATTCCCGTTAGGGTGAGTCAGTTATGTTACTCGCCACTGATGGTGGATTATGTTGTGTTTTTCAGGTACATCTGACGATGATGCTCTTGCTTAACTTTGGGGTTGGGCGAGCGACGCTTTGTGTACTTTGTTGTTGTTTATTACAGTTGTTTTGTAGTTTTAGTTTCTATAGACGTTGTTTCAGACTTATGGTATTACATATGTTGTATAAGACTCTAGCATGTGGTTAGAGTTGCACTTTACTTTTGTTTTAGTACATTTGACTTTTGGATTTAGTTTTTTTTGTACAAGATTGTGGGTTATTGTACATCTATGGTTTAATACTAATATTTTGAGGTATTAGTTTATTTTCTAAGTGTTGAGTTTTAGTTTTATAACTACTTGACTCGTCGGTTTCTTCCGCGCCGATTTAAGCGAGTCGGGTCGTTACAATGGAACCCTGATTTCACTTGCATCATCTGGGGTTTATGGGAGTGATCGAGTGTATTTATTTCTATTACGCACTACTCTTTATTTTAAGTTTCATTACCTTAAAAGTTATGTTAATTGTTTCTTAAAATTCGTGGGTTGTCCTCATATTTATTTTTAGTTTTTAGTGAAGGGCCACTTATGGTTCCAAATTGTAAGTTTTTAAATAATATTATTATGTCTTCTTTAAACACTATACTATTGGTTTTAGTTTTCTTCCGCTGCAAAATTCTGAATAAGCCAAAACGTTTTCACACGTGGCGATAATACTTTGAAAATTTCTTTTCAAATATATTATATACCCTAATTTTTAATAATATTTAGAAATTTTACATAAGGAATTTTTAGGGTGTTACAATCCGACCCAAATCTGTGTGGGTCCAAAATATCATGATCTAGATCCAAAAAAAGGATATGGATCTGTGGATCTAAGATCCGCTACCATCTCTACTTTAAACGTTCTAAAAAGTAGAAATTGGAAGAAATATCATCATTAATACCTAGTTTATGGCAAATAATTGATGTTGTAGTCCAAATCTTAGTTTTTAAAAGCGCGCCTCGGGTGCGCCTCACTCTCAGGCTCTGGGCTCAATAAACTTCGAAAGGCGCACGCCTTGTGCGCCTTTGAGCGCTTTTTGGTAATGCACGTCTTTGCGCCTTAAGGAAAATAACTTAGATTTAAGTTACAAGTTGAATAATGATTTTTTTTTTCAAATTGAGAATACCTTAGTTTTCAGGGTTCTTTTTAATAGATATTAATTACAATCAAAGAAAAAATTAATTTGAAATAAGTATATAAATACATGTGACTCACTTAAAAAAGGCGCGACTTCGCTTTGTGCCTCGCGCCTAGGCTCCGGCGACTATTTGCGCCTTGGTGCACCCTGCGCCTTTTAAAACTAAGAGTCCAATAAAAATAATGTCAAATTGAAAGTTACCTTTTAATGATAGGGAGTGTTTTGCCTAAAATTTCCCATAAGTTTAATACATTACTAATGATTTTCGGGTCGGATTAAAAGCGAGTTGTATTTAATGGGTTCGGGTTTTTTTTGTCAAATCCACTATTTTCGAGTCAGGTTGGCATCGGGTTGCGAGTCGTGTCAATTTTGACAACTCTACATGTAGGAGTTAGTTTTATTATTCCTTTAACAAAGATAAATATATTTTAAAAAAAGGGATATTTCCTCATGTGCCTCTGAAGTTAGGCCTAATAGCCAGATTATCCCCACTTTTTTAAACTTGCATTAGATGCCACTGAGGTTAGTATAAATTGCCAGAATATCATTACTGCAAATTCTAACTTCAAATTAGGACTAATTTGTTCATTTTTTAAAAACATTTCGACCTCAAATCTGGTCCTTAAGGGATGAAATGACCTGTAAAACCTTAAGAGGACAATTTTTTAAAACAATTAGATCAAAGCGCACAAATTGAGGCAAATCGGGACGTAATTCAATGTGCGCAAAAATTGTCCTGTCAAGGTTTTACGAGTCATTTTAATCCCTTAAGATTCAGATTTGAGGTCAGAATTTGTAAAAAATGAACATATTAGCCGTGATTTGATGTTGGAATTTGTATTAATGGCATTTTGGCACCTAATGCAAGTTAAAAAAGGGGACATTATGGCTATTAGGCATTTAGGCCTAATCTCAGGGGTAGGGGTGTTCATAAACGGTTGACCGAATCGTTAAGGCTAACGTTTCGGTTAACTGTTAAAATGGGTACTAGTTTTTTTTGTAACTATAACCAAACCGTTAAGAAACGGTTAACTGTTACTGTTAACCACAAAATTGTTAAGAATGATGGAAGATGAAAATATAAAATGATAAATGAATCATAGTTGTGCATATGGGGATAATAGGGTTATGAACATATGTGGGTTTATTAAAAATAATGCATTTAGGCCATTTGAAAATTGAGCTAAGCATATTTTATGCCTCTTAAAAAATTAAAGGTTGATCGTTTATGAAAAACGTTAACCGTAACTGTTAAAAATTGACGGTTCGATAAATTAACCGTTAAATAGTACCGGTTACACAGTTAATGGTTACGATTTTTTTTTTGACATCTCTACTTAGGAGCAGCTGGGGAAATATCCCTAAAAAAATTAAGAACAATGAAAGCAAATTTAAAATTGTACTATGAAGATTGTATATAATATTATTGAAAAAAAAATTGGAGGCAAAGTTTTTAATGAGAAGTCGACATATGACAATATATCAGTTACTATTTTAGTAGTAAGTAGTAATTAGTAAGTTAATGTGTCGGCCATGTGGCCCATGTCCTCTATTTTGGGCATCGAAAATATCGTTTTGATCACACATGCATTGTTTATTTGTTTTATGGACATAACTTTTTGTTATTGTAGCCTACAAGTTGATCTATGGGCTTCAATTATGTTAATTTAGTAGCCCAAGTTACATGTGGCCAGACTGGCCACCGCTTTCCCCATGCTTTGACTTTGTTTTTTCCTTTTTCTTTTTCTTTTTCTGTACCCATATATAAATATAAAATATATAATGGGCGGTGATTTTGGCATCCTCTAATTTAATTTTGGCACATTTCTCCCTCTCACATGAATAGTAACCATGATTATTATTCATATGAAAGGGAGAGGGATGCCAAAATCAAATTGGGGAGTGCCCAAATCATTTTCTCCATATAATATTTAATCACTCGTGATGAAAAACCAACAACATTTGAGGTAAATCAATATTTAATTTTTGAATATTTTAAAGTTGAAATTATGTTAGGTGAAGAATAAATACTATTGATATGAACAGTTAGATTTAAATCTACAGTTAGTGATCTATTTTGATTTGAAAAAAATGGAGAGGATGTTGAGTCAGCCGCAACACTGCTAATCTGCTTTTAGTTTTCAATAGCTCTGATTATTTAAAAGTTTAAATTGATCAATGGCTCAGATTTAAAGCTTTTAGTTTTCAACTAATAGTCTAATTTTTTCCAATCCTATTCATATATATATATATATATATATATATATATATATATATATTAATGCACATTTTGCGTGCTACGATAACATGTTTGTAACTTTTACTTAATCACATATGAAGGTATCGATAATCTATTTAATTCATATTGATTTTGTGATGGTAAAAAAATATGAAACTAATACTTAAGAATTTGTTTGAAGACGTATTATCATTTTTAATTTACAATAATGATAATATTTGCCCACTCCTAACTTCAATTTTACTTATCTTTTATGTACACGATGCATGCGTTAAATAAATAAATATTTATTATATACGAAAATACGTAACAATAATAGACATATAATATTGAATTTAGATGATGTTATTGACATAAATTATTAGACGTAAATAGATTAATATTCATTATATATGCAAATATGTGACAATAATCGACATATTAATTAGTTTAATTCGTGGTGAATGTTTGCTGATATTTTCTTGAAACATCTATATATTTATTCTTTGAATAGTCTTGTTGTAAAAATTTGTTAGTTATTTGCAAACTATGTTGTTTGTCATAAAATATAATAATGGATTATTTTAGAAATATAAAAACTTTTGATATATTTTTATTTTACACTAAATGTGATTTTATCAAAAAAAAAATAAAATTGGTAAAGCAATTTATATATAAGCACTCAAGAATTTAGAAACTAAGCTCTACACTAGCCTTGACAATCCTACTAGGTAGGCTCCCCAAGACTAATGTAAGCAAACCTCCACTGGTACAGACACCATAGTAGCTAGCAATCTAGCATTCCTATGCAATTGATCAATCCAATCCCTATCATTCTGTACAAATTAACAATTATTTAAGAGCCTAATTCTCTGCAAAAAAAAATAAAAAAATTGATATGATTTGCTAAGTGAGGGACATTAGGTATTAGGAGTATAAGGGTTTTTACTCTTTTAGTTATTTTATTCTTTAGTTAGTTCTTTTACTCTTCTATAAATAAGGCTTCTATTCTAAATCCTAGTTAGTTGACTTAGTTGTATTTTTGCTACTGCTTAAAACTCTTTTGCTATTTCTCATTAATAACAGAATTCCATTTTCTCTTCTTCTTGCATTCTCATTTTCTTCTCAATTCTACATGGTATTAGAGCCCTAACCTAATTTGGGTTTGGGTTTGATCTTGGATACTCAATTTGGTATCACACTGGTTGTGATAATTTGGTTGAAGGTTCTCGTTACTAATCTTCGTTTCTTTGGGTTTTTTTTTTTTGTTTCTTGCAAGCTTCTTCAATGGCGTCTTCTAGCATCAACTCAAATTTGGATGCAGCACCTGTTGATAATCAAAATTCTGGGTTCAATTTAGGTAATTTGGATCCTTACTTTGTCTCTAATTCAGACAATCCTACATAAATGCTTTAACTGCTGTGAAATTTAATGGAACAAATTACATTAGGTGGAGTAGAAATACAATTAAATCCTTAGGAGCAAAAACTAAAATAGGTTTTATTGATGGCTCAATTCTTCCCCCTGCTGTAACTAATAAAGATTACTTAAAATGGAAAACCGCAGATTATATGGTGGGATGTTGGATTTCAAGTTCTATGTTGAGTGAGATTGCTGATGATTTTGGATATGCTGAGAGTGCTTTTGAATTGTGGTGTGACATTAAGGAGAGATTCGGACAAAAAAATGGACCTATGATTTACCAACTAAAAAAGGAAATAGCTAATCTTAGGCAAGAATATCAAACCATTATGGGCTATTTTGGGAAAATAAAGCGTTTATGGGATGAACTGCAAAATCTTAGGACAATGCCAGTTTGTACATGTGGATTTGTGAGTAAATGTACTTGTTGTTTCTTGAAAAAACTAGCTGACATTGAGCAAGATGACAAGGTTATGCAGTTTATGTTAGGGCTGAATAATGGGTATGAGAACACTATAACTAATGTGTTGTCTATGGAACCTTCACCTACTTTAAGTAAGGCTTTCTCATTAGTACAATAGGTTGAAACTCAAAAATAAATCACTGGGGGGGCAGGGCATTTCAGTTGACAGTAGTGCTCTGTTGGCTAATAGACCTTCAAGGTCTAATAATGGAAAGTCTGGTGCTAATCCTCAAGGAAAGAGGGATTGAAGGAAGGAAAAACTTGACAGATTTTGTACTATGTGCAAGGCTAAAGGTCATAATGATGATCAATGTTTCAAGGTGATTGGATATCCAAATTGGTATCTAAATCTCAAAGGTGTTAAGGTTGAGGGTAGTAAGTCTAAAATGGCTGCTCATGTAACTGTGGATGATGATTCTTCTGTGGACACTCCATTGGATGTTGCTGGAAAAGTGAATGAACTAGAGTCCTTCAAGAATGAGATGGTGTCCTCAATTTGTCAAGAAGTGGTCAAAGTAATCCAAAACAAGACCAAGAATGAAGCTGATGGTTCAGGTTTTGCTTATGCAAACTGTGCTGGTAACCTTTCTTTATCTTCTAACACTTTTAATATGCATTCTTGTGATAATATGTTATGGATTATAGATTCTGGAACTAGTGATCACATGGTGTTTGATCTTTCTTTATTAACTAATACAAGAAAATTATCTAAACCTATTAAAGTAGGATTATCTAATGGATCTTGCAAAATGGCTAACACTGTTGGGACTGTGTGTTTGAATTCAAACTTATGCCTTCATGATGTTTTATTTGTAGAAGGATTTAAGCACAATCTTTTGTCTGTTAGTAAAATGGCTGAACTATCAAATGTTCAGGTTGTTTTTACTAAAGATAAATGTTTGTTTCAGGACCTAACTAGAACCACTGTGGCTATTGGCTTCAAGCAGCAAGGGCTTTACTGCTTGAGAGTTTCTATAAAGGTTGAAAACAGGTGTGCTTTTAAGAATAATATAGGCAGAGCTTGTAATAATGTTACTACTGTGACACAAAATAAGGGTAAATTGATACATTCTAATGTAGATTTGTTACATGCTAGACTAGGACATTTATCTTTGTAAAAAATGCATCACATTAGTGATTGTAAGTGTAGTACTTTGAGCCATTATGATTGTATTGTGTGTACTAATGCCAAATTACACAAACTTCCTTTTAAAATAAGTACTTCTAGAGCTATTGGTATCTTTGATCTTATTCATATAGATTTATGGGGACCATATAAAGTGGTTGCTCTTAATGGTGCTAAGTATTTTTTGACAATTGTTGATGATCATAGTAGATCTACTTGGACTTTCTTATTCAATAATAAGCTTCAAGTTATCCATACAATCACTCAGTTTATTGCTATGGTTAACACTCAATTTGGTAAGAAAATTAAAGCCATAAGGTTTGATAATGGCACTGAAATAATAAAAGAACAATGTATTACTCTTTTTCAACATAAAGGTATAATTCATCAAAAGAGTATAGTTGGTGTTCCTCAACAAAATGGTCGTGTTGAAAGAAAACATAGACATTTATTAGAAGTGGCTAGAGCTCTTTGGTTTCACTCTAAATTACCTAAGAAATTTTAGGGTGAATGCATTTTAACTGCTCTTAGGTCACTTTTGCAGGCCTTCATTAATCATTCTTGATGCATTTTTAAGCTTTACCAATGGAATAATTGCCACTTATAATTCTGCAAAGATTCTCCTGCACAAGATGTAAGCATAAATTTTATGATTTCTTTAATGAAATCGTAATTCACAAGATCTAGACTAAACATGATTCAACCAACATAATGCAAAACAATAAAATTAATTAGTATGACTAACCTTGATCCATGATGATAAAGAATTGAAAAATAACAAGTGATTTTCGTCCCTTTAGCCTTTCCTTCTATGGTTCTTTGATGAATAAGAACTTTTATGTAAGTTATTTTATTATGTTCATTAACCTTTATCCCATCATACGTATACATATATATATAAATATAAGTGCAAACTCATGAAATGTTGTAACCTTTCATAAGTGTCTTTTCATGTAAGGTTGTAACCCCTCATAAGTGTCTTTTCAAGTAAGCACCTTTAATATCATATATATATGTATAAAGAGATTAAATACATACTACTTACTAGCATTAATAGGCAAGGGACGAGGGAACACTAATACTCCCGGATTTTAAAGTCATTAATTGAAACCGATTCATCACAGTGTCACCGTTTATATTAAAATCCAATAATATAATATAGACTTAGTCCTTTTATAATCAAACCTAAAACACATAGGCCACATTTAATATTTATGTAATAAATAATTCTTACATTCTCCCACTTGGCCTTTGTGTCTTCTTGATGGCTCAATAAACTGTAAATGCTCACTTTGATTAAGTCTATTAAACCTTAATTAAATTAGAATTGATCGGATCATGGCGGTCACATGTCATTGAGCGACACGATCCCTTCCATGTATCACAAACCAATTGAAATTCAACACAAACCTTAAATTTCATATGTCAAGATCCATTACATGTTATCTAATAACAATAAATGTATACATCAACCATAATGATAACACAATATTTAGGCAGAAACACAACTATTAGCGAATTCTAAATGTTATTTACATAATGAGCAAACTTCATTAAAATTGCAAGGCTTTATCTACTACACCCATATGTTCTACATGGCCAATGAACAACTTGGCTGGAAGACCTTTCGTCAACGGATTTGCTATCATCATGTCCGTTCTAATATGCTCAAAAAACACTCTACGTTTCTGCACTTCTTCTTTAACTGACAAAAACTTCATCTCCATGTGCTTAGTACTCTTAGAGTACTTGTCATTTTTAGAGAAGAAGACTGCTGCGGAATTATCACAATAAATTCTCAATGGTCTCTCTATGCTATCAACAATACCAAGTCCCGAGATAAAATTCCGCATCCACAATGCATGATTCGTAGCCTCAAAGCATGCCACGAATTCGGCTTCCATGGTGGAAGTAGCAAGGACAGACTGCTTTGCACTCTTCCAAGATACTGCTCCCTCGGCTAATAGAAACAGATATCCAAAAGTAGACTTCCTACTATCAACACATCCACCATAATCCGAATCTGAATATCCAACAACTTCAAGATGATCAGATCTTCTATACATAAGCATGAGCTCTTTGGTGCCTTGCAAGTACCTAAGAACCTTCTTTGCCGCTTTCCAGTGGTCCAATCCAGGATTACTTTGATACCGACCTAGCATTCCAACAGCAAAGCTGATATCTGGTCGAGTACAAGTCTGAACATAATTCAAACTTCCAACCACTGAAGCATATGGAATTCTTTCCATCTCCTTACGTTCCAATTCATTTTTCGGACATTGCATCCTACTGAACTTATCTCCTTTCTGAATTGGAACCAAACCTGCGGAGCATTTTTCCATTCTATATCTCTCCAAAATCTTATTGATATAACCTTTCTGAGACATTCCTAACCATCCTTGTGATCGATTTCGATAAATTTCTATTCCAATCACATAAGAAGCCTCACCCATGTCTTTCATTTCAAAGTTTTTAGAGAGATACTTCTTTACATCACATAACATACCCATGTCATTTGCAGCAAGTAAAATGTCATCAACATATAAGACAAAAATCACAAACTTGCTCCCACTGATTTTAATATAGATACATTTATCAACAATAATTTCCACAAATCCATAAGATGTGATAGTACTGTTGAACTTTAAATACCATTGTCTGGAAGCTTGCTTTAGTCCATATATTGACTTCCTCAACTTACACACCATGTGTTCTTTTCCTGTGGCCAAAAACCCTTTAGGTTGGTCCATATACACTTCCTCCTCTAATTCACCATTCAAAAATGCAGTCTTTACATCCATTTGGTGAAGCTCGAGATCATAATGAGCCACTAAAGCTAAAACAATTCTTAAGGAATCTTTCTTTGACACGGGAGAAAAAGTCTCCTTGTAGTCAACACCATCCTTTTGAGTGAAACCTTTAGCAACAAGTCTGGCCTTAAATCGTTCAATGTTACCTTTAGAGTCTCGTTTGGTCTTGAAAACCCATTTGGACCCAACTGTCTTGCAACCCTTAGGCAACTCTACTAGATCCCAGACATTATTATCACCCATAGATTTTATTTCCTCCTTCATGGCAATCAACCATTTATCAGAATTGTTACTTTCCATGGCCTTTCTGAATGATATCGGGTCTTCATTAATGCTCAAGTCACATTCATTTTCAACTACATAAATCACGTAATCATCTGAAATAGCAGGTCTCCTTTCTCTTATTGACCTCCTCAAAGGTTCACGGGATTCATCGTTTTCTCCTTGAATAGTGACAGGTTCATCTTGCACATTTTCACTTTGTGGGTTTTGGACATCATTATATTGTTCCATTGTGTCATATGGATATGATGCAACAATTGGCACAACAGCTTTAGAAGAAATATCAGGCGGTGAATCACTTTCAACCTGAATCTCTCGTATGTCCACATTTCGTGGTTCACCACTCCCACTAGTTTGACCATTTTCAATGAACCTAGCATTACCCGTCTCTACGATTCTTGTACTATGGTTAGGACAATAAAATATGTACCCCTTTGACTTTTCAGGATAGCCAATGAAAGAACCACTTATTGTCCTTGGATCAAGTTTCTTTTCATTTGGATTATACAACCTTACTTCTGCTTGAAAACCCCAAACACGTATATGCCTTAAACTAGGTTTCCTACCCGTCCACAGTTCATAAGGAGTCTTAGAAACTGCCTTACTAGGAACCCGATTAAGTAAATACGCTGCAGTCTTTAAAGCATATATCCATAATGAAACAGGTAAAGAACAATTACTTACCATACTCCTAACCATTTCCATCAAAGTACGATTCCTCCTCTCAGCCACACCATTCTGCTGAGGTGTATTGGGCATTGTGTACTGTGCACAAATGCCTCTACTTTCAAGGAATTTTGCAAATGGACCTGGACATTGTCCACTTTCATTATATTTTCCATAGTATTCACCACCTCTATCAGATCTTACTACCTTTACTTTCCTATCTAACTGTCTCTCAACCTCATTAATGAACACCTCTAGGACATTTACTGATTGAGATTTCTCATGCAGTAGATAGATATATCCATATCGTGAGTAATCACCAATAAAAGTGATGAAATACTTTTCTCCATTCCAAGAAGGAACATCAAATGGACCACATATGTCGGTGTGAATCAATTCAAGAAGTTGAGTACTTCTCATGGCTGGTTTCTTTACTATGTGTTTAGTTTGCTTTCCTTTGATGCAATCTACACACACATCTAGATCACTAAAATCCAATTGAGGAATAATACCATCTTTTACCAACCTCATTAGCCTTTCTTTGGAAATGTGACCTAACCTTTGATGCCATAAGAAAGCAGATTTATCATTACATGCACTACGTTTAATGCCTTGACTTTCAACATTAAATAAGGATCCAGAGAATTTACTATCAATGTTAAACTTATAAAGCGAATCAATCAAAGTACCACAACCATACAAATAGTTATGCCTATATAATGAAAATCCACCACTACCAATTTAACATTAAAGCCTAATATGTCCAATTTACTAACAGAAACAAGATTTCTAGCACAATCGGGAACATAAAGACATCTTTCAAGATCTAAATTACAATCAGTACTTAAGATCAATCTATAAGTTCCGATTCCTTCTATACGTGCCTTCATCCTATTTCCCATGAACAAGTATTGCTCAGTTCCTCTTATGGGCTGGATTGTACTGAATCCCTATTTAATACAAGACACATGAGTAGTAGCACCAGAATCTAACCACCAAGTATTGTTAGGCACTTCTATAAGATTCGATTCAAAAGAAACATAACTATGATGCATACCTTTCTTCTCGAACCAAGCCTTTCTTTTCGGACAATCCTTCTTGAAGTGCCCCGATTTCTTGCAAAAGAAACACTTCTTCTCCTTTCGGATCTTGCCTTCCGGCCCTTTCACGAAAGTTTTGTCCTTGTACTTGCCCTTTTTACCTGGTTTGGCTTTGCTACTGCTGGCACCATCATGTGATACGAGATGAACTGCTTGATCCTTCATCTTCTTTAATCTACCCTCCTCCTGAACCAACATAGCCTTCAATTCCTGAAAGTTCCACTTATCCTTAATGGTGTTATAATTCACCTGGAACTGGCCAAACTCGGGAGGTAGAGAGTTCATGATGAATTGGACCAAGAATGTGTCATTTATATCCATCCCCATGCTCTTTAACTTTGCTGCCAAGTTAGACATGTGAGTTACATGATCATGAATAGGCTGAGACCAGTCAAACTTTTTTGTAGTCAACTGACTCATTAGGCTGCCTACAATTGACTTATCAGCCAAATCCGATTGAGAACACTCCTTAATTTGTTGCATGAATTCCTTTGCATTCTCTGTCTTTGGCATCGATGGTTTAATACTTTCAGCCATCGTCATCCTCATAAGGTTCAAACTCAGCCGATTAGCTCACTCCCATGCCTCATAAAGAGACTTTTCTGCATCGGAGCTTTTCTCTGTGATGGCTGGGGGCTGCTCATCCATTTGAATTACAAGGTCCAAAGACATTATACCCAGTGTGAACCGGATTTGTTCAGACCAATCATCATAATTCAGCCCATTGAATTTCATGACAGAGTTAGCGAATGCATATAAACTTGATGAAGCTGCAAACAATAATACATGCTTACCTATAAGTGCTTTGAAAATATTCATAATACATGCATCTAAGTAACCTTTGGGAAATACTTAAATACATGAAATATCATTGATGCTAAGATTACAAACTTTAATAATTAGTCATAAAATACATGTGAAAAATAGACATGTTATCTTTGGATATACATATACTATTTAACAAAGTATTAATTCCTAATCCTTTACATATTACTAATTATATTCAATGACCCACCTTTGGGTGATCTCCTAGAATATAATTAATAAAACCAATTGATCAATAATAAAAGTTTATCAAGTCATTATTTTAGCATCTCTTTAATCATGATCAATTGAAATATTATATATTATTTAAATGTAGATATTAATACATGTAACCAGGCCACTTTGGTGACTAACAAGTTACTCCATTAATAAATACATCAAATAATAAACTTTAACTCTTATGGAAAAAACCAAACTATTATTATGTGTTTGATTCCATGCCTATTACACACACTTTTTACACTAATGGTAAAAATCGTATGAATCAATTTCACAATATAAAGATTGGTGCCAACTTCCAAGTTCCATGCATGTCAAGTTCTTTAAATACAAGTATAATAGTACAGCTATGCATAATACGGTTTCAAAACTAACATGCATATGCTGACTTTAATAATACGGTTTCAATATGCATGTCAAGTTCCTTGATGTATTAATTCATAATTGGTTAAAAAATAATAAACAATAAACCGTAACTTTCTTCCCAAAGAAAAAAGAAACAAATTTGCTGACTTTAATAACCAAATACGCATAATAATCAACGTGTACAAATTTTCCTTGAAGAGAAAATAATTACATGCACATGCATACTAGATTGCTTCCAAAATGATGATAATGAAGTATCATAATAACAACATCAAACTAAGGAAATTAAGAAATCATTTGTAATGGTGGCAAACTTAATAATAACGTGCATATTGTTATTTGTTAATAATAACTTCAATTCGCATATCATCAATTAGTTAATCCATCGCCAAAAATAATAATTACAAGAGTGGTGATTCATGATAGTTATAACCCGCTCTGATACCAAATGTAAGCATAAATTTTATGATTTCTTTAATGAAATCGTAATTCACAAGATCTAGACTAAACATGATTCAACCAACATAATGCAAAACAATAAAATTAATTAGTATGACTAACCTTGATCCATGATGATAAAGAATTGAAAAATAACAAGTGATTTTCGTCCCTTTAGCCTTTCCTTCTATGGTTCTTTGATGAATAAGAACTATTATGTAAGTTATTTTATTATGTTCATTAACCTTTATCCCATCATACATATACATATATAAATAAATATAAGTGCAAACTCATGAAATGTTGTAACCTTTCATAAGTGTCTTTTCATGTAAGGTTGTAACCTCTCACAAGTGTCTTTTCAAGTAAGCACCTTTAATATCATATATATATGTATAAAGAGATTAAACACATACTACTTACTAGCATTAATAGGCAAGGGACGAGGGAACACTAATACTCCCGGATTTTAATGTCATTAATTGAAACCGATTCATCATGGTGTCACCGTTTATATTAAAATCCAATAATATAATATAGACTTAGTCCTTTTATAATCAAACCTAAAACACATAGGCCACATTTAATATTTATGTAATAAATAATTCTTACACAAGATCATCACAATCACTTACCGTAAGCTTCCTGTTACAGATTGGGGCACCTTGTGAATTACTTCAATTTATATCAATTGTTAACCGTATATATAATGGAACAATACACATGTATATGTGCCACAATTTTTTTTTATATGATTTTATATGATATGGGGTCGTAATGGTTTTATGCAATATGATTTTACTTTGATGAATATTTGGCTAAAGTATTGTTATGTTTTATATCATAAAACATGAATAAAATGATGTGTTTAAACTAGAGATGGCAGTCGGACCCAGACCCGGTCCAAATATGCAGATAAACGAATTTGGATCCTCGAAATTTAAACTAGAGATGGCAGTCGGACCCAGACCCGTAGACCCGTTATATATATTTGAGGAGTAATTCATAATTCATAAGTTGTTGTCTACTCCGTAACATTCTTATGTCAAAAGCCCAATCTCTTAAAATATATATATATATATATATATATATATATATATATAGTTTTAAAATTAATTTTATGTTGCTATTGTAACATTAAATTTGTAAAACATGTAATTTAGATATTCATTTTTTTAAGACATGTAAGACATTTCGTTAATGTTATTTATATGCTTAAATTTTAGAAATTTTGTATTTATTAAAAGGAAATACGGTGGACCCATTTTGGACCCAGACCCATTGGATCTAATGGATCTGGATCTGGATCCATGCATTCCAGACCTGACGGATCCGGGTCGGATCTGGGTCCAGCCTTTGAAAACGGAACTGGATCCGGGTCCACATAGACCCACTCCAGATCCGACCCATTGCCATCACTAGTTTAAACCTAGCATTGTCAGTTTGGGTCAAAACTGATTGGATAACTTTTAACTGAAGTAAAACTGAACTAAAGTGAAACTCTAAACTGAAACTGAAAACTTAAATTGAAAACTGAAACAAACTGAAATTGAACAACAGAAATTGAACTGATAATGAACTGAACAAAACTGAAAAAATAAAAAGTGTAACTGAACTGAATTGATAAAGGTCAAACTTGACTTAAACTAAACTAGATAGAAACTGATAGTGATCTAACCAAAACTGATTTTAGCAAAAATGGAACGAACAGAAACTGGACTGATTGAATTCAAATGGTTTTAAGTCAGATCTGGGTTGTTATGAAAACTCATAACAAAAACGTAACCGAACATAACTAAACTGATTAAACTCAACTATTTTATCAAAATTAACTGAAATGAAAATAAATTTAATGCTAACCCCAAATTAATTTATAACAATAATGAATTGCTATTGATTGATTGAATGATTTTCATATCTTTAATCCAACGCAAATTAAAATATTGTCTTTCGCTCCTTTAGCTCCCAAATTCAAATGAAAATATGATCTTTCCCTCCTAAATTCCAACGATAATATTGGTTTTCCCTTCTAAATTTTAATGAAAATATTAGATTTACCTCCTAAAAAAATCCAATACTTCCTAGCTCAGTAACGCTTTAACTACTACAATCCTAAATATGGGTGTAACAAAATAACTTCAACAATTTCTTAACTTTCCATATTAGATTTATAAATTTGAACATAAAATCTCTATTATATAAGCCAAGGGGAGAGCCATGGTGTCCCCCCTCAAAATGTCCATTGTACCCCTCAAAAATTTCTAAAATCTCAATTTGTATTACCCCTAATTATTAAGGAAAGTTATTGCAATTTTTGAACTTTTTAAAATGAAAATAGTACAAAATATAAAATTCGAAAAAATAAAACAAAATTTTCAAAATTAATATTTTAAAATTCTCTATAAATAGACATCCATATTGATATATTTTATCAAAAAATTACATTTTGATTATCGTAGAAGTTTGGTAGCTATGATAGATAAAACTTTTCTTTCGTTCATTGTTGTGGGATGACCGAACGAAAGGGAAAGAGTTTTTTTATTATTATATAAAGTTTGTTTAGACAGATTAATAGATGTGTTTAAAATACCATCGCACGCAAAGCGTGCAAAGAAGACTAGTGTCTATATAATGATCGTAACTTTAAAACATAAAACAAAATTATTTATCATATGTGCTTTTCTTTCTCTTACTTTATATACTACGTATCTAACTTTACGTACCTATGTGACCTTCTCTTTTATTTACTCTATCTTAACAACTATCCAAATCCATATTTAACATATTCTGTATTTGAGTTGGTGTTAAGAGTGTTACCGCGGGAGTACGTGGATAAGAATTAAGAGGAAGAGTATTTGGCATCGATCCAATGTTATTTGATTGATTGAAAGGTTGACTTTTGTCATTAACAACGGATCTTTATATGGCTTTATTGATTTGGTTCTTCTGAAGTTAGGTGCCTTTGTTTAGAGGGTATCCATTGTCGTTAAAAGCGCAGCAGCCACTATCCCATTCCTTTCTACCATTTTTCCACGCAAAATGCTAAAACAATCTTTTTCTTTCTTTTTTTTTTTTTTTGGCAATGAACGATCTTTCTTTTGATACTTGATTGTTATCCAAATTTTTTGGATATATAATCTCATCAATTTTTTTCCAATTCCATTTAGGACATTGATACGTCTACCAGAAGTAGCTTACGCACTAATAATATAATATTAGTACTCCATATTAAATACATTGAGTTGGATTTCAATATCATTAATAATCATAATTTTCTATTAAGGCATTTTTACTTCAGTTGAATACAGTTGAACTAAACTGAACTGAAATAAAAATATTTAACTTTTGGATTAATGATTTTAAATAATGATTATATTATGGTTAATTGTTTTGAAAATAAAAGATAAATTTCAGCAACCCTTAAGAAAAAATCTTGGACCCAAAATACTACTCTTCCAAGCATAACCCTTGACTAATTAACCCTAACTTCACTTTCTCTGTTTCTCACTGATTAACCCTTGGGCCCTATTCTTCTAGCAACCCAAAATACCACTTTGTTTCTCTGTATTATTTGAAAGGCTATTATTATTATTGTTGTTGTTGTTGCTGTTGTTGTTGTTGATTATATTATTATTATTATTATTATTATTATTTATTATTATTATTATGGAAAATTTACAACCCACAAAGAAATCAAGTAAACTACAATAAATTAGAAGGGAGCAGAGATACAATCTTATTATTATTATTGTTGTTGTTGTTGTGTTATTATTAATATTATTATCATCGTCGTCGTCATCATCATCTAATTGAAATTAATATTATTATATATCATCATTCTTACTATTATCATTGTTATCATTAGAGGTGGAAATTGTGTTGAGTCAACGGGTCGGGTTCGTGTCAACCCGTTTATATAAACGGGTTGAATCCTTTTACCTTAACCCGAATCGTTTAATAAAGGGGTCGTGTTGGGTTGACTCGCTTATTTAAACGGGTCAAACCCCTCAACCCAAACCCGTTAATAACGAATCAATATTGTGTCGGGTTGGCGGGTCATGTGTGTTTTTGCATAATAACTTGCTACTTTTGATATAATTGTGTTGTGTCGTGTCAACCCGTTTACTTAAACGGGTTGAAACCACCAACCCTAAATTGATCCGTTTAATAAACGTGTCGTGTCAACCCTTTTAGTTAAATGGGTCAAACATCTTGACCCAAACTCGTTAATAACGGGTTGATTTCATGTCGGGTTAGCGGGTCGTGTCAATATATATAATTTTTTCCTCCTCGTATATCATTATCATTATTATTACTTAAATGATATAATAGAAAGTAATTACTAAAATTATTGAAAAAATCTAAACTAAACTGATTTTAAGCTGAAGTAAACAGACCCTTAGTGATAGGTAGTTGGATTTCGCTATCATTAAAATGTTTTTGTCTGAAACTTTCGTATGTGCACTCTTTAAGGAACAGTATATGTTAGGGCTGTTCTCGATCCGATCCGTAAATTTTGGATCGGCCAAATCCCGATTTGAAAATTCCGGATATCCGAAAATTTGGATCGTATATCCGAAATATTTGATCTGGTATGACTTTTTCTCCAATTTTTTTTTTTTGTGTGTGTGTTTTCAACATATTTTTCTGGATATCCAATTTGATAATCCGATTAACCGATCAGAAATCCCCGTAAAACCCGGTTACCAATCAAAAGTATCCATTAAAAATCCAAATATCCAATCCGGAATATCCAAAAACGCACATTTTCATCAGAAATACCCGATATCCGAAATATTAATATATTTTTTTAAAATATTTCGGACATTTTAAACATCAATTTTAATGATCCAAAAATTTCGGATATCCGATCCGAAATTCTTTTACATAAAAATTATCAGATTTTTCTAGATCAATTTATTCAAATGCTTATTAAGATATTCACTTACTTTCTCAACTACTCCCTATGCATATTTATCATATTATTTAAGGTAGTATTCCCCTTCATTCAACGCCTACTCTCAATGAATTATAGCTGGGCTTTCCTCCGGATGGACATTTTACTATAGAATTTGCCACTCAACTCGCTCATGGTGTTCTTGCTTATTTCCCTAAATGGGATTTCTGTTGGCTTTGAAAATTTGACGGTACCATAATCTTCAGGTTTTTGCTTGGCATTTTTTGCACAATGCCTTCAAGTTTTCAGTTATTATTAGAGGAGTTCCTATCTATCCTCTTTGCCCTCTCTGGTCTTCTTCCAATGAATCATATCTTAGGACCACCTTTCCTTGAATTATCCAACAATAACCACTCCAATTTGGACTTATTGCCACTCAATAAGATGGATTTCTACTCACCCTACAAGTCTTTAATTTCTCTCATTGTTGCCTCCATAATGCATATCATCCCTCTATTATTAAAATTTTAAATATTATTTGAAGTATTTAGAAAGCTTAAAAACAAATTAGTTTTTAATAATACTCTTTTTTCTACAAAGGCTTTTTTTTAAATCACTCCTTAAACAGTTTTCAAGAAGGAAAATCTCGCATTTTTCTAGATGATATGTCGTCAATTTACAATTTAACTCCACCTCATAATCCTCCTCCCCTATCTTCTACCTTGGTTGGTTCAATGGTCCACTCCTTTATCGGGTATGATTAAACTTAATTTTAATGGGTCATAAAATTTCAAATGTGTGTGTGTGATTATTTGAGATCGTCAAGGAGATTGTATTGCTGTTAAAGCTTTCTTTTTGAGAAACACTTCTCCGGGCTAATTGTCGAAGCTACAACTCTCTGAAATGGTCTTCTACTCGCTTGCCAACGTAATTTTTCTTCTATATTTTTATTGAAGGAGATAACCTAACAATTATTAATGTTCTGCAGGGAAAATTTTGATGTTCTTAGAAGATCTATTTGCTTATGGAAGACATTCACAATATCCTATGTGATTTTGCTTCAGTTTCGTCTACTCACATCTATCGAGAAAGAAATCGTACTGCGAATTATGTAGCGTCTCTCAGTCACTTGACCTCTATGCATGTTAATATAGATTTTTTTTATGCCAGATTTTCATATTTTCTAGCTAAGTACTGATAAATCACGATTTAATGCCACATCAACCAAACAAAGTTTTTAAGTCATGATAATTATGTTTAAAATGTATCTAGTATATATCTGTGTACTGTATATTCTCTCTATGAAAAATAAATTGTGACACTAACAATCAAAGATCATATTTGTCGGAAAAAATTGTGAAAAATAAATGACATTGACAATCGAAATACAACGCATGGAGTAGTGTATTATGAGAGATGATACAAATACAATCATTGTATGTCGTTTCCACATACAATGGCTAAGAGGATTTTAAAATAACTGGGGTTAAAGGGTTAGAAAATTAGTGAAAAATTTTGAAACCTATGTAATTAATCAATGAATAGCCATTATATGTCGGGTTTTCATACAATTATTTTATATGTAGGTTTACATGAGTATATGCTGAATGAACTATACTAATGGAACAACTTAACATATACCACATGTTTACTTGTAGATGGTGCACAAAGAAACAAATTACACTTTTTTAAGAATAAGGCCACATTAATTGTTGTTAGTAGAAGAAATGGACCAAATTGATCTCCTTGGTGTTTTCATGCCTTGGATAAGAGGTAATCGTGTGTAAGGGTATTGATGCTTGACCAGGTAAAGACTAAAAAATTGGTACATTTTTTACATTTTTTTTTTTTTTTGGTGACAACAGAAATTGGTACATCTTTTGTAATGACCCAGATTTTATCGGTATTTTTGCCGGTATTTATATGTATAATTATGTGTTTATTTGCTAGTTCAAAATTTATTTTGAACTATTTATTTTAATTTTTATGTGAATAATTTCGATTTAATCGAAATGTTTTATTTCTCAGTTTTTATTATTTATTTTAATTATTATTTAATTGATTAGAATTTTATTATTTAATTTTCTAATTAATTATTTAATATTAATTTTGGGCAAAATCGATTATTGCATGATTTTCATGTAAATTTCAATAATTGGCCCAATTGAGACTTCAAGATGAAGCTGCCAGTTTTAAAGACGAGGCTTCAAGCTGCCGGTTTGGTCTTTATAAACTGCCGGTCTTGAACTTTGCAAGCTGGCAGTTCTATACTGCCGGTCTTGGAGCTTGCAAGCTGGCAGTTCTATACTGCCGGTCTTGGACCTTGCATGCTGCCAGTTCCATACCGCCGGTCTTGAACTTCACAAGCTGCCGGTTTTTGCATGATTAGTCATGTAAATTTAGTAATTTAGCCCAATGGATCACAAGGCCATTTTGCTTCTCTTGGCCGGTTCTACAAAGGCATGGCAAGGCTTGCCACTTGCCTTGTGTTCACACCTTAACTAACTCTATTTATAGGGGAGTTAGTAAGGCTTAAGCTCATTTTTTTTTGCCATCATAAACTCTTGCCATCCAAATCAAACACAAAACCTCTCATACTCTCTTCCACACGCCATTTTTGGCATTGATCATCAACACTTTGTTCATCCATCTTTTGAACTCCAAACTTAAAGATTCAAACTCTATTGATCTTTAAGCCTTAAAACACAATCTAGACTTCAACAATTTCTTTCAAGATCTTTTGGTTGAGTTGTTTTCCGGATTGTCCTTACTCGTGTGGGTGTTCGTGGTGGTGACCGTGTGTGCCTTGGTTGAGGCCGTGCAAGTGAGGTGTTCGTGCTGAGTGCTCGTGTGAAACCGTGTGTGAAGCCGTGGTTCGTGGATTGCATTTGTGTGTTGATTTGTGTGTTGATCTTCAATAAGGTAACATACTAACTCAACTTAATTGGTAATACTATGTTTATAGCTTTGATTAAATGCATGTTTGGTGAATTATTGATGATTGTTCATGGTTTTGAATGTATTTCTATAATCTGATTTTGAAGCATTATAATGATGTTTTAATGGTGGTTTTTCATATTTTAAGATTGTTTTCATGATATTTTGAAGTCATGGTGTTTGGGTTTAAGTTTGTTGAATTTTGATAAAATAATGTTGAGATTTTCATGCGGCTATGATGATGTTCATGCGTGTGATGTTGAGTTTGTATGAGTTCTTGATTGAAGTTCTTGAATCTTGATTGAGTTCTTGATTGAAGTTCTTGAATCTTGAATGGTTTCTTGATGAGTTCTTTAAGTAATAGATGAGTTCTTTAAGGTTCTTGATTGAGTTCTTTAGAGTTCTTGTTGAGGTTTGATGAGTTCTTTAAGAGTCTTGAAAGTTAAAGAAAGATGTTGAAAGAGTCTTGAAAGTTAAAGAAAGATGTAGAAAGAGTCTTGAAAGTTAAAGATTTGGGATATGTTGATTAAAGATTGAGTTAAAGATTGATGATATGATGTTTGGTCAGTCTCAAGAGTATGGCTATAGGCAATTCTTGGGTTAACTTCGATGATTTAGTTGATTGAATTCAAGAGTATGGCTTATTCTTGTTTTTAATTAAACTATGATGATATGATGATAATATGAGGTCTTTTAGCTTGATTTCTTTTCTAGACGCCCTTGACTTTGTGTATGGCTTATGCTTAGTTTTTGGGTTAAGACGTTGCCACTATTTCCGTCCGCGGTATCGGAATAGGTTTGGAGTCTCACTATGTTATTCCTAGTACGCTCAGATTTATTTGGGGATTAGGGACACGAATTTCCAAGTATGAAATGGGTTCGTGGGATTTGGGTGTATGGCTTATGCCCGGTCCTGACATAGTAGAAGTTCGGTTGCGTAAGATGCTTCCGTACGAGCCTAGTCCGGTCTAGAACTAGAATGATTGCACCTGAGTTGGAATTGGTATAGTGATGTCGTATGGTGATGTAGTATGATGATGTAGAGTGTTTAGTCGAGTTTGGATTACGAGCTTGAGGTTGTCTCGTGTCCTCGAGGATTTACGTGTGATGTTATTTGATTAATGCTATGTGCTTGTGTATTCCCGTTAGGGTGAGTCAGTTATGTTACTCGCCACTGATGGTGGATTATGTTGTGTTTTTCAGGTACATCTGACGATGATGCTCTTGCTTAACTTTGGGGTTGGGCGAGCGACGCTTTGTGTACTTTGTTGTTGTTTATTACAGTTGTTTTGTAGTTTTAGTTTCTATAGACGTTGTTTCAGACTTATGGTATTACATATGTTGTATAAGACTCTAGCATGTGGTTAGAGTTGCACTTTACTTTTGTTTTAGTACATTTGACTTTTGGATTTAGTTTTTTTTTGTACAAGATTGTGGGTTACTGTACATCTATGGTTTAATACTAATATTTTGAGGTATTAGTTTATTTTCTAAGTGTTGAGTTTTAGTTTTATAACTACTTGACTCGTCGGTTTCTTCCGCGCCGATTTAAGCGAGTCGGGTCGTTACATCTTTGATAAGCTAAAAGACTCCTTATTTGTGAGGAGCATGCAATGGGTCAGTGGTAGAGTCATTGGCTATCAGAATGATGATCCAGGGCAAATTCCTCACCCCATCTCCGTCCCTTTCCTATAAAAAAAAAATATATAAGACCATATCAGCTTATGAGATCGAGGAGCGTTGCATTAAAATTCGGAACTGTTACTAATAAAAAAAAGGGACTTATTGTAGAGCAAAAGAAGAGTATTTTGTCCAAAACTACCTTACTTACACCACTTTTTGCAAAAAAACTACATTACTTACAAAAGCTTGTCCAAAACTATCTTTATTAGTCAATTCCTTGTTGACCACTACCTCGTTCGTTGTTCCGGCGTTGACTTTACTTTATTCTCGAAAATAATTAAACCAATCAATGTTTTGGGGTCATTTTTGCCTTAAAAAAGTTAAATATGAGGTCGAAATCTACAAAAAATGGTCGCATAAGCTTCTATTTGCATTACAAAATTTGTCTCGATATGCATTCATTGGTTTGCTTGCAAAAAAAAAAAAAAAAAACTATCCCTATCAAGGTTTTGTTGGGTCATTTTTGCCCTAAAGGGTCAAATTTGAGGCCGGAATTTGCAAAAAACGACCAGATTGACCAGCAAAGGCAAAGTCAACGTCGAAATAGTGAATAAAGTAGTGGTCAACCAGAAATTTGCTAAGTAATGTAGTTTTGGACAAACTTTTGTAAGTAAGGTAGTTTTTTTACAAAAAGTGGTGTAACTAAGGTAGTTTTGGACAAAAAACCCACAAAAGAAAAAAGTTTTCTAACTTGTGAAGTTCAGACTCATAAATCATAATGATATATGAAGTATTTATATATTTAGTCATTTTTATTTTGGATTGAATTAATCTTAACTAAACTGAATAAATCTAAATACTAAACTCCTTATCAGCTAAACAGAACTGAAATGACCTAAAGTTTCAGAAGTTAAGTCCAAAACAAAAAGGCCTTAGTCTATCCGATTTAGATCAGAATTTATGAGCCCATACCAATTTCATGATACTACGAATGCTAAATAACTTGCATATATTAACGTACGTACTTTGTCAAAGTTTTGCAATTTTGCATACTATATTTGATAAACACAAACACCTACAAGTCTATAATATCCAATCACTTAGTTATTTCAACTTGTTGCAAGGTAGGTTTATTTGGAGAAACCTAAGCTCAATTATGTACAAATAGCTCTAGATTAATTTAGCATAATTGGGAAGATATATTTTTTTTTTGGTGCGAATGAGCCACAAACGGCCGGGATGAGAATCGATCCCATGATCACCTGGAACCAAGAGGGAAGCTCTAACCACCTGAGCTATCCTTCACTTTCATAATTGTGACGGTAAGTGGCGTAGCCAACTTTTTAAATATGAGGGAACGGGTTCGATAATTTAACTAAATTAAATCGAATACATACACCAATTCTTCCTCCTCAATTGGTTTTTGAGGGAATGCATGAGTTTTTGGTTGGCAAGATTCTTTAGAATATATGCTCTCCTAACCGCATTACTTTGATTTGCGGGATAGTTAATTATGTCCATTCTTAAACTCGGATCATGAGGAAGAAGTTGAGCATCATACACTGCACCAATTCTTCCTCCTCAATTGGTTCCTCATTACCACTAATTTCTTCAACATCTTCCTCAATTGGTTCCTCATTACAACTAATTTCTTCAACATATTTGTAACGACCCGGAATTTTGGGCCAGAAAATTTCGCGGTTATTAATTATATTTATTTAATTCTAGTCCAAAAAGACCCATTATATATTGGACTGTTCTATTTTTAGCCCAATTCCTTTCTCTTTCAAAATTGGGCCAGAGACCCAATTTATTCCTTTGTAGTGTCATGGCCGGCCACTCTTTGTTTTGGGCCAAGGTTATTTGATTTAATTTATTTAAGGATTATTATTATAATTTAAATAATTAAATTAATTTTAAACCACCTAAAACCTAGTCAAAAGTTTGTTGATTGACCAACAAACTTTTCCCCTTATTTCTAGTCACTCTCTCACGGCAACTCTAAAAATATTTGGGGGTTGTTTTATTATTATTATTATTATTTTTTTTTTTATTTATTTATTTATTTTTTTTTTCTTTCTTTTCTTTCTTCCTATCTCTTCTATAAATAGGACTATTAGGAGGTAATTTGTTCATATTTGCAAAAGTTATAAACCCTAAAGAAAATTATCTCCTCTCCTCCTCCATTCAAAGAAAAACCGTGACCTCCATTATTGTACCTTGGAATAATTTAGCGTCTAAGGTAACTTCGCTTTCTCCTTTAATCTATGGGTAGAAAAACACATAGTTAATTAGGAATCATATCATGAACATTGTAGGAAATTTAATATTGTTTTACTTGGATATGTCGAGCATGAAGCATGAATTTCTTGATTGATTTTTATGTATTTTCTTGATTTTATGTATGATCTTGTATGAATTTATTTACCAATCAAATCTTGTTATTTCTTGATGAATTTTTCATGGTATCTTTTTTACTGTTTGATTATTAACCATGATTTATTTCGTGGCAAAATTCGTCCTTTTATTATTTATAATATTTTAATCTTTCAAACCGGTAAAACTGTCCAGAATCGGTTTACGAATTTATTAATATACTTAATCAATTCGGAATGCTACGAAATTTTATATGGAAGTCAGTGATAATGTTTTACAGCTTGTGTTAAATTTTCGAAATTTTTAAAGATCGTTTGATATGGCATAAAATTCTGAAACCGAATTCAGCCTAATCTGACTGGTTAGTTATAAAATCACTTAAAAATAGTAAAAGATGTTATTTTTAGACGAAATTTATGCAAGTAAATCCTTGAACCCATATTTAGCTCCCATAAAAATTTCCAGATTTTTAGAGATCTTTAGATGGTCGTTTTTAATTTAATTATTTAAAAATCAGATTGTATAAATTAGGGCAATTGAATTATTAAAATATGCTATTATTAATTATTGAATTTTCGAGTGACCTAAGTATTAAAAGGGAACTAAAAATATGATTTTTATGATGAATCTTGATAGTATTGAATTATATTGATTAATCTTGAATTAAAAATTAAATCTTGTTATTATCTTCTAATTGTCGAGTGTATAGAAATTAAAAGAAGGGTTAAAAATATTATTTTTATGTTAATCTTGATGAATGTTGTTGAAAAATATGATTTTTATCTTATTTTGGTAATTTTTGTAATTATATTGATTAACTAAATTAATTCTAGAAAATAGTTAATTATTGTTATATTTTTTAATAATGCCGTGTAGAATTGATGAATTAGTCAATTTTTGATTAAATTTGATTATTGTTAATTCAGGGAATAATTAATAATAAAAGTTACGGACAAAATAATTATTAGGGATAAGTTGTAAAGTGAAGGGATAAAAAGATATTATTGGTATTATTATTAAGAGGACCGAAATAATATTAGTACTATTAATATAAATATTTTTGGATAAAGTTACAAATTGGTATATGACGTAATATTAAGGTTAGTATCCGAAAGGATAGGATTATACGTATACATATATTTTAAGGATAGTATATTATAAGATTTGAAGTTGCATAAGATACTACTAGGGATAAGAAAGGAAACAGAGTAATAGCTATACATGTTATGTTTCGGTCTCTGGCTAGGAAAGACTTGGTATTTAAGGTGGCCAATATACGCGCCGCACCTCTCTTTCCTAGGACTCCGAACATTTCATTTCCTATTACGGTCACCTAGTATTATCCTAATATATGAGATGATTGAATTAATTGAAGATATAAGATACAATATGGACACCCACCTGTATGATACACGAGTCATTAGTGGGTTAAGTCAGAACCACTACCCTATGGGACGAACACATGAGTTCCCCCGAGTAGTTTGACCTTAGAACATGTAGTCGTCTGGTAACCGTATCTGCGAGTCGCTACCAGGAAGTTATGGCCATAGCTTAGGCTTAGTGGTGAAACACGGGATCCGCTACGGGATTGAGTACACGAGCTCCTCCCGGCATGTTCTAGGGAGTTATGGTGAAACACGAGATCCATAACGAGTTATAAGTGACCGGTCCAACAAAGATATTATATTACGATCATACGATTTGATAAGATGAAATCATAAGATGAAGTTTAAGATGATTTCTAAGATGTGATGATAAGATATGTTATGATCTAATATGATAAGAAAGACATGATATGATACGATTAAGATAAGATTATGATATGACATGATCAAGATAAGACTATGATATGATATGATTAAGATAAGATTATGATAAGATATGATTAAGATTTATTAATGATATAATTTAAGAAGGGTTAAGTATAAGTTAAGGATTGGGATAATTTAAGATGTATAGTATAAGGTATAAGTTCAGTATGTTAAGTCTTCCGCTGTGTATTTCTGTATTTATGGGTATGTATGTATGCGAGTAAGGATGCATGTATGTATGAATGTTGAGTGTATTTTTGTACGTATTTCTAACCGTATTTGCAGGGTTGATTGTACGTACATTATACGTAGATTATACGTATTTCTAACCGTATTTCTGCAGGTGTGTTTATACGTATTCGCATACGTACTTTTATACGTATTTTTATACGTACTGTTATACGTATTTTTGTACATTTTTATAAAGACATGTATTAGATTTCTTTACAGTTTTTATGCATATTTCTATGCTATTATGTGTTTGGTGGTCCCTCGATTAAATGGGACAGCCTAGTTACTCGCCACTGACGGTGGACCCCCCCCTCAGTTTCAGATGACGATGCAGCAGAGTAGAGCGGGCTCCGCTGGATGGGCTTGAGTAGATTAGTATTTTATTTTGAGTATTTAGTATTCCCAGAACAGTTTGAGACATTAACTTAGTTTATCTTATGATCCCAGCATGTTGGGACAGAATTTCCAGACTTTATATGTATTAGTGACTTTTGGTTTATGGATTTTCAGTAGTTAATTTAATAAAAGATAATTTATTCATTCAATTAAGTTGATTTATTGTTATTTAAGTTAGTAACGGTCCGAATGTCGCTTTCCCTTTGTAAATCGACAAGTCGAAAAGTCGGGTCGTTACATATTCCTCATTTTATTTTTTTGTCATCACTACTACCTAAACCTTCCATTTCAACATCCAAAACACTGTTTTGAGTTTGGGAACTAGAATTGTGTTGTAATTTCATTTTTTTTACCAACATTTGTCGAAGATCACGTTGTTTTCCCATGACTTTAGACTTCTTTGAGCAATTTGACATATCCTAATTAATTTGAGAAAGTTGAATTAATTATAATAATTTTTTAAAAATTAAATTAAATGAAAACATCAAACAAATTATTCACAAATGACCAACTACAAGTCTACAAGTACCTAAGGTACCTTCATCAAAAATCCTAATTCCTAAACAAATAAACAACAAAGTGTAAACATTTACAAATAACAATTTAACATTTTAACATGGTTAAAAAAATAAACACTAAAAAAAAAAAAATCGAACATATTTAGGGTTCAATTCAAAGGTTTAAACATAATTCATATAGAAATGATTAAAGCAACATGATTAAAGCAATAAAATGGAGACTAAGTAGTGTCTAAATCTCAGATTTGTAAACAAACAGATAATTAGGGTTTGAGTGTTGAATTGAAGACATACTTTAGCCTTTAGGAATTAGGAATTGTGGGAATGTGTGTAATAGCCTTTGTCGGATTTTCGGACTGTCGCGGTGCCGACGGTGGGTCTTCGGAGCGCCGAGCGTGGCTGCGTGGTCGACTGGTCGAGGGCTCCTGGCAGAGTTCTCCTTCTCTAGTGCTTTACCTTTTTTTTTGGTTTAAATTTTGGCTTTCTTTTGTTCTCTCTCTTCGCGTGCTGCTACTGCTAACTGCAGAGTTGGTTTTTTTTTTTAAATTTCTGATTGTTTTTTTAAAGTTGTGGGGACCATTGTCCCCCATGCACCACAGTGGCTACGCCACTGGTGGCGGTATATAGGCAACCCTGCGTTCCGTCAAAAACATGTGATCAATAATATTGTTCACCAACTAATTTAAACTAATGTCATTCGTCTATAGTTAATTGAAATTAACAAAATTGAAGTATAGCTAATGCATGTATGTCATCCAAAGCTAATTATGTGCCCTAATAACCTACAATAAATAACATTGGTAATCAAACGTCATAGCAACATCAATACATGACATTATACATTCATGGAGTAGTTGAAATTGTGCACAAACCAACAAAGAACACTTTTTCAGGAAAGCAAAGCAAGTGACATAGTTAAGAAAACAAATGGACCAAATTGATCTTCTTGGTGAATTGATGCCATGGATAAGAGGCAACTTTCTCTTGGGCCATTAATGCTTGACAAGGAAGCTAAAATCTTTAACAAGTGGTCTTCAACACTTGTACTAGGCTAAGAAAATTCCTTTTTATAATGGTTCAACTTTCAATTTTTGTTACATTAATTATATTTTGTTGTCTATGCATGTGACATTTTTTTTTACCTTATATTCTATTTGGCCATTATTGGACATAAAAGGGAACTTTTCTCTACTATCTATTTGGCTATTTTCGACTTCTTTAGAAGAGGTAAAGGTAGAAACAACATTTATTTATGTTGGTCCGATTTAAACTTTATTATATTTTACCATAAGATTGGATGCATGTGTTTGTATATAATATGTAAGAAATCAATCAGTTCACTAGCTAGCTAGTATCACTACAAAAAATGTGTTCAACAAGGATAATTAAAATTGCCCTATTTGATACAAAATTTGTCTTCTTAGGTTATAATGACAATTTTACTATTGCCCTCATGTTGCCCTTGTAACCCCGTTATATTAGGTTTCAAAGACAATTTTAGATGTTTTGCCCTCTTTGATTCAATTCAAAAAGGGAAAACAAAATTGCCTTAATTGATTATCAACAAAGACAATACATTTTGCTTTCCTTGATTTAAAACACTTTATTTATTGTCAAATAGGGCAAAGTTTCAAAAGTCTAAGGGGGTAAAATAATCATATTGTCTTCATTGTTAATATCAATGAGTGCAAAAATAATTGCCCTTGTAGGCATCATTAAGTAAAACAATACTCATATTGCCTTCTTTAATCATGATAAGTTGCCCTCGTTGTGTGAGTTTTTTGTAGTGTATAAGGGTTCAATTATTTAATATCAAGAATCAAAAGGTGGAAGTAAAACCACTACTCTATACATCATTCATCGATCCTGGATGTGAATAAGATCGATAAATGATGTATAAGTTGTCCACATGTATATTCTAAAATTTCAAATTAAGTGATCATTTAGGATCTCGCAAAACTCAAGAAAAGATAATGTCCAATAAATTTGTGTTCTCAAATGGTGAAATAAAAATCTTGAATATAAAGGTGAGGCAATAAAGGGTAATGTCCAATGGAAGAAATCTTCCAATTTATTGGTTACTATAAGGATTTAAACTTCTAATCTCAATAATCATAAGTGGAGCTAGAGCTACGGCTCAATTCATTATTTCTCTTGGACGTAGATACATAGTAAGCTCTCCACATTTTTGTATTCTATAAGTTCAAGTTAAGTATCTTTTACGCCTTTACGGTATGTTTGGTTTTTGGTAATAAATTGTGGGAAGAGTAATGGATTTAAAGTGTAATTTTGTTAAGGAAGAACCTTATAATCCCCATGGAAAACATAATTCCATTCGCAAGCTTAAATTTTCTTGTTATTTTCTATTACCATTCATTACCACTGGGGAGTGTGGTATTAGATAGGAATGGATAGTTGTGAAGATAATTAAATAAATTGGAGTTCAACTAACACCAACATGGGAATGAAATTTGATTTCCCTTCCAAATTTATTTATAAATTCATTCTGATACCATCATTTATGAACGGTTACCAAACGGGCAATTAGGTTTCAAAAAAACAAGAAAATGTATTCTTCAATTTAGAATTTTTGTTGTCAAAAGGTGAGTAAACAAGTCTTGAATGAGGTAAAATGAGATATAGTAATTAATAAAAAAATGGAGTGAAATAAAAGAGTAATCAACATTCGGATAAACAAGCAAAATTGTAACCGACAAAAAGGAATGAGAGAGTACAAGACTTGAGATGGTGAAGAGCGAAAAAAGCACCCACAACAATAGGCTTCAATAGTTCAATGGAACTTATGTATGCTAACTTAAGTTTATATGAAAACTCAATAAACCTTATCTTGACCTATTTAGTTTAAACTCTATCTGTTCCTGAATGTTTGCTATTTATTTATCTTTAAGATGCCTTCAAAAGTTTGTTACATTCTTTTTAATTTTAAAGTAAATGGTCACACACATATACTTTCTACTTTTTAGTTTTTATTTCTATCCCACATACTACTTACACTTTCGATAAAAAAAATCAATAAGTAAAAATGCGCTAATATATACGAGTATATGCGTAGCAACAAACACTAAGGGACAGAGGTAATACACATTGATTGATTGATACAAATATAACAAGACCTATTTGAAATTATTTTTTTCCGTAATGATCGAATATTTATTTATCGAATATCAAAATTGGTCGAATCAAACAGTAAGTTCAGATCAGAATCAATTTCGTTTAAATAAGTTCAAATCAGATCAGTAAAAATCCATGCCATTACACCAAACAAATCCTATTCTTTGTTTTTGTACGCATTAAGGCTCAATAATTCCAAACATAAATCCCTATATAAATCCCATACATTATTCAATTCCTCCCAATCAAGTCTCTCCTTTTCTTTCCTTCTTCCCTTCACCCAAAAATTTTTTTTTAAAAAAAAGAAAGAAAAAAAGAACGTAATAAGATATGGCAAGCTCACGTTTTGCAAGGTTCGCAAGTGAAGCAATAGCACCCCCACAATTTGTAAATATTATGAGAAATCGAGTGTGTCGTGTGTTGGATACTATCCCTGAAGAAGATCACAAGAATACTCCTACTTTGCCTCTACCATCATCATCATCATCACCATCACCATCACCATCACCATCACCATCATCACCATCATCAACATTCTCAAACATATCAAGGGGTGTTGTTTTTCCATCTTTTGATGATTATCATTCTTAATAATTACCACCCTTTTTTTTGTAGTTTAATTTAAGCAGTAGCAAAAGTTAAAGTTGTTTTCAAATTTTTTTAATAATAGATTTACACATAAGAATTAAGAATAATTCAACACAGTAAATACTTTCACATAATTTACTATTTTTAATTTTTATTGTAATTTTTACTTGTATTCTATTGTCAACTTAATTAATGTTCAAACTAATGCATGAGTCTGACAACAATCACAACGGGGAGTGATTTTGGCACTCCCCAATTTGATTTTGGCACTCCTCAATGTTACTATTCATGTGAGAGGAGGAGGAGTGTCAAAATCAAATTGGTGAGTGCCAAAATCATTTTCAAATCACAACATATTTGAAATCTCACTTATTGCAACTACAAAAAATTGAAAATAATTCTACTTAATTTTTTCAATTCTTTTGAGAGGGGGGGGGGAGATGAAAGGATGTGTACTCGAGCCGGACATAATGTGTATTTGCCATCAAATGTTGAACGGATAATAGATCAAAAATAACGTTTTACCTGCTTCACCCACTTTTTTCACCCATTCTATTCGAATTATCACCCAATTTCTTAAACTGGGTAGATTGAATGTTCACCTGCTCTGATACCATGTAAGTTGGGCAAAGTTGCTTGATTGTTGTAGTATATATACATGTACAATGATATTTAGGGTTTCCTAAATATACTCAACTAATTGATTTACATAATATTCTAAAAATTATTTACATAATTATGTATATTCTATTAGTAACTAGATCTATATCCAGTGGATATTTTCATTCACACTATAATCCTTAGCTAGAGTTATGAAATTCAATTCTAGTTGGGAAACAACTTTAAGAATGACTTGTATCTAGCTTGAAGATTATCAAGGGTGGCCTATAACCAACAATTGATTCTATCTAAATATATGATGTCTAAACCTAATTGACCTAATTGGAACTAACTTGCTCCTACATTTAATCCTATAATTTGACAATAAAAAAGAATTGTACTTGCACCCTACCTGAATAAAATCGAACTCGACATTAATTGGCTAAAATTTTGACATGACGTGATTTAAATTAAAATAAATTTAGACAACATCATTTGTCATGACACTAGAGACCCAATTTCATAAATAGAAAATTAAACACGATTTTGTTACTTGACACCAATAATTAATTTTCAATAGCACAATTAGTTAATTGTAAAAAAAAATGTATATATGTTTCAAGATAAATTAAAAAGAAAATACTAAATAATATTTAAATGTTGTAACTAAATCCAAAAAAAAAAAAATGATGATAAAAGGAAACTATAAGTCTATAAATGGCGCAAGTACTAAGCAATATGTTGGATGAGCCGTTAAAAAATGACTTTTTATGATCAAATGTTATTCTACACTGATAAAAATTATGACTTTCAAATTAATTAAATGTGTCCAAATTAGAATTTATTTAAATTCGATATAATATAATTAGATTTGAAATTAAGTAATATTGACCTGATCTAAGATTCAACTAGAGGTGATCAAAAGTTCAGGCCGGGTCGGGCCTTTATTAAGTAAGTATGTCCAAAGTTCGGTTTTTTAGGCGCCCTTGGTGGGCCTTGTGTGGGCTTTTCGGGTTGGGTCAGGCTTTTAAACTAAAAACGCATGTTTTAAGTGCGCTAAAACCCGCAAAATTTTCATGCCGGTGCCAACGGGCCAGGCCAATGTTGATCAACTCTAGATTCAACCATGCCTTAAATAAAATGAATGATATCCGAACCTGAAAATTAATTTATCCAAATCTATAGTTGATCCTACTAAAAATGATCTAATTTGGATCCAAAATTAATCCAACAATGTAACATTTGACTTTGATCCGAATCCGAAAATATTTGAAAATCAATTCTAAACTTGTTTAAAATCATTGACTTGACCTTTTATGACTCTCAAACCTCGAGTTAAACTTAATAGAGGTACTAAACTTTGGCATAAGTTGCAAATTGAGTACCCAAGTTGTAAAAGTTGTAATTTGGATACTTATATGCTAACACAAGTTACTTTTGGTTATATTATGTTAGTTTAATGTGTCAAACATTAATTAATCAATAATCAACTCATTAACACCAATAATATCACTACCTTTGAGAAACTAATTTAATGTTCGAAATTATAAGTTTATAACAAAGAAATTGCGAGATTTTTCAAGTTTCGTCCACTTATATTTTATAGTAATGAAAACCCTAAAAGAAGTATATTTCATCAGCAAAGTCGCCAGTTTGTGAGTACCGTTTCAGGCCCACTGGCGGTCATCGAATGCCGATCTATTTTAATTTTTTATAGTGTATATTGTGAGTATGTCTGGCTTAGGGTGAGCATAAAAACTCAAATAATGGACTTGCCACCGTGTTTTATGGAGGGGGGCACGAAACTCATTTGTCTAGCCCGTAGGCAAATATATAATCCCAAAGTTAGGTCGTTCACTAAATTAAAGGGTAAGGGGGCGAGGGTAAACACACTGTAATTCACAATGTTCCCCCGCATCCAGTGGCCTTTTCTAGATCTCATTGCAATTTCAACATTATAATTTCGAACAAAGATATTTCATTATTAAGATCCTAAATGCATTTAAATAATTACTAGGCGGGTTTATATATAATGCATAAATAGATATAATATTTTTAGTGACCACTTTAAATGATGTTAATTAAAGGTGCCAAGCCGGTTGTCGGAAATTATCTAATTTTAATGTGGAAGAATAAAATTTAGGTCTTTATCTAACAATAATAAAAGACAATCATAAATATAGGTAAGCAAATAATACATGAAGGGCAAAAATAATTATAAACCCTAACATGATACTAAAACAATAAATAAAATATAATTTTTTTTATAAAATAAATCAGATCGTCCTATAAAATAATCATGATACTAAAAACAAAAGAAACGTCGTATCATGATGCTAAAAATGTTGATCTGAATAAAAATCATATTTATTTATTTGGGTCTCATAGGAAGTAATTGGCGTGCGACGGTCACAGACAACCCTTTTTGCCCAAATTAGTTTCTCAAAGCCAGTGGTATTATTGGTGCATGTTAGAGAGTTGATTATTGATTAATTAGTGCTTAACATGTTAAACCAACATAATTATAACCAAAAGTAACTTGTATTAACATATGAGTACCCAAATTACAACTTTTACAACTTGGATACTCAAATTGCAACTTATGCCAAAGTTTAGTACCTCACTACCTCTATGGCTCTAATAAACTCAATGAAAAGGACTCTCATTCATTTACTTTAGAAATGGACCTAAGAAGTGAGTCACTTACTTTAGAAAAGCCCATAATATGCACTAAATATATACCAACTTCAAATAACAATATTGCCAAAAATTACCCTATCTTTAGTCTCTTCAATAGTACACAACACAATGGGCATAGCAAGGAAGGCTTACGAATTGCAACTACACATATCACTCAAATACATAACAGCCAATGTGATGGACCAAACTAATGCAACCATTGTGGCTCAAGTCTCCACCATTGAGCATGCTCTCAAGAAAGCATTCGACCTCGGCCGCACCACTAAACACCCTCACGCGGCCGTTGTTGTCGGCGAAGTCCTTTCGCGACGGATTAAGTTGGAAGCACTTCACCACCATGATTTGGTGCATGGAATTCATGCAAATGTTTCAAAACACGCCGACAAAAAAGGTGTTCAGAATGCTGCTGCTAATGCTAAGATTGTTTGGAATGTAATTAATTCTCTCAGAGATAATGGGATTAAGATAATTGTTCATGATACTGATTAGAATTTTTTTTTTTTTTTTTTTTTTAATTTCGAGCTTTGTAATAATTTAGTAATGAACAACAATATAATGTAAGGCTTGACTGTTGAACTTCTAATTTATTGTTTTGTTTTTCTTATGATCTGGTTTTATTTTTCCAATAAACTACAAATGGAAACTGACGAATTTACCATTATTGTATCTAAAAAATAAAAAGCATAGTTATAACAATTAGGACTAAAATCAGAAATTTAATTTTTATAGCTGAAATAGACAAATGAAAAAATACTACTCCGTAAAAATCAGAATTTTAATTTTTACGCAATAATTTTTTTTTTTAATTGCAAATTAATCCTAATCCTTCATGAATCTTCAATTGTTCTTCGCAACTTTTCAAAAGTCAAAAAAAATCAGTAGCAATTCACCAATCACCATCATTTTGGAGGTGGGAAAAAAAAAAAGATTTGTGGTGACGAATTCAATGGCAAAAGCATTTACATTGGCACTTCCACTTCCGCAATCACAGAATCTGAATCAAATCCCTAGTACCCAAATTAATCGGAAAACCCTAATTATTTCATCATCATGGACCCGAATTTTATGCTCAAATTCCTGTAAATCCAATTGTATAAATACACTAAATAATGTCAATTATGTACATAATAGAGGATTCGCCAGTATTTTTGCTACTCCATTATCTTCTCATTCTTGTGGTCATCTTCCTTTTCGCACGAGTTGCGATTGTGTTCGTTTTTCTTCTACTGCTTTACTTCCTTTGCGCAGATTTTGTTCATCTTCTCTTCGGATTGCAGTGATGTCTCATAGTGGTGAACATGATTCCAACATTCCTCAATATTCTACCAAAACTGTGAGAAATCTTTCTCAGATTTTTTTTTTTCTTCTAAAATGATAAATTATTTGTACATCCCTAGGTTTTGTTTTAGGTTGATTTGGTGATTAATTGGTTTCTGTATGTGGGATTTGAAGTTTTTATGGAGTTTTGCAGTGTTTTTCTTAATGTTGAAAAAATCTTTTTTTTTTGTTGCTAATAAGGCTGTTATGTGAGATAAATTGGATCATGATTGGTTGATGATATTGGAAATTTTGATGGGAATTAAATCTGGGTTTTCCTGAAACTATGTTGAATTGCTAAGCGATGATTGAATAAATTGGAATGATTTTGAATGAGTAATGACCATATAGTTATTGTCTTGTTTGTATACTTCTTTGTTCTTTTATTATTACAGTATAACATTTCTCTTATTTGTAAGTTTTATATTAATGTAACCATTACTAAATTCGGATATTTTTTTCCCTCTATCGGGGTCTCTTACCAAAAAACTTTGACGATTTGTTCAAAATGAAACATTTATTTTGGGACAGATGGATGATGGATTATATGTTATTTTTATGTTGAAGCAATTAAGAAACACTTGATGTTGCTTTACAGTTAACTGGTAACTAATCATGAATGTCAATGGTAGATTGATTTTTTTTGTTGGACAGCTGGACTAGAAAATTGTTTCAGCAACAAGGACAAATTTAAATTCCTCTACCCTTTATTTGCTAAATCTTAAATTTGATGGATTTTGTGAGATAATATTGAGGAATTCTGCATCTATAATTTACTTCTTTGGTTCAATCTAAACAGTTTGAAACTCATGTTTTACTTGAGACTTGGGGTTTATTGTTGTGGTCAGATAAAATGTGTGATCAAGGGCAGAGTTCAAGGCGTGTTTTACAGGAATTGGACGATTGAAAATGCGAATGAATTGGGGTTAAAGGGGTGGGTGAGAAATAGGAGAGACGGGTCAGTCGAAGCTCTATTTTCGGGTAAGTCTGAGGCCGTGGATGACATGCTGCAGCGTTGTCGCCGGGGCCCACAGCATGCTATGGTGACCGCCATTGATGTTAATCCTTCGAATGAGGATCCGGGAGCTGGGTTTGAACGTAGAGCCACTGTGTGATCTTCACTATCGAGCACTTTGTGACTGTTGGACCATGTTTTACTAAATAGGCTCAGTGCAAGGGTTTGGTGAAATAAAAATGTACTTATGCTTATGTAATCTACTGTTTGTAGAGCTGAAGTATCATGTACATGATCATGTAGGTCTTATGTCCTAATTTAAACTGGTATGTGTTGTATGTAAAAAGATAGCATATAATCTTTTTGATGAGTATGGTTCTTTTCTATAGTACTCCGTATGTTTCTTTTCCTAAAATCCTGGCTATTAGAAAGTAAGACCAATAATCTGTAGGAAAATTTGTCAAAAATAATACAAAGTTTAAAATGTCTTTCATTATTAATCCCAAGTTTTATTTTTTCCAAAATAATCCGAAGTTGGTATGATTTGTTCTCATATTGGTATGTGATTTCACGCATATAAAATTTGACATTTTTGTCTTACCGATTTCAACCACAATTTTGATCATTAAAGACCGAAATAACTCTAGCCAAAACAAAAAAGACCGAAATAACACCAACATTTGCATAGCTATTGTTTCCCAATAATTTTTACCTTTGAAGTAGTCATGTTTTAACTGAGACCAATATGAGTAGAAACAAATAAATGCAGTCAAAAGGAACTGTGTATATACACACTGCACAATCTGAGAAGGTATATAATTGCATTCATAAAGAAACATCAACCCTACATGATCTGAACAAGATACAATTGTATCAACAGACAAACAATTTAGTTTCATATTCCTAATTATCTCTTGCGTTTAATCACGTCATTAAAAAAAATACAATCCTTAAGCTTTTTTAGCAGGATTATTTAAAGGACAATGGACCAACAAAAATGATCCATAACATGAATTTTTCTTTCTAAAACAAAAACTGAATTGAAACCCTTCTGTTAAAAGTAATCTACAAACAGTACCTTCTAGGTCCCCTTCTTTGATGCCTATAGCAACCCTTAAAAAAATTGATGCGTCGAATATTCTGCATCGACCAAATAAAAAAGCCTATAATGAACTCGGCAAAACTAAGTTGTGAAGAGAGAAACATAGGCAAGATTACTTATGCGGAAACAGCAGCTGAGGACTGCTTTGTCTTCTTAGCAAGCAGTCTTGCCATGAATTCTGGGTTTGCTTTAAGCCTTTGTTTGACATATGACGTTCGGGCTTCCTCAACCAATGAACTAGCTTTACCAGCTTCCTCAATGATACTAAGCAGGGTTCTCAAACAGTCCTTCCTATTCTCTTCACGGTGTTCAAACCTGAAAGCAAAAAAACAGCATTATGAAATACGATCCTAGACAACAGGCAAGGAAGGTTATAGTTCCAATTATAGAGTGACTGCTAAAAATTAATTGGATATTATCTGATTTGTAAGGTGGTATTACCACTAGTACAAGCAGTTTAGCCCCTTATCTTTTGCAAATTTTTAATAGCTATTCTGTATAAAGCATTAAGCAGATTAAAGGGGATTAAGAAACAGGAATCCAATAGGCACACAAGACCTCTAACATTCAGCAATGAACCTCTTGGGTCAGTTTGGTAGGATGTTAAACATTTTCCCAAAAAACTGTTTTACATTGTTTGGTTTGGTGTAAAATATCAAAATGTAAAACTTGGGGTGGAAAACCATTTTCCACCTTATTGAAAACATTTTCCCCCCAAATTGGAAGGAAAACATTTTACATCACAATTGGAAGGAAAACATTTTCCATCACAATTAAAGCAATTGGTTTTCAATTCAACCAAATAATGAAAAATGCTTAAAATGGAAAATCATTTTACATGCAAACACACAACGGAAAACCTTTTTGAAAATGAATTTTCCAATGTAAAAGGTTTTCCATGGAAAATCATTTTCATTTGAAAACATTTTACACCCCACCAAACGGACCCCTACTACGTAACTAACAGTAACATAGCTACACATAACTAACAGTAACATAGCTACACATTGCTTCTTTGAAGTAGAAAAACTGATCCGTACCGCTTACCAGACCTGAAACTTACATGAATTCTCTTGATTTTTTTACCCAACCCAAAACCAAACCGATAAGACCCGAACTACACGACCGTTAATGTGTAATATTGATTATTATGCCCTAAATATTTAGTTGGAACTTGGAAAAAACCTAAATCAAACCCAACCCAATATCACAAGACCATTAACCCAAATCAACCCAACCCGACTGACCTGATTGCCACAATGCTTCTGGATTAGCAAAAATGTGAGACGGATTAACAGAACCAGGTTTCACTACTCTGTTAAATTGACCTGGTTGATTATTAAAGAATAATCTCAAGTATTGGAAAGGATCATCTCAAAATAGCCCGTGTCCCTTCTTTATCCATTGTTGAAATTTTGATCTAAGTGTACAAAGGCAAGAAATCTCCCCCCTAAAATGCAAATTTATAAAGAATGATCAAACTTGGGATTAATTTCAGAGAATGGATTACTATTCTGCATTTTTCATACCAATTGAAAAATCCTTTACCCTGCAAAGACTGGTAAACAGAGCTCTCAACCTCTGGCCTCTGAGCAGTGAGCACACAACTTTATCATACCTATCCCCGTATTCTTAACAACGCATCCTATACAAGTTCCCAGAGCTTAATTTTAGTGCTTATCCTGAAACGCTACCTAATCTCCATTCATGGAAACAGAATACTCCCTCCATTGGAATTCTTCCCACTTTTTGTCTTTCCAGCTTAAACCATCTCTAACAGTTGATAGTTCTTCCACTTGTTCTTCATTTCTCATTTGGGCAATGTTATTTCCCTTTCCAAACACTACATTCCCCCACAACCACATTATCTCTCCTAGACTCCTACGATATAAGTAAATTAAAAAAACCTCAGCTTATCTCTCTCTCTCCCTCATTATCTTGGTATGTTGGGAAGAACATAATGGGATGGATAAAATACATTTCACTTCACAAACACACACATTTATTTTAACTTTTTTTTTGTGGGGGGGGGTGGAATCCACTAAAAACTACAAATTTGCTGAAAACTTTGAAAAATAATATGAGGATTAAAGGGCTACATATATTATTAAAGGAGTATATTACTTTATGGTACATAATGTTGGGCTTCTAAGAAGGAGCATATCCAAAAGGTAGGGGTTACAGAGATGCGGATGTTGAGATGGATGTGTGGCAACACTCTACAAGATAGAATCAGAAATGAAGATATTCGTAGGAAAGTTGGTGTTGCGGATATTGCGAGCAAACTAAGAGAAAATCGCTTGCGTTGGTTTGGGCATGTGACACGGAGACCCCAGGGAGCACCGGTACGAAGAGTGGGATCAGGGGGATTTTAAACGTGGTGGGGGGAGACCGAAAATGACTTGGTGGGAAGTAGTTAGAAAAGATATGAAGCAGTTGGATTTACAAGAGATTGAGTTGAGGCTCTCGACCGTGCAGGGTAGAGGAGGAAAATCTATGTGGACGACCTCTCGGAATAATCACTTTGGTTCATGTAGCCGACCCCACTTTTGGGAATAAGGCTTTAATTGATTGATTGATATGGGGAGTATGCGTGTTTTTTAAACCAAAGTTGTTAATGTTTATGATCATGTCATTATGTGAATACTCCTTGAAACCCCATATGTACCCTTTTATTTGATTTTACTGTTTTCACATAATCCTATTCCTGTAAATACACACACACACACACACACACACACACACACACACACATATAAAGAAAGCTGATAATTGAATTGTACATATGAAGAAAGCTGAACTGCACATATGACTGTTTTGCCAATGAGATAACTGCAGTAGATTGTAAATAACATAGAAATATCTCAAATTTACCTCTCACTTGTGATCGTGAGCTCATCTTTTCCAGGATGATACCGTTTCCCGACTATTTCCCTCAACCGTCGGAACTGATATTTAGTAAGTCCAAGCTCCTTGACTGTCACTGATAATTTTACCTTTCTGTTTTTAGGATGCCATGCATCACCACCCGGTGCAAATACTACCCGTGTTTGCCATCTGAGGATTGGACCTACACCAGGCGGATCATCAGACCTCTTTTTCTCTACAGCCTCAGTTACCTCGTCGACCTTTGGAGGTTCCTCTACCTCTGCCTTATCCATATACTCAGCAACTATTTTATCCTCAAACTCTTTAAACCGTTGATATGCTTCCTCTGGTTCAAGTTCCTGTCTTTCACACTTATCTCCCAATTCATCAAACTTTTCCGTGACCTTCTGCTTAATATCATCTGAAAGAATCCATTCACAATAATCATTCATGAGAATGGACCGAAAAAGACCATCACAATCATACTATCTTTAAAAAAACCACACCTTTATATTTTCATTATACATACTACAATAATAAACAATGCAAGAAAAGAGAACTAATTAAAAGATACCCCCCTTATTAATTATATCAACTACTTAATTTGTAATTTTAGATGCATGGAAAAATATTCATGTGGATCTTACTAGATTCCTCTTGGAATTTATTTTCATAACATCAACTTTTTATAATTTTAACAAATATATAGTTTGAATTGAAAGCCTGAAAAAAGGTAAAGTGTATACACAAGTATTGTGGAAGAGGGGAGTAATGAATATATAAACTTACAAAAAACAAAAGTTGTTGTATATTACCTGGTAAGAGCTTATCCCAATCGCGCATATCCTCCAAAATGTCTTCCAACTCCTTCATATCTCTTCCAATTCCGTTTTCACTTGCGTCATGAACAATATCATTCCATTTTTTGTCATCCATGTTGAAGTATTCATCCTCTTCCACCATCCTCTTAACCACTAATTCCTTGGCATTATACAAGTCAGGAACATCCTCATCAGTTTCATGACCCGACTCAAAATCATCTTCAAAATCTTCATCAGCCACACCATCAATTGGAGCATGAGAGAGATCTTCTATTATCTCTTCATCTGTATCATCATGATTCCCAGAAAGATTTCTTGCCAGTATTGCCTCCAGGACAGATTCAAGTGCCTCCTCATCACCCTCAAAGTACTTTTGTATCCTTGTTTTCAGCTCTAAGTTCAAACAATTATGTTCATTATCAGCAGCATATAATTATAACCTAACATCCATTTCAATTGAATACTTAATTGAATACCAAAAATAATTGAGAATATCACAACATTGGCCGCAAATTCATTACAATGTTGTACAATATATGATAATTTGAACCCAGATTTTTCAAGCAATGGGGTAACGACTAACGAACAAAAAGAGCAAATAACAGCAGCTCGAATTCATTACATTTTGTACAATATATGATGATACTTTGAACCCAGATTTTTCAAGCAATGGGGTAACGAACAAAAAGAGCGAATAACAGCTGCCCAAATCAAACAAAACTAGTTACCAAAAATCAAACATTAAAGCATATTAAGATTCGGAAAAAGTATAAAAATCAACGACAAATGAGTGATTAATCATATGAGCATAAAATATCAAAATAGAGGAGAAAAATAAAAGCAAATAAGAATGATTAGATAACCTTGATTGCTGACATCTTTAACATCAATGGTAGGATCTTTGATTTGGGGTTTAGTCAAATTGGAGTCAGTTGTAGGGGGTTTAGGGTTTTGATCAGAGGAATCGTCTTCAGAAGAGAAGAATTTGAGTGAAAAATGAGAGTGAGAAATTGGGGGTAATAGCTTTTGAGGTAAGGAGATTGAATTGGAAGAAATTGAAGGAGATGATAAAAAGGTACGAGAGTAAAGTGAGGCATTTCTCAGAAGAGCTCTTCTCATGGCTTCTTTCTGTGTTTGTATTGAGCTCAGCTCACTCTTCCTCTTTCTTTCGATTTTTCAGGGTTTAAGGCTTTTGGTCACGTGGTTGGGTGTGTTGGCCCTTGGGTTGAGTTGGGTTAGGTTGGGTTGGGTTGGGCTTGTATTTTAGTTGTAAACTTTTAGAATGGAGGGGTCCCATGGACTTCCGTCTTCTTTGGATGTGTTTAATTTAACTTAAATTAGTGCTTATTATTTAAGAAAATTCATATTAAATTAGAAAATTTCTAATTATATTAGATCGTTGTAAAAAAAATCAAATTAGATTAGATCAGCTTAAAAAATTCATATTAGATTAGATTAGTTCAAAATTTTTCAGATCAGATCAGAAAAATTATAACTATAATAACAACTACAATCAGAAAAATTCAGATCAAATATAAAAAGTTAAAACATATTCGAAAATTTAAGGTTAGATCAAATTAGCTCAAAAAATTACAGACGAATCAAGCGCATCCTTATTTTTTTTATTAGGTAAGAAATTACATATAGTTTTTTTCAAAGACCCAACATAAGAAAAAAATCTTCTAATTCCTCCGTTCCAAGAAAAAAAAAACGCAACAAACCATTTTGCAAGCATTTTAAGGAAGTGAAGGGTGTAAATGAGCAAATTAATCTAAATACTTTTAACACAAGTAAGAATGATATTATAGGTTACTTGTCTTAAAATTACATATATTAATTTGATCGTTTAGACCTTTAAATCTCTTCCTTAAAATACGTGCAAATAAGTTTGTTGCGTTTTTTTTTATTTTGAACGGAGGAAGTAAGTAGTTTTGAGTACATTTTCATAATTTTATAAAAAAAAATGCTCTCTATGTGTAGGGGTCGTTTTTACTCGGCCGCCTACGTCAGTCGATTTGAATGCTCGTTAACGCCGTATGTGAATACGGACTAGTAGGAGTCGCCACCGTGCGTTTATACGGTCCACGGACACCGAAGAAGTACTGAAAGCCAGGAGCAATCGATCTCATATGGTCGTGCACCAGAATATGGGTTCGGGGATAGGTTACAAGCCAATCGTGCATTGGGCCCGCCCGCCTGCAAGTGGTCTCTACTAGGTATCTTTTGTAAGATCATTGTTCAATTTCAGAGATAACTCAATTTTAGCCCTAATTTGCGAATTACTAAGTCGGTTCAGATTAATGCACAAATTAGCCTAAAATTATTTTGTGACCACTTTGGAATTAGTCAATATTAAAATGCTAGAATGAGTCCAAAAGTACGGGAGAAATCAAGGGTCAAATCGCATAAATCGCATAAAAAAGTTCAACACGGCAATGTCACGAAAAGAAAGAAATTGAAAGTGCGAACGTACCTCAAATCCCGTGCAATTAAATCATAAAAAAAAAAAGGCTATATGGAATGACATGGAAAATGCAAGAAAAAAAAAAGAAATGGCATGGATTAAAAATTAAAAAAAGATACAAGAATTAAAACATGGATTAACACAAACGAAAAAAACAAAAAACCATATCAACATGATGAACGCAAGCCATAGATTATTAAAATGAAAATTAAAAGAAAAGAAAGCATATTGACATTGAATAGAAAAAGGTCTCAGAAATGTGTACCAGAATATGCGGCGGTCGATTACGGCTTAGAGATTAGCACGCCAAATGCCAAGTGACAGAGTTTGAATTGATTTTGACAGAGTTTTGAATTGATTTTGACAGAGTTTTGAATTGATTTTGACAGAGTTTTGAATTGATTTTGACAGAGTTTTGAATGGATTTTTACAGAGTTTTGAATTGATTTTGACAGTGTTCTGAATTGATTTTGAGAGAGAGAATGAATAGTAGAGAGAGAATAGAAGTCCGAATGTTGTATTGTCGTGTTTTGGAAAGGTCGGACAAGGGTTGTATTTATAGGCAAACAGAGGCAAAAATCGAACCCGGAGAACACCAGACATGCGCCTAGGCGCAGGTCCAGTTACTTGACCTGCTTCTAGACGCAGGTCAGTATTTGTGACCTGCGTCTAGGCGCAGGTCCTGTAATATGGACCTGCGTCTAGGCGCAAGTCCAGGCTGTATCCGGGTCAATTTTTTTGCTTATTTTGCGCGTGATTCTCCGAGATTTTTATGCGATTACGATACGATTACAGAGATCATTATGATTACGTAATATTATCGTAATATTTGAGATTTCGGAAGATTTCGCGAGGTTCCGGAATAATCCGGGCTAATCTGGACTGTTTTCAACTGTTTTCGGGTTTTTCGGACTATTTTGAAAAATGTGCTAAAAATATGGGAAAGTATGGAAAAATTCTAGAAAAATATAAATGAGTGAAAAGTGGAGAAAAAGTTGACGATGCAGATGTAAAATTACTAAAATGCCCCTAGGAATGGAAAATGCTTCAAAAATTCATGGAAAATAAATAAAAACTCAGAAAATTATGGAAAAAATACCAAAAATTCTAGAAAAATGTAATTAACCTATAAAAATTATTTAATGCCATATAAAATGACTAAAATTCCTATAGAAAATAAATATGCATGAAAATAATAAAAATAAATTAATAAAAATCCTAAAAAATGTCCAAAAAATCCTAAAATGAGTCGTGAGCCTCTTAAACGCCTATAAATGGTGTGAGAGTGGTATGAGAGGGGTAAAGAGGTGGAATTTTGGCATACTAGCTCAAGACCGGACCTGTGCAACATGGTACATTCATCATAGACCGTTGGGAGCTAACTGAGGTGTCATAATTAGGTGTCTACAGTTAGCCCCCCCTTTTAATAGAGTCTGGAGAGACGAAGTCTTGTAAGACGAAGGTCAAAGGTGCGCTACATGACTTATGTATGCTGATCCCAAAGGAAATAACTAATGAGCTAACCCCTTTGAGACTGGTGCAACTTGATGTTAAAAGTGATGTTCAAAAGCCACTTGATTTGACAATCGAACGAGCCTGCAACAAGTAAACACACAAACATGTAATCACGCAACAAGAAAATGCAGTAAAATGTAAACAGTGAGAAGTGTCAACCATGAAGTGTAACAGAGAAGTGACAGATATGATCGAAAGAGAGTGGCAAGGTCAGAATTATACCACGCAATCCTGTGAAGGTCGTGTTTATCACAGGGAAAGAGTCTGAGTCAGCGTCGGTGTCGGTGTCGGTGTCAGTGTCGGCGAGTGCGAAGGTCAGATTTATCGCACGAAAAAGAGTGGCAAGGTCAGACTTATGCCGCGCAATCCTGTGAAGGTCAGGTTTATCACAGGTAAAGAGTCCGGATCGGTGTCTGAGTCGGTGAGTGCGAAGGTTAGGTTTATCGCACGGAAAAGAGTAGCAAAGTTAGATTTATGCCACGCAATCCTGTGAAGGTCAGGTTTATCACAGGTAAAGAGTCTGGGTCGGTGTCTGAGTCAGTGTCTGAGTCGGTGTCTGAGTGAGTGCGAAGGTCAGGGTTATCGCACAAAAGAGTGGCAAGGTCAGATTTATGCCACGCTATCTTGTGAAGGTCAGATTTATCACAGGTTAAGTAAACTGAGTCTGAGTTTGAACTGGAAATTGTAGTTGTATGAGCTTTGACAGTGATCTGTGGTAGTAAGAGTACTTTGGTTCAGTGTAGGTCTGGGCAAGGATTGACTTACAAAGGACTGGGATTATTTGAAGCTAGGATGATGCTCATGCAAAGGAGGAGACATGATAACTCAATGTCTTGTCACGGGGTGTTAGAGGGAATGACATGAGGGTGACTTGTGATCAGAGGTTATCCTAGACATGGTGCTTGACCTAGACACAAAGTTTGACTCCATTTAAACTGGGATGTGAAGAAGACATGGGGTCCATGGACGGAGTTCCTTGATTTTAGCTTGATAACATAGACCTGAGACAGTTAGATCATAGAAATAGAGGAGCTCCTAAGTGAAGAATGAGGACGGTGTTGTGAAGAGACAGGAGCAGGGACAGCATGGTGATGAGCCCCCAAATATAATGTGCTAACCCTCAGTAGAGTTAGGTAGCTTTACCTCCTGGAGAGTTTAGTCAATGAGTCTTTGAAGGTGACCAAAGAATGGGATAGGGTTCGAAAAATAGAAAGGACAAAATTTTGTGACTCGAGGTTGAAAATGGATGTGGCTAAGATGTAGGGTTGGCTAGAAATGTGGGTTCAAGATTGAGTCTATGTACGGGTCAAAGATTAGAAAATGTTATTGTCGAACTCTTAGCAGGTAGAATCACTCGGCAGATAGGCTTCGTTTGATTTTTTATTAACGTGGTCGGACCTCGAGTAGAGGCTTCCTATGTATCCTTGCGGAATCAGACCATCGTAGTTCTGTAGACCTGATTTTTGAATTGATTTTTTTTTTGCCCTTTTTTTTGTCTTTTTTTTTGTCTTTTTTTTTTGTTTTTGTTTTTTTTGTTTTTGCCTCGACTTTTGCTTGAATGAGGTTGCTGTCTTTTGTTGTTCTGGACAATGCTTTCAATTGACCTTTGGCATTTAACCCCTTTAGGTGCGAATGAGCCTTAAGTGTTGCCATTTAAGCTCCTATACTCCATTATGAATTCGGATTGTAATTGAGCTGGGCCTGGGCTTTGATTTCTCTATTTTGAGACCATTGCACCATTCTCCAAATATGACTTGCCATTGACCGTTTGAAAGCATGTCCTCGTGAGGTCGTGTGTAATAACCCGAAAATCTGGGCCAGAAAATTTCGTGGTTAATTATTATTACTTCTAATATTCTAAGTCCAAAAGGCCCAGTTAATTGGACTGTTTAATCCCATTTCCTATCCTTGTCTTAAAATTGGGCCAATGACCCAAATATTTCCCCTCTTAGCTAGCCCCCTCCTTGCTTGGCCAAGGATTATTTTTAATTTTTATTTATTATTATTATTATTAGATATAAAATCTATTCTATATCTAAAATCTTCAATTTTTATTTTGAAAAGTCAACTAAACTAAAAATCCTATTTTTTAACTAACCTTATACCAAGTCTCCTAAAGTTGACTCTTTTCCCTATTCTTACTCTAATTCACGCCCCCCCCCCCCCCTCTTTATTTTAATTTATTTATTCTTTTGTTCTTTATAATTATATAGGGAACAATACCCATAACCTTTTATCCTAACTTCTAACCTCTAAAGATATTCACAAAAGTGTTCTTGTTGTGCCGTGTATTATTCGAACCCCAAGCAAAGATTTTTCTTTGTTTTTCTTCCTAATTCAAGGTAACTAGACTATCCCCTTGAATTTGGTATTACTTTATCATATAGTTAATTAGGATTAAACTAGGAAATTAATTGAATTAGTATCATGATAGGGTTATGTTGTTCGAACCTTTTAATGATGAATGTTCTTGTTGTTTCTTGATAGGTTTACATGATCTTTTTGAATCTTTAATGTTTTTATTTAGTCCTATGCATATTTTAGTATCTTAATTTACATGTTCCAATTAAAATAATTGCATAATAAAATCTTGAATTAATTCTTGAATTATGCGAGTAGATGTAATAACCCGGAATTTTGGGCCAGAAAATTTCGTGGTTATTAATGTTATGTATTCAATTTTAGTCCAAAAAGGCCACTATATTGGACTGTTTATTTTTAGCCCAACTCTTTTCTCTTCCAAAATTGGGCCAAGGACCCAATTTGTTTCCTTGTTGGTCTTGGCCGGCCATATCTTGTTTTTGGGCCAATATTTATTTGATTTAATTAATTAATGATAATTATAATATTTTAAATAATTAAATTAATTAAATTAAATTAAACCCACCTAAACCCATTCAAATGTTTGTTGTTGACCAACAAACTTTCTTCCCCTTATTTCTCCTAATACACGGCTACCCTAGTGTGGCATTAGGGTTGCTTGTTTTTTTTTTATTTTTTTTTATTTATTTTCTTTATATAGGACCCCTTCTCTTCATTTGGGTCCTATTTGTTATTTGAGCTATAAACCCTAAAAGAAATACAACACTTCTCCTCTTTTTCCCCTCTCAAAGAACCGTGCATAATTCACCATCTTTGGTGAATTTTCATTGGAATTTTTAAGCGAATTAAGGTAACTAAGCTTTTCTATTTAATTTGTGGGTAGCTTTTCACATAGTTAATTAGGATTATATCATGAAAATTGTAGGATTTATGTTTGCTTATTTATTCAAGAATTTCGAACCATATGAAATATTGATCATGTTATTCTCTTGATGTATTCATGTAATATTTATGAATTATTATGAAATTTCTTTTGATTATTTTATGTAGTTTATTGAAATCTGAAATTGTTGAATAATTACTTGTATGAATTTATTTACCAATAAAATATTGTTATTTCTTGATGAATTTTTCATGGTATCTTGTTTACTGTTTGATTATTAACCATGATTTATTTCGTGGCAAAATTCGTCCTTTTATTATTTATAATAATTTAATCTTTCAAACCGGTAAAACTGTCCAGAATAGGTTTACGAATTTATTAGTGTACTTAATCAATTCGGAATGCTACAAAATTTTATATGGAAGTCAGTGATAATGTTTTACAGCTCGTGTTAAATTTTCGTAATTTTTAAAGATTGTTTGCTATGGCAGAAAATTCGGAAACCGAATTCAGCCTAATCTGACTGGTTAGTTATAAAATCACTTAAAAATAGTAAAAGATGTTATTTTTAGACGAAATTTATGCACGTAAATACTTGAACCCATATTTAGCTCCCATAAAAATTTCCAGATTTTTAGAGATCTTTAGATGGTCGTTTTTAATTTAATTCTTTAAAAATCAGATTGTATAAAATAGGGCAATTGAATTATTAAAATATGCTATTATTAATTATTGAATTTTCGAGTGGTACAAAATTTAAAGGAGGAAATAAAAATGTTATTTTTGTACTAATCTTGAACATGCTAGGTTAAATATGTGAATCTTTATTTTAAATCTTTATTATTATCATGAAATCTTTAAATCTTGAGATTGTAATTTTTGTTCTTGAATACATATTTATGAATGCCGTGTATTTTGAGCATTTGGGCATGATTATTTTGATGATGCTTGATTGATTTAATTGTATCACATGTAAACTTTAAAAGCTACTTGTTCTCGGAATTAATCCGAGTGAGCCAAAGATTATAAAGGTATATAAAAATGTTATTTTTATGTGTATGATTATATTATTTTATTTTGTCCTTTATTCCATATTTTTCGAGTGGTATAAAATAAAAAGAATAGATTTTTATTGTTAATTCGGTATTTTTAGTAATTAAATTGATTAATTAAGTTAGTTAGGAAATTAATTCAATTTGTTGTAATTTTCGAAAATGCCGTGTGGTAATTTAGGTTTGGTCAAAGTTTGTTAATTTTTTTTGGTTATTATTATTTGGGAATATTTTAATAAAATAATTATTAGGGATAAGTTGTAAAGTGTAGGATAAAAAGGAATAATATTGTTGTTATGATTGGGCCGAATATTATTATTGTATTACTATAAATATATTTATTTGGGATAATATCCGAATGGATAAAGTATAAGTTTGTGGATAATATTTGAGGATAGTTTATGATAAGCTTGAAGATACCTAAGATATTACTAGGGATAAGAAAGGAAACAGGGTAATAGATATACATGTTATGTTTCGGTTTCTGGCTAGGAAAGACTTGGTATTTAAGGTGGCCAACATACGTGCCGCACCTCTCTTTCCTGGGACTCCGAACATTTCATTTCCTATTACTGTCACCTAGTATTTCCCAATATATAATATGATATGAATTAATAAAGATATAAGATACAATATAAAGTTCGCCCTTGCGATGACGCAAAGGTCATCAATTGGGTTAATAAGATAAGGACGCCCTTGCGATAACGCATTGGTTATCAATTGGGTTTAGTCGATGCCACTGCTCAATTGGGTCGGACGCATTGGTTCCCCCGAGCAGTTCTGGGTTCTAGAATATGGAGTCGTCTAGGTAGTTCTCGCATTGGAGGACTATTTAGGAGTTATGGCCATAGCTTAGGCTTAGTTCTCGCATTGGAGGGCTACGGGTGGGACGCATTGGTTCACCCCGACATGTTTTAGGAAAGTTGCGAACGCATTGGTTCGCTACGAGCTGTAGAAGACAGTCCGCAAAGATTTATGTTATGTTGTGATAATAAGTGCATGTGTAAAGATCAGAAGTTATTATGCCTTATTATAAGATCGATGTGAATTTACGATATGATTATGATGATGTAAGATAAGATGTGATTATGTATAATAAGATATGTTATGGAGAATCATGTTAAGTATGAATTTGATATGATCAGTATATTATCAGATGAGTATAATATAAGCTAAGGGTTAAGCTAAGTAAAGATGTATAATATTGAGTATAAGAATTGTATTTTTATAAGTCTTCCGCTGTGTTTATTTTGGTATTTATACGTGTATGTATGCGTATGTTGATACGTGAATGATGTATGTATTTTGTATGTATTCTAACCGTATCTGCAGGGTGGTTGTACGTATTTTTATACGTAGAATATACGTATTTCTAACCGTATTTCTGCAGGTGTATTTATACGTATTTTCGTACGTACTTTATACGTATTGTTATACGTATTTTTATACGTAGATTTATACGTACTTTTTATATGGATTTTGTACGTTTTGTGTGTAAGACTTGCATTATGTTTCTTTACAGTTTTTATGTACTTTTTCTATGCTATTATGTGTTTGGCGGTCCCTTGATTAAATGGGACAGCCTAGTTACTCGCCACTGACGGTGGACCCCCCCATAATTCCAGGTGAAGATGCAGCTGAATAGAGCGGGCTTCGCAGGATGGGCCTGAGAGATTGGTTTTACTTCTTGAGTTTTTAGTTATACCCAGAACAATTTGGTTATAATTTAGTTATTTTAATGATCCCAGCATGTTGGGACCGTACTTTCAGTTTTTCATTGTAATACTTATTATTGGATTTTATGGATTTTTAGTAGCCATTTAATAAAAGATATTTTTCCCATCTATTTTATTTAACTTTAAAGTATAATTTGGTTTAAGTGATGATCCGAATGTCGATTCCCTTCGTAAATCGACAAGCTAAAAAGTCGGGTCGTTACAGTTGGTATCAGAGCCAAGGTTAAATCCTAAGTTACTTCCTCACAAGTAGCTTCGTGAGATGTGTGCTTTATGAACCCGAGCGAACCCTAGCCTAATATGGAAACCTTAGGTGAGAGAAACCATGGGTAGTAGCCTGGGTTAAGACGTTTTGTCGTTTCGTTTCCGCATTTTTTTTTTTTTTTTTGCCGTTTCGTGTGCCGTTTATGTGCTAATTTGTCTTTGGTTTCAGGATGTCGACTCCTAGAACTCCGAACTTTCGTCTTCGTCGTCGCAACTTGGAGGATGCAATCCTCACTCTGGCAGAGCAGTGTCCGGACTCAGAGTAACCATTCGTCCTTTGATCGTTTAGCCCGGCTTCGTCCTCCGACCTATGATGGTGCAGCTGACCCAACCATCCTCGAAAACTGGATTCGAGAGATGCGTAAGATGTTCGACGTTCTAGCATGCCCCGCGTCTGAACGGGTCCCCATAGCTACGTTCTACCTTCAGGGTGAGGCAGACAATTGGTGGAGTACTCTCCGATCAAACCCCGACACAGATCTGAATCTGAGTTGGGAAGACTTCACCAAGAGGCTGCAAGATCGTTTCTACCCCGAGGAGCTTAAGTGGCAGAAACAAGAGGAATTCCTCGCATTCACCCAGGGTAGTCTGACCGTTCAGGCTTATACGGACAAGTTCACCGAGCTCTCCAGGTTCGCGGCAGCGGTGATTCCTTCTGAGGCCGAGCGGGTTAAGAGGTACATCAAGAAGCTTAACTCCAACATCCGGGTTCTTGTGGTGAGCAGTAGGGTGAAGACTTTTCAGGAAGCCTATGAGGTGGCTCTTGAGGTTCAGTCTTCAATTTCTGATGAAGACTTCGGGAAGAAGAGGGTTGCTCCAGCTCCAGCCCCAGCTCCGGTTAAGAAGACCCGGTTCGAGCCTCCTTCGAGGATGCAGCAGAGGTCTCGACCAGCTCCGAGTCAGGGCCCCAGAATGTGTCCAGGTTGCAAGAAGGATGCCCACCCGGGAAAGAGGTGTGATGGGTCTCCGATAGTGTGCTACAGTTGTGGTCAAGAGGGTCACAAGAGTACGGTTTGCCCTAAGAGACAGCCAGCAGCAACAGCAGCCACAGGTAGTCAAGCTCCGGTCAAGAACAGGATCTTCTGCATGACACAGGAAGAGGCAGATGCTCAGCCCGATGTGGTCACGGGTACATTTCTTGTTCATGATTTGTCTGCATATGTTCTGTTTGATACTGGTGCCACTGTGTCCTTTGTTGCTAGTACTTTTATTGCTAAAGCTAACCTGATGGGAGAGTCTCCTGTCAAATCTATCATAACTCTTCCTTCGGGAGAGGACTTTTCTTGTCTTCGGGAGTTCAGGGACGTGTCCATTGTTATCTCGGGGGTAAAGTTCGAGGCCAACCTGAAGGAGTTCCCTATGATTGAGTTCGATGTGATCTTAGGGATGGATTGGTTAGCTAAGTATCAGGCGACTTTTCGGTGTCAAGACCAGGCTGTCACTTTGCGAGGACCGAACGCAAAGAGGGTAACTTATGTCGGGAAGCCGATAGGCAAGGGATTGAAGATCGTATCTGCTATGAAGATGCGCAGGCTGCAGCGCAAGGGTGAGACAGTGTTTCTATGTCAAGTCAAGGACTTGACCAAGGAGGAACAACTAGAGGCCATTCCAGTGGTTCGGGAGTATGCGGATGTTTTTCCAGAGGAGTTGCCAGGGATACCACAGGAAAGAGAAGTGGAATTCAACATCGACTTGGTACCCGGGACTGCTCCGATTTCTAAGGCTCCGTATCGTATGGCTCCAGCAGAGTTGAAGGAATTGAAGACCCAGTTGCAGGAGTTGATCGACAAGGGTTTTATCCGGCCTAGTGTATCGCCATGGGGTGCTCCGGTATTGTTTGTGAAGAAGAAGGACGGCAGCATGAGATTATGCATAGACTACCGGGAACTGAACAAGGTGACGATCAAGAACAGGTATCCTCTGCCCAGGATTGAGGATTTGTTTGATCAGTTGAAGGGAGCCAGCGTTTTCTCTAAGATTGATCTCAGGTCCGGTTATCATCAAATTCCAGTGAAACCAGAGGATATACCGAAGACGGCTTTTCGCACGAGATATGGGCATTATGAGTTCGAGGTTATGCCATTTGGTTTGACGAATGCTCCTGCAGTGTTCATGGACCAGATGAATCGGACTTTCCATCATCTTCTAGATGTGTGTGTGGTAGTGTTCATCGACGACATTCTCATTTATTCGAAGAATGAACAAGATCACACTCAGCATCTTCATCTGGTGTTGGGTATTCTGCGGGCTCAGAAGTGGTTCGCGAAGTTGTCTAAGTGCGAGTTCTGGCTCAAGGAAGTTGCTTTCCTAGGGCATGTGATTAATGCGGATGGTGTCAAGGTGGATCCAGCTAAGATTAAGGCAGTGGTGGAATGGCACAGTCCGAAGAATGTGGCCGAGATTCGAAGTTTTCTTGGCCTAGCAGGTTACTACCGGAGATTTGTGAAAGATTTCTCTAAAGTAGCAGCACCTATGACCAAGTTATTGCACAAGGATTGCAAGTTCGTGTGGACCGAGCAGTGTGAGGAGGCCTTTCAAGCACTCAAGCAAAGCCTTGTGTCTGCACCAGTTCTTGCTTTGCCGACGGAGGGTGTAGGTTTTGAGATCTACAGTGATGCGTCGAAGAAGGGTCTAGGTTGTGTTCTGATGCAAGAAGGAAGGGTGATTGCATATGCTTCGAGACAGCTCAAGGTTCATGAGCAGAATTATCCTACTCACGACTTAGAGTTGGCAGCGGTGGTGTTCGCTTTGAAGATTTGGCGACATTATCTCTACGGGGTGTCTTGCAAGTTGTTCACCGATCACAAGAGTCTGAAGTACATCTTCACTCAGAAGGAACTCAACATGAGGCAGCGACGGTGGCTCGAGTTGATCAAGGATTACGACCTCTCAGTGGATTATTGTGAAGGGAAAGCTAATAAGGTAGCCGATGCCCTTAGTCGTAAGGATCGTCATGCATGTAACAGAGTGGCGGTTTTACCTAAGGAAATCTGTTCCGACCTTCGCAAGTTGGAAGTTGAGATGGTTACACCAGGTAGCACTAGAGTGTTCTTGTGTGCTATGAGTGTCGAGCCCAGTTTGTATCAGGAGTTACGGGAGAAGCAGCAGGAAGACCCGCAACTCGAGAAGATTCGTGAAGCTAAACTTCAAGGCAAGGCAGAAGACTTCACGGTTGAACCCGATGGTAGTTTGAGGTTCCGTAACAGGTAATGGAGCTATTGTTTTTATAAACTAATTTTTCGCCTTTTGGAAACTAACCTTTGTTCCGTAACAGGTGGTGTGTGCCCCGTGTTTCGAATTTGAGAAATCGGATTATGAAAGAGGCTCACAATACTCCGTATTCGGTACATCCAGGTGGCGGGAAGCTCTATAAGGACCTAAGGGAATGTTTTTGGTGGCCGAGGATGAAGCAAGAGGTCGCAGAGTTTGTAGCACGGTGTCTCACGTGCCAGAAGGTTAAGATCGAGCATCAGCGACCAGGTGGTTTGTTGCAGCCATTGCCGATACCCACGTGGAAGTTTGACTCCATATCCATGGATTTTGTGGTAGGTTTGCCCACGACGTCTACGGGTTTGGATACAGTTTGGATGATCGTGGATCGTTTGACCAAGGTGGCTCGTTTCATTCCTATGAAGATTACTTGGTCAATGGAGAAGATGGCGGAGGCGTACTCGAGGGAGATCATTCGGTTACATGGTGTGCCGAAGGATATCGTGTCCGACCGAGATCCCCGGTTCTTGTCACGGTTCTGGAAGTCCTTGCAGGAGGCTTTTGGGACTAAGCTTAATTTGAGTACGGCTTTCCATGCAGCTACAGATGGGCAAACAGAGCGGACTATCCAGACATTGGAGGATATGCTACGGGCTTGTGCGTTAGACTTCCAACAGTCTTGGGTTAGATCTCTGAGTTTGGTTGAGTTTTCGTACAACAACAGCTATCACGCCAGTCTTCAGATGGCTCCCTATGAGGCTTTGTATGGGCGTAAGTGTCGTAGTCCTACTTGTTGGAGCGACATTAGTGATGCCTTGGTGATTGGTCCCGATCATATCCGGGATACAGTTGAGCAGGTGAAGCTCATTAGGGCGAGGTTACAGGCAGCTCAGAGTCGGCAGAAGTCTTATGCGGATCGTCGTCGGAAGCCGCTAGAGTTCGAGGTTGGAGACAAGGTTCTGCTTAAGGTGTCTCCTATGAAGGGTGTGGTCCGGTTTGGTCAGAGAGGGAAGCTCAGACCTAAGTATGTTGGACCTTACGAGATTTTAGAGCGAGTTGGTGAGGTCGCTTATCGGTTGGCGATGCCTCCGGATCTATCGAGGGTTCATGACGTATTCCATGTGTCACAGCTACGGAAGTATGTCAATGATCTATCGAGGTTACTGACTTCCATCAGGGTTGCTTGTTTTTTTTTTATTTTTTTTTATTTATTTTCTTTATATAGGACCCCTTCTCTTCATTTGGGTCCTATTTGTTATTTGAGCTATAAACCCTAAAAGAAATACAACACTTCTCCTCTTTTTCCCCTCTCAAAGAACCGTGCATAATTCACCATCTTTGGTGAATTTTCATTGGAATTTTTAAGCGAATTAAGGTAACTAAGCTTTTCTATTTAATTTGTGGGTAGCTTTTCACATAGTTAATTAGGATTATATCATGAAAATTGTAGGATTTATGTTTGCTTATTTATTCAAGAATTTCGAACCATATGAAATATTGATCATGTTATTCTCTTGATGTATTCATGTAATATTTATGAATTATTATGAAATTTCTTTTGATTATTTTATGTAGTTTATTGAAATCTGAAATTGTTGAATAATTACTTGTATGAATTTATTTACCAATAAAATATTGTTATTTCTTGATGAATTTTTCATGGTATCTTGTTTACTGTTTGATTATTAACCATGATTTATTTCGTGGCAAAATTCGTCCTTTTATTATTTATAATAATTTAATCTTTCAAACCGGTAAAACTGTCCAGAATAGGTTTACGAATTTATTAGTGTACTTAATCAATTCGGAATGCTACAAAATTTTATATGGAAGTCAGTGATAATGTTTTACAGCTCGTGTTAAATTTTCGTAATTTTTAAAGATTGTTTGCTATGGCAGAAAATTCGGAAACCGAATTCAGCCTAATCTGACTGGTTAGTTATAAAATCACTTAAAAATAGTAAAAGATGTTATTTTTAGACGAAATTTATGCACGTAAATACTTGAACCCATATTTATCTCCCATAAAAATTTCCAGATTTTTAGAGATCTTTAGATGGTCGTTTTTAATTTAATTCTTTAAAAATCAGATTGTATAAAATAGGGCAATTGAATTATTAAAATATGCTATTATTAATTATTGAATTTTCGAGTGGTACAAAATTTAAAGGAGGAAATAAAAATGTTATTTTTGTACTAATCTTGAACATGCTAGGTTAAATATGTGAATCTTTATTTTAAATCTTTATTATTATCATGAAATCTTTAAATCTTGAGATTGTAATTTTTGTTCTTGAATACATATTTATGAATGCCGTGTATTTTGAGCATTTGGGCATGATTATTTTGATGATGCTTGATTGATTTAATTGTATCACATGTAAACTTTAAAAGCTACTTGTTCTCGGAATTAATCCGAGTGAGCCAAAGATTATAAAGGTATATAAAAATGTTATTTTTATGTGTATGATTATATTATTTTATTTTGTCCTTTATTCCATATTTTTCGAGTGGTATAAAATAAAAAGAATAGATTTTTATTGTTAATTCGGTATTTTTAGTAATTAAATTGATTAATTAAGTTAGTTAGGAAATTAATTCAATTTGTTGTAATTTTCGAAAATGCCGTGTGGTAATTTAGGTTTGGTCAAAGTTTGTTAATTTTTTTTGGTTATTATTATTTGGGAATATTTTAATAAAATAATTATTAGGGATAAGTTGTAAAGTGTAGGATAAAAAGGAATAATATTGTTGTTATGATTGGGCCGAATATTATTATTGTATTACTATAAATATATTTATTTGGGATAATATCCGAATGGATAAAGTATAAGTTTGTGGATAATGTTTGAGGATAGTTTATGATAAGCTTGAAGATACCTAAGATATTACTAGGGATAAGAAAGGAAACAGGGTAATAGATATACATGTTATGTTTCGGTTTCTGGCTAGGAAAGACTTGGTATTTAAGGTGGCCAACATACGTGCCGCACCTCTCTTTCCTGGGACTCCGAACATTTCATTTCCTATTACTGTCACCTAGTATTTCCCAATATATAATATGATATGAATTAATAAAGATATAAGATACAATATAAAGTTCGCCCTTGCGATGACGCAAAGGTCATCAATTGGGTTAATAAGATAAGGACGCCCTTGCGATAACGCATTGGTTATCAATTGGGTTTAGTCGATGCCACTGCTCAATTGGGTCGGACGCATTGGTTCCCCCGAGCAGTTCTGGGTTCTAGAATATGGAGTCGTCTAGGTAGTTCTCGCATTGGAGGACTATTTAGGAGTTATGGCCATAGCTTAGGCTTAGTTCTCGCATTGGAGGGCTACGGGTGGGACGCATTGGTTCACCCCGACATGTTTTAGGAAAGTTGCGAACGCATTGGTTCGCTACGAGCTGTAGAAGACAGTCCGCAAAGATTTATGTTATGTTGTGATAATAAGTGCATGTGTAAAGATCAGAAGTTATTATGCCTTATTATAAGATCGATGTGAATTTACGATATGATTATGATGATGTAAGATAAGATGTGATTATGTATAATAAGATATGTTATGGAGAATCATGTTAAGTATGAATTTGATATGATCAGTATATTATCAGATGAGTATAATATAAGCTAAGGGTTAAGCTAAGTAAAGATGTATAATATTGAGTATAAGAATTGTATTTTTATAAGTCTTCCGCTGTGTTTATTTTGGTATTTATACGTGTATGTATGCGTATGTTGATACGTGAATGATGTATGTATTTTGTATGTATTCTAACCGTATCTGCAGGGTGGTTGTACGTATTTTTATACGTAGAATATACGTATTTCTAACCGTATTTCTGCAGGTGTATTTATACGTATTTTCGTACGTACTTTATACGTATTGTTATACGTATTTTTATACGTAGATTTATACGTACTTTTTATATGGATTTTGTACGTTTTGTGTGTAAGACTTGCATTATGTTTCTTTACAGTTTTTATGTACTTTTTCTATGCTATTATGTGTTTGGCGGTCCCTTGATTAAATGGGACAGCCTAGTTACTCGCCACTGACGGTGGACCCCCCCATAATTCCAGGTGAAGATGCAGCTGAATAGAGCGGGCTTCGCAGGATGGGCCTGAGAGATTGGTTTTACTTCTTGAGTTTTTAGTTATACCCAGAACAATTTGGTTATAATTTAGTTATTTTAATGATCCCAGCATGTTGGGACCGTACTTTCAGTTTTTCATTGTAATACTTATTATTGGATTTTATGGATTTTTAGTAGCCATTTAATAAAAGATATTTTTCCCATCTATTTTATTTAACTTTAAAGTATAATTTGGTTTAAGTGATGATCCGAATGTCGATTCCCTTCGTAAATCGACAAGCTAAAAAGTCGGGTCGTTACAGTAGATGTCGAGTGATAACATGGTTTATATGATGATTTTATGATGAACTTCTTGAATTAAAAGCATGTACATGATTTATTTAATTGTATAATTTAAGTCTTGAATTAAAATTATAGTCTTGTTTTTATTTCTTAAAAATGTCGAGTGGCTCAAGAATAATAAAAGAATTAAAGTTTCAATTTTTCATGTTCATAATAAGCCTAAATCTTGATTTAATAATTGTTTATTAATTTAAAGATGATTTAAGGATTTAAGAATATGGTCTAATTAATTCTTGAAAATAAACTAATCTTGTTCTTGTTTTCCTTTCATGATGGTCGAATATTATGATAATAAAGAGACATAATTTTGATCCGGTTTTGGTTATAATATCATGATTAATGGATAGATTATAACCTTATAATTTATATAACTGATTTAATAATTAAAACATGATAATAAAATATGGAATTAATTTATAAACTTTCGAGTGGTGACTTGTTGTAATGGCCGAGTATTTGTATATTAAAAAAAGTAAATTTTGATCTTGTTTTGACTATTGTTTTGGTAATTTAAGTTAATCCATAATTTTATTATTTATTTAATAGGTTTTAATGATTCATCCTTGATATTGCGACTAATATTCTTAAAGTGTCAATTTTTATTATTTAATCCATGTTATTCGAATGATGCAGGGATGGAAAAAGGATATTTTTTATCATGAATTATGATAATTGATGATTATTATGTTGATATGATGATTTATTTGATTTATTGTATTATTTGTGAATTTAATTATTTATGTGGCTTATTTTTTTCAAAAATGTCGTGTGATATGAATAATAATATGATTGATTTAATTTAATTTTTGGCTTATAATAATTTTAGTTTATGATTTAAGGAATTAATATAATTAAAGAAATAAAAGGAAATAAGAAGATAAGTTGTAATGATAAGAATAAAGTTTGACTATGAAAAGAATAAGAGGATATGATGATAAGATGTTATTGGTCTCACGATAGCCATGTCGATAAGATAAGATAAGAAGTGGACGCCTGTTTGGTGATACACGGGTCACCAGATTAGGTTAAGTCGAAGCCACTGCCCTACTGCGGTCTCTGGGCAGTTCTGGATCCTAGAATATGTTGTCGTCCGGGTTAGTAGTACACGAGCTGCTAATCTGGGAGTGAGGGCCCCACTTAGACATAATCTTGGCAAAGGAGGGTTACGGGTAGGATACACGAGTCCTACCTGGCATTATCTGGGAAAGTTGGGATGTACACGGGCATCCTTACGAGCTATAATGACAGGTCCATGAACTTAAGAAGATGGTTAAAAGATGGGATTCGGGAAATAATATGATAAGATATGTATTCCATGGGTTGGTATATTATTTGTATGCTATTATGTTATTTAAGTATGTATTTATGTATTTATCCATGTATTATTACAAGTATGATATGTTAAGTCTTCCGCTGCGTATGTCTGACTTGTATGTATTTATGTAAGTATATGTATGTATTTCTATACGTCTATGTATGTATTTTTATACATTTATGCATGTATTTTTATATGTTTATACGTGTATTTTTGTACGTTTATACATGTAATTTTGTACGTTATCCTGGTTAATTCTATGACATTATATGGTTTACGGTTCCACATTTAAGTGGGACAGCCCAGTTACTCGTCACTGACGGTGGACCCCCCCCCATTTCAGGTGAAGATGCTGAAGTATAAGTGGGCTTTCGTATGGATCGGGTTGAGTGTTTTGGCAAGAATTATAGAGGAAACCCGAAGTCTACTTACAATCTAGTTTATTATTTCTTTGATTTCACCCAGCCTGTTGGGAAAGGACAGTTTTAGTTGTAGTTTATTGAATAATATGGATTTATGGACCTCCTATCCTTTCATTAGTTAATTAATTAATAAAGAGTTATCGTAATTTAAGTTTAAAGGTTTCAATTTAATAATATTCTACTATGTTTTGTTGAGTAATGATCCATTTGTCGATTTCCTCCGTAAATCGACAGCTTCTAAAAAGTCGGGTCGTTACATCGTTTGTGAAAGTGATTTTTGATATTGCATGTGAGGTTAGTGTGTGAAGGTGTCAGTTTTATTAATTAATCAATTGAAGCCGTGTAAGTGACTGGACCTGCATAGAGTTGAAAATAACATTGGAGTATATGGAAATGTGGCGGGCCATTTGGTGGAAAGTGGAAAGGTCAAAGTGTATATCATAGACTCGAGATGGGAAGTGAAAGGGTCAGTGGGCTAGGATGAAGACACATTGATTTGACTCACAGGAGGCCGCACGGTTTATTGAACCATGCTTTGGGATGACTCATAGGGTGGGAGATGGACTGGACTGGATGTTTAGGCTATTTGTATGTGGTGCTGGGCCTTTGTGATTGTGGTGCTCGGTCATTCTCCACTTGGGTCAAGCTGTCATTGATTTTTTTTTTTTTTTGTGGCTATGGAAGATGATGAAGGGTCAATGGACATGGTCTTTTGTGATGTGGATGGATTTTGTGGAGATGGGCTTAAGACTTCTCATTGTTATTTGGGCCAATCGAAAAGGAGCTGACATTGGACTGAGACTGACATCGAACCGAGTCTGACTTTGTATAAACCTAAGTCCGGACCTAGATCTGTTTTAAGGTACTGACTTTTGGCGTGACTGACACTGAATTGAGCTAAAGTGAACCTATGTCTAGTTAGGACCACTTGTGAACGGGACGGGTCTAAGTTGGGCCTTATGTATAATTAGGACTATCTAGACTCGGAGACTGGACTGGGAGGAGACTGGTGGTGAACTGTGCTAAGACTGTGAGATGAACTGAAGCTATGGCAAACTAAAGTGTGTTTGGACTCGAGAAAGTTATGAAATTGGACTAGACTGTGATGGACATGGACCCCATTTTGAGAACTGGACTTAGGACTTGGACTGGGGAAATGGACTGTGAACTATGAGCTAGACCAGTTACTTGGACTAAAGAACTTGACTGGGAATGGGCTAAAAAGATGAGACTTATTGAACTGGAGTGGTGATTTGGACTGTGGACTTGACATTGAGTTACCCTTATGATTGATGAGTGAAGTCAAATAGGCTGGGCTAGACTAATGGGCCAAATGCACACATAGCACACTAGTCCTAAAATATGCAAATGATAGTCTTCTAAGGTCAGTCATGGGTGGCCAAAAGGTACCATGACTAGTGGGAAACTGAACCGATCTAGTCACACTTCACATTGAATGACACACGGTTAAAAAGTCCCTCATTATGATCTCATCGGGAATGAGGATCACGCGTCGTGGCTGGGATAGGCCGATTACGATTATTGAGGTCGGGCACCACAAGTAACCATAATCAAACCCCCCGGGGTCGGTCTCGAGCATAGAACATGCTCATATGAGACGTGGGCCTGAGTGTGACCTTATGCGGAAGGTCACTATGTCACATGCTCAAATATTGAATAATGATCTTACGAGACTTTTCAAGTTTGTCCACACCACTAAGGAGTGATATTCCCCAGTGGAGTCGCCAAATTGTAGGGGTCGTTTTTACCCGGCCACCTACGTCACGAGTCGGTTTGAATGCTCGTTAACGTCGTACATGAATACGGACTAGTAGGAGTTGCCACCGTGCGTTTATACGGTCCACGGACACCGAAGAAGTACCGAAAGCCAGGAGCAATCGGTCCCATATGGTCGTGCACCAGAGTATGGGTTCAGGGACAGGTTACGAGCCAATCGTGCATTGGGCCCGCCAGCCTGCAAGTGGTCTCTAGTAGGTCTCTTTTGTAAGATCATTGTTCAATTTCAGAGCAACACAGATAACTCAATTTTAGCCCTAATTTGCGAATCACTAAGTCGGTTCAGATTAATGCACAAATTAGCCTAAAATTATTTTGTGACCAATTTGGAATTAGTCAATATTAAAATGCTAGAATGAGGCCAAAAGTACAGGAGAAATCAAGGGTCAAATCGCATAAATCGCATAAAAAAAGTTCAACACGGCGATGTCACGAAAAGAAAGAAATTGAAAGTGTGAACGTACCTCAAATCCTGTGCAATTATATCATCAAAAAAAAAAGAAGAAGCTATATGGAATGACATGGAAAATGCAAGGAAAAAAAAAAGAATACATGACATGGATTAAAAAAAGCTACAAGAATTAAAACATGGATTAACACAAACGAAAAAAGCAAAAAACCATATCAACATGATGAACGCAATTCATAGATTAAAATGAAAATTAAAAGAAAAGAAAGCATATTGACATTGAATAGAAAAAGGGTCTCAGAAATGTGTACCAGAATGTGCGGCGGTCGATTACGGCTTAGAGATTAGCACGCCAAATGCCAAGTGACAGAGTTTGAATTGATTTTGACAGAGTTTTGAATTGATTCTGACATAGTTTTGAATAGATTTTGACAGAGTTTTGAATTGATTTTGAAAGAGTTTTGAATGGATTTTTATAGAGTTTTGAATTGATTTTGACAGTGTTTTGAATTGATTTTGAGAGAGAGAATGAATAGTAGAGAGAGAATAGAAGTCAGAATGTTGTATTGTCGTGTTTTTGAAAGGTCGGACAAGGGTTGTATTTATAGGCAAACAGAGGCAAAAATCGAACCCGGAGAACACCAGACCTGCGCCTAGGCGCAGGTCCAGTTACATGACCTGCTTCTAGACGTAGGTCAGTATTTGTGACTTGCGTCTAGGCGCAGGTCCAGGCTGTATCCGGGTCGATTTTTTTGCTTCTTTTGCGTGTTATTCTCCAAGATTTTTATGCGATTACGATATGATTACAGAGATCATTATGATTACGTAATATTATCGTAATATTTGATATTCTGGGAGATTTCGCGAGGTTCCGGAATAATCCGGGCTAATCTGGACTGTTTTCGGGGTTTTCGGACTATTTTGAAAAATGTGCTAAAAAATATGGAAAAATTCTAGAAAAATATAAATGAGTGAAAAGTGGAGAAAAAGTTGACGATGCAGATGTAAAATTACTAAAATGCCCCTAGGAATGGAAAATGCTTCAAAAATTCATGGAAAATAAATAAAAACTCATAAAATTATGGAAAAAATACCAAAAATTCTAGAAAAATGTAATTAACCTAGAAAAATTATTTAATGCAATTTAAAATGACTAAAATTCCCTTAGAAAATAAATATGCATGAAAATAATAAAAATAAATTAATAAAAATCCTAAAAAATGTTCGAAAAATCCTAAAACGAGTCGTGAGCCTCTAAAACGCCTATAAATGGTGTGAGAGTGGTATGAGAGGGGTAAAGAGGTGGCATTTTGGCATACTAGCTCAAGACCGGACCTGTGCAACATGGTACATTCATCATAGACCGTTGGGAGCTAACTGAGGTGCCAGAATTAGGTGTCTACACTATGATTATAGTATGGCTGAGTAGAGTGCGGTCTGAACCGCACTGAACCGCAATTGTGCGTTGTGGTTTGGTTTGCGGTTTGAAAAATGCCATTTTAGTTTGCAATTTTACCAAACCGTAATTTTGCAGTGCGATGCGGTTTCTGAAAATTTTGAAACCGCACCAAACTGTAAACCGTATTTTTTTAAATTATTCTAAAATATTTAATTTCATACTTTTTATTTGGCCTACTACCTTACTGAAGTTATGTCTTTTGTTTGTTTTGGGCCTTATCTAGTTGTTTAAGCACAGAACTGTCTAAGGATTCTCTAACTCTTGCTCAAACAAAAAATAAATCTAGGTCTTTTTTGTCCTTATCAATTAATAATTCAATCAATCAATCAAAGTCTTATTCCCATAAGTGAGGTTGGCTACATGAACCAAAGTGATTATTCCGAGAGGTCGTTCACATAGATTTTCCTCCTCCACCCCGCACGGTCGAGAGCCTCAATCTCTTGTAAATCCAACTGCTTCATATCTTTTCTAACTCCTTCCCACCAAGTCACTTTTGTTCTCCCCCTACCACGTTTGAAATCCCCTTGATCCCACTCTTCCACTCTTCGTACCGGTGCTCCCTGGGGTCTCCGTGTTACATGCCCAAACCAACGCAAACGATTTTCTCTTAGCTTGCTCGCAATATCCGCAACACCAACTTTCCTACGAATATATTCATTTATGATTCTATCTCGTAGAGTGTTGCCACACATCCATCTCAACACCCGCATCTCTGTAATCACTACCTTTTGGATATGCTCCTTCTTAGAAGATCAATATTCTGTACCATAGAGTAACACTGGTCTTATAGCGGTCCTGTAAAATTTCCCCTTTAACTTTGAGGGGATGCTTCGATCAGACAACAGTCTTGTGGCCGCTCTCCAATTAAGCCACCCCGACTTGATCCTGTGAGCCATATCATGGTCAATATCTCCATTATGTTGGATGATTGACCCAAGATATTTAAAGCTCTCACTCATGGCTAGATCTTTCCCGTCTAACCTCACCACAACATCACTTGCCCCCCTCTGTGACCCAAAACAACATTCTAATACTCAATCTTAGTCCGACTCTTAAATCCTCTAGATTCCAGCCGTTGTCTCCATTGCTCCAATTTGGCATCAATCCCTTTTTTAGTTTTATCCACCCATACATTATCATCTGCAAACAACATACTCCATGGTACCTCATCTTGGATTGGCCTTGTCACTTCATCTATAACCAATGCAAAAAGGAAAGGGCTTAACGCCGACCCTTGATGCAATCCAATTGTTATAGGGAAATCTTTTGTCAACCCATCACAAGTCCTCACATTAGTTGACACATCCCGATACATATCCTTAACCAAGTCAATGTACCTTCGGGAAATACCTTTTTTCAACATTGTCCTTTTCCTATAATACTCCATCATTTGTCTTAGCAAATGAATTGCTTCCATAGTAGATCTCCCAGGCACAAAACCATTTTGGTTTTCAGATATGCTAGTGCATGCTCTTAACCGATGTTCTATTATCCTTTCCCACAACTTCATAGTGTGGCTTATAAGTTTGATTCCTCGATAATTAGAACAATCTTGAGCATCCCCTTTGTTCTTATAAACTCGAGAGTCCAAAATCGAACTGGATAGCAAGCCTAATTATTGATCTTGGCCCAAATCCTCTGTATTGTTTTACTAAGTAAAACCTCCCAAAGAACCGGCCCCCTTCCTTTTTATTTTCTTTATTTGATAAATTCAATTTATTTACTAAAACCAATTAACTAGATATCTATAGTTGACCTTACCCCAAAAATCCAACTTTTATCCTAACTACCTTACTAAAATTTAGAAAACAACAACACCCTTATTTTTAGTAGGATAGCCGGCCAACCAAGGAGGAAGGAAAACAAGAACTTCTATAACTTTTCTTCCTAAAAACATTAATCAGAAACACAATCACAAACTGTTCCCAAATTTCATTCTACCTCAAAGATTGGAACAAGAAGCTAAGAAAAGACTCTAGGAGGAATCGTGTGATACTCGTGGGACACTCGAATCATATCCCTCAAGATTAGGTAATTAGATTGCTTTTATTTAATTAGTAGGATAGATTAGTTATATAATTTTTAGAATAAGAATAGAACTATCTAGAATTATTTAGAATTGTCTAGAGATGGTATTGAATTATTTAGAATTATTTGATGTTGAATTTGTATGTGTGCCGTGTGATTCCAAGGAGGTTTTGATGTTTTTGTTCCATATTTTTGTTATGAATTGTGTATAATCTTTAATCCTTGCTTGATATTAGATGAATGATCTAGAGGGTTATGTAACTTGTGATGACCGAATTTTTTGTTCTTCTGTTATGGAATTTTCGAGTGGCCACTTATTCCCAAGAGTTGATTTTCTTGCTATAAACTTGATTTATTAAAGTACTATGATGATTTCTTGATTTAATACTTAAATTAATTAAGTTCTTGAAAACAAAGCTTGAATCTTTATTATTTAATGAAGAAAGTCGTGTGATGATGAAGTCCAAGACGTTGATACACTCGAAATTCCTGAATAAAACTAAAGTATGAATTTTTATTTAATTAAATTAGAATTAGGAGTTCAATCTTGATAATTTTATAATTATAAAGAAAAGAGTAAATTTTGTTTATATTTATGGATTAATGCCGTGTAACATGAGGAAGGTTGATTTCTACTTGTTTTTATGATGAAAGATTAGGTTATGAACTTGTTCTTGAATAATTCTAAATTAATTTAATCTAGCTTCAATTTATCAATTGATTAAGGCTCTGTTCTTTAGGACTGATCTGGTCTGGTCTGATCTGATCTGATCTAATCTGATTTGAGTTTTTCTGATTTGATTATATTTATATTTATATTTTTTTTATATTTATATATATATATATATTTTTATTAGGGACAAAAATTTAATGAGCCCAAAGCCTCAAGCTCATTTCATTTCACCTCTTCAGTATTTTACTTTTCATTCTTTTCAAACCCTTCATTCAATCTGACTCCAAAACCGTCACCGAAAAATTCGACCGAATAATCACCGTCGGAAAAGTCATTCCGAAAATCGTCTTCGGACAAGTCGTCCCGAAAACCGTCGCCGAAAAACGCGGCCTGCAAATCGTCGCCGGAAAAGTCGGCCAAATAATCACCGCTGAAAAAATTCAGTCCGAAAACCGTCGTCCGAAAAGTCGTCTAGAAAATCGTCGCCGAAAAACTCGGCTTGAAAATCGTAGCCGGAAAATTCGGTCGAATAATCACCGTCGGAAAAGTCAAACGAATAATCATCGCCGGAAAAGCTATTCCGAAAATCGTCGTTGGAAAAGCCGTCCCGAAAATCGTCGCCGAAAAACTCGGCTTGAAAATCGTAGCCGGAAAAGTCGGTCGAATAATCACCGCCGGAAAAGTCGACCGGATAATCATCGCCGGAAAAGTCATTCCAAAAATCGTCGTCGGAAAAGTCGTCCCGAAAATCGTCGCCGAAAAACTCGACTTGAAAATCGTCGCTGGAAAAGTCGGTCGAATAATCACCGCCGGAAAAGTCGACCGGATAATCATCGCCGGAAAAGTCATTGCCGTCATCAGAAAAGTCGTCCCGAAAATTGTCGCCGGAAAAGTCGGCCGAATAATCAACGCTGAAAAAGTCAGTCCGAAAACTGTCATCGGAAAATGTCGAGCGGAAAAACAATGCTCGAAATAATAATAATAATAATAATAAAATGATTAAGTTTAGAGCTTCCGCTGTGATTCTTTAATTCATTATTAAAAGTACTTGGTTATTGTCGACTCGTGTTGTTGTTTTCTCCGAAAACAACGTTGCCAAAATACGGTTCAGAGAGTGTTTAACAAGTAATAAGAGTGCTTACTAGCAAATGAGTGATAATAGAATAGTAGTCCAAATCCTCATATAGACCCATATATATAGAGGATGGAACAAATTAAGGAGTCAACATGGGTTTTAATCCCATGTCAAAACCGGCCAAGCGGGGATTAATTGGGTCAATTAATTCTAACTTAGTAAAACTAAACCCAATAATTAAAATGCAAATTAAACAACCCAAAAATAAAATAAAATAAATCAAAGCCATCATATAAAAGCACAACAAATACCCAAAAATCATATTAAAAATTAGGGATATTACACAAAATCGCATAAAATAAACATTCAATCAATACAAATAAGTCAACAACAATCATTGTATTACAAATTCATATATAATTCACTTATCTGTATTGCATTACCGACATGCATTAAAAAGTTTCGTTTCAAAACTTGAAAATTTCTGTTTGAACCAGATTCAATCACTAAATGAGTATTGTGTATATTGACAATAATAATATTGATTTACTTTAGCTGAATACAATTGAACTTAACTTAACTTAAATTAATTGAATTGAATTGAATACAGCTGAAAGTAATATTTTATAAAAGAAGGAAATTGAGAGCAGAACTGAATAGAACTGAAGCTGAAATAAACAAGCACCAAGGTAGTTTTTCACAAAAGTTTGTAAATAAGGTAGTTTCTCGCAAAATGTGGTGAAACAATTGTAGTTTATCAAAAAAAAAAATCCAAAATTTGATGATCTTCCATGATATTAAGTGGCATATATGTAAATTACATAAAATTGAATTTTTTTGCACTACCGTACCCTTTTAGATAGAATTTATAATTCTCTTTTATATTAAGTTATAGATATATTTTTTGAGGAATTTTTCTTAGTAACACACTAACATGTACTGCCTCTGTCCCCATTTGTTTGCAACATTTACTTTTTTACATCTCCCAACACACAACTTTAAATGAAAGTATCTTTAAATACATATATATATATAATAAAAAATTATAAAAATTATATATTAAAAAGTATACATCAAGCCGAATCAAAAGCGATCCCGTTTGACTATATTTTTTCTTATATGTATAAAATTATAGAGAGTCAAAGTTACCCGATGAATAATACTCCGTACTTCCATAGTACTTTGTACTTTTTATCGCAGTTCCTTCCACATGCAAAATTTGCCAAAAACAGTCCAGTTTACCTGTTGACCTATTGTAGTCGATAATCTACAACACGTGACTAGCACATGACTTTTAGTGGGGGTTAATTGCTAATCAAATTATTTTTAGAAAATAATTCAGTGCTAATCAAATCATTTTTAGAAAATAATTAATCCACAACACGTGACTAGCACATGACTTTTAGTGGGAATTACCGGTTACAATAAGTTAACAGGTAAGCCGGACTGTTTTTGGCAAGTTTGTGTAATAGTTGGGCGGTTTAGGCCTACTCTAGGATAATCAATTGTTGGGATTGATATGGGCAGATGACAAATAATATGGACCGATTGTATCAATTTTGCAAAAAAAAAAAAAAAAAAAAAAGCCAACTACAACAAGTCAACAAGTACGGTGTACAATGTACAATTGTACAAACTTAGGGCTTAAGGTAAGAAAAGGTTGAGAAATAGCCAGCAAGAGAGCGGTGGTAGGCATAACATGAGCTTGCAACGGTGACCGCGTATTCTTTAAAGAGACTACGAGTATATGACTAATCAATACGAGTGACTGACCAAAAACATGATACTCAAATACTAACGTACATTACCTTTGCAATTAATGCACCTAAACCCTTATTACTCCATTTGTAACATAAAACTTTCAATAATTGATTTTACAGTATTTTGAGGAAGTGATTTGAGAGTGAAAATGAGAAAATTAGTCAAAATGGTTTTAACACAAGCTAGAATGTGATTATAAGTTACTAATATTAAAATTATTATGCCTAATTTTTTCGTTTAATTTACACCCTTAAACCGCTTCCTCAAAATGAGTGCAAAATCAATTGTTAAAAGTTTTATGTTACGGAAGGAGTATTATTTATTGGCTCTTTTTTAAGCTGTTGTGCTATTTGTGCTGTTGAGATTTTGCGTTTTCTAATTTGTCCTATGATTTTTAAAGTTTTAAGATGTACCCTAACGGCTTATTTGGTAGCCGATCATAAATAGAGGTAATGAGAATGCATTTATGACTAGATTTAGAAAGAAAATCAAAATTCATTCCCAGGATGGTGCTATATTAACTCCAATTTATCTAAATTTCTTCACAAATATCCATTCTCATCTAATACCACCCTTCCACATGGTAATGGATGGTAATGGAAAATAATAAGAAATTTCAAGTTTTTTATGGGGAGTTTGAAAAATATGTTTTCTATGGGGATTTTGAAGTTTTTCCTTAACAAATTACACTCATTACCGCAATTCATTACCAACAACCAAACGGGCCGAAGTTTACTTAATTTTCTAGGAGGTCGTTTGGTTCAACCATTTAACCTTATTTCCCCTGAAAGTTTAAGTTTTTGGGAAATAACTAAATGGCCTTATGCTCGGATAACATGAAATATCAAAAGCATGGGATGAAATAAAATTTCCAAGAAAATGAAAATTTTCATGAATTGTAGGAAATTATTGAACGACCTTTTCTTTGGTGATTACAAATTCTTGTGTCTATTACGAATTTTTAAAGTCAACCAAACATTTTTAACCATTTCCTAGTAACAAGACAAAGGAGTTTATTTTCCATGAAATTAGACTTTAATTCCCATGGAAACTAACTTCCTACGGTGAACCAAATAAGTTCTAAGTTGTGCTCTTTGCCATTAAAATTTGATTAATTTTTTTGTTACTTTCGACTTAATTATCCTTTAATATGATTTTTAGCCATTAAACATTTAGATCGAGGACGGTATATATTTAGGAAATTTTCGGAAAAAGGATAAAATAAACAAAAACTAATGAATTTTGTAACTTAGTACTCCCTCCATAACATAAAATTAAACTTTCAACAATTAGTTTTACAAGTATTTTGAGGAAGCGGTTTAAGCGTGTACGTAACATGCGTGCAAAATCAATTGTTGAAAGTTTTATGTTACGGAGAGAGTATTAATTAATTATATAATGTACAATGCATGACTTAAATGAATAAGTTAGTTTAGAGGTAGAACTGAGAATTTTAAAAATAATGGATAGGTACAGCCGTACAGCCTACAAAACACAAAACTTTTTTAAAAAAATAATAAATAAACCTTTATTATTTATTTAACTTTTTTTTATTGTTTTGTAGAGAGCCATATGCAATAATGAACCCTCACATACAACTCTTCCCTCACATGCTTGGAACCTTCATTAATCATTACTCATAATTCTCTTGGTTTAATTAGTCAATTCTCTTCTCATTCCATTCATACATATATATATATATATATATATATACTTCCCTATATAAATAACTTCTCTACTAATCTTTTATATATACACTCCTCCACATAATTAATATACATCATCAACATTTTCAATAACAATTTTTTGCATTAATTAATTCCAAAAAAAGAGCTTATTAATGAAGTTAAGGAGGTTAATAATGAAGCTTAAATGGAGCATGAAGTTGTTACAACCAGTCCGTACAATGCCAAGCACCAATGATTACGATGACGAATTTGAGAGTATGATGATAACCACCACGACAGCCGCCACAAGGGCGGTGTCAGCCACCGTGGAGGAGGTGGTGCCGAAAGGCCATTTCGCGGTGTTGGCCGGGGAAGAGAAGTTTGTGTTGGAGTTGAAGTTTCTTAAGAATCCAGGGATTTTGAAGCTGTTAAAACAAGCTGAAGAAGAGTTTGGGTATCAACAAGAAGCTGGTGCATTGGTTGTTCCTTGTATGCCTCATGAGTTACAAATGATATTATTATACCATAATAATAGTTACTTGTAGCATTCACAAGATTTTTTAATTAATTTACTTTTCTTGTGTTGATGCAATTTATATAATTAAACTAAGATATAGCTATACATTTTTTATAGTGGGGCCAAGACAAAGGCTTCAATTCATTAATCAAATTCTTGCAATAATTACTATATTTGGTTGTAAGTGAATTCTTGTAACAAACTTTTTTCTTTCTCTTTTTGGAAAGCTCTAGACATGAAATTGTAAAATTAACCTCAATTTAAAACATTCAATCTAATTAAACTTAACCTAATTTGTATTAACAAATAAACCTAAAGTCATATCATTATGGTCCATTTGTACCACCCGTCGACCACCCATCAGGGGTAATTAATTAGCAATTTAGCCCTACCACCAACCATCATCCAATAGCACGACCTCTTACTATCCAATATCCATTTTAAGGGTTGGCAAAAGTGATATATACTCGATTACCCAACCTAAATGACCCGACCCGAAAATCAAAATCTATCCAAATTCAATCGATATTATGACCTGAAATAGACCCGATCCATACCCGACCCTACCCAACCCGAATTACCCAAACGTTAAAAGTGTGCAATATTGTTTATTATGTCTTTTAAATATATTTGGAGAAAATCCGAATCTAACCTGACCCAAATCCGAACCGAGACCAAAAGCCCTTCAACTCGACCCAAATGACAGAATGCCACATCACCACCTATAACCATATTCAATACCCACCACCCACCAAAGCCTAAAAAATACTGTGAAACCAAAACAAAAAAAAAAACTCCAAAACCACTATTAAAAAAAAAAATTGCCGGATGAAACATTTTAAAAACTTTTTTTTGCGAGATGAACCTTTTTTACAAATTTTATCAACTTAATACCATCTAATTTTTTTGCCAGATGAAACCTTTACCATATTTTCCGACATTGACTACTTATTTTCGCTGTTAACTTGTCTTTTTGCGAAACCCTATACATAAGGTGATGCCTAGCCGACCTTTAAAGAAGTAAAGGAAGAAGGAGCAGGATGAAGATCAAGAGAGAAAACAGGCAAAAAGTTACACGAAACAAGACAAGTGCAACGATTGTAGAGTTCTTGGATATTACCAAAGAAGAGTCAACGCCGGAAACAAGTAGTCAATGTCGGAAAATAATGTCAAAGTTTCATCTGACAAAAAAAATTAGGTTCAAGTCTTTAAGATTTTATGTTGCCAAAGTTTTTTTAAAAGGTTTCTTCTCAGCAATAAAAGTTTTTTAAATGTTTCATGTGACAAATAATCCTTAAAAAAATGATGCTTTCACGCACACATCATTAAATTCAAACAAGTCCAAGCTAGTGGCTCTCCAATTTGTGAAGGTGGACAACAATGTTGGCTTGAATCAAAGAATCCAAAAGGTGGATGCAAGAATGGTGGTTCGTTCTCCAATTTATGAAGTTGGACGGTGATGGTGGCTATTCGTGAAGGTGGATGACGATGATGGCTCTCCAATCCAATAAGGTGGATGACAGGTTTGGAAAAATTAGGGTGGTGCGTGTGGCAACTCTATGAATATGTTGGTGGTGGTAGGTCGACACTGTTGGTAGTGTTTTTTTTTTTTTGATACGCCGGTAATGTATTACATTAAAATCACTTTGTTTTATAGCTAATACATAATTAGATATTATACAAATATACATATAAATTAATCAACATTTGTTGGGAAGAAGCTCAATTCCCAAATTACAACTCGCTTTTTCTTAATTCGTTCTACGTTAGCATGTTTTGTGAGACTGATTTTTTAGATGGTACTAAACTACTAATGCCACTAACACGAAATGATTATTCAAATTAAACAAATAATTATATAGTGTTTGCTTATAATGCATAGTGGGCAGGAACGGAGCTATGATTGTAAAGACTCCGTGCAATATCTCAAAAATAGGCCCTTACAACCCAACTTAAAAAAATATTGCACATGAGGCCATTTCCTTTATCACCAATGTTGAAGTCGTTCTAGCTTTGAAGTATCTAGTTGTCTTCAACTTACACGTTAGTATCAAGTTTCCTATAAGTCTCTTTCACGTATTGCACTTCACGTTAGTTCATGAGGAAGCACTAATATTTTATTTATTACTGAGAAGCTGATAATTAACCACATAAAAACAACAATGAATACGAGTGCATATAAGTCATGTTTGAGTATAAATCACAAGGTAGCTACTAAGTGCGCTTCCCACATCGGGTAAGCTATGATGTTAATCAGGGGAATAAAGTTCGGAAATAAAACATACATGTGAATAATATTAACTATTTCGATAATTCAAAGCTTACTTGCCGTCATTAACAGTTTAACATAGTTTATTGTGCGAGCCTGATAAGTTGGTTCAGCTTTCGGTGACATATTCACGTTTCTAAGCAATTCAACTAGAGGTATCTTCCGCTTGTCTTTATGTGCTAACAGCTTGCTAGCTGAAATCTCTAGTTTCTCTCAACCATAAAGTATCATTGTTGTCGGCTTGTCAGACTTGAAGTCCACATGATTATGCTAGAGCTTCTTTGTTTGATGAAAATGGATGTCAAAGGAGTCCTGACATGTCAAACTAATATGTGCATACTTATAAACTTAAGTTGTCTCAAAATGAAGTCGCAAGTATTAGCAGATGTTATCACTTAGGAACAATTCGGAATGATAAATACATTCATATCATAACTAATCATGCAGAGTCATACCTAGTTGCCTGCTTCGGGGCGAAGGTTTACTTACGTGGCATGTGTACAAATTAATAGTAAGTTAAGCTAGCTAACCGTAAGGTGATGCTTGCTAATAAAGGTGCAACATGTTGCAATTTACGAAATACATACCAGTACCAGGTAGCTGAGAAGGGTACATACATAGCTGGAGACATACCATGTTGGAATAGTTATATGCAGCTTACTGAAACCATGAACGGGTTGCTGGGAACCATGTATGGGTTGCTGGAAACCGGCTACAGGTTGCTGGGAACTAGCTACAGGTTGCCGGGAATTGTCTACAGGTTGTTGGGAATCGGAGTTGCTAGGAACTAGGGTTGCTAGACCCGTTTACAAGTTGTTGGAACCGTCTACAGGTTGCTGAGAATCAGAAATCGTCAAGATGACAATTTAAGGTTGGAACGGGCGATAGCTAGACTAAGGTACGGAAAATAAATGGCGAAAAATAAAAGAGAGAAGACACAAGAAAGTGGTGACGCGGAAAACCCAAGAACAAGGGAAAAAACCGCGAGTGGCTATGAGTCCACCAATCCACTATGATTCGGGCATAAAAGACGTTTAGTACACGTACAATATTTCGAATAATATACATTGAAAATGGCTTAAACTAGCTGAGTAGCACCCTTGGGGTATGGGCAACATGCCATGCTTCTTTCAAGTACAAACGATAATTGTCTGGTTAGATATGCTAAGCAGAGTATTTCTGGGTTGTGTAGATACGGGTTTGCAATAGGGTTTTTTCTCTTGTTTTCTGATCGAATCCCCCTTATCTGCCTTCCTTGAACACTTATATAGGCACAAGTACTGTTGACCCATGCTGCCCACTCTCCTAGAAAATAGGTAAGTGGTCCTTAGTGGTTTGACTTGGTAAAACTACTTGCTGAAATGTAGGAGTTTGTTGCTGATATTCCTCCTGGCCTTCTGCTACGCGGGTTGCTTCCTTTTGTTTTCTCTAGAGTAATGTATAAGTGATGATGAAGATAATAATCTGGCCTTTTACAACTGATTTTTCTCTTATTTAACTAACTAATTCGCCAAGCTAGCCGTTTCATTAAATGAGGAACAACCTCCTAATTTCTTGGGATGCGTGAGACCAAGTGGGATGACTCTTTCAAGCCACGTCAGCACGCCTGCCTCTTTTCTAGGAACTAACTCCTATTCCTTAGGTAGCCTTGCAACAATCATGGTGACCAATTCTTGCCACGTCAGCGCACATCCCCTATTATTCAGCCACTTCTCATTTGACTTTGGCACTTAGTCTGAATTACAACTCGTGCTTCCTTCCAGAATCTTCTAACGTAGACCTGCATCTCTGCTCCTCGGCTTTACTTGCTTCTCAGCTTGAACCCGATACCTAGCACCATCCAACTTATGAACCTGATCCAACTTATGTTCCAGCGTACGCTCAGCTTATGTACAAGATCTAGCTTATGTTCCAGCTTATGAACCCGATACCTAGCACCATCGGCTTATGTATCTGTTCCTGCTTATGCTCCTGCTACTCTCGGCATGTCCTTGTCTTATAACCTGTAACTCTCGGCTTACCAAGCTGAGCCTCGGCTTCCTACCTGTAATCAGGTTAGCTAAAATGCACCATAATAGTAGGTCAAGAGTGTTGGTACTTTTTTTTTTTTTTTTGATACGTCGGTAATTGATTACATTAAAATCACTTTGTTTTATAGCTAATACATAATTAGATATTATACAAATATACATATATATTAATCAACATTTGTTGGGAAGAAGCTCAATTCCCAAATTACAACTCGCTTTTTCTTAATTCGTTCTACGTTAGCATGTTTTGTGAGACTGATTTTTTAGATGGTTACTAAACTACTAATGCCACTAGCACGAAATGATTATTCAAATTAAACAAATAATTATATAGTGTTTGCTTATAATGCATAGTGGGCAGGAACGGAGCTAGGATTATAAAGACTCCGTGCAATATCTCAAAAATAGGCCATTACAACCCAACTTAAAAAAATACTGCACATGAGGCTATTTCCTTTACCACTAGTTTATTAAAGTTTTATTGTTTATATTAAAAAAAATAGAATAATATACAATTTGAGGCCCTTTGATTCAGAGGCCCTGTGCGGTCACCCACCCCACACGGGCCTAGAACTGCCCCTGATAGTGGGGTATTAAATAAAACAAGACAAAAAAATAAGGGTAAAGTAGGAAGAAAATAGAATGATAAATTGATAAAAATAAGATTAAAGTTGTGAAAGTTTATATGGAAGCCATAAAGACAATAAAGAAAATGACACAAAATAAATTTGAAAATACGGAAAATGATAAAGGCACATCCAATATTGATATGGGCACACCTTTATGTGAGAGCACAATTTTCTATTTTTCTCTCATAAAGCCATAAAAGGATATATTCATATCAGTATTGGGTGTGCCAATATCTCTCTGGAAGTCCGGAACATCCATTATATAGCAAGTAATTTGGGATGCAATGAGTATAAAGGTTTTAAACAACTGGAAATATATAGATTTTAGTTTTTTAAAACCAGAGACTACTTAGGACAATACAAAATATAACTCTAAACCATTTTATGGCTAAGACAAGAAGCAACGAAGAAACAAGGGCTGGGGGGCAAGCAGGAAGTTAGATTCAATGCAGATTCAGAATGTACTTGACTAAGTCTACTTGATCCACTTCAACTACAACTACCAAAAAAAATACCATTATTTGTACAATTTTACCTACTTGATTATGTTATGATTCGTGCTTATGATTTCAAGTTCGAAAATCATAAGCACGAATCAAGAGAAAACGATCACTGGTGCCCATGAAGAACCAAACATCCGAGCATATGCGAATAAAACTTTTAGTACTTCGAACATAAGATTAATGGGGCAGGAGGCACGGAGCCACCCAGAGCAGTGGCTCCAAACTCACCTCGGATTCTTGAGGATTGATTCCTCGTACCACCAATAAGTTGCTAGCTAGGTTTTCCTTACCTTATCACAAAAATTAAGGTACATCAAAGTTCTCTGAGGTGGTGAGGTTAAACAAATAATAATACATTGATAGGTAATTTTTTTATATGAACATACTAAGAACCTATAAAAATACAGTAACATTCCAATTCCCAGTTTTTTCACAATAGCAAACCAATACATGCTCATTTCTTCCTTGATCTTTAAGATCATTATATTATTTTACCTCTGAGCAATTACTTGGACCGACGGGCTCACTCAAGCAATAAGCTATAGCATTGACAGCAGCTTCAACTGAGGCTTCTTCACCCTACAACAAACATAAAACCGCTGCTTCAAAAAACACAGAAAAAAAAAAACCCTATGCTATGAAGTAAATGATAAGTAACACTTTGACAATGGACTTTCACCTTTTCTTTCCAGTAGAATATGTTACCATATTTCCCGGCCAAACGACTCCAGAAACTCCGCGGTATGTCCAGATCAACTTGGGAGCCCACGTTAAAATTCAATATATTGCCTATCAATACAGTCAGTATAATTAGTCACAAAATGCACCAGCAGGAAATTTGTCTAACAAGATTCTCTATGAGAATTTTATTACAGTATTAGTTTTTTCGGTTTTTTCATGGGATACCCTTGAGGTTTTACGAAATTCATGAGTTACCATGTTGTTTCTACAGAATAGCCTAAGATTTTAAACAAATTTAGGGGTTGATATGACTAAAAAAATGCTAGTTTTTCGATGTTATTTAAATGTTTTCAAATAAATTTAAGAATCGGAATGGGGGTGTAATAAAGAAAGAGCATTACTTGATTATAAGTAATTGGAAAAAAATCATAAAATCAATGTTCATTAGTTCTAAAAGGGTAAATTGTACAATTCCTTAAGACCAAGAGAGGGTACATGGTGAATTCCTAAGACAATAGGGTACCTCGTGAATTTCGTAAAACCTGGGATACCCTGTGGGAAAAAAAGAAAAATTACCAAAAGTAGGATCTGCTACAAACACAATTGTTCTATCATCAACTTGCCAATAATCCTTGATTGCCAATCCTGTGAGGAAAACATGGGTTTTAATTTTGTAATCTTCCAAAATGTAGGTTTTTGAGGAGAATTTCTGAAAGAAAACTCTGGCTACCAGGTGTATCAGGGTAGTTCTGTGCTAATATTCTCAACTTGAATCCTGTGTCTTTCTCAATCTCAGCAATCTTATCTGCGAGTCGCTTTTCCTGGGAAATTGTCATTGCAGCACAAGGATGACTCTTTTAGAAAGAAGTAAATAAATTTTGTTGCCTGCTATTCTACACTCTTCTGTGTCACATGCATCTCTATTTCTTTCTCTCCATTAAAACTCACAAACAAGTTTTGTATAGCAGTCTGTGCAAGCTTATTTGTTGCAAATAAAAAGAAATGGAGGTAGCTATTAAAAAAAAAAAAAAAACAAGTACATATTAAGTCTCTGTTCTTTAGGACTGATCTGGTTTGATCTGATCTGATCTGATTTGTTTTGAGTTTGTCTGATCTGATCTGATCTGATTTGAGTTTTTCTGATTTAATTTTATTTTTATTTTTATTTTTTTATTAGGGACAAAAATTTAATGAGCCCAAAGCCTCAAGCTCATTTCATTTCACCTCTTCAGTATTTTACTTTTCATTCTTTTCAAACCCTTCATTCAATCTGACTCCAAAACCGTCACCGAAAAAGTCGACCGAATAATCACCGTCGGAAAAGTCATTCCGAAAACCGTCGTCGGACAAGTCGTCCCGAAACCGTCGCCGAAAAACGCGGCCTGCAAATCGTCGCCCGGAAAGTCGGCCAAATAATCACCGCCGAAAAAAGTCAGTCCGAAAACCGTCGTCGGAAAAGTCGTCCTGAAAATCGTTGCCGAAAAACTCAGCTTGAAAATCGTAGCCGGAAAAGTCGGTCGAATAATCACTGCCGGAAAAGTCGACCGAATAATCATCGCCGGAAAATTCATTCCGAAAATCGTCGTCGGAAAAGTCGTCCCGAAAATCGGCGCCGAAAAACTCGGCTTGAAAATCGTCGCTGGAAAAGTCGGTCGAATAATCACCGCCGGAAAAGTAGACCGGATAATCATCGCCGGAAAAGTCATTCCGAAAACCGTCGTCCCGAAAATTGTCGCCGGAAAAGTCGGCCGAATAATCAACGCTGAAAAAGTCAGTTCGAAAACCGTCGTCGGAAAATGTCAAGCGGAAAAACAATGCTCGAAATAATAATAATAATAATAATAATAATAATAATAATAATAATAATAATAATAAAGAGTAATAATGTCTTATCTGATCTGATTTGACTAAGTCTGATCTGATCTGATTACTGTAGCTTTTAAGTCCAAAAGAACAGGGTCTAAGCCTATGATACCAGATTTCACACTCTAACCCTTACTAATTGAAATTAAGCTCTGAGGTGAGGGTTGAAACTTGAAGCAAATCCCCAACATTCTAGTTTGAAATAACGACTTCGGCCAAAACAAGCCTAATGCAATGTACTTACTAACTTAGGTATGTCAAAGTAAATGCATCTTCACTATTTTCATTTACATGTTTATTTCAAAGAAAGTGAGAAATTCCAGGCCTCTTGCCACAGTAATCTCAGACAACATGGTATTTTATCATTTGCAGGTTACACCAAAAGCATGCGAATGCAAAGCACTCGTATTATGGCCTGATATATGAATATCTTATCTAGACAACGGGTGCCTTTTCTTCAACTTACTTTGTAAGCTTTAAGGGCTTATCAAATAAGTCATGTATAATAAGTTCCAATTAGTTCTTATAAGTTCTAATATGTTCCGATTGGTTCTTATAAGTTTTGATGAGTTCCAATCGGTTCCTATAAGTTCAAATACCTTCCAATCAGTTTTTGTTAGTTCTAATAAGTTTCACTTAATTCTTATAAGTTCTAATAATTTCCAATCAGCCTTATCAGGGTCAATCGGGTCAAGCATAATAATTTCCAATCAGGGCCAATCAGATTTAATAAGTTCTTATTAGGAAATCATCAGGGTCAATCAGGTGCCATTAGTGCCGATCAGAGCAGGTTTCATTGATTGAAAAGAATGCACGCACCCAACCAAAAGATTTATACAGGAGAGCATTTCAATGCTCCTTGTGTTGGTAAGAAAATCCTATGCAACTTCATAGTACAGCTTAATGAGGACAGGAAAAGAAAGGACATACCTGTCCAGCAGAGAGGAAGCCAGCAACATCAATAACTGCAGTGTATTCCTTAGGGAGCAGTTCAGGCTTGTTAACACCTGTTTTGGCTTCAGCATACCCAACTCCTGCAAGGTGTAATGCATTCCCTGAACTTAGCTGTTATGCAACCCAAAGTTATCCAATAGGTATCTTGATTATTTACTGGTATGTATGCATTCTAATAGCTTCATAAGAACCATTTGCTTAGTTGCTAAACTTGGTAACAGCTAAAACATCAGATGTGAAGCATATAAAGTAGTACAATAATTTTGTATGACAATAGAATTACTTCAAACATTTACTAAACTCTATCAAACAATTAACGGCCCGTTTGGTTGTTGGTAATAAATTGTAGTAATGGTAATGAATTTTAAGTGTAATTTGTTAAGGAAAAACTTTATAATCCCCATGTAATACATATTTTTCTTTCCCAAACTTGAAAATTCTACTTATTTTCCATTACCATGAGGAGGGTGGTATTAGATGGGAATGGATCTTTGTGAAGAAAACTAGATAAATTGGAGTTAAACTAGCACCACCATGGGAATGTTGATTTTCCTTCCAAATTTAGTTATAAATTCATTCCAATTACCACCATTTATAACCGGCTACCAAACGGCAAACGGGTCGTAAAGAGATGTAAATATTGTTAAGTACTGAAAGTAAAGCAAGTAAAGTAGCATACAAAAACGAAGTTAAAATAAGATAACTCCTTAATCTCGAACAGCGGTATATAATTTCAATATTGCCAAACTATAAAAATTGTTCACCAATCTATCAACCCTTTGAGGTTTATAAGAGTATAGCTAGAATATCGTCCAGAGGACATTATGTGTGGGGAGAAAGATAAAATTTGTAACAAATTGAACATGAATAAATGATTTAGTATTGATGGATTTATCAAAAGATAAATAAAGACATATTATATCCTAATTGCACAACTGTGGAGAGCTCCACAAAAGCACTACATACCTTGATATTGACTCTCGCTATTGTACACACCTAATTCTGGCACCTCAGTTAGCTCCCAACGGTCTATGATGAATGTACCATGTTGCACAGGTCCAGTCTTGAGCTAGTATGCCAAAATGCCACCTCTTTACCCCTCTCATACCACTCTCACACTATTTATAGGCGTTTTAGAGGTTCACAACTCGTTTTGGGATTTTTCGGACATTTTTTAGGATTTTTATTAATTTATTTTTATTATTTTTCATGCATATTTATTTTCTAAGGGCATTTTAGTCACTTTCCATTCCATCAAATAATTCTTCTAGGTTAATTACATTTTTCTAGAATTTTTGGTAATTTTCCACAATTTTCTGATTTTTTATACATTTTCTATGAATTTTTGAAACAATTTTCGTTCTTAGGGGCATTTTAGTAATTTTACATCTGCATCGTCAACTTTTTCTCCACTTTTCACTCATTTATATTTTTCTAGAATTTTTCCATATTTTTCCTTATTTTTTTGACATTTTTAGCACATTTTTCTAAAATAGTCCGAAAAACCCGAAAACGGTTTGAGAACAGTCCAGAATGGCCCGGATTATTCCGGAACCTCGCAGGATCTCCCGGAATCTCAAATATTACAGTAATCAACCAATGATTCCCGTAATCGTATTATAATCGTATAATAATCTCGGACATCACGCGCAAAATAAGTGAAACAATCGACCCGGATCTAGACCTGACCTGCGCCTAGACGCAGGTCACAACATACTGACCTGCGTCTAGACGCAGGTCGTATTACTGGACCTGCGCCTAGGCGTAGGTCTGGTGTCCTCCGGGGACGATTTTTGCCTCTTCTCGCCTATAAATATAACCCTTCATTCGACTTTTCAAACACACGTTCAAACTTCATACTTTCTGCTCTTCTCTCTACTACATATTCTCTCTCTAAAAATCATTCAAAAACTCTGTCAAAATCAATATTAAGCACATATAAAACACATTCCAAGCATTTTCATTCACTGATCCTGGTATTTGGCGCACTAATCTTGAGACCGTTATCGACTGACGCACATTCCGGTACACATTTCTGAGACCCTTTTTATTCAATATCAATATGTTTTCTTTTCTTTTAATTTTCATTTTAATCCATGACTTGCGTTAATCATGATAACATGTGAATTTTGTTGTTTTGTTCGCGCAGATCTATGTATTGATTCATGCACTTTTTTTTTATTTATAAATCATGTCATGCATTATTTTTTTTTGCATTTTTCATGTCATCTCCATGTTTATTTTTCATGCTTTTTTTTTTAATCTATGATTTTTTTTGCATCATTCCATGTAGCATTTTTTTATTTTTTTTATTTTGATGAACTATTTGCACGGGATTCGAGATACGTTCGCACTTTCATTTTTCACTTTTTCGTGCCATCGTCGTGTTGAACTTTATTTTATGTGATTCATGTGATTTGAACCTTGATTTCTTTTGAACTTTTGGACTCATTCTAGTGTAATAATATTGAGTAAATTCCAAAGTGGTCACAAAACAATTTTAGGCTGATTTGTGCATTAATCTAAACCGACTTAGTAATTCGCGAATTAGGACTAAAATTGAGTTATCTCTGTTGCTCTAAAATTAAACAATGATCTTACAAAAGAGACCTAGTAGAGACCGCTTGCAGGCGGGCGGGCCCAATGCACGATTGGCTCGTAACCTGTCCCCGAACCCATACTCTGGTGTACGACCATATGAGGCCGATTGCTCCTGGATTTTGGTACTTCTTCGGTGCCCGTGGACCGTATAAACGCACGGTGGCGACTCCTACTAGTCCGTATTCACGTACGACATCAACGAGCATTCAAACGACTCGTGACGTAGGCGACCAGGTAAAAACGACCCCTACAGCTATGTTTAGTTCAAACTTATTTTTGTTAATGGGATCTAATATGAGCTTATTTTTTCTGATGAATCGAATATGAACTTATCTCCGACTTTGACAAAACTTTGACCCTCTATATCTTCAAAGAAAATCAACAAGAGGATTTTGTATTGTGTTTACGATGAACACTCAATGAAAAGATTCAATAAGCAAGCAAGTGATTAGATAGAAAACTTTATGACTTTCCACACCTCGGGAAATGGCTAGTAAATCAAGTTGATTTTTTTAGCAAATTTATCAAATGGCATTTTTGTAATTTTGTTGAAAATAAATTACCAAAATACCCCCTATAGAGTTGGTGCTCGGATCCCTACCCCTAAAGTTTGTCAAAATTACCTTAAAATACCATTTGAGATACAAACTTTGTATCTCAAATTGATTTACTGGTCATCCCTCCACCTCGGTATTAACCCCAACAATAACTTATTTAGAGTCACAACTCACAAAGGGTAATGTTAAGAGTCAAGCACTATGAGCATTCAACAATATTCAAAGCTAAATCAAAACTGAAATCAATGACTTAATTGTGTAACATCCAAATTAATAACTTACACAATCAATCACCATAATCAACCAGAAATTATGAAGCTTAATTGTCATGAAAACTCCTAATAATGCCTCATAACATCCAAGAAATCCAAAAAAAAAGTCTAATATATTTTCAACAAAATTACAGAAATGTCATCATGATATTATACATTTTTGTGATTAATGTGGAATTGCCCAAAAATTTTGTTGTTAAAGTTCTGTCCTGTATAAATTCTAGTACTCTTTTTTTTTGGGTTAGGAATTAATGAAACATAAAATTGATTTCTTATCCAAAATTATCAACAACAATAACAACAACAACAACAACAAAGCAAAGGCAATTACCAAAAATTCTCCAAAATCTACCTAAAAAAGCAAATAAGAAGAAGAGGAAAAAGAGGGTTACCATTAAAAGAGAGAGCAAGAGCAAGAGAAGCAGAGAAAGCCAGTTTGAGAGATTTAGAGGCAACTTGAGAAGCCCAATTCCGAAAATGGGTTGGTTCTACTGTTACTGCTACATTTGGCGCTGTGGAGATCATTCGAGTTGCTCTATGACTGGGTCTTACGGCATTCACATGCCATGGAAGATGCTGGACTCCCATGGGAAAGATAGTTGGATAAGCTAGACAAATTGGGACTTTCTTATTTTTCTTTGTTTATCATTTTTTTCCTTTGCACAATACCAAAGTAGAGCAAGCTATTTTAGTCGCTAATCAATGTTGTTGTGGAGGATCGGTTAGGTTTCATTTTAGTTGGAATGCTAACGGAAAATGATTTTGGCACTTTCAAATTTGATTTTGACACTCATCCCCTCTCACATGAATGGTAATATTGAGGAGTGCCAAAATCAAATTGGAGAGTGCCAAAATCACTTCCTTGACTAACCTATGTACGTTTTTACATTATCTTTTTAAAAATAAATAAATATATGTTCTAATATTCATTTGGTTAATTTTTAAATTTAAATAATAATGATCATTAATCTTATACTAATGTTCATATGAGTACAGTTAAACTATATATCACGTAAATACAATTCTATCGGCACACGTGTATACCTTTAAAAGTTTGAATTTGTAAATAGGGGCATTCCAACTTTCAAGCTTCTCTTGTTGATAATTTATGCGAAATCATAGCTAATTCGTAAGTTCTTTTTCTCTAATAGCCACAACTTGGTGGTTCATTTGGTTTTCCCGTAATTTTTTGTCTTTAAAAATGAAATAACCACAATTCCGCAAATCTCACTTCAAATCCACCACATCGAAAATTGGAACAATAAAAGAGACGACGATTCTAATCTCTTTGCAATCATAATCATAACTATTGGCTTCTTAATTAGAGATAGCCATGGTAACATTATGTTATCAGATGCGAAAAAATATCTTCGAACTCCATTTTATTTGCAGAAGCCTTAGCCCTTGAAGAAGTAATAAAAAGGTTATCATCTGAGCATGCATATAATCCAAGGCAAAGGAAATAACCTATAACCTAGTAGTTATTAATTATATTCGTTATGTTTGGAAAATTTCTTGGAAAATTCATAATTTAATTGAAGAAGCTCTCTTAGACCTTAACAATTTTTGTTGTTATACTATTAATCATGTTTATAGGGAATATCTGAAATTTCAAAAATCCAAATCTAAAAGAGAAACTCGATGCCATCGTAAAATTGCTCTATTAAATAAGGAAAATGACATGCTATCAAGCTTTTATGAATTTCAACATTTTTATTAGGTAAGAAAATTCGTTCTTTTCAGCTACACATATGGGTAAGGCGATGATAGTAATAAGATTTAAACCACGAATCCTATTGATACAAGGTATGAGTGGACACCACTTTATCATTCTTCTCAACCTATAAGTTCCAACACTTGCTAATTGATTTAGTAGTTTAGTTTGGAAATCTAGCTAAGACTACTTTAAATAGATTAATTTGCAGTTCAAGTTAACCACTTAAGAATAAAAAGAAAAAGATTTTTGTAATCAAGCACCATATTCACCAATTTCGACATTTATTTTGTAATTATAATTTCATTTTTTAGTCAAATTTTTTTTAGAGAATATTCATATTAGTCAATTATCATGCTCTATTAGGGTTTTATTCCTTGATCATTTTCCTAAATTAACTCAACCACTCTTTTTACAACAATCTGTAAAATTTTCCGGCTACATTTTTTCCAAATAGAATAAATCCTTAATATTCAATTCAATACAATCATTACAAATAATCTTCCTCATAACTAACCTCATACAATTGCAATTCTTAGATCTCATCATCAATTTTTTTATGCTACAAATAAGATTTGTTGATGTTTTACCTATTTGTCACTTTTCAATCGTTGATTTCTGGCATCATTGCCTTATAAAATTTTCCCCTTTTGTAACCCTAGGAATGTAATTCTTCAATATTCAATAATTTTTTACTTGTGAAATTGAATTCTTTACCGCGTTGCTGATGATTGAAAAAATAGTGGATTGTGAAGGGAAATCCATGAAGGAACTAAAAAGAGAGGCTGGTGAAATTGATGATTATATTTTTTCTTTAATATAAAAAACTAGATTAGATGCTCGTGCGATGCACGGTTGACACAAAAAAAATATTAATTTTATAAAATAATAATTAATTTTCATCTTAATAATAATTTTAAAAAAAAACATTTTAAAAAAATAAAGCAAAATAGTGGCCAAAACTATGATTCTAAACATACGAAGTAAATTTTTTTTGAAGATTTAAAAGAAAACATTTAGAAAATTAAAAGATGGTAGGAGTATTAAGTCAAACATAACACCAACAATTGCATAAAATAATAACATATGTACTGAATGATTTAAGCATACTTTATTTTAGTATGTATATATATAGTCATAGAGTTATATATGATAGATAGATTAGGCTTATAAAACCTTTTAATCAAAATATTAATTAAATTAATTAAAATATAGCACTGTGTTGAAAATATAAGAATAATTAATGTAGTTTTGGAGGGAAAAAATTGAAGGAGAGCATGACACATGTCCTTTTATGAAGTATGGATGATGTCATCTTTATTTTGTTTTAGTATATATATATTATTATTATTATTATAGATATAGATTATAGATAGATTATAGATACTGAAACAACAAAAATGACATCATTTAGGGGTGAGGTGTAGCTATAGTTAAGTTGGTAGGGTAGTACCAGGTCTATCTAATAATTTACGCTAAAATTGGCCCAGGCCCGACTATCAAGCCTTAGGCCTAGCCCACTCATGACCACTTCTAATACGAAGTATTAATAATGTTTGATCAAATTCTCCGGTCAACAAAATTTCTTGATGCAAATCTGTGCACACATAAAATACTAGGAATTTGCTTCATATATATATAGAATAGAAATCATACAGTTTTTAAACTTCATTCATGTCCTATAAAAAGATATCAAATGGGATGCTCCAAAGGATAGTGAAGGGAGAATAACACAAAAAAAATGCAAGTTCAAGCCACAAGTTTAAACAAAACACCACCAGAAACTACTACAGTTGAAGCAACTGTTTAAGGAAAATATATAGGCCAGTTGAAGTAGTACGAGTCTCGAGTTTCTTTGTCCATTTCATTCCACTGCAACAAAAAGAAAACAGACAAGTTAAAGACAACTTTTAACTAATACGAGTGCATTCTCTTCACCTTAAAAAAAGTTTCATATCTAACAAGTTCAATAAGTTTTGATCAGGTCCAATCAGATGTGACAAGGTCCAATTGTTTTTTATAATCAGGGCTAATTAGTTTACAATCAGGTCTAATAAGTTCAATTAGGTTCAATAAGTTTAATAAGTTCATGTCTAATAAGTTGAAGATAATGCACCTTCATTTGCAACTTTTGAACATAAATCTATAATTTTGACGTAATCACGTAACCATATAAAATTTATATAAAAAAGTTGTGGTTTTATGCTAAAAAGTTTTATCGAGTAATTTTTTTAGTGAAAAGTTATTCCGTTAGACGATGGAAGATTTTTTTATAATGCGGGTGGAGTTAGGCCTTGAACGAGGCCCTACTGCAAGTCGCCCGATTCAATTGGCTAACACACATATCTGAAAGGGGTATTTAGTGCAGCAATCAAACTGAATCATGAAATAACATACCTTGAATTTATACGGTTCATTTTTGGCCTTCGCCTTCTTCCAATGGTGGTGTTCATACATCATAGCTCTGTCATGCCAACTACAAAATTGCAATTTCCAGTATGAGAAGACTGACTGTGTTAACTTGTCTGTGAAAGAAAAAATAACCTAATGCTGGATTTTTTATTTTTTTTATTTTTTACTTAGAACCAAAAGTAGAGATCAAAATACTGATTAGCAGGATGACTGCATCAAAGTTAAGAACTTTTGGCACTAATTTGTTATTTAGAAAGCTAAAAGCAACTAGCTTAATTCTATAATTACCCTCAGGATTATGCTCACTTACAACTTACAAGTATTAGTTTGTTGCATTAAGCTCTTTTATACAATTATACTTACTGCCTTACTGGTCATTACACCCTACCCTAACCTGTCTTAAAAGATCTTCAAGTTTCAATGGTAACATATTCAAACAACACTATCCACAAGAATCATCACGGTCTTTGTTAATGGTTAAGAGCTCGTTTATTGTAATAAAGAACTTTTTGCGAAAATGTGTGTTACGAAAAAGAAAAAAAGAATTGTGAAAACAATTACAACTAAAGGGATTCAACAAGTGAAACACAACACAGGATCACAAAGCAAATGGAAGCCAAAGAGAAGGAACTGATTTTAGTTCTAATCAGTTTCTGAGCTATAGTAACAGAAAAAACTAGAGCATTCACCGTTACATTCTCAATGACCAGATACAAACCTTCCATCATATGGGATTTGATCATTCATAGGAAAACGAAAATTTCTTTTGTGAGTCACAATAAGTAGAATAACAAAGATGCTCAGCCAACGCCCGTTCAAAAAAAAAAAAACAGATGGTCAACCAACTACGATGCCACTTCAACAATGTATAAAAAGGCTCAAGGTGTGCCAAGGCGATAGGAATTTCCCCGTGCCTTAGGTGCGCCTCACTGAAGTGTGCACCTTTTTTCTCCTTATTGAAGAGGAACAAAATTTGAAGAAAAAAAGGGTGTGCGCCTCATCGAAATCGCCTCGTCTTGACCAAAAAAGGCACATACCCCAGGTTATCTTGGGCCTCAGTGCCTTTTATACTTTTACGAGTTTTACCATAACATTTAGTTACCTTTATGCATGTTTGGATGAAAAGAATGGAAGGAGAGAGAAAGAATGAAGGAACTAGTAATCTTTACTTAAATATGGAAGGGGATGGAAAAACTAAAGAAAAACGAACTTCAAAGAAATTTGTTTTCTTCCCCTTAATCTGCAGGCAAATGGAAGCACATTGTTCACTGCCCTTAACTTCTATCCTCTTCCCTCCATAAATATAATCAAACCTGTCATTTTTAGACACAACTGTTGAACAATAACAACCAAGGGCTGCGGAGTTAGTATTCTAAAGTTTCAGCAGCTTCAGGACCTCAACTTCCTCAAGAGTAATTTCCCCTCAATGAATAGATCAAAAAGTAAAACCCATAGGGAAAGCATAATCTTTGGCATTAAACAGTAAAATAGGTTAAAACATGATAAGTAAATAAAATAAAAAAGAGCTCAAATTCTTTAATTGATATTCTCCAAAGTTATTGGACAAATCAAGCAAACTGCTCACGCTGTTAAAAGCAGTAGAATGGGAAGAAAATAATGGGGATTTAGGCCTTGTTCTTTCAGATTGAATTATTCTAAATTAAAATGAATTTAACTTAGCCGAATATCCTAGACTTGTGTTGAGCTTACTTGAGCTGAAATTAACTGAAACTACACCCAAAAACACGAGGCCTTATGAAGGGGTTTGAAACCTACTTATATTCTCATCTTAACACTACGTTTAGATAGCAATTTGGAAGGGAAAGGAGAGGGAGGTTAAAAGGAGGAAGGGGAGAGGAAAGAAAGGAGAAGGAATGTGTGCTCCATTTTCCCTCCAAATCTTTTCAACTTCGGAGGAATTACGGTTATTAAAAGAGGGAGAAAATTGGACCCTTCTCTTCCCCAACCTATTTCCCAAACAAGGAGATTTGCTCTCCTTCTTCTCCTTCCCCTTCCTTTCTCCCCAATTCCTTCTATCCAAAGTTCCAAACAATGCGTAAGGGTGTAGGAATAACGGTATGGGAATATAAAGACCATTAAGATACTTAAGAGCTAGAAATTTAACAATTCTATGTGCATCATTTCCTTACGCACACCACATAGCTTCACCATTTCTTTTTCTCACTCTCAAGAAATACCTAATGATAATTTCAACTACCAATTCACTATAATCCGCTCCTCACTTCACTTGGGGGGTTTTGGTATACAAACTTCTAGAGTTGGAAACGGATTCAATCAAAGTGTTTACTTTTCAATTTGTTTGATGAATGTCATGAATAACACTTAGTGTTTCCAAGGGGTAACATAATGCCCCAATATTTTTCGCTAGTGAAACTTGTAGTATGAAATCCTCTTTCTTTCCCCTTAATTGTTTTCATTCCACCTTTAAACCAAACAACTAATAAAGTTAACATCTATTGTTACCCTTTTCCTATCTTAACAAAATCCTTTCTATTTCATTTATGATTACCATACCCAACACCCCCTAGAATATATAAGTTGTGAAATTAAGTTAGACCCATTCGGCATAAAACAATGTAGAGTGAAGATACACAGTTCCTTTTTGCAATCAAAATTAGTTTCTTGTCAAACACTTTCTTAACTTTGAATTAGATGACCACCAGCCCTTGAGACATTGTGTATACTACAAATTCCTAGAACTGCAATAACCAGCAACAAAACTAAGCTAACTACCATATAAACCCTACAATTCTTCAATAATTCACAAAACCACAGATGACAGAAGAGAAATTACAGCGATAAAAAATCTAGGAACAAATTGAAATTGGTTTTCGAGAAAAATGATGAAAAGTTATTCACATAATACACAACATCAGTTAATAATTTTTCCAAGTGCAAAACAAAGCAATTCAAGCAACCCTAAAATCATTGAAATTCTAGGAATAATTCAAGCATCCAAAAAGGGACAATTCAAAACATGAATTATAAAAAGGAAAAAAAAAGAAGGAAGGAAAGAAAGATACAGAACTTCCATTGATTAGTGAGTTGCCACATATAAGGATTGAACCAAGTAAGAGTAGAGAAAGCAGTAGAACCAATCCAAATGTTCCAAAATCGATCTGGGTCTGCATGTGGTATCCCTGGGTCTCCTCTGTATGCATTTCCGAAGTACTTCTCCATTTTTCTTCCTTTCTTGTCCTCTGTTTGAAGGTAGTGTCTAGAGTTATTGGTGGGTGGTGTTGTGAGCGAATTTGCCTTGTTAGCGTTTTAGGGTGTGGAATTGTGGATAGAGTGAGTGAAGAAAGAGAGAGAGAGAGGGGATTATTGTGGACAAGTCTAGAAAATCCAAGCCCATTTTTTTTTTTTGAAAAAATTGTCAAAAATAAGCCAACTTTTGGCCGATCTTTCACAATTAAGTTAATCTTTTGAAAATCCAGAAATAAGCTAATTTTGTTATCATTTAAGCCAAAAATAGGTTAAACGATTATTTAATCTATTAGTTATCTGTTGTTTCAAGTTACTGTTATCATTTAAAGCAAAAAATATGTTGAATGATTGTAAAATAGTGATAAAAAGCAATAAAAAATAACATGTTAAATAATCATTTGACTTATTTTTGGCTTAAATGATAACAAGGTTAGCTTATTTCTGGATTTTCAAAAGGTTGGCTTATTTGTGGAAGATCGCCCAAAGGTTGGATTAGTCTTGGCAATTTTTCCTTTTTTTTTAATGATGACATTCGACTCAAGTAGGGCCACCTAATCTAAAATGTTGACAAGTCTTATGTGCACGCTATGCGTGCTTTAATGTATGAATATCTTATATAATAGATATTTTTATCAATATGGGTATCTAATTGTAGAGAATTTTGAAATATGAATTTTGGTGTTTGTGTTTTATTTTTTTGAATTATATATTTTGTAATATTTTCATTTTAAAAAATACAAATTTTTCCTTTTTAGTTAATATTATATAGTTTGAGTATTTAAGAATTTTTTGAAGGGTAATTTAAACTTTTTGAGGGGGACACCATGGCTCCCCTTGGCTTATATAATAGAGGATGATAATAATTTTGATTAGTCTTTTGATTAATTTCTCCTTAATGTTATTGTAATTTTGATCAGTCTTTTGATTATTGTAGGTCTAGATGTTCTTATTATATGTCGTACTCATCTTTTGCTGATTTTGTATTGTGTTGGCCTCGATTATTACCTTGACCCTATGATGACCCATGTTGTTAGTGAGCAGTCATGCGGGGCCAAAGGTAATGCTTTGCAGGTTATCAGGACTTTCGACTAGTTTGAGCAGTGTGAGAGCTTTGTAGAACTTTGCTAAAACTATTTTAATGTTACTTTAAAATTTAAGAAGTATTTTAGTAGTGATTATGTATTTTAAACTATTTTGGATTTTAGAGTTTTAAGGGCCTTCATGGTTCCAAGTTGTTCGTGGTTCCAAGTTGTAATAAGTTGACTAGTTTCTATTTTAGTTTTGAGTTGACCTTAACTTCTGCTACAAAATTCTGAATTAGCCGAAACATTTCTATACATAGTGGTAATGTTTTAATAATTTCAATATTTTCTAAAAAAGAAGTTTGTAAAAATAAGTGGGAAATATTGGGGTGTTACAAAAACTTTACTTGCTTTTATGTTCTTTAAATTACGAAAAATTGACATGCAAGTTCATATTACAATTCACTCCTCTCTTATATTTTGTTATCTGAAATAAAATTTGATTTTTACAAGGTCTTTAATCTCAAACTCCTTCATCAAGTACTTCAAAGTTATTTCGAGCTCCTTAGGAATTCTAATAATACTTAGATCATCAACATAGACTACAATGATAAGGATTCCTCTTTGTGATCTCTTGATGAATACACACATGCTAATTTGATCATTTTTGAATCCTTGTTAAGGAGATATTCATTAAAATTATCATATCACATTCTCTATGATTGTTTTAATCCATAGAACGATCTTTTCAAATTTATAGTGGAAAACATTACTCTAGGTTTCTAATTTTCTGGTAGTTTGAGTCCGTCGAGAACTTTCATGTAAATATCGATGCAAGTGTCTCGTATAGGTTGGTAGTCTCAACATCCATTAGACGCATTTGCAGTCACTCAAATACAGTCAAACTTACCAGAAATAAAACCTCGATGTAGTTGCATCAACTATTAGAGACTATGCATATTCATAATCAATATCTGGCTGTCTGGCAGTTAAGAAAAACTTTGTGCCACAAGTCTTGCCTTATATCTTACAATCTCATTTTTCTCATTCTATTTTCTTACAAACATCTATTTATATCATAAACTTCTAATTGTTTTTTTTTTTTTGAAGAAATAAACTTCTAAATTTTTGAGTGAACTGAAATATACATAAATAAAAGTGAAAGTATTGGGTCAGACGGCTAACCCATATAACCAAATATAATAGTGAAAAACTTCGGGAAGCTATAACTTTACGCTCGGGTGTCGGACCGGGGCATATAATATGTCGAAATTGATTAATTTTTCGAGACGAACGCAGCTGCAAATCTCGAAGGAGATTTAGCCACCGGAAATCGCCAAACGAGGCCTCTAAAGGCCTAAAAATGCAAAAAAACGTGTTTTGTCCATGTTAGTTACAAAATGTGTCCATGTTTTACAATATGTGTCCATGTTTAAACAATATGTGTCCAAATTTATAAATAGGTGCCCAGGTTTACAAATAGGTATCCAGGGTTAACAATATGTATCCAGGTTTGTCCATGTGTATGTTCAGATTTGTTCAGGTTTGTCCACATTTGTCCAGGTTTGTCAACATTAATTTAGGTTTGCATGTTCAGGTGTGTCCAGATTTATCCAAATTTGTCTATGTTTGTCTAGATTTGTCCATGTTTGTTTAGATTTGTCCAGGTTTGTTCATATTTGTCCAGGTTTGTCCACATTTGTCCAGGTGTGTCCAAATTTATCCAGATTTGTCCATGTTTGTCTAGATTTGTCCATGTTTGTCTAGATTTGTCCAGGTTTGTTCATATTTGTCCAGGTTTGTCCAGGTTTGCATGTCCATTGTGTCCAGATTTATCCAGATTTGTCCATGTTTGTTTAGATTTATCCAAGTTTGTATAGATTTGTCCAGGTTTGTTCATATTTGTCCATATTTGTCCAGGTTTACAAATTGTGTCCAGGTTTACAAATGTGTCCAGGTCTACCAATACATGTCCAGATTTAACAACATGTGTCCAGGTTAAACACATATGTGTCCAGATTCAACAATATGTGTCCAGGTCCAGTGGACTGGTCTGACAGAAACGTTACTGTCAGACCGGTCTGACACAATACCTTCTCTAAATAAAATCTTTCCATTGTGGCCAATCACCTTTCTAATGAACTTCATATACTGTCTTTGGTTTGACATCATTATGATCACAAGTCATCTCAACCATTACGGAGTAAGTAAAGATTTCATCAATGACAACATCTTTTTTATTCCATTGTTTATTTGTAGCAACATAATCAAATGACACTCCATTGTTGTTAATACTCTTCTCCCCTTATCATCTTTTCAAACATCACTATCTTTGTTGTCATTTTCATTTTTAACTTCAAATATTCGATTGAGATGCGTATTGGTTCCATTTGTTCTTTCATTTTTATTTTTTTTTCAATTTTCATGGTTTGGAATTTGTTGACCTTGGTGGTCTACTACTCTTTTTTTTTTTTTTTTTTTTTTTTTTGCGTGCAATAGTTTCATTTTCTCAAACTTTTTCATCACTAGGAACTTCCATACGAGCTAGTGCATTCTTTACTAGTATATGTGATTTTGTCCTTTTCTTAATATTTGTGGATGCAACAAGTAATTGGTTTGTAACACTTTGTAGATGAACAATTTTCTTAACTTCTTGTTCACAAGAATTTACTTACCTAAGGGTCAAATTTTTACAATTGTATTGCGTTACATGTGTTTTTTATTTCTTTTTTTATTAGCTCCACTTTCTCTCCGCCTAAGAATGAGAACATTATTTCATAAAAAAATGATGATCATGAAATCAAGTTATGAATAAATTACCAGCTATAGGCTCAACATATTTTATAATATGTAAATGGGGATTCAAAACCTAACATAAATTCTCATTCTTCTTTCTGGACCAATTTTTGTACGTTAGTTTTGGGCAATTGGTAATACACAACACATAAAAAAACCTCAAATGTGAGACATTTGAGGTGTGTTCTCACTGTCTTATTTTTTTCTGATCTGATCTTATAAAATAAGATCTCAAAATGTATGAAAATTTGAATTTATATTATAAGATATATATGATTTGATCTGATATAAGTTGAAGAGAACACACCCTTGGTTCTTTGCTAAAACCAGTTGTAATGGTGAATATTTGTGACATGAAGTGGGTCTTATTCTGATGAGAGATGATGCCTGTATTATAGCATGCATGTCCCCAACAAATGAAGGCAAATTTGACATTATTAATAATGGTCTTGCAATCAATTGCAATCTCTTATGGACACGAGCAACTTGATGCTCAACCACAATCTCAATTGACATACATTAGTCATTTGTTGGACCCGTTTGTTGATTCAGGATAAGTTTTTACAAGTTAAAGTTTAAAATTTATGGTTAGATGATTACTTTTTGTTCAGGGGATTTGTCTGTTGATTTATATAGTTGATTATATAAAGGTGATTGGTAACACTTAACTGATTGCTTAAAATTTTGTTATGTAAAACTACATTCGTGGACAATTTTTTTTCGTAATATTAATTTGTTAGGTTCAAATATGTAGACAACATAGTCATTTAATTTCTTTCTCGTCAAAACTTTAAAGAAAAAGCTCATCACCCCATATTTTTCTTAGTAGTCTTGATGAGAGTTTTTGTAATGACCCGACTTTTATAAGTTGTCGATTTACGAAAGAAATCGACAAATGGATCATTACCAAACAAAAAACATATTAAAACATTATTAACTTCGAGCATTTACTTTATTAATCATTAACTAATGGAAAGATAAAATGTCCATAAATCCTTATTATTCAATAAACTACGACTAAAACTATTTATTCCCAACAAGCTGGGTAACATCAAAGTAATAATAAACTAAAGTAAAGTAGACTTCGGGTTTCCTCTAAGAATCTTGCCAAAACACTCAACCCGATCCAAACGAAAGTCCGCGTATACTTCAGCATCATCATCTGAAATGGGGGGGTTCCACCGTCAGTGGCGAGTAACTAGGCTGTCCCACTTAAATGTGGAACCATAAACCATATAATATCATAGAATTAACCAAGAAAAACGTACAAAAATACACGTATAAATGTATAAAAATACATACAAATACATATAAAAATACATACGAAAATACGTATAAAAATACATACAGAATACGTATAAAAATACATACAAATACGAATAAAAATACATACCAAAATACGTACAAAAATACATACCAAAATACGTACAAAAATACATACCAAAATACGTACAAAAATACATACAATACATATAAAAATACACACACTTACATACATAAATACATACATATCAGACGTACGCAACGGAAGACTTAACATAACATACATAAAATTATACACGAATAAATACATAAATACTAAGTTGAATACATATATACGTACATAAGAAATATAATACCATACAAATAATATACCAACCCGTGGAATACTTATCTTATCATATTATTACCCGAAACCCATCTTTAACCATCTTACTTAATCCATGGACTGGTCATTATAGCTCGTAAGGATGCCCGTGTACATCCCAACTTTCCCAGAATATGCCAGGTAGGACCCGTGTATCCTACCCATAACCCTTCTTTGCAAGGATTATGTCTAAGTGGGGCCCTCACTCCCAGTTAACAACTCGTGTACTACTAACCCGGACGACAACATATTCTAGGATCAAGAATTGCCTAGAGACCGCAGTAGGGCAGTGGCTTCGACTTAACCTAATCTGATGACCCGTGTATCACCAAACAGGCGTCCAATTCATATGACTTATCTTATCTTATCTTATCTTATCTTATCGACATGGCCATCGTGAGACCAATACTTCTTATCATCTTATTCTTATCATCAAATTAATTATTTTCCTTATTATTACAACTTATCTTCTTATTTCCTTTTATTCCTTTAATTATAATTCCTTAAATCATAAACTAAAATTATTATGAGCCAAAAATAAAATTAAATTGTTCATATAATCATCCATATCACTCGACATTTCGAAAAATAAGCAACATAAATAATTAAATTCAATTCTTTTTAAATAATCACATAATTAATTCAATAAAACAAATAAATCATCAAACCAATATAATAATCAACAATTATCATAATTCATGATAAAAATATCCTTTTTCCATCCCTACACCATTCGAACAACTCAAATTAAATAATAAAACTAACCTACAAATAAAAACTAAACTACAAATGATAGACACTTTAAAAATATCAGTCACAATATCAAGGATGAATCATTATGACCTATTAGATAGATATTAAAATTATGGACTATCTTTATATTACCAAAACAGTAGTCATAATAGGATCAAAATTTATCCTTTTGTCATATTAATACTCGGCCATCATGAAACAACAATACTCGAAAGTCTTGATTTAAATTCTATTCTTAATTATCATAATTTAATTAACAAAACAATAATATAAATCATAAAATCATAATCTAATTAATAATCACGAAATTAGACTAAACATGGATCAAAAATAAAGTCTTTATATTCCTAAAATATTCGGCCAACATAGAAGTAAATCAAGATCAAGATTAATTTCAAGAACTTATAGATTCATATTATTATCTTGTTAAATTATCTTTAAATTAATAATTAATAAATAAATCAAGATTAGGAGTATAATTGAACAAGAAAAATTGGAACTTTAATTCTTGAACATAAATGGGACCACTCGACATTTAAGGGAATAAGAGCAAAAATTATAACTTTAATTCACTATTTTAATTAGACAATTAAATAATTCAAAATCATACTTTTTAATTCATGAAAACATCATAAAGTCAACATAAAAATTAGCCTAAGTACACTAAATAGACACGCACGGTTCAAGAACAAGATCAAGATTTATCATGCGATTATTCTAATCAAGACATGTAATTTAAGATAATATATAATGCATAAAATTAATTAAAAATACAAAGATTCATTAAAGATCACATAAAGATATCAAGAAACAACATGAACACTAGTCATAAGAAGTTCGAACCATATAGCCCTATCATGACACTAATTCAATCAATCTTTCCTAGTTTAATCCTAATCAACTATATAGAAAATTAATCCAAATTCAAGGGGGTTAGTCTAGTTACCTTAAAGATTGGAAGGAAAAGAATGGAGAAAAAATTCGTGACACTCCAAGAAGTCACACGGCACACACAAGCATATTTTGTGGGTTTAATTTGTGAGTTTAGAAATTAGGATAAAAGGTTATGGGTATTGTTCTCTATATATAATTAAATTAAAAGGAGAGGGGGCCATGTATATTGAGTGAAGATAGGAGAAGTTTGAGTGAATTTGGGAGGGTTTGCTAGGTTGTTAGGAAAAATAGGATTTTTACTTAGTTAAGATAATAAAATAAAAAAATTGGAGATTTAGATATGGAATTATCTAAATAACAATAATAATTAAAAAGAAAATAATCCTTGGGCATATACAAGGAAGGGTCGGCCAAGGGTGAGTACTGATTGGGTCATTGGGCCCAATTTTGAGATAAAGGAGAATTTTAGGAAAACACAGTCCAAATTTCTGGGCCTTTTGGACTTAGGATTAGGAATAAACATCAATTAACCATGAAATTTTCTGGCCCAAATTTTCGGGTTGTTACAGTTTTTCGTACAAAGTTTTCTTTAAAACTCTCTTACCAAACATTGCATCTAAATTAGAGTTTAATGGTCAAAATTCTAAACTCTCTTCAAAACTTAATTTAATTGTTATTTCATTAATAAAATCAAACATAAATCTAATATTACATAAAATTACTTTATATTTTATTACTAATACGTACAAAATCAAATATTATACATTAATCAAATACATAATTAGTAGCAAATGTTTTTTAAAAAACTAAATCAATATAATTAAGTTAAACCTAGTAATATTTCATTAAAAAAAAAAAGCTTAGTAAAATAGGAAACATGACACCATGTCCGAGTCAGATGTTTCGAACATCTTCGACCCGACTTCAAGTCGAACATTCTAGACAGATTCTGATGTATATTTTGATTTTCGGATTCTAAATGATTTTTTTCCTTGTAAATTGGATCGAATTAGGGTTGGATCTGAACTAAATTTCCATAGATTCTGGGTTTCTCCCAATGAGATACAAAATTATAGTATCTCACGGTGCCATTTAACGAAACTTTGAGCAAAATCAGGGGTATAAATATCCGGCCAAATACAAAAAAAAATGATATCTCACAATGAGAACAAAAAATTTCAGCAAAATTATAAAAATGACACCGTGACATACATTTTGATATCTCACGATAAGAAACCAAAATTTTCCCACATGCTACTAGAGGTGGGTGAATTCGGGTATCCAGATTTTCGGATCACAATTTTATTATCCAGATATCTAAAAATTCAGATTATAAAATCGGACATCCAGATTCAATTTTAGGGTTTTTTTTTTTTGTTCTTGTTTTGGGGTAAAATTGTTTTAGTGTTTGGGGCTTTGGCCTTTGGGCTCATGTCTCACATAATAATTTGGTTTTTAAAAATTGTGACCCGAATCCGATCCAATCGAATATCTGATCTGATTTTTAAAACCAGATCAATTATCCATTTTTTCGGGTTTAAAAAAAGCGGATACCCAATGAGAAGTCGGATACATATTTTTATGTCTACCCATCCATGCAAGGAGGTTTTGGAAAAAGGTAATCATATTGGAACTGATTAGAATTTATTAGACCTTATTGGAACTTATTAAATCTGAATGAAACTTATTGGAACGTATTTTATATGATTCAATAAAATAAATTAATGATAATAATTATTATTATAATGATAAAATTCTATATATTTGAACCTATGTTCATTTTTATTGTTGAATTACGGTTCAAGAAGGTAATAATAATTAGTATCTCTTTTTTAAACCCGTTATTAATTAATATTATCAATTCCAATAATAACTTATCTACATATTTAATTTTTCTTAATTCACTTGTAGTAAAATTAACAAACTAGAACGGATGAAATAATAATAATATGCATGGAGGACGGGTAAAGTTTAATTTGGACCAAAATTAATAATAAAAATATGGAGGATGGGTAAATTTTAATTTGGTCCAAAATTAAATCAAACCCAAAATAAACAAATAAGTTTTATTTTATCATATAAAAAAATAGTTTAATTCAATCTAACTCTTATTGGTTTCTCTAAAAATTATAAAACAAGAATAATAAAATACAATTTTTTTATGTTGTGTAAGAGTGCTTTAAGGTATTATATTTAATCATGATTAATTAAAAATAATAACCTAGACCTGATTGAAACTTATTAGATCTGATTGGAACTTATTAGACATGATTTGAACTTATTAGAACTTATTAGACCTGATTAGAATTTATTAGACCTGATTGAAATTTATTAGATCTGATTAAAACTTATTAAACCTTATTGAAACTTATTAGACTATATTGAAATTTATTAGACCTAATATAGCTTATTGGAACTTAATTAAACATGAAACTTAAATTTTCTTTTTAGGTATAGAACGCACCCTAACGGGTAATATCAGTCATCAAACAAGTCTCAGCTATCAACACTACATTCCTCAAATTTTCAATTCAAACTCTGTAGATCTCATCAATGGCGTCGAAGACGCCTCCACCGCCATCTCCAACCACCACCACAACCGCCACAAACCCGTCATCACCCACAACTACCACTACCACAACCGCCACCCAACAACAACATCAATTTTCCATTAAATTTGGAACCCCAGAAGCTCTTTCTCAAGTGCGTTCACTCACAGACGTTGGCGCAATGACTCGTCTGCTCCATGAATGCATTGCTTACCAACGCTCTTTAGATTTAGACCTTGAATCCCTTCTTTCTCAACGTTCTTCTCTTGACACCCATCTTTCATCTCTCCTCAAATCCTCACAAGTCCTCTCCATTGTCCGATCTGATGCTGATCACATCCTCTCATCCGTTCGATCAACCTCTGTTCTTGCTGAGGGTGTTTCTGCTAAAGTTCGTGAACTTGATCTTGCTCAATCTCGCGTTTCTTCTACTCTTCTTCGGCTGGATGCCATTTCCCAGAAATCTGCTTGCATTGATGCTGTTAAATCTTCTCTTGAGAGTGATGATTTCGAGTCTGCTGCTCAACACGTTAAAAAGTTCCTCGAAATCGATTCCAAATTTCGAGATTCTTCTGGGAATTCTCAGAGGGAGGAATTACTTGCTTACAAGAAACAATTGGAGGGTATTGTTAAGAAGAAGCTCCTTGCTTCTATTGACCAAAGGGATCATACTTCTGTTGTTAGATTTATTCGCCTTTATCCTCTTTTGGGTATTGAAGAAGAAGGGTTGCAGGTAATTTTTTCTTTCAAGCTGCTAGTGTTTATTTTTGTGACAAAATGCAGTTATAAATTTTGGGTATTATGTACATTTTGATTTTGTTTTATGGGTGTTATGTGTATTTGGAGTATGTTTTATGGGTATTATGTACATGTACATTTTGATTATAGTTTATGGGTATTTAGGAAGAAGGATCAAAGGTAATCTTGATTTTCTTATTTTTTTATTTTTATTTTTCTTAGTAGCAATGGCTTTTGCCATTCCATATATTGATTCATGTCTTGGCCAACCCCAAAGGCTTTGTGGTTGTTGTTTTGCTGTTGTTTTCTTAGTAGGATGCTGTTATTTTTCTTGTGTATTATGTAATTTTGATACTGTTCATGGCATTGAGGAAGATGGGTTGCAGGTCGTGGCAAATGCATGATATAGGTCATTGGGTTTGGAGTTTTTTTAGCATAAATTTAAATCAATTCTTATTCTAAATTAAAATTTATCAATTACGCATTAATATTAAACAATGAATACAAAAGATGAAATATTAGCAGTAAGCTCAAATATGATGTACTATGGCTACTTAACAACCAATCAAATATAGAAAATCCCTTGCAATATGGAATGATAATAATAAGCTCTATCAAGAAATATGTTTAGAAGTAATTTATAAACTTTTTAAGGGGTATGTCTCTTCACCTTCAAAAAAGCTTCAGTTCAGATTAGGTCTAAACAGGACATCAGGTATAATAAGTTTAATAAGTTTGATCAGGTCCAATAAGGTGTGATAAGGTCCAATTGTTTCTTATAATCGGGGTTAATCAAGTCCAAAAAGTTCAATAAGTTCATTTCAGTTCAAATAAATTTGGTTCAGATAAGTTCAGGTCTAATAAGTTGAATGAAACCCACCCTATGTCATAAATTAGTATATGGCTATATGCACATTAATTTCTATAATTTATGATTATTAACTAATCACATTTTAGCACACTTCATCATGGGTATAGTACTTGGTGTCTTAGTGGGAGAAATATCTTTGTAAATAAGGAGGAAAACTAATGAAAAGATTTTTGTAAAAAAGTACTTCCAAAAAATATGTAATATGAAGAGGATATGGAAGACCATGATATATAAAACAAAGGTTCCATTGGAGTATGTAAGTAATAATGAATCAAGCATACATGCAAGTTTTTTAATAGGGGAATAAAAGTCAAAAAATAAAAAGTATAGCAATGAGAATCAAATCCGTGAGAGTTAATGACAACAAGTAAATATTTTACGCGAAGGAACCTCTAAGCCATAGCACTACTCATGTAATATGTAGTGCATGTTTAATATTCCCTCTCATCTTTTTTGACCCAATTTTCTTTTGGGTCCATGTGGTTTCAACTTAACCAACGCTAGATCCACCACTGGTTTTAGGTAATGTTTAGTTCATTCAAGAAGTCGATGTTTATTTGTGAAACGTAGCCATGTTTTATGGTATACGAATTATTATGTAAATTGTAAATTTTGGTTATATTCATGGTATGTAATATGGGTACTTGATATATACACACACACACGATAGTTTTTTTTTTTTTTTTTTGAGCAACACACGATAGTTAGATAGCTAGATAGATATAGGTCTGTGCATATAAGTTTATATATAATTTTCGTTATTGGCATCTTTGTGAAAAATTAATTTAGATGTTGTGGATGAATATGCTTGTATTTTAGTTATCTTCTTTCTATGAATGTTTTCACGTTATTATATTGATTTAGTAACAAAATGCTGCTATGTTTTTATAGGTGTTTTGTAAATTTAGATTTTTTTTAATGGTATGCGATGTTGAAATGTTGTTTTGGTTGTAGAAGCTGGGTGCTTGACATCATATATGTTGCTATGGGTATCTTTCTGAAGAAACAAATTGAATACGTGGAGGAATATGCACAAATACCAATGATTATCTTTTTAACTAATTAATTAATTGTTGCAGGTATATGTTAATTACTTGAAAAAAGTAATTTCTATGAGGTCTAGGATGGAGTTTGAGCAATTAGTGGAGTTGATAGGGAACAGTCATTCAAATAATGTTAGCAGCAATAGCCAGGTTAATTTTATTGCTTGCTTGACTAATTTGTTCACGGACATTGTATTGGCGGTTGAGGAAAATGATGAAGTTTTGCAAAGTTTGTGTGGAGAGGATGGAATAGTGTATGCCATATGTGAGCTACAAGAAGAGTGTGATTCAAGGGGTTCTTTGATATTGAAGAAGTATATGGATTACAGGAAGTTGATGAGACTGACTGAAGAGATTAAATCTTATAGCAAGAACATGCTCCCTGTTGGGAGTGTTGAAGGTCCTGATCCAAGGGAGGTGGAGTTGTATTTGGAGGAGATTTTGTCTCTTACCCGGTTAGGCGAGGACTATACTGTTTATATGGTATCAAAGATTAAAGGGCTGAGTTCGATTGATCCAGAGCTTGGCCCACGAGCTATGAAAGCTTTTAGGAGTGGAAATTTTAGTAAGGGTCTTCATGAGGTAACTGAGTTTTACTTTGTCTTGGAGCAGTTCTTCATGGTGGAAAATGTTAAAAAGGCTATTAAGATTGATGAGCATGTGTCAGATAGCTTGACAACGTCCATGGTGGATGATGTTTTTTATGTCTTGCAAAGTTGTTGTCGAAGGGCCATATCCACTTCAAAAAGTGAGTCCGTGGTTGCTGTTTTGGGAACTGCTGTCAACTTGTTGGGCTATGAGTATCTTGAAGCTTTGCAGCAGAAGATGAGGGAGCCAAATCTTGGTGCTAAGCTTTTTTTGGGAGGCGTTGGAGTTCAAAAGACTGGAACAGAAATTGCTACGGCTTTGAATAATATTGACGTCAGTTGCGAATATATCCTCAAACTGCGGCATGAGATTGAGGAGCAATGTGCAGAGGTAAAGCTCAGATGATTTATTAGGTTATTGGTGAATGCAAATCATTCTTTCCCCCCTTTGGTTTTCTTATAAAGTTAGTTTGAATATTTGCTTTATTTCTTTTTCTAATTGAGTAAAATATATCACAAGTTGTGCCACCAAAAATACAAAATAGAGTAAAATATATTTGTTTGATCAAGTTCATGTAGTTTTTTTTTTTAATTTTCGGAAAATCATCACCAACCATATCTGTTAATGATTCTTGAGATTTGGCGAAATTACAATCAAGATCATCTTGCACAAGTCAGTTTCACTGAGATGAATTGTGTGTGTTTGATATCCATGAGTGTTTCTGCTGTGTGCCTTGGAGGGATCTTTTGTCAGTTTCAATTTATGTTTGGAAGACTTTCTTGTCTTTCCCATCAAGAAGTTGATGAGTTATGTTCCATGTATTAAGGAAAATTTGACCGTTTTATAGGTATTCCCAACACCAGCTGACAGAGAGAAAGTAAAGTCTTGCCTGTCCATGTTGGGAGAGACAAACAACAGTTTCAAGCAATCATTAAATGCTGGCATGGAGCAACTTGTAGCTACTGTCGTTCCACGAATACGCCCAATTTTGGACAGTGTGGCAACTATTAGCTATGATTTATCGGAGGCTGAATATGCAGATAATGAGGTCAATGATCCTTGGGTCCAGAGGCTTCTTCATGCCGTTGAAACTAATGCAGCATGGCTTCAGCCTGTGATGACTGCCAACAACTATGATACCTTTGTTCATCTCATCATTGATTGCATCACCAAGAGGCTTGAAGTTATTATGATGCAGAAAAGGTTTAGTCAACTTGGAGGTTTACAACTTGACAGAGATGCTAGGACTTTGGTAAGTCATTTCTCAAGCATGACCCAGAGAACTGTAAGAGATAAATTTGCTCGACTTACCCAAATGGCAACTATTCTAAACTTGGAAAAGGTCTCTGAGATTTTGGATTTCTGGGGTGAGAACTCAGGGCCAATGACCTGGAGGCTAACTCCTGCGGAGGTCAGGAGAGTGCTGGGTCTGAGAGTTGATTTTAAGCCTGAAGCTATATCAGCTTTGAAACTGTAATTCTTTGTAGGTTTTTCTTTTGTCTACTCTGTTTTATAGCCCCCTTTTTTTTTCCAATTTAAACATTCTATTCCTTATATTAGTTCCCATTTTGTTTGATATACTAATGAGTGACTTTGGCGGTTGAGAATGTACAATCTATTGAGCTGTACTGTATCTGTTACACAGTTTTATTGAAGAAGAAAAATAAAAGATCTTTGCTTACCTATCAAATTGCAGTACTGAGTAATGACATTCCATGAGAGACATCCCAATGGAGCTCTTTTTTTGTTCTTTTGTGCTACACTTTGTAGCGACAATTTTCGTTGTATATCTATTTTAACTGGTCAGTGGATCCTCATTGATATTGTTCTACAGGTATTTTCTTCTTCTCTCGCATGACATCTGCATAACTTATTTGTTGACAGATTGACAGCATTTCTTTTAGATTTTAAAGTGAACATCCTACAATGCTATTTTGTCAAAATGCTAAGAGCATGTTTGTGTCTATGTTATGATTACTCAAAGGTAATATATAATTGATCTGCTGCTATTGTTTTATTGAAGAAAAAAAAATAAACGTTATGCATGTAATTGCTCTTTTGTTTTAGAAAACTTAATTCTTAATACTTGAAATCGTGTGATTGTTCTGGTCTTTTTTTATTGTTGTTATTATATATATAACTTTTATTGCCTTGTTGAAAACTCTTAGTGTAGTAAGGGAGGTTGCTGTGGTTGGAAGGAGTTGAAAGTTTGAAACTGTAGTCGATGCTTTTCAAGATTTCTTTCAATGTTACTGCTGGATGGCAAACAGGTAAGTATCCTGTAGCTATTTTATTGTCAACGCATGTTCTTTTTTTGAATCGTTTGCAAAGATTGCAAGCATGTTTGATTGTGGTTTGTGTTATTGAAAGTATAGTAACTAGGAAGACCATATATATAGTGTGTGTGTGTGCGCGTGCGCGTGTGTGTGGGTGTGTGTGTGTGAAGTAAGGATGGCCTTTTTTCAGTTGCTGTGATGATGGTCTTCAAAGATCCATGTACAGGTCAGGCCTCAGGGGCTTTGAATTTGGTTTTACTTTAAGGCCTAGCTGCATAGCAAAAATAGGTTGAAGATGCTTCTTAGTGCTTTCATTGTAATGTGCTTGCAATATATCATACTTAGCGTTGCGGTATCTTTGCCTTCAGTATGTCATAATCTTAAGGCAAAATATTTGTCTTGCTCTGTTGCTCAGGCACTTTATTTAATTTTTATTTATTTTTGATATATTGCTCAACCTCTTAGGGTGCGTCCTCTACATCTTACAAAAAAAGTTTAAGGTTCAATAATCCAAAGTTTGTATCATTTACCAATGTGGGAAAAAGATGCAAACTTTGGATTATTTTGGGAAAAATAAAACATGGGGTTAATGGTGGAAAACACCCTAACTTCGGATTATTTTTGATGAATTTTCCTTTTTTGTTTCTTAAATATTGAAGGAAAATTGAATGGTGTTCAGGCGTTGTCATTAGATTGAATTATTGAACTAGGCATGAAAGGATCCAATTCCACTTATCATCTCCTTGTTGAGCACCTCATCTCTGAGTTCATGAGGAAAGGTACTTGTAATCTTGTCCTCCCTTCCTCCCAACAACATCCTTTCGTTATTATTTGGCCTGCTTGCTTTCTTTCTTATGGCTAAAACTATAAAGGAGATTATATACTGTAAATGTGATGACATTTTAAGTGGAACTGGTGCATCTTAGAGCTGTTCATCATTGGCCCGGCCCGCTAGCCCAGCCTGATCGGCCCAAAAATTTTGCGGGCTTTGGCGCACTTAAAATAGTGTTTTTAGTTCAAAAGCCCGGCCTGGCCCGAAAAGCCTGTAAATGGCCCGCCTAAAAAATCCGTGTTTTGGGCGCACTTACTTAGTTAAGGCCCAACCCGAACTTTTGATCACCTCTAGTGCATCTTAAACATTAAAAGCTAGAATTGTAAATTGTATTATTACTTTCTTGAATGTAAAATAATCCTTGTACTTTGCTTTGCAGCCAATCCAGCCATACTGTAATTGTTAGTTAGTTTTTTGCTCCACTAGACTGCCTCCAAAGAACTAATTGTTAGCTTTTCATCTTCATCAGTTACCATGCCGGATGACTTAGCTAACTGTAATTTTGCCTTGTAAATCTTTGTAATGGCCTAACGGGAGTAGTAGTAAAATCTTGTCAAAAAAGGCTCCACCAGGCACCAGTCCTAAGAAGTAAGAACCTTATGCTTGAATGCCTGATTGCCAGCATGTTTTTGGTGTTTGTTTGTTTGTTTTTTTTTTATAATCTATGTGATTTTTTTTCTTTCCATAAAATGATATCTTCCTTGGTTGCATGTTTAGTCATTTTACCCACTGAGTACGAAATATGAAGTAGCTTTGCAAGGAAAGTTATTAACGAATTTCCAACTTGCTGCTCACGGTAATAGATATGACGTGCGGAATTTTCAACCTGCTGCTCACGGTAATAGGTATGGCGTGTCAGCGCATCTGCTTATAGCCGTTATGTATTAATGATTTTTTATTTTTTTTTCTTTAAAAAATCCTTTTTGCTTAATACCATTCATTTCTTTCTCTCATTCTCTTTCTTCTCCATTTGTCTTTCCTCTGGTTTTCTTCTTCTTCAAATTTTCTCCATTTTTTTTTTCCTGATTTTCCATGGATTGTAGGAGCAAAATACAAGGTTACAAAAGTTGTGCAACCCCTTCATCTCCATTTTCCACCGGTTCCACTGTAATTGCATCTTTGTCAACAACACCTACTTCTCCAAATCTTGTGTGTGGGCACAATCTGCCTGCAAAATTGTGTTTTTCAAGGAAAGATGGGAGATTTTTTTTTGTTGCTCTAAATGGTGTGTGGGTGCATTTTTTTCTGTTTAAAATGAAAACGTTAATTTAATTTTTTATATTTATTGTAATTTTTTTTCCTATTAAAATTAAAATGTTTTGTGTTATTTTTTTTACTCAACTCCTTCATGTCCAATATGCATTCAATCTTCAACATCTTAATATGTGAATCTGATTACATCAACATATTTTGGATGATGGTGTCATTATTGTATTTTGGAAAAAAACTTTAGTCATTTTGGAATGTATTAAGTGCATCTATGAATGCATTATTTTGGCATTTTGGAGTAATTTATGTAGTATACGAATCTATGGTTATGGATTAATTCCAAAATTCAAAAATAATAACAACGTTTGAATATACTCAAAATAATACTTGTATTAACTTAAAATAAGTTCATATATACCTAATCTATACAAAATAGCTGCATTATAATTCCAATTTTACAAATTAAAATATACAAAAAATAACACAAATATTTTAATTTTAACAGGAAAAAAATTACAATTAAAAAAAATTAACGTTTTCATTTTAAATAGAAAAAAAAATGCACCAACAGGCCATTTAGAGCAACCAAAAAAGTCTCCCATCTTTAGACACTTTCATTTCAGGAATCAACTAGATTTATTTGGACACTTTTGCAGGCAAATTTTGCCCACACAAGATTTGGAGAAAATACAATGACAACTTATGATTTAAAAAATCGATCACGACATCCTTTTTAAAAATCAAATTATACAATTAATTGGAAGTGAAAAACAAAATACAGGAGTTTAGGGTTTACTAAATGCCATCTCCGTTTACCTCAAATTACCATAATTTGATTGCACCTCCGACATTTGTAAAGGGTTGTCTGGCCCGCATTTTGCTCTTGAATATTTCAACACATTAGGTTGAATATAAGAGAAATCTAAAAAGAACTTAGCTTAAAGATGAAGGAAGTAGCAAACAAGGATAAGTGAAAGTGGAAGAGGGATTACTCTCAGAACTATGTCATCATAGAGTAAATTACTTACCTTTTTTAAAACTTTAATTCGAGGTTAAATAAAAGCCATAGAAAACAACACAAGTGGGATTTAGGAGATATGAAATAAGTAAGTCATTTAAGAAGTTCCCCTTCAAGTTCATCATTTGGGGTTTCTTTAATGACTTTTAAAGTCCCACAAATCGTTAAGTGAATACAACAACATTGTGGTTGCATAGCCTACATGTTTACCTTAACTATTTATTCAACAATAAACTTTTCTTTCTTGAGAGCCGTTTGGTTGGTATGAAATTATAGACTAAAAAAGAAGGGTGGATCGTTCATTGAGAGTGACAAATTAACGGTTCTCAGAAACTCTCAATTCCCCTCCTTGCCTCATTATACATTCTATAAAGCTTGCCAAAAGTGTTTCTAGGCCCCGCTTCCTGCATCATCACCAAGAAAATGTATCAAAGCCAAATATTCAAAAAGATGTGCTGTGAAATTGAAAATGAAAGGGAAAGCATTATTTAGGGTTTCGAAGGGGAAAATGAAAGGACGGTAGTAATGAGCAAGGCGAGTGGCCGTTAGAGCATGAAACAGTAGTGAGCAAAAGGGATGATGACGTTAGAAGAGAAAAGCAGACCATTGGATCATTCAACTGTTCAAAATGAATAGCAAGTTGTTATTGAAGCTTTTAAAAAGTTCTCAGAAACTCCCAATTCCTCTCCTTGCCTCAATGTACATCCTATAAAGCAAATGAAAAAGAGAAACAAAATGAAACTTTACCCCACAAATGCCCCAAAGCATAGAAAATAAAAACCTTAGCAACCCAAGAACAAAAAAAATGAGCAAACATTAAAAAAAATATTTTTTAAACACAAGATTCAAAATCAAAATCAAACTCTACAAAAAAGGAAAAAAAAAAAAACAAAAAACCTAGCAAACCTAAATCAGAGACACGAGAAAGGAAAAGAGAACAAAATGAAACTTTACCTCACGAAGCCTAGAAGCAGCGAAAATAAAACCCTAGCAACCCAGGAACAAAAAATGAGCAAAGATTGGATTATAACGAAAACCTAAAAAAGAGAATCAAAGTCAAACTCTATAAAAAGCAGCAAAAAAAAATTCCTAGCAAACCTAAGTTAGAGTAAACAAAAGGAAAAGAGAAACAAAATGAAACTTTACCTCACGAAGCCCAAAAGCAGCGAAAATAAAAATCCTAGCAACCTAGGAACAAAAAGTGAGCAAAGATTCAGAATTTGATAATAACGAAAACCTTAAAAAGAGAACAAAAATCAAACTCTACCTCACTTGACAATCCAAAACAGGCAATGTCGACGGCGTTGGCAATAACCGTGATGGCGATGAAGAAGATGTGCAATGGCGATAATCATGATGGAGATGGGGAAGATGTGTGATAGCAATGGATATGGCGATGGTGATGGCAGAGGTCAGAGAGGAGAGGATAGGGAGAAGTTGTGCGGTGAAATTGAAAATGAAAGGGAAAGCATTGTTTAGGGTTTTCGGTGAGGAAATAAAAGGGAGATAGCGATGGGAAGAATAATGGTCGTTGGATGATGAAACAGTAGTGAGCAAGAGCAATGTCGACGACGTTGGCAATAACCATGATGGCGATGAAGAAGATATGTAATGGTGATAATCATGTTGGAGATGGGGAAGATGTGTGATAGCAATGGAGATGGCGATGGTAATGGCAGAGGTCAAAGAGGAGAGGATAGGGAGAAGTTGTACGGTGAAATTGAAAATGAAAGGGAAAGCATTGTTTAGGGTTTTCGGTGAGGAAATGAAAGGGAGATAGCGATGGGAAGAATAGTGGTCGTTAGATAATGAAACAGTAGTGAGAAAGAGCAATGGTGACATCAGAAGGAAAACATGAACCTTTGGATCATTTAACTATTCAAAATGAATAGCAAGTTCTCATAGAGGCTTTTAAGTTATTCTTTTCCTAGGATTCGTTTACGTATTTAAGCTTGTCTATTGAGCTTCAAATACTGATGTAAAGGGGATTAAATCAGATTCAATGAGGAGATTAAGGGCTTGCATTGTTGATGGAATAATCTTTATTTCTTTCTTAATCCAAGCTAAATATAATTTCTGATTTTAATTGGTTTAATGTGTGAATTGAACTCAGAATTTTCTGAATTCTTCACATGCTTATATGCCTATAAATAGGCATGTATTTGTTCATTGCAGAGAGAAGGATCACAAGAAAAAAAAACTGAAATTCTTATACTCACTACAACTTGTTAGTACTTGGTAATATCTAGCTAATTTTACTAAGTGTGTTTAAACACAAATAAACACAAGTTCTTTTGTTTCTATACTCTTGAGATCGCATAGAGTGTAGGGTTCTTTTCTCCATTGTATCTCACTAATCGTTCGTGGTAACCCGGCGATCTAAGGGGCGAATTCGATTAGAAGGAAAGTGTAGTTTCCACGCCTTGGAGGGTTTACATCAACACCATACATCACCAACATTTTCCTATATATATATATAAGTAGTCTCATGTGAGAACTGTAGTTTTGGTGAGAAGGGTGAGAAACAATCACAACCCTTTGATCAAAATGACCTAGATTAAATTTGATTTTTCCTCTTTACTTCTTCTATAGTTTAGAATCAATGTATCTATGGCACAAAGTCAATGTATTTTTACTCAATGTATTTATAGTTTATGGTGAATGTAACTATAGTTGATGTTCAATGTACCTATATGTCATTGTTGATGTATTTATCTTTTTCTCACCTTCTCACGTTAAAAAATTTCTCACCGGAACCCAACCCTATATATATACATCAACAAGATGAGAAATTTCAAGGTTAGAAAGAGATAGATACATCAACAATAAACTAGAGGTACATTGACTACCAACTATAGGTACATTCAACATAGACTATAAATACATTGAGTAAAAGTACATTGACTACTTTATACCATAGATACTGGCCAAAATTTCCCATTGGGATTGATTTGGCAAAGGAAGGGGCCGGGGTAATCAATCCAATGCATACCTAAACTTGAGTAATTACTGAAAATTGATGTGTAAAAGAAAAAAGAGTGACAGATAATGGGAAATAAACAGAAAATAAGAACTCCATAACCAAATATTTTGTCATTGATTGAGAGAAAATACAAGCTTGAGCTAAAGAGGGGGAGAGGAAGCAAACAAGTGTGCCCCTTAACTGGACAACCCCTAGGCTATTGATATTATACATATAACAAACAATAAATTATGATGGAAACCTAAACAATAAACCAAAGTACGTGTGATCTGGTCTTCTCCAAGATGTCTGTTGGTCAAATTCGAGATATCAGCTTTATTTCTGCTGGTTGTTGCAACCACTTTGACCAATCCCGTGCCACGTCATCCAAAAGAATCTGCATTCAGTTTATCTTAACGGTCACCTTGGAGGCGTCACCTTTAGACCGAGTCAGCACGACAACTTGGAACTGGTCCCTTAATACAAGGGACTCTTCCATAGTTTTAGGTGTTTGATTTGTTCACCCCTTTTTACACAAGTGAATATGTCACGTCATGGACGGTTTTTGGGCCTAATAGATACATTAACTCCAAATTATAAATGGAGTAAGAGGGAACATTAAATTTAATCTTACCCATTCATTTGTTAATCAAAGAATTGTAGGTGTTTCTTAACTTTCTCACCAAAACTACATTTCTTCTGATTCAAATTAAATACAATAATTGGTGTATTTTTCTGTGAGATATAAAATATTCGATTGTTACATTTAATTTAAATCAGATAAAGTAATATTCACCATTTTCTTTGAATTTACTCCACATTAAACAAACTAAATAAATATGCTTTTTGGAAGAAAGTAACATTCTCATGTGATTTTTAAATTTTAAACCAAAAGAAGAGAAATAAAATAAAATAAAAAAGGAAAAAAAATAATTGCAAAGCAAAAAGAAAAGCTTTTTACCAGGTTGTTCACCGCTCCGGCTGCAGTCGTCCTGATACCTCCGACGCTGATCTGGTTTTGGTACTCTTTCTCTCTCCTACTTTAGGGTTCTTTTACCACTAGTTATCGAAACTAATCCTCGTTTTATTTCCCATTTTTTGAACTTCTTAGGGTACTGTATTGAATTTTTGTTGTGTTCTTTGTAATTCTGAAATCTAATCATTAGGTTTATTGTTTGAAGGAAACTGTTTTTTTTTTGCTTCACTTTTCTCTGAAGAATTTTGATGTTTTTTGCTGCTTCTTGGTAATTTTATGTCAGTCCAATGCACCTTTACACCGGTGATTATTCGTAATTCGTAAATCATTGTACGTGTTCCATTAGTTCAGTCAATACGAATATGAATTGAATCTTTAACTGGTTATGGTTTCGATTGGTTATTTCAATTGGTGATTTTTGTCTAGTAATTGGTCAAATTAGTCAGAAAATATACAAGGATGTTTTGGGGTTGATCGGCTTTTGCCCAAAATTTCTTTTTTAATGTCAACCCTAAACAAGGGATTCATCTCTATAAAATATCCGTTTCTTTCACCGTCTCCTATCATTGTCGAACTGGTGACTGAGTTGGGCGTGGAATTGTGGTGTCTTTCCTCCATCCAAGCCGAGCTTTTCTGTTGAGTTAAGATTGTATTTCTCGTAGCCGTAGAATCATGGAAAATCAATTATGCAATGGGGGTTGGATTGGGTTGGGTAATTTATTTAATTGAAAGAAGAATTTCCAAACGAAATTTGTTGATAATTTGCTGTAGAGTTTTGGTTATAATAACTGGTAAGGTTATATTAGACTCTATGAAAATGGAGGTTTTCTTCCTGGGAAATGATTTTCCTCACCAATTTCGCACAAAGAGAACAATTTGATATTTTTGTCTGTCGAATTGGGTTTTATCTGTACCATGATCTTCTTCTGTTTTCTGATTTTGTTTGATACAGAATTAATTTTGTTGCCTCACATTTTTTTCTTTTTGTCTCCTTGAGCTTTATTACTGGCATATATTATATATATACATCACTGAGGGAGCTTTTAATGATGAATGTAGATTCGGAGATTGTATTGTTAGAAATCAAAGGTAAAGGTAACAATATGAAATTATAAAGATGCAGAGCACTGAAAAGGTTCCTATATCATCGCTTGAACCCCATTCCCCTCGTACCAATGTTACTAATGTTGAAGAGCCACCTGCAATTCCATTCTCATCAGACAATGCCATTCCACAGCCTGGTAAGCTGTAGTTTGTTTAATGCTTTTTGTAGGGAGAAGTAGAAAACCTTGATTCTCATTATTAAGTGGGTATTTAATGAATTGTAGCAAAACGACCAACACGCCAATGGGCTGCATGGACACGGGAGGAGGAGGAAAGTTTCTTCACTGCATTGCGGCAAGTTGGCAAGGCATGTTTTTTTTTTTTTTTTTCCTTCGAAAGAAAGGTGTAGTATTTGAACATTTTAATAACAATTCTATTATCTATTGAATGCAGAATTTTGAAAAGATCACATGCCGGGTGCAAAGTAAAAACAAGGACCAGGTACTCTGAATTTCTGCATTCTTTTGTTTGTGTCCAGTTCCATACTGTTCATATTCTAACAATTTTCGATTATTGCTATCAATCAGGTTAGACATTATTACTACCGACTCGTGAGGCGTATGAACAAGTTATTGGGTCCCAGCCTGTCTTTGGATGCTAAAGACTCCAAAGACACCAATGCTGCAATGTTGCGCTGGTATACTTGATTATTATTATTTTGGCAATTGCAATTTCACTAATTCTGTATTTTATTTTGGCATTTTAAATGTATAAGTTGCCTTGTCATAGCAGTTATTATACATGTCATGGCACTTACTTGTTGATCCATCATAGGAGTAGCTTTTTGTTATGAACTAGCTAAGTTGAAAGGGCATCTTAGGAAATACATAATAATTTGTAATTAGTAGCTTGTAGAAAAATCTAGTAAGGTATGTGAGTTAGTAGTTTTCTATAAATAGGGAAGGTTAGGGAGAGAGAAATCATAGAAAATATTACTTCTTGGGAGAGAATCAAGCCTCTCGAAAGCTTGAATATCATCTACATTTTGCTGTAATTTCTATAGTATTAATACTAGTCATCATCTTTATCATCTTAAAATCAATCCATTAGTCTAGTTCTTGCTGTTAGTCTGTTACGGTGCTACTGTTGTTGTATTGTTGTTGTTTGTGCTGTGCATGTTGGCTGTGGTCAGGTCAGTTCATAACACTATTCTACATTTTGTTGCTTAATGAGTTATGTAATTTGTGGAAACTGGGGATTTGTAAAAAAAAATGGGCTTGAGGAAGTTGTTAGGGCAGTTACATTAAGAGAGAGTTTCACGTCATATTCTGATGACTGGGTTTGATGTTTTGGATTCTGATACTGGTTTACCTCATATAATTAGGACTATAGTTTCAATCAAGATAGACTAACTTCATTATTCGTTTCTTGTTCGTTAGTTGTCCATAGGGCCATAGGGGAAGCATGGTGGCCTAAATGTAATAATTGAGCCTCTTGGGTTTTTGTTTTGTTTTGTTTTTTTTTTTTTTTTTTTTTGAGAAGAGGGGTGGTTGGGGGGGGGGGGATTTTAGTTCCTTTTTAAAGATTCAATGCAATTATGCCACCTTGCCGCTTGCTAGTTATTACCAGCAATTTCGGCGCTAGTTTTGTGTATATATAGTAAAATACATCTTAGTGTGGAATGCGTAAAAGTAGTTTGTAGTATTGTACAAAGATTTCTAGCCTAGAAATGTTTTGATTATGGCTCATTTTGGTGAGAGGATATCATTTACGTAGTTGCAGCACAGAAATTAGCACTACAAAAGGAGGATAAGACTATAAGAGTTAGATTTTCAGAGCTAGTAGGCAATGCGCAAAGTTTTCAGAATTGTAGAATGTATACCATAGAAGATCAGAAAGTCTGTAAATTTCTGGAAAGGGGATGAGCAAAATGTGTCTGTAAATTAAAGGCATTTGATGAACCACGAAGCTTTCGCAGAAACATAGAAAGTGCGCTCTGGTTATGTTCGTTCCACTTTATAAATACCAAGGATAATTAATGTTGAGCAGTGTTTAAGCATTTAATAAGAAGTTGGTGTAGTCCAATTTGTTTCTCCACTTTCTATAATTACCCCATTGAAACTCATATTGCCGATGCTAGTGGTTGAAGTAATAGTAATAAACTAATAATGGTTATATTAGCTTAGAAGACGACGCCCTAAAGTTGATTCCAAAGAATAATTGCAAAATTGTCTACTTTTGGGAGTTGGTTTTGAGTAGTCCTTTCTTACATACCTGGATCTTTGATTCTTTGAGCGGTTGAGCCTGCCAGACAATAGTCTTGCTTTTGCAGATACATTCGAACTTAAAAGATATGCTAATTGATGATTCAATTATTCTTGTTCATTGCCCTTTCGTTAGATCTGGAATCCTCATGTGCATTATTTGACTTTGCAGGTGGTCTTTACTTGAAAAGTATAGTTGCAAGGCCTCAAAACTTCACCTGAAACCACGCCGGTTCAAAATTTTTGTAGAGGCACTGGTTAGTCTGAACAGAATTTTATATTTTTCCCCATCATTGGAACAGAAGTTTGACTTCTGGGAGCAATTCAATAGTGGAAAATCCCCTTTTTACAGGAACACCAACTTATGAAAGATAGAAAAAAGAATGTAAAGAAACGAGCAATTCAAGGGGAAAATCACTCTTCTTCTTTTACACCAGCTACTGCTACAAATCAGAACAAGTTGTCTAGCAATGATGCGAGGGCTGTTAAAGTAGTTGTAGTTGACAGTCAGGGTGTTCAGAAAGCAGGGCAAGGAAGAGGGTCTTCAACAAAACGTAATTCAAATATAGGTGTTATACGCAGTAGCTATAAGGGGGAGTCTTCTTATACAAAGCCAACAAGGAACCGGCGAAAATCTGGTACAAAATCCTCCATCCTTGTTTTCACTTTACTAGACTAGATGGAAGATATCTTCGTATGAAGATAGTTTTAGTGCTGTTCAGCTTATGGCCTAGCTTCCAACATACATCTTCTCTTTTTCTTTTCAGTAAGGCTAGGGCTTCAGCTTTTCTTTTCCATGGGAATCAGTTTCTTTTCTTTTCAGCTATGTTTTCTCTGATAAAGGTGCTGTCTCTGCAGCTACTATGAAAAGATGGGAGAAGGCTGCAATGGCTGGTGTCTCCCTGGTTGCTGATGCTGCTGAGCACCTGGAGCGCACTGCTGGTGAGATGATTGGCTGTATTGTTTTGTTGCCAGTTATTTTAGCATTGTGGTCCCTTGGAATGTATTGAGTCATAATTATTCAAATTCGTCGTTGCTCAAACTTATATATATCCTTCAGTGCAAACTGATCCAGGTCCTTCAGGGCAAGTACATGAAAACTCATCAAACCTTTCCAAGGGCATTGCCACTGAGGAAAATGTACAACCTACTGTGAAACTACAACTACAGCTGTTCCCAATTGATGAAAGTACCAGAAAGGCAGTGGAAGTAGTGAGTTTCTTTAGTTTTAATTTAATATTGAATTTACTTGACACATTGAATTAGTAAAAAGAGCTAACTAAGATGCGATGGCGTGATTTCGTGGATGATTTTCAGAACAAGCACAACCCACATTTGGAGCTGACCTTAAAATCTCGAAAGAAAATATCTTCCATTTTGGAACATCTTGATCGTAAGTGGGGCACTTCCAGTACAGCATCTGGCGAACTCATGATATTCCCTTTCAACATCCAGAGAGAAAATCTGTTGAGACACCAAAGATGGACTCGGGATTCTGTTTTAACTGCTGCTGAAGTCTATGCCATGATTGGTAGCCCCCCATTGTTCCGACTAAGGTTCACTCTGCAACCCTGCCTTTGGTTTCTTTTCATGCTAGTTGTAACCTACTTTCTTAATTGAATTCTTCTTTTTTTGATGAAGGTACGGCTGGATTTCCCACACTGAGCTCCAGTCAGGTAGCTCAGAAACAATTTCAGTAGCTCCAAGCGATTATAATGTGCAAGAAAATCGAAGAAAGCAAGTGCTCAAAGAACTATCACTTCTGCCAACAGAAGAGAAGGACAAGCTGGAGAAACTAGTTAATCAGATTCTAAGCAATCATCAAATCTCAGAAAAACAAAATAATTGTCTTGAAGAGTCAACAACTGCTATTTTTTGTGAAGCAAATAAGAATATTGATGTTGATCTTCACAATAAAGTTTTGGAGATCCACGACTTAGGATTGGGTGCAATATCTAAGAGAAATGAAGCTTGTGGTGAGCCTAACCTAAGAAATTCGGAAAAATTGGTAATCTGCTTTTCTCCTTTTCTTCTGTTGAAGGTGTATTGCCATCTATATGCATCAAGACTGTTCATTTGCTACCAAAAATTCTTCTTTGCTTTGTGCTTATGCAAGCTCTTCCTTCATTTTGTCATCTTAAATTGTATTTTTAACCACTTAGCACTGTAGTTTCTCAAGCAGTAATTCTTGAATGACCCTCAAATGTTTCTTACTAAGCATCCTTTTCTTCTTCAAGATTTGCCCAATTTTTTTCGCATTAATTTTATTTTAAATTTGTTGAGGATGCTAGAAGTTGGCATGAAGTATTTGATTGCTTTCCTATACCAATTATGTATGCTCTGAAGCGAGGGTTCTAAGGAGAAAATATCCTGCTCTCTCTAAGGTTGTAGAATAGATCAATCTTATGTTATCCCAAAATAGTCCCAAAAGCTTCCCTTACCATTGCTCTCCGAAAAACCTGTAATGATGTGGGAATTACAAGAAATGCCACCAAGATTGGGTCACTAATTACAAATCTAGAAGATTGACCTATTGTAGTTCAGTATTGGAGAGACTCTTGGCTAGGTATTTTTAATTATTGTGAGGCATAAAAAACATTCCTTTTTTTGGAACTAAAAAGGAACGGAGGTATTATTGTTGTTATGGTCAGATGTTTTAGAGGATATTTTCATGTTTGAAATTTGGCTACCCAATTAGCTATTTTGTGTTTGATAGGAACCGTCTTCACTTTAGTCAGGAAATGTATAGAATTATAATGGTCTATTTTATTTGAGGATCGTCATAATGTTTATTTGCTGATTGACCTTGTTCTTTATGTAGCCTGGTCAGAGAGAAAGCAATAGTCCAAGTTTGTCGCCCACTAGAGAGTGGGCTGATAACCTTACAGATGTTGCTGCGAGGGGGATGTTAACTGAAGTTTCAGATGTTATGGATGCCGACTGTGTTGAAACTCCTGTTTTCAAAAGCTCTCAGTGTCTTGAGCAGATTCCATTCACCTGTGACTCATTTGATGCAGCAATTGCTGCTCATATCTCTAGGCAAAACAAGTTAGGCTTAACTGAACCTTCTCCGCATTCATCATCACTTTGGGATGCTGATGAAACATGTGATGCATTTTCATTTCGGAACAGAATTGTCTCTAACAACCAAGCTGGAAATGCAGCTGCAGCTGCTCCTGCAGCTGCTGATGCAAGCCTTTTAAGAACAATTTCAGCAGAGACCGACACAAAAATTCAGGTTTTCCCCTAATTGCGAATTTGGTATTACTTTTTTTTATTTTTAATTATTAGCATGAGCTAGAACTCCGCCTTACCATGAAAGTTGATTCCATGCAGGATTCAGTTGAGCACCCCAGGGCTGGAAAGAATGTCCTTGAGGACCCAATGCATGAGCGTCCATCTGAAACCCATGAAACAGAAAATTCTGCTAAAGATTATAATAGTCTGACAGATATATATTGGGTATTTTTTTTCATCTCTTTTTAATCATTTTGTTCAAAGTCTTATTGAGTTATTTCTCTTCCCGCTTTCGTGAATGAGAAGTTGCATTGTTTTTTTTTTCTATCAGAATTGTCTCAGCTTAAGCTATATTCATTGCTTTTTTTTTTTTTACTCTCTTTTTTCAGCCTGAATCATTAGGACCTCTGGAGTTGGAAGCACCTGCATGTAAATACTATAGCGAAGATTTAATATTAAGTGATAGCTTGAGTGGCTTGAATCGTCTTCTAGCCAGTAGCCTTGATGCATTCCAAAACTGCTCCTTGTTTGGTTTGGATGAAAAAGGGGCTCCCTCGGCAGCTACTGGAGCTCAAGGAGGTGCTTCCTTCGCTGGAAAAATCAGTACAAGTGATAAAGCCGGAATTCAGTCTCTTGAAGTATAGCATTTTTTAGATGAGAAATTTATGATCTTGGTAGCTTGGCGAAGGTTCATTAGTTATCCGTCATCCACTAATATTGATCTTTCTTCTTCTTTTGAGGGGTTGAGAGTTGGGGGTTGGGTTGCCTAAGGTAAATATGTCCTACTTACATATTCCCTTCACACTGTAAAAAATGGCTTGTGAAGGAACTCCCATACAGAGTTCTGTTCCATCAGTGTTGCATCACTGTAAATGTACTTAGAATTCACTTTTAGTTTCTAAGGATGTACAAATAAGGGTTTTCTTATATATATCACTTTGATGAACCTCTTTTTTTGGGTACTATAAGGACATTTAGCATTAGTTTACCTAATGTAAGTTGATTTTATTTAGTTTATACATAAAGAAAAATTACATTTATGTAGGTTCTTGTTAGAACTCTCTTATAGAGTACTACAAGTTTTTATGCTTTTTACTAACTGTGTGTTTGGCAAATGTATAAGGTTGAAATGATATTGTTGGCTTTTGAAATGGAAGTGTGCATTTCATCAAGTTGTATTGCTATTCTAAGGTTCCTAAATATTTAGTTTTAACTAATTTAATAGGCTGGGATAGAATATATAAACCTGAATATTTGGGTAGTTTAATAAAGAAAAATTGTAAAATAAGGAATTGTTTCTATTAAATTTTCAATATAATTTGGAATTCTTTAGTTTAATCATTACAATAAAACTAAAAAAATCTTTCAAAATCATATGAAATATGAAAAAAGGGTAAATTCATAGCAAAACATGCCAGAAATTAATTTTAAAATAGAATAGAAAATTTTGTATTCTAGAAGCATCAATATCATATCAGTATCTGACTTGGGTACATTAAAGTCACTGAAATATCAAGTCAATGAAATATTTGTGCTACTTTAATTTTATCAAAATAAAGTAACATTTCATAATAAGAGGGTTCGTATCTATGAAGCCCATTTTATCATAAAAAAATTTATTGATTTTTTTAGGGAAAAATTCTCAATGGTAATCATGTTTTTTTTAGGCAATTTTTTTTTGAAATAATTCTTATTGTATTTTTTATTTGTTATGTTCGATAGAGTTTTGTTATTCTTTTTGGATATAATTTATTATAGATCTAATCTAAAAATTAGGTGTGTGGTTGGAAACCTAAGTCTAGTTGGTTTTGTTTTTCTAGAATAAGTGGTGTAGTGCTTCAATTAGTTCTATATATATGAACATTTGGTTTACGTGATGAGTGCATGCATAATTTTTAGATTATGTTATATAATAGAGAGAAAAATATGTTTATATAGTATAGTTTTTAAAATAATTAATTTAATAATTCTTCCATGGATATTATTCAAAATAATTGTCATGCTATGATTAATGGACATTTAAATGATTGTGATTTTAATTCTGCATAATAATGAAATTTATTGCTAATTAACATTGATATTTCGGTAACTAATTATAATTTTTGCAAATAATCTTCAATAATTTTAATTGATTGTCAACTCAATGGTAGAATTACCTTTTGAATAATCAAATAAACCTAATTCTATCTATTTAAAAAATTCTAAAATTTGAAAAGGGAAAAGAAGAAGAGAGAAATGAGAAAACCTAAATCTATCTTTAAGAATCCTAAAATCTAAAAATAAGAAAGGGGAATAGAAGAGGAGAGAAAATACAAGGGGAGATATATAGGACGAAGCCCAAAACAGGACTTAAGTGACCCAACTCTGGATCTGGGCCTCGATCATGACCTAATTGGAATCAGGTTTGACCTAACCCAAACTGATTTGCAATAATATAGAAGCACAACGAGGATCAATCCAGACCCAACCCATGTGGTTGAGGACCAGGACTTGGTACAAGGGTCAATGGGGGAGGCTTCTAAGGCCCACGCTGAGATCCGGGTGAGGTTTACCAATGACAATCCCACATTCTCAATTACAACATCCCAAAAAACACACTCGTAACTTTCACGCTCAACCCTGCCTCATTTGGATCACCACCTCGGTACCGAGGCCAAGGCTGCCAGTGCTTATTTTGACGCTTCGACATTCTATGTGTATAAACACCTCATGTTTGACACCGGTGGGATTGGGGCGTTGCCCTAACACCGGTGTGAGGTAACTTTCCTTGATTTTCGTGTGCTCACGTTTGTCATGGCTTGGTTTTTGGCCCATTTAGTGTTACTTTAGGATTTATATTATGTTCATTGTTCAAATCTTCACAATTATATGATTTTGTGATGATAGGTAGTTAACATCCCTATTTTTTTAGCATATCTATATTATAATTTAGGAGTTTCTTTTACACATAAGCCTCCCAACCTCCAATGGAAGCACGACAATATATTAGGTTGTATTGTAAATAAACTTTAAAACCTTATCTTTAATGCAAAGAAAATTTATTTTGTAGTCATGTTTTGTTGGCCTATAATCATCACTTACTAAGTGACCCCAAACCTTAATATATATTGAATAATTTTTTCATTCATGAAAATGTTCAAACTTCGAAATTAAAGATTTTTATTTTTTATTTTTACAGTTGTTTATATCTATCTTATCACTGTATAAATTTAATAGAGTACATAGTTGAGTCTCAAATAACAACACAATATCAAAAAACAATAATAATTTTTCCTTAATGAATACAATTATTTCAATTTTGTTATGGTTAGTTAAAATCAGGAGTGGCCTAGATACGAATAATTTTAATCATAATTCTCCATGTTCTTTAGTGATTATAATGATTAATTTCTCAAATAAAATCATATTATTGGTGCACTATATTAAAAAATATTTTCTTTGAAAATAAAAAAATATAAAAATGGTGGACATTAAGAATGACAATGAGCTAGGTTTGGATCGGGTTCACCTAGACCAAATCCAGACCCGTTAAGAATGACAATGAGCTAGGTCTGGATCGGGTTCACCTAGACCAAATCCAGACCCGTTGGGTCTAAAATTTTCAGACTCCGACCCAAATCCAATGGATCTAGCGGGACCATATATTCTTAGGGCCTATTTACGTTTACTGAATATAGATGAACTGAACTAAACTGAATATATCTGAAAGTAATATTTTATATGAGATGGAAATTGAGAGCTGAACAGAGTTGAAACTAAACTTAATGTAAGATGAAGTAAACAAGCCCTTAATGAATTTTAGACGAGTTTTTTTAATTTTATTTTAAACCCTTAATCATTATTTTATATCTCCGTAACCTTAATTAAAAGCATGCACACAAGACTAGTAAGTACATTAGATAAGATGGGGTGGAGTAACATAACCTTAACCTTAATTGGTGATTATATATATAAAAAAAAAAAGTTAAATCACAAACAAATCACCTAAATAAAGGACCCGTATGTGAAAAAGAAGCCCAAATGCTTTAAGTTTTCCTTCTCCCCAAGAAAGAAGAAATCCCTCAATAAATATCCTCTCTCTTTCTCTCCTCTCAGCCTATCTCCAGTTTCCCAAACTCTCTCTCTTTCTCTCTCTTCAAATTCTCGCTCATCTGCTCACCTTCTTTCCGCATTAACCAACCAACTACACAACAATGGCTGATCATCCTGAATCTTCAGATTCGTATGTTGTTTTAGATCTTACTTTCCTCTTTATTTTTAGATTTAATCCTATACTTTCACTTGTTCAATCGCCAAAGTTTGATTCTAATTTTGTTGCCGATTTGTCTCCTTTTTTAAAAAAAGAAAGAAAATTCTAATTCAAATTTTGATTACAGGAAAGGAACTAAGAAAGATTTCAGCACTGCGATTCTCCAGCGGAAGAAGGCCGCTAATCGTCTCGTTGTTGACGAAGCTGTTAATGACGATAATTCAGTTGTCTCGATGCATCCTGAGACCATGGAAAAGCTTCAGCTTTTCCGTGGTGATACCGTGTTACTCAAGGTTAATTTATTATTATTTTTTATAGATCAAGCTTAGGTTTTCCCCCTTTTCTTGCTGTCCTAGGGTTTATTCCAGCGATTTGTTAGGTATATTATTTTTGGATTTACTGTTTTGAAGTTTAATTTCGTTAGGGTTTTGGCGGATTTTTGTAATGGATGATTAAAGGATTAAGTGCTTTATTCAATTCCTTCCGTTGAAAGTAATGTATCAATGATGTACTGGTATTTAGTACTATCAGAAATCAATGATGTACTGTAGTAGTGTAGTACTGTTGGTGATTGGAGGATCTTATGTTTTCTTGCGTGAATTTCTTTACACTAAAAAATCGAGTCAATGAATATGAGGAGTGCTGATTATGTTTCTATTTTGAAAGAATTTGTTTTGGGAGTAGTGTCGACTGATTGACGACAGCTTATATAATGAATCTCTTTAGTCAATAGAGGTTTCGAATCTTGAATTCCATTATTTATTATTGGGTATTGTAGATAGATGCTCCGACTATGCTCTCCTAGAATTAAGATGAAGAAAGTTGGTCAATTTGTGTCTGTGCAATACCTGTAAAAAAATTATGGCCTCTTTCTTAGGTAAGTCAGTGAGACTTGCAATATTTTAGTTCTATATATGGCATTGGCGTGTTTAGTTTTTGTTGGTGTATGTTTGGATTTCCTGAGCATTTCGTAATCATCTATGATAACTTTAGGAGTGCTAAAGTTTTCAATGAATTATAATTTGATTTGATGTTGCAATATTGATCATGTTTGTGTTCTATTTTGGTGACAATTCCAGGGTAAGAAAAGGAAAGACACAATTTGCATTGCCCTTGCTGATGACACATGTGAAGAACCAAAGATTAGGATTAACAAGGTTGTGAGGTCTAATTTAAGAGTGCGACTGGGTGATGTTGTTTCTGTACACCAATGTCCTGATGTTAAATATGGGAAGCGAGTTCATATTCTTCCTATTGATGATACAGTCGAGGGTGTCACTGGAAATTTGTTTGACGCATACTTAAAACGTGAGTTTCCACTTTCCATAGTATTAAACTATTTATATTTCTTAAGCTGTGTGTGTGACACATTATTTTTTTCCAATAAAATGTACCAGGTACTCAGGTAGTAAATATTTCTATTTAAACTATCTATATTTCTTAAGCTGTGTGTGTTTGACCATTATTTTTTCCAATAAAATGTACTACGTAGCAAAGATTTCTATTGTTTTCCTGCTATGACTTCATCCCCTTTTCTATCGGTTTTTGTACGGGGTACCCTTGAGGTTTCACAAAATTCACGAGGTAACCCTATTGTTTCAAGAACGCACCATATTCCTCCAAGGGGTTAAAAAAATACCAGGCTCCCTTTTATAACTAAAAAACTTATTTTTTTGATGCTATTTTACTGTTTTCTAATAAAACAAGACATTGGAAGGGTAGAAATACATCCGGATGTATGGTACATCTAAGGGTAATTTTGCTCATTTATTGTTTTTCTCTCATTTTATTATTTGAAATGAGCAATAAAACACCTTTGATTTACATAGCTCTACGTGCATCCGGATGTATAGTAGATCCATAGTTGGAATGGGGTATAAGAGAGAAAAAGTACGACTTGATTATAAATACTTGATGATAACATCAAAAAATCACAATTTCTTAGCCATCAAAGGGTATCGGGTACATTTGTTGAAAAAAATACCCCATGAAAAAACTGTTTTCTAATTGTATCCATTTTATTTTTTGGGTAAATGTATTGGTAGCTGATATTGCCATAGTTGCATTTTTTCCCCTTGTGAATAATAAAGAATCACTAGATAAGATTGACTATATTTTTTCTAAGAAGATCGCAGTAAAGATGTACATAGCACCTTGACTAATGTTGCTTTGTTTGCTTCAAATTTTGTAGGTTTCTTAGTTTGGGTAAATGTATTGGTAGCTGATATTGCCATAGTTGCATTTGTCCCCCTTGTGAATAATAAAGAATCACTAGATAGGATTGACTATATTTTTTCTAAGAAGATCACAGAAAAGATGTACATAGCATCTTGACTAATGTTGCTTTGTTTGCTTAAAATTTTGTAGGTTTCTTAGTTTGTGATCATGTATTAATTAGTTGGTGTTAGTTGATGGATGCTGTTCAAGTTGATTAGCTCACCAGCAACTTTCTTCCTTCTTTTCATTGGTTCTTTCTGTAATGCAACTAATGTGCAATTTCATTTACTGTTTGCACTATCCTTGAAAATTGCAACCTTTTAGATTGAAGACTTTCAATTTCTTCCGTTGTTGATTTTTATTGATCATCAATTGGCACTCTCAAACCTTTTGAGTTGCTTTTGGTGCAGTGGTGCAGTGCAGTCCCATATTTTGTGTGGGTTAAAGCATTACAGAAAAAAGTACTCATTTATTTTCTATCTTACTAGAAGTGCTAGTAAACTACTATCAACTGCACGGTTTTACCCATTACAATCATACCAACTTCTCTTGTTATTGTAATTTATGATAGAAAGCATCTGAAACTTCTCGTATTTGATGAAATGACCTTGAATTGGGGTCATTTGTTGGGTAATGAGTCAAAGTAAAGAGAGTGCAGAGCATTGGAGATGGTGTGGTAGATGGGATGAAGCCCTGATTGAGAAGAATTCCTATCTTTGTTTAGTTTAAGTTTCCCTTATATCATCTCCTATTAAGAATGTTCCCAAAAACTCTTTCTTCAAATGTCTTTTCATTTTTTCCATCCTCGCAATTCAACCACAAACTCTTATTTTCCCAAAACTTCTCGCCTATTTTCTTGTTGTCTATTATGTTGAAATGATGGAGTGAGTTTTTTCCAGACTGTTCAATTACTTCAGCACAATTTCAACACATATAGAAGCTTAAGAAAATTTCCAATTTGCATTGCTTAGGTAATGCAAATATTTTGAGCGCAACCTATTGTATTAGGTGTGAACTTGTGATTATGATTTGGGTAACGCTGGTGGCATGGAGGAAGTGCTGTCTAATATGTATATGTTATGCCAATTAATTGAGATAGGAAAATTATAATTTTGTTTTACATTTCATGAGATCGGAAAAAATTTCTTGGCTGTTGCTAGGATGTGCAATTAAAAGTTATTTACTTAAATATTTATCTGAAGTTTCCATTTGATGCTAAAGATTTAGTGCCTTGAAGTAAAGTTACTTGAGAAAGTTTCGTTCTTCTCACTTGTTCTTTTTTTGGGTCACTACTCCATCCTCCTACCTAATGGGAGCAAGTAGGAAAATGGAAATTATTATTTATTTTTGTTGAGGAATTCAGTGTTTAGCTTTAATTGTAGCGATTAATTAGTGCAGCCATGACCTCCTTTATTCTGCCTTCAGAATTCTAAGAAAACAAGTAATAAAGGTGTGGAATATTAAAATCATTGTAGTATCCGAACAGCTTGAGTATGCAGTAATGCAGTAACATATGATGTATTATTTATGTCCTGTGGTTTTAAAGTTTTAATTCATGAATGGCTTGTTTGAAACAGTAAGCTAAAAATCCAAAATGTGGCAGCTTTTGCATAAAGGATAGTTTTTTGTTACTATTCTTTATAATCATATCCAGTTAGAGATAAGTTGTTGATCCTTTTTTGTGCATGCTCTTCAGCTTATTTTCTGGAAGCATATCGCCCTGTGAGGAAGGGAGACCTTTTTATAGTGAGAGGAGGAATGAGAAGTGTTGAATTTAAAGTCATTGAAACTGATCCTCCTGAATATTGTGTGGTTGCCCCTGATACTGAGATATTTTGTGAGGGGGAACCAGTTAAACGAGAAGAAGAGGACAGACTAGACGAAGTTGGTTATGATGATGTTGGTGGTGTTAGAAAACAGATGGCCCAGATTAGGGAGCTGGTTGAGCTACCGTTGAGACACCCACAGTTGTTTAAATCAATTGGTGTCAAGCCACCTAAGGGAATTTTGCTCTATGGACCACCAGGGTCAGGAAAGACTTTGATTGCCCGAGCTGTTGCAAATGAAACTGGTGCATTCTTCTTTTGTATTAATGGACCAGAGATAATGTCAAAATTGGCTGGGGAAAGTGAAAGCAATCTTAGGAAAGCTTTTGAGGAAGCTGAGAAGAATGCTCCATCCATCATTTTTATTGATGAAATAGATTCAATTGCTCCCAAGCGAGAGAAAACAAATGGAGAGGTTGAGAGACGTATTGTTTCCCAGCTTTTAACTCTTATGGATGGTCTTAAATCAAGGGCACATGTTATTGTTATTGGTGCCACAAACCGTCCAAACAGCATTGATCCTGCACTGAGAAGGTTTGGTCGATTTGACAGAGAAATAGATATTGGTGTCCCAGATGAAGTTGGGAGATTTGAGGTTCTCCGCATTCACACCAAAAACATGAAGCTTTCTGATGATGTATGCTTTTTTCTCCCTTGGAAATTAATCTTTGACTGGATCTGGCTTTACAATTTGTTTATTCAATTTTCTTTTCATGAAACAGGTTGATTTGGAAAGAATTTCCAAGGAAACACATGGCTATGTTGGTGCTGACTTAGCTGCCCTGTGTACTGAAGCTGCACTTCAATGTATCAGGGAGAAAATGGATGTAATTGATCTGGAAGATGAGACTATTGATGCTGAGATCCTTAATTCCATGGCTGTCTCAAATGAGCACTTCCAGACTGCTCTTGGGCAGAGCAATCCCTCTGCTTTGCGTGAAACGGTTGGTTTATGTTATAATCTAATTAGTATTGAGCTCAATTTTTGCTGTCTGTTCTCATTGGTTATTACTGTTTTGGTGTTAGGTTGTGGAAGTTCCCAATGTTTCTTGGGATGACATTGGTGGCCTTGAAAATGTCAAAAGGGAGCTTCAAGAGGTGCTGCTATCTACTCTTCTAATCAGAAAATCAGTGGAGCACTTTCTATTTTGTCCCTCTTTTAGCCTATACTGTAGACTAAAAAATTTCCTTGTTTATTATCGTGTAGACTGTTCAATATCCTGTGGAACATCCTGAGAAATTCGAGAAATTTGGGATGTCTCCTTCCAAGGGAGTTCTTTTCTACGGGCCTCCTGGATGTGGAAAGACTTTGCTGGCAAAGGCTATTGCTAACGAGTGTCAAGCTAATTTCATCAGTGTTAAAGGACCTGAATTGCTAACTATGTGGTTTGGAGAGAGTGAGGCTAATGTTCGAGAGATTTTTGACAAGGCTCGCCAGTCAGCACCATGTGTTCTATTCTTTGATGAGCTTGATTCAATTGCAACTCAGGTGAGCACATATACCTTTCTAGTCTAGGCTAAAAATAAAAAATCTCAGATCTGTAGTATCTATTGTTTTGTGATTATCAAATTTCGTTGATTTATTCACTCTCCCCTTTCCTACTTCCATTTTTATTTGATGTCTGAGCTCACAATAGAATTTGAATAGAATTTCTTCATGCGGTATTGCTCTTTTTGCTTGCATAGCTGCTTTTTCAACCTGATTCATTACTTCAACTGAAAATGTTTATCACTATACTACGGAGCACCTTTGAAAGAGGGAAGATCTTCAACTGAATATCTGCTAATATTAATTTGTTTGTGCTAATAGTTTTTGTTGTGGTTTATAATCTTTGGATTAAATTTTGCATGTCATTGCTGTAGATTTTCTGTAGATTAACAATTTAGGTCACAAATATATTTTTACTTCAATAATGCACTAGTTTATTATTTTTATTGATGGCATAGTTGAGTGTTGTTTACTTACATTTCCCACTGATTATGGCATTGCAACTGCTTATTTGATTGTGTTTTACACAGAGAGGAAGTAGCAGTGGTGATGCAGGTGGTGCCGCTGACAGGGTATTGAATCAACTTTTGACTGAAATGGATGGCATGTCTGCCAAAAAAACTGTTTTCATCATTGGAGCCACAAACAGACCTGATATTATTGATGCGGCTCTTCTTAGGCCCGGGCGTCTTGATCAACTAATTTACATTCCTCTTCCGGATGATGAATCCCGTCTCTCAATATTTAAGGCAGCCTTGAGAAAGTCACCTATTGCCAAAGATGTTGATCTTAGAGCACTTGCCAAGTATACTCAGGGCTTCAGTGGAGCAGATATTACTGAGATATGTCAGAGGGCTTGCAAATATGCCATCAGAGAAAATATTGAGAAGGCAAGCTTAACTCCTTGTTTAATTTTAAGTTTTATCTTCCGTATTCCTACTTTTTTAAGTTCTCTATTTCTGCTTTTTGCCTTTTGGTGTGATCTCTCATAATTCTTCTTTATTCCTACTATTTGAAGAGCTCGTTTGGTTCATATAGAAAATTCCCCATGAAAATTCTTATTTCATGGGAAGTTTTATCCTTATTCTTTTGGACTTAATGAGAACTTCTTAAGTTACTAAAATTCTTTTTAAGAAATAAGTTAATTCCGTATTCCTTGTGGTAAGTTAATTCCACCACTTTGTCCTTGTTTTTTTGGACTTAATTTATGAAATTTCAGTTTAGTTTAGACAAATTCATTTCAATTTAGTTTAGACAAATTCATTTCAGTTCGGATTCATTGAATCCAAAAAACGCACGCCTTTTGTATCAAATAGAATTTCCAAGAAAATACAAAAGCTTTTATGTGTTAAACCTAAAATCAAAACCACTTCCAATTTCCTGGGAAATTCTAATTCCCATGGTTTTGGTTGTCAACCAAACAAGCACTAAGTTGTCTACTTTTGGTTGTGAACCATTTCTTTCATTCTTAATGGCTTTGTGATATTTCTTTCTTTATTACGTAAGCAAATTGAGTATTTATTTTTGTATAAAAAAAAAAAATTACAGGACATTGAAAGAGAGAAGAGGAGAACTGATAACCCAGAGGCAATGGAGGAAGATGTAGATGAAGTTGCTGAAATCACGGCTTCACATTTCGAGGAATCCATGAAATATGCACGTAGGAGTGTCAGCGATGCTGATATCCGTAAATACCAGGCATTTGCTCAGACCTTGCAGCAGTCTAGAGGATTTGGGTCAGAGTTCCGTTTCGCCAACACCACTTCCGGGACTACCGGTACCGATGCATTTGCTGCCTCTGCCGGTGGAGCTGATGAAGACGACCTCTATGACTAGACCCTGTTTTCACTTTCAATTTTTAATTTTTATCCTACACATGGAAGACGTCTATATAATGTCGTTGCATCATCTCCTGTAAGAAGTTGTTTACTCGTAGTTGATCTCTTTTCTTCAAACTTTTGCCTGAAAAATTGGTCCAAGTCATGGATTTGTTGGTTGCTGGGACTAGTGAATGTCGATATCATAGACAGACTTGTTGATATTTAGATGACAAGTTGAATTTCCTTTAATTATGATTGTTTTCCCCTCAGCATTTGTTTGTTTGTGTTTTATTAACTAGTACTACTACTACTACTAGACTGGGTTATTGGACAGGGTAGTCCAATGGCATACAGTTAAGGATAAGGTTATAGGGTCTTTACTGAACATTGTCTTTAATGGACAAGACTTTATCGATCAGACAACCATGGTCAATACAGGACAAAAAATAATAGCCTAATAATTTTTTATAAAAAAAAAGTTTTGACAAAATTAATTACATTAATATATTCGTATACGTTTATTTTAACTATTGGCTATCTTAAATTTTATTTTTATTTAATATTTTAATGCCCCGACCAGTGACCTGCTAATGACCCGTGACCCGCTTTGGCCCGATTTGTTATGGACTTTTTTAGTCGACCCTACCCTGGCCCGACCCACATCGGTCTGACCTTGACCCACCTCGACCTGCCCAATAACCAGGTCTAACTACTCCTACCTAGTATGACTCATTTGAACTGGGTCTGGAATCTGAAATGATCTCCAAGTGAATGATTATGCACTTATGCTGAGTAGCTTTTGGTTGCATCAGTGGGTGTTAAGGTAGGATGGATTTAATTTGTTTGGTTGATTGGTTCATTTCATATTTGGCTTCTAGTTTTGGGCCATAAATAACAGGAATGAATTAATTTACTATAAATTTTGAAGGGGAAAAGAAAATCAATGTTTGTTTTCATGACGGTGGTAGCTTATCTTCAATTATGAGGGGAATGAAAAAAAAAATGATGTGATGAAATTTGATCTTAGGAATGATAATATGTTTTATGGGATTATAACTCTATAAAGCTCATTTGTAATAAAATTATTACAATTTATTACCGATTAAACCGTAGAGCTGTCAATGAAGCAGTGGTCACTTGTCTAGGAATACGCTCTCTTCTCCAAGTATTGTTTGAAATTGAAGGCAACAGATTTTGTGCTATTTTATGTGAAGATGCTAGGGGGTGTAACTACACCTCGATTTGTTTCAATTTAGTTTTTTTTTTTTTTTTTTGGGGGGCGGGGGGGGGGGGGGGCTTAGCCTCTGTTTTATACCAAAAAGATGTTAGAGATTAATCTAGAAAATTTTAGTTGATGAGTTATGCATAATATGATATGTTCTAGAAAAATCTAGTAAAATGTTGTAGAGAATGAAGAATAGAAAAATCTAGAGATAAGAGATATTAGTTAGTAGAATTCTCTAGTATTGGATTAGTTTAGAATATTCTAGAATTATGTATGTTACTAATATAAATATGTAATATGTGAGCAAGTAGAAAAGAGCCAAAATGAGAGAAAATTAAGAGAGCTCTCAAAAAATAGTAATAAGGGTAGAAACAAGGGTTCTACTAAATAAGAGTAAAAATGAGCTCTCAAGAAAAACAATATGTTGTAAGCAATCAATACAATCAATGAAAATACAAGTCCATCACACAAAATTATTCGGGTCCATCAAAAACTTCCGCGTGCGCCCCCAAATTTCCATCATGGTATCAGAGCCAAAATGTGATGGCCAAAAGATAAAGAATCAAAAGAAGAAGAAAATTTTAAAGGATGCTAATGACAAGAGCATTAGCAGAGCATGTTGGTGACTCGAGCACCCTTAAGAAAAAAAAATGACAGAAAGAAGAAAATATTAGAGGATGCTAATGACAAGGGCATTAGTGGAGTGTGTCGGTGCCATGAGCACCGCTAAAAAGGAGAGAGTGAAGGAAGAAGAAAAAAAAAGGAAAGAAGAGAAAATTTTGGAGGTTGCTAATGACAAGAGCATTAGTATGACTAATTGGTGATATAAGCACCAAAATTTTTATAAAAAAAAATGAAAAAAAAGAAAGAAATTCAAGAGAAAAATTTGGGAGATGGTCGGTGACATGAGCACCGAAAGTTGAAAAGAAGGAAGGAAAAAAAAATTGGTGTTTGCTAATGACATGGGTATTAGCAGAAATGGTTGGTGGCATGAGCACCAAGAACAAAAGAAAAAATTTGGGAGATGTCATGAGAGATGACATAAATAAGAATTGGTAACATGAGTACCAATTAAGAGAAAAATGAAAAAGTTATTGTTAATAGGATGAAATTGGTAACAAGGGTACCAACAAAATTATTGAAGATCAACAAGGTGTAAAGAAGATTGAGATAGTTGGTAACATGGGCGCCAATAAGAACAAGAATAAACAAGCTTCAAGAATCAAATTTGGAGATCGTTGATGACAGGTGCATCAACAGAAGAATTTTGAAGTACAAGAATTTTCAAGATTAAGGGGGAGTGTTAGAGATTAATCTAGAAAATTCTAGTTGATGAGTTATGTATAATATGATATGTTCTAGAAAAATCTAGTAAAATGTTATAGAGAATGAAGAATAGAAAAATCTAGAGATAAGAGATACTCCCTCCGTCCCTTTTTGTTTGCTCCATGGAGGGAGTTTCACTTTTTTAAGAGAAAGGCAAAAAGTAGGTGGGGACCATGATATAAGAATGATTATTAAAATTAATTAAAAGAGAAAAAAGTGTGATTAAAGAAAATAAAAATGAGGATCAACTTTTTTCCTTCCAATTTTTCATTTACTATATGTACTCTGTAAAATAAAAAACCCGTATCCGGTTTCCGATCCGGTACTCGGTTTTTTACCCGAAAAAGCGGTTTCCGATCCGGGTTGGTATTTTCTAAAACCGGGTACCAGATTTTAATTTTAAAAAATAGTTTTTTATTATTAAAAAACAATTTTTTTAATTTAATTTAAAATAATTTTTTTATTATTATAAATACTGTTTTTTAAAAATTTTAAAAAACAGTTTATTTATTTATTGTTTTTAAAAAAAAATTATTAAAAAAATATAGTTTTTATTAAAAAAGATTTATTAAAAATTATTAAACATTTTTTTATATTAAAAAAACAGTTTTTTTTAAAAGGTTGTATAAGGAAAAAAACCGGATCCGGATACCCGGATTATCTGGATCGGATCTGGATACCCGGATTATCCGGATCGGATCCGGGTCAAAAAAAATTGCGACAACCCGGTTTTTTGGGACCCCAAAAATCCGGGTACCCAAATTTGCCCACCTCTATAAGAGAGGGTGAAGAAAAAAGGAGTGATGAACTCCGTAAAAAAAGATGTGAGGGGAGAAAAAGACAGGTAAAAAAAAACAGTAAGGAGGTAAAAAAATTGATGGATGAGAAATGTGGAGGGAATCATTAAAAAATGGAGTGATTAATTTAGATTAGGTAGAAATTAAATAGAAAATATTAGATAAAAATTAATATAAATATATGTTTAATATGAGGGGACCACATACTATAAATGGTATGGAGCAATCTTTTAGGGACGAACCAAAAAGGAAAATGGGGCAAAGAAAAAGGGACGGAGGGATTATTAGTTAGTAGAATTCTCTAGTATTGGATTAGTTTAGAATATTCTAGAATTATGTATGTTACTAATATAAATATGTAATATGTAAGCCAAGTAGAAAAGAGCCAAAATGAGAGAAAATTAAGAGAGCTCCCAAAAAATAGTAATAAGGGTAAAAACAAGGGTTCTACCAAATAAGAGTAAAAATGAGAGACATGAGCTCTCAAGAAAAAGAATATGTTGTAAGCAATCAATACAATCAATGAAAATACAAGTCCATCACACAAAATCATTCGGATCCATCAAAAACTTCCGCGTGCGCCCCCAAATTTCCATCAAAAGAAAAAGTATAGTTGTTAATGGGTCGATCTGGGTTGAGTTTGGGTTGATCTATTAATATAAACGGGTTGAAATTTTTAACCCAAGCAATTTAACCTTATCATAAATAGATTGATCCAATAACTCATTTAATAATATTATTACTATTTAATGAACATCAATAAAGTTATGTCACCATATGTCTTTACTATTATATCGATCGTAACAACTCACGATAGCCATATATATTAAAACTTAAAAGTCATTGTTATAATTTATACATAACACGATAGTAATTAATAAATAACTACTTTTTAAGTTCTAATATTCAAGATAACTACATTATATTTAAAATATTACAACCATCTACATAACTCGTAAAATAGCTATAACACACAATAAAAAAAATATGAAAGTGATATACTCCATTTGAATCGATTTATCTGCAACAATGAATATTTTACCTCTCACATATATTCTCAATTGTTGTAGATAACCCGATACGGAAGGAGTATTATATTAGTACGTCAATTCAATTTGAAACTAATTTTATTACAACATATTTACTTATTGGGTTAAACGGGTTAAAATCGGGCTGAAAATTTCAATCCAACCAATTAAGTTAAACAGGTTGGGTTGGGTCAACCCATTTAGCTTAACGGGTTAAAAAACTCAACCCAAACAGGCCATAAGTGCATTGATAAATTAATAAGGTTCTTGAGTTGGGTCAAGTTTTATCAGTTCTACTAAATAGGCCATAAGTGCATTGATAAATTAATGTTTAATCTTTATAACCTTTTATTTATAACAATCAGTCATCTTTACTGTCTAGTATATATTTCATATACTAAAGCTATGGGGGTAGACCGGTAGTCCGTAGTACACCGGACTTAAAGTTATTATTTTTTATCATAACATTTTTAGGTTTACTTTTAAGTCAGTGAACACTAATTATTCAATTATATTTTGTTGCTAGGTCTCATATATAAAGTCGGCTTCATTTCAATTTATTTCTATAAGGGTGCTGTTAATCATTGCCCACAAATTACTTAAAATCACATACAACACTAAGTAAAAAGACGATAATAATTTTGACTTAAAATTAACCACAACTTTGAGTACATAAACAACGACTCAATCGGGCCACAGCCTCGACCACCACCACGGCGGTGGTAAAAAATAATTATTTTTTTAAAGTATGGGATGTCCAGATCAGACGTCCCAACCATGGTCAAGGTGTCTGACTAGGACGTCTTAGTATTAAAAAAATAATTTTGGGCGACGAATTTGGCAATTTCGTCGCCCAAACTTCACCCTCAAAGTTCACGGATCACCCTCCCCTCCATATCACTCGAATGAATATCCTCCCTCCAAACATTATTCATCCTTGCATTCAAGCAGGTAAATTATTCTTTCTAATAATTTCTTTGAATGTAATCAATTGCTAGTATCTAATTCAAACTGTTTCTTGTTTCTTTCTTAAACTTGGCCGAATCCTTTTGAAGGCTAGCAAGTTTTGAATTTTGTTCATTAAACCAAGATAACTAGTTCTTTCATCTATTATGTAATTAATTAGTTTAAGGATAGTTTAATTAATCAAATTAGGTGAATAAATTAAATATTTTTGCATGAAATAATTGTTGAAATTGTATTGCATAATTCGAATATGTTGATAGTAATACTCGAGTATTTTCGAGTGGTTTAAAGGATATAAAGATTGCATTTTTGTTGTTTAATTTATGATTTTATACTTGTTTAATTGATTATATAATGATAAGCATGATGATTATTGCATGAATTAATCCAAGATTAACTCTTGAAGAATGTCGAATATGATGATGATATTGTTGAGTATTTTCGAGTGATTTTTCGGCTAAAAGATTGTATTTTGTTGATTGAATTATGATTGTATGCTTGTTTAATTAATTGTAAAATATAAGCACGATGATCATTACATGAAGCAAATCCAAGAATTTATCTTGAAAAATGTCGAGTATGATGGACCATGTTCAAATATATATAGTACCGAGTGTGTTATATAATTAAAGATTGTATTTTTGATACCTAATTTATGATATTGTGCTCGCTTGATTGATTATTTGAGTATGAACATGATATTAATTGCATGGACTAAATTCAAGATTAAATTTTGAAATTGTCAAATGGTTTGGTATGTTGATTCAAATTGTTTGGTGATTGTTTACAGTACTGCTTTAATTGAATCCTGATTGTAAAATCGATGAAACATGAGCATTGAATTGTCGATCTTAGGCGCATGTTGGACGAGTGGTTTAGGGCATTAAAGATTGAATCTTTATTGCTTAATTTGATGATTGAATGATTGTATGATTAGTTTCCATGATTGCTAAGTGTTAAAATGATATTGTATCGATTTATTGTCAAGAGTTTGCATGATGAGTTTGTATGAGTTTTGAACCCGAAGTTCGAATATGAAGATGTTAATTTCTTGATTTTCTTGCATGATTATTGATGATCTTGAACTTAGATGATTAAATGTTAAATTTTGAATTATTTAGTGGACTATTGATTGCTTGAACTGCATTGTTATTGCTCGATCTTGAATTCGTAATTGACGTATGAATTATACTCATTGATACTTTATTAAGGGATCGAATTATTATTTGAGCCCTGAATTTATTGATTAAGTGAGTTCATTGCCTGATTTGGTTTTGTCGTGTTAAAACCTAATAAGCTAGAGTTGTTCATAGAACTGTCATTGAGAGATGTTGACTCTCGATTCTGATATGCTTGAACTCGTTTAGTGTTGAACTGGCCTTCGAGCTTCGATTACGTCTTTTAGACTCGTTTGGTGATTGGGCAATTGGCCTTTAGGCTTTGATTATGTCCTTTGGACTTGTTTGTTGAATTGGCCTTCGGGCTTTGACTATGTCTTATAGACTCAATTAGTCATAGGTTGACTCGCGTTGCAAGGATCTGCATGGTTCACCAAGGTATGTTACTTACCGATGTGGAGTAGGGCGTCCAACCTTAGTTTTTGATTCTAAGACTTGGGTTAAGTCGCAGCCACTGTACCTACAAGATCAAGAGTCTCTGGACAGTTAGTCATAGTACGTCATTGTATCGATGCAATTTGACACTATTATTAGTTGTTAAGGAAAGGGTGTAAGATAATGCCTAACATGGCGTGCTAGAAAAGTTTGGTCATGTTAGACTTGACCATACGAGCATAGACCGACCTGAAGTGCAGACATAGATGTTGAGTGATGTGATTTGGATTTTAGGATGAAAAACGAAATAATTGTTTGCATTATTGATGAATGTCATTTTGGCTAACTTGTAGGGTGGAACGTCAGGTAAATTATGTGTTTAGATGGTTGAATGGATATTAATTCTCTGATTGGTTAATTAAATTATCTTGCGATTGGTTGATTCCATATTAGGTTATTTCCGCTAATGTCACGTCGTTGCTCAAAGACGAGACGTTACAGCTATAAAATCTATCCTCAAGTTATTAAGGGCTTGTTTACTTCAGCATAATTCAGTTCAATTCAGCTCAGTTTAGTTCAGTTCAGTCCAACTCTCAATTTCCTTCTCTTATAAAATATTATTTTCAGCTATATTCAGTTCAATTAAGTTAAGTTCAGTTCAACTGTATACAACTAAAGTAAACGAGGCATAAACATTCATTTGGAAGTCATGGTTATCTGCTGCAATTTTACAAAGTACTTTTGCATTTCTATTTCATCTGTTTTTTACTCGTACATCATCAAGTCATATTGCACATTCTCAGACTCATAGTCAAATAAAAGATGCTGTACCATCTCTTATCATCTTTACTTTTTTAATTAAGAATGACCGATCAATTCTGGTGACATCTACGTCTTAAAATTTCCAATCAGTAACCAATACCCCCGTTTCGTGTTTAGTAATAAATTGTGGTAATATGAATAAAATTTTAAGTGTAGTTAAGTAAGGGAACCAATATTAATCTTTAATGGAAACATAATTTCATTCTCAAATTTGTATTTTGTTTATATTTTTAATTAGAACCCATTACCACTTGAAATGATAGTATGGGATAGAAATATAAATTTATGAAAAAAAATTAGATGATTTGAAGGCAAAGTATCAGCCTAGTATAACCATGAGAATGAATATTGGTTTTTCTTTTAAATTTATACAAATTTATTCATATTACCTTAATTTATGACAGAATACTAAACAAGCGTTAATGTAATGGTTACCTAAAAGTGTACATATAGGCTATTCACAATGACAAGGGTATTTTAGGAAAAAGGCCTCTATAAATTCTAATGTGTGCCACTCACTTGTAAATTGTAATAATCCTATTGTGTTCAATTGTGCCACTTGCTTGCAATCCCATCACAAGACAAGTCATGCCTTTTTTGCCCCCCTTTTTTTCAACGTTGGCTCTTAACATGTGCCCTTGACACAAGTACTCTATTACATTGGCCTTGTGCTATTGTGTCACAACTCACAACATTTGGGCCGATCGTGACGCTTGTGTTATCTCCTAGCCATGTTATTCATTGCTTTTGACATGTGAAGATTGAAGAGGGTATTCCAAGCTATACTCGTTTTTTTTAACATGGTAAGGTACATTGGGCCCAAACGCTCAGTACACTGCTCGTACATCAAAATAACTAAACTGACATTGTCTATAGGGCCCCGGGGGGAACACAAAATGGTCCCCAAAGGGCAAATATAGTGGTCCCCGATGAGGGGAGAGAGGAATAGAGGTAATGGGTGTTGAACCAGGTCTTCTGGGAGAAACAAGAAGGGGACAACCAACTTTAATGCACCTCTTCTATTAGCTAGTATCACTCACCCTCGTTGACAAAATTGTGCTAGTATCCTCATCCACTCTCAGTCTTCATCTAGGCAGCAAGAATACTTTATTGAGGTAGTCGTACTCGTATTGATTATCAATACGATACCGATACTTTCCTCTATTTTAACAAAGTATTATTTTTAACATTTTTTATTGTAGAGTCACCCAATTTTTCATAGTTTGATATACTTTTGAAAAAAAAAATTCTTACCTTATTGTAACAATTAAACTAAAGTATAACGATATTTAAAATTTAATTAAAATTTCTTAATTTTTAAAGTATATAATTATATCAATTTATCGTAACCGTATTTCATATTCCTCAAACTAGCGTATTATGTACTTGTTTTATACCGGTCTATGTTTTTTACCCGCATTCATGCAACTTAGCTCTTTAATAGTGAAAGGAAAGAATGGATTGTTTGAAAGAACATAAGAACATATGAACTGAATTTCATGAAGTGAATGGATTGAATTGAATCGAATGAACCGAATTGCATCATCTGACTGAATGAGCTTGGACTAAAATGTAAAATTGAAGAAGGGGTCCACCTGTCCAACGGAACGTAGCCTAAGAGTGTGTTCTTTTTAATTTATCAGACTTGAACTTGTCTAAATAATTGAACTTAATTATTTGTTTATCGGAACTTATCTGAACTTATTAAACCTAAAATTTTTTTAAGGTGTATTTAGAACTTACTAGATCTGAACTTATTTGAACAAAACTGAGAACTTTATGGAAAAATGCAGGCAATTCATCTTCGAGCTTCACTGTTGTATTTCATTAATATTCATTGATATCCATATGTTTGTTTTTCAGAGAAATATTGTGTTTAATGTGTTTTCCACTCTTGCCCCTTTTTGGGTCTTACATCATTGCAATATATATGGCGGCATTCAGCATTAATCCCTAGGCTGATATGCACCTAACCACTAGACAGGAGACACTTGTCTCACTTACAAAGCAACAGTACAAAAATACAACGTATTACAAATATTAGTGCTGAGATTATACTCAATGCTGGACTGGGCTGCAACATAGAGAAGCGAGGCCCATTTGGCTTGCTTACTTCCTCCAACACTCCCCCTCAAGATGAGAGTGAAGGAGAAGACTGAACTCCCATCTTGGTTATGAGATTGTGATGCTGTGTGGCAGACAAAATCTTTGTAAGAACATCTGCAACTTGATGATTGGAAGGAACATAGACTGGTTGGATGACCCCTTCCTTAGCTTTATCCCCGATGAAATGACAATCGATCTCCACATGCTTGGTTCTTTCATGCTTAATTGGATTAGCAGTCATTGCCAATGCAGCTTGATTATCACAGTGCACCTTAACTCCATGTTCTTGCTGAATTCCCAGATCTTGTAGGAGTCGCCTCACCCACAGAACTTCACACACTGTGAGAGCAATACACCTGTACTCTGCCTTTGCACTACTGCGAGACACAATAGATTGTCTCTTGGACTTCCAAGAGATAGGAGAATTCCCAAGCAGCAAACAATAGCCAGAGGTTGAGCGCCTAGTATTTGGACAGCCTGCCCAATCACTGTCACAATAAGCAATGAGCTGAGCTGCAGAACTGCTGGCTAAAAGAATTTCTTGCTCCATGGTCCCTTTGAGATACCTAAGAACTCTCTTGGCTGCTTGAATATGCACATTAGTAGGACAATGCATGAATTGGCTCAGGATATGTACACTAAATGCAATATCTGGCTTAGTGATTGTGAGATAAATTAATTTTCCCACAAGTTTCTGATATTCCCCTGGCCTGCTTCAGGAAGAGCATCTCCCAACTGAGGAGTAAGTTTAAGATGAGAATCAAGGGGAAGTTTTGCAGCCCTGCAATTTGACAGTCCATATTCTTTTAGTATGTCTGATGTGTATTTCTTTTGACAGAGAAAAATCCCTTGGGAGGACATGTCTACTTCAATTCCCAAAAAATACCTTAATTGGCCCATGTCCTTCATGTTAAATTGGCTAGCCAAAAATTCTTTTGCAACTAAGATTTGTGTGTAATTGTCACCCACAATCAACAAATCATCTACATAAATGAGCACAGCAAGAAATGAATTATCCATTTTTTTAGTGAATAGGGTATAGTCACTTTTGGATTGAACGAAGTTGTAGTGTTTCAATGTTGTTGTGAGATTCTCAAACCACTGTCTGGGTGCCTGTTTGAGCCCATACAGTGATTTGAGAAGTTTGCATACTTTACCTTCATGTTGACTTTCCTTTCTAGATTGCTCCCCATGTGTCTGAACACTAATTCTGTGCCCTTTGCCTTCATACCCAGGAGGTAACTTCATGTAGACCACTTCCTGCAGATCACCATGTAAAAAAGCGTTTTTAACATCCATTTGCTCAACATACCATCCCTTTACTGCTGCAACGGCTAGTAAAGATCTAAATGTAGCCATTTTTTCCACGGGGGCAAAAGTTTCATCATAATCTATGCCATATTTTTGTCTATTTCCAAGCACCACCAAACGTGCCTTATGCTTATCAATAGATCCATCAGACTTGTATTTCAACTTATATACCCACTTGCTTCCTATTGATTTGACTCCTTTTGGTAAATCCACAATTTCCCATGTATTATTTTCCTCTAGAGCCTTTAATTCCTCATTCATGGCTTCTACCCACTTAGGCATAGTGATAGCCTCCTTAAGAAAACTTGGTTCATAGTGATGATTTAATTTTTCCCAAAAAACACCAGAATTGGGATGTAGCCTGTGTTTGAGTCACATTCTGAATTTTTAGAGGTTCAGGTTGATCATTTTGTAAGTAGCTAAGATATGAGGTTTCATAATCATTTAGCCATTTAGGAGGCCTGTGATCCCTATTGGAGTGCCTGATGGGTTCCCTAGGTTCTCTGCCCCTTGCTTGCTGTACTTCCTGTTCAATTCTATGATCATTATGTGCATCATGTATTGTTTCTTCCAGTGTGTTCTCTTCATGTTCAGGCTGAGCTTCTTCTCTACTTACTTCTAGTATTTCTACATAGACACCACTATTTTTCTCTTGGACACACTCAGACTCTTCTAGTCTATTCTGTGTTTTAAAGATTTTATAAGGGTAAATTCCCTCATAAAACTTGGCATGTCTACTCACAAACACTCTGTTATCAGTTATTTTCAACAGTTTATGACCTTTCTGATTTAGAGCATGACCTAAATAGACACACGCTATTCCCCTTTCTTTCATTTTGTCATGACTTCTATCAGGATTATGCACCAACACTAAACATCCTACTGTTTTCAAAGAAAAATAATCAGGTTTTTGTTGAAAAAATACCTCATGAGGACTCCTGTTCCCCAGAACAGTAGTAGGCAGCTTGTTAGTAATGGAAACAGCTGCCATGATGCAATCTCCCCAGTATTTGAGTGGAAGTCCTGCTTGAAACCTTATTGCTCTGCACATCTCAAGCAAGTTTCTGTGCTTTCTTTCGACTCTTCCATTCTGTTCAGGTGTGTCTACACAGCTTGTTTGATGAGTGATCCCATGTTCTCTATAGAAGGCTTGGCATTCCTTGTCCTGAAATTCCCAAGCATTATCTGATCTGACAACTTTTATCTCCTTGCCATACTTTGTTTTTGCCATGATGATAAATTCTTTCAAGGCCTGCTGAACATCTGACTTCATCCTTAATAGGTGAATCCAGGTCATTCTTGTGTGATCGTCCACAATAGTCAAGAAATATCTGTGGAATCTTCTAGTTTGGACCCTATAAGGCCCCCAGATATCAATGTGAATCATGTCCAAAATTTCCTTGGCTCTTGAGGAGCTATGTGAAAATGGTGGTTTAGTAAGCTTGGCTTGTGGACATATTAAACATATATCCTGGAATTTTTCTTTTATTCCCTTTAAGACTTCTATTTTTTCAAGCCTCTCCAATGGTGCATGCCCCGATCTTTGATGCCAAAGTGTGCCCTCTGTGGGAATTGTTAGCTTGGACACTGTTTCTGGAACTGTAATTTCTGCTGCTGCATTCATTGCCCTGATATCTTTCTACTTGTGTACCCTTTGATTAATATGTTTAACTATCTCTCCTACAGGTCTGTCAATGAGATAGTACAACCCTTGAGCCGTTTCACCTACGCCCTGGACTTCTCCTTTTTTTCCCTGAATCACACCAGAGCTTTCACCAAAAACTACCTTGTAGCCACCATCTTTTGCTAACTTTTGCACAGATAGAAGACTGTGTTTAAAGCTAGGCACATAGATGACTCCTTGAAGAGTCATTCCATTTTCAAGTTTCACCTTCCCTTTATGAGAAATACTGGCAGTTCCACCATTAGGCAGGTTTATCACAGCATCATATGTAATCTTCACTGGATCAATGAGTTTCTCAAACATCCCAGTCATATGATTTGATGCACCAGAATCTAAAATCCACTTATCTTCCTTGCCTTTTGTGCTCATATTGCAAATTACCATTCCTGCATAATGACCATCAAGATCATCATCCTCATCTTCACCAGGTGCAGCTTTAGATGCAGCAGGAAGACGCTTGAGAAGTTGTTCAATCTGCTGTGGTGTGATGTTTGGTTGTTGATTATCACTATCCTTTTCAACATTTATTTGAGCATTAGCAGCTGCCATCATGCATGCTACCTCCTCTTCCTGCTCTGGAGGCTCTGCCTCCCCTGAATCCATTAGACCCTTCTTTTTCTTTGCCCTTCCATTTCTCACTGGAATGTTTGTCTAGCCAGCTGGGATATCCCACAATTGTCCAACAATCCTTTTTCAAGTGACCAGTTTTCCCACAAGCTGCACAGATGGAAGCAGCTGTTTTGCTGTACATGACCAGTCCATCTTCATCCTTTACTGCCTTTTTCAAGTGACCAGTTTTCCCACAAGAACCATTAGAAAGCTGGTATCTTGCTTCCAACTGCTTCCAAATCAGAGCTGAATTACTCATGAACATAATAGATTTTTTAATACTTTCTGAGACATTTCCTAGCATCCATGAAATTACCATATTATTACATGTGTCCCATGCCTCCTGTTTAAATTTATCTGTTGCATCCCTGGTTACAGTGCCTGTAATAAACCCTAACTTTCTTTTTTATGCTAGAGCTATTTCAAATGAGCGTCTCCATGACCTATAGTTGGAGGCTCCTTGAAGTTTTTCAGTTACAACAGAACCATTTCCATCCGATGGATGTAAATACAAAGGGCTTGTGTTTTCAATACTAGTTGGGAACAAGGCTACTACAAGCAGCACACAAAAAAGGAAAGAACACACCCTAAAACAAATAAAAATATTAAACCTGAAACTTATTAAACTTATTAAACCTGAAACTTTTTTTAAGATAAGGAGAACACACCCTAAATTAAACTTCATAGTTAAAACAAATAAAAAATTAATTTTCAAATTCTTTATTTTAAAATTTGGCGAATGTGACACATAGAGTAAATCAACATTGAATTTCCCACCATCTAAAAGATGCTCTATTTTAAAATATTTATAACACTTGCTTTTTCACATGGTTTTCATTACTTTAATCTTAGATGATAAAAATATTTGTATAAATGATAAAAATATATATTTACACATTGTGAAAAAGCTAACACGAGTTCCACATTATCTTTGTTTTTGTAACGTTTTGATGATAATATAGTTTGTGATCAAAGTTTATAACATTTGACCCGTAAATCAAATAAAGATGTTGCAACTCTTTGAAGTCCAACACAATATTTGCTAAACCATACTTAGATCGGGGGGGGGGGGTCTCATTGGATTTGTGTCTGTTACAAACACATAATTAGAAATATTAATGTTTAAAATTTTATCTTATCAAGCGCAACAGAAGAAGCGTGTAGATTAATAAAAAAATAATAAAGAGTATCTTATATACCTGTGTATATTTTATTTGATAATGTGTGTGATACCAGACTTTGAACTGGGCCCTCTGACCCAATTTGGCCAACAGACACACTTGAAAGGGAGAAGACAAGGAATCGTCACAAATGGGAACATTGAGGTCGTTCAAAATAAAAAAGATCTCAGACTTGACATTTGCAAGAATTAACCACTAGGCTAAGACTCACATAACCTCACACCTCACACGCGTATTTTTAATTACACAAACATATAAAAATGTTCTCGAAAATAATATCATATGGTAATATTAATGTTTAAAACTAAGAAAATGTTTTTTTCTTTAGGGCATTTAAGATACAAGCATGAAGCATATACAATACAATTTTGAACTGGGGTTGTGCTGTTGTGCACCCTTCCAAAGAAGCAATGGACCCTTGTATTGTTTGTATTGTATATTTAATTTGTATTGTATTGACCATTTAGTATATATAGGCTTCCTTCAGTCAGACGACAGACATATAATTTCATCGTATATGCTTATATATATTTTGAATTCAAAAACAATTACTAATAAAAAAATAAAATAAAAAAATTCTAAAGCACATGTATATATGCATATATAAATTAAAGCTGTACTTTGTTTTACAATGATGAGAAGATTAAAAAAAAAAAAAAAGGTAACTCTTTTAAAACTATGTATATATAGTTTTGCTTCTTTGGTAGTAAAAGCTTGTTATATAGTTACTCCGTTTTTTTAGATGTAATATTTTTTTTCCATGCATATCAAGGAAGCGATTTAATTAACAGTGTAAAAGAGCAAATTAATTAACGAAAATTTAAGACGTCATATGTAATATCATATTTTCTTGTATTAAAATTTCGTCAAAAGATTTAGTTATTTACACCACTAATTCGCTCTCTTAATACGGGTGAAAAAAAAAAGTGTTGCATTTAAAAAAACGAAGGAAGTATGTGTGTATATATATATATATATATATATATATACTTTTTTTGATGGAAATGGCAATGAAAGTACTTAAATAGAGTCATACAAGCAAGTCTTCAATAAATAGAAGTAAACCTACTACAATCTTGATGATAGATATTAGTACAAAAGCTAGGAATAGAGTCCAGGGGGATCAGATTCAGTACATTAATATAATTTGAACAAAGCTTGCTTCTCCTTGCAATAGCATCTGCCAATGTACTGTGTTATCCTCACACTTCAAGAACTCCAGGCCAGGTGGAAACTTTTAACTTTGGATATATAAATGTACTTTGTACTAGGGGAGTAACCTGGATAGCTTGGATTGAGGTTTGTCAAGTCCAAATCTAATCCAAAACATTTCGAACTTGAATATTTGAGTCAAAATCCAATCCAGCCTGATAATAATCATTCAATCGCGGACTAATTTTTTAAAGAAATATCTAGGTATACTCCCTTCAATTCGTAACAATTTGATTGTGTAACTTAATTGTTTATGTTTGAAAAATGAATGAAACAACCCAAAATGATAAACGACGCACAAGATCTTGATGGAATGGAGGGAGTATATAAATAAAGAATTTGTCTTACATCAAATCGGTCTGATTTAGTTAATTTTAGACTATTTCAGAACTTTCGAATATTTATTGATGCATGACTATTCAAATTTCAACCACAATGTTTATAAATCATTTTCATCTATTTTACTCTTTTTTTTTAAAAAAAAAAAAAATAGGATTTTTTTCGAAATTAAAGATGGATCTATTATGGCTTGATGTATTTTCCTACTACTAATTTATGAAGAAAAAAAACACTTTAAAGGTATAAAACATGAAAGTACTCCAATTTATTTATGCTCTATAAAAGAATTATAAAAATGACAAAGTTTAATACTTAATTACTTATAGTATAATTATTTTAGAAAATTTGAACTATTGTTTGGATTTAGGACTTTAATAGGTCTTGTTCGAAATCAACTTGAAAATTTTCAAACTCAAAAAGTTGAGTTTGAATCCAATCCAAAGCCTTTAAAGTTGGATCCAATCAGATACATTATGATATGACTGAATTGGACTTTTGCATATCCACGTACGCCCTTACTTTATGGTTAATATATTATTACATACCTAGTCAAAGATAGGTCAGGCAGTCAGACCAGAAAAAGTATGTAATCAAATGATTCATAAATATTATATTTCATTGACAAGATTTCTAAAGCTATCTTTTTTTTTCTTCTGAAAAAACAGTGCAACATACAAAATCAAAAAATAAAACTTTCAATAAACTATTCAAATATTCTACTTTAATACAACAAAAATCCAGTTCTAGACATATTGATGTATACATACATGAATCACTTATCAAGTGAACAAAATAACTGAGAACACCCTTTCAAAAAAATAAATGAGAGCAAGCATTTTCTCCCTGAAAAATTAAAGATAAGTAAAATAATAATAATAATAATAATAATAATAATAATAATAATAATAATAATAATAATAGTAATGTTAAAGAATAGATCTTCCAAGTTCACCACATACAAGTGTCCCACATTGAAAGATTAAAGAGATGATGACTAATATATAGATTTGCAAACCTATATATTACCAATTTGTTTTATAATGAAACCCATCAGGTTTGTGTATGGTCAAACTCTCTCTTTGTTGCAGGTGCGGCCCAAACCCGTATTTAACATGGTATCAGAGCTCAAGTTATGGGTCTCTTTTAAACTGGGTCTTATTAAGCAATTGACTGGAAAGGGTTTGTCTAACTCTCCACTTCCATATTGGGTTAACGTTGCACAGACCCGTTTATAATATTCAATCAAATTTAACAAATAATAATAAAAATAAAAATTAGTAGAAATAATGAATTAGCAAAACACTTTTACATTTTTTTTTTGTTTTCTCCACTTTTTTTGTTTTTTTCAAAAACATAGTACGTAAATATACTTAGAGAAAAAAATAAAGTTTAAGAAAAATGAAGCATTATTATATTATATTATTATATATTATATGATATTATTGGAAGTAATAATAAGTGGTAGCTAGCTAGCTAGCTAATTACCTTCAGCATTGTCACGAGAACAAAGCAAGATAGCAACACAACGACGAAGAATGTAAAACCTAGTTTTTTGGTTCTTCACAGCATGACTGCATTTCTTCCCAAACGACGCCGTTTTGATTTCTTCCCCTTCTTTTACATTATTCTTTTCTTTGCTCCTCCTCCTACTACTTCTACTTTCTTCATTTTCTTCCATTATTTTTTCCAAACACAATTGCTATTATTTTTATAAATAAAAAAAAAAAAAAAAAAGAAAGAAAGAAAAGAAGTTGAGATATTTTTAAATTATTGATGGGTTGAGAATTTTGAGTTGTAATATATATATAATAATACAATAATAATAATAAAAAAGAATTATTATTTTTTGTGTGCTACAAGGTAGGAGGGAAAATAATGGGGAGAATTGAAAAAGGAAAGAAAATGATGAAATTGTAGGGTCAAACACAATTGCTCAAATGATTCTTTTTAACTGTTGTACTCGATCTACTATTGAATTGATAATAATAATAATAATAATAATAATAATAATAATAATAATAATAATAATAATAATAATAATAATAATAATAATAATAATAATAATAATAATAATAATAATAATAATAATAATAATAGGAGTATCATTTTTGTTTACCCCTTATAGAAAATACGGAGTATATGTTTCTATTGGTGAGTTTTGTGATTTCCATGCATGAATTTTAATTATTTGAGGTATGTAGACTTTATTTGTCTTCTAATGATTAGGGTACATATGCAAAATTAATATATTATTTTAATTTACTTATCTTTAATTTTTAATTATTTTATTTATTGGGTAAATCTATAGTAAAACATGGCAGAACGAACTAATAATGTTATAAAGGATAGAAGTAAAATGTCGGGTATTCTAAAAGTGTCGGTATCGTATTGGAATACAACTAACTCAACAAAATAGTTGTGCTACAAAGCAGAGTATAAAGGTTATGTATGGTTAATGGTTAGAACTATAATTTAATATAATGTTTAACCCATTAATTTCAATATGTTCAAATCAGGTTTAAATGGTTATTAATAACTAGGTCGTTAGTGCCTGTGTAATGCACTGTTTTAAATGAATAATTAATCATGTTAATTAGACCAAGAATTATTCTATTCCTTACTTTACAGGAAAATTTGTTTGAAACCACCTTATAATATATATATATATATATATATATATATTTTTTTTTTTTTTTTTCTGTCAAAAACCACCTTTTAAATATATTTTTGTAAGAAGCCACAATTTTTGGATTTTTTTTGCTAAGAACTACCTTTGGTTGAATTTCGGGTTTCGATTTTGGGTTATTTTTGGCGTGGTGGTTCAGGGGAGGAAAAGGGACGGAGACGGCTTGGGGAGGTACGAAGGCAATTAGCCGAAATGGCGGAGAGAGGTTCGATTTAAACACCGAAATTAGGCTAAAGGTGGTTCTTGACAAAAAAAAAAAGGGTTTTTCTCACTAGTACCCATGTGTTTTTGCATTTTCTCAGGTGTAACCACTTTTTTCCAACTTTCTCAGAGGTACCCATCAATTTAGCATGGATAATGATATATACCCAATTTAATGATGAAACGTTAACTTAAAGTAACAACGTTAACTTTAGTTGGTATTATTATTTATATTATTTTTTTTTTCATTGTTATTATTATTGTTATTAATGTTTAATCGTCGTTTTTCTCTCCGACTTTTCCGACAACATTTTTCCGACCGATTTTTCCGGTGATGGTTTTCGGCCAATTTTTCCAAGACGGTTTCCAAGTGACTTTTTCCGGTAGATTTTTCGGCGATGGTTTTCGACCGACTTTTCTGGCAAGAACACCATTACTGCTAACGCAATACTAACGTCATTAGTTATTATTTTCAAATCAGGGCTAATCGGGTCGTTTTTTTGTAAATTCCGAACTCAAATCTGACCCATAAGGGTTAAAATGACCTGTAAAACCTTGAGAAAATTTTTTTTTACTCATAATTAATGCGCGCAAATCGAGGCGAATCAGGAATGTAAATCGGGGCTAATCGGGGCATTTTTTCAAATTTCGATATTGAATCTGACTCTTAAGTGTTAAAATGACCCGGATAAAACCTTGAGAGAGCAATTTTTTGACACATAGATTAATGGCAAAAATCGAGGCGAATTAATTAGGGACGTAAATCTGGGCGAATCTAGACTTTTTTTTTTTCAAATTTCGACATCAAATTTGAACCTTAAGGGTTAAAATGACCCGTAAAACCTTGAGAGAGCATTTTTTTTTTGACATATATATAAATAAGTGCAAATTGAGGAGAATCGGAAACGCAAATCGGAACTAATCGGATCGTTTTTTATAATAATTTATAATTTAAATAAAAAATATTCAAATTAATAAAAAATAATAAGAAAAAAATTTTAAAAAATGGAAATATATATATAAAAAAAATTCAGTTCAGCAAAATTCAGTCCAAAGAAATAGTTCCTAATTCCCTCTTATTTTGTATTCTTCATATTTTTAATTGCATTTGAACTTAACTAACGTAAGCAATTATTCTCACCTAACGTCGTTAGTGATGATGCAAATCAGGTTATGGTTGACTAATGGTGGATCAGCTGATGGGTACCTCTGAGAAAGTTGGGTAAAAGTGAGTACACTTGAGAAAATGCAAAAACACATGGGTATTACTGAGAAAAACCCAAAAAAATTAAAATAAGATGGTTTCTTACAAAATTAAAATATGTATATAAAAACACATTTTTTGCCACATTGATATAAAAATTGACAAAATGACAAATCTCTATTATATAAGTGAAGGGGGAGCAATTGTGTCCCCCGCCAAAAAGTCTAAAATACCCCCCCTCCCTAAATTTTTCTAAATATCAAACTACATCAATATTAACAAAAAAGGAAAGTTTTTGTACTTTAAGAATGAAAATATTATAAAATAAATAATTCAAAGAAATAAAATAAAAACACCAAATTTTATATTTTTGAATTCTCTACAAATCAACATCCATATTGATATAGTTTTTTACATAAATATTTTATTTTTTATTATAGTATTAAATTTGATCGGAGAAAGACTAAAAGAGTATAATGGATGAATTTTGTATTTTGTTTATAATTATGTAGAAAAATAAGAATTTGACTAATAATAAGTGCTTTTTATTATCTTCGTTCTCATGTTATTTGTTGCTTATTTTTAATTATATTGCATATATGTTTTCTAATCTTGCGATTGTGTAGTTGTGTTACTAATTTAGTTGTATGCTAATAAGGCACTGAGTGTTAACTAAAATAATTATTAAATATCAAGTAATTTCTTTCATATATCTTTAAATCATCCAATATTTGAATTTTAATTTATAAAAGTTATGGGTCTGTAAATAATTTTAATTCATAAGTCTTTAAACAAACTGAAATATGTTTTTTCCTAATTTTTTACTATTGCAAAATGGATGTGAATTCTATGAAAACCTTCGATATGTTTGTGTTTTTTTATTTTTTTTAATTGTGAAAGGCTTTTCCAAAATTATTACCTCACACACAACATTGTTTAAATTAAATTAAATCGGCGGCTGTGATTATAAGAGCTAATTTTATTATTTATACTTCTAACTAACGTGTTTTTTATTACTATTTATAAGTACAAAATTTTTCCCATTGCAAAATGGGTGTCAACTTAGTTGCAGAGTTTTTTTGTTTTTATTTTTTACTACTAAATAACATTTAAGCTCAAAATGCACGCACGCATAGCGTGCATAGAAAGCTAGTTGACACCATTATATATAAATGCTTATATGTTACGGAGTATAAAATAGTAATATGAATATTTGCAAGGTTATAATATTCATAAGACTATTAATTAGGGTAAAGGTCTAGGGACCAGTTGCTCTACGAGATGCTGGCAATTTTCGAAAAAATAGGGTTTTTCTTTAAATGATTTCAAAATGGGTTTTATGTTTTTAATACCTCATTGACAGCTGGTAAATGTCAATTAATTGTGACATCTACTTGAAAGATAGGAAGATCTTTTGAGTAAATTTTCTTGAAAAGTTTGTTATGAACAAAAGATTTGTTTCCCGGTTTTTCAAAAGTTTTTCAAAATGATTTCCCCCTCTCGTTTGTGGCGGTTTTTGAATCAATTTTGAGTCTATAAATAGTTGGCATTTACATCTTAAAAGCGTGACTGACTTTCTTTGTAATGCCCCGAAATTTCGGGATATTTTAAATTTTTTATAATTAATTAAATATATAATTAATTGACTATTTAATTGATTATTGTTTAATTAATTATTAATTATTTGTAGCAGTCCAGTTATTTTTAATCCTGGTCCAAACCTTTTCATCTTGCCAAAACCCGAGCCCAAACTTTTCTTCTCTTAGTCCTTTTCCACGGCCCTCTCCTTAAGTCTTTTCTTTTAATTGTTTTATTTAAATTGTTTAACCCATTTTATTATTAATTCTTTATTTATTCTAACTTATTCCGAAAACCCTACTTTTTTTTATTCTTGCTCACCTATTCTTCCTCCTACATTTTAGGAACCCATCAACCCTCCTCTTGCTTCTTATTCACGGCCAAGCCCCCTTTTTGGAATTCAACAATTGTTCACCATTCTTTTTCCTATCAAAACTATTCACAAAATACTCTTAAAAACCTCTTGCTTGGATTTACCCTCAAGATCGGAACAAGAAGCTTAAAGAACCTTCATGAACCGTGTGTTTATAGTGAAAGTCGAACCATATCTCTCCTTCAAAGGTAATTGGATTGCTTTTACTTAATCTTTAGGATAGATTAGTTTCATAGTTTTTAGAATATGGTTTGGAATTGTTTAGAACAATGTATGATTGCTTAGAATTAGTATCATGTTTAGGATTGAAATTTTTCGAATGATATGATGAATATTATGATGTTATTTTCTTGATTTCTTTATGTAAATTTGATGAATCTTGATTATTTAAATTATTAATTAAAGTCTTAAATTAAAAAGAATATTTTTGTTCTTGTTGTTCTAAAATTGTCGAGTCACTTAGAATAATTTTAGGGAGTTTCTTTACTGTTTCATTATGAATCATGATTTATTTCGTGGCAAAATTCGTCCTTTTATTACTTATAATAATTTAATCTTTCAAACCGGTAAAACTGTCCAGATTTAGTTTACGAATTTATTAAGATACTTAATCAATTTGGATGGCTACGAAATTTTAGGTGGAAGTCAGTAATAGTGTTTTACAACTTGTGTTAAATTTTTGTAATTTTTAAAGTTCTTTTGCTATGGCAGAAAAATCTGAAACTGATTACAGCCTAATCTGATTTGTTAGTTATAAAATTCCTCAAAAATAGTAAAGGACGTTATTTTTGAACGAAATTTATGCACGTTAAACCTTGAACCTATATTTAGCTTCCATCAAAATTTCCAGATTATTCGAGACCCTTAGACGGTTGTTCTTAATTTAAATCTTTAAAAATCAGATTGTGTAAAATAGGGTGATTGAATTATTAAAACATGTTATTATTAATTCTTGAAATGTTCTTGATATATCTTGGCCCTATAATTTCCGTGTGATGTTATACAGTTAAAGGATTAACTTTTGATCTTGTTTTTGATTAAACTTGATGTCTTGATGTTGTTGCATAATTTATTTATTTATTAGGTTAATTTATTTAATTATTGATAAAGGTATTTAATTAATTTAAAGTGTTAATTTTGGTATTATTTCTCCAAAATGTCGAGTGACCCAAAAGAATAAAGATAGGATTTTTATCATGTTTAGGTAATTTATGATGAATTTATTTAATTATTTTTTTTTTTTAGATTAAAATGTCGTGTGGTCTCATATTTTATTTGATCCATTTTAGTTTAATTTTGGACTTACAATATTATTAAAAGGTAATTTTAGGAAGCATTATAATTATTATAATTAAAGGAATTAATAGGGATAAGTTGCAATACGAAGGAAAGTAACAACATAATTATTACCATTAAAAGGAATTAATAGGGATAAGTTGCAATATGAAGGAAAGTAATAATATGAATAAAGGAAGGGTTATGGGTAAAATATGACAAGGTAAGTATTTCAGGGGAAAGTTTCCTTTGTATATGTGTATAGTATGAATTTCGTGTATTTGTGACTGTATGGTATACGTATATTGTATGTATTTCTAATCGTATTTTGCAGGTATTTTATACGTATTGTATACGTATTGTTATACGTACTTTGTACGTATTCCACACTTATTCCGTATGTATTTTTGTACGTATTTTTGTACGTATTCCGTATGTATTTTTGGTACGTATTTTTGTACGTATTCCATATGTATTTTTGTACGTATTTTTGTACGTATTCCGTATGTATTTTTGTACGTATTCCGTATATATTTTTGTACGTATTCCGTATGTATTTTGTATGTATTTTCATACGCATTCCTTATGTATTTTTGTACGTATTTCCAAGTATTTCTGCATTATTTTTCCGCATGATGTTGGTCATTTTCAAGTGGTATAAGTTTAGTTTGGAGTTTGAGTCTAGTTAAGATGAACAAGATTGGATTAGAAGTTAAGCTATGACGATAAGGAATTGAATTGAGGATTGGAATAGAACAGAACAGAATTGAATTGAATTGAAAAGATGATTAACTATGAAGTGACCACCTATCTAGTGGCTCATGTGCCATGAACATAGGTATAGTCGAAGCCACTGTCCTATCTTCGGATTGGGGACAGTTCTTGATCCCAGTGCTTGGGGAGTAGATCCTTGTGGTTGACCCGACATGAGCAAGGAAAGTTGGGGGGAGTAGATCTTCGTGGTTGACCTCTTACGAGCATATGACTGGTCACGGATTAGCACCTGATTGGGAAATAACAGAAAAGAAGAGTCGTTGATGAGGATTAGAAGTCTAGAATTGGTTGAGCTGAGCTGAAGGTCTTGTTAAGGATGACTTGTATGATTGTTTTCCGCTGCATACTTGATGTGATTGCTTGTTGAGTTCTTTGCATGATGACTTGTTCGACATTTCAGATGATCTGTTCTGATTATTATGTTTCTAATTGTGTTCTACTGATTAAGTAGAACAATCTAATTACTCACCACTGACTGTGGACCCCCCCATTCTATTTCAGGTACAGGTGGTGCTTGAGTTTAGGCTACGTATGGGCTGGGATTGTGAGCTAGCCAGCTTAGAAGTGACCCGATGACTAGTTTAGATTATGTTTATTTGATTTAGTAGTCTATTCTTTATTTTGTAATAGTAAAGGATATTGGTTTGATATTTATTTTGGGATTAGATAACAATTTTTAATGAATAATATGATTAAGTTTTAGAGCTTCCGCTGTAGTTTATGAACCTAACTTTGAAGTTTTAGAAGTTAATGATCTGTGATTGTTGTTTTCTCCGAAAACAACGCTGCTAAATTACGGGTCGTTACATTATTGAGAAAAATATTGAGAAAAAGAATTGAGAGCAAAAAACACAAGGCATTCCACTTTCTATTAAACACAAACATACATTATTCTTTAGAGCTTCAATTTACTCTTCAAGCTTTGTGAGAAAGTAAAAACTGAGTGAAAAACATTGTAATTCATCTTCAACAATGGGGTTGAAGATTGAGAAGTGTTTTTGAGTTCAAACACGAGAGAGATCACATTCAGAGTTGAATATGGGGGAACTGGTTCCAAGAGTTTGGAACAGTTGAGCACACAATCTTGTTATTTTTGAGTTGAATTAATAAGATCCATAGGGTAGGAGGATATAGGCCTTGAGTTTGGCTAAACTTCGTTAAATTTGGTGTACTTGTTTTTATTTCTTTACAAACAAACTCCGCTGCAGGAAACACCTTAATTGGTTCTGAATCAAGATATAAGAAAATTTTAAATTGGCAACCATTACAACAAATACTCAATTCAACCTCTCTCCCCTCTTGAGTATATTCAACCCTTAAAATAAATTGGCAACCATTACAACAAATGCAACAGTTTCTATTTCAGGAAGTTCCAAATAAACACAACAATTTTAATCTTTCCATTGTTATAAGTCTTTTCTTTCTATCTCCCACACCCACTTTCACTCTCTATCTCTTTTACTCTCACAAAAAAAAATGTTTAGAAGTTCGTGTGTCTTGAATTGTTGCGTTTTTTAAACAGAGGAAGTAATAGATTTGAAATTTAGAGTGTAATTTTGTTAATGAAAAATCATATAATCCCGGTGGAAAATATATGTTCTTCATATTTTCTACTACTATCCATTATCATTGAGGAGAGTCATATTAGATGAAAATGGATATCTGTGAAAAAAATAAGATAAATTATAATTAAATTAGCACCAACATGGGAATGAATATTAATTTTCCTTCCAAACTTACATATAAATTACTCTAATTCTTATTACCACCAGTTATGATCATCTACCAAACGGGCAGTAAGTGTACGGGTATAATCTCATTCTCACATTTATTTATTTTTTGACAATCACATGGGAATTCACTTACCAATAACTTAAAATTCCTACTTTCTCTGTCCGCTATTATTTGCTTCAAACTTTTTTTGGGTAAATTTTAAGGAAAGGATAGTGTTTTTTTTTGTCTTCTAGTGTATCACATTGATACTTTGGATGGTATAAATGTCTTTAGTTTGGTAATCGGAAAATAAAAAAATGTGATTGTAAGAGTATAAATGTCTTTTTAAAAGTGGATCATATTACAAAAAAATTGAGCAAATAAAATTGGACGAAAAAAAAAATGAAAAATGGAGCAAATAATAGTGGACGGATGGAGTATAAAATACTGTATTCAAATCAGATTTAAAAAAAAAAATCAAAATTCATACCAAAACCGTCAAATAGTATAAAGATGAAAGACAAACAACACACTTTAACAGTAACATAAACTGTTTCACTCTTGTGTGTGATGGACTTTGGGGCTACATACATTCTGTACCTAATGTCTCAGATTTCCTCATGTTCATTGCCAGCCACTCCACGCATGTATGTACGTCATTTTTCCACGTTCAATGCTCACAAAGTATCAGCCCATGGCCGCATATATTAATTGGCTATGTTTGTTAATTGAATTTTGGATCGTTTAATTGACTGGCTGAAAGTATTGACTAATGACCATATGTATTAGTTTTTAAAGTTGGTTGTTTAAGGTATCTGTTTGTAAAGGTGTTCGGTAAAATTAATTGTGGCTGTTTTGCTGTGTATTAGAGAGTTTGTAGGTCAATAAGTAAAAGACACCCCAAAAAGCTACTCCAGACAATTTTTTCATTTTAGCTTAAAAGTGAGCTTTTTAGCCAACAAAAAAAATTATAACCAAACATATTTTTTTGATTGTTTGACTATATGGAAAAGGCAAAAGCCAACAAAAAAAAAACAGCTTGCTAAACATCTTGTAGGTCTTAGGAAGTACTCCGTAGGAACCAATAAACCACTACTATCTCGGTGGAGCAAGTATTTGTGCACGCATGGCAATATTGGACAAGGTTAAGGCCCTGTTCTTTTGTACTTAAAAGCTACAGCAATCAGATCAGATCATATCAGACATAGTCAGATCAGATCAGACTTAGTCAGATCAGATCAGATCAGACATTATTACGCATTGTTTTTTCCGCTCGACATTTTCCGACGACGGTTTTGGGAATGACTTTTCCGGCGATGATCATTCGGTCGACTTTTCCGGCGATGATCATTCGGTCGACTTTTCCGGCGATGATTATTCGACCAACTTTTCCGGCGACGATTTTCAAGCCGAGTTTTTCGGCGACGATTTTCAGGACGACTTTTCCGACAACGGTTTTCGGACTGACTTTTTCCGGCGGTGATTATTTGGCCGACTTTTCCGGCGACGATTTTCAGGCCGCGTTTTTCGGCAACGGTTTTCGGGACGACTTGTCCGACGGCGGTTTTCGGAATGACTTTTCCGGCGGTGATTATTCGGTCCACTTTTTCGGTGACGATTTTGGAGTCAGATTGTGTAACGACCCGTAATTTTGCAGCGTTGTTTTCGGAGAAAACAACATTACAGATCATTAACTTCTAAAAACCTTTAAGATCAAATCCATAAACTGCAGCGGAAGCTCTAAACTTAATCATATTATTCATTAAAACTATTAAAGAATCCAAAATAAATAATAATCCCAAAGTCTAATAACAATACAAAATAAGGAAAGTCCACTAAAAACGTAAAACATAAGCTAGAACTAAACATCAGGGTCAACTACTAAGCTGGCTAGCTCACAATCCCAGCCCTTGCGTAACCCAATTCAATCACCACCTGTACCTGGAAAAGAATGTTGGGGGTCCACAATCAGTGGTGAGTAATTAGATTGTTATACTTAATCAGTAGAACACAATTAGAAACATAATCATTGGAATAAGTCAATCAAACAGACAAACCAAACATCAAGAAATCATATATAAACATAATCATCAAGTACGCAGCGGAAAACAATCATAACAATCCTCATAACCACAACCTTCTATACTAACTTACTCCGTTCTAGACTTCTTGACACCACTATTGACTCTTCTATTCTATTCAGTTCAGGTGTTAATCCGTGACCAGTCATATGCTCGTAAGGGGTCAACCACGAAGATCTACTCCCCCCAACTTTCCTTGCTCATGCCGGGTCAACCACGAAGATCTACTCCCTAAGCACTGGGATCAAGAACCGTCCCGAATCCGAAGATAGGACAGTGACTTCGACTATACCTATGTTCATGGCACGTGTGCCACTAGATAGGCGGCCACTTCATAGTTAATCATCTTTTCAATTCAATTCTGTTCTGTTCTTGATTTTCTTTTCACAATTCAATTCCTTATTGACTCAACTTCACTTCTATTCAATTCTAGCTCTTCTTAACTTGACCCAAAACTCTAAACCCAAAATAGTACCACATGACATTCTTCCTTAATAAACCAATAATCATCAACAGGAATTGCTTAAAACAAAATAAAAATCATATTTTTATCATTCAACATCACACGGCATTCTTGCCCATAAATACCAAAACTTACACTTCAATTGCTCAAATACAATTAACAATAATTAATCACATAAACATAATAATAAATCATAACATAACACTTTAATCAATAAATCATCAAACTTGTACCAAAACAAGACAAAATCAATGCTTTTAAAACCTTAAAATACACGGCCTTCATGGTCTAACCCAACATCAAGATCTTATTCAAGAAACCATCATAGAATGCCTAAATTAAAGATTCAATTCAAGATTTGCATAAAAGATTAATTAAAGATCAAGAAAATAACATAAAAATCATATTTTTCCTCAAAGAAACATTTGAATATAATCATGTCACACTCGGCATTCTTCATAACACAACCATAAATAATTCTAAATAATTCAACATCAATTCCATATGATTCTAAACCTATTCTAAACATGATCAATCCTATTCTAATAATCATATTGTTAATCTATCCTATTGATTAAGTAAAGCAGATCTAATTACCTTTGATTATGGATGGGGTTCGAATATTTCAAGGTTTTTTGGATTTATTTTGAGGTTTATTTGGGGTTTCTTTAAGGTTCTTGATCAATCTTTAAGGGGTTAGAACAATATAAAAGGTTTAGGAACAATTTAATGATTGATCTTAGAAGGAAAAGATAATAAAACAATTTGGTTGTTACTCCTTAGGGTTGCCGTGTGAAATAGGAAATAATAGGGAGGGTTTTGACTTCCTAAAATCTAGTAACAAGAATAGGAAGGGTTGGAATAAAAATAGGGTTTTTAGGAGAAAGGGCCAAACAGATAGATTAACTAATAAAAATTGATTAAACAAATTAAATGAATTAAATAAAAAGGAAAGAGCCAAGGGGCCATGAGTCTCTATGAATAAAAGGGGGGTTTTTATTTTGTAGTTTTTATTTGTAGTTTAGTTTTTATTTTTAGTTTGGAAAAAATAAAATAAAAACAAAGGGGTGATGATCCCTAAAATCTAGTAGGGAGAATACGTAAGCAAGGATTAGGGTTTTAGGCTTAGTTACAAAATAGATAAAGGTTTAATAATAATATTGATTAAAAGAAATGAAAGAAATTAATTAAAGAAAAGGATGAAGGAGTGGGCCGTGAGATACAAAGAACAAAGGAAATAATTAGGCTCGGGTTTTGGCAAGACGAAATTAAAGTTCGGGCCATGATCAAAATAATTAGACTGCTACAATAAAATTAATAATTAATTAAATAATAATCAATTAAATAGTCAATTAATTATATATTTAATTAATTATGAAAAATTTAAAATATCCCGAAATTTCGGGGTATTACAGATTGAATGAAGGGTTTGAAAAGAATGAAAAGTAAAATACCGAAGAGGTGAAATGAAATGAGCTTGAGGCTTTGGGCTCATTAAATTTTTGTCCCTAATAAAAAAAATAAAAAATAAAATAAAATAAAATAAAATAAAAATAAAAATAAAAATAAAAATAAAATCAAATCAAAAAAACTCAAATCAGATCAGATCAGATCAGACAAACTCAAAACAAATCAGATCAGACCAGATCAGTCCTAAAGAACAGAGCCTAATATCTGGATAAGATATTAACAACTTCGAATATGATATTAGAATCAATAGATCTAATTTTGGATTCTGGTGATTGCTTTATGATTTTTGTGTTTTTATTGTTTTTTATCCTTTTGAATTTTATATATGTAATATGATTGGGTTCTGGTCATCTAATTTTTACATAAATGAATTTTATCCTCGTCGTCGTCATTATCGTCTAATTGAAATCAATATTATCATCATCATTTTTACTATTATCATTGTTATCAAACTTATCATTAGAGGTGGAAATTGAGTCGGGTTGGATTCGTGTCAACCTTTTTACATAAATGGGTTTAATTATTTGACCCTAACCCAACCCGTTTAATGAACGGATCGTGTTGTGTTGACTCGCTTATTTAAACGGGTCAAACCCCTCAACCCAAACAAACACATTAATAACTGATCAATTTCGTGTCGGGTTAGCGGGTTGTATCAATTTTTCCCACCTCTAGGTATCATCATCATTATTATTACTTAAATAATATAATAGAAAATAATTAGTAAAATTATTGAAAAAAATATGAACTAAATTTAATCTGAAGTAAACTACCCATAACGATCAAAACCAATTGGGCAAATTTGAATCCCTTATTCTATAGAAAAATCCATCTCTCTATTTAAAGCCTTCCACTACGCCAAAATAGCGTTTTTATAGCGGTTCAAATGGCTTTTTTATAGCGGCTTATCAACCGCTATTAATCGCACCGCTATAAAAAGAGAAGGACCCTTTTTATAGCGGTTATAGCCCTTTTTATAGCGGTTAACTATAAAAGGCTCCTTTTATAGCGCGTAAATAATTACAAATTTTCAAAACCTTTTATAGCGGTTTTTTAAGAACCGCTATTAAAACATTTATAACGGCCAAAAAAAAAATTAAATTATATGCCAAAGCAAAACGAAAATGATATTTTTACTAAAAATACAATACAAATCTGCAACCAAATAATATACAATATTTCCAAATAAAATTCATCATGCATGGTGTACAAAATGTGCACATTACACCAATTCATTCCATTATAAAAAAAAATAAAATCAAGAAATTGGTTCAATATACATATTCAAAAGCAATTATAGTGTTCACCCTACATTTTTAGAAAAACATGTCGCACCCATGAAATTCTAGTGTCGTCTAGTTGGCTCTGATCATAACTAGAATATTGACAATCGAGATAATACTGCAAAAAAAAATAATTGTTATCTTAGTAAGTAAACAAACATGGTTAAGTAAATAATATATAAAGAGCATATGGATTATTCTATAGTTTCCATCTTCGAAAATATTTTTCTGTTTTAAACAATTCATTCATTTAAGTATCTTATAACTCATTAAACATTTTAGTCATTATTTGCATGATTCCTAGAGACATTAGGGTGATTCCGAAACGAAATCTAGTGAGTTTAGTCATTTTTTGGCAACTTTAGGGTGTTTTCATTCCCAACATCGCACCATTGAACAAATTTCAAGTTTCTAAGCTGGAATTATATCCTATGACATTCATGTTATCAACCTAGGAATTATTTCCACCAATCTAGAGACGCTAGGATCATTTAGGAACTAAATGTAGTGACTTTGGTCATTTTTTGGTTGTATTTAAGTGTTTTCGTTCCTAACTTTGAGCCACTTAGCCTTATTTTATGTTTGATGCTTTATTCATGTCCTATAATAATCAGTTAAAAGTTTTAGTACTTATTTGCATGATTCTAGAGACATTAGGATGATTCCAGAATGAAATCTAGTGAGTTTGGTCGTTTTTTGGCAACTTTAGGGTGTTTTCATTCCCAACATCGCACCATTGGACAAATTTCAAGTTTCTAAGCTGCAATTACGTCCTATGTCATTCATGTTATCAACCTAGGACTTATTTCCACAATCTAGAGACGCTAGGATCATTTAGGAACCAAATGTAGTGACTGTGGTCATTTTTTTGTTGTATTTAAGTGTTTTCGTTCCCAACTTCGAGTCACTTAGCCTTATTTTGTGTTTTATGCTTTATTCACGTCATATAATAATCAATTAAACGTTTTAGTACTTATTTGCATGATTCTAGAGACATTAGGGTAATTCCGGAACGAAATCTAGTGAGTTTGGTCATTTTTTGGCAACTTTAGGGTGTTTTCATTCCCAACGTCGCACCATTGAACAAATTTCAAGTTTCTAAGCTGGAGTTACGTCCTATGAAATTCATGTTATCAACCTAGGACTTATTTCCACCAATCTAGAGACGCTAGGATCATTTAGGAACTAAATGTAGTAAATTTGGTCATTTTTTGGTTGTATTTGGGTGTTTTTATTCCCAACTTTGAGCCACTTAGCCTTATTTTGTGTTTTAGGCTTTATTCATGTCTTATATAAAACAAACAAATTAAATAAAAAGCCAGAAAAATAAATAGCAAATTAATAGTTACCTTTTCAGGAATCTTAGGCGTCCGGTGTGAAATAATTTCTTTTATGTACCTCATTACATAGTAGCCACAATTGATTGCATTGTTTTGACGAGGACACTGCACAATCAATGTAAACAATGAATTTTAATTTTTTTTCTTTGATCAAAGTTTAATACATACAATTATAAACCAAGCATCATATTTTTCATACCTTTACTGTTACCCATTAATTTGGTATCCATCTTCAACTTTGTTGTAATTTCAAATTCACTTCGAAATTGAAATAATGCTCTAAACCATAAGAATATACAATTAATAGAATTGGCATGTTGTATTTTAATTGATATGATTAAGACTAGAGAATCTCAAAATAGATATGATGAGCAATGTTTACTATTTTAATTGTCTCATTCTAATAAACCAAATAGTTAATCAAAATAATGCAAGAATGTACAAACTTATGTTTTGCTTTTCTTCCAAATTTCACCATCATGATTGCAGAAGTTAACTGACAAATGCATATCAATACTTAACATCATTAAGTAACAAGATAGAGCAAGATGTTGTGTTCAACTCCAAAAATATGAACTAATTATGAACGTTAACCTGCTCCCATGTTTGTAGAGATAGAGCAATGTACACATTAAGTCACAAGATGTTGTGCTCAACACCAAAATTATGAACAGCAGGCCCCTCCCCCTGCCCTCCCCACACAGCAGCCCCCTCCCCTCCCCTACCATCCCCCCACAGCAGCCACACACCCCCCACAGCAGCCCCCTCCCCTCCCCTGCCATCCCCCCACAGCAGCCACCCCCCCACCCCCCACAGCAGCCCCGCCTCCCCTCCCCTGCCCCCCCCCCCCCACAGCAGCCCCCTCCCCCCATAGCAACCCACACCCCCCTGCCCAATTAAAATAAAAGAAATTCTAACCTTGAAATGCACTAGAATTTGGGCAATAAATCAATAACCAACACCAAAGAGCAAATCAATAATCAACTAACATCTTAAAAAAAAACTTGAGCAACTCCAATAACTTCAAAATCAATAGTTTAATGTTACATACAACAAAAAAAAGTTTTCTAAGCTTGAAATTGAACCGAACCTAACATAAAATTCAAACAACTTCAAAGCCCTAAACTAGAAACAAAGAACTCCAAAATTCGAACCATTTTTGCCCAAAATTCGAACAATAACCATCAATTATAAACGAAAAAAGAAAAGGAAAAATTAAGATGTCTGTAACCTTGAAATTTGACCGGATAAGCGATTTAGAGCATAAAATTCGACCTCTTCTCTGGGTTTTCGAACAATTTTAGAGCAAGTTCGAACTAGAGCCCGATTCTATAATGACTTATTTTACACCAAAAAAGTTGTCGTTTAATTTGCTAAGTTAGTTAAATATTTTTCTAAAAAAATAGAAGAATCGACATAATTAGTTCTATAATACATTTCAGTATATGCAAGAATTTTCACTCGCACTTGAAAACATTCCAACAATTCCACAAAACGATTTAAAAAAACAGAGAGCAAAGCAAATAAGAACTAGAAATTTAACAATAGAAATTCTAACCTTGAAATTCAACAAAACCTAAGATGGACAAAACCCTAGATTCAAACAGCTTCAACAATGGAAGCTTGTAAACAACCTTACACTAAAAATAGAACAACAAATCAATACCCAAAAATTTAAGAACAATCAAGCAATAACTAGCATTTTAAGAAAAAAAAAGGAGGTTTCTAACGTTGAAATTCGACAAATAGAAGTTAGAATTTCGAACAATAGACCCAGAAATTCGACAATGTAAACAACGAATAGCAGTTTCTAACCCTAATGCACCAAAATTCGAACTACCAAAATTCGAACAACACTTATAAAAGAAAAAAATTAAAATAAGATGTCTCTAACCTTGAAATTCGACCAGAGGAGAGTTTCAAAGCCCAAAATTCGACCTCCTCACTGGGTTTTCGAACAATTTTAGAGCCCAATTCCACTTCGAAAAACTTGTTGGGTCGAACTTTTTCTGGGTTTTCGAACTTCTTGTTGTGTTTCGACTTCCACCAGAGCAATTGCTGGGTTTTTTCGAACTTTTTGATGTTTTTTAGCAATGGAAATGGAAGGGTTTGGTTTGGGTTTTTTCTTTGAACGATGAACCCTAATGCAAAATTCGTGGGAAAGAAGGAGATGGGAGGACTCGCTGCTGCAGGTTTGTGTTTTTTTAATATACCTTTTAATAGCGGTTATATTATAACAGCTATAAAAGAGTAACTTTTAATAGCGGTTATAATATAACCGCTATAAAAGAGCACTTTTTAATAGCGGTTATAGTATAATCGCTATAAAAGACACTAACCTGGACTTATTATAGCAGTTTGCATATAACCGCTATAAAAAAAGCGCTATAAAATGTGTTTTTTGGCGTAGTGTTCCTTGCGAAACAAAAGTGAGCAAATTTAAAAGTTTCCTCTAACGTCAAAAGCAAATCCTCAGCAAAAATTTTATACTCCCTCCGTCCCAAAAACAAAAACTGTTTCACTTTCCTTTTTAATCAGTCCCAAAATACTTGCTTCGTTTCTTTTTTAGTATCATGGCCCATCACTTTTTTTATACTTTTATCCTTACTTACATATCTCAACCCTACTTATTTTACCCAATTTTACTCTAAACCATTTTAAATCATGGTCATTAACTCATTACAATACAAACAAGTGGGGCCCATAAAATTGGGATAAAGAGAAATGAAACAATTTTTATGGGACAGAAGGAGTACCAAGTTTGAGCATAACAATAATGAATTTGATTTTTAGCGTTAATTACTTAACCTAAAAAAAATTTAAAAATAAATAACTTAATTAATTAGCAGAGATGAGTAAATATTACACATCATCCACAATATACAAGAAGATGTCAGTTTGGGAATTGATATTGACACAACTAAAATTTGTATGGGCATAACTTTTGTGAGAAAAGCATGAAAAGATGTTCCCTCACAATGGGTTGTGCCATATCAATTTAGTTGTGCCTTTATAATTTCCTTGTCAGTTTGGTCTATGAATATCTGGAATACCCTCACGGCGACGACACACACCAATGGTTTAAAACTTTAAGTAGAGTTTATCGTTTTAATAATGTACGTTAAACATCAGAACACCTCACCACCTCCGTGGCTACTGATGCACAGAAAAGCAAAACCTAAACAAGAGTAAAACAACTAGACCTAAATTAGACACTTCTATAACTATTATTAAAACAAAAAATGCTTATATCATCACTGACACATGTTAACTTCTCTTTCAACTTTTCCCTCCAAAACTTTTATTGATTTTTTAATCTTTTTATTGTTTATTTATACTTCCTCAATTTGACATTTTAACTATTCCTATATTCTATCTTTGTTAAAATTTCTATAGCTTATTTTGTTGCATAAAAATAAATCCATATTTATAATCTTATTACAACAAATAAAAAAATTTATATACAGACGTATTTTTGTGTCAAAATCTTGCATTGCACAACTGTAACTTTACTATAAAGTAAAATATAAGCCACTAAACTTCATACATGATCGTGTTACATTTTTTTATACCTGAAATACTATTCCATTTTTTTTTTCAAATTTGATTAAAAAATAGTTTTTCCAAAAAATTACTTCGTATGTCAAATGAGTAAAGTTAAAATCGGAGGGTTGCAACTTGCAACACAATTATCCATATTATTATAACTAATCATCCTTGAACATAACTACAAATTCATATTTTTTTTAATTCTAAGAAAAAAATTAATATATAATAGAATATAATATGGAAGTACTCATTTAAACATAAAAAAATACGATGGAAACCACACATCTATTCTTATATTAATATTAAAGTGTGATAAAATATTTTTTTTAATTGTTACTTACAAAACAAGAAAATGAAAAAGAAACCCACTAGCTCTAAATTAGAAGATAATACTCTCAATGGTACTATTGAGGTTAGAGATGGCGGCGGACCGGATCTGTAACACCCATAAGATTGGTTTAAGAGGATTTGATAAGCTACTTATATCAATAAGATGCATCTTCTTTTTAGGGAGCTCATATGCTAAGATACTCCATGGTTAAGCATGCTCAACTGGGAGTAGTTTTAGGATGGGTGACCTCCTGGGAAGTTTCCTAGGGTGCGTATGAGTGAGGACAAAATGCGCCAAAAAGACTCGTGTTGGCTTGTGGGGTCAGATTATCAGTCTAGAGTGCCCTTTAGTGATAATACACCCGACCTAGTATGGGGTCGGGGTGTTACAAATGGTATCAGAGCAACCTTACGACCGCGTCCACCTAATAGGGTTTAGCGCCTAGCGAGGGAGGATTCTGGGGCTATGTTATTAGCTTCTAGTGGTTTAGAGTTTATGGGCGCAACGAGGACGTTGCGTTCCTAAGTGGGGGTGTTTGTAACACCCATAAGATTGGTTTAAGAGGATTTGATAAGCTACTCATATTAATAACATGCATCTTCTTTTTAGGGAGCTCATATGCTAAGATACTCCATGATTAAGCGTGCTCAAATGGGAGTAGTCTTAGGATAGGTGACCTCTTGGAAAGTTTCCTAGGGTGCGTATGAGTGAGGAGAAAATGCGCCGAAAAGACTCGTGTTGGCTTGTGGGGTCAGATTATCAGTCTAGAGTGCCCTTTGGTGATAATACACCCAACCTAGTATGGGGTCGGGATGTTACAGGATATGGACCGGATCCTGATGGATCCAGTTCCAGATCTTGCGGATTCGGATCTAAAACGGATCCTCTTATATTATACCTATTAAATGAGATAATTGAACTTTATTTTAATGCATTAAAATTGTCGTTTCATCACATACACAATTAATATGCAAATTAAAATTCATTACTAAGTAGTAAAGACTAAAAAACTAACATCATCAACATCCTAAAATCCATAAGTTACATAATCAACTTGGGTATTGGACTATTTGAGCTTTGGAGTATTGGTCATTTGGGTTGTATAATTTATACGACTATCATTAATTTAGTATATGTTTTATTTAAAAAACGGATCCGCGGATCTATAAACAAGATCCATATCCAGATCCGTATTTTCCCAGAGGATCCGGATCCGCACGGATCCAAAATATGAAGATCCAGATCCTCAAAAACGGATCTGGATTCGTGGATCCGGGTCGGATCCAAGATCCGTTGCCATCTCTAATTGAGGTTTTGAGAATTCCCATTGGTACTATTGATTTTTTTAATCCCATTGGTACTATTGTATTTTTACTCATTTCCCGAATATGACATTATGAAAGAAAAATTTCGTTAGTTAACAGAATATTTCGTTAACTAACATATTTAACATATTAATTTATTAATTAAAAAAACTAAGTAATAATTTATAGTGAATTAATAAAATACAATAATACCCTCAAACCACCCAAACCACCAATATCACCATCGCCACCCTTACCCCAACCACCGCCACACCCCACCACCTGAATCGCCAAGACCACCCGAATAGCCACCCAACAACCACCGCAGCTCCCCACCTAACCCAACAACCACCGCACCTCCCCACTGTGATTCAAACCCCGTCGAACCACCCCCACCCTGACTCAAACCCCGTCGAACCCCTCCTCACTCTGATTCGTATCCCATCGAAACACATTCACCCCAATTCGTAACCCGCCGAACATTCCTCATCACCATCATGTTCTTCAATCAAGCTCTCCACCACATTCAACAATGGTCATTCCAACCCTCAACCCTCTTCAATTCCCCCATTCGAACCCCCCACCCAAATCGAACCCCCACTGCAAAACTAAACCCCCCCATTCCAACCCCCCACCAAAAAGCCACAAACTCGACCCCCCGCCAAATCGAAACCCCATCGCCCCAAATTGAAATTGCCAAATCAGTTATTTAAAGATGATGATGATTAATGAAGAATGATGATGGCTGTTGGAGGGGATGTCGGTGGTGCTAGGGTTGAGGTGGCGGTGGTGTCGGTGGACAGGGTGGGTGCGATAGGGTTGGGTTTTTTTTTCGCTTTAGATTTTTTAATCAAATAGAATATTGATAATAATTAGATTTTAAAGTTAATTTTAACAGTTTTGTAAAGAATAGTATTACATTTGAGAATTTTCTTGGATAGATCGAGTAGTACCAATAGGATTAAAAAAAATTCCCTTAATACTAAACAATAAGACACCGAAGTGGTTGTTTGGTTCATATGAGAATTAAATTCCTAAAAGAAATATTATTTTATGTGAAATGATTTCCCTTATAAAATCCATATGGGAATTTTCATTTCTTATTTGGTTGGAATCAATTAAGTTATAATTCATGGAAATTTCAAGTTACCACGAGATTACTTGATAAGTGATTTCCCATGTTTTGTAGGAAATCAAAATTCCCATGATTTTTTAATTCCTCCATTTTTTATTTTTATTTTCAACCAAACAACAAGGTATTATTTAAATTCATGGGAATAATTCCTCCATTTTTCAGGTGTAAGTACTAAAGGTGGGCATGGGCCTTGCCGGGACGGCTCACGTGCCAAGCCTGCGTGCCTCGTGCCACAACATGTTGTGCCTATAACAGGTCAAGAAAAGTTCGTGTGGTGCCGGGCTCGTGCCAAGTTATAAAGTATAAGCCTGGGGTCCCACATGCCGTGCCGGGCCGACTCGTGCCGTGTCATCGTGCCTTATACTAATTTTTATATATTGTAGATTTTTAACCAAAATGAGCGTGCCAACGTGCGGGCCGACCTGTCGTGCTCGTGTCCGGTTCGTGCGAAACTTTTAAAATGTTGTTCATAGGTGACCCACGGCCCATTAATCATGCCGTGCCGAGTTGGCCTGTGTGCCGGCCCGGCCCATGCCCAGCTCTGTGTAAGCAAACAACCCCTAAGTCTAAAGACCCAAAAAAGAAACAGGACTAACCGTCGTCGATAGCATTACCGTCTCCAGCAGCGAAGCCACACCTCGTCTTCGCAAGGCAACCGAAAAGCGAGGTGGCTGGAGGCCAAGAACGGAGCTGCACTCGAAGATACACTTGAAACTTTGTTCGAAGAATCAAACGGCTCCGGGCAGTGCGAGATTGAGGGCAGGGCAGACGTAGCTTGTGGAGGAATCGGGAGGCGACGGGGGCGAGCCCAACAGTGACGGAGGAAGACTAAAGATGGGGCTGCTGTAATATAGAAGGTGGTTGATATGAGTGAATTTGCAGGTTGATCTCGTTGTTCTTGCCATTTATGAGCTCTTGGATGACAGTTGAATGATTCAACTTCTGGGTTTAAACAGGTTTGTTCCTAATTTCTTCAAAATCCCTGAAATTTCTGAGATATCGTTGAATCCCCAATTGTTACTACTTACTAGAACTATTATTACCCGATAATTATAATTTGTAACAATTTATGCTTTAAATTTCATCTTCTTGCCTAAAATTCATGGTTTTGCTTCTCAATTTGCAGTCCAATTTTTATGAATATATTGTGTGATTACTCAAATGAGTTACATTTACATTACATATATTGTTTTATTGATTCCATTTAAGTTGAAGAGTGATGGATACAATCCGAATTGGAGGGGATACTTTCATGACTATGTTGGTATGTGATGATCTGAGAGTTCTTGGTTACTTACATACTGTCTTTTTGGTTGCAAGTAAAGGGCCATTTGGATATGAAATTTGTTGGTGAAAAAGGTTCTTGCAAGCATGAAGCTACTATTCCTGCTTCTTTGTCTAATGCTTAATTGATATCATATCAAATCATAGTCAAATATATCTCTGTTAAATGGGAAAATTTTTTTATGAGTTCAACTGTTGAAAATACTTCCTCTGTTTCATAATAATTAATTGATACATTTTTTCTATGTTGCACTAAGTCGGGAATGGGCTCGGAAACGAATATGGATGCGGGCACGGAAAACGTCAAATCTTAAAAAATAATGTTAATGGGTACGGCCAATTATAACATGAATAATCAGAATCGTCCCCAATACGGGGAAGAATCGAGTGCAGGGATGGCTACCCATATGAAGTACCCATGCTATATAGCATTTTTTAAATCACAGGCCGGTAGGTAATTTTTTGTTTGGAGTATTTAGTGGTTTGATTTTTTTTATTTATTAATTGTTTATGTGGGTTCATGTAGAAAGAAAGCAGAATAAAGGAGAAAAAAAAAGTTTTTTTTTTTTTTTTAATTGTTGGCCATGAGTATTTTAATATGATAAAAAGTTTACCATTAATGGAAAAAAGTGTATCAATTATGTTGAAACACCTTGAAATTGAAAGTGTATCAATTATTTTGAGACGGAGGAAGTAAAGGGATTATGACTTATGAGTTCAAAGATTTATGCTATTGTGTTATTGTGATAGGTCTATTTGGTCGCTGTAGTAGGTTTAATGTGATACTTACTCCAAATCATTTGTCTCATTACTGTTTATTGAAGATGACTTACATAGCATAACTATTTAACTAGTATGTTTGATTGGAGATTGCTAATATTATTCTTGATGAGCTGAATAATGAATGATTAGTCTAATTGCAGATCATCACCATGTCAGGCTAGAACTTGGCTAAGGCTTTGGCATTGTTGCCTGTCAATATCAACTTATTCAAATCATTTGCAGAGTTCATTAAATGGCTTTGAGAATAAGGATAAAACGGTGGACATTGAGCATCTATTCAGGCTATGTTTCAGTGCACGTGTTGTTAAGAAAGTCCATGCCCTTCTTGTGGTCTCTGGAACCGCTCAACGTATCTATGTTAGCACTCGGCTCATTAACCTTTATGCTTATCACGGGGATTTGGGTTTTGCTTGTAAAACTTTTGGTCATATCCCGTCAAAAGATGCTTATTCTTGGAATTCAATGATAGCTGCGTACGTTCGCACTGGCTGCTGTAGTGAAGCTTTGAATTGCTTCAATAAGCTGATATCATCAGCTGAGGTTCCACCTGATAATTACACCTTCCCTCCTATCCTGAAGGTTTGTCAGAACCTAGTCGATGGAAAGAAAATTCACTCTAGGGTTCTTAAGGTTGGGTTCGTGTGGGATGTTTTTGTGGCTGCTTCCTTAATTCATATGTATTCCAGGTTGGGTATTGTTGCTGATGCGCAAAAGCTTTTTGTTAATATGCCATTCCGGGATTCTGCGTCTTGGAATGCCATGATTTCTGGATTTTGTCTGAATGAGTATCTAGAAAAAGCACTAGACTTGGTCAATGAAATGAGATTCAAGGGCATACGCTTGGATCCTGTGACTGTTGCCAGTATTCTTCCTGTGTGCGCTTTTGTTGGTGATTTCTTAAGCGGTAATATGATCCATTTATATGCCATAAAGCATGGTCTGGAACACGAGGTTTTTGTTTCAAATGCTTTGATTAATATGTATTCAAAATTTGGTGATCTGCAGAATGCGCGGGGGATTTTTGATAAGATGGTAGTTAAAGACATAGTTTCATGGAACTCTATTATTTCTGCATATGAGCAGCATGAAAATGGCATATTTGCTATTAGATTTTTCAGAGAGATGCAGTACACTGGAGTCCAGCCGGACGTATTGACGCTTGTCAGTCTTGCCTCAAGTGTTGCTCAACTCGGGGATTGTCAAAACAGCAGATTGCTTCATGGGTTTATTATAAGGAGAGCTTATCTTATGGGGAATATTATCATGGAAAATGCGGTTCTGGACATGTATGCCAAACTAGGGATTTTAGATTATGCACAGAAGGTTTTTCAAGAAATACCCAGAAAAGATATTATTTCATGGAACACTTTAATTACAGGCTACTCTCAAAATGGCCTTGCAAGTGAGGCTATTGAAGCATTTTCAGAACTGGAAGCCTGCATGGAGGTAACTCCTAACCAAGGTACTTGGGTGAGCGTGCTACCAGCTTATTCTCATCTAGGGGCCTTGCAACAAGGTATGAAAGTCCACGGCCGTGTCATTAAGATGTCTCTTCAGTTGGATACATACGTTGCTACCTGTCTTATTGACATGTATGGGAAATGTGGTAGATTAGATACTGCATTATCTCTATTCAATGAAGTTCCAAAGACGAGCACCGTGCCATGGAATGCCATTATGTCTTGCCACGGGATCCACGGGCATGGTGAGTTATGCCTGAAACTCTTTGAAGAAATGCTGCAAGAAGGTGCAGATCCTGATCATATAACGTTCCTATCGTTGTTGTCTGCGTGCAGCCATTCCGGACTTGTTGACCAAGGTCAATGGTACTTCTATATAATGCAGGATAAATACAAGATCAAGCCAAGTCTAAAACACTATGGTTGCATGGTGGATTTGCTCGGTAGAGCCGGGCTATTACATAAGGCCTATAATCTCATCAAGAACATGTCTGAGCCACCGGACTCTTCTGTCTGGGGTGCCCTTCTTGCTGCTTGCCGGACACATGGAAACATCGAACTTGCTACATTTGCCTCTGACCAACTGTTTTCTGTTGATTCAGAGAATGTAGGATACTATGTTTTGATGTCAAATATCTATGCAAATGCCGGGAAATGGGACAGTGTTAGTGAGGTAAGATCATTGGCTGTGGGCAGAGGATTGAAGAAGACTCCGGGTTGGAGTTCTGTTGAAGTATGCAACAAGATTGATGTTTTCTACTCTGGTAACAAGTCTCACCCTGATTATGACCGAATCTACCTCAAGTTGCACACTCTAACTGATGAAGTAAAGAGTATTGGGTATGTTCCAGACTTTAGTTTTGTGCTGCAGGATGTTGAGGATGACGAAAAAGAGCATATTCTTTCAAGTCATAGTGAAAGATTGGCTATTGCCTTTGCACTTATTAGCACCCCCTCGAAAAGTATGATTAGGGTTTTCAAAAATTTGAGGGTTTGTGGAGATTGCCATAATTGGACTAAGTTTGTTTCGAAGATTGCCGAGAGGGAAATTATCGTGAGGGATACGAACCGTTTCCATCACTTCAAGGATGGGGCTTGTTCTTGTGGAGATTATTGGTAAAGATGATGAGGAACACTTGCTTGTGTCAATTTTTTGCATTCTATGCTCAATGTTGTTCTTATTAGCTTTGATAGCTTAGTCTCAACTTAAGGAAAAACTTAGACTAGGGGGGATTTTGTTGGGTTTTTTGTTTTGTTTTGTTTTTTATTTTTTATTTTTTATTTTAGTTTAATAAATTTATTTTGCCATTCAATTTTTGACCTTGGTCACACATAACATGTAATTTAGGGGATAGAAGTGTGTATGATCTTAGTACTGATTTACTGGCAATAGCAAGTATTGGCTAACCATGGCTATGTAATAAAGTGTTTTTTGTTTTTTGTTTTTAAATAGAAAATTACATGGTAAAGTATACCAGGTCCAGTGCAAAGCTCCTATCACATGTTTGGTAAGAGGAGGGAAGGTGAAAATCAAACTCGCAACCTCTCGTTGCAACATACACTCTAGCACTCTTATATAGTGGCATTTTTGTAATTTAGTATATTTAGTGCTTGTTTGGTTACATGTAGGAAGTATAACTTCCTAGAAATCTTTAATACCCATGAAAATATATTTCTTAAGAAATGCTAAACTTTGTTTGGTTGTATATGATAAAGTCTAATTCCCATTGGACATTCTACTTACCTAGGGGGACTAGGTAAGTTAATTTCACCATTTTGTAGGAAGTTAATTGCCATGGGAATTTATATTTCCCACATTATTGTCAACAAAACACGAGCATGTTAATATACTTTCTAGAAAATACAAATTCCCCTGAATTATTATGGTAACCAAACAACATCATTAAGTTTCATTTACAAATTGGTACTATGCATTCTCAACATAGTGTAGAAATAGGCATTTGCCTAATATTTCAACGTCCTCAAACAACTAATGTAATAATTTAGCTTACAAACTAATTATTTAAACAAAGTTTCACCAATAAGGGCAACATGCATTATATTTGAATATTTGATAGGGTACCTTTGAAATGGTAACCTAATGCAAAAACATCACTTCTTTGTCTTCCTTGCACAAATAATTTTTGATACCTTTTGTTGTGAGTACAATATTAGATTAAGTACATTGTAAATTAGTGTAATTTTTAACTCTTTTTTTAAACCTATTTTGAAAAATTAAATAAACTGAAGATTATTAGACACATGGCATACAACATAGGTTATTTTGGCATGCTACCTCTATAATATTTACAAGATTTTGGTTTCCACTTCAGCGGTGAATGTGTAAGGTAAACTAGGACTCTATGGGCTATGGGTTTGCTCAAGCACCCACACTCGCGGGCCGAAATTTCCAGTTAATCAATGTGATATTTTTAGTAAATATATCAAATGACATTTTATAATTTATTAAAATATATTCCAAAAAACCTCTATATTATGTGACCAAACATACATGCCCATGATTTCGTTCCAAATAAGTGTGAGGCCTTATTTGATTCAACTTATCTCAACACCTTATTACTTATTTCAGAACAGTCCAGATAAAAATCTGTAAATTCTATAACAAAAAATATTGTTAAAATTACATATAGAAAAACTACCCATTAATACAAATAAAATAAAATATCAATTGATACATTTTTTTCCTTGTGGATTAGCCTATATTCCAATTATATGATAAGTTTAGATAAAAAAAAACTTTGTTAAAACAACCTTATAAAACTTTTTTGACAAAAAAAATACTCCCTCCGTCCCAAAAAAGTAGTGTATGAAGTGGTAAGTAAGGGTATAAATGTAAATTGTATGTGGGCCATTTGTAAAAAAAGAAATAGAACATTTATTTTTTGGGACGGATGAAAAAAAAATAGAGCACTTATCTTGAAATAGAGGGAGTATTTTATAAGATGATTTCTAATTAATTTTCCAAAAAAAAAAAAAAGGTTGTGCAATAGAAAATTAGAAATCATTGATTAAAAATGAATTTTCCAAAATTCCAAGTTCTAACATTAGCGAGAGAAGCACAGAGGGTGTTTTTGTTTGGCATTCGAGTAGCTGCTCACTGCTTCTCCCATTTTGAAAATAAAAACAATACACAAAGATTTAGAGTAGAGTGATGTCTACAAAAGCAGGAACGAATTCATCAACATACTCTCCTTCAACCCAGAAGAATAAATCCAAAAACCCTACTTTGAATGACTCTAATGATGTTCGTTCAGATGGTCGTGGCTTTTACCAATGTAGACCAGCTTGTATGTGCCTTTCTCCATTCTCTTACTTTTTATTTCTTTTGTTTCTGGGTTTTCGCTTTTAATCATAAAATTTCTCCCTTTTGTCATGATTTTGGAACAAGGGTTGTAATTTGTTTCATTTCATCTTGCTGCAACTGTGTTCTGTTTTAGCATTCAATCAGTCGATAATGGTTTATTGTTTAATTGTCAGACATATTTGGGTTTGAAATTAGTTTTTTTTTGTATTTTCATTTAGTTCATTTCGAATATTATTATACAATGATATGTACTCCGTACAATATTTGATTTAGTATGGGATTAAGCATGCACAGTGCTCCCTAATTATGCAATTTCCCCTAGCAGTACTTGATTTTTCAATGAGATATGCTCACCATGACACCATTCCATTGTGGTGGTTGGTTCTCTTAGTAAAGACAAAGAACATGCCCTAAAAACGTAGTTTGATGTATGATATGTCATACAATTACTTGGTTTATGTGAAGGATATCAGTTGTTCGCTGCAGTGGTAGACTGGTGTATCTAGGAAAAATGTTTCATGGAGTCAAAATATATTTGATAAATTTTATTGGGGTGAACTAATAAAAAAAATTGAAAATTTTAAAAGTTTACAAGAGAAATTTCTACATTCAGGTTCAAGTGGGGTCAAGCAACCCCACTTAATATAATGTGGCTCCGCCACTGGTTCGCTACTTCGCTTCAGGTTTTGGAAATGGCAGCCACATTTCTTCATGTGCATAGGCTTCTTGGTTTACACCCTTGACCCTTCATTGGAAAAGCATGGTATGCTTTTACATGCAATCAATAAGAAGTTTAGGATATAAAGTCTATAATATGGCAGTGTGGCAATGCTCCAGTAACTGCTTGAATTTGTTGGCAATTGGAGATTGTCTTGTGAGTTTGTGATATCTTGAGTTTCTTGACTGTGTGATTATTTAACCAACTTTCTTGTATTCAGTTTTGAAGACTGGGGCTGTCAATGCTGCTGGTGGTTCTGCATATGCAGAATTTGGCAACACCAAGGTCATTGTGTCTGTGTGAGTACATCCATGCCTGTAATAAAGTACATTTTCCTTCTGTAAATATATTTTTTCATGCTGATGTCATTTTGGGTAAGCGTCCTCAACCCTCAAGTTTATTTCGGGTGCGTTTGATTCGTTTGAAATTTTCTGATATGATCTTAACTTTTTTGGTCTGATTTGATCTTGATCTGATCTGAAATTTTTTGATTGTAGTTATTTTTATAGTTATAATTTTTCTTATCTGATCTGATGTGAACTTTTCTAAAATAAGCATTATAGTGCTTAAATAAGTTGAATTAAATGTAGCCTTACAAAGATATGGTTCAGTGTAATTTGTGTTTGTTCTTTGTTCCCCTCATTATCATAATGTTGTTTTTCTCTATTGTGTGAAAATTTAGATTTGTCATTATCCCTGCGAAGGATTGCTCAAAAGCTTAGTGATGAAATGCATATTTTGTACTCCCTCCATTTCTAAAAGTTCTCCCCACTTTTCTTTTTATTACGTTTCAAAAAGTTCTTCCCATTTTGAATCTTTCCATAAATGTTCATTTACTTTTTACAATTTTTAGCCACATCTTATGCTTTGGTCCCACATGTACCATACTTTTTTCTCTCTCCTAAAAAATGGCACACTCACATGTAACTTTCTACATTTTTCTCTCTTCCAAGAAATGTTTTTTTTTTTAATTTTTAACTCAAGATTCGCCTTAAGATATTCTTTTTATACACCTTAAAAGTTTCCCATACAACTAGGGAGAACCTAAAGAAACGGAGGGAGTAATCAAATAGTTACTTTGATTTGGTATTGGACAATAAATGGAACTCTTACATATTAGTTTTCATTGTTGAAGAAGATTAGTAAATATGTAATTTTGATCCCTAATTGCATGGGGGCTCTCTTTCTTGTTAAATAAGGGTGGAGCCATTTTCTGCAGCACAGGCTTAACCTTGTTTAATGAAATTCATTGAATTGGCCATGGATCTTATTCGATTGTATGATAATTTGCAACGAATACGAGAGAGGACTTTGAGAGGTGCTTGATTTAAGTGTTGACAGATTCAGAAGCACACCAAGAAAGGAATAAAGGATTGGTAATTTGATTGAATTGTCAGATAATGTTGTGCTATATGAAATGCAATGTACTTGGGAGTTACTTTTCACCAAGTTGTTTTTACTAACAGTTAAATGAGGTTAAGCTGTCAAGATGATATGTGGTGTGTGATAAAACCCCTGTAGCCACCTAAGATGTTTATCACTCGTTACTTCGGGTTAAAGTTCGGATCTTCGAACAATCCATGAAAAAACTCATAATAAGGTTTCAAATTTGTGATGTTTTGATTAAGATCTACGATAAAAATTTATATATCGAAGTTGAACTGATCACTCTCCAAAGAGAACTAAATTTACTCGTTCATATTAATTGGATTGAGTAATTGGTCTTACACTCTTACCGCAATCGAATTAATCACAATGTCACAAGGTTTATGACAAACAAAAACAAGGAACACGATGTTTAAATATCATGTGTAAACTGAATTTTATTCATCCATTCCCAAGTGTTTAATAAATAAATTAAATTACAATTTTTGGATGACAATTATTTTGCGTTTGATAATTAAACTTATTTTTCCTCATTTGAAAGTCTTAATTAAAACATCAAAAATTTGAAACGTTATTGAGTATTCCTTCTTAGACTGTTAAAAGATCCGAACTTTAACCCAAACTAACATGTGATTAGTGTCTTAGGTGGGTCCAGGTGTTTGTCATGCATCAGTTTGGTTATTCAGGTTTTGGGTCATTGAGATCAAGGGGAGTGTTAGTACTAACTATTAAGTTTGGTTTGTGGAGCACAAATTTGACATGTTATATAGGGTGCTACTTTTATGGAAAACATACAAGTGTTAAAGCTGGTACAGAAAGCATACTAAAAGCTGAGTTCTGGCTTTTTTTTTTTCGGCAAGGGAGTTCTGGCTTTTGAAAAGTTGGTTTACTTGATTTATGCTAAATTAATTGGTAAGGGTTTTCAGGTATACTGTATAGGTAAAGTTGAGGTACTACATTTGACAGAAGTAGTCTTTCGTCCTTTGGAAGTGTAGGCAACTAGGCATAGGGTTAAAATTTCTAAGTCTTGGTTGCTGTTATCATGGTCATTTTTTTATGGTTCATGAAGCATTAATTACCAAAGCATCAGTAAAGGTTTCAAACAAAAGATAAAGTGTCTAAAGTTGCCATATGTGTACAGCTGTACATTACTAGTGTAAGATTGTAAGTGTCGCAGTTTGGGAATTTGGGCACTTGGCATGTTGCATATTTTTGCCTATTGGCGAGAGCTTAGATACTCTTATCATAAGTTGAGCCAGCACAAGTAACACTGAGTTGGACACAGCGAGAATTTGGAAGCAAAAATTGAATTTTACTTTAGCACAAGAGTTTAGCATAATGTTGAACCCTAGCCAACATGTGTGCTAAAGCAAAAGGAAGAGGAAACTAGGTGTGATGTCTTGTCTTATTATCCCACAAAGAGGCTAGACTAAATGGTCACAATAATGTCTATTATTGCACAATGAAACCTTGTTACACAATACGGAGTTTTGATTGTTAATCAACTTAAACTAATGCCAGACTGAAGGGTCAACATGTAGGTAACACCTACCAAGCATATCTTAGCATTCTAAAAAGCATTTAAAGAGTGGATGCAACACTAAAATTAAGGTATGGGATCATTTTAGATATCTGGAGGAGATAAAAAGTTACAGCTTTCATGTTAATGCAAGCTAGAAGTCAAAGGAAAGAACGATATGCAGATATGCTATGGAGATAAGTGATGAGATTGAAATGTCAATCACGAGACAAGCCTAGAAAGTTTGCCAACTGATATTATGTACATTACTGAACAAACCTCCTGAAATTAGCTCTCATTGACTTTTTTTTTTACATGTTTACCACTTAGTTTTTTCCAACTTCTTGCTCTCTCTCTCTTTCCTTTTTTAACCATCATCACCTACATCCAAATATCCAATATGATGCTGTCCATCACCACCACTGCCCACTAGACACAACTAAGACTTGCATCAACTCCACCACCACAACCACCAGTCCACCACTAATGGCGCCACTGGGCAACATTTTCTTTTTCGAGTGCAAATATTTTCCAACACATAGTGTGATCATATGAAAATTCTGCCTATGTTTTGTTAAAGCAAATTGCCATGCATCACTCAATGACTCAATGTGCTAGGTGCTACCTGAGGTGGTTGGGTGTGGTATTGGTTGTGTTTGTGGAAGGAGGGAGCAAGAGAATAGGGTGGGGGATACATTACACAATGGTAGAGTTGGAAAAGGATTTAATATCCGGGCAGTAGATGTTAATTTCATTAGCAATCCAATATTCGTTTAGAACACAAAGGATTAAACTTAATTGGGATCTTTATCAATTTCTTCTTGCTTAGGCCCCGGTCTTTTCGACTTAGTTTCTGAAATTATTGTCCAGTTTAGACAAATTCAGTTTAGCTCAGTTTAGCTCCTGATGAGTCTAGGATTTGATTTAATTCAATTCAGTTTAAATTAATTCAGTTCAAAAGAACAGGGCCTTGGTACTTTATGGTAACCAACCTAATTACAACATTCACTTCGTCCCTTTTTAATTTTGTATTATTTTCAACTAGAATTGTTAGATTGTAAGAGTCATTTTTTAAAAAAAAAAAATTTGTAAATTTTCTGAAATATTTAAGTGGAAGCCAATTAGAGTTTTGTTTGATTTGTCTCAATATGTGGTTCCACAATGTTAACCTTTTATTTTATTTTACTATATAGAATTATAGACATTTATATTTGATAATGTTTGTTGGAAGATGTGAGTATAGGCGACTGAAAAGAATAAAATGAAATCGAGGTTGACTGCAAATTGAATGAGAAACGCATGCAAAAAAGCGAAATGTTTGTTAGAGGAAGGGTAATGAAATTTAAATAGAAGATTGTTTCAAAATAGCATGCTGAAAATTTCTTCCAGTCCGAGACAGAAAAGGATATTGGCATGAGAATATTAACTTAGTGTTTTAGTAGACTAGAAGCACAAATAGTGGCAGTAGTATGAAATTTAGTAGGAATAATGTTTGCAAGTATTCCACCTTTTATATAATTAGAGTTCTCTGTTTGGAAACTGTAATAAGTGTTTTTACTTTGAAGTCAATAGTAGCACTAGTAGCGGTGGGATGTAACTAATGTTGCATTCATTAGCATTGGCTACTTAATGTTTTCAAGTGCTTTATTTTGAAATCCAACAAAAGAATTTTTTCTCTAAGTTCTGTCCCTTTATAACATTCGTGTTGTTGAACTATACCTTCATAATTCCATAAATATAGATTTTTCTTCAACAAATCTATATATAATATTAAAAGGTGTTCCTTTTCAAGGAACGATGCCACGTGACACTCACAATGTATGCAAGTCATGTAAATTGCCACGTCATTGATTTAGAAAGTGTCAATATACAGAAGTACTATTGATTTTAGCTTGATTCGGACCTTTGACTTCTCTCAAAGAGGTGTAATGCTCTAATAATCTCAACCACCGTTCATTTTTAAAGGCCACATAATATTATGTACTAAATATTTAGTAATATTCATTTTGCTTTAACAATTAGTTGGGTTTTTTTTTTCCCCCAAATTTCACAAGATCGCAAAAAAAAAAAAAAAAAAACATATTAAGTGCAAAAAAAGTGAAACTTGGGGCAACGCCCGAGTCCACACACTACTTTTACATTTAAATCTATTTGGTGGAACATTGACATGCCATTTTTTTTGTTAAATTAGATTTGGCCCAAGAGAGAGTAAGAAGGCAATGATTTATAGTAATGTTGGCCGGCTGAATTGCAGTGTGAGCTATACACCTTTTGCTACCCATGTTCGAGGGCAGGTAAGGAAAACCCAATTGGTGGTCTTTTTAAATTTTTTTTTTTATAGTGCAGTGCTTTGGTTTTGTTGATACTGAAAATCTTTGCTTTATTTGTATTACTCTTTTCTAGGGTTCTGAACATAAAGAGTTTTCCTCAGTTCTCCATAAAGCTTTAGAGGGTTCAATATTATTGGAATCATTCCCCAAGACAACAGTTGACGTTTTTGCATTAGTTATGGAATCTGGTGGAAGTAAGTTGTCTATTTTTGGCAGTTAGTTTTCTTTTATTCCTGGTTGAAATGTATAAACTTTACAATGGGGAGTGCTTGAGTGACCCTAAGGGTGGGCAACCCTCCCAATATTGAATTTTCATTTGTCAAGAAAATATCAAAACTATAATTTTATATACCATCTCTCTACAATTTATTGCATACATAATAATATTTTAATCTATTGTGTCTAAGAGGGTTGGTAACCCTTAGGGTTACTCTATCATTTTCCCTTTACAGTTAGTTAATACTTCAGTGACTGAAAATGATTCATGAAAGATAGATGTCAATAGGTAATATTGTCTTGGATTTTGTCTTGGATTTATCTATCTTTATTCCCCATGTATATTATTGCGATTGATCTGTGATTTTGTATTGATTTTATCATTGTATGATTGAAGAAACCTGCTATTTGATTGAAACCTCATTTTTTGTTAATAATCACAAATTCTAATTTGGGGTGTTGGAATAAGTGAACATTTTTGCAATATCCCTACAGAAAAGAAGTGATGGGTAGAGGATTATGAAAGACACAAATACAGTGTTTAGTTTTGATTGATGATTTCAGAATATGTGAATGATTTCTAGATACCCTCTTTGCCTGAGGGACGATTCAGTTAATAAGCTAGAAAACAGGTAATGAACCAATTTCTGTTCTCTTTGTGGGTCTTTGGTTTCCTCAATTCTTTTCATCCAACTATCCCGGAGGAGTTAAATTGGGAATTCAACTTCCATAATTATGTCTGAGTGTTTTTTACCTGCTTTACTTCCTGTGGCCCTGTACAACAACTTCATCTTGCTCTTGCTTCCACCATATTCCTTGGAAAGCCATAACGTTTGACTTGCCACTCTATTCTGTGTGCTAACTACCACAATACAACAATACATGTCAAATATGAACCTGACCTGAAACCTGTTCACAACCCCACTGAAAGTAGTTGGTCTGGAACAAAATAAAATGACCCAGAAACTGCTGAATCTGAACCCAAAAGTTCTAAGTTAAAACTAAACCTGATCCAACTGAACCTGTTAGATGTAGGTCGGAAAAATTCGAGGCTATGGAAACAAAGGTTTGTGGGAAATTAGAAAGGTGAATTGTGTATATGATCATCTCATTCATTGAAGACTCTCACCCTTTTCATTCTTTGAGCACTTTGCTTTTTATTAATTATTTTTCTTTATCCCAAATAAAACTCTTAAAGTCAAGCAATCAATAATCCATTTACTTCATATTCCTAAGTTCTTACACTCCCCATTCTCAAATTCTTGATACACTTTGTTAGATAACCATTGACCGGTAATGTTCATCTTCAAAGGCCTTGTTTAGAAATAGGTTGTTGGCTGTGGTTGTTTTTTTTCTTTTTTTTGGTTGGTTTGACCGGTTGTTTCATTTGGCTAGATTTATTGGTTGTTTGACTATAAAACATGTTTGGAAAATTTGGCTTTAGGCTGTTGGCTGTTACATTGTAAAATGACATAAATAGCCTTAGTAGATCATTTTGCTTGGATTGTTAATGAGGGTAAAATAGTAATTTTAATTTTGAAAAGCCAACAACCAATTGTAGCAGCTAGTCCCATTAGCTTTTGGCTTTTGGCTGAAAAGCCAATGAAAAAAGCCAAAAACCAAACACGTTTATTGGCTGTTTGACCCAAAAAAAAAAGCCAACAGCCAAAAGCTAATGAAACAACCACAAACAAAACATCCCCAAAACTTCAACATCATTGTCTATTTGGGGCTTAAGCAATGGCATAAGGACTTGGACGTCGGTGGAGTAATTTTTGCATATGGATTATTTTGTTATGTGAAGCTGGATTCATTTTGTTAAAATCCTCCTAAATAGTTTCAAATTTTATATTATAATATTGTTCTGATAATTTAACATGTTTTTGTTAGACTTTTGATTGTTTATTGAATTTGGTTTCAAGCGATTCTGTATATTATTGCTATTTTCGATCATAACTAGACACATTGAGGTATGATTAGATAATTTTACAATTCAAACACTGAAAAAAAAATGTTCCCTTGAAATTTCCAATATGTTGGGTCAACCTAAACTCGAAGGCTCTGTGTATTGCAAAAGCTCTATATGACTTGAACCCAACTTGAAACTACCAAACACATTACTAATGTACCATAACCATCCATTTTAGACACTCTAAGTAACATGTTAGGGGAGACCTTGCCAAGAGGTCGTGGATCAAAACTGAAGATCACACAACCAAGAAATTAAAGACTCTCATTTAGTGTCTGAAGAGTCCAAACTGTTTATTCCTTAAGTTTTTTACCATCCAACTTCAAACAGCTATAGAAGAGCCTTCTACTTGTTGGTGATTAGATAAAGAGGGAAAATGTTGGAGGTTGGTGACCGGTGAGGTCAAGAACTTAGGGATGATCCTTTATGCTAACCAAAGATTTTTGAAAAGCAAATTGACAGTGACTTGATTTCTATCCCCTTTTAAGCAAAACATATTAGGTGCTTATGTAGTTCCAACCTTGCCCTTTCATTCTCTGGTCATTGTCTCTTCCCTCGTGGGAACTGAATGATTCATCTCAACAATTATTTTGTAGTGTAAAACATTCCTTTTGCTTTATTGTTTTAGAGACTTATTTGGCACTCTGATATACTTAGAAGTAGACTTACCTCATTCTTTCTAATTGTAGAATTGACTTTGATCATCTTTTGTACTTAAAGGAAGATACTCGTGTTGGACCTTTATTTGTCTCAATGTGTACTTTTTTAAAAATATCTTCATTAATTTTTACTAACTAAAGATATCAAGAGCCAAAGCTACGCGTTGACAGCGTAAAAGTCTAAATGTTCCAATAAATAGTGTAGGGGGTGTTTAGAAATGTGATATTTGACATCCTCTAGTCAATGCACCTTTCTTCTTAAGGACTTCAAAAATTAAAGTAATTCTAGTCCTTCATTTATGGCGTTGTAATACATGCTCTAGCATCCATGGCTTCCAAATTTTGTTATTTGATCCTTTAGAGATTCTCAACCATGATCGCATGTTTTTCATTTACCTATTTTTACTTCCTTTTTCCTTTCTTTTGACATGTCTAAAATCACCATCTAAAATTAGTGGGCTAGTGGCCCATGCCTGACTTTGATGGTCAAGGTTAGGCCCTGTTCTTTTGGACTTATTTTCAGTTCAGTTTTATTCAATCCAAAAGAACGGGGCTTTAGAGCAAATTGGCATTCATGTTACCTTTCAATTCTCTTTCTAAACTCTCAATAATTTAGTTGATATAAATCATGCTATTTAAAATTTATCTTAAATTGATTATTAGGCCATGTTCTTTTGGATTTATTTTCAGTTCATTTTAGTTTTACTAGTCCAAAAGAACGGGGCCTAACTTTGATTATGTATTTGTGAAGTTATATCATGAGCTAGAATGTGATTATATTAGATACATTAAGGTTAGGCTCATAAAATTTTATTATAGATTTTATTATAATAACAAAAAAAGAAGATTTTCAAAACAAAGTTGGTTAGGCACAACCTCAAATGTCAAACAAGGCCTACTATTTGAAAATTGAAATGGTTAAACACTACTTCAAATGTCCTTTTTATTTGAATTATACTTTTATTTTTCTTTGGTCACCCTCCACCTTTCCATATTGTATTTTTATCATGCAAACATGGGGCATGCTGATTGTTGTGGATATGGTTACTCGTTTTCATAGAATGAGTTAGGCAAAGTCTGAAATTAATTAATCATGTGAGTTGGTTTCCAGTGATCTTTTTATCCATTACCTCAATGCTCAGTTGCTCACCTAACTGACTCAATTTAGTAATAGAGGATGCTTGTGGTGTACAGCTATTCCCCTGATTGGCCATCCAGCCTTTCTGTTTGTTCTGCGAATCAGTGTTTCTTATCATCATTGCCTTCTTTGCTCATCATTTACCTTCCCCTTCTGTTAGAGAGGTTGATGCCATCCAACTCAGTGTTTCTCATCATTACCTTCCCCTTTTGTGAGAGGCTGATGCCATCCCACTAAGCTTTCCAAATTTTCTGATCAAAGTACTTTGCTGGCCGTTCCTGCTGACCTCCTTCAAATATGGTATGACTTGGCATTTGCTAATCTCCCCCACAACAAACAAATCTTTGGGGCTATGTGGTTGTGATTCTTGTCTGCACTATCATCTAACCTCTGTAGAAAATTTTATTCAACTCTTATCTTGACTTGGGGTTAATGTGGCCCCTTTAGTTTAATTTTACCATAGCTAGCCCTTCTGGGTATATCAAATAGCAACACATGGCTTTAAAAAATATATAAAAACAGACAAGAGAAAAAAGCCTGTTAGAATGGAACCTCCTACAGGGCGGCACCATTTGTACATTTCTCTTTAGCTTCTCCAAGTCATAGACTACATCAATGACAGCTTATAAACCAGTTTAGGTAGTAATTTTATGTCAAGTGTCATCTTTCATTATTATTGTATTATAATAATTATTTTTTTCCCCCTTTTGCCTGCTTTCAAGATTATGTATTTCATGTCAACAGGTGATCTTCCAGTCATTATATCGTGTGCCAGCCTTGCTTTAGCTGATGCAGGGATCATGATGTATGATTTAGTTGCAGCAGTTTCTCTGGTATGCATCTATTTCAAGGCTTTCCTTATTCGTAATTTCTCTTTTGGATGTGAGATGAATAATATGACCTGTTCTTTTGGTCTGGATGAATATGAATTAAACTAAACTATGGCCATGTGCTTTTGGACTTAATTCTAGAAAAATTCAATTAAACACCCAGCTTCTGTCAAGTCTAAGATTTAGTTTAATTTAGTTCAATTCAGTTTAGATTAATTTAGGCCAAAAGAGCCATGCCTAAATCCTAGACTCGGCAGAATATGAATTTAATTGAAATGAACTGAATTTGTCAAAATTAAGCCCAAAAAGAACTGATTTTTTTTTCTGAAACAAGTTTCGGCTGTCTGATCTCTGAACATCAATATTTCTTTCGTTACTTCTCTTTGATCGACTTTGCTATTTGTTGTGGGAATTGGGATATCTTTTGCACAATGTGCAAAGATGTGCTACATTATATTGAGTGATAATTACATATTCTGCTGCATTACCTATTGTAGTCTTCTCTTGGGAGCAATCTTATCATTGATCCACTTCTAGAGGAGGAACGCTGCCAAGATGGAAGCTTAATGTTCACTTATATGCCTGTTCGTTCAGAGGTTACACAGTTGGCTATTACCGGAGAATGGACAACCCCGAAAATTCACGAGGTATGCCACTCCATTTTCCTGATATGTGGATTATCTTGTTCCTAAATCATTATCTGTTGTCATAGCAATTAGCAACTTCTGCACACAGTGGATTATCTTATTCCAAAATCATTTATTAAACTGTAGCAAAATAAGAGTTCTTCTAGCATTAATAGTTTGATATTTGAAAGCAGGGAATGGAACTTTGCCTTGATGCCTGCAAGAAGCTTGCTGAGATCATGAGATCATGCCTGAAGGAAGCTGATTCTTCTTCGAATGAGTAGTTATATACAAGTCCCTCCATCAACCCCCCCCAACCCCCGACACACCACGAAAACCCTGAAAGAAGTTTTCAAAAAAAAAAAAAACACTCGCCACCCCAATCGAGGTGAACTTGTTTTCGTTTTCGTAGATGTCAGTTAATTTGCTTTAGTTTTATCCCCAATTTTGTTCGAAGAAAATATGCTCTCCGTTCCATTGTAAATACCATGGTTTTTAGGCAGATCATATTTAAGCAGTAAACATAGAGGGTTAACTAGGAAAGGAAACAATTTTGGTATCACACAATAGATTGGTTACTTGTTGAGTTCCTGTTAAGTTGCAGGGTTATTCTTTGTGTTTTTCTTGTACTTCTCTCAAATTTTTGTGTGAATAACTGATATTTGTGTTTTTTCTTATGATTCTTTCAGAGTTTCAAGCTTGTGTGAATAGCTGATTACTTTTTCCTGGTACCATTTCACTTATATTTTTTGTAAGGGAAAACACAATTATAATTCTTTTTCCTATTTGAGAATTAAAATGGAATTTTTATTAAGAAAATGTTAGTAGCACATCAAAATTCAATTATAATTAAAATTCTTTTTTTGTCTTCTTTCCTGTTCCTCTGTCAAAAAAAGGAACATGGGCATATCAATCTAATACTTCCTCCGTAACATAAAACTTTCAACAATTGGTTTTGCACGTATTTTGAGAAAGTGATTTAAGGGTGTAAACGAATGAATTAATCAAAATAAAAATTAATATTAGGAACTTATAATCACATTCTTGCTTGTATTAAAACCATTTTGGCTAATTACTTCATTTACACCCTTAAATCGCTTCCTCAAAATGCGTGCAAAACTAATTGTTGAAAGTTTTATGTTACGGAGGGAGCACTTAGTTTACTGAAACATTTTATTTACCTGGAAGTCTCATATTAATTGTAACATTACTAAATTTGATTTTCTTTTCTCTCTCTCCTTAGTATGTGTCTAATTGTTTTTCTCTCTCCTATCCTAAAAGTGTCATACGAATATTGTGCACTCGAATACACTGAAAATTATGCAGTTGTATTTAAAACAGAATATTCATATTGTGCACTCGGATACACTGAAAATTATGCAGTTGTATTTCATCCGCTTAATATTAATTGTAATGTTTTCATTAAATTATATTTGGGAAACTTAAGTTATGTTGTACTAAAAATTATAAAAATTAGATCAAAACAAAGTAAATGTTAAGACAATTATAAAGAGATCCACATGGCTATATTTGTTTTTATGTATAAAGCACAAAAGTTAGTTAAATTAGTGATTATAAATAGTGCCCACATTGCAAACGTTGCTATTATATAGGAGTGAAGGAAGTGAGTTTCAGTTTAATAAGTTTAGAAGAGGTCTAATAAGTTCAACAAGGTCTGATCAATTTCAATAAGGTATAATAAAGTCTAATTGTTTAAATGATCCGGTCTAATAAGTTCAATAATTAAGTCTAATAAATTCAAATAAGTTTAGTTCCGATACGTTCAATTTTGATAAATTAAAGTGAACAAACCCTAATGTGTATAACATAAATGTTCTATTCTAAGTATAGGTACATGGTGATCACTATATACTTGGATGCGGAATAAAATTTAAAAGAGTCATCAATGTTTCAATTAAAAAAAAACAAAAAGAAAAATAAGAGGAAGTAATTATTAATGGCTGAAAATATAGGTGCAAGTGCAACTCATATGATTGTTGCTTCATAATTACAAGAAATACAAATTGTTATGATGCAAGTATACACATCTTTATTATCACATCATGCACCTAGGCAAAATAACAACCCTAACTCGAACCATTTTTCATAATTAAATCAAATGGACCAATCTTTTTAAAGACAGAAAATAACAAGCAACCGAACAAGAAAAATACAAAAAAAATACCGTGTTTGCTCACGCATATACACTCCAGAAAATACAAATGATGGGTCGAGTGATGTACCCCCAATTCAAAGGCCCAAATGATGGGATTAATTTCCCTCAATTGTACACATGTCAAGATATGGTTAAAAAATTTCCATCTTTCCAATAAAAATTACCGATACAATTGTAATGATGGGAAATTTGGATAATTATATAATTATCCATTCTTATTGTATAAAATTACCGATACATGATTTCCATCTTATTGTATATAATAATTAATAAATAATTTCCAAATGATGGGACACAAATTAGGTGGATAATATATATACATCATCTTCTCCCTCAATTGTACACATGTCAAGATATGGTTAAAAAATTTCCCGCCTAAACTCAAGATATATATGCAACTTTTCAAATAATTTTCATTCATTACACTTTTTAATTCAATTTTCCAAAAAAAAACTATTATGAACACTTTCCAATTCAACTTTCTAAGAAATCTGACATATCACTCATAATTGTAAAATATCTAAGTACTTAATCACCGATATTAAAGAAATTTTTAAGTTCAATAGTTAAGTTTTCATAAATCTTGGTCGTTGATCTTATTTCATTATTAGTTTTGATAATAAAAAAAACACATATATTTCCAACAAAAAACAATACTTTGTAGCTTTTTTCTTACTTTTTTTCTTCTGTTATATGATTTTAATTATTGATAATACGTAAATATTATTTTTAATGTTAAACTTTTACAATCGTGCATCGCACGGGTATTAACCTAGTGTATATATATATATATATATAAAATACAACTCATTTTAACTTAACTTATCAAGTTCTATTTGGCCTCATCGTAAATCGGTCGATCATAGCTAGGAATGTTTGGTATAGAAATTTTGAGAGTTGAAAACGGATTCAACTAATGTGTCTATATTTCAACTTATTTGATGAATGTGGTAATCTCAGGTGGACACCACCACCACTACTACCAACTCACCCCTTAACCTATACAATAGATATAGGGGGTGTTTGGTATAGATTAAGGAGAGGAAATGGAAAGGAAACAAATTAGGCGGGGAAAGGGTAAAGGTTTACGTTACCTCTGTTGATTGTTTGGTTTGCTAATAAAATGGAAACAATTATAACTGTTTCCCTTTCCTTTTGTTTGGTTATACTATAAACTGGAAATGGAATTATTTGTCTATTTCCTAGACTAAAGCATGATACCAAGCTTTTTTCAGCAAAACTATCATGATACCATTTTATTTTATTTTTTGAGCAAAGTAAGAAATGTTATATACCAGCTTTAAACTATCATTACTCTTAGGAAATGCTTTCATTCACACAACTCGAAATACAAAGATGCCAAGCTTCATATCAATAGCTTCATACTGAGCTTTAAAGACAACTAGTTCAGCTACCAAAAAAAAAATTATTAGCAGCAACTTAACAGCAAAACAGTCACTTGGAGTAGCTTAGCAAATCAGCAACTTGTGAACACCAATATAACAACCCAACATCACCATTACAACAAACTAGTAGCACCATCACATCAACCCAGTAGCAACATCACAGCAAGCCATCAGAACATTACAACAAAGAACAACAACTTGTGAACACAGCAGTACCTAACAGCACAAATACAACTTAGGAACTATCAAATAGCAACTCAACATCTTAGCCCAAAAAAGCTACTTTTTTTTTAGAAGATCTATGATATATTGTTTCTTCATGTTCAATGTTGCTTGATAAAATATCCGAAGCTTATGCTCTTCTGCCATTAAAATTGTAGCCGCTTCTAAAGCTTCAGAAGGGGAAATTCCCTCTAACTTCATAACTTCTTCTAAAACTTGATTCACTTTGTCATCCAATTTTTGCTCCCTTTCTTCGGCTTTAGACCAAGCACAAGCCATAGTACCAAGATTTATATTTATATTTTCAAAAATTCTTCCAAATTGATCAGAAACATTATGGAGGGATGCTACCAACTCATCTGTGCCACTCTTCTTACCTAAGCTCTTCAAATCCATCTTGTTTTCCCTTTTTCCTTAGAATCTTTTACCTTTGCTTTTTTAGGAGTACGATGATTATCATCCTCTATCTTAATCGAATGCTTTCCATAATGAGTTGTAGATTGAGTTGAATCTACATCATCGTCTTCATCAATATCAATGTTCAATGCATGATTAGCAATCTCTTGATCCATATCTTCAACGGCTCCAACAAATGACTCACTTGCTTCTCCAGTGGCTTTATCTTTTGCATAAATTTCTGCAAGTGTATCATAGTGAACAAATGGCACTCCAAATAGCCCCTTGGCTTTCTTATGAGTCTACCATAAATAGGAAAAGATACAACGAATTAGTAAATTGAGTAAATATTAGAACTATATGCTGCTACTAAGAAAGACGTGCCAAATTACCTTCGCCCATTCATCGAACACTGTCTTCTCTGCCTGTAACATTTTCTTTTCGACATCCCACCCAAATCCAGAGGTAGATAGCATCTCAGCTAATGCACTGTATTTCTCCGACCAATGCTTGATCCTTGACTCAATGTGTGGGTCCGCTTTCAAGCCACTATTAGGAAGCAAACGCTTGATCATCTCTTCAAGTTTATTCATATAGCCATTCTTGAAACCACTCTCACTTCTCCACTATTAGGAAGCAAGCGCTTGATCATCTCTTGATATGCTTGGTATCATGCTTTAGTTTGTCTTTATTTCACCTTTCCTTCTACTAACACCAAATATGTTTTTACATATTAATTCATACCAAAAACATAAATAATCACGCAACAGATAAACATAGAAACTAACCCAATATTTTAAGTTCGAACATTGATTAGGGAAAGAGAATTACTCCATTAGGATTTGGGGTGAGATTTTTGTTGAGATCCATTTTTTTTGTGAAAAAAGGAAAGTGGAGCAGTTATTTGGGACGAATGCAGTATATCAAATACTTAGTTGACACCAAAACTCGAAAATTTGCTCTGTGAATATCACGGGCCATTAAATTAGTTTGACTTTATTTTTTGCCTTTTAAAGCTTTATTAGTTTTTTTTTTAACTTATTTTGATTTTTTTTTTTTGGCGATACATGCATTTGCAAGGGGGGATATAATGAATTCTCGCAAATGCATGTGGTGACTGGTGAGGTTTGAACTGAATACCTTAAATTTGACGTTCACGACTTAACCAAGAGGCTAAGACTCATGTGTCAAACTTACTTGAAATTATTAGAAGGAACTTGTTTAAAAAACAAATTTGAAGATCATGGTTCTCTCAACATGTTTTTACTATGACACTATTTTTTTTTTTTTTACAGGCCTATGACACTATTTTGTTCTGATAGTATAAAGTGGTGACTAATTAGGGATTACTCAAGTTTATTTTACTCTTGCAAAATGTTGAAATAAGTTAGCTACGAAATCAGTAAGTTCAAATAAGTTAGCTACGAAATCAGTAAGTTCAAATAGTTATGTATGGTGCTCATTGAATGGAAACTTTTTTTTAATGAAAATATAAATTTAATATTTCCATCTTTTGGTGATTTACTCTAAACGGTCAATTCTTGAATTATTTTGAAAATTCTCTTGCCTTTATACTAAATTTGTTAAAAGGGACCATTTAAAAAGATTAATGATTGTTTTAAGGTAAATTTTCGATTTCAATTGAAAGTTTAAAGAAAATGGGCTAGCAATGGTGAATAATGACGTTAAACAATATGTAACTTTCTTAAATGACCCAATAATATAAGAAAAAAAGATGTGAAGGTGAGATTATTTCGTAAATAATTAAAGACAATTTTCTATAGGAAAAATTGCCAAGAATAAGCCAACCTTTGGCTGATCTTCCACATTTAAGCCAACCTTTTGAAAATCCAGAAATAAGCTAACCTTGTTATCATAACAAGGATAGCTTATTTCTGGATTTTCAAAGGTTAGCTTATTTAATCTACTACTACTACTACTACTACTACTACTACTACTACTACTACTTTTCCGGCGGCCAAGTTTTTCGGCGACGGTTTTCGGGATGGCTTTTCCGACGACGGTTTTCGGACTGAATTTTCCGGCGGTGATTATTCGACCGAATTTTCCGGCGACGATTTTCAGGCCGAGTTTTTCGGCGACGGTTTTCGGACTGACTTTTCCGACGATGATCATTCGGCCAACTTTTCCAGCGACGGTTTCAGGCCGAGTTTTTCGGCGACAGTTTTCGGAATGACTTTTCCGGCGGTGATTATTCGGTCGACTTTTTCGGTGACAGTTTGGTCAAATTTTTCGGCGGTGATTATTACTACTACTACTACTATTATTATTATTAGTAGTAGTAGACTAGTAGTATTAATATTATTATTTGAAGTTTTGGAGTGAGATTGAATGAAGAGGTGAAATGAAATGGGCTATCATAATAATAATTATAATATTAATAATAATAATAATTATTATTATTATTATTATATTAATTATTATTATTAATAATAATAATTATTATTAATAATAATTATTATTTTAGTAAATATAATCATGTATTACATTTCTCATAAAAAAATAAGTATTACAATTAGAAAAATAAAAATAAAAATAAAAATAAAAATAAAAATAAAAATAAAAATAAAAATAAAAATAAAAATAAAAATAAAAATAAAAATAAAAATAAAAATAAAAATAAAAATAAAAATAAAAATAAAAATAAAAATAAAAATAAAAATAAAAATAAAAATAAAAATAAAAATAAAAATAAAAATAAAAATAAAAATAAAAATAAAAATAAAAATAAAAATAAAAATAAAAATAAAAATAAAAATAAAAATAAAAATAAAAATAAAAATAAAAATAAAATAAAAATAAAAATAAAAATAATTCAAATCAGATCAAACAAACTCAAATCAGATCAGATCAGATTAGATCAGATCAGACCAGATCAGTCCTAAAAAACAGAGCCTAAACAGTTGGAGTATTAAAAATTCAATTCTCTTAAAAAAAACACAGTTTAAGACCTAACTTATTTAAAATTTATCCTATGTTATTATTAAACATCTTGCAGCTTGTTTTGTGCACGACTGGCCGCACAATTGTAAAGTATGCGGCTGGTTTTGTGTAGTGCATGAAAAAGGAAAGATTTCCTCTTCAAATGCAATCCACGTGGCTGCCAACTATGCATCTTTCATTCTTTCATCATAAATAACTTTCCACCAATTATAGTAGGAGTGAGAAAAAAACAACTTTTTAAAATTTTTTCAAAGGGATTTTTAAAAAAAAATATAATTCTAAAAAATAAACACCAAAATTTCTATTTTTTAATCCTCTACAAATAGAGACGCATATTGATATAGTAACTTTTTACGAAACTCTTTGTGACCTCTATAAAACACTTTGAACACCAACTTATACATTTTGTGACCCCAATAACACTTTGTAACACACGTAAACACTTTGTAACCCAAAAAACACCTTGTAACCTCACTTAAACACTTTGTAATCCCACATAAGCACTTTGTAATCCCCAAAAAATAATTTGTGACCCCCAAAAAATAATTTGTAACCCCCTAAAATACACTTTGTAACCCCAAATAAACACTTAGTAACCCCGAATATAACACTTTGTAACCCCATAAACACTTTGTAACCTCAAAAAATACTTTGTGACCCCAAATAAACACTTTGTAACCCCAAATAAACACTTTGTAACCCTACTTTATAATCCTATTTAAACACTTTGTAACCTCGCTTTGTGACTCCATTTGAACACTTTGTAACCCAACTTAAACACTTTATAACCCCAAAAAAACACTTTGTAACCCCAATAAAACACTTTGAACCTAAATTAAGCACTTTGTAACCCCAACAAAACACCTCATTACTCCACTTTGTAACTCCAACAAAATACAACACTTTGCAACTACAATAGATTATTTGTTATTGGGGTTACAAAGTTTTTATTTGGGGTTGCAAAGTGTTTACGTGTGGTTACAAAGTATTTACGCGTAGTTAAAAAGTATTTAAGTGGGTTTACAAAGTATTATTGGAATTACAAAGTGTTTATTAGGTATGTGGGGTTACAAAGTGTTTCGTAGAAAATTACTATATTAATATGGGTCTCTATTTATAGTGTATTAAAAAATAAATTTTTTGGTGTTTACATCATATTTTTAAAATTGTATTATTTGTACAAAAATACATTTGTATTTTTTTGAAAAAAAACATTTACCTCTCTCCTACTATGATTGGTGGAAAAATATTATAATTAACATTGTTTTATTAGGTTGCATGTGTTGACCGTTGAATGGAACATATATGACAATAACCTTGTGAAGTAAGTTGCATGTGCAACATGCCGCATGGTTTAAAACCATGCAACCTCTTGTACATAAGAATTTGCCAACATCTTAGCGTACGATATTACTTCCTCTATTTCATTATGTTTGTTACATTTACATTTTGCACAATTTTCAACACATTATTAATATATTAAACTACACTAAATAAAAAAATCATAAAATATTAATAAATTACTCATTTAGACAAATACTGAGAGTTATATATAACATTACCTTTTTTAAAAAATATTTGGGTTAATATTTTCTATTTTGACACCTTAAAAGAGTTCTCACAAATGTAGACAAATCTATCCTTTTCCTTTAAAAAAAATTAAAAAATGGAGGCAAAGATTAGAATATTGATTTTGCATCAAAAATTTTATTTCTTGTAAATTGTTGTGACATTGGTATAATGTAGACTTAACAGTATCCTTTTTTTGTTTATATATTTTTATTTACAAAACAATTGAAAAAAAAAAGAAAGAAAAATAACACAAACTACCCCCCTCTGTTCCATCCTATTCTTTAGTCTTTATTCCTAATTTTTACATTTGTTTTATTCCTTTTTTGTATTTTATTCTCACCCACTCTTTTAACACTTGTACGACCCGTTTGGTTGTTGGCCTAGTAATGAATTGTGGTAATAGTAATGAATTTAAAGTGTAATTTGTTAAGGAAAAAACTCCAATATTTCCATGGAAAACATATTTTTCATTCCCAAACTTGAAATTTCTTTTTATTTTTAATTACTATCTATTACCATATGGAAGAGTGGTATTAAATGAGAATGGATAGCTGTGAAGAGAATTAAATAAGTTGAAGTTAAGCTAGCACCACCATGGTAATGAGTTTTGATTTTCCTCCTAAATTTAGTTATAAATTCATTCTCATTATCTCCATTTATGACTGACTACCAAACGGACCGTAAATGTAATTCTTATCTTTTTCTTCAATTCCATTATTAATTAATATTTTCAATTCCAATAATAACATATCTACATTTCACATAATAAACTAGAGGTGGCAAAAGTGACCTGATTCGAAACACACCCGAATTGACATAATAATAATGTAATATTACCTGACCAAATTTGACTCAATCCGACAAAAATACCTGATCACTAACATGTGTAATCTTGATTACTATATCCTTTGGATCAATTTTGAGAAAATCCAAACCCAATCAACTCGGCCCAAACGATCCATTTGCCACCTCCGGAAGAGGGAAAAGTTAAGAAGCAAGTGAGAATCATTGAATGTCAAAGACAAACGTGTTTTCATGTTTATGGTAACCCCGCTGGCCCCTTCATTTCAGTGACTCGGATCGCTCAAAGTCGGGTCGTCCCACATTTTACGTGCTTTGTCTTCGGTCTTGCTCCTTTCATTGGGATTACTACTTTATCATTTTTATTTGCCGTTATTTACAAGCAATCAACACTTCATCATTTTTATTTGCCCCAAACTTGTTTATGTACTACTCTAATTGATTAATATTTTCATTTCCCAATTAAGAAAAATATGAATAATATTTACTCCGTATTATATAATATAAGAAAAACTATATTCATACGTAATCTCGTTATATTTGTCTAGATCATAATTTTTAAAGGATAAAGCTATATACATTGACATGCATATATATAGCTCGTAGAGCTACATACAAGAAGCTCAAAAATGAAAAGATTGAGAAAAATTAATTAAACATTGAATACACCGATTTACTATACACATGATTTTGTCATAAAAACTCAAATTTATACCTTTTAGAAATTGTATTTAATTCTTATACATAGCCCTAAAGCCTAAATGTTACGTATTACATATATATATATAACATTATCTTTTTTCCTGTGATAGGGAGATCATTAGCACATGTGTACTTTTTCTTCCAATATATATATATATATATATATATATATAGGGTTGGGTTCCGGTGAGAAATTTCTTATCATGAGAAATGTTAGAAGAGATAAATACATTAACTAATACCTAGAAGTACATTGACCACCAACTATAGGTACATTCAACATATACTAAAAATACATTGAATAAAAATACATTGACTTTATGCCATAGATACATTGACTCTAAACTATAGGAGGAGTAAGAAGGGAAATTCAAATTTAATCTTAGCCATTCATTTGTTGATCAAAAGGTTGAGATTGCTTCTCACCCTTCTCACCAAAACTACATTTCTCACATGAGCCTACTTATATATATATATATATATATATAACATTATTGTAGGAAGTTATTTAGAGCATAACTATATAACATAATCGTATCGTGTGGGAAGGGTGTAACGATCGGTTATATTGTGTATAAACGTGGTAATAGCGTGTATAAACGTCGTTCTGAACGTAATGGCGTGATCGGATCACGGAAATAATATCATATGCAAAATTGAGGTTTCTCATTTTGTGAAATTTGGTGTCGCGGACAGAGGTTTTGACGTGTCCGCGACGCGAAAGGAGAAAGAAAGAGGGGGTCGCGGCCGCGTGGCTAGCGGCGCCCCCGCGCCAACGCCTGGGTCACGCCCGCACCTCTGGTCCTCGTTCGTTACGGTTTGTTCTGAATTTCTTGCTTGCTCGTTTAATGAATCCGTTAAGCTTTGAATGGGTTTTTGAACGTGATTTTGAGGGGTTTCTAATGTATGTGGTTTATATATGAACTACTTGAGGAGAGAAAAAACATAACCTAATTCTCTCTTTTCTGATTAAAAGTCATAAAGCAGTTTCTTCTTCATCCTAAGCTTTTACTTATATTTGAGTTTTGTGTGAGCAATAAAACTTGTCTTCGTTGTATCTCAAAGACTTTTTCGGCCGGTAAACCCTTGCTCAGTTCTACAAGGTCAAAATCTAGTCTTTAGAAAAGCGTTCGCGCACTTCGGATATTTCATTTCTCTGCTTTAGTGTCCATTGTTTCATTCATTTAAACCCTTATTCCCAACAATTACCCTGTTTTAAATATTAAATTTAAGTTTTTAAATATTAAATTTAAAGTTTTCTGTGATAGAACATACATTTAGGTTCTGAAAATAATAACCCTAAAACACTAAAACTAACAATGCCTTGGAAATGATCTATGTCTCTCTCTTTGGGTCTTTCGGTCTTTCCTACTCAGTATGTCTTCCACTTTTTTCTCAATACCCTACTTAAGTTTGGGAAATGATAAAGGCATAACTAAAATTAATATGAGAATAACCCATTATGAGCAGCACATCTACCTGTGTTTCTCTCACAAAAGTTGTGCCTATATCAATTTTAGTTGTGTCAATGTCAAATCCCTTCAGTTTAGTGTTATATATATTTGACGAGTATTGTTTGCTATATTCCATTTTTCTGTACCGGGTATTAGTATGACACTCATACTTTGCACTTATATTTTAATTTAAGGGAGTTGTTAAACGTCGCCCACAAATTACTTAAAATCGCCCACGATAAAAAGTAAAAAGACAAAATTGCCCTTGATTTAAAATTACACCGCAACAACTTAGATTAAATATACAACGACGTCGGACGCCACACCATGACCTCGACCACCACCACCACCACCACCACCATGGCGGTGGTGGTTAAATTTTTTTTTTTAATAAGGGGAGGGGCGTCCAGATCAGACGCCCCGACCATGGTAGGGGCGTCCAGATCAGACGCCCCTACCATGGTTGGGGCGTCCAGATCACACGCCCCTACCATGGTAGGGGCGTCTGATCTGGACGCCCCTACCATGGTCGGGGCGTCTGATCTGGACGCCCCTCCCCTTATTAAAAAAAAAAAAATTTAACCACCACCGCCATGGTGGTGGTGGTGGTGGTCGTCGAGGTCATGGCGTGGTGTCCGACGTCGTTATATATTGTTGGCTCAATCATGGTTGGGGCGTTTGATCTGGACGCCTCCTTATTAAAAAAAATTTAACCACCACCATGGTGGTGGTGGCGGCGGTGGTGGCGGCAGTGGTGGTCAAGGTCATGGCTTGGTGTCCGACGTCGTTGTATATTTAAGCTAAGTTGTTGTGGTGTAATTTTAAATTAAGGGCAATTTTGTCTTTTTACTTTAGCTGTGGGCGATTTTAAGTAATTTGTGGGCGACGTTTAGCAATCCACTAATTTAATTGTGTTTATACAAATTTTTTCCATTATAGCATTTTTTTTGCCTAATTTATATTTTATTAAATGCACATTTGCTTACTTAGATATCTTGATCAAAATATAAATAATATATTTATTAAAACTATTATAAATAATTTTCTTTTATAATAAATTATATAATATTTACTTTGGCGTATCCATATCCTGTAATTTTCGCCTAGCTAAATCATGTCGTAAATGTAGATGTTTCATGATGTTTTTTGGGTCTGTCGTTAACATTCATCTAATGTCTAACTCAAATTCTATTAAAATTGACTTATTTGCGATGGAAAAAATTTTTTACGACACCCTTTTTTACGACAGGGTTACATTTTCACAACGAAAATTTCCGTCGTAAATAGCATATTTTCTAGTAGTGAAACTTGCGGATAAAAAATTGACAAACCTCGTTACTAATTAGTAACCTCTAGAAGTGCCCTAGCTAAATCTTAAGTCAACAACTCATTGATGACTGAGCATGTATTAAACCATGGTTAAAACACCATAAACCAACAAAACGCTTGCTTAAACGAATTAAACCACATGAAATGAGAAAATGAAAAAAAGAGATATCATATGAGATGCATTATATCTTTGAAAGGATAATTATACAGCCGTTAGTTTTATTTTACATTTTTTTCACTGTGATATTGCTAACAAGAAACTTTACTGATGGAGGTGGAAAACGTGTCGGGGTCGAGTTTGTGTCGTGTCATTTAATTAAACGGATTCACACCCTTCAATTCTAATCCGAACCGTTTAATAAACAGATCGTGTCGTGTCAATCCGTTTATATTAAACGTGTCAAAATCATTGACCCAAACCCGTTTATTTCGTGTCGAGTTCGGGGCGTGTTGGCGGGTTATGTAGTTTTTTCATGCTAAAGTTGAAAATCCAGTAAAATCGTGTTGGGTCGGGTTGACCCGTTTAATTAAACGGGTTGAACTCCCTTGACCATAACCCGACCCGTTCATTAAACGTGTCGGTCGTGTCAACCCATTTAATTTAAACGGGTTGACATCGTCGATCCAAACCCATTAATAACGGGTAGATTTCGTGTCGAGTTAGCGGGTTGTGTCAAGGTTTCCCATCTCTATTTACGGATTACGTACTTTTTCTAAAATGATAGTGTGATATAAATCTTGGAATGTACTCCTTTCGTTCACATTTGTTTGTCCTATTTAACTTTGTACATATGTCAATATGTCAATGTACTTGTTTGACCTTAAATATCTTTTGTTGTATATGTGTAAAAATTATAATAATTGGATAATAATAACGTACTGATTGAGACGAATCAAACAACACCCTACATGACTATATTATGTTTTATATGTTGAGAGTAATTTAGAAGATTCTCCTATCTTATGAATAATGTCAAGATTATTCTAAACAAGACAAACAAATGGGAACGGAGGGATTATGTTAAAAACACAAATTTTAAAATATATTAATAAATATTTATAAGATTAATATCTATTATTAATAAAATGTTGTGGTCAATGTTAATAGTGGAATCCAATTTATAAGATTAATAATATTTTAATGTTCCTATTAATAATAGATAAACTACCCACTAGGTAAATGTAGCAATATTCGTAATTTTTACTAGTAGATGACTTTTTAGTCTATTGTACACCAACTTAGTGTACACCCAATTTATACAAAACTTTAATTATTTATATTATATATGACTATGTCCAACCAGAAATGTTATTATACTTCACTTGTTTTCTTTAACTATTTATTTAACTCAATTTTTTTTTGTTTTTTTTGAGAGAAAAAAGGCTCTTTATTTTTAAAATAACCTTAAGCATATCTAAATCATAACTAATATATTTATATCCGTTAAAATATTAAAGGTAGTGTTGTATAAACATTTGAAGTCTTTAATATATATTTTAAAATGGTAAAAAAATTAGAAATGTAGGACAAAATTGAGCACAAATCAATAAATGTTTGATTTAACTAAAAATTATCATTTTATTTTTTTATATACCCACTCGGTTAATCCTTTTTTAACTAATCCGGATTCGGAGCGTGTTACGGGGTTATGGTTTTAGCTCTTTAAACCTAACAGCTATGTAGTTTAACCAAGACTTGTAATTTACACATAAGGTTAGACTATCATCATAATTTATACTTGGCGAGTAACTCGGTAACGGTTGGCAAACCTTTTAAACTTAGATTTTCATTGAACAATTATGTATTAAAAAATTATTGTTTTAGTACATACACTTCTCCCTTAAATGTAATTAGTTCACTTCTCTCTCCATTTTACTTTCACTTGGACTCGTTTAATTACTCTAGCTAAATACAACTGAACTGAACTTAATTGAACTGAAATGAACTTAACTGAACTGAATTGAACTGAATACAACTGAAAGTAATATATTATAAGAGAAGGAAATTGAGAGCTGAACTGAACTGAACTTAACTGAATTTAAGCTGAAATAAACAAACCATTTATCAATATTTCAATTCAATGTGTGAATGTGTCTAAGAGGGTGTCAATCCTCACGGTCCCTCAAACACTTTCTTTTAGTTTTCTACGAAATTGTAGATATTAATGATATCTTGTTAGGAAAAATACACCAACATACATGAAAATTAACATCATATGTTTTGAATTACTTGTAATATTTCTTTCAAAAAAAGAATTACTTGTAATATTAATAATTTTTACACTATTTACAAATTTTAACTTTGATTGCAATTTGAGCTTTACTTACATTAGAAAATACACTTTTTATAATGTTTGCAGAATCAAAAATAAAGATATCGATCATTTTATTTTATATCTGCTCAATATTACAAGTAGTATGGAACAAAAAAAAAATGATTGTTGTGTTTTCTCTTGTGAACCAAGTATATTCCAATTATTTTTTCATTGTATTAGTCAATTTTCTTCTAAGATGTAATACAAGATGATTAATTTCACCTAATACAAAATTGTGCAACTCCATATATTATATATATATATATATATGGGGTATTGCGGGGAAAAATGGTCAAACATTGGATGAAAGGAACATGAAACAGCCCGATCCTCTAAACGCCGCAACACACTCTACCGGTTTCTTCTGCTGACGTCACCCACACGTGAATTCATTAATGTTGACCCTTTTTGCTTCACATGTTGGGTCCCTCGCTCTCACGTGCGGTTTCCTTTCTTCCTCTGCATTTTTTTTTTTTGAAATAATGTAGTGTATTCCATAAAAAAAAGAAAGAATGTAGACATGTAGTGTTGGTGTTTTCTTTATAAATAAAATAAATAAATAAATAAACGTAGCCAAATGATATAAATAAGTAAATAACTACTCGTATAAGGGAAGGGCGTATGTGAAAGTAGACCTATTAACTTATTTTTTATTTTTTTTCGCTTTATATTAGTGGCAACGTACCTTTTTAACATACGTTTTTAAGGAAAAAAATTAGAGCATGAAAATGATAAAAAAATAATTAAAATAATTTTAGCGAAATTATACGTACACTCACTATGTTAGAATATTTTACTAAATTTACCCGTTTACTTGCTCAAATGTCTTCATAAAAACTCATGCCAAAAAGTATGTTAGGACTAATATGGAGTGGAACAAGTATTAATTATATTGAATGACTTTCGGTATGAATTCTTCATTTAGGGTCTTGTAAAACGTTTTCCCTAAAAACTATTTTTCCATTTTACATTTTTTGGTTTATAGTAAAACATTTTCAACCTCATTGAAAAAATTTCTTCCCAAATTGGAAGGAAAACATTTTACATCACAAATGAAAGGAATACATTTTCAGTCACAATTGAAGTAATTGATTCTCAGTTCAATCAAACAATGAAAAATGTTTAAAATGGAAAACCATTTTACATGCAACCAAACCCCTAGTCTAATGTCCTCTCGAAAATCGGATACCTTTTCGTTTTCATTTCTCCCATTTCTAACCTTTGTGAAAATGAACTTTCTAATGTAAAAGGGTTTTCAGGGAAAATCATTTTCATCAACAAACATTTCACACCCTACCCAACGGACCCTTACAACCTGTTTGAAAGCCGATCATAAATGGAAGTAATGGGAATGAATTTATAGATAAATTTGGAAGGAAAATCAAAATTCATTCCAATAGTGGTGTTAGCTTGACTCCAATTTATCCAATTTTCTTTACAAATATCCATTGTGTTCTAATATCACACTTCCACATGGTAATAGATGTTAACGAAAAATAAGAAGAAATTTCAAGTTTGGGAATGAAAATATGTTTTCTATGGGATTATGAAATTTTTCCTTAACAAATTACAATTTAAATCCATTACCATAGCCATTACCATAATTTATAACCAACAATCAAACAGACCATTATTGTAAATCACAAATCACAAACTAAGGAGTATATAAAAACGATTATTATTATTATAAGAAGAAAAATAAGTTAAAATAAATAAAACAAATACTTTTTTATTCCTATGGGCCTTTGCTTTCATTACTCTCCTTGACCTTGTGTTTGGAGCTACCCCGATATTTTCTATAAAATGCTGCAATCCCAATATGTTAATTAATACCATAATTAAGTGGCCAAATGACCCTAATTTATCACTACCCCTTCGTATTTAAGACATTGCATGTTTCTCCACCTCACTAGCTACTTCCTTTGTTGTCAATGTTTTTACGGTTTATAGCTGGCATTTCCTACCAAAACCATGACCCGGACCCGGGCCCGAACCCGATTCAATGATCTATTAATGTCGTCATTACTTAGCTTAGAGGGGAAAATTTGTTAATTTTTCCATTATACCAATAAATTTTGATAAAATAACATTAGAGATGAACCCTAATTAAATTAAGGAAGAGTGATAAAACTATAACAATTTTTGGGGGAGAACGAAAATAGTGCGGGTCTCCAGCCTATCTAATCCGACCCACAGAGATCCCAATTAATAAATTAAACTTATATGTTCGTGCCAAAGGGATGGGGATGAATTTAGGTTGTACTCATAACGAACTTATCCCATCCCGTCAAATCCTATTAAAAAACTTACATATTCCTAATCTAAAACTTCTTCATGTGTTTAATGCGTTTAATAAAATTTGTTGTGCTCCTCTTCGTGGTCCAACCTGAAATAAGGAAATGGCATTAACCTGAGGGGTGGATCTCAGGGTCGCACCTGAATGAGTCAAGTGTAAAATATTAGAATATGAAAAGTTACCTGAATACCTGACACAATGTACTGACAAAACCTTTTATTATATGCGTACTTTACTTGGCTAGAATTTTAGATAATTCATTAACAGTTGTCATATGGGCTTGGACCGCGAATATGTCTCACTCTTTACTTGTTATATTCTGTGTATACCCTTACCCATTATTTTAGGTTTAGGGTTTTGCGAGTCTTTTGGATTTTCTCCTAAGGTGGGCCGGAACATTATATATTTAAGCATAATAGTATTTTTTTAGAGATTCAAATATTATATATTTGAAATTACATTATATATTTAAAATTACATTATTTTATGTTAAGTATTTAAATATATTTTATACTAAAAATTCTACAAAAATATTTTAAATTTCATCTAAAATGTATAATATATATTTCATATATTTTTAAAGGTGGGTATAAGATGATTATGGACTATAACTGTAACGACCCGTATTTTAGCAGCGTTGTTTTCGGGGAAAACAACAATACAGATCATTAACATCTATAAACCTTTAATATCAGATTCATCAATTACAGCGGAAGCTCTAAACTTAGTTCATATTATTCATTAAAATCATTAAATAATCCAAAATAAATACGTTTCTAAAGTCCAACAATGCTACAAAATAAAGAAAAACCCACTAAAAATAATACAAAGGCTAGGGGTGAACAATAGAATAAAAATAAACTGCTAAACTAACTCGCACACAATCCCCAGCCCTTGCGTAACTCAATCAATCAACACCTGTACCTGAAAAGGGTTTTGGGGTCCACAGTCAGTGGTGAGTAATTAGATTGTTCTACTTAATCAGTAGAACACAATCAGAAACATAATAATCAGAACAGGTCAACCAAACAGTCAAACAAATCATCAGGAAATCTGTAATACCCCGAAATTTCGGGATATTTTAAATTTTTCATAATTAATTAAATATATAATTAATTAACTATTTAATTGATTATTATTTAATTAATTATTAATTCTATTGTAGCAGTCTAATTATTTTGATCCTGGCCCGGACCTTTCTATCTTATCTTGCCAAAATCCGAGCCCAATTATTTCCTTTCCCTATCTTTATCTCACGCCCCCCCCCCCCCTTTGTACTTTTCTTTAAACTAATTTATTTCTTTTATTTTAATCAATATTATTAAAAACCTTTATCTATTTTTGACTAAGCCTATAAACCCATCTTTGTTTACCTATTCTTCTTGCTAGATTTTAGGAGAACACCAACCCCTTTGATTCTAGTTACCTCACGGTCCCCATCCCTTTATTTTTAATTAATTTTGCTTAACTAATTTCATTAATTAATATATCTATATTGGACCTTTTCTAAAAATCCTAATTTTCTCCTAACCTCACCTATCCTTCCTACTAAAGTATAGGGAACCAAAACTCCCTAATGTACCTCATAATACACGGCTAACCCAAAGAAACAACAACCAAGAATTGTTTTATTATTCCCCTTTGATTCTAGTTACCTCACGGTCCCCATCCCTTTCTTTTTAATTAATTTTGCTTAACCAATTTCATTAATTAATATATCTATATTGGACCTTTTCTAAAAACCCTAATTTTCTCCTAACCTCACCTATCCTTCCTACTAAATTATAGGAAACCAAAACTCCCTAATGTACCTCATAACACACGGCTAACCCAAAGAAACAACAACCAAGAATTGTTTTATTATTTCCCTTTCAAGGATCAATTCATTAAATTATTCCTAACCCTTTCATATTGTTCCAACCCTTAAAGATTGATCAAGAAACCAAAGAAACCTCAGAAAAACCGTGGAACCTTGTGATATTCGAACCCCTCTCTTCTTTGAAAGGTAATTAGATTGCTTTATTTAATCAATTGGATAGATTAGCAATATAGTTATTAGAATAGGAATAATCATGTTTGGAAGAGGTATAGAATTGCTTAGAATTGTATAAATAACATGTTGAATTGAATATTGTTATGTATTAAGTTGTGTCGTGTGATATATATATGTTCCATGATGTTTTACTTAATTATTTACATGTTTTATTATTAATCCATGCTTGTATTATGAATCTTGTTAATTTAAGGTTGATGAAATAATTATTGAACATTCATGTATGTGTGTCGTGAACCATAGCTAGGTGTTCGAATATTTTCTTGAATAAAAATATGATTTTTATGTTATAATCTTGATCTTTAATGAATCTTTAATGATAATCTTGAATATAATCTTTGATTTGATCATGATATGATGATTTCTTGAATTTAATCTTGAACTTGTTTTGAACCCAAGAAAAGTCGTGTATATGGGAGTGATTAAAGCATTGATTTTGTTCTTGTTTTGGTACAAGTTTGATGATTTATTGATTAAAGTATTATTTTATGATTTATTATTATGTTTATGTGATTAAATATTATTAATTGTATTTAATTAATTGAAAGATAAATTTTGGTAAACATGGGCATGAAAGCCGAGTGGTGATGATTGATAAAAATGAGATTTTTATTATTTTTTAAGCATTATTTGCTGGTAATTGTTAGCTTATAAGTTTAATTGGTTGTTTGATTGGTTCATTATATTGTTGATAAGATTAATTGAAGAATTGAATTAATTGATGTTTATTTAGTGGATGTCGAGTGGTACTTGAATAGGATTAGAGTTTTGGGTCAAGTTAAGACGAACTAGAATTGAATAGAAGATAAGTCGTGTCATTAAGGAATTGAATTGTGAACTGGAAAAGAGAACAGAACAGAATTGAATTGAAAAGATGATTAACTATGAAGTGACCGCCTATCTAGTGGCACAAGTGCCATGAACATAGGTATAGTCGAAGCCACTGTCCTATCTTCGGATTCGGGACAGTTCTGGATCCCAGTGCTTGGGAAGTAGATCTTCGTGGTTGACCCGGCATGAGCAAGGAAAGTTGGGGAAGTAGATCTTCGTGGTTGACCCCTTACGAGCATATGACTGGTCATGGATTAGCACTTGAACTGAATAGAATAGAAGAGTCAATAGTGAAGTTTAGAAGTCTAGAACTGAATAAGTTAGTATAGAAGGTTTTGGTTTATTATGTTGTTACGATTATTTTCCGCTGCGTACTTGAAAGATGGTTTATGTAAGATTTCCTGATGATTTGTTTGACTGTTTGGTTGACCTGTTCTGATTATTATGTTTCTAATTGTGTTCTACTGATTAAGTAGAACAATCTAATTACTCACCACTGACTGTGGACCCCAAAATCCTTTTCCAGGTACAGGTGGTGACTGATTTGGGCTACGCAAGGGCTGGGGTTGTGAGCTAGCCAGCTTAGTAGTTGACCCTGATGTTTATAATGGACTTTGGAATCTAGTTATTTTGGATTATTTAACAGTTTTATTGAATAATATGATTTAAGTTTAGAGCTTCCGCTGTTATTTATGAATCTAATATTAAAGGTTTTTAGATGTTAATGATCTGTAATGTTGTTTTCTCCGTAAACAACGCTGCTAAATTACGGGTCGTTACAAAATCATTCATAGACATCATCGTTCAAGTACGCAGCGGAAAACAATCATAACAACATAATAACCGAGACCTTCCTAATTAATTTGTTCAGTTCTAGACTTCTTGACACCACTATTGACCTTTCAGTTCTATTCAGTTCAGGTGCTAATCCGTGACCAGTCATATGCTCGTAGGGGAAACCTTAATTCTTCCCCAACTTTCCTTGCCCATGTCGGGTCAACCACGAAGATCTACTTCCCGGGCACTGGGCTCAAGAACTGTCCCAAATTCGAGGATAGGACAGTGGCTTCGACTATACCTATATTCATGGCAACTTAAGCCACTAGATAGGCGGTCACTTGATAGCTAATCATCTTTTCCATATTACAATTATGTTCTCAATTCTAGTTCACAACTCAATCCTTTAATGACACAACTTGACTTCTAATCAATTCTAGTCCAACTTAATTTGACTCAAAACTCTAGTCCAAGACTTGTACCAATTGACATTCACTAAATAAAACAACAATTAATTCAATTCCTTAAATAATCACATAAACAATTCAATCAATCAATTAAATAAATAAATAATCAAATAAGCTGACAATCATCAACAAATATTACTCAAAACATGATAAAAATCCTCCTTTTATTATTATATACCACTCGACATTTTCATATATAAATACTAAAATTGGCACTTTAAATTAATTAATACAATCATCAATAATTAATCATATAAACTTAATAATAAATCATAAAATTATACTTTAAACATTAAATCATCAAACGTGGACTAAATCAAGATCAAAATCAATCCTTTAATGTGTAGGAACCACACGGCCTTCTTGGTTAACAATAATATCAAGATTAAATTCAAGAAACTATCCTATCATGATTAAATTCAAGATTTAAAATAGTAATTCAAGATTAACATCAAAGATTTATTAAAGATCAAGATTACAACATAAAGATCATATTTTTATCAAAGAAACATGTTCGAACCTAACATAACATACACGGCGCACATTCATATATATTCAATAATTATTTTCATCAACTTTAAATTAACAAGAATCGTAAAACAATCATAGAACATGCATAGATTATACAAAACATAAAATAAATTCATCAAAACTTTGCAAAAATATTCGGCCTTCATAAAATATCACCAACAAGTAAGTTTTATCAATTCAACAATAATTCTAAGTAATTCTAAACAATTCTAAGCATGATTAAACCTATTCTAAAAATTATATAACTAATCTATCCTATTGATTAAATAAAGCAATCTAATTACCTAATAATCTAATATTGATGGTGAATGGTTCGATCTTCAAAGGCTAAAGGTTGAACTTTCTTTGATGAAGGTGTTTGAATTGATAAAGTGAAGGAAGTATTTATGTGGGGAAAAGGAGGAGTTTTTATTTGTAGTTTAGTTTTTTTGGAGATTAAGAATTATAAAAGTGGTTCCCCTTTTTGTGGTGTGTTGGCCGTGTAGAAATACTAGGCAAGGGAGTAAAACAAACTCCTAAAATCTAGTAGAGAAAGTAGGAGGATAAAAGTTAGATTTTTGGAATCTGGTCAAACATAGATATGATTTATTATTTTAGCTTGAAAAAGAATTAAATAATTTAAAGGAGAATGTAAGGGGGCCGTGGGGTATCATAAGGAGGATGGGTGTTATTGGCTTCCTAAAATCTAGTAGTCAAAGTAGGAGAAGTTGGGATAAAAATAGGATTTTTAGGAAAAGGTCAAAATAGATATAAGTTAGTAATATTGGTGAAAATAAGTTAGATAAATCAATTAAAGGGAAAAAGAAACAAGGGGGCCGTGAGGTTTAGGGGAAGGAGAAAGACATTGGGCTTGAGTCTTAGCATGAAAAGGGAAAAAGGTTTGGGCCAGGATAAAATAATTAGCTTGCTACAACTAATTTAATAATTAATTAAATAATAATCAATTAAATAATAATCAATTGAATATTTAATTAATTATGAAAAATTTAAAATATCCCGAAATTTCGGGGTATTACAGTAAACCCTATAAGTGGTGTAGCGGGGATGGATATATATGGATATCCAAGTGGATAATAGAGCGGGGATGATTTTACATCAATCCCCACCGAGGAGGGGAGGGGGACGACTTACGGACCCGCCATGGGGATGGGGATTAAAATATTAGGTAAGGATTAGGAGGGCAACATCTGCCCTGTCCAACTCATCCCTAAGTATGTGGACATCATTCTCCATATATGGTTTCATTTTTTTAGGTAATAATATGGTAAACATATTGTCGGGAATACTAATTATGTTAACATATACAATAAGTGAAAGATAATGTGTATTAAAAATATCAAGACATAAAGGACGTTTGATTGGAGTCTATTTTTCTTGAAAATACAAATTCCTGGAAATTAGCTAAAAAGCCTTTGTATTTAGTTAGCAGGAAATAACACAAGCATTGAAAATAAAATTTAAAGGGAAAATGAAATTCTAATGAAGTGTAGGAAACTAAGTTATGTTATTTTGGACATAATTTCAGTCAAATTTAGTTCATTTTAGTTCAAATTAATTATTAGTTTATTATTATTATTATTATTATTATTATTATTATTATTATTATTATTATTATTATTATTATTGCGTTATTACACTATTACTATTATTATTAGGAAAATTTGTTAAAAAAACCTTTGAATTTTTTTTTTCCAAGTTAAAACCCGAACCCAAAATTTTGTTGTGAGAAAAACCTTTTTGTGTTTTCCTTCATTGAAATTCAAGAAGGAAATGAAATTAAGGAGCGGGAGAAAAGGAGAGAAATGAACCAAGTGAAAAAAAATGAAAACCTCTTGCGGAGTCAACGCCTGAAACTTGGTCAATGACGGGAAACTACAAAAAAGTTTCATCTAACAACAAAATTTAGGGTTTAGGTTTTAGCATGTCAAAAAAAAATTAAGAGGTTTTTTTTTTGCAAAATGAAAATTTTAAAAGGTTTTTTTTCGACAAATTTCCTTATTATTATAATAATTATATGGAAGAAACATACAAAAATTCAAATTACAAGAAGTTAGTGGAGAACAGAGATACAGCCTGAGCCCCCACACACTTAGCTATTGCATACCCGATCCTAATGAATATAAATGTCGCTGTACGTTCCCAGATATCCTGATTATTGAAGAACTTCTAAACCCTTTTCAACAAAGAAATAGCTTCGGCCTCCATCTCTCCCAATATGGAGAAAGCAAATGGACAAAACCCATGCCTAATTGTACTACAACTAGCTTCATACTTTGCACGCTTACGACAAGTTGCTCCAGCCACTACTCGGCCAGGGAGAAAGTCAACTAACCCATATTGTGTCAATGGTGAGGACCCTGTCAAGTTAACACAGACATCACGACCTTGATCCAAGGAATAAAGTAACAAATCAAAGGGATGGAAGGATCTGTCGCCTCTTCCACATAACCTAGTATCAACCTCCTTATCCGCTGAAATCCCATACCGGAAACATACGAGAACCAGGGAATCTCGAACAACATTATGCCAATGTTTAATATCCACGACACCAACACAAGGCGCAACATTATCCCCAAAAATTTCCCATTTAAAAACCCTAGAACAAGTGAAGCATGACGAGGAAACAGATAAGGAACCCCCAATCGGTAACAAAGAATAGAATAGTAAGTCTTATTGTTCAACTTCTAACCCAAAACAGAAATCGAGACCGCCCTAAGCCAATCAGAGGTGTGATCTTAGTGTTGAGATCTCCAAAGTGCAACTTGTCAAGGAGACAAAGAAACGTTGGATTCTGCAGAAGTGGTAACCCTTGTAAAGTACATATCTGCCAATTTCTTCATGAATTTGGGGGCAATGATCTCACTCGGATTACCCAAAAGGTCAGTCTCGGCAATCCTATTAAGCACCCAAGTGCATGATCAAATGCAGAACCAGAACCAACAACACCAGATTGACAAAGAAGTGCAGTGTGCAAACCAGCAGACTGCAAACGTGGCGCAAGAAAAGCATAGTGCCTCACATCAAACGTAGAATAAAATCCAAATCCTCCAAAAGAAAATGGTAATTTGGAAAGACGTCATTGCCAATATCTAAAACCCAGCCTCGAGACAGATACAATGTGCTCCAATGAAGACCGAAGGGCAACATCAAACAATAATTGGGCGTCAAAAAAAGGAGAGGGGGGCAAGTTCGCAGAACAAAGTAGAGTTTTTGAGACCCCAGCATAAGTGCAAAGTAGCGACAATTCACATTGTGTATCAGCAAGTTGAGCAAAAGCATCCATAAGAACTGTGGTCTTGGCCACACGTTTCTACCTAGTTCACTACTAAAAGATGAATCAACAATGGCAGGACCACCCAACAATTTAACACCATGTGAATGCCAAGCAATAGTAGAGGGGAAGACACCCACAAGCCGGCTACATGGGTGCTCCATTACCCAAAACACTTAAGTTTTCTCAACATTAACATGGAGGCCAAAGGAAGGTCCATCTTGCATTATTAACCCCATCGCCTTCCCCACTACCAAATTATCGCCAATAATACTGCCTCATCCAAATACCAAGCATATAACACCCATGATATTGGTTTAAGACGATTTGATAATTTACTCATGTCAACAAGATGCGTCTTCCTTTTAAGACGATTTGATACTCCACAGTTAAGCGTACTCAACTAAGAGTAGTCTTAGGATGGGTGACCTTATGGGAAGTTTTCCAGGATGCGTATAAGTGAGGACAAAATGCGCCAAAAGGACTCTTGTTGGCTTGTGGGGTCAGGTTATTAGTCCAGAGTGTCCTTTGGTGACAAAAGACTCTGCCTAGTTTGGGGTCGGGGTGTTAAAAAGCATGCAGACTTAAGTCAAAAGAGTCTCTGATTTTACACACTAAAGGATGTAGAGCCTAAGAAAAAAGCAGATAACCAAGAGGATTACCGGCCTAGTTTCACCCCTTGACACAACCATAAAGTGTGTTTCCCGTAGTATAATCTGGGTAGCTTAGAATAGAAAATTTCAACCCACCGTGAAAGAGTTGGATAACGAAGCCAAACCTCAAGTAATATGCCCGAGCGATCAACCAAAATGAAGGCATCCTTAGAATCCACCAACAACATAGAGAGACCAACATTTGCCCTGCGATCCTCAACCAAACGGGTCTATAGCGTGAAGAATACCTCCCGCATTATTATTGTTATTATTATTATTATTATTCGGCTAGACTCTCTGACCAACTTTTCTGGCAACGGATCTCCGGCCAACTTTCTGACTATTTCAACAATGGTTTTTCAGGACCGACTTTCGGCTAACTTTTCCTACCAGCTCCGGTTAAATTTTTCGGCCGACTTTTTTCGCTGACTTTTTCCGATCAGCATTTTTTCGGCAAACGTTTTCCGACGAACCATTTCTGGCCGACTTTATCCGACATACTTTTAGGTGATTTCCTTCGAACCAATTTAATTAAATTCAAGTCGATTCTTCACCAATTGTCACCACAACCACTCTAACTCATCTTTTAGGTGATTTCCTCAATCTTTATTATACTTGACTCATCCCATTCCTCCATATGATTCCCTTTATTGCCTTTAGTCTCGATCTCCTGTAAAAACTCATAGAAAACATAAAAAACACTACGTAACAAGAATAAAACATGAAAAGAAAAACGTCTCTTAACGAGCCTTGATAATGCATAAACCTCATAAAAAATGGAAAAATGATGAGAGAACATTATATAAAACTCATTTATCATTAGCGGTTTATTTTAGAGTTTACTACAGTCAGATGCGTTTTGGATAATTATCTTCCAAAAATAATTTAGATAAAATATTTATAAAAATGAATTAATTATTTACTGAATAAAAATATTCAGAAAATAAATTATTCATTTTTCCAAATAAAATCATTTAAATAAACATTTAGAATATAAATTAATTTAAAAACCATTTAACTAATTTCCAACGATTATGATATGTTGGAAGATCATCAGACTACTATTTAATTAAAGTTTAGGAGGCATATCATCAAATGCTCGGGCATAATTATATTTAGAGTTGGACTATAAAATGTGGTATGATAAAATCATCGGCCTGTTAGAGAGAACAAAAAGTAGGTGCCTACACATTTCTATCGACTGAGCTATTGTTACAATATTAGCTCAATTCAAGGCAATTAATTTCACTCGGTCGAGCCACCACTTACTCCACTCAACCGAGGTACCCCTCATTGATGTATACGGAGCACGTCTCTCACCCTGTTTTCAACTTGCCTGTCTTTTAATCTAAGCCCTCAATTTCGGTGAGAGTTTTCTAATAAGGGTTTTATGTAAGAAAATAAACATGTTAAGCTTTGTATTAGATTTTATTACGCACTAACTCTCTCTCTCTCTCTCTCTATGTTTGTTGCTCTTTGCATCCTTCAATCGGGATTACTCTTTCTTCCCTCCATTAATGAAGGTTTAGCTCCTTAATTTGGTAATTTCTTGCTTTATTTACTTTTCTTTTATGCATTTTAGCTTTTCCATTTATGTTTATGCATTTAGATTGGATTTAAGTCTTGCAATCTATTACTAAGTTTTATTATTCTCTTTATTTTTCTTCTCCATTCTATTGTGATAGAGTTGATTTTGCTAGATCCTTTCTTGAATCACAATTAGCTTTAGTGAGTAGTCTCTTTTTCACCAAGGTTGGGTGAAACCCAACCATTTATGCTTATGTTTATGGATTTTATTGCTAGTGTTTGATGTTTTGTTGTTTGATCAACTCTTACATCTATATAAACACCTTGAAATATAGGTTTTTATGTAAATTTAGTGCTTTACAACCTTCTAAACAAAGTCTGTGGAGTTATGAACAGATTACTTGCATTAAATCCTTGAGTTTTCAACAATAGTGTATAAAGCTCATGTGCATAAGTATAGTTTGGTTGCGGTTGATCCTAAACTTAGTGGTTTTTTCCACTTGATTCTCTTAAATATTTACCTTGCTTTCAATTTAGTTGCCGAAAAAAATTCAATAAAATGTAATACATAAATTTTCTTTTTGAACTAGCTTTATCACATTATGAAATTCAGTACAAAGAGAAAGCAAAAATGAAGAAGAGAAGTATATTCAAAATGGTAAAAATGAAGTTGGAGTTTATAAATGCCAACAAGGCTTATTTAAAGAGAACAAAAGGAAAGAAGGAAAAAGGGAAAATAGAACTAAAAAAACTAAAATAATTAATTAAACTAATTATAACAACTTATAACAACCATTACCCCCCCCCCTCAAGATGGAGGTGCCGATAGCTCCATCTTGGACTTCAGATTGTTAAATTGAGGAGAAGGTAGAGTTTTAGTGAGCAGATCAGCCAATTGCTCTCCAGTAGGTAAGAAGCTAAGTTGTATGAGCCCCTCTAAGACCTTTTCTCTTGTAAAATGGCAGTCAATCTCTATGTGTTTTGTTCGCTCATGAAAAACAGGATTTCTTGCTATGTGCAAAGCTGATTGGTTGTCACAGTGTAAAGTGACAGTCTTTAAGTTGGTGATACCCAGGTCTTCAAGAAGTCTAAGAACCCAAGTCACTTCTGAAGAAGCTGAAGCCATGGCTCTATACTCTGCTTCTGAAGAGGACCTAGAAATAGTAGATTGCTTATTTGACTTCCATGAGATAGGTGATTTGGCAAGCAAAAGAAGATATCCTGTGACAGATCTCCTAGAATCTGAGCATGAGGCCCAATCTGAATCAGAAAAGGCTTGTAAAGTCAACTGATCATTAGCTTTTAACAATATCCCCTGTCCTGCTGTATCTCTTATAAAAGAAGAGCATGTTGTAAAGCTTAGACATGAGGTTGTCTAGGGGTTTGCATAAATTGAGAAAGAGTTTGAACTGTGAAGGCAAGATCAGGCCTTGTATTGGTGAGGAAATTTAACTTACCAACAAGGGATCTGTATAAGTATGGTTGGTCATATAACTCTCCATTTAAATTATTGAGTTTCAAGTGTAGAGGAAGGGGTGTTGTCACTTTAATAGGTAAAGACAGAGGGCAATAATCCTTGAGCATGTCCTTGGTGAATTTTTGTTGAGACAATATAACTCCATCATGTGTATGTTGAACCTCCATTCCCAAGAAATATTTTAGCATTCCCAGATCCTTGATGCAAAACTTATGATGCAAGTGAGTTTTTAATGTGTCAATGGTATGTTGATTGGTACCTGTTAGTAATAAATCATCAACATACACAGCAGCAATAGTTAGATCTGATCCAGACTTATTTAGAAATAAACTATGATCATATTTAGATTGATGAAAACCTTGAGCTAGAAACTCAGTTTGCAATTTAAAAAACCATTGTCTTGAGGCTTGTTTAAGGTCATACAATGATTTATTTAATCTGCAAACTTGTTGTTTTGGATTTAATATACCTTGTGGGACTTTCATGTAAACTTCTTCATGTAGATCACCATGGAGGAATGCATTGTTAACATCCAACTGGTATATAGGCCAAGATTTATGAGCAGCAACAACAATGATACATCTAATAGTTGTCATTTTAACAACAGGTGAAAATGTTTCTTCAAAATCAATTCCATATTTTTAGTTATAACCCTGAGCTACTAACCTTGCTTTATATCTTTCTAAACTCCCATCAGCATTAAGTTTAACTTTGTAAACCCATTTACAACCTATAGGTTTCTTACCATGAGGTAGATCCTAAAGTCTATGTCCCTGTGTCATGTAAAGCTTTAATTTCCTTTTCCATAGCGTTAACCCATTCTGTACTTTTACATGCTTCAACATATGATGTAGGTTCTACAATATTAGGTATATCAGAACAACCGATGACTAAATTACACCAATGTTGGTTGATGGAAGCAGAACACTGATAGTCTTTTAAATAAGATGGTGGTCTTGTGACTCTCATAGGTCTGTTTTGGTGAATGTTATCAGAAGTATTATGAATGTTATCAATAGGGTGATTGAAGGAAGATTGTGTGGAATTATCAGAAGTTATCATTGCAGTATCATCCCTAGGAACATTATCTGTATTATTTAAAATTATCTCATTCTGATCCAGATTAGTTGTGAGTGAAGGGAAGGCATTATCCCAATTTGTTGGTGATATAGTTTGTGTGACAGAAGGCAAGAAAATATTGTGAGAAAGAGTAATGTTATAATTTGGCTTAAGATTATGGAAAGGAAAATGTTCTTCATGAAAAACAACATCTCTTGACACATTTATTTTATAAGTTTCCAAATCCAAAATTTTATAGCCCTTATGTGTGGTCACATACCCAATGAAAACTGAAGGTTTTGCCCTAGGATCTAGTTTAAGTTTGCCTTGTTTAATAGTTGAAACATAGCATAGACATCCAAAGGATCTTAAATGAGAAAGATTAGGTGGAGAAGAATACAATAGTTCATCATATGGTGAAATGTTATGTAATACTGTCAAGGGTGTTCAGTTTATTAGGTATGCTGCACATAAAACAGCCTCTCCCCACAAGTGAATTGGAAATTAGATTGAATACAAAGGGCTCTAGTGACTTCTAAAAGATGCCTATGTTTCCTCTCCACCACCCCATTTTGTTGTGGATTTTCTCTACAACTAGTTTGGTGTATAATTCCATGTTTTTCAAGTAATTGTTTCATTCTACCTTCTGTTAGATCTAAAGCATTATCTGATCTTATTGTTAAAATTGTTGTTTGAAATTGAGTTGCAACATAATTGATAAAATTCTCAAAAACCATCACTGAGTCAGATTTATATTTCAACAAATGTATCCAAGTAAATCTTGTTTTATCATCTACTATAGTCAAAAATTGATTACAACCATGCCGAGTTTTTGTTTGGTATGGTCCCCAAACATCAATGTGAAGTAATTGAAAAGCTTTAGTACTCTTAATACTACTAGTAGGAAAACTTAGCCTAGTTTGCTATGCTATAGGAAAAATTTGACATATATTGTTTTTCAAGCAAGTATGTACATCACAATCAAAAGGTAAATGTTTAAACTGTGAAAAAGGCAAATGGCCTAGCCTCAAATGCCATATCCTAGCATTATTTTGAACTGAAAGAAAGCAATTATTAGAATATTTTGGTGAATCATAACATGGTAGAGCAAGTTGGTCAATAAGATATATTCCACCTTGTACTCTACCAAGAAGAGTGGGAGGCTGTTTCTGAGTGTGGTCCTGAAGAAGACACTGTAAGTTGTCAAAGATAACAAAATATTTCTTATCTTGACAAAGCTTATTGACAGAAATTAGATTAAATTGAAATTCTGGAATATGTAAAACACCATTCAAAGTAATATGAGAATTCAATTTAATTGTGCCAATATGAGAAATCAAAACTTTTCTACTATCAGGAACAGCAATACTAAGCTTAGAATCAAGAATCTTGTGATAGGTAGTTAATTTCTATAAATTAGGAAAAATATGATCTAATACTCCACTATCTATCACCCATTGTGAAGAAGAACAAGAGAATAAACAAGACTTACCTGCCATAGTAGCATTACCATGTCCAGTTGGAGGCCCTGCATTCTGACTTTGATTAATGTACTGCATCAAGGAAGCAAGCTGCTCCTGTGTAAACCCAGTGACTTGAGAGGATTCAGTAGTTGTAGTATCAGCATCAGTTGTTTGAGCAATGGAAGCAGCAAGTTTAGGTGATTGATTGGTGGATTGAAAACCCTTAAACCGTTGTGGATAACCATGAATCTTGAAGCAACGATCATAACTATGACCTAGAATTTTGCAATGAGTGCAATAATAGTTTGATCCTGGCTTCCTAACACTAGCATCCATAGTTGTGCTAACAGATTGAGGTCTTTGCCAATTATTTGGTCTAGCTTGGTAAACAGTGGGTGGTCTAGGCTGGTAAATAGCAGGAGGTTTAGGGGGCATATATTTCCTCTTTTCTGCATAAAAACCCATTGACTCCACACTAGCATAATTTTGAGCAACATCTGTAACGACCCTGATTTTCATGATATTTCCTGCCATAATTTATGTGTATTTATGTGGTGTTATGTATAGTTCAAATTTATTTTTGAACTATTTATTTTATTTTATGTGAATAATTTCGATTTAATTCAAATTATTTTATTTGCAGTTATTATTATTTATGTTGATTATTATTTAATTAATTAGAATTTTTATTATTTAATTTTCTAATTAATTATTTAATATTTTGGGCTAAATCGATTTATACATGATTTATCATGTAATTTTTATAAATTAGCCCGATTGATCACGAAAGCCCATTTTTGGCCCATTACCTTAGCTTGGCTGGTTGGCCTTATGTTTGATGGCAAATTTTGCCACTTGCTTCATGTTCACACCTTCACTAAACTCTATATATAGAGTAGTTAGTAAGGCTTGATGATCCATTATGCTCATTTGCCATTTACACTTGCCATCTCTTGTCATCAAATTCAAAACACAAAAACTCCCTCTCTTGCCTTATTTCCACACGCCATTTTTGAGATGAACAAGCTTTCAATTGTTCATCATCAATTCTAACCTTAAACTTAAAGATTCAAAGTCTATTGATCTTTAAGTATCTTAAACACAATCTAAACCCAATTGTTGCAATCAAGATCATTGGTTTGGGTGGTTTTCCGAGTTGGTTCGTGTGTCTTGTTCGTGTGGGTGTTCGTGTGTGAAGTCGTGCAAGTGGTGGTGCTCGTGTTCGTGGGCCGTGTGTGTGTGGTGCAGCAGCCGTGACCAAGTGGTGCAGCCGTGCAGTAGCCGTGTGTGTGCCGTGCTCGTGTGGTTCGAAGCCAAGCAGGCCGTGTGTGTGTGCCGTGTTGGGTGTTCGTGTGGTTCGTTTTCCGGGCAGCTTCTTGTGTTGAATTGGTGTGTTAATCTTCAAAAAGGTAACATACTTTCTCAACTTATTTGGCATACTATGTTTCATAGTATAGATTAGATGACTAGGATTGATTTTAATGAAGTTTGATCATGTTTTTGTGTATGATATCAAATCTTATTTTATGCTGTTTTAATGATGATTTTGATGATTGAATATGGTTATTTTATGATTGAATATGTTGGATTTGTGATCATGAGGATTGTGTTAAAGTTTGATTAATTTTGGATAATAGTAAGTTGGTAATTTCATGGTTTGATGATGATGATATGCGTGTGATGTATGGTGTTTGGATGAGTTCTTGATTGAAGTTCTTGAATCTTGATTGAGTTCTTGATTGAAGTTCTTGAATCTTGGATGAGTTCTTTATGGTTTCTTGTTGAGTTCTTTAAGTTCTTGTTGAGTTCTTGTTTGGTCTTGATGAGTTCTTGGTTGAGTCTTGGAAGTTAAAGAAAGTGATTAAGATGTTAAAGAAAGTTAAAGATAATGTTAAAGATAGTTAAAGAATGGTTTTAAGAAAGTGGTTAAGTGTTGGTTAGACTCAAGATTAAGGCGTAAAGGCAATTCTTGAGAATAACTTCGTGATTTAACTGATTATTTTCGAGAATCAAGGCGCAAAGGCAATTCTTGAAATTAATTATGTTATGATTAAGTTGATTAAGATTTAAAGATGTAATTAATGATTTAGCTTGATTTCGTAGCTAGACGCCTAAAACTTAGAGTAAGATTCTATGTTTTTGGGTTAAGACGTTGCCCCTATTCCATCCGCAGTATTGGGATAGTTGGAGTCTTACTATGTTGTCTTCGGATGTGGATTTCCAGTAAGATTGGTTTCACGGGACTTGGGAGTAAGATTCTCATTTCCTAACATAGTAGAAAGTTCGAATGCGTAAGATGCGTTCGTACGTGCGTAGTCCGGTCTAGTATATGAATGATTGCGCCAAAGATAAGTTTGGATAAGATATTTGAGTCGAGTTTGTTATTGGATGATTTTCGCATGTTTTGATGATTGGTTTGGTTATTTGATTTGTGCTATGTTCATGTGTATTCCCATTAGGGTGAGTCAGTTATGTTACTCGCCACTAATGGTGGACTGTTGTTTATTTTTCAGGTAATTCTGATGATGAGGCTCTTGCTTAGTTTTGGGTTGGGCGAGCGCCGATATTATGCTTTAATTGTATTTTCATTATTCTGTGATTTTGGATAGTATTAGACTATAGTAGTGACTTGTATACATTTGTTTTGAACTCTGACATGTGTTTGGAGTTTCGTATATTAGATTTGATAGTATGACTTTTGGTTTAGTATTGTACAAACTTGTGGGTATTTGTACTTTTGGAATTATAATAATAATATTTGAGGTATTAGTTTTTATTCTTAAGTATTTCAGTTGTTAGTTATGACTATTCGACTCGTCGGTTTCTTCCGCGCCGATTTAAGCGAGTCGGGTCGTCACAACATCCTTATGGGATTCTTCTTGAGTGAAAAAACGATATACCTCAGAAATCTTTGGAAATGGCCTCATCATCAACACATTTCCCCTTATATTGGCAAAAATATCATTCAATTTCATCATAAAACGTACCACAATTCGTGATTCTTCACGCTCTATAATTCTTTTGGTTAAATTGCATGTGCATTTATTACATATACAATAGGGTAAGGGATCAACATCATCTAAATTGTCACAAATGGTTTTGAAATTGGTATAAAAATCTGCTATGCTCAAAGAACCTTGTGCTAAATTGTTCAGTTGTTTTTCGAGGTTAAAGATTTGTGTCATGGATGCATTAGTATAACGTTCAATCAAATTATTCCACATTTCTATAGCAGATGGAAAAGATAAAACGCTTTTAGCTACCTTTGGTTCAAGATTGTAAAGGATCCAGGCAATTACCAAATTTTTGCATCTCTTCCAAGTAGCATGTTCTGCAGTAGCATCCTTGGCTGGTTCTGCAATTGTGCCATCTACAAAACCTAATTTGTTCTTGGCTGAAAGAGTGATTGACATTGATTTCTTCCAATCATTGAAGTTTTCGCCATTGAACTTGAATGAGACATGCAAGTTGAATTGCATTTGAATCTGACGAATGAATGTAATATATGCTAGATGGATCCTGATTTGGGGGCAGAGGATTGGTTACAGCCATCAGTGAGATCAAAGAAAGTTCGAAGAAAAAAATTAGAGAAGAAAAGGGAAGGAAAAATTCTGAGAAAATGAAAGAATCTGCAAAAAAATTCAGAGGAAGAATTTGGGAAATTCAAGGAAGGATTTCAGAGGAATAATCGGAAAAAAAGAAAGTCAGAGAAATGATCGAGAGTTTGTTTCTACATGCAAGCTCTGATACCATGAAATTCAGTACAAAGAGGAAGCAAAAATGAAGAAGAGAAAAGTATATTCACAATGGTAAAAATGAAGTTGGAGTTTATACATGCCAACAAGGCTTATTTAAAGAGAAAAAAAGGAAAGAAGGAAAAAGGGAAAATAAGGAAAATAGAACTAAAACAACTAAAATAACTAATTAAACTTATTATAACAACTTATAACAACCATTAAATTGCACCATCTCAGTAATTACCACCGGTCTCCTGTGGATTCAACTCTTGCTTATTTCCTTAATTATACTCGTTATAATAATTTGCTAGGTTTTAATTGATTTGGGCATGTTATTGACAACGTAAAATATCTCTTATCAATATTCATACTTTCTTCGCGATTTTGCTTCAGTCGATTCAGCTAATATTATCTATCAAGAGGCTGATCATACCGCTGATTATGTGGCGTCTCTCATGAATTGTACCCTTATGCATATAGATATAGATTATTTTCAGGATGTCAAATTTTCCTTCTTCCTAACTATTGATAAATCAAAAAATCTTAATTTTCTTATATACCTTTCCTTCAAAAAAAAAATATTTATCCTATTATCACTTTAATGTATTTTATCTTTTAGACGTGATAATTATATTATAATATGTCCCCATATTAATTTATTAATTCACTTTCAGGCTAAACCTAATTTAAGTTATAAATTTTTGATTATGGACATGAATAGCGCAGGGGCCATATAATGAAATATCCAAGCTTTACTAATTTTTTTTACATGGTAAGGAAGACAAATACATCAATTTATGGCTCTGTTCACTTAACTTATATATGATCAGATTAAAAAAATCAGACCAATCAGAAAAAATTAGATCAGGTTAAAAAATTTCAAGTCAGATTAGAAATATTCAAATCAAATCAGAAATATTCCTTTAAAAAATAATAATCAATTCAAATCAGATCAGAAACGTTCAGATCAGATCAGAAAAATTCATATCAGATCAGAAAGTTTCACATCAGATCAGAAAATTCCAGATCATATCAGAAAAGTTCAGATCAGATAAAAAAAAGTTTAGACGGGAATTTGTCTTCGGTTAGAATTAAATCTTGCACCTTGAGGATGCGAGACAATCTTTCATGCCACCACACCAGAAATCGACTAGTAGAGGTGAGAGAAGTTAACACAACCTGCCAAACCAACACAAAATAAACATGTTATTAACGGGTTTAGGTATTTAAGTTTGACCCTTTTAAGTACACATGTTGACAAGACATGGTAAGTGTTGGTGATGTATGGTGTTGATGTAAACCCTCCAAGGCGTGGAAATTACACTTTCCTTCTAATCGAATTCGTCCCTTAGGTCACCGGGTTACCACGAACGATTAGTGAGATACAATGGAGAAAATAACCCTATACTCTATGTGATCTCAAGAGTATAAAAACAAAAGGACTTGTGTTTATTTGTGTTTAAACACACTTAGTAAAATTAGCTATATATTACCAAGTGCTAACAAGTTGTAGTAGTATAAGAAATTCAGATTTTCCTTTGTTATTCTAGTATATCTTATACTTTGCAATGAACAAATATATGCCTATTTATAGGCACATAAGCATGTGAAGAATTCAGAAAAATTCTGAGTTCAATTCACACATTAAACCAATTAAAATCAGAAATTAAGTTTAACATGGAATAAGGAATGAAATAAAAATTATTCCATCAACAAGGCTAACTCTTAATCTCCTCATTTAATCTGATTGAATCCCCTTTACATCAGCATAGAAGCTCAAAAGACAAGTTTAAACACGTAAAGGAATCCTAGGAAAAGAATCCAAGAATTCGAACAACCATTCGAATTTTCCAGAGACACTGTAGCGGGGTGCGACGACCCCTTTGCGGGGTGTGACGACCTCGTCGTAGGGTGCGACCACTGAACAAACTTTTGTCCAGATTTTCCAGTAGCTTTTTCGCGGGGTGCGAAAAACTTCTCGCGGGTTGCGAGATCCTCTCTGCCTCGTGAGTCCTTTTGCCTAGCCTACTTTGTCCAATGCCTTAGCCCATTTATTCATAAATGTTCCAACAATCCTCCTCCTATTTATGACATAAATGTTGACAAGCTAAAACCACAACTTGTACCACAAAACACAACTACATGTTCATGCATAGAAATATCGAAACGATTGAATTTCTACTTAGTATATGTATACTTTACAATAATTCCATTCGTAATAATAGACTAAGCTTTGAATTGTACAAATACTACGAATTATTGAAGACACAATACACATGAACACAAACAAGTATCCTTTAACCTCCTACACCTATGTCGCCATGGTGTACGTACCTATTCATGAGCGTTTCAAGTTAAGCCAAAAACTTGATGAAGCGGCCAAACTTCTAACTCATATAGGTAGATCTTTACGCACATGCTCCTGCAATTGAGCCAATCTCAAAGATCTATTAAGAATTTCAAAAATTCAACCTCCTTTTATCATTGCAGTAGTTTTAGCACTTACCTCGGGATGATAAAATTTTAAGTGCTCACAACTCAAATGAAAATTTGTCCTCATTGAATTTGAGATCCAACGTTGTATTGGACGTCAAATTGAGTTTCATTTCATTGAGATTGCATCATAGGCTTTAACCATCCCTTCAGAATTTTATACAACCTTGACTTGATATCACTTTGGCCAAAGATTTTTTTCCAAGTTAAATTATAACGTACAAAATTCTTAATCACAACTTTAATTATATTTATAAAATCACGCCCATAAAAATCGTCGCACATGAGTCGTGAATTAACATTATAAATATAATCCTACATTGTTTACCATTACAATGTAACATATCACAAACTAGTGATATAAACCATGGAATTAATCTTAACAAAAATTATTACCATCATTCCACAATCTATTTAATTACAAGATAATATGTCACATATCCTTTTATATATTAAAAATATATAAAATACCATGCAAGTTTAACTCATTGGATTCCAAGGAATTAAAACATCATTCATAAAGAAATACTATCATTATGAATAAATAACCTCCATCATAAAGACATAATATCTTTATGAAGAATAAACCTCCTCAATAAAAATATATCATCTCTATGTAAATGAAGAATAAAACCTCCTCCATAAAGACTATGTGTCTTTATGAAAATCCTCCATAATGAAATCATCTTTATAGAAATAATAATTCCTTAATCCATTAAACTTTTTGCATAAGACATTCTTTTATATACCAAAGAAATTTTATGAAGACATCCATCTATTAAATAGTATGTAGAATAAAAATCAACCACTTTATACTATTAATAAATATAAAATTAATAACCATGGAAAATAAATAAATCTTCCATCCACTTTATACCAAAAATAATAAGTATAAAATTAATAAATCATGTAATCATTTCCATCATAAATCAATCCAAGTATAAGATTTCCTCCTCCATATATACAAATTTTGACACATTATTATATGTCTACAAATTTGATATATATACACTTATACTAATGATTTATCGATCATGACTTCATTGTAAGAAAAAAAAAAATGAAAATCATATTTCACTTTGTATTATATACAAACATAATTTCTTATTATTAAGAAAATTATACATGACGACAAACCCGTCATAATCAATACTCAAATTATAACCATATGCAAAATTCCATCCATACAATATTAGTGTAAAACATGCATATAAATCTGAGTATAAATAACAAATGCATAACATACTCTAATTATACCTTAGAGTACTACTTAAATATTATATTTAAGAAACAATTTATGAAGTTTATCATAAAATACATATGCATTCAACCTTTACCTATACCTCATCACCTTTACTTGGTGATAGGATGAGATAACCCCCACAATTAAATAAAATAAATAAATAAAATTACATATGAACCATAAATACATTAATTGATAAAATTAAAAATAAAGAAATAAATAATTGCAAACATATTCTTTAAAATTTCTTGTCACACCCCTTAGTAGATCAGAAAATTTATTATTTTCACTACCAAATGTGATAATTAAAAATAAAGAATATCAATTTATCTTATTCAACATGATTTGCAAGAATACTAAATTCCTTCCCCCCATTAAATAATGGAAATCATGAAAGATAAATTCCATGTAGCAATTACCACATACCTTGGAATTAAAATCATACCAAGTATTCAACAATTTATCAAATGAAATTTTATACTCATTGAATTTGAGATCTAACATTGTATTAGACGTCAAATTGAGTTTTATTTCATTTACGTTGTCCAATAGGTTAAAATCCATCATTTTTATGCTATTTCAACTCAATAATATTTAAATAATTATTCATCCGAGTTAAAATATATTGCATAAACCCTTGCGACCCCATGTTATATAAAATCATATACATAAAAATTATCACACATACATGTATATGACTCCATTATATACATGATTACCAATTGATATAAATTTGAAGTAAAACACAATAAGTGATAAAACATGGATTTATGTCCAAAACACTTCATATACCAATCTACATTACTTTCACTATTTAATGTCAAGACAATATTAATACTTAAAAATAATATGCAACTTTATTATGGATATCATGAGAATTACCTCCTCAAAAAATAAAAATAAAATATATCTTTAATGAAAAATCATCTTAATATGCAATTTTTCCTCCATAATAAACTAACATAAAATCATCAAGTATACCCGTTTAATAAATAGTGCAAGTCAAAGATAAAACATTTATCTTCTATTATACTCATATCAAGTATAAAACAATATTTAATTAAATAAATTTATTTTATAAATTAAGTATAAGAATTTTCCTCTCACATATACACAAATTTTTCATATTCTCATATGTTACCAAATTTGATAATATGAGCACTTATACTATTAATTTATAAAGCCGGTTCAAGATAATAAACTATATCTTCCATTATACAAATATTATGTATAATACAATATTTTCTGAAAAATGAAAAATATTTCATAAATCAATGTCAAGTATAAGATTTTAAAACCATATGTACTAATTTTTAATGTACTCATATGTTACAAAAATTAGAAATATAAACACTTATACTTTTGATTTATCATGAAAAACAAAACTCAATGTAACATTATGAAAATATTCATCACAATAACCATACTATCTTTATGAAGATGAGTACACATAATCACACATTGATTATTGTCATCAAATACATGGAATATTCCCATGAACAATGTTTAACAAATGCACAATTCTATTAAACCATAGAATACCATCAATCATTAAATTGATCACCATATTAAAAAAAAAATATGATACAACATTCTCCTTGAAACCAAAGAGAACAAAATAAATATACATATTTATCATGCATTGTACCATTAACCATTAACAAGGAAATAATCTTTATTCCTCCATGAAGTAGTTAATTACTCCACAATTAACCTCTAATGACCATACTTATAATAAAAAGTATACTAGTAAGCATTAGAAGATTAATAAACATTGTATTAAATATACAACCACATGCATTTGTCTATTGACTCCCCATAATGAATTATAACATACAAAATTAACCAACACCCAATTTTCATGAATAACGAAAATTGTTCATCCATTAGCATTATTACCATGCTAATTTACATGATTATATTAATCATCTTTATTGGCATACTTTCACCATCAATAAACTTTATCATATTCCTCATGAATTTCCAAAGAATAACAATTCCTCCTCCATGTATGTAAATGATATCATGAAAGACAAAGTCCTCAATAATTTCAAAATAATCCCAAATTGGTTCCATGTATAAGAATTTTAAAAGGCCATATATACTAATTTTGACAAACAAGTAAATATTGTCATCAAAATTTGTTACATATATGCACTTATACAACCAAATTGAACATAAACAATATAATCTTTATATATGAATAAATCATCATAAAAATACTATCTTGTTTAACATAAACAATAGTTTAGACGGGAATTTGTCTTCGGTTAGAATTAAATCTTGCACCTTGAGGATGCGAGACAATCTTTCATGCCACCACACCAGAAATCGACTAGTAGAGGTGAGAGAAGTTAACACAACCTGCCAAACCAACACAAAATAAACATGTTATTAACGGGTTTAGGTATTTAAGTTTGACCCTTTTAAGTACACATGTTGACAAGACATGGTAAGTGTTGGTGATGTATGGTGTTGATGTAAACCCTCCAAGGCGTGGAAATTACACTTTCCTTCTAATCGAATTCGTCCCTTAGGTCACCGGGTTACCACGAACGATTAGTGAGATACAATGGAGAAAATAACCCTATACTCTATGTGATCTCAAGAGTATAAAAACAAAAGGACTTGTGTTTATTTGTGTTTAAACACACTTAGTAAAATTAGCTATATATTACCAAGTGCTAACAAGTTGTAGTAGTATAAGAAATTCAGATTTTCCTTTGTTATTCTAGTATATCTTATACTTTGCAATGAACAAATATATGCCTATTTATAGGCACATAAGCATGTGAAGAATTCAGAAAAATTCTGAGTTCAATTCACACATTAAACCAATTAAAATCAGAAATTAAGTTTAGCATAGAATAAGGAATGAAATAAAAATTATTCCATCAACAAGGCTAACTGTTAATCTCCTCATTTAATCTGATTGAATCCCCTTTACATCAGCATAGAAGCTCAAAAGACAAGTTTAAACACGTAAATGAATCCTAGGAAAAGAATCCAAGAATTCGAACAACCATTCGAATTTTCCAGAGACACTGTCGCGGGGTGCGACGACCCCGTCGCGGGGTGCGACGACCCCGTCGCAGGGTGCGACCACTGAACAAACTTTTGTCCAGATTTTCCAGTAGCTTTTTCGCGGGGTGCGAAAAACTTCTCGCGGGGTGCGAGATCCTCTCTGCCTCGTGAGTCCTTTTGCCTAGCCTACTTTATCCAATGCCTTAGCCCATTTATTCATAAATGTTCCAACAGTAAGTTTATCAAATGGATGGACTTAAGGTGGTAGGGATTCGGCCCATTTAAGACGAATTAACACCAACCCATTATGGGATCAGATAAAATAGGTTGTAACAAGCGGGTGTAGGTGTTCTGTAATACCTCGAAATTTAGGGCCAGAAAATTTCGCGGTTATTAATGTTATTTATTTAATTCTAAGTCCAAAAGGCCCATTATTTTTGGACTGTTTTATTTGTATTTTCCATCCTTTATTCTAATTGGGCCAAAGACCCAATTTATTCCTTGTTATTGGCCTTGGCCGGTTTCTCCATCTCTTTTGGGCCAATATTAATCCTTTTGGTTTAATTTAATTAATTAAGTTAAATAATTAATTTAAATTTCAAAGGGAAAACCTAGTCTAACTATTTTCACTCAACTCCCCTACACTCCCTCAACCTCACGGAAAACCCCTTCCCATTTGTTAGGGTTTGTTTTATTTTTCCTTCTCTCTTTATAAATAGGACCTATGTGTTGTATTTGGTCCCTAATTGCTATTAGTTTGTAACCCTAAAAAAAATATATTCTCTCTTCCTTTCTCTCAAAAAAAAAGCCGAACCATATATCACCAAAAAGGGTGATTTTTCCTTGGATATTTTAGCGAATCCAGGTAACTTTGCTAACCCGTTTAATTTTGGAACAAGTTAATCATATAGTTGATTAGGATTAAAACATGAAAATTGCTAGGATTTAGTATCATGTTCATCTAGGAAAAGTCGAACACCATGATGATGTTATTATGTAATTATTCTTGATGATAGTATGTAATATTTATGAATTATTATGAAATTTTCTTGATTATTTTATGTAGTTTCTTGAAATCTGCAATTGTTGAATAATTACTTGTATGAATTTATTTCTTAATCAAATCGTATTATTTCTTGATTAATTTTTCATGGAAGTTTCTTTATTGTTTTATTATGAATCATGAATTATTTCGTGACAAAATTCGTCCTTTTATTGCTTGAAATAATTTAATCTATCAAACCGGTAAAACTGTCCAGAATTGGTTTACGAATTTATTAGGATACTCAATCAATTCGGAATGCTACGAAATTTTAGGTTGAAGTCAGTAATAGTATTTTACAGCTTGTGTAAAATTTTCGTAATTTTTAAAGATCGATTAATATGGCAGAAAAATCTGAAACTGAATTCAGCCTAATCTGATCTGTTAGTTATAAAATTCCTTAAAAATAGTAAAAGATGTTATTTTTGGACGAAATTTATGCATATTAATCCATGGACCTACATATAACTTCCATAACAATTTTCAAATTATTCGAGACCTTTTAATGGTGGTTCTTAATTTAATACTTTAAAATCAGATTGTGTAAAATATGGTGTTTTAAGGATAATTTTAATGTTTATTATGAAGGTTGCTATGATTTAATGGTTATTGAATTTAATTAATTAAAGATGTAATTTTGGTATTGTTGTCCATGATTTTCGAGTAGAGTAAAATATGAAAAGTATAATTTTTCTCATGTTTTAGGTAATTTATGTAGTTAATTGTATTTTTATGTAATTTATTAAATTAATTATATGATGAATTTATGAGTTTATTTATCTTTTGTCGAGTGACCCCAATTTATTTGGTCAATATTAGTTTAATTTTGACTGATAATATTTTTAGGAATAACTGTTATAATTACAATTAAAGGAATTATCAGGGATAAGTTGTAACAAGGAAGGGTAGAGAGTAATTTATTAATATTATTAGGATTCGGATAATATTATTAATATTATTATTATTACGGTAAATATTAGTATTATTATTAATACTAGGAATCAGTAGGGATAAGTGATAAGATATTAATAGGGAAAGAAAGGAAACAGAGTAGGAGGAATACGAATCGTTTCGATTTCTGGCTAGGAAAGACTTGGTATTTAAGGTGGCCAACATACGTGCCGCACCTCTCTTTCCTAGGACTTCGAACGGTTCATTTCCGAATACGGTCACCTAGTATTTCCCGATATAAGATATGATATAAGAACTGAAAGATATAAGATAAGATAAGGACGCCCACCTGATGACTCGAGTAGTCAGACTGGGTTAAGTCGAAGCCACTGCTCAATGGGACGAACACACGAGTTCCCCCGAGTAGTTCTGGGTCTTAGGATATGTAGTCGTCTAAGTAGTAGTACACGAGCTACTATTTGGGAGTTATGGCCATAGCTTAGGCTTAGTGGTGAAACACGAGATCCGCTACGGGTTGAGTACACGAGCTCACCCCGGCATGTTCTAGGAAAGTTGTGGTGAAACACGAGATCCACAACGAGTTATAGTGACCGGTCCAATGAAAGATGATATGATATGATATAAATTACAAGATATGATATGATGAAATGAAAGGATAAGATATGATATGAATACGGAATTTATGGAAACCATATAGTATAAGTTAAGAATTAGTTGTATTAGTCTTCCGCTGTGTATGATTTGATGTATGTATTTGTACAGGAACGATTCACGTATTTGTACTCGTATGAATGTAATGATATATGTATCTGTATTCGTATGTATTGTGTACATGTATATCTGTGTTGTATTCGTATTTGTATGTATTCCTAACCGTATTTTGCAGGTATTATTATACGTATGGTATACGTACTTTTATACGTATTTTATACATATTTCTAACCGTATTTCTGCAGGTATTTTTATACGTATTTTATACGTATTCATATACGTATTTTTGTACGTATTTTTATACGTATCTCGTATAATTTTGTATACATTGTATCATGTTGTATGTGTGTTTTCATGTGTATATTCTATGATATTATGTGTTTAGCGGTCCCTCAATTAAGCGGGACAGCCTAGTTACTCGCCACTGACGGTGGACCCCCCCCTCAGTTTCAGGTGACGATGCAGCAGCATAAAACGGGCTTCCGTTGGATGGGTTTGAGTGTGGATGAAGTTTAGATTTATTTTAGTTATTTCAGGACTTATAAGACAATATTATAGTTTTTATTTATAATCCTAGCCTGTTGGGAAGACATTTACTTAGTTCATGTAACACTTTGGGCACTATATGCCTTATTTGACTCTTGGATTATAGTTCAGTATTTTAATAAAAGTTGTTTAATTTTAGTTAATTAATTTCATTTATAGTTTAAATTGTTTAAGTAATGATTCGAATGTCGATTCCCTTCGTAAATCGACAAGTCAAAAAGTCGGGTCGTTACATGTTCGCCAGGACTCAAGATATAGGAGCTCGCGCCGCTGCTCACAACTTCAACAGGCTCGAGTTTGCTATAGCTAGAGGGGTGGGAGCCTACATTGTATATCGGCTCCCCACTAACTTCTTGTAATTTATTTGACTTTGTAAGTTTTTGTTTGGTTTTATAATAATAATAATAATAATAATAATAATAATAATAATAATAATAATAATAATAATAATAATAATAATAATAATAATAATAATAATAATAAGAATAATAACAATAATAATAATAATAATCATAATGTTGTTCGTGATACCCTTCTTGATATTTATTTTCGGTCTGGTATATCTGCTCGCAAAGAGGTTGATGTTGGGTTAACCAGCGGGATTGACGGTGCTCTTTGCCCTGCAAACGTGTTTACTGCATGTATTCTTGGGACAACGACCTTGATGTATGTGTTGACTTGACAGGATCTTAACCTTTGACTCAATCCGGGTTGTCCAACTTCGCTCCTAGTCGTGTTGTGGCAGTTGCGGCGCAACAAAAGCGAGACAAGTATGCAACGCGTTGTTAGGCTATTGGCTAAGGTGTCCTTCCTTTTTCCTTTTCTTCTTTGAGCGAATTAGAGAAGGGGGTCGTCGCTCTTCTCAAGCGGATCCAGACGTTCTCCAAGGCTCAGGATATTGCCATATTGGGGCACGTGCTGATGCCCACATTTTCTGCAGGATAGGGTTCGCTATAGCTAGAGGGGTGGGTGCCCTGATTGTTTTTCGGCTCCCCTCTAACTTCTTGTAGTTCTTTGGATATTGTAGTTTGTAATTTTTTTTATAACAATAATAATAATGATATAATAATTATAATTATAATAAGAGTGTGTTTTTTTAAGGAAAAAAAGGATTAGGAAAACCCTAAAAAATAGTGAGTAATAATAATTTGTGGAAAGAAAAGGAAGAAGAAAAAAGCGAGAAAAGTGGGTAACAAACGAAAGACATGATGTTGAAATGGCAACTTCCACTGTGTCAGCAAATGTTAGGCTCGTCACGGTCTTTCTATGATTTGTTTTGTTTTTGCCATCCCACGCCTTTTCCTCCCTCTCTTTTACCTTTTTTGCCCTTCTTTCACCTTTTTTTTTCCTTGTCTTTTTTTTTTTTTTTAAATTCTTTAATTGTGTATTTAGGAAAAAGTTAACATCAGTCATTTTCATACACGTCGAGACAAAATTAACATATTAATTGCAATGATTTGACCTTTTTCATCTCTACTTTGTATCAAATCATTGCAATTAATCAGTTACAGAGAGTATTTGTTTGCTAAAAAAATTAGAAAATTTTGTCAGAAAAGACCTTTTAAAACATTCATTTTGTGAGAAAAGACCTTATAAAAAATTTGTTGTGAGCAGGGACCTAAAATAAAAAAAAAGTTGCAAAGAGGGACCTTACCTCTATTTTCCAACGTTGACTGTGAATCTTTGGCGTTGACTCGCTATTTAATTTTAGATGTTAGAAGGAAGTGTTAATGTAGGGTTTATATAGATTAATTTAGGAGGGAAAATGGAGGGGGTGGAGGAAAAATGAACTTATAGTGAAAAGACAAGGTTAAATAGAGAAGAAAGGATTCGTCGAAAATTGGAGGGAAATAGCGAGTCAACGTCTGAAATTCACAGTCAACGTCGGAAAATAGAGGTAAGGTCCCTCCTTGCAATTTTTTTATTTTTTTGTTTTAGGTCCCTGTTCACAACAAATTTTTTATAAGGTCTTTTCTTACAAAAAGAATGTTTTATAAGGTCTATTCTGACAAATTTTCCAAAAAATTATGTATTTTTAAAAATTATAAGTATAGATAATAAAAAAACACTACAAGTTGAGACGAACCTAACGAAAACCTACCTTATGATATTTTCCAAGAAAAGCCATATTTCCCTGTAATTATATAAACTTTAAATAAATTTAACTACCTTTAAAACAAAATTAATTTATTAAACATAACTAGCTTTTAAATTCCCAAAGAAAATCGTTTCTACCTTCTAATGTCCCATAGAAAGAAAAAAAAAATAATGAAAAATATTAGGAGGTAGAGATATAAAAGGTGATTGATACAAGAAAAAATTCATATACTCGGTTTGTTTGTAATGTTTGTTACATTTGAAATTCAGGATACAAGAAAGAGATAAATTGTAGTAATTCCTTGAGTACTTAAAATATAGGTTGGATTATTAAAAAGATGCATAAACTAATAGAATTAACAAAAAGTTTGCTAAAAAATACAAGTATTATACTATACACTTTTTTATAACAAAAAGTTTGTCATATTTTCACTTTAATTCTAAATTTCTTTTTAGCATATATATATATATATATATATATATATATAAACTTTTTGTCATTTTTGCAAAATTAAAATCTACCTTTTCCCAACCCAATTTCCACGCTTTAGCAGCCAGAAAACAAATTTGGCTGACTGTATAAAAACAAAGCATTTTTTGGTGTTTTCCTAAACATTACAAAAAATTCCTTTTTATTTGGTCTGATCAACAGAATTACTTGCTGACAAATGTGATTTAACAGCTTCACTTAGAAATTATATGCTTGGATTTCTAATTGCCCACCATTAACAAATTGTACTACAATTAAACATGATTAATTATGCCTGAAATATCAATCTTCATTATGGATTATAAGTTAATAAAATAATTCCTATTGGCATAAAGACTGTTTCAAAAATATATCAAAAAAATTAAAAGAATTCATACCAATTTAAAAAAAAAGACCGAATTATTTAGATAAGCAACGGCTAACTAGTTCAAATAAGTTCCTACAAATTTTAATTTATACTACTCCCTGTGTTTCACTAAGTTGGTTACGTTTGCATTTTATACAATTTTCAATGCACTTGTCAAACATTAATATCTCAAACTACATTTAATTACAAAAACCTATAAAATATGAATATCTTAAAATTCTGTCTTTGTACCCAATATTTTAAACGTAACTAACTCAGTGAAACGGGAGAATAATAAATTGAGGATTGTGGATGAGGCAAAAGGAAACATATCTCAATTTAAGCCACACAAAATGAGGAGAGAGAGAAAGAAAAATCAGGGAAAATGTGTTGCTATAATATCAACAAGTCTCATAAGTTGTTCCTCATAATTGTCAATCCCCAAATAATGGGAACTCTAGCATGTAACAACTAACAATAATGACATTTTGTCCTCACAGTTTTGAGACATTCCATGTGATGTTGTTGTTGTCTCTAAGAGCAGTACTAAGAAATAAAGTGCATATGGAAATCATTTTCTGTAATAGCAAAACCATCATTTCTAAAACCATCTACTATGTTATAGAACTCCAATCTGTTGTCAATTTAATGCCCACAGAAAAAGAAAAAGAAAAAAAAAAAAAAAAGAGGCTAACATTGTTTCAGTGACATTCCCCAACTTACTAAGACCATTAAATGTATCAGAATTGCATAATCCTTGAGAAAATTTAGAGGTAAGATAAAATTGTATGTGAAGAATCGAGACTTGAAGAAGACCAAAATTGGTTCAAATTTGTTCTTCCCTCCCCACATCAGCATCAATCACAAAAGGGGTCACCCTAGAAACGACCATACATACATACGATCATCTACCTGTACAATTGCATTCGTGTTTACTTCCCTGCCTCTACGCTCCTACGTTATCACTGCTAGAGTCCATCAAGATTGTCAGCCTCCTTGCTCTTTTAGCAAATTCGCTGCACCATAGCAAAAACGGTTTGTGCCACCGTTCCACAACATGTTAGTATTGCACAAGCTTACATCATATCTTAACAATATACCTAACTCCGTTGTTTATTACTCCGTATTATTATTATTATTATTTGCAATATTCCATTTTTCATGCTGAGCCATTACTCTGACCATTAATATCTACAATTACATATAAGTAAAAATTGTAAAACAAAAATGTGATGTTACGAAAGAACAAGATCCAAATCTTAAGCACATAACGTGAACAGAGCAAAAAGTTGACTACTGCAAATAATATGTAACGGAGGTAGTATATGATCTAAGAAACCCATAATCAGCAACCAAAGAAAACGGGGAAAGAAAGGAAACTACCTGAATGGTTCGTCTCCAATCTGCTTTGATGACCCTGCACTGTCTCTGTAGACGACTCGGTTAAGCATGTCTGAACTCTCAATGCCAAACATGTTAGCCAGCCTGCTGCAAAGCTCTTCATAAGAATTGAGCAACGCGAGCTCAAGAGTGCGGCCCACATCCTCGGATTCCATGAAAACCTTACAATGACCAGTTTCAAGCTCCACGTCCACTTCTGGGTGGTGGTTGTCCTTCAGCCATGGAAGCCGTTCTGTAGAAGAACGATCCTGGTTAAGGGCTGACCCAGAACCATCAGAAACATTACCTGCCTTATCCACATTCCCTTCTGATGAACTATTACCTGTTGGAACTGGTGAAACTGTGTCTCCTGAACGACTTAGAGACATTTGCTGCTCGGTCAGTATTGGTTTACCAAAGAGAATAAAGTGATGTGGTTTTGGCCCATCGGGTTTCTTTACTGATGGGGTTGAGTTTCCCATTGTGAGCAAGCAAGATATGTTGTCATTGTTGCTGGGTTTTTGGAAACTTAAAGAGCTTGACGGTCTATTGGGTAGTGTAGTAGGGGGATGATGATGATCAAGTGCCGCTGAAAAAAGACCCGACTGTAATTTACTCATATGAAGATCGGACAGTGAAAGACCGAATTGAGCATGCCTGGCTCCCTGCATGCCAGCAGGAGAATTGTCGGGTAAACATCCGAAATGGTTGCTTGGCCCTAGGATATTTCCGGGAAACGTGGGGACTGGAAGTTGGCCATCCATGGGGAAATCTGGGTGGTGAGGAAGTCTATATTTCTTCCTGGGTGGTGAGAAGGGTGACAGATGAACAGCTGGCATATTGGAAACCAATTCCACCAACCATGGACTAACACGTTTCACGTTTTGCAGTAAATCTGGCTCATCCCATGTTACCTACAAAAAAGAAGCTCTAACCTGTCACATAATCCCAGAAAACATAACACTTCTAATGATAATCAGAAACAAATTTCAGGTAAAAGGTAGAAGAATGGAGTTTTCAAGCAAAATAAACCAACTTCATGTCAAAGTCCAAAATGAAAATTGATTAATTATTTCGTAGTAAAATTGTGGATCAAATTAAGAGGTAGAGTGAATCCAGACCTTAGTCATGGATGCAGATGTGCCATACCAGGCAATTTACATAGGTGAAAGTCAAACATTAAGCTCAACAAGGCAACATGAGAATATGATAACATCATATGACTAATATTATCTCAATCCACAAGGAAACTCGATTTTAATTAGCAGATATTGCATATTTTGTTTGCGTGGCTGCTTCAGCTAAGTTTCCTGTTTAATAATCGTAATAACATTCACCTACCTTCCTGGGTATTAAAAGAGCTGGATGTTGTCTCAGTCAATTATTGGAAAGTCAACAAAACATATACATCATCAGAAGAACAGAACAGATTTGTAAATTTAAACAAAGACTTCCAGCTCAAACATGATGTATATGAGAATAATTTATCCACTAGGAATTCAAACTTCAACTTCAATGATCATTTGTAGGCATTTGTTAAACAGCAGATCTCCAATTGGATAGGTTAATGACGCCAGATTTTGCCCTAAGCTACTCTTAGACAAGAAAAAACTAATTGTAAACTATCTATCCTTTTGCAAGTCACCTCATATAAGCAACCAAGACAGTCATAATCTCGTTTTGAAAATGAAGTCAATTCTTACCAAGGGGCAAGGGCAAGCTTCAACCCTATTAATGTAAATACTGCAATGCAGTAAAATAATAACTTCACTTGAGCATAGAATATAATCAAAATACAAAAGTCTAAGCAGATATCTGATTATGAAGAGAGACACAAGCTATAGAAGGTAGAATAAACAAGACCGTCAACATTCTTAATTACCCGAGGAATCAAATTTCTAATAGTATGAACTGAAATAATATATCCTAGTAATGCATAACCCTGTATGAAAAAAAATAAGGGAGAAACCGATACGGCGATACCTGAAGAAGCCTCCAAGGTGAGTCAGACCAGTGCACAGGATCAGAAACCTGAACAGAGGAAATGGTGCCCATGAACCAACTTATCCGTGAAGAATCTTCAGTTTCGAAAGGCATCTTGAACCTCATTCCCGAACACCAACGAATTTGAAGTGCTGCCTTTACATGTCCAGCCTTGACAACAAACTCGGGAGTACCAGCTCGAGGGTAATAAACAACTTCAAAGGGTTGCCCTTTAGAAGCATGGCTAGCAGCTTCAATAACGGTATCAATCTTCACTTTCCCTTTCCCTGCTGCATTACCACCTGAGTTCAAACCAACACCATTGCCATTTCTTGTGACCCTATTCTCATCCTCACGCAAATAAGCCGAGAAGGCACCATAGTTCAACACAGTGGATCCCGGGTTCCACCCAGAAGTGGAATCAAGTCCACCCCCGATTCCCCTCTTAGCCCGCCGAATCCCAACACATAGATCCCCGTTTTCAGCCCTTAAAAACACAATAGAATCCCCAGCAATCAGCTTCTTAGCATTCACAAATGTACTCCAACCAGTAGTCAACAAGTGGCGTCTAGGGGTCCCTCGATATATGTGCCTAAATTTCCAGGGTTCCCCATGAACATCCTTTGCAAGAATGTTCTGAACAGGTGGGTCCGCTGAGTAATCCAATCGAGGGAAGATCGTTTCAGCGCAATAGCGAGGAACAGAGAAACCTCCTCCATTGTTAGCATCAGACTGAGTCAGAGTCTTAGCAAATGAAGCAGGCTTATTCTCTTGTACTTCAGCACCATGAACCCCAATATCATCATCATTATTATAATCATGCTCATTGGTAACGGGACTCAATCGAATTTTAACATAAACCTCGTCCGTCTCTTGGTCAGCTAGGTATCTAATATCCTCAACCCTACATAGAACATAAGATGGAATTCGAGGGAAGCTCCGAAAATCAACATTTCCATTAGCATGTTCAATATGACCTTGAACAAAGTAGTACACCTTAGCAGACACTGGTGGCATTTGTACCATCCCTCCAGCACAAGCATGCCATAATTGAGAATCCAAACAATTATCAACCTCTTTTATTTTCTCCTTTGGATCCATAAAGGTAATCATGGCAGCAATTTAAACAAATACTAACAATAATCAAGCAAACCCCAACTCACAACACCACCACCTTACAACAAATCTCTTAATCAATTTTTTTCTGCCAAAAAACAATAACAAAAAAATGAACAAAAGTCACACATCTAATCACCAATATCCCACAAAACAAAGTATACTTCATATTAAAATAATTCCTTTGAGAAAAAAAAAAAAAACAAGAACAAAATTGCTTACCTCAGTAGGAGTGTCATCAATGGAAAATCCTAAAAGGTTTTTAGTTTACAGTAAACAAATTCCTTTCTCCCGACTACCAATTTCGAGCTTCAGTAACTCCAGAATCCAGAAAAATCAAGCCAATAGCACAGGAACCCTCACAATTACCCTAAAAAAACCCTCCAATTTGACCCAAATTTTAACATTGCCTAAAAATTTCACCATTAATCTCCAAACAAGCTATGAAATAAAGATGAAATTTATACTCTCAACAACCAAAAACTCAGAAAAATAAAACTCCCATCAACAAAGCAATTTCAACCTGGAGGAAGCTGTATTGTTGGGGATAAACTAAAATCCAAATTCAAGCACAAAAAAATCCAAACATCAAATGAATTCTTTGAGCTCCAAACTTGAAGAAAGAAGAGCAAGATCTGCACATAATTTCCTATTTTAATATTGGTATCTGGACCCCAAAATTAAACAGCCTGTCAACTTCACTTCACAATCACAGTCGCTGTAGAAAATTGAAGAGAAATAGCTCCATTAAAACCCAAAAGTTTCTCCCCATAAAAAAAAAATTCATAAAAACTACCAAACACACCATAAACAGAACTCTTTCGCTCAAAAAAATTCACACTCTACCGACACGACATAAATAATTTTCTCCTACTAACCCCTAAACTTCCACTCTCTCTCTCTCTCTACCCCTCTTTGTAAGTTTCTCTCTCCTTAATTTCTGGGTTCTGAATTTTCTCTCTCTCTAGAATTTGAGAAGATTCATTCAAATGGAAGCTTTGGATCATGGAAAAAAGGAAGACACAGAAACAAAAGAGTCCAAATAGCTGCAGCAACACTCAGCACAGTTGTATAAATGCTCTTTTTTTTTTCTACTTTCCTTTTTTTTTTTGTAATTTAATTTTCTTTTTCTTTTTCTTCTCCGTTATTAGGTGTACTATTAATTCCATCTTTGATTGTCTTTATAAATCACGTACTCCCTCCTCCGTTTTCATATGTTTGTCCTATTTGATATTGCACATATGCCAATACACTTATTTAACTGTAAATATCTTTTGTTGTATATGTGTAAAAATTATAATAATTGGATATTAATGACGTACTCATTGAGACGAATCAAACAAGACCATACATGACTATATTATGTTTTATATGTTGAGAGTAATTTAGAAAATTTTCTCATCTTATGAATAGTGTAAGATTCCAAACAAGACAAACAATTGGGAACGGAGGGAGTACTAATTAAATTTGTCATATCTATAATTAAATATTTAAAACAGAAAGTTTTAATTGTCGTGTGTTATTCATTTGTTGATCCTTACTTCAGCCCTGCAATGTGTCATGTTATTTGCGTTGTATTGCGCCACGTAAGATTGTCCACATATGTTGTTTACACACCATATTATGCCACCTAGGGAAAAGACATATGTATTGAGTCTCAATTAAAATTTGTTTTGGTCAAGAATCGGACCCATAATCTTCATAGTGAAATGTAACCTATTAACCATCAAACCATTTTAATTTGTTTGTTTAATATTTATCATTAAAATATGATAAATGTAAATTATCAACCATCAAACCACTTTAATTTGTTGGTTTAACATTTAATGTTAAAATATGATAAAGCCTTACAAATTAGTGTAACTAAAGAATAACACATTTTAAATAAATCTACTAAGTTAACAACAAACACTATTGTTACATATCATCATATCTCAATTTTTTTAATATTGTTTTCTTTTAATTCCAAATCTTTAATAATTTTTTAAATTTATTATTATTTATCACACCAACATTGCCATCTATATCAATTCGTATTAGACAAAAAAAAAAAAATCAATTATAAAGTTTATGAAAAATAATGAAATATAATTTATAATAATAATCGACCCGGGGCATTGCCCGAGCCAAAATACTAGTTTTGTTATAGACAATGAAAATACAAATTCTTATATACAAACCTGTTGTATGGTTCCATACATTTTTTGGCTATTCTTTTAAAATGTATTTTCCTATTATTATTTTTTTTTATTAAAAAAGGAATGTCATAAATGCACGACTCTTCATTTCTCTCTTCTATTCTTACACAACTACCATATTTTTTTCTTTTCTCACTTCTTTCTCTCTTTTTCTCACTTCGATTTTATTGTGATTATAAAGTGTTTTATTAGGGTTACAATGTAATGTATTGGGATTACAAAGTATTCAATTGTGTTGATTTTTTTTTTTTTTTAAATTGTGTTGTTGGGGGTTACAAAGTTTTTTTTTATAGGATTACAAATTAAAGTGTTTAAGTAGGTTATAAAAAAATTAGGTTAAATTTTTTTATTAAGGTTACAAAGTGTAATATTGGGGCTATAAAGTACGTTTATGGGGTTACAAAGTAATTTTAGGGGAGGTTTACAAAGTATTCGAGTTACGGGATTACAATGTGTTTTATTGGGGTTATAATATTTTTCTAAATTGTATGTAGGATGCTTTGGGCTTGTTAAATTGTATTTATATGATTTTTTAAAAAAACTACCCTTAACTAAATTACTATCTATGAGAGATTTCTTCTAGTTTTTGGTTTTCTTTCCTCCTTTTGTAGGAGTTTGGTGTTGGTATTTCTCCTCTTCTCCTCTTCTACTATTGAAGATTGAGATTTATTTTTAGGGTTTTATTTGAAATATTAGATTCATGTTCTCAGTCTCAGTTATACAATTTTGCAATTGGCGTTGGAATTGATGATGTATTCTACATGGTCGAGTGATGAATTTTCTTCCCAATTAAAATTATGTCAAGAAGATACTCCCCCATAGAAGTCTGCATAATTCAGCGAACAATCGGAGACTGCATTTCACTGTCAGATCTATGCTAGTTTCTCATCACCATAAGATTTTCACTTGATTAGTTTAGATTGTATTTTAATTTTCTATAATGCTTATTGTAAATGTTGTATGGATTTCAGTTAATGAAATTTAATCATTCTCTTCAAAAACAACTTATTCCATTCATTTCATAATTATTTTGTGCATTTGTTGTTCATATGCTTTCCAATACACTTTTTTATCACTATTAAGTATTAACTATAGTTTCTTATTTCTAAAAATTACGAGTATAAAAGTTTAATATTATTGATTGTTTTATTAATACAGATCATTGATATCAACCAACCAAGAGATTCTTTCGACATTCAAATAGTGAAAAAAAACTAAAACACATAAAATATTGTTGAATGGATGGAGTATTCTTCTAAGGGTGTGTTCTCTTCAACTAATCTGACATGACCTGATTAAACCTATTAATCCTGACTTGATAATAACATCCCGTTATTCAACTGCAACCCAAATTTGACTCAACCCATTATTGACCCTTTTAAAATAGCCCGCTAGTGAACCGATATGCACCAACCCTTACATAACCTGCCCAATAACTAGGACTACATATACATCCAAAGAAATTAATCCTAGGGATTATTTAGTTTCAATTGTTATTTACCATCTTATTTTTTCTATATAATATTGCCATTTTTCATCCAACTATCTCTTTTTAAGGATATCTTATCCGAATTTTGATATTTATTTTAGATCCAACTAATCCGGATTCGATCCAAGTCAAGTCCCAATTGGGGGAAATTTTTTCCCAACATACACTGTTATGTTTTCAGGGCTCGAACCCGAAACATCTAATTAAGCTAGAACAACTTCCTTATTAGCTGATCTAAGCATGTGATCCAACTTTCTCATTTCACTCCTCCGATCCTCCCGCAACCATTATCACACCATCATCATTTTCCACAACCACAACCACAAGTCCACAACCATCACTCTTTGAGATAGGAGCCAAAAGGTGTTGTTCCCTGCTGAGTAAGTTGGGGTCCAAGGATTAACGATTCTTGTCTAGGGGACCAATGAGGGTTAGAAGCTCATTTGTGAAGGTAGGATGTTCATGTAATTTAGCCTTACTAAATACAAGTTGGGGGTCCAAGGATTAATCCTTAATTCCTTACCTTTGTGAATTGTATTATGATCTTAAAAGTATTAAATATAGCTTTACTAATGTAATTTTTGTCACAACCAACCGATCATCTACTTTACCACTAATGTAATATTTTGAATTGATACATGTCATCTTCACATTAGAAGATTCCTCCAGAAACTTTTACTTTTTCTTTTATTTTAATTATATATAAAAAAAAATCACAAGTATTATGTTATCTTAAAAGCTAATTTCGATCCATAACTAAATGCTACTACCTATTCACCAACAAAATTATAACTAATCTTTCTATATTTTTGCAAGACTAATATTTTCTTTAAATTTTAAATAAAGTATTTAACCATATTTTAGAAAAATAAGTACATAAAAAATGGATGGAGGAAGTACTCCGTATATTAGTAATACTAGCTTTTTGCCCGACCAACACTTGGCTTACTTAAAATACAAATAATTAGTCTAGAAATCTAGAATATTACCAGTTATCTAACAAAAATGAACATAAAGCAATTTAAGTGTTAACCACTTAAAAAAAAATTACAAACTACAAAGCCCCACCCCCAAAACCGAACCCCACCCCCACCCCGCAACCAGCCGTAACCGCGGCCCACCATTGAACTCAACACTGCCTAAATTAGAAAAAAGAAGATGAAGATCGATGGTGGTTCGAATGGATCGGATGAGAGTTTGATTGGGTTCGAATTTGTGGGTGGTGGGTTTCGGGTGTACGTGGGTGCCTGTGTTTCATTGGTATTTCGAGGGTAGGTTTCTGGGGTTTTATTTTGGTTAAAGAAACAAAAAAATAATCAAAAACCATACCCTTATGGCCCGTTCGGCAACACAGTGATTTTCTGGTTATTATTATTATTTTTTTTCAAAATTATATGACATTAGTCAATATATATAAATCATACAAAAATTAGGCAAATTTGTTGGAAACGTATTGAAAATGCAAATTGACAACTAAAAAGTGAAAATAACTTTTTTGGATTCCTATTTTTTGTTTCTAATTAATAAAAAAAAAACACTAAAAACTCAAAACAAAAAAGAAATCGAACACACCCTTAATTAAGAGTTTCATTTTCAATATGTTTTTAATAACTTGGCTAATTTTATATGCTTATAGAACTAATATCATATGAATTTAAAAAAAAAAAAAAAACAGAGACCACAAACATAATGATACCGAACAAGCCTTTTTTGTTTTTCATTTTTGTGATTGCATGCTAAGCATCTTTGGTTTTATAAGAAAAAAATCTACAAATTACATATTTGAAAAATACACATTAATACATATTTAATCAAACGAGATCTTATTTGACTATTTTTTTCTTATATCTATAAAATTAGAGAGAGTCAAAGTTACACAATGAATAGTGAAAAAAGTCCAAATGGAGCAAAAATATATGGATGGAGATTAAAAATTACAAAATTGGGTAACAAAACCAAAATCGTATACACAAAATAACACTGTGTATATTGACAATAATAATACAAAATTTTTAAAATTGTCGCACTTATTGCATGAAAAAAAGCTATTATATAATTAGCATAAATCATATGCAAAATATTTATTATGTTTTCCATAAAGATAATAATAATATATATTTCTTTCAAAAAAAATAATAAGTAAAAAAATAAATATAAAAACTAGAAAGTCTTAGCTTGGACTAATTTTTGTGTGCCAATTTTATATAATCTCCTTTATTTAAAGATGTCAATTTTCGATATGACTAAAAAAACCCAATAAACTCGACCCATAAATAGTGGGTTTTGACAGAAAATAACGACCTGAACTCGCTTTAAAATCGTTAAAACAACATGTTCTTAACCTGACCCGACACGAAAATCATTACTAACGTTTTAAACTTATGATATTATTATGGGAAATTTTAGGCAAAAACATTGTCTACTATTAAAACTTTGAATTTAGAATTATTTTTATTGGGCCACAACATCAATTATTTGCCATAAATTTGCTATAAATGAAGATATTTTTTATAATTTGTACTTTTTATAACGTTTAAAGTAATTTTAGTACATTTATTGCATTAATACATGAAAGGGCTTTATAAAATTTCTCAACCCGCTGGGTCAATTCAAACCCCGACGACTTTGGATTATTAAAAAAACTAATATCGACCCAAACCGTTGATATCCAAACCGTTATAACCCGAACCCGCAACTATTAGGTATTTGTTAAATTAGTATACACTATACACCATATGTATTTTTTTTTAGGATAATGTGTGGGATACTTAGGTCTTGGAACCAGACCCTACTGCAGGTCACCCAGCCCAATTTTAGCCAATACACGCATCTGTAAGGGGGGATAATAAGGAATCCTCGCAAATGCGTGTGGTGAGAATCGAATCCAGGACCTCGTGCCTGAAATTCTGAAACCCTAACCACTGGGCTATGACTTTATTCTCATACACCATATGTATCTGGGTCAACAGCTTTATATAATAAATTAGTATATACCATATGTATGTAAGACTTCGTAAAAAATACAAAAAGATAAATTAGGTATTTGTTAAAGCTAGTGTTTACCTAATTTATTCTCCTCAATGACATCTCGGTACACATATACAATTACAATACATAAATTCGTTAACAACATTATTAGCTTAGCAATAAAATTAATAAGTTCCTATATAATTTTTAAAAACTTTGGGTTTTTTTTTTTTAAAATTGTACTCGTGCTTTTTCAAACTTCTAAACTTCTAAGTTTTAAACTTAGTTTTTTTAAATAATTAAGCCCACTCGATTTGTTAGCTCATCATTAATGGATCCGTTAAAAAGCATTGCATTTCATGGGAGGGAAATTGTTCCTCTAAAATTTTAGAACTTTTTAATTGATTGTTAACGTGATATATTGCCCTAAAATAAATTGTGAAATTAATCTAATACTTATAATTTATATTTTTTAGCAAATTGTTTGCGAGTTAATTTATTTATTTTTTTAAAAAAAATTAACCAATAGTCCAATATATAATGACTCTTCTGTCAAAGACAAAGTTTGGACTTGGTTAATAAACAAAGACAAAGGTAAAAGGTATTTTTGGACTGTTAGGAAAGCAATATAACATTTTTTTTTTTTTTAAAGTATATTATTAATTAAAAAATTTTAATTAGATTATACATTTTGGCATCTTTTTCTTCGGATCTAACAAAACCTGTGTGCTTAATGGAGCCACAACTCCACAAGCAAGCTACTATAACAACAAAGATCGTCTTTAATGGAGCCAAGAAACATACATATTTATTTATTTATTTATTTATTGTTATTATTATTTTGTTTTATTTTATTTTGTGATTAATTTAATAAAGGCTATCTTTGACCTTTTATTTTATTTTTTTTAATTTTTTTTGGGGAGGTGTTTAATTTAATAATGTAGTAAGACTACATGAATAAATGAATTACCTACTAAGATGTTTAAAAAATGAGTTTGTTAATTCTCTTTTTAACCACTGAAAAAGCAAGAAATCATTATCTTATGATCCTACATGTTTGGTACGGTATTTTGGGCGCTATTTTTGGCACAACAATATCGCGATATTTTGACACACAACAAACATACATTAGTTATGTAACCCCGAAACTAAACCATGGTTATTGATTAAGGCTTGAGGCTTAATTTTTTTTAATATGATGGTAAATTTAGGAGGTAAAAACCGGTGAAACGATCGTCACAAGTCGGTCATAACTCGTCGCCCGTCGGTCATAAACGATCAGTCACAATAAAATCAATCTATTCAAAACTCCGGATCAGAAGTCAATTTTCCGAGTTAGTTCGCCCAAAATTTTAAATTTTTATGAAACAAAAATAAATAAATAAGTTTAAATTTATTTAAAATTTAATTATTTTTTGGCAACTTAGAGAAATCATGTAAACAAGTTTGATCCAAAACAGGCCTGATCGTAAACAGGTTTGATAAAAAGGTTGGTCCAAAACAGGTTTGGTACTATACATTTTCGGTCAAAACGGGTTTTAAGCGAGTTGAAAACAAGTTCGATGCGAAAACAGGTTCGATACCAGTCGATCTGGGTCTAATAAAAACATGTCGCAAATGGGTTCAATTTTAAGCAAGTTCGGTAGTGGTCGGTTTCAATATGTGTAAAACCGGTCACAACGATTTCAGTCTAATTCGGGTTTGGTAGCGGTCGGTATCCGGTCAGTCAAACAAGTTTCTGACCACATTTACACCCCTAGGTAAATCTACACGCTTACTAAGTGCTACCCGGTCTCAAAACAGTTTCTCGACATGTTTCTGACCACTTTTACCTAGGACCACATGTTTTCAATAAGGCCCACACAGTTTCTCCGGCCCATGTTTGACTAGCAATTTCAAACGGTTGTAACTTCTTTGTTTTAAGTTGAAATTAGGCGTGTGATCTACCGTTGGAAAGGTCTTTGAATCTATTTTCCAATTCCATTAGAATCACGCCAATATAAATTTTGTAGCTCAAGTTATGTAAAAAATAGTGAGAGGTGGTCAAATCATTCGAACCAAATCGAATAACTTCAAAAAATTCTTCACCAAGTGTTACCACAAACTCTCCAACACTCACTACGACTTCCTGTTGCCGCTTCGGTGCCTAACTTATCCTACTTGATGCTTTTCGGCCCATTTAGACCATCTTTTATCAAAATCCAGTCAAGAACATGAATAAGACAAAAAATGCTCCAAACGAACTTATTAGCGGCAAAATGGATCCTAAGAGCACAATTAGCATAATAAAACCATTCTAAGTAAGGGGGGAAAACACATATAAACCATATTATCAAACTCCCCCAAGTCAGCATTTTGCTTGTCCCAAGCAAAACTCAAGCAAAATTCACCAACAATTATATGCACAATTTTTCAAAAATAAATAAAAATAAAAAGAATCAAAACTCAATGAGTCAATAATACGTCATGCATATGCATTTCAAAGCCAACTACTATTTCAAATCCACAAGAGTCAACTAATGTCCCGTCTTAGATAACCATGTATGTATCAAGGATTACTACTAGCTATACTCACGACTCACTCTTCTCTTTTTGTGGTGAGCAATATGTATGTACTCAATCTCTCCCCATCCAACCAAAAAGTGCTAGTAGTATGACGCAACCCTTCAACTCACAAACAATCATGTATTTAAAGGGTGAATATGCCACTTTACCTAGGAATCGACTCAAATTGCAGCTAATGCCTCTATCCTTGACAAGTGATTTTATTAATCTAACTCAAAGTACAATTGCGGATCTCAAAAGGTCTTTAATTAAAAGGCTTGTAATGTGTCTATGGATAAAAGTCATATATAATTTTGGCCATGTGGTTGTAAAAGTCTAACAAGGAGGAGCAACAACAAAGTGAAATAAAGAGAAAGAAAACCGATTTGGTGAACCAACTCTTTAACTCTTCAAAAACAAGCAGCAATAAACATCATAATAATAACTTCTTCAAACCAAGCCATCAAAACAAAACTTAGGAAGATGAATTTTTGATTATTTGTTTTTATGACTTAACCGTTCCTCTCTTTATTTGCTTTCTCCCCTCCATGTCAATTAATGTATTCAATTGTATGTTTTTTTTTAAATTTATAAAATTGCCATAGGGTTCAAAAGTAAATTCTTTCATGAAACATTTACAATATACACACCCATGCATCAAAGAATTAAAGTCTCCCACAATCTACTATAACGCACTTAAACTCCACACCCATCATCCTATAAAAAAATCTCCCGAACTAAATTTGGGAATACTACAAGCTAAGGTTTTAGGCTAAAAAGGTTGTGTTTAATCAAACAATTGAAAGTCAAGGTTGCAACAAAATGGACCTTGGGAAAATAATGCATCTAATGTGTTTAGGGATCCTAAAAGAAATGAAAGCCTTTTATAATTTAATCGTATTTGCACCTAAATCAAACAACTAATATTGGGAAATAATCACAAGTAAAAAATCAAGGACATTAGTCAATGCAAATAGTCACACCAGGATCTTATAAACTCACGTGAAATGAATTAAAGAGGCTCAATTCCTCATAGTTAACAACAAACAAGTCCAAGATCAACACAATGTTATACAAAGCTAAACACTAGAAGGGATAAACAACCAAGTTTTAGATCAAAAGTTATTAATCCATGCACAAGATATCAACTAAAGAGTCAAAGTTTTCAAAAACAAGCACAGTCAAGGGCATAAATCATAAGTGAATTCTATATATCACACATTAAAATCACAATTAATTCCAACTACTCTAAACTAAACTATACTAACCTAAGACTAAAACAGAGAAATTAAAACTGATTCGAAGGTTATTTATAGCAAAAAAAAAAAAAATAAGGTCCACACATTATCTCGGGCCCATTTCGGAGCAGCAGCTTCAAATTGTTTTAACTTCTTTATTTTAGGTTGGAATCAGGCGGGGCGCCATACACGTCGCGTGCGGGGCCACAACTTGCATGGAAAAAAAGGAAAAAATCCGTACGAATAACCCCAACTATTGGAGGCCTTTCAATATTAATCTCAACTATCAGTTACTACAGTATAATTCAAATAATGGGGGTTGTTTTATGATATTATGTAACACTCCATCCTTACAAACAGAGGATTCAAGTAGAAGATAGAGCATTGGATGATAGTGCTACTAAGTTCTAAGTCAATTAACATTAAAGGAGTGTAATAAATAGAAATTTAGGGCCAGAAAATTTCGCGGTTATTAATTTTATTTTAACACTCTAAGTCCAAAAGGCCCGAATATTTGAATTGTTTTTTTTTTTTTATTTATTCCATTATCTTATCTCGGAATTGGGCCCAAGGACCCAATTTCTTCTTAGCTTGGCCGGCCCCTCATGGAAATGGCCAACAATTGTTACCTTTTAATTTATTGTTAATTAGATAATTTTATTATTTATTTAATTAATAATATTTTAATTAGTTTGAATCCCTAACCTAGTCCAACCTCTAACCAAGTCTACCCTACATTTTCTCCCTCTCCCTATTCTTTCTCCAACTACACGGCTTCCCCCCTTTATTTCCTTATTGTTTTTGTTCCTTTCATTTTAAATAAGGAACAATACCATTACAACTATTACCCTAATTGCAAAACTCTCAAAAACCCTAATCTTCCTCCTAAGCCTAGCCGTGTATATTCAATTCCAAAAGGGGGTGATTTTCTTGATCTTTATTGCCAATCTAAGGTAACTAGTCTTCCTCTCTTAGATTTGGGTTTAGTTAATTATATAATTAATTAGGATTGAATTAGGAAAGTTGATAGAATTAGTGTCATGCATAGGTTTTAATTTTCGAACCCTACTATATGATTATTTAAGTTGTTTTCTTGATATTTCATGCAATCTTGTTAAATCTTTAATTGTTTTAATTAATTATATGCATGAGTTAATTTATTTAAATGCATATTTATGTTGAATAATTGCATGATGATTGCATGATCATGTTCTTGGAAATTCGTGGCTATGTCTTGTAAAATGGGGTAGTTCTATGATGATTATATGATGTTTTTCTTGAATTTATATGATAATCTTTAATGTTTAATTGTCTAATTTGAGTCTTAAATTAAAATTATTATTTTGTTCATGTTCTCTAAAAACAGTCGAGTGGTACATATATTAAAGGAAAATTAAAAATCTGATTCTTATAATGAAATCTTGTTGATTCTTGAATTTGTAATATTAATCTTTAATTATTAATCTTGATTTTAATCTTTATTTAGACATGTTGTTGTAATTCTTGAAAATAATCTTGATATTGTATTTTTGGCCTAAAAGTCGTGAGTCATATGAGTAGGAAGAATTAATTTTTGATCTTGTTCTTGATTAATCTTATGAATTAATTTTTAATCTATAATTTATTGATTAATTAAATTAATTTATTTAATTAATGATAATTGTATTTAATTAATTTAAAGTGTTAATTTTGGTGTTTTTATCCAAGAATGTCGAGTGGTATAACATAGGAAAAAAAAATAGGATTTTTATCATGTTTTTTGGGTAATTTTGTTGTTAAATGCTATTTTATATGATTTATTAAATTGTTTATATGATAATTATATGAATTTATTTAATTATTATGTTATTCCTCAAAATGTCGAATGACCCATATTTATTTTAATCAATTTTAGTTTAATTTTTGACTTATGATAATTCTAGATTATAATTTTAGGAATTAATAAGATTAAAGAATAAGAAGGAATTAAAGAATAAGGAATATAACAATATGAATAAGAAGGAAAGAAATAAGATATGATATGAATTAGTGGTCTCAAGATGGCCTTTAGAAAATGATGTGAACTAGTGGTCTCAAGATGGCCTTTAGAAAATGATGTGAACTAGTGATTTCAAGATGGCCTTTAGATATTACTTATTAATTAGTGGTCTCACGATGACCTTTAGAAAAGACAAGATACGTAAGGACGCCCATTTGATGATACACGAGTCATCAGATCGGGTTAAGTCGAAGCCACTGCCCTACTGCGGTCTCTGGGCAGTTCTGGATCTTAAGATATGTAGTCGTCTAAGTAGTAGTACACGGGCTGCTATTTAGGGCTTATGGCCATAGCTTAGGCTTAGTTCTTGCAAAGGAGGGCTACGGGTTGAATACACGAGTTCACCCCGGCATGTTTTAGGAAAGTTGTGGTGCACACGGGATCCACAACGAGCATTATGACCGGTCCGATAAAAAGGTTAAAAGAGGGATTAAGGGTAAAATATGATAAATAAGTAGTTCACGGGAAGGGTTATGTGTATATGTGTATTTTCGTGTATATATGTATTAATTTGGTAATGTTAAGTCTTCCGCTGCATACGTCTGGTAAGTCTGTATTTTATTAGTGTATTTCTGAGTATTATGTTGTACGTATTTGTATTTGCATGTTGTACGTATTTGTATTCGTACGTTGTACGTATTTGTATCTGTATTGTATACGTATTTTGTATGTATTTCTAACCGTATTCTGCAGGTATTGTATACGTATTTTATACGTACTTCTGTACGTACTTTGTACGTATTTCGCATGTATTTTTATACGTATTTTTTTACGTATTTTCTACATATTTATACGTATTTTTCTACGTATTGTTGTACGTATTTTTGTACATATTTCGTATGTTTTTTGTATGTATTTTTGTACGTATTTCGTATGTATTTTTGTTTTGTTTTCCTCGTTTGATTCTATGCTATTATATGGTTAGCGGTCCCTCATTTAAGCGGGACAGCCTAGTTACTCGCCACTGACGGTGGACCCCCCCATTTCAGGTGATGATGCAGATGTATAAGTGGGCTCTCGTTTGGTTCGGGCTGAGTGTTGATGAGATCAGTAGAGTGAACCAGAGTCTAGTTTATGTTTTCTTTTCGTAATGGTTTAGTTTTATCCCAGTCTGTTGGGAAGACTCAGTTTTATGGTGTATTTAAGTATTTATTTATAGACTTTCGGGATTATAATTTCAATTTTCAATTAACAAAAGGAATTTTAGACTTTAATTATAATATTATTGTTAAGTTTTATGTTGGTAACGATCCATTTGTCGATTTCCTTCGTAAATCGACAGCCTAGAAAAGTCGGGTCGTTACAAGGAGAGAATAAGGTCAACTAATAAAACCCAATAGGTTCACAATTCTAGGAAATACAACCCAAAAAGGGGTTAAAGAAACCCAACTACAATAATCCGGAAATAAATATAAACCACTAAGTCAAACCTAGAGGTACAAACACCTCTAAATAATTCCAGGAATCAAATCTACTGAAAAAGAAACTATTAAGTGTAGAGTCCAGCCACACCATACAAATCCAGGATGGCTAAGCTAATAGGATGAACCCTAATACCGAACCTCACACACCCTGCTCAAACCGTTATAATCCTGCAGTCATTCAGCATTTGAAAAATGATAACAATTCCACAGTCAGTGGTGAGGAACTGCCAATTCTCTCCAACATAGAAAGCACAAGCTTAGAACCACAGATTAGATAACCAACTTAATATTATCAAGAAGTAGAGCAGAACAACACTATTTAATTTTAAGCAACCATTACTTACAACAAATTCGTCCATGGCCTACCTGCAGATTCAGTTTAGTACAATACTAACACCACAACCTACTCTTCGACCAAAGGTGAGATAATCAAACAACATCTAAGAAGACGAGTAAACCACGAATAATAGAACCCAATCACAAATAAGAAATATGAATGTAATTATTTTCAACTACCCAACTTAACATACATGATTGAAGACAGAACGACCGCTAGGGGTATTCCGCAGTACCACTTCCTAAGGTTTATTAGGTAGATGCCCAAAATAGGGCCTTACACTACCAACGATAAACATGAACGATTGTGATTGTATAAGAAACGATCGCTAGTGGTATCCCGCATTACCATTTCCGAAGGTTTGTCAGGTAGATGCCCAAAATATGGACTTACACTACCAACGATCAACACGCAGTTGATGTGTCTAAGAATGGCCAAACTTCTGGTGCCAGACAGATGCACAAAATATGGACTTACACGTCCAGACCTCCCGACCTCCCGGACGACAACAATTAATCGAGGTAAATAAATAATGTTTTTAGCGATCACGCAGTTCAAGTAACTAAAACTGATCTAACCATTGAGTCCCGCAGCCCTATGACTCCATCTACCAATAAAAAAATAACTCAAAAGGTACATGAACTATGGACGATAAATTATATCATCGCTATTGACAACATTCCAATTCCTTTGTTTACCATCAACGAGAGTAAATAAATTTCAATATTTACCCAAAACTATCACGTGTCCAATCACTTAATGTACAATTTATAACAAAACATTTTACACCCTCAAAACCACGAAAATCAGATTTAAAATACCCCCTCCATTTTTTTTAGTTTAATCACTTGAGTTTTTATCAAAACCAAAACCAAGAAAGTATTGGGAGTTGAAGAAAAAAAATAAATGATGATTAAAAGTTGTATAAAAAGTAAGAGAGAGTATGGAAAAGAGAGAAAATATGGTAATTTTATTAAAGTTAGTCAAAAGTAGGAGACAGAGTATGGAAAATGCACTTGAGAATCATAAATTAATAAATGTAAGAATTGAGTAAATTAAAAAAAAAAACCCAAAAAAGAAAGTGAGTAAATTAAAAAAATAAACCGGAAGGTGTACTATATAACCCGAATCAAATCTGACTCGACCCGCCCAATAATCAGGTCTAATAACAGATAACTTATTTAAGGAATGAGTAACTTTTTGAGTGTCTAGCTATCTTTTATCTTCTCCTTCTAACAAATTAAGAAAAAAAAATTATCAAACAATTCACTACTGAACTGTGAAATATTGATTTTGTAAGTCCCAAAATAAAATAAGTTCCTAATTTTACCCACTCCTCACAATTTCTATAAGTTCATTATTGAACCAGTTTTCCAAATAGCCTAACTCTAATATAATTGAAAAATCATTGAAAAAGAATATGGGTATGGTATATACACGGCCCACCCAAATTCCTGTTAAAATAATGGGTTTGTTTATCATATCATATTTAGGTGGGCTTTACTCTTCTCTATTTGTGTACGAGTCCAATTTGTGGCATATCTTATGATTTGATAGTAGTAATACCCAATTGCATTGATGTTCATTGATCTTTGTTCTTTACTAATTTCATAATATTGAAGTTCAAACAAGATAATAAGAGATTTTTTTTTAATCAAAAGGCAAGAGATATTAATGATAAAAAGCCAAATGGCAATTACAAATCCATAATCTCTCCAAAGACATTAGATTTAAAACAACAATACATATTTTAACTTCAACTTCACTAATTGATTCGCTTCCGCCCGATTGCAGAATCATCTGGTGATTTTTGTTCCACTTCAATATGTCTTGTTCAACTGCAACCACCTCCTATATAGATCCGAGGAAGAAAATATATATTTGAAGCCCGAAATCTTTGTTGACGATGATCATAACTCTCCAACCCAATGATTGGATGTAACTCATTTGAGGAAAAATAACCACATACCATGGGAAATAACAACCCACAACAAAGGGAGAATAACAACCCACACAAGATGGGAAATAAGAACCCACACAAGATGGGAGAAATCAATTCACCAAAAAAGTAGACCAATAACCATCATTAGAGACGGAGAGTAATTATTCAAGGAAAAAAACCTAAAAGAAAATTAGAGAAAATAAGAAATTAGAATTAAATTGGGGCTTTTCACCGATTAAATCAATAGAAGCCCCCTCAAATTCACTAATGGAGCAAGATAATTGAGAGAGAAAAGAGGAGAGAAAAAACTAGGGCCGGCTAAAACAAGATAATTAGAGATTAAAAAAAGGATTGAAAAAAGATATATAACCTATGTTACTAGGACTTGAGTACGGGCGTCCGGTGTTGACACGTGTTTATGTGTCTTATTTAGTTATTTAGCAATGTCTAAAATTTTAGAACTCAGTCCGAATTTTCGACATGGGTGCAGGAACAACATTGTTGTTATTATTATTATTATTAGTAGTAGTAGTAGTAGTAGACTAGTAAAAGTTGAGATTATTGTAATAAACTTTGAATTAAATTGCATTATAAATATTTTTTTACACTACATTTTATAAATTGAATTTAAAACCGCCAAAATGAAGCAACGCGCGCCTAATTAAGCCAAAGTCTATCACTATCTCCTGAAATATAAGTATTTAAGCAGGCAGGCAGGCAGGCAGGCAGCATGCAGAACAAAAAGAATAATAAAAGATGAAGAAAACATACAGCAACTCTCCATCTATCCATCAATGAGTGAAAGAGTGAGATATACAAATTCAATATAAACTCATCGAATTTTATTCAATTTTATTCATTCACTACGACATTTCGCCTACTTCAATTCTGTGCGTACGTGCAGTGCAGTGCAGTGCAGTGCAGTTTCCTTCCTCTGATCGTTCTTTATACCATCTGATTAAATTCTTCATTCGTCAATAATTCAGGTTTCTTTTTCTTCTTCTTTTTTTTTTTTTTTAAATTTAATCTTTGCAATGATATATGCTGTAGAATTCTCAAGATTCACATTTTGTTTTATTTGGTTTCTTAATTAATTTCAAGTTTTTACACTACGACATTACGATTCTTTTTATTTTTTTATTTTTTATGTTTCTTGAATAATATAATATAATGAATGATTATTTCTTTCAGTGTGCGGCGTGGGAGAACATCAGAAGATTGAAGATGGTTAGGAAGCGGAATGCTTTTGGTAGAATCAACTTTTTAGAACAAACAGGTAATCTAATCTTTAATCATTTCCTTTTAATTCTCTTGTTTTTTTTAGGTATGAATTATATATGCCGCAAATTATTGGCTGGACCTGAGACCATGCAGCTAGCTGGTCCCGGTCTAAATGATGTATGTTGTGAATATTTAATAATTTTGTCGTGAACATTTTGTAATTTTGTTGTGAAAATATTTGATAGTTTTGTTGTCAACATTTGATAATTTTGTTGTGAACCTTTGATAGTTTAATGCTGGTGAACATTTTTTTTTTGTGAATATTTGATAGTTTCATGTTGATGAACAAGTGATAATTTTGTTGTGAAAATTTGATAGTCTAATGTTGATGAACATTTGATAATTTTGTTGCGAATATTTGATAGTTTGATGTTGATAAATATTTGATAATTTTATTGTGAACATTTGATAATTTTGTTGTGAACATTTGATAATGTGATGTTGATGAACATTTGATAATTCCGTTGTGAACATTTGATAATTTTGTTCGCTGTGAACATTTGATTATTTTGTTGTGAACATTTGTTAATTTTGTTGTGAATATTTGGAGGGACCACAGAAAGTTGTGTGGTCCCGGGTCCATCCATTACCTATTGGAATTATGTTGCTTGAAAATTAAAATTGTAGATCGTATATTAATGCTCGATTACATACGGTCTCTATTTGGTCCAATTACAGTGGTGAATCCTACGCAAGCGATGGTTATAAGTACATTGTATAGCAATAATGCTGATCCTCAAGCTTTGGTTACTCAAGAGCTTAGTCGTCCGATATGGATGAGCGAAAATAAGTTAAGTAGGAAAAAAATTCTACATCTTCATCATCTTTTGCGCCTTGTTGATACTCCCACTTTGTTGTCTTTCACTGTTGCATTGGGATGGTTGGTTTTGAGTGAGCAATGCAAAGCTGAGAGGATGAAATTTGAGAAGAAACTTTCTGTGAAGATTAAACAACGGAGGGTTAAGAAGAAAAAACGACTAGGAAAACCGGGGAAATTAAGGGCTAGAATGAGATTGAACAAGTGGAAGGATAGGATAAAGATTGTTATAGGGTTTCAAATGAGACATGTCTTGGGGTCACGGTTTAGGATGATAGTTAGGCGTAAGGTGACAAGACAATATGTGAAAGTTGATGTTGGCAGTCTCATGTATAGGTTGTTGATGGCTACGAAGTTCCTATCTTGTGGTGATCGAAATGTTTATATCACCTCAAAGTGGGAGTTATCTGCAATTCGCTTTGTCCATAATGTCTATGGTTTCTGGGGTACTATTGCTTTTGAAGAGGGAGTGAGTTATTTGATATCATCTGCCATGATGTATGGAATGTATGTGGTGCCATCTAATCATTTGGAGCGTTTAGAAAGCGGTTTCGAATGTTCTTGCAGTGATTTTCCCTGTAATCCAATGATTGTATAGGTATTGGTTTACTTTCCATTCATCTGAATCTGGTGGTTGACATAATGGTGCTGGGGCACAAATTTGGTGATTGTAAATACTGGTATAGTAGTATACTAGTTATATATGTGTATGTTTCTACGTTTCATTCTTGTTTTAATATTGGAGCATCGAAAATTGGATCTTTGGTTACTTCATTTTAGTCACATTCACATATATATATATATATATAATTCATGTCTTTATCTAACAATAATGAAAGGCAATCATATATACCGGTAAGCAAATAATACATGATGGAAAAAAATAAAGAAAATAAATAAACCCTAACATGATACTAACAGAACAAATATAACATTATTTTTATAATAAAATAAATCAAATCTATAAAATAAATGCACCTAATCATGATACTAAAAACAAAAGGAACATAACATGATACGAAAAATGTTGATTTGAATAAAAATCATATTTTGTTTATTTGGATCTCATAGGAAGTACTTGGCACGTGAAGGTCATCGACAACCATATATGCCCAAACTAGTTTCTCAAAGCTAATGGTATTATTGGTGTTAGAGAGTTGATTATTGATTTGTAACGACCCGACTTTTTGAGACATGTCGATTGACAAAGGGAAATCGACAATCGGATCATTACCAACTTAAATAACAATAAATCAGATTAATTGAGTAGATGAATTAACTTTTATTAAATAACCTACCAACTATCCATAACAATCCAATAGCCATAATTACATATAAGGTCTTTAAATACTGTCCCAACATGCTGGGACCATAAAATAAACTAAATAAATGTCATAAATCATAAATCATCTAATTAAACCGTTTAACTAAGTTTCTCAGCTACTCAAACCCATCCACGATAGCCCGTTATTCAGCAGCGTCTTCACCTGAAACTGAGGGGGGGGTCCACCGTCAGTGGCGAGTAACTAGGCTGTCCCATTTAATCGAGGGACCACCAAACACATAATAGCATAGAAAAATATCATAAAAACTGTAAAGAATTCAATACATGCTTTACATATAAATACACAAGTTCCGTATAAACGTACGTATATGAATACGTATAGAAGTACGTATAAAATACGTATACAGATACGTATAAAAATACGTATAGATACCCCTGCAGAAATACGTATAATTACGTATAAAAATACGTACATTCAACCCTGCAAATACGGTTAGAATACATACCAAATACATTCCACATCCGTATAATTATACATACACGTACATGCTCATAAATACAGAAATACACAGCGGAAGACTTACAATATGCTAAACTTATACTTTATACTATACATCTTCAATCCTAAACTTATTCTTAACCCTTCTTAAATTATATCATTATTAAATCTTAATCATAATTTCATCACATTCCCTTCATCATATAAATCTTATCATAATCATATCATGTCTTTCTTATCATATTAGATCATATCATATCTTATCTTAATCTTATCATATCATATCATATCTGATCATATCATAACATGTCTTTCTTATCACATTAGATCATAACATATCTTATCATCTTTTGAAATCATCTTATACTTCATCTTATGATTTCATCTTATCAAATCGTATGATCGTAATATAATATCTTTGTTGGACCGGTCACTAATAACTCGTTATGGATCTCGTGTTTCACCATAACTCCCTAGAACATGCCGGGAGGAGCTCGTGTACTCAATCCCATAGCGGATCCCGTGTTTCACCGCTAAGTCTAAGCTATGGCCATAACTTCCTGGTAGCGACTCGCAGATACGGTTACCAGACGACTACATGTTCTAAGGTCAAACTACTCGGGGGAACTCATGTGTTCGTCCCATTGAGTAGTGGTTCTGACTTAACCCACTAATGACTCGTATATCATACAGGTGGGTGTCCATATTGTATCTTATATCTTCAATTAATTTAATCGTATCATATATTAGGATAATACTAGGTGACCGTAATAGGAAATGAAATGTTCGGAGTCCCAGGAAAGGGAGGTGCGGCACGTATATTGGCCACCTTAAATACCAAGCCTTTCCTAGCCAGAGACCGAAACATAACATGTATAGCTATTACTCTGTTTCCTTTCTTATCCCTAGTAATATCTTATGCAACTTCAATTCTTATAATATACTATTCTTAAAATATATATATACTTATAATCCTATCCTTTCGGATACTAACCTTAATATTACGTCATATACCAATTTGTAACAATATTCGAAAAATATTTATATGAATAGTACTAATATTATTTCGGTCCTCTTAATAATAATACTAATAATATCTTTTTATCCCTTCACTTTACAACTTATCCCTAATAATTATTTTGTCCATAACTTTTATTATTAATTATTTCCTAAATTAATAATAATTCAAAACTAACCAAAATATAATAAAAATCCTATTTTTCCTACTTTCACCACACTCGACATTTTATATCAATAATAGCCAAAATTATTCAATTAATTTATATGAATTCAATCATCAAGAATTAAATAATTTAACTAATTAATAAACATAAAAATCATATTTTTCGACAACATTCATCAAGATTAACATAAAAATAATATTTTTAACTCTTCTTTTAATTTCTATACACTTGACAATTAGAAGGTAATAACAAGATTTAATTTTTAATTCAAGATTTATCAATATAATTCAATACTATCAAGATTCATCATAAAAATCATATTTTTAGTTCCCTTTTAATACTTAGGTCACTCGAAAATTCAAGAATGAATAATAGCATATTTTAATAATTCAATTGCCCTATTTTATACAATCTGATTTTTAAAGAATTAAATTAAAAACGACCATCTAAAGATATCTAAAAATCTGGAAATTTTTATGGGAGCTAAATATGGGTTCAAGGATTAACGTGCATAAATTTCGTCTAAAAATAACATCTTTTACTATTTTTAAGTGATTTTATAACTAACCAGTCAGATTAGGCTGAATTCGGTTTCAGAATTTTATGCCATATCAAACGATCTTTAAAAATTACGAAAATTTAACAAAAGCTGTAAAACATTATCACTGACTTCCATATAAAATTTCGTAGCATTCCGAATTGATTAAGTACACTAATAAATTCGTAAACCTATTCTGGACAGTTTTACCGGTTTGAAAGATTAAATTTTTATAAATAATAAACGGACGAATTTTGCCACGAAATAAATCATGGTTAATAATCAAACAGTAAACCAGATACCATGAAAAATTCATCAAGAAATAACAAGATTTGATTGGTAAATAAATTATACAAGATCATACATAAAATCAAGAAAATACATAAAAATCAATCAAGAAATTCATGCTTCATGCTCGACATGTTCATATGAAAACAATATTAAACTTCCTACAATTTTCATGCTTCAATTCCTAATTAACTATGTGAATAGCTACCCGTAGATTAAATAGAAAAGCAAAGTTACCTGGATTCGCTTAATAATTCCAAGGCACGAAAAATTCACTCTTGGTGAATTTTTCTCAAGGGTTTGGCTTTTGAGAGAAAGGAAGAGGAGAGGAGAAAATATGTATTTTAGGGTTTTTGATAACTTAACAATTAGGACCCAAAAGAGGTGATTAGGTCCTATTTATAAGAAAACAAGCAACAAAGAGGGCAAACCCTATTATGTACTTAGGGTTAGCCGTGTACATGGCAGGAGCAAAAAGGGGAGGACTTAGCTAGTTTGTATAGGTTAGAATATTTAAATTAATTAAATTAATTTTATTATCCACAAAATAATAATTAATTAAATAAAAAAAAAACAAGGTTGGCCCATAAACAAAGCAAGAACCGGCCAAGATTACTAAAAGGAGAGAATTGGGTCTTTGGCCCAATTTGGAAGAAAGGATTGGGTTATAAATAAAAACAGTCCAATTAATATGGCCTTTCGGACTTAGAATTAAAATAAAACATTTAGGAGAAAAGAAAATAAATAAAAGGACGGACTGCGTAACAAATGGATCAAAGGAAACAATTGGGCTCGGGTTTTGGTTAACAAAATAAAAAGAGGCTCAAAAAGTATTAAATTGTTACACAAATAATAATTAATTAAATAATAATCAATTAAATAGTCAATTGATCATATATTTAATCAATAAATAAATAAAAAAATTTAAAATATCCCAAAATTTCGGGGTATTACAGATTAATTAGTGCTTAACATGTTAAACTAACATAAGTACATAATATAACCGAAAGTAACTTGTATTAAAATATGAGTATCCAAATTACAACTTTTACAACTTAGGTACTCAAATTGCAACTTATACCAAAGTTTAGTACCTCTGTTAAACCTTAATGAAAAAGACTCTCATTCATTTACTTTAGAAATGGGCCTAAGAAGTGATGAAAAATCATTGAAAAAGCTATGGTTTGGTATATACACGGCCCACCCAAATTCCTATTAAAATAATGGGTTTGTTTATCATATCATATTTAGGTGGGCTCTGCTCTTCTTTATTTGTTCAAGTTCAGATCCCATCACCAAGTTGCAGATATATGGAGAATATAAATCATGAACTATGCAAATCCAATGTTACAATTGGGTGTATTCTTGCAAGACTTGGTACTTAGAATGTAACTAAAATGAAGTAACCAAACATCTATTTTTCAATGCTCCAATATGAAAGCAGGTATAAATGTAGAAACATACACTTATATAACTAGTATATTAGTACTTACAATCACTAGATTCAGATAATTGACAATTTGGTACCACAATAGCTTAATAGACAGGGGCTATACAATCATTGGATTACTGGGAAAATTATTACAAGAACATTTGAAACCGCTTTCTAGACGCTCCAAATGATGAGATGACACCACATTCATTCCATACATCTTGGCAAATGATATCAAATAACTCAATCACTCCTCCAAAGCAATAGTACCCCAGAAACCATAGACATTATGGACAAAGCAAACTGCAAATAACTCCCACCCTGAGGTGATATAAACATTTCGACCAGCACGAGACAAGAATTCCATAGCCATCAACAACCTATATATGAGACTACCACCATCAACTTTCACATATTGTCTTGTCACCTTACGCCTAGCTATCATCCTAAACCGTGACCCCAAGACAGGTCTCATTTGAAATCCTATAACATTCTTTATCATATCTTTCCACTTGTTCAACCTCATTCTAGCCCTTAATTTCCCCAATTTCCCTAGTCGTTTTTTCTTCTTAACCCTCCGTTGTTTAACCTTCGCAGAAAGTTTCTTCTCAAATTCCATCCTCTTTACTTTGCATTGCTCACTCAAAACCAACCTTCCCAATGCAAGAGTGAAAGACAACAAAGTGGGAGTATCAACTAGGCGCAAAAGACGATGAAGATGTAGAATTTTTTTCCTACTTAACTTATTTTTCCTCATCCATATCGGACGACTAAGCTCTTGAGTAACCAAAGCTTGAGAATCAGCATTATTGCTACTCAATTTACTAATAATCATCGTTTGCGTAGGATTCACCACTGTAATTGGAACAAATAGAGACCATACGTAGTCCAGCATTAATATACGATCTACAATTTTAATTTTCAAGCAACATAATTCCAATAGGTAATGGATAGATCCGGGACCACACAACTTTCTGTGGTCCTTCCAAATATTCACAACAAAATTATCAAATTTTCACAACAAAATAATCAAATGTTCACAACAAACAGAATTATCAAATGTTCACAACTGAATTATCAAATGTTCATCAACATCACACTATCAAATGTTCACAACAAAATTATCAAATGTTCACAATAAAATTATCAAATATTTATCAACATTAAACTATCAAATGTTCATAACAAAATTATCAAATGTTCATCAACATCAAACTATCAAATTTTCACAACAAAATTTTCACTTGTTCAACAACATCAAACTATCAAATATTCACAAAAAAAAATGTTCGTCAGCATTAAACAATCAAAGGTTCACAACAAAGTTATCAAATGTTGACAATAGAACTATCAAATGTTTTCACAACAAAATTACAAAATATTCACAACAAAATTACCAAATGTTCACAACATACATCATTTAGACCGGGTCCAGCCAGCTGCATGGTCCTGGGTCCAACCAATAATTTGCGGCGTAATTCATACCCAAAAAAACAGAATTTCGAGGAAATGATTAAAGATTAGATTACCTCTTTCTACAAACTTGATTCTACCTACAACTTTCTGCTTCCTAACCATCTTCAATCTTCTGATCTTCTCCCACACTGAAAGAAATCATTCAAGAAAAAACGAAGAAATCATTCAAGAATTCATATATATGGGATCTTGTTTATTTCGTCTCGGAGCGTAATTTCCAAATATATAGTTTTCATAACTTTTTTGTTATGTATAATTGGAGATATTAATATTTAAAGTTATGTCTCAGAAAATATAAAAAACAAATTGAGTGATTAAATGTAGACAGAGGGAGTATAATTCTACATATTTTCTTATCAAACAACGTCACGGTCAAATAATGTGTAATAAGTTAAAAGGGAAAACTAATTCTAGAAAAATCCAATTAAGTTCAGCAGTTCAAGTTTAGTTCAGCTTAGCTGCTGACGAATCTACATTTTAGTTTAATTCATTAACATTTTCTTGTTTTTCCTTGACATTTCTATGATCTGACGGTCAGACGGTCTAAACAAGAGAACTATTATATTAAAATTTGTCTTACAATATGCAAATAATTAATTAAGTGTTTATAAAAATTTGGTGTTATAGGATTATACACCAAGTCATGAAGGAGTTGCCTCAAAAACATGCTGGGAAGTGGAGCAGTTAGAGTACAGTCAGCAATGTGATGTAACTAAGCTGATTAATAGATGAATTATAGTTTTATTTTATGAGCTTTTAGATTATTCTAGCAAAAGACTGATGATGAAGCAAGACTAATTTCATAGGCTAAGAATATTACTTGCAGGAGTTTCTGTTTTTTTTTTTTTTCCTGTAAATTATCACTGCAAACAATTTCACCAACAATTTGAATTTTTTTTTCTGTTCTTGAAATTGTAACTGTCAAAATGTAGTGAACAAAACAAATTAATCCCCCCTAATTTTTGTGACATTATATGTATAAATCCTCTGTTTTTTTTTTTTTTTTTTTTGGTTCTCTTTCTTTTTATTGTATTGACTCATTTTGCATATTCTTCCTTCCTTTTGCCTTTTGTGAGAGAAATTAGTGCTTTTATTAGATTCTTCACAATTTATATTTTTTTGGACTTTTTAAAAACAATAACTATTGATTATCTCATACTTATCCCAACTTTAAGGGATATTTTACCAAAAAAAAAAAAAAAAAATCCCAACTATAATAAAAACATTTTTCAATTGGAATTGTTTTTAGAAGAAAGTAAGTCAATGTTGGGAGTGCTTGGAACACCTCTAAAATTGGCATTGGTTTGAAATAATTAATACTATCTCTGTATCACACTATTCGTAACTTTTACCATTTTAGGTTATAACACAATACTTGCAACAAATCCTATTTTACTATATTTAGTATAAAAATTACCCATGTGTTGCTTTTTTTTTATTATTATTATTATTTCTTAACCTTACTTTTGTTGTGGGTCCAATTAATTATTCATTTTTCACTCTATCTCTCTCTTTAAATCCATTTTTTTGCCTAATAGTCTGTATCATCTACTTATGTAGCGAATATTGTGATACGGAGGTAGTAATTAGAATTGTTTTTTTAAAGACCAACAATAGTTGAGACTATTTTATCAATTTTTCCTTAGGCACTTAGCTTTTGAGAAAATTTGATAATAACACTCTTAACTACTTCCTCTGTAAATGAATCTTTGCAACAGATCCCCTAGCACAGACTTCAAAAATAATTTTGTATGTATATTTAAATTGGTAGATTAGTAAAAGTAGGAGGGAGAAATAAAATGAAGTGGTCTTAAGGAAAGTTGGTGTTTTATTGGTATTTTGTTGGTAGATTAGTAGAAGTAGGAGAGAGAAATAAGTAAAAACTTACCAAATAAGGAAAACTGGTATTTTGTTGCAAAAATTTAAAAAATCCCAAAACAGCAAATGTTGTAAGAATTCATTACGGCTGGAATATTTTAAGTACCATGTACAAACTTTGCTTATAATTTTACAATTATATAATTAGAGATATAAATAATTAGGTCCGAGCAATGGTTCCGGGCACCCACCCACTGAATCGGACCCGGTTAGGAATCGGCGGGTAATTACCCAGACCCGGTTCAACTGGGTCTGGTTCCAGATCCAAAAGTTACTACCCGGTCCCAACTGGTTCTGGTTCCGGTTCCAAAAATTTTGGATCGGTTGTTTGTAATGGTTGAATTAGGTTTTATACTTTTATCCAATGGTAAATAGTAAAGTACTGAAGTGACTACTGACTAAACCAAATATAATAAGCCTAATTTTTTTTTTCATTCAAAATTTGTATGTTTATGTAAACTTGTATGTAATTTGTGTAAACTTGTTTTTATGACTTTATGTAAAATTGTATGTTTTATCTTAAAATTGTAAACTTGTGTTTAAGGAAACTATCTTTGTGGCCATTAACCCGATTTGTTATTTAAATTTAAGAAATTGAACAAAATACCCATCTATTAAAGAAAAACGGGTACCCGATATTGGAACCGGTACCCGACGGTTTCGGTTCCAAAAACCTATTGCCCGGTTAGAGCGGTTCGGGTTCCGGTTCAAGATATTTCAGACCCGTTGGTTCCGGTTCCGGGTCCGGTTCCATATACAAAGACCGGGTACCCGATTTTACTCACCACTATAAATAATTACAACACGAAAAAGTAGGGGGGAATAAATTTTTGTTTTTTTTTTTTTTTGTTGGTAGAAACATTTAGGGTGTGTTCTTTTCACCTTAAAAAAATAAGTTTCAGGTTTAATAAGTTCCAATAAGTTATATCAGGTCTAATAAGTTCAATAAGGTCTAATAAGTTGTAATAAGGTCCAATAAGTTCTAATAAGTTCCAATAAGGTCTAATAAGTTGCAATAAAGTCCAATAAGTTCCAATAAGGTCTAATAAGTTCCAATAAGGTTTAATAAGTTCAAATCAGGTCTAATAAGTTCTAATAAGTTCCAATCAGGTCTAATAAGTTCAAATCAGGTCTAGATTATTATTTTTAATTATTGATCAAATAAAATTAATTAAATTAATAATTAACTTAAAGCACTCTTACACAACATAAACCAATTTTATTTTATCATTCTTGTTTTATAATTTTTTAAGAGAAACCAATCAGAGTTAGATTGAATAAAACTATTTTTTTATATTATAAAATAAAACTTATTTTTTATTTTGGGTTTGATTTAATTTTGGTCCAAATTAAACTTTACCCATCCTCCATATTATTATTACTAATTTTGGTCCAAATTAAACTCTACCCATCCTCCTTATTATTATTATTATTATTCAATCCGTTCTAGTTTGTTAATTTTACTACAAGTGAATTAAAAAAAATTAAATATGTAGATAAGTTGTTATTGGAATTGATAATATTAATTAATAATGGGTTTGAAAAAAGATATACGAAGTACTAATTATTATTACCTTCTTGAACCTAATTCAACAATAAAAAAACATAGGTTCAAATGTATAGAATATTATCATCATCATCATCATCATCATCATCATCATTATTATTATTATTATTATTATTATTATTATTATTATTATTATTATTATTATTATTATTATTATTATTATTATTATTATTAATTTATTTTATTCAATCATATAAAATACGTTCCAATAAGGTCTAATAAGTTCTAATAAGGCCTAATAAGTTCCAATAAGGTCTAATAAGGTCCAATAAGGCCTAATAAGTTCCAATAAGGTCTAATAAGTTCCAATAAGGTCTAATAAGTTCCAATAAGGTCTAATAAGGTCGAATAAGATCTAATAAGTTAAATAAGGTCTAATAAGTTAAATCAGGTCTAATAAGTTCAGATAAATTCAGATAAGTTCAGTTCAGATAAGTTCAGGTCTAATAAGTTGAAGAGAACGCACCCTAAACAAAACATTTATTTTAACTTTTAAATTGTAATATATCAAATTATAGAGCATCTTTATCCTCAAATTATACTCCTTATTTAATCTTAATTAAGTTTCTCATTAATATTACCAAAGACTGAATGAGTGGGAAAAATAATAATACAATGTTGAAAAAATCGTGTGTACATCGAATATACATTAAATTAATGTACAACAAGTTGAATTTATTCTAAAAAGATTGACAGTTACCTATGACAAAAAGTGTAATTCATCAAGAAGAAAATTTAATTTTGCCCACCGAATAAATTACAAACTACTAATAAATATTAATATGTAGCGGAATACAAATGCAATAACAATTATAGTTTGATTGTCTATTAGTAGGATTACCCAGCTGGCAAATGTATTCATCTCTCTTTTATCAAGAGGTGGTTGATACACTACTAGATAAAAGAGTAGTTGCAACGCCTTATTGTAACGGGCTAGCCTATTACGACAGTTTTAGCAACAGTTTCAGAAAAACCGTTGCAATAAATAGGAAATGGCAACGGACTCTACCTATTAGAGTGGTGTTTAGACTTTTAGCAACAAGGATATACAATAACCGTTGCCAAGGGCCACACATTTTCTCGGGCCCATTTCTGAGCAACAACTTCAAATTGCTGTAACTTTCTTTGTTTTAGGTTGAAAACCATCAGGGCGTCATATACGTCGTGTGCAGGGCCACAACTTGCATGGAGAAAAGGAAAAAAATTCATACGAATAATCCCAACTATTGGAAGCCTTTCAATATTAACCTCAACTATCAGTTACTACAATATAATTCAAACAATGAGGTTGTTTTATGATATTACGTAACACTCCGTCCTTTCAAGCAGAGGATTCAAACAGAAGATAGAGCACAGGACGGTAGTGCGACTAAGTTCTGAGTCAATTAACGTTAAAGAAGAGAATAAGGTCAACTAATAAAACCCAATAAGTTCACAATTCTAGGAAATGCAACCCAAAAATGGGTTAAACAAACCCAACTACAATAATCCGGAAATAAATATAAACCACAAGTCCAACCCAGAGGTATAACCACCTCTACATAATTCCAGGAATCAAATCTACTTAAAAAAAATTATTAAGTTTAGAGTCCATCCACACCATACAAATCCAGGATGGCTAAGCTAACGGGAAGAACCCTAATACTTAACCTCACACACCCTGCTCAAACCGTTATAATCCTGCAGTCATTCAGCATCTGAAAAAATGATAACAATTCCACAGGCGGTGGTGAGTAACTAACAATTCTCCCCAACATAGAAAGCACAAGCTTAGAACCACATATTAGGCAACCAAATTAATATTATCAAGCAACAGAACACAACAACACTATTTGATTTTAAGCAACCATTACTTACAACAAATTCGTCCATGGCCCACCTACATATTCTGTTTAGTACAACACTAACACCACAACCAACATAGTCTTCGACCAAAGGTGAGATAGTCAAACAACATCTAAAAAGACGAGTAAACCACAAATAATAGAACCCAATCACAAATAAGAAATATAAATGTAATTATTTTCAGCTACGCAGCTTAACATACGTGATTGAAGACAAAACGACCGCTAGTGGTATCCCGCAGTACCATTTCCTAAGATTTGTTAGGTAGATGCTGAAAATATGGCCTTACACTACCAGCGATAAACACGAACGATTGTGATTGTTGATGGAACGATCGCTAGTGATATCCCGCAATACAATTTCCTAAGGTTTGTTAGGTAAATGCCCAAAATATGGACTTACACTACCAACGATCAACACGCAGTTGATGTGTCTAAGATGGCCAAACTCCCGGTGCCGGACAGATGCCCAAAATATGGACTTGCACCTCCAGACCTCCCGGATGACAACAATTAACTGAGGTAAATAAATAATGTTCTTGGATCGCACAGTCCAAGTAACTAAAACTGATCTAACCATTGAGTCCCGAAGCCCAATGGCTCCAACTAATTAACAATTAAAAATAACTCAAAATGTACATGAACTATGGATAATAAATTATATCGTCGCTATTGACAACATTCCAATTCCTTTGTTTACAATCAACGAGGGTAAATAAATTCCAATATTTACCCATAACTATCACATGTCCAATCACTTAATGTAGAATTCATAACACAATAGTTTACACCCTCAAAACCACAAAAATCAAATTTAAAATGCTATATAACCCACACAAAAATTTCATGGAACAAATTATGCAACAATTCTCTAAACAATTATCATAATAAATAAATTAAGTATAAAATTCCAAAATAATCATTCATGAAATTTTAACACCAAAATAAACTAAAAATAACTTCTGCTTATGCTCCAAAATACATGAAAATCAGAATAAAAATAATTACGTAATTTCATGCTAAATCCAAATTTTAAGGCAAAAATAACACAAATTATTCTAGTTTGTTTGAACAATTTTCTTACATGATTTTAACCCAAATTCTATCATTCTAAACTATGTGGTTTCTAGATTGAAGACAATGTTAGTTACTTTGACAAATAGTTGAGAAAAAAATCCACAAGAATTAGGCCAAAACGCTCCAAAATCACCAAAAACAATGCCCAATCAATACTCTTATACTAAATAATTAAAACGTTAACTTAGCTGTTGAAGCGTGATCCGAACGAATGAGAAGAATTGTCGCGTCGTGAAAGACCACTATCCTAAAAGATAATTCCGCGCTACTCGGTGCAGTAGACGTTCAGCGGTTGCCCTCCAGGATTAGCATGGTTTTTCCAGCTCTACTAATAATTGGGATTATTCTTATAGATTTTATTTATTTATTTATTATTTAAAAAAAAGAAGGGATGGTATCCGACAATGTTAATTTTATTTATACCGCCAAAATGAAGCAAAAGTGTTACGCGCGCCTAAGCCTAACTCTATCTCGTCAAATTTAAGTATTTAAGCACGCAGATATATAATATATACAAATTCAACATACATACAGTCATCGAAAATTCTTCATAAACCCGGCCTAGTAACGTACTTCTTTGGCCACTATCAATTTATTTCCTTCCTCTGATCGTTCTTTACCATCTGATTAAATTCTTCATTCGTCAATAATTCAGGTTTCTTTTTCTTCTTTTTTTTTGAATTTAATCTTTGCAATGATTATATGCTGTAGAATTCTCAAGATTCACATTTTGTTTTATTTGGTTTCTTAATTAATTTCAAGTTTTTACATTTTGTTTCTTGAATAATGAATGATTATTTCTTTCAGGGCGTGTGCGTGTGCGTGTGCGTGTGCGTGGGAGAACATCAGAAGATTGAAGATGGTTAGGAAGCGGAAAGGTTTTGGTAGAATCAAGTTTCTAGAACAAACAGGTAATCTAATCTTTAATCATTTCCTCCTATATAATTAATTCTCTTGTTTTTTTGGGTATGAATTATATATGCCGCAAATTATTGGCTGGACCTGGGACCATGTAGCTAGCTGGTCCCGGCCTAAATGATGTATGTTGTCAATATTTGTTAATTTTGTTGTGAACATTTTGTAATTTTGTTGAGAAAACATTTGATAGTTTTGTTGTCAATATTTGATAATTTTGTTGTCAACCTTTGATTGTTTAATGTTGGTGAACATTTTTTTTGTGTGAATATTTGATAGTTTGATGTTGATGAACAAGTGGTAATTTTGTTGTGAAAATTTGATAGTTTGATGTTGATGAATATTTGATAAATTTGTTGCGAACATTTGATAGTTTGATGTTGATGAATATTTGATAATTTTATTGTGAACATTTGATAATCTTGTTGTGAACATTTGATAGTGTGATGTTGATGAACATTTGATAATTCCGTTGTGAACATTTGATAATTCTGTTCGTTGTGAACATTTGATAATTTTGTTGTAAACATTTGGTAATTTTGTTGTGAATATTTGGAGGGACCACATAAAGTTGTGTGGTCCCGGGTCCATCCATAACCTATTGAAATTATGCTGGTTGAAAATTAAAATTGTAGATCGTATATTAATGCTCGATTATGTACGGTCTCTATTTGGTCCAATTACAGTGGTGAATCCTACGCAGACGATGGTTATTAGTAAATTGAGTAGCAATAATGCTGATTCTCAAGCTTTGGTTACTCATGAGCTTAGTCGTCCGATATGGATGAGGAAAAATAAGTTAAATAGGAAAAAATTCTACACCTTCACTGTCTTTTGCGCCTAGTTGATACTCCCACTTTGTTGTCTTTCGCTGTTGCATTGGGAAGGTTGGTTTTGAGTGAGCAATGCAAAGCAGAGAGGATGAAATTTGAGAAGAAACTTTCTGTGAAGATTAAACAACGGAGGGTTAAGAAGAAAAAACGCCTAGGAAAACCGGGGAAATTAAGGGCTAGAATTAGGTTGAACAATTGGAAGGATAGGATAAAGATTGTTATAGGGTTTCAAATGAGACATGTCTTGGGGTCACGGTTTAGGATGATAGTTAGGCGTAAGGTGACAAGACAATATGTGAAAGTTGATGTTGGTAGTCTCATGTATAGGTTGTTGATGGCTACGGAGTTCCTGTCTCGTGCTGGTCGAAATGTTTATATCACCTCAAAGTGGGAGTTATCTGCAATTCGCTTTGTCCATTATGTCTATGGTTTGTGGGGTACTATTGCTTTTGAAGAGGGAGTGAGTTATTTGATATTGTCTGCCAAGATGTATGGAATGTATGTGGTGCCATCTCATCATTTGGAGCGTCTAGAAAGTGGTTTCAAATGTTCTTGCAATAATTTTCCCTGTAATCCAATGATTGTATAGTTATTGGTTTACTTTCCATTCGTCTGAATCTGGTGGTTGACATAATGGTGTTGAGGCACAAATTTGGTGATAGTAAGTACTAGTATACTAGTATACTAGTTATATATGTGTATGGTTGAAAAAATTAGAAATAACCCCCAAACCTTTTCACATTTTTAGTAATTAGTCCCTTTATTTTTTTTAAAAAATTTTACCCCCAAACTTTCCCCTCCGTTGTCCAAATCACCCCCAAATTAAAATATTCCGTTAAATTTAACGGAATATTACTTTTGATTTGTTCATTAACAACTCCAAAACATAATTAACACAATAATATGGTTTATTTATACACTAACATGGTTTATTAATACACGAACATAATTAACGCAATCTCCATCTTCTTTCTCTCTCCTCTTGCCACCCCTTGCCACTACCACCACCACCTTCATTTTCTTTCTCTCTCCTTTGATCACCCCTTGCCACCACCAAAACCATGAACTCCATTTTCTTTCTCTCTCCTCTAACCACCCCCTTGCCATCACCACCACCACCTCCACCTCCATTTTCTTTCTCTCTCCTTTGACCACCCCCTGCCACCACCAACACCATCAGCTCCATCAGCTTTACCCTCGTTCCAACCTCCTTCAATCAAATTTAGTAAGTTTTGAGAGGGTCAGAGGAGCGAGAAAGAAGTTGAATTGGAAGAGGAGGGTGATGAAGTAGTGGTGTTTGTTGTGGTCAAAAGAGAGATAAATGGTGGTGGTAGTAGTTTGGGATGATGAAATGAAGAAGATGATGATGAAAGAATAATTAGGGAGAAAGGAGAGGGTTTAATTAGTAAAAAAATGGGTCCCACCGTTAGATTATAACAGATTTTTGTGATTTGGGGGTGATTTGGATAACGGAGGGAAAAGTTTGGGGGTTAAATTAAAAAAAATAATTTAAAGGGGGTAATTACAAAAAACGTGAAAAGATTTGGGGTTATTTCTAATTCAGGTCACATTATACATGATGTTTGGTTACTTCACATTATACATTATTGTTAGATAAAGACCTGAATTTTATATATATGAATGTGACTAAAATGAAGTAACCAAACATCTATTTTTCAATGCTCCAATATGAAAACAGGTATAAATGTAGAAACATACACATATATAACTAGTATACCAGTATGTACAATCACCATATTCAGATAATTGACAATTTGGTACCACAGTAGCTTAATCGACAGGGGCTATACAATCATTGGATTACCGGGAAAATTATTGCAAGAACATTTGAAATCGCTTTCTAGAAGCTCCAATTGATGAGATGACACCACATTCATTCCATACATCTTGGCAAATGATATCAAATAACTCAATCCCTCTTCAAAAGCAATAGTACCCCAAAAACCATAGACATAACAGACAAAACAAACTGCAAATAACTCCCACTCTTAGGTGATATAAACATTTCGACCTGCATGAGACAGGAATTCCATAGCCATCAACAACCTATACATGAGACTACCACCATCAACTTTCACATATTGTCTTGTCACCTTACGCCTAACTATCATCCTAAACCGTGACTCCAAGACATGTCTCATTTGAAACCCTATAACAATCTTTATCCTATCCTTCCACTTGTTCAACCTCATTCTAGCCCTTAATTTCCTCGGTTTCCCTAGTCGTTTTTTCTTCTTAACCCTCCGTTGTTTAATCTTCGCAGAAAGTTTCTTCTCAAATTTCACCATCTCTGCTTTGCATTGCTCACTCAAAACCAACCTTCCCAATGCAAGAGTGAAAGACAACAAAGTGGGAGTATCAACAAGGCGCAAAAGACGATGAAGGTGTAGATTTTTTTTCCTACTTAACTTATTTTTCCTCATCCATATCGGACGACTAAGCTCTTGAGTAACCAAAGATTGAGAATCAGCATTATTGCTACTCAATTTACTAATAACCATCATTTGCGTAGGATTCACCACTGTAATTGGAACAAATAGAGATTGTACGTAATCCAGCATTAATATACGATCTACAATTTTAATTTTCAAGCAACATAATTCCAATAGGTAATGGATGGACCTGGGACCACACAATTTTTTGTGGTCCTTCCAAATATTCATAACAAAATTACTAAATGTTCACAACAAAACTATCAAATGTTCACAACAAACAGAATTATCAAATGTTCACAACGGAATTATCAAATGTTCATCAACATCACACTATCAAATGTTCACAACAAAATTATCAAATGTTTACAATAAAATTATCAAATATTCATCAACATTAAATTATCAAATGTTCACAACAAAATTATCAAATGTTCATCAACATCAAACTATCAAATTTTCACAACAAAATTTTCACTTGTTCATCAACATCAAACTATCAAATATTCACAAAAAAAAAAAAATATTCGCCAGCATTAAACAATAAAAGGTTCACAACAAAATTATCAAATGTTGGCAACAAAACTATCAAATGTTTTCACAACAAAATTACAAAATATTCACAATAAAATTACCAAATGTTCACAACATACATCATTTAGACCGGGTCCATCCAGCTGCATGGTCCTGAGTCCAACCAATAATTTGCGGCGTAATTCATACCCAAAAAAACGGAATTACGAGGAAATGATTAAAGATTAGATTACCTCTTTCTACAAACTTGATTCTACCTATAACTTTCTGCTTCCTAACCATCTTCAATCTTCTGATCTTCTCCCACACTGAAAGAAATCATTCAAGAAAAAAAAAAAAAAGAATCGTAAGGACACTATTTACACTGTCTTGTCACTAGGAATTGACATACTACCTCCGTCCACAATTATTTGCTTCAAATTGATTTTGGCACTACTTACATTGTTACTTTGACATTGTTTAATTTGATATAGGTTATGAAAAATATAGTCATATGAGATCTTGTTTAATTCGTCTCGGAGAGTACTTTCCAAATATATAATTTTTATAACTTTTTTGTTATATATAATTGGAGATATTGATATTTAAAGTTATGTCTCAGAAGATATGAAAAAACAAATTGAATGATTAAATGTAGACAGAGGGAGTATAATTCTACATATTTTCTTATCAAACAACGTCACGGTCAAATAATGTGTAATAAGTTAAAAGGGAAAACCAATTCTAGAAAAATCCAATTAAGTTTAGTTCAACTTAGCTGGTGACGAATCTACATTTTATTTTAATTCCTTAACATTTTCTTGTTTTTCATTAACTTTTCTAGGATCTGACGGTCAGACGGTCTAAACAAGAGAACTATTATATTAAAATTTGTCTTACAATATGCAAATAATTAATTAACTGTTTATAAAAATTTGGTGTTATAGGATTATACACCAAGTCATGAAGGAATTATAGTTTTATTTTATGAGCTTTTAGATTCTAGCAAAAGACTGATGAAATATCAAGATTAAGAGGAGGAAGACTAATTTCATAGGCTAAAAATATCACTTGCAGGAGTTTCTTTCTTCTTCTTTTTTTTCTTGTAAATTATCACTGCAAACAATTTCATCAACAATTTGAATTTTTTTCAGTTCTTGAAGTTGTAACTGTCAAAATGTAGTGAACAAAACAAATTAATCCCCTCTAATTTTTGTGACATTATCTGTATAAATCCTCTGTTTTTTTTTTGGGTTCTCTTTCTTTATTGTATTGACCCGGTTCTTATTAGATTCTTCTTAATTTATACTTTTTGGACTTTTTAAAAACAATCACAACTATTGAATATCTCATACTTATCCCAACAATAAGGGGATATTTTACAAAAAAAATAAAAATCCGAACTATAATACGTCTTGTAAAAACATTCTTCAATTGGAATTGTTTTTAGAAGAAAGCAAGTCAATGTTGGGAGTGCTTGGAACACCTCTAAAATTGGCACTGTTGTGAAATAATTAATACTACCTCTTTATCACACTACTCGCAACTTTTATCATTTTAGGTTGTAACACAATACTTGCAACAAATATTATTTTACTATATTTAGTATATAAATTACCCATGTGTTGCTTTTTTATTATTTTTTAACTTTACTTTTGTTGTGGGTCCAATTAATCATTCATTTTTCACTCTATCTCTCTCCTTAAATCCATTTTTTGCCTAATAGTTTGTATCATCTATTTATGTAGCGAATATTGCGATACAAAGGTAGTAATTAGAATTGTTTTTTTAAAGACCAACAATAGTTGAGACTATTTTATCAATTTTTCCTTAGGCACTTAGCTTTTGAGAAAATTTGATAATAACAATCTTAACTACTTCCTCCGTAAATGAATCTTTGCAACAGATTTCCTAGCACAGACTCCAAAAATAATTTTGTAAGTATATTTAAATTGGTAGATTAGTAAAAGTAAGAGGGAGAAATAAAATGAAGTGGTCCTAAGGAAATTTGGTGTTTTGTTGGTATTTTGTTGGTAGATTAGTAGAAGTAGGAGAGAGAAATAAGTAAAAACTTACCAAATAAGGAAAGTTTGTATTTTGTTGCAAGAATTCAAAAAATCCCAAAGTAGCAAATGTTGTAAGAATTCATTACGTATGGAATATTTTAAGTACCATGTACAAACTTTACTTATAATTTTACAATTATATAATTGGAGATATAAATAATTACAAGTTACAACACGAAAAAGTAGGGGGGAATAAAAAAAATTTTTTTTTTTTTGCATCCACTTAGGCAATAAGCTTTTGCATTGCTAGGTGATTACTTGAATAGAAATTGGAAATATTAAGGTTTATCATTTTAAAACAAACATCAACAACCTTTTCTTCTTAGGATGACCACTATTTTTTGTTGGTAGAAACATTTAATTTACCTTTAAACAAAACATTTATTTTAACTTGTAATATATCAAATTATAGAGCATCTTTATCCTCAAATTATACTCCTTATTTAATCTAAATTAAGTTTCTCATTAATATTACCAAAGACTGAATGAGTGGGAAAAATAATAATACAATGTTGAAAAAATCATGTGTACATCGAATATACATTAAATTAATGTACAACAAGTTGAATATATTCTAAAAATGTTCACAGTTAACTATGACAAAAAGTGAGACTTCATCAAGAAGAAAATTTAATTTTGCCCACAGAATAAATTACAAACTACTCCCTCCGTAACGAATTACTAGCAACAATTTTCATTTTTAGGTGTAACAAAATACTTGCAACAATTTTTTCCAATTTCATTTTATTCTTTTTTTGGCAAAAAAAAACAACACAATACCCCACTTACTTTTCTCTTTCTTACTTTTCTCTCTCTTACTTTTATCATCATACCACATAATATCCCATTTATTTTTCCTTCTCGTATTTTTCTCTCTCTTACTTTTATCATTATACCACCTAATACCACAATTAACCTATTTTATCTAGGAGTCCGTGCTAGTCCAAATGTTGCTACTAATTCGTTACGGAGGGAGTACTAATAAATATTAATATGTAGCGGAAAACAAATGCAATAACAATTATATTTTGATTGTCTATTAGTAGGATTACTCAGCTGGCAAATGTATTGAAATAATTAATAATTAGAATTGCTTTTTTAAAGACCAACAATAGCTGGGACTATGTTATCAATTTTTCCTTAGGCACTTAGTTTATTAGAAAATTTTATGATAACAACCCTAACTACTTCCTCCGTTGACGAATTCTTGCAACAAATTCCTTTAGCACGGACTCTAAAAATAATTTTGTAAATATGTTTAAATTGGTAGATTAGTAAGAGTAGGAGAGAGAAATAAGATGAAGTGGTGCCCCTTAAGTAAAGTTGGTGTTTTATTGCTATTTTGTTAGTAAGAGTAGGAGAGAGAAATAAGTAAAAATTCACCAAACAACGAAAGTTGGTATTTTGTTGCAAGAATTCAAAATATCCCAAAATAGAAAATGTTGTAAGAACTTATTTACGGATGAAGTATTTTAAGTACAATGTACGGGTACAAACTTTACTTATAATTTTACAATTATATAATTGGAGATATAAATATACTCTGTATATATATTTTTTCCCACTCACTTAGGCAATAAGATTTTGCATTGCTAGGTGTCGATTACTTGAATAGAAATTGGAAATGTTAAGGTTTGTCCTTTTAAAACAAACTTCACCAACCTTTTCTTATTAGGATGGCCGAGTGTGACCACTATTTTTGATTGGTAGAAACATTTAGTTTACCTTTCAAAAAAAAATTATTTTAACTTGTAATATATCAAATTATAGAGCATCTTTATCCTCAAATTATACTTCTTATTTAATCTTAATTAAGTTTCTCATTAATATTAGGAAAGACTGAATGTGTGGGAAATTAAAAATAATAATACAATGTTGAATAAATCTTGTGCACATCGAATATACATTAAACTAGCATAGTATTCGTGCGATGCACGACTTGGAAATCTTAATATTAACTTTGTAAATAGTAATGTTAGGATTTGTATAATTCATTTCCTGATATAATGACTTTAACATCATATTAAAATTTTAACTTTATATATAGCAACCCGTATTAATATTCTCGTAGTTTTTTTTTTTAATTAAAAAAACCCATACAAAACAATGAGTGATCTTTATACAAAATCTTGACTAACCCCAATACTGAACATTAAGTAACCATTACACTAACACTCGGTAATTCATATATATAGTACATATATAATAAATTGTTTAGTAATTTTTTGGTTGATATTCAATTCGATAATTGTTATGCTTAATATAATTTAAAAATCAAGATCAATGCATAAAAAATAAATAAAATATTATTAATTTAATTCTTCAAATTATTGTATTATAATGGATAAGAATTAAAAAAATTGTGGCAGAAGTCAACAAAAACAACAACAAAAAATATTGTATAAGGTGATACATTATATTTCATATAAAATTGTTAAATTTAAGGTAATATGTATGAAAAAATTTGGGAGTGAATTCAAACAATTTTAGAAAAAAAAAATTTAACCCGCAATTATCTTTATCAAACCTAGGCTAGTTATTATTTTTAAAGGATAGTTTTAATAAAAGAGAATTAATAAAAATACTTTTATATGTTATGAGTATTTTTTTGATATAAATATCTTATTAAAAGAAAAATTCACGGATTAAAAATCTAAAACATGAATTTTTAGATTATAATAGTTTTTTTCCTAAATACTTCTATTTTAGTATATGTTTATATATGGATCAATTATGTTATAGAATTGTTCTAATTAAACATATAGCAATAATATAGATTCTCCATAAAAAATATATATAGATTCAATTTTAGAAATTTATTTTCTCGTTTTATCACAACTATTGGCCTGGGGGGAAATTATAATATACAAAATTAAAATATAATCAAAATTATAATACACTCAAAAAATTATAATACACTCAAAATTAAAATATACAGAATAACTACATTAAGCTAAAACTTTTTTATCACAACTGTTGGGGGGAAATAAAACTAAAATGTACATTTTTTTGTTGATTTTATAATTAATATAATCCTAAAAAAATTGATAAGTTATTATAGAGATTCTTCAAATTATATAAAAAGTCATATTATGCATGTTAAAATAATAAATCAATAATGATACTCATTTCCCCCCAAAAAAAGTTGCGAAATTTTTATTATGAGAATATGTATAAGCAATAAATGAATAATATATCGAAAGTAATTTTTGATCATAAAAATATATAGGAAATTAATATATGATAAAAACTAAATTACTTATAATAAAAAAATTGTAATATATGGATAAGAATAAAAAAAATTGTGGCAGAAGTCAACGAAATCAACAAAAAAAAAAATTGTATAAGGTGATATATTATATTTAATATAAATTTTTTAAATTTAAGGTAACATGTATGAACAAAAAAATATTCTTGAATGATTTCTTTCAGTGTGGGAGAAGATCAGAAGATTGAAGATGGTTAGGAAGCAGAAAGTTATAGGTAGAATCAAGTTTGTAGAAAGAGGTAATCTAATCTTTAATCATTTCCTCGTAATTCCGTTTTTTTGGGCATGAATTACGCCGCAAATTATTGGTTGGACTCAGGACCATGCAGCTGGATGGACCCGGTCTAAATGATGTATGTTGTGAACATTTGGTAATTTTATTGTGAATATTTTGTAATTTTGTTGTGAAAACATTTGATAGTTTTGTTGCCAACATTTGATAATTTTGTTGTGAACCTTTTATTGTTTAATGCTGGCGAATATTTTTCTTTTTTTGTGAATATTTGATAGTTTGATGTTGATGAACAAGTGAAAATTTTGTTGTGAAAATTTGATAGTTTGATGTTGATGAACATTTGATAATTTTGTTGTGAACATTTGATAGTTTAATGTTGATGAATATTTGATAATTTTATTGTAAACATTTGATAATTTTGTTGTGAACATTTGATAGTGTGATGTTGATGAACATTTGATAATTCCGTTGTGAACATTTGATAATTCTGTTTGTTGTGAACATTTGATAGTTTTGTTGTGAACATTTAGTAATTTTGTTATGAATATTTGGAAGGACCACAAAAAATTGTGTGGTCCCAGGTCCATCCATTACCTATTGGAATTATGTTGCCTGAAAATTAAAATTGTAGATCGTATATTAATGCTGGATTACGTACAATCTCTATTTGTTCCAATTACAGTGGTGAATCCTACGCAAATGATGGTTATTAGTAAATTGAGTAGCAATAATGCTGATTCTCAATCTTTGGTTACTCAAGAGCTTAGTCGTCCGATATGGATGAGGAAAAATAAGTTAAGTAGGAAAAAAAAATCTACACCTTCATCGTCTTTTGCGCCTTGTTGATACTCCCACTTTGTTGTCTTTCACTCTTGCATTGGGAAGGTTGGTTTTGAGTGAGCAATGCAAAGCAGAGATGGTGAAATTTGAGAAGAAACTTTCTGCGAAGATTAAACAACGGAGGGTTAAGAAGAAAAAACGACTAGGGAAACCGAGGAAATTAAGGGCTAGAATGAGGTTGAACAAGTGGAAGGATAGGATAAAGATTGTTATAGGGTTTCAAATGAGACATGTCTTGGAGTCACGGTTTAGGATGATAGTTAGGCGTAAGGTGACAAGACAATATGTGAAAGTTGATGGTGGTAGTCTCATGTATAGGTTGTTGATGGCTATGGAATTCCTGTCTCATGCAAGTCGAAATGTTTATATCACCTAAGAGTGGGAGTTATTTGCAGTTTGTTTTGTCTGTTATGTCTATGGTTTTTGGGGTACTATTGCTTTTGAAGAGGGATTGAGTTATTTGATATCATTTGCCAAGATGTATGGAATGAATGTGGTGTCATCTCATCAATTGGAGCTTCTAGAAAGCGATTTCAAATGTTCTTGCAATAATTTTCCCTGTAATCCAATGATTGTATAGCCCCTGTCGATTAAGCTACTGTGGTACCAAATTGTCAATTATCTGAATCTGGTGATTGTACATACTGGTATACTAGTTATATATGTGTATGTTTCTACATTTATACCTGTTTTCATATTGGAGCATTGAAAAATAGATGTTTGGTTACTTCATTTTAGTCACATTCATATATATAAAATTCAGGTCTTTATCTAACAATAATGTATAATGTGAAGTAACCAAACATCATGTATAATGTGACCTGAATTAGAAATAACCCCAAATCTTTTCACGTTTTTTGTAATTACCCCCTTTAAATTATTTTTTTTAATTTAACCCCCAAACTTTTCCCTCCGTTATCCAAATCACCCCCAAATCACAAAAATCTGTTATAATCTAACGGTGGGACCCATTTTTTTACTAATTAAACCCTCTCCTTTCTCCCTAATTATTCTTTCATCATCATCTTCTTCATTTCATCATCCCAAACTACTACCACCACCATTTATCTCTCTTTTGACCACAACAAACACCACTACTTCATCACCCTCCTCTTCCAATTCAACTTCTTTCTCGCTCCTCTGACCCTCTCAAAACTTACTAAATTTGATTGAAGGAGGTTGGAACGAGGGTAAAGCTGATGGAGCTGATGGTGTTGGTGGTGGCAGGGGGTGGTCAAAGGAGAGAGAAAGAAAATGGAGGTGGAGGTGGTGGTGGTGATGGCAAGGGGGTGGTTAGAGGAGAGAGAAAGAAAATGGAGTTCATGGTTTTGGTGGTGGCAAGGGGTGATCAAAGGAGAGAGAAAGAAAATGAAGGTGGTGGTGGTAGTGGCAAGGGGTGGCAAGAGGAGAGAGAAAGAAGATGGAGATTGCGTTAATTATGTTCGTGTATTAATAAACCATGTTAGTGTATAAATAAACCATATTATTGTGTTAATTATGTTTTGGAGTTGTTAATGAACAAATCAAAAGTAATATTCCGTTAAATTTAACGGAATATTTTAATTTGGGGGTGATTTGGACAACGGAGGGGAAAGTTTGGGGGTAAAATTTTTTAAAAAAAATAAAGGGACTAATTACTAAAAATGTGAAAAGGTTTGGGGGTTATTTCTAATTTTTTCAACCATACACATATATAACTAGTATACTAGTATACTAGTACTTACTATCACCAAATTTGTGCCTCAACACCATTATGTCAACCACCAGATTCAGACGAATGGAAAGTAAACCAATAACTATACAATCATTGGATTACAGGGAAAATTATTGCAAGAACATTTGAAACCACTTTCTAGACGCTCCAAATGATGAGATGGCACCACATACATTCCATACATCTTGGCAGACAATATCAAATAACTCACTCCCTCTTCAAAAGCAATAGTACCCCACAAACCATAGACATAATGGACAAAGCGAATTGCAGATAACTCCCACTTTGAGGTGATATAAACATTTCGACCAGCACGAGACAGGAACTCCGTAGCCATCAACAACCTATACATGAGACTACCAACATCAACTTTCACATATTGTCTTGTCACCTTACGCCTAACTATCATCCTAAACCGTGACCCCAAGACATGTCTCATTTGAAACCCTATAACAATCTTTATCCTATCCTTCCAATTGTTCAACCTAATTCTAGCCCTTAATTTCCCCGGTTTTCCTAGGCGTTTTTTCTTCTTAACCCTCCGTTGTTTAATCTTCACAGAAAGTTTCTTCTCAAATTTCATCCTCTCTGCTTTGCATTGCTCACTCAAAACCAACCTTCCCAATGCAACAGCGAAAGACAACAAAGTGGGAGTATCAACTAGGCGCAAAAGACAGTGAAGGTGTAGAATTTTTTCCTATTTAACTTATTTTTCCTCATCCATATCGGACGACTAAGCTCATGAGTAACCAAAGCTTGAGAATCAGCATTATTGCTACTCAATTTACTAATAACCATCGTCTGCGTAGGATTCACCACTGTAATTGGACCAAATAGAGACCGTACATAATCGAGCATTAATATACGATCTACAATTTTAATTTTCAACCAGCATAATTTCAATAGGTTATGGATGGACCCGGGACCACACAACTTTATGTGGTCCCTCCAAATATTCACAACAAAATTACCAAATGTTTACAACAAAATTATCAAATGTTCACAACGAACAGAATTATCAAATGTTCACAACGGAATTATCAAATGTTCATCAACATCACACTATCAAATGTTCACAACAAGATTATCAAATGTTCACAATAAAATTATCAAATATTCATCAACATCAAACTATCAAATGTTCGCAACAAATTTATCAAATATTCATCAACATCAAACTATCAAATTTTCACAACAAAATTACCACTTGTTCATCAACATCAAACTATCAAATATTCACACAAAAAAAATGTTCACCAACATTAAACAATCAAAGGTTGACAACAAAATTATCAAATATTGACAACAAAACTATCAAATGTTTTCTCAACAAAATTACAAAATGTTCACAACAAAATTAACAAATATTGACAACATACATCATTTAGGCCGGGACCAGCTAGCTACATGGTCCCAGGTCCAGCCAATAATTTGCGGCATATATAATTCATACCCAAAAAAACAAGAGAATTAATTATATAGGAGGAAATGATTAAAGATTAGATTACCTGTTTGTTCTAGAAACTTGATTCTACCAAAACCTTTCCGCTTCCTAACCATCTTCAATCTTCTGATGTTCTCCCACGCACACGCACACGCACACGCACACGCCCTGAAAGAAATAATCATTCATTATTCAAGAAACAAAATGTAAAAACTTGAAATTAATTAAGAAACCAAATAAAACAAAATGTGAATCTTGAGAATTCTACAGCATATAATCATTGCAAAGATTAAATTCAAAAAAAAAGAAGAAAAAGAAACCTGAATTATTGACGAATGAAGAATTTAATCAGATGGTAAAGAACGATCAGAGGAAGGAAATAAATTGATAGTGGCCAAAGAAGTACGTTACTAGGCCGGGTTTATGAAGAATTTTCGATGACTGTATGTATGTTGAATTTGTATATATTATATATCTGCGTGCTTAAATACTTAAATTTGACGAGATAGAGTTAGGCTTAGGCGCGCGTAACACTTTTGCTTCATTTTGGCGGTATAAATAAAATTAACATTGTCGGATACCATCCCTTCTTTTTTTTAAATAATAAATAAATAAATAAAATCTATAAGAATAATCCCAATTATTAGTAGAGCTGGAAAAACCATGCTAATCCTGGAGGGCAACCGCTGAACGTCTACTGCACCGAGTAGCGCGGAATTATCTTTTAGGATAGTGGTCTTTCACGACGCGACAATTCTTCTCATTCGTTCGGATCACGCTTCAACAGCTAAGTTAACGTTTTAATTATTTAGTATAAGAGTATTGATTGGGCATTGTTTTTGGTGATTTTGGAGCGTTTTGGCCTAATTCTTGTGGATTTTTTTCTCAACTATTTGTCAAAGTAACTAACATTGTCTTCAATCTAGAAACCACATAGTTTAGAATGATAGAATTTGGGTTAAAATCATGTAAGAAAATTGTTCAAACAAACTAGAATAATTTGTGTTATTTTTGCCTTAAAATTTGGATTTAGCATGAAATTACGTAATTATTTTTATTCTGATTTTCATGTATTTTGGAGCATAAGCAGAAGTTATTTTTAGTTTATTTTGGTGTTAAAATTTCATGAATGATTATTTTGGAATTTTATACTTAATTTATTTATTATGATAATTGTTTAGAGAATTGTTGCATAATTTGTTCCATGAAATTTTTGTGTGGGTTATATAGCATTTTAAATTTGATTTTTGTGGTTTTGAGGGTGTAAACTATTGTGTTATGAATTCTACATTAAGTGATTGGACATGTGATAGTTATGGGTAAATATTGGAATTTATTTACCCTCGTTGATTGTAAACAAAGGAATTGGAATGTTGTCAATAGCGACGATATAATTTATTATCCATAGTTCATGTACATTTTGAGTTATTTTTAATTGTTAATTAGTTGGAGCCATTGGGCTTCGGGACTCAATGGTTAGATCAGTTTTAGTTACTTGGACTGTGCGATCCAAGAACATTATTTATTTACCTCAGTTAATTGTTGTCATCCGGGAGGTCTGGAGGTGCAAGTCCATATTTTGGGCATCTGTCCGGCACCGGGAGTTTGGCCATCTTAGACACATCAACTGCGTGTTGATCGTTGGTAGTGTAAGTCCATATTTTGGGCATTTACCTAACAAACCTTAGGAAATTGTATTGCGGGATATCACTAGCGATCGTTCCATCAACAATCACAATCGTTCGTGTTTATCGCTGGTAGTGTAAGGCCATATTTTCAGCATCTACCTAACAAATCTTAGGAAATGGTACTGCGGGATACCACTAGCGGTCGTTTTGTCTTCAATCACGTATGTTAAGCTGCGTAGCTGAAAATAATTACATTTATATTTCTTATTTGTGATTGGGTTCTATTATTTGTGGTTTACTCGTCTTTTTAGATGTTGTTTGACTATCTCACCTTTGGTCGAAGACTATGTTGGTTGTGGTGTTAGTGTTGTACTAAACAGAATATGTAGGTGGGCCATGGACGAATTTGTTGTAAGTAATGGTTGCTTAAAATCAAATAGTGTTGTTGTGTTCTGTTGCTTGATAATATTAATTTGGTTGCCTAATATGTGGTTCTAAGCTTGTGCTTTCTATGTTGGGGAGAATTGTTAGTTACTCACCACCGACTGTGGAATTGTTATCATTTTTTCAGATGCTGAATGACTGCAGGATTATAACGGTTTGAGCAGGGTGTGTGAGGTTAAGTATTAGGGTTCTTCCCGTTAGCTTAGCCATCCTGGATTTGTATGGTGTGGATGGACTCTAAACTTAATAATTTTTTTTAAGTAGATTTGATTCCTGGAATTATGTAGAGGTGGTTATACCTCTGGGTTGGACTTGTGGTTTATATTTATTTCCGGATTATTGTAGTTGGGTTTGTTTAACCCATTTTTGGGTTGCATTTCCTAGAATTGTGAACTTATTGGGTTTTATTAGTTGACCTTATTCTCTTCTTTAACGTTAATTGACTCAGAACTTAGTCGCACTACCGTCCTGTGCTCTATCTTCTGTTTGAATCCTCTGCTTGAAAGGACGGAGTGTTACGTAATATCATAAAACAACCTCATTGTTTGAATTATATTGTAGTAACTGATAGTTGAGGTTAATATTGAAAGGCTTCCAATAGTTGGGATTATTCGTATGAATTTTTTTCCTTATCTCCATGTAAGTTGTGGCCCTGCACACGACGTATATGACGCCCTGATGGTTTTCAACCTAAAACAAAGAAAGTTACAGCAATTTGAAGTTGTTGCTCAGAAATGGGCCCGAGAAAATGTGTGGCCCTTGGCAACGGTTATTGTATATCCTTGTTGCTAAAAGTCTAAACACCACTCTAATAGGTAGAGTCCGTTGCCATTTCCTATTTATTGCAACGGTTTTTCTGAAACTGTTGCTAAAACTGTCGTAATAGGGTGCACACGATACATTAAATTTTCGATGTACACTTTTTGATGAATTACACACGATGTACACACGAGAAAGTTACAATGTTGCTAAAACTGTTGCTAAAACTGTCGCAAAATTAAATTTTCTTCTTGATGAATTACACTTTTTGTCATAGGTAACTGTCAATCTTTTTAGAATAAATTCAACTTGTTGTACATTAATTTAATGTATATTCGATGTACACACGATTTTTTCAACATTGTATTATTATTTTTCCCACTCATTCAGTCTTTGGTAATATTAATGAGAAACTTAATTAAGATTAAATAAGGAGTATAATTTGAGGATAAAGATGCTCTATAATTTGATATATTACAATTTAAAAGTTAAAATAAATGTTTTGTTTAGGGTGCGTTCTCTTCAACTTATTAGACCTGAACTTATCTGAACTGAACTTATCTGAATTTATCTGAACTTATTAGACCTGATTTAACTTATTAGACCTTATTTAACTTATTAGATCTTATTCGACCTTATTAGACCTTATTGGAACTTATTAGACCTTATTAGAACTTATTAGACCTTATTGGAACTTATTAGGCCTTATTGGACCTTATTAGACCTTATTGGACCTTATTGGAACTTATTAGGCCTTATTAGAACTTATTAGACCTTATTGGAACTTATTAAACCTGATTGAAACTTATTGGAACGTATTTTATATGATAGAATAATAATAATGATGATGATGATGATGATGATGATGATGATATTCTATACATTTGAACCTATGTTTTTTTATTGTTGAATTAGGTTCAAGAAGGTAATAATAATTAGTACTTCGTATATCTTTTTTCAAACCCATTATTAATTAATATTATCAATTCCAATAACAACTTATCTACATATTTAATTTTTTTTAATTCACTTGTAGTAAAATTAACAAACTAGAACGGATTGAATAATAATAATAATAATAAGGAGGATGGGTAGAGTTTAATTTGGACCAAAATTAGTAATAATAATATGGAGGATGGGTAAAGTTTAATTTGGACCAAAATTAAATCAAACCCAAAATAAAAAATAAGTTTTATTTTATAATATAAAAAAATAGTTTAATTCAATCTAACTCTGATTGGTTTCTCTTAAAAAATTATAAAACAAGATTGATAAAATAAAATTGGTTTATGTTGTGTAAGAGTGCTTTAAGTTAATTATTAATTTAATTAATTTTATTTGATCAATAATTAAAAATAATAATCTAGACCTGATTTGAACTTATTAGACCTGATTGGAACTTATTAGAACTTATTAGACCTGATTTGAACTTATTAAACCTTATTGAAACTTATTAGACCTTATTGGAACTTATTGGACTTTATTGCAACTTATTAGACCTTATTGGAACTTATTAGAACTTATTGGACCTTATTACAACTTATTAGACCTTATTGAACTTATTAGACCTGATATAACTTATTGGAACTTATCTGAACTTATCTGAACTTATTAAACCTGAAACTTATTTTTTTAAGGTGAAAAGAACACACCCTAAATGTTTCTACCAACAAAAAAAAAAAACAAAAATTTATTCCCCCCTACTTTTTCGTGTTGTAATTATTTATAGTGGTGAGTAAAATCGGGTACCCGGTCTTTGTATATGGAACCGGACCCGGAACCGGAACCAACGGGTCTGAAATGTCTTGAACCGGAACCCGAACCGCTCTAACCGGGCAATAGGTTTTTGGAACCGAAACCGTCGGGTACCGGTTCCAATATCGGGTACCCGTTTTTCTTTAATAGATGGGTATTTTGTTCAATTTCTTAAATTTAAATAACAAATCGGGTTAATGGCCACAAAGATAGTTTCCTTAAACACAAGTTTACAATTTTAAGATAAAACATACAATTTTACATAAAGTCATAAAAACAAGTTTACACAAATTACATACAAGTTTACATAAACATACAAATTTTGAATGAAAAAAAAAATTAGGCTTATTATATTTGGTTTAGTCAGTAGTCACTTCAGTACTTTACTATTTACCATTGGATAAAAGTATAAAACCTAATTCAACCATTACAAACAACCGATCCAAAATTTTTGGAACCGGAACCAGAACCAGTTGGGACCGGGTAGTAACTTTTGGATCTGGAACCAGACCCAGTTGAACCGGGTCTGGGTAATTACCCGTCGATTCCTAACCGGGTCCGATTCAGTGGGTGGGTGCCCGGAACCATTGCTCGGCCTTAATTATTTATATCTCTAATTATATAATTGTAAAATTATAAGCAAAGTTTGTACATGGTACTTAAAATATTCCAGCCGTAATGAATTCTTACAACATTTGCTGTTTTGGGATTTTTTAAATTTTTGCAACAAAATACCAGTTTTCCTTATTTGGTAAGTTTTTACTTATTTCTCTCTCCTACTTCTACTAATCTACCAACAAAATACCAATAAAACACCAACTTTTCTTAAGACCACTTCATTTTATTTCTCTCTCCTACTTTTACTAATCTACCAATTTAAATATACTTACAAAATTATTTTTGGAGTCTGTGCTAGGGGATCTGTTGCAAAGATTCATTTACAGAGAAAGTAGTTAAGAGTGTTATTATCAAATTTTCTCAAAAGCTAAGTGCCTAAGGAAAAATTGATAAAATAGTCTCAACTATTGTTGGTCTTTAAAAAAACAATTCTAATTACTACCTCCGTATCACAATATTCGCTACATAAGTAGATGATACAGACTATTAGTCAAAAAATGGATTTAAAGAGAGAGATAGAGTGAAAAATGAATAATTAATTGCACTCACAACAAAAGTAAGGTTAAGAAATAATAATAAAAAAAAAAGCAACACATGGGTAATTTTTATACTAAATATAGTAAAATAGGATTTGTTGCAAGTATTATGTTATAACCTAAAATGATAAAAGTTACGAATAGTGTGATACAGAGATAGTATTAATTATTTCAAACCAATGCCAATTTTAGAGGTGTTCCAAGCACTCCCAACATTGACTTACTTTCTTCTAAAAACAATTCCAATTGAAAAATGTTTTTATTATAGTTGGGATTTTTTTTTTTTTTTTGGTAAAATATCCCGTAAAGTTGGGATAAGTATGAGATAATCAATAGTTATTGTTTTTAAAAAGTCCAAAAAAATATAAATTGTGAAGAATCTAATAAGAAATAGGTAAGCACTAATTTCTCTCACAAAAGGCAAAAGGAAGGAAGAATATGCAAAATGAGTCAATACAATAAAAAGAAAGAGAACCAAAAAAAAAAAAAACAAAAAAACAGAGGATTTATACATATAATGTCACAAAAATTAGGGGGGATTAATTTGTTTTGTTCACTACATTTTGACAGTTACAATTTCAAGAACAGAAAAAAAAATTCAAATTGTTGGTGAAATTGTTTGCAGTGATAATTTACAGGGAAAAAAAAAAAAAAAAAAACAGAAACTCCTGCAAGTAATATTCTTAGCCTATGAAATTAGTCTTGCTTCATCATCAGTCTTTTGCTAGAATAATCTAAAAGCTCATAAAATAAAACTATAATTCATCTATTAATCAGCTTAGTTACATCACATTGCTGACTGTACTCTAACTGCTCCACTTCCCAGCATGTTTTTGAGGCAACTCCTTCATGACTTGGTGTATAATCCTATAACACCAAATTTTTATACACACTTAATTAATTATTTGCATATTGTAAGACAAATTTTAATATAATAGTTCTCTTGTTTAGACTGTCTGACCGTCAGATCATAGAAATGTCAAGGAAAAACAAGAAAATGTTAATGAATTAAACTAAAATGTAGATTCGTCAGCAGATAAGTTGAACTGCTGAACTTAATTGGATTTGCCTAGAATTGGTTTTCCCTTTTAATTAACTTATTACACATTATTTGACCGTGAGACAATCTGATTATAAAATCTGTAGAATACTAGAATTATATATGTCAAATCCTAGTGACAAGACAATCTCTAGTTAAAACTTAAAAGTGGAGATTGCCTTGTTTATTACTCATCCATTTTAAAATAATTGATACACTTTTCAAATCAAACTCCCGGGCTTTTTTTTTTTGTTTTGTGTATCAACTGGTTTGATAGTTTTTTTTTCGTAATTATTTATGTGGGATCAGGTAGAAATAAAGTATAATAAAGAACAAGAGAGAACATATTTTTAATTGTTTGTATAGGACGCTGAGTTTTTAATATGATACGTTAAAAGTTTATTACAAGCGGAAAAAAGATAAAGAGTATCAATTATTTTGAAACATCCCGAAATCAAAAGTTAGAGCTGGCAATCGTGTCGTGTCAATTTCGGGTCGACCCGCATATATAAACGGGTTGAACCCTCTAACCCCAACCCGACCCGTTTAATAAATGTGTCGTGTCAACCCGTTTACTTAAACGTGTCAAAGTCCTTAACTCAAACCCGTTAATTTCGTGTCGTGTTCGGGTCGAGTTAGCGTGTCAGGTCAATTTTTCATTATAAAATTAATATTCAAGTGTAATCGTGTCTTGTCGTGTCAACCTATTTACTTAATCGTGTCAAAATCTTTGACCCAAACCCGCTAATTTCGTGTCGTGTTATCGTATCGTGTCAATTTTTGCCAGCTCTATTAAAAGTGCATTAATTTAATTATTCTGCAACGTAGGAAGTATTTTTTTTTCTCCGATTAAGGGTAATAATTAAATTACCAATAAATTACCTCCAAATTCTTGACTAACTCTGCAGCTGTAGGAGCAGAAACAATAATATGGCGGGCACTAGGACTGATGAACCCTTCTTCCACAGCTTGATCAATGAAGGTGAGTAATGAATTATAGTAACCATCTACATTAAGCAACCCTACCTGCATATTTTTTGCAACAATTTGACATGAAATAGAGAGAAATTGTTTGATCGTTGAAAATATTATGTAACGGAGGTAGTATATGCTGGAAATCGAAGTTTACCGGTTTGTCATGAATGCCAAGTTGAGCCCAAGTAATCACCTCTAGTAGCTCTTCTAGAGTTCCATAACCTCCTGCATGTAATGCCATGCAATTATTAACAAAAGCAAGGGTATTATGTGAATTGAAGAACTAGCAAACTAGCTAGGGAGGGAGGGTAACTAATTATCTAATTCAATTTAGGGTGCATTTTCTTCACGTTAAGAAATAAGTTTTAGGAGCAATTATTTCATGCCATCCAAATAACGTGAACTCATTCAGATCTAATATTTTCAATAAATTCAGATAAGTTTAGGTGTTCATAAGGTGGAGAGAGTGTGTTGTTGATTTCTTTTAGATTCTTATAAATTACGATCAATTGCAGGTACATGCTAAGTTTAGTGGAAAAGAGTGTACCTTTCAACTAAAAGATTGAGGGTTCAATTCCCAATAGTTGTACTTTAAAGATAGGAATTTTCTTTACAATTCCCCTATGCTGAAGGTATCTAGTCTACTAACTCGAGACAGATTAACCTAAGCGAGATTTTAGCCTGACTGACTAGCTAATTGAATGAAAATCATCATGCAAAACACTTTTTCATTAATAATCTCATAGGCTAAACCGAATTAGTGTGCGGAAAAGTCTTTAATACCCCTACTTATAATTTCTTTCTCCTATACCCAAGCAACTAGCTATAGTTGGGCTCAACAAGGGCACAAAAGTAAATTCAAACTCTGTTAGTTAGAATATCTCTTCTGTTAAATGAAAGAATTAAATCATCTACAGTCAATCAACACAAATTCTCTTAACAGTACTCCTAGGAAGAGTTATAGTGATCTTGTTGGTTGATGAAGATAGTGAAATAAAAACAGATAGAAAAAGACTGGAGGGTCCCACAAATTCCTTGAATGAACAATTTTTAAAAAAAAAATTGAACTTAAAAATGTTTATTGGAAAAGTGGGATCATAGTTACATATGTGTCAGTTGTAGAAGAGCTAGAGAAACCTTATCAATACAAGAAATAGCTACACATAACCTAAGGTTTGCTACCAAATAAGGGTGAGGCAACTTGGGTCACAGTAACATGGTTAAAGAGACTGTATTCACTTAAAGGGTTGGTTTTCAACTAAAGACTATTACCAAGTGAGAGACTATGATATTCAGTGCAAGATGTTGATGGGTCAAGTTCTAAAGGACATGGGAATTTTTTGATTTTTTTTAATTTTTTTTTTATTGTTGGACTGTAATTATATACTTCACCCGTAAATGAATTCCTGCAATAAAAGTCTTTTCACGTATGACGAGACAAAACTTTAAATATTAATATATCTAATTTTGCATTTTAAAAAATTATAATCACTAAATATTAAAAAAAAACTACAAGTTGAGATGAATCCAACGAGATCCCACATGACTATATTTTTCTTTATGTGTATGTGTAAGTGACAAATTATGATCAAAGTGGAAATTGTGAATAGTGTCAAAAATACAACTGTTCCAAGAATTCATTACAGAGCAAGTATATGATTTTTTTTTGGGGGTTGTGTGAGCCTCACCTAAGTGTCCCTTTTTTACATTTTCTTATAATAACTCCGTATTTTTTATTGCAACGATTTGAACTAAGGTATAGAGAAAAAAGAAACAGAGACAGTAGAAAATTTTCTACTTTCGGACATTTATTGTACATGACTGATAAAGGATCAATATTGCAAAGGACTTTCAAAGAAGTTTAGATAAGTGAATTTCAGGTGAAAACACCTTATATTACTCAGACTTAGATAAACATGTATAATATAAGGATGTGTTTAATTATTATACTATAATCTTGCAAAAAATTTCATAATCCTGGCCCGAACAAATAATGTCCAAATGTCTTGCCAATGTCAGAGTGTAGGAGATTTGACACTGGTACTTAATGTGATATAAAATGTACGAGAAAGATAGAATAATGTGTACTGTACTGTCATCGTATATGACTCTGCGAGTCAGCGTGTCACCCCTACATGTTCAATTACTACAAGTCTACAACTATTGACACATTGTTGTTTTAAGTTCCTCCATTAATTATATAGCTTAGGCTAGATTTAATTGTCTTAGCTTGTATGACACCAAAGAAAGAGTAGGCATATTCTAGCTCATCCTATGAGAATAATGAAGGGCAAAAATAGGTGCTTTACCCTAATAATGGTCTAGCATTAGGTTTTAGTTTATGATACAAGAATTTTCATCATAAAGAAAAGTCCAAAATTTTTTATTCCTGGACAATTATTGATGGAATATAAAATGAGGTGCAAAGACCAAAGGGAAAAAGAACAAAAAGGACAAAAGTTTCTTCAGACTTTTCAAGTAGTAATAGTATCATGGTTGTCATGGTCTGCTCTACTTTCATCCTGGTTTCTAAAGTTAGCTTCAACTTATTTTCAATTCAGTTCAGTTTAATTTAATTCATCTTAATTCAGTTCAATTCAATTCAATTCTGAATATCCTTCTCTCATAAACAATTATATTCAGTTCTATTCAGTTCAGTTCAATTCAGTTCAGCTCATTTCAGTAAACGTAAACAAGCCCTAAACAGTAACGTCAATTGGCTGAAACACATCACCTTGATCTGTTTCAAGCACTTCTTGGAAGATTTGATGTTTTTGTAAATTTAAGGATTAGGGTTATTATTATAACAAAGTTAGAATCTCTAATACACAGTAAAATGGATTATATTCTTGTAATGACGGTTAGAATTATCCTTAAATATTTCTTGCGTCCCTAAATGTTTTTCAACAAATCTAGTTTTCCGTCTTAAAATTTGAACTTTCTCCATTATAATCACTAACCATATGTTATGTATGAAACAATAATAATGTCATTAACTTTTATAATAGCTATAATTACTAATCTTTTTTAACTATCAACCCACTTATGGGTAGTTTTGAATAAAAAAAAGTCGTATTTTATACTTCATTTTTAACATATTAATTGTAATGATTTGACATTTTTTTTCTACTTTATGTCAAATCGTTGTACTTATTATGTTACGGAAGGAGTACTTCATTTGGTCTATACGTATTAATAACGCAAATTAAATGAGATTGCATATGATAATGCAAGTGAAAAGTGGTTAATTAAGAAAAATGGAAACCTGGTAAAGCAATGAAAGCATCAGAATGGCGAGCCATCTCTGCTTTTCTTTGATGCATATCTGCCACAGCCTTCACTTCTCCTACAGTTTCACCAGTAATCTGTAACACAAAACCACCATACCAAAGCATATAAGCAAACAAACTTACTTTTTTAAAACACACAAACTTTCAAAAAAAACAAACATCAACCACTTTTGATGTGATAAATGTTGGAGTCTTTAGCAGAAAAAAGGCAATGACAAAGGCCTGCAACCCTATACATGACCTAGACCTAGGCCCTATTCTTTCCAACTTAATTTCTGAAGTTTTAGTTCTGTTCAGTTCTTGCTAAGTACCGCATTGCATTTTTCATGATTTACCAAAAGTTGTTTGGTATGCATGCGGGAACAGGGGCAGAGCCAGGGGGCTGGCGTGATCCTTGGCCCCCCTTGGCCCAAAATTGTTAGTATATTTTAAATTTAAGTGAAGATAAATAATAAAAATATATTAGCTCAATTGGTTTGATTGTCTGAATTTGCATTTCCCCCATTTTATCGGAGTAAAATCTAAACAACCAAACAACTAGAGCAAATTACATTTCATGGGGATTTTGATTGCCCATTGGAAATAAATTAAAGGAAACCAAACGATACCTAAGATTTAACTTAATTCAGTTCACTTCAGATTAATTCAGTCCAAAAGAACATACCCTTAACATTTCTTTTACTTATTTATTTATTTACTTTAACTTTTTCTCAAAAATATCCAATACTTCAGCTATTCCCTGACCACTAATCCAATTCTTTACCATTTAGATGAATACAAAATGTGTTTTGATTTCAAAAAAAGCCAAGGAAGAAAAAGGCACAAAGGAAAAAAAGGTAATGTAACTGATCTGATCACATGAATGATAAAACAGAAAGAAGGAAACAAGAACATCCCTAACTTATGTGAAAGATGACTTTGATATACAAGGAAACAAAGTCAAGTGGGCATTCTGTTCAGGATAATGTTTCGCTCAAACACTTCATTTCACCTCATGTATTCATATCATATAATGTGTTAGTCCCTTGTAAAATAAATATATTTATTGAACCATTGAAGAAAAAAAAAACCTAAATAAATAGTGTCACTTATTCATCATCAATATCTCTTACATGATTCATTAAAGTTATTATTTCTTACGCTCCATATTAATTGCAACAGTTGGAGAATAAAATACTATTTTTTTGTCAAACAATTGCAATCAATATGGAGCCGTGAAAGTTTTTAAAAGAAGCTAATGAGAGCAATTGAAGAAAATTCTTAGTTTCTCACAGTTGAGATACGAAAAAAAAGGCATTCTTGTCATTTTGTTTAAAATATCTTCACAAAAAGCTTCTTGTTTCTACGTGGTACGACATCTATATCCCTGATTTTACTCAAAATTACGTCAAAAATGTTATTTGATTCATTTTCTTACACGTCTCACCATGAGAAACCAGGCAAAAGCTCGAGCAATTCGAGTAATTGATCAATAAGGGTTACTAACTTAGCCATCGGCTATGGTCCCTAACTCCCTATTAACCACATAGGATAAGGCTATACAATGGCTTTAGATAAAAAGGAGCATAAAGAATCAAAGAATCAACAAGGGTGGTAGAAAGATAAGATCCTAAAAAGAGAAGTAACTTAGAAGAACAGCAAAAAAAAGAATTTAAACAACCCATTAAAATGTAGTCAAAATTTAAAAAGTACTTAATAAAAAAGGTGATTTGCATTTGATCATTGTTAATTGTAATACAAAATTAGTAGGAGCAGAAGAAAATAAAGAAAAAAGGCTTAAGCCTTTTTGTTAAGCACAGGCCATCAGCAGTTCAGACATACATACCTCTCGAGGCATGAGTGTCTTGGGAATCACTCTGCAAACACACACAAACACACACAGACAATAACATCACAAAACATATAAATTAGTTATAGAAGAAGAAGAAGAATAACATAACATAAAAAAATCCCCTTCGCCAAAAAAAAAAAAAAAAAACATAAAAAAAATCACTATCTAAACAAAAAGCATGCTTTCTTTCTTCACTCATTATGTTTTCTTTTATCAAACAGTACTAATGTTTCTTACCTTTGGAATTTCCGGCATCGAAAATGACAAATTTTAAATGTGAAAATTTTATTGTATATAATGAGCAATGTATTCATATAGGATCTGGTTAGATTCATCTAGACGCGTATATTTTCTTATACCACCCCTAGTCCAATTTGTTTGCAACAATTTGATATTATAAGTAAAAATTAGACAGTTGCAGATAATAATTTTTTATAGAGGACATATTGTGTTTAAACGAGTGCATTGAAATTTGAAAACTAAATGTAACAAACATTTTGTTTGAATAGGGAGAATACAATCTTACTTTCACTTGGGTAAAATAAAGCAATTAAACAATCCCACTTAATTAATTAATCAAAACTAAAAAGAGAAATGAAGGAAAAATTATAATGGATCAAGATTGATAGAAAAACTTACCCAATAACATGCCTTCCTCCACTATGAACAGCTTGAGAAACAAGACCCATTAAACCTATACTTCCTCCTCCATATACCAAATCAATGTTCCTTGATACCTACATTTCACAATTTCATGGGTTAACTTAACTACACTCTCTCATTACATTATTACTATTATTATTGTTGTTGTTATCTCTTTGTTTTTGAACCAGAAACATATCATATTGATTCAAACCTTATTTTTTTTAAGCCCCATGAAATTAAATTATATAAACATAACAATGTTGCAGAAATTCAGCTAACACTTTGAGCAAATATATGAGAACTTTTTGGTCAAACTGTTGCAATTAATATGAAGCCGATGAAGTACATAATACCCACATTACATATTCGGTATTCCCAACAATTTTACCACAAAAAACTCAATAACACAATACACAAACAAGGAAAGGAAACAGCAATCTCAATCATTTTGTACTAGTATGCATTTCAAACATAAAAAAGATTGAATTTTGAGCAATACCCACATAATCAAATTAGCAAAAAATGGGAAATTTCATGATATTATAATAAAAGGAAAAAAAAAAGAAAGAAAGAACCAATTTTTACCAATTCTTTTCCAAGCTCAGTAGCAGCTTCTTGATAAGTAGGCTTCTTGCCTTGACTACTCCCACAAAAAACACATATTCTCCTAAACTTACTCTGCTTAATCTCAATTTTTCCCTCCATTTTTTTTTCCCCTCCCTTTCTTGAGTATTTAATTTCAATTTTCAACCCTTTTCTTTTTTGACTTTTTTTTTAAATATGCAAAAAAAAAAAAAAAAAACAATCTTTTCTCCTCCTCTTTTATTTCCTCTTTGTGTCCCACTTTTGTTGTCACTTTGCTCTTATATGTGTGTCACACAACAAAGGCAAAAAGCTGGGGTTAAGTTAATAAGCAAAAACAATTTTTTGGTTGCTAGTAATAATATTTCTTATTAAAAAAAAAAAAAAAGAAACAGAAAAATTGATTTGAATATTACTCTGTTTTTTTTTTAGGATTAAAATGGAGAAGAGAGTGAAGTGAGATTGGGGGTAGTGTTGAAGTGGTTAATGGGTTTATATAGAGAGAGGAGTAGCACGTGATAGAGCATAGGGGGGCTTTTGGCACGCTTTGGGGTAGCCAAGTCACACACGCTCATACATACTCACACATATACTTGTATATTTTGCACGCCTATACTCGATTGGTGGGTGTCAAATACTAAGTAGTAGTATAATTTTATTTTTCTTGATTGTGGTAATATATATTTTTTTTTATACATCATAGTATCATACATATGATGACAAGATTCAAGAATATACTCTCTCTTATTCCTACTTCTTTGGGACTCTTTTATTGCACAAATTCTAAAATATAGATGGAGTATAGGTAGAGCTGAAAATTGGGTCCTGTCATGTCGTGTTTTTGTTAATGTGTATACATTGACAGGTTGTACCCCACGACTTAAATCTAGCCTATTTAACTGTGTCAAAGTTTTTTGACTTAAATCCATTAATTTCGCATTTTCTCGTCGTGTTTGGTTTAGGTTGGTTTGTCGAGTTTATTTTTGCACTATAAAGTGAATAATCAATTGTAATTGTGTCGTGCCATGTTAAGCTGCTTACGTAAATGGATTGAAACCCCTTGATCTAAACTCAATTGGTTTGTCGTGCCACGCTAAGTCTTTTGTGTACTCGTGTCATGTCAACCTGCTTATTTTATCGTGTCAAATTTCTTAACTCAGACCACTAATTTTGTGTCATGTTCGGGTTGTATTTATTGTGTCGTGTCAGTTTCATTTGCTCTAGATATACACTAAATTAGTATGCAACGGATTAAAAGTTACCCTTAAAACAATAAAAGTTACTTCCTTATAAAATTTATTCTTTGTGCGTGATTTTATTAAGGATTAACTTTTAGTTTGTTGCACATTAAACTAACTAGTAGACACCACATGCATAGAAAGAAATTCTTTTTTAATGGTTATTTTTTTCTCACTCTTTTGTTGGGATAAAGTTTAAAAAAAACCTATGACCTTATTGATGTCGATTTGAATTCTATGTAATTTGCGGGTTTTCTTTTCGTTATTTTCATTTACTCTTTAAAATTGATGGGCTTGGCATTTTTGTGGTTTCAATGGTGCTTTTTTTTTAAATATTAATGTTATTTCAATTTAGGAGTTACAAAAGGTAAAGAATTTTGACACATTCTCTGGTTGATGATGTTATACGCTTTCAAAAGCTAATAAAGAAGCATTTACTAACTAAATATCTAAAAAGCTCCTTGAAATCTAGAAATGAAATAATTTAGAAAAATATAGTAGTATTGATCAAGCAAGCAACTAGATAATGACTCTAGATCATTGTATAATTTAAGTGTTTCATAGTTTACTCTCACAATTTTCATCAAAATAGAGCACTTATTTTAGCACGAAACTAGTGAGTATATAACAACTAAAAATATGCTTTAATGTTGTATGAGACCAATATAAGCTAAAGTAGTAAGCACTATCCATTATCCAATGATGTAAAATGACAACTTTCTCATAAAAGATCTCTCTTTGTTTATTTCCAAATCAATTTTTTTAAAGTTGCTACATTTTTCTTATATGTATATATATGTATGCTCAATTTATTTGCTACATTAATTTCTTATTTAGTATGTAGTTCTAACATAAATTATATTTTTCCTACCGTCATTATTGTCATCTACCCATTTTTTTCTTCTTTTGCCCTTGCTTTTGTTATCTTCTTAATGAATTATTTTAATACTCCCTGGCCTAGAACATCACAAGTATTTCCTAAACACGTGTGCTAAAAAATTGTATCAAATAAAAAAGACGGTGGAGTATCACCCACATCTATTAGAATATCAAATGAAAATTATTTTCAATATTTGGTATCAGAGCCTTTGTTATTTATTTCTCAAGTATTTCCAAAAAATGTGTGCTAAAGAAAACACAAAACAGAAAATACCCCTTAAATTAATTATCTAACTTCTAACATATATACTTATTAACTATTCTCTAGTTTATTAGGTCCTCTTATCTAAAGGAGAATTTTATTTAACAATGGTATATGTAAATAAAGTCAATTTTTACATCATAAGATTTGAGAAAATTATTTTTAAAAAGATCCTTATGAAATCAGGTGGTGACTTTGATCATTAAATCAACCTTACTATCTGAAAATGCACATTTATTTTTAAGCCAGATTTTTTTTCTTATCTTGACACAATCTACCAAATTTTAAATTTCCTATCGTGTATATTTATATCAACTGATCGATGTGAGCCTAGCTTATCTAAACTATTAACTCTTTATCTATGAACTTGAACACTACACTAGTAAACTCATGAGTATCTTATCACTTGTTGAACTTGAGACCTCTTATTAACTTATTGCTATGTACTAAGATCCTTCTGAAATCGGCAAATGATTTTGACTATTAAACCAACCTTACTATCTGAAAATGCACATTTTTAATCCGAAATTTTCTTTTCTTATCTTGACAGAATCTAACTAATTCAAAATATCTTATCGTATATTTATATTAACTCGTGTGAGCTTAGCTTATCTGAACTATTTACTTTGAATCTTTCTATGTGAACTTGACCACTACACTAGTAAACTCATGAGTGTCTTATCACTTGTTGAACTTGAGGCCTCTTATTAACTTATGAGTTGCCCTTTAAATTTATTTTATCTGATCTGAACTTGTATGGAAAAAAAAATTAAAAAAAAAAAAAAACCTAACTTATTTTATACTCATCACATGGAAGAAAGAATATTAAACGAATAACACATAGATAAACAAGTAAGTTTATTAGTGGTGCAAGTAGGGACCCTAGGTAAGTGAGTCTGTCTCATGTTGAATATTGAGAAATGACTATGAAACTCACTCAAACTAAGCAGCAGCAGCAGTAATGTTTGATTGACTGAAGCCCACTCCCTATAGTACCCTAAGAGGGTGGCAAACATGGACCGTCATGTTATATAAAGTTATATATAAACTACCACCACTACAACACTCTATAAGGATTATTGCAATTCTTAATTGTTTGTTTTTTTTAATTGAAAAGACTTTGGAAAATGTGATCAACAAATTATTAACCCTTAAATAGACTTATTTTCGGTTTAATTAGTTCAGTCCCGTTCAATTCCAGTCTAGTCCAATTCAGTTAAGTCGTCCAATTTAATATAATTTATTTAAAACTACTAGAAAAGATGATATATTTACGATGAGAATTCATGTCCAAAAAAATGTGATTCCGTCGTAGAAAATGATGGTTGCAAATTATTTTTCCGTCGTAAAAATATGACCCCGTCATAGAAATGGGGGGTCACATATGATTTTTTCTGTCGCAATCCCGTTGTAAATGAGCCATTTCTAATAGAGTTTGGGGTTAGGTATTAGGTATATTTTAGCCACACGCTCAAAAACCGTCACAAAAGATCTACATTTGCGACGGGATTTAGGCTCATCATTAATGTGTATCCGTCATTAATGGACCAATTTTTTGTAGTATATAAGTCCAGTAATTTAGTGCAGTAGTTCGATTTAGGCTCTGTTCTTTAGGACTGATCTGGTCTGATCTGATCTAATCTGATCTGATCTGATCTAATTTGATTTGAGTTTGTCTGATCTGATCTGATCTGAACTGATCTGATTTGAATTATTTTTATTTTTATTTTATTTTAATTTTAATTTTAATTTTAATTTTTTATTTTAATTTTAATTTTAATTTTAATTTTAATTTTAATTTTTTTTAATTTTTATTTTAATTTTTAATTTTTTAATTTTTTAATTTTATTTTTATTTTTATATTTGTAATACTTATTTTTTATGAGAAATGTAATACATGATTATATTTACTAAAATAATAATAATAATTATTATTATTAATTAATATAATAATAATAATTATTATTATTATTATTATTAATATTATAATTATTATTATGATAGCCCATTTTATTTCACCTCTTCATTCAATTTCACTCTAAAACTTCAAAACTTCAAATAATAATATTAATACTAATAATAATACTACTACTAATAATAATAGTAGGAGTAATAATAATCACCGCCGAAAATTTTGACCAAACCGTCATTGAAAAAGTCGACCGAATAATCACCGCCGGAAAAGTCATTCCGAAAACCGTCGCCGAAAAACTCGGCCTGAAAACCGTCGCTGGAAAAGTTGGCCGAATGATCATCGTCGGAAAAGTCAGTCCGAAAACCGTCGCCGAAAAACTCGGCCTGAAAATCGTCGCCGGAAAAGTCGGCCGAATAATCACCGCCGGAAAATTCAGTCCGAAAACCGTTGTCGGAAAAGTCATCCCGAAAACCGTCACCGAAAAAATTGGCTTGAAAATCGTCGCCGGAAAAGTCGGTCGAATAATCACCGCCGGAAAAGTCAGTCCGAAAACCGTTGTTGAAAAAGTCGTCCCGAAAATCGTCGGCGGAAAATTCAGCCGAATAATCACCGCCGGAAAAGTCGGCCGAATAATCACCGCCGGAAAAAGTTAGTCCGAAAACCGTCGTCGGAAAATGTCGAGCGGAAAAACAATGCTCGAAATTAATAATAATAATAATAATAATAATAATAATAATAATAATAATAATAATAATAAAGAGTAATAATGTCTGATCTGATCTGATCTGATTACTGTAGCTTTTAAGTTCAAAAGAACAGGACCTTATTTTCAACTGAAGTCATTTCAATTAAGTTTACCTTCTATACGTTCAGTTCAGATTAATCTGATCCAAAAAAAACAATTCGATAGCATTTGCTAGCTCTTGTTCAACCAAAGCACATGAAAGTGTTTATCACTTGTTGTTGTACAAGGCAATTTTGAGTGCACATAATTTTGATTTTTAAGTGCTTCTCAAACCAATAGAAGAGGTTGAATTGGAATCCAAGAAAACCTTTTGATTAATCTTTTATGGAAAAAAAAAAAAAATCATGTGAATGAGTTACATTATATTTTTTTTTGAATATAGCTACTAATCCCTAAAAAGCTTCCGGCATTATAATTACTTACATTCAACAATCTTGGATACTAAAAGAGGAAAACAAAAGTTATTTTCCCCTTTTTTGTTTTTTTTTGTTTTTATTTTTTTAAAATGAAAAGTTCTAAAAAAGCATGATCTCATTCAGGAGAAGAACCATAGTCATCATGTATTCATATTGGGACGTTGCATGAGAATGATGTTAAAGGTTCAGTTTGAAACATTTTATGTTAATTTTTTTTCATGATTTCCTTTCAAAATTAACGGGCTAGTTATTTTAGGATGTGTTGTTATTACTTTATTTCTTGAATTCCCATTTACATGATCTTAAAAAGTGTGACATTGATCTTAATTTGTTTTTTTGACATTTAGCCTTTAAAAAAAAAAAACAAAAAAACAAAAAAAAAAACAAATGATGAACGCTTTATACGAAGAAAGATTAAAGGTAAAAATATTAACTTAAATTAAACATTATTTAAATAAAATAGCTGTACAGTACACTGCACGTCATATTTACATGCATTATTAAAAAAAACATAGAGTATCAATTTTAAAATATATATTATTATTGATCCTTATATGCAATTTAAAAAGCTACGTATACCATTATACTAACTTTAAAAAAAAGGATATCGATATAATTAATCACATAAATTCTTTATGTTTAGATAAGGCTATTTAAGTTTCATTAACATAGTATTGTTTCAATTCTATGTTTTGTTCAAAAAGTTGTAGATAAAGCTTATTTTGAAAACAAAAATGTTGTCAATAAAGCTTTATCATCTTATCTTTTCTATTAGCCCAAAGTTTCGTCCATAAGTTCAGATGACGTACTGTTATATAAGTTAAGAAAAGTTACAATATCATATAAGTCAAAATAATTTGAATAAAATATTATTTTCAATCAAGTTAAATCTATTAAGATAGATTTGTACAAGTTTATAAATTTTGATTTGATAATCTATATTCAATTCGAATTGGGATAAATTGTCACAAGTTGATGAAACATAAGCATCAATTTGACGTACTACTGCATCAATTTAATTTGACTATAGCATTGGGTATTAATTGAACTGGGCCAAATTAATAAGGGACCTCACTTATGAAGGAGATGTCAAAATTGGTTGAATTAAGCAAAGCACCAATATATGCGCCATACGAGAATGTTTCACTCCCACACACTTATGCAGGTAGTATCGGTTGTTAGATTTAAATAACGTGTTTGGACTACACCCACAAATACAAGAGACAATAATATATTTTCACATGACAGAAAGGGTTACTGGGGTGTTTGGAGAGAGTGAGTTTTTATTATTTCATTTTTGGGGGGGAGGGGTTAGAAAATTTTGAGTTTTGACCACTCATATCTTTAATTTAGGTGTTTGGAGAGTCATACATAAGTGTTCCATTCCCAAGCATTTATGTAGGTAGGGTTAACTCTTAGAATTTAAAAATGTGTTTCAATTACACCCACAAACAGGGGCAGACCTATAAAAGATCCTGGATGACACGTACCCGTGAAAAAAATTACTTTTTTTTAAAAAAAAAATAACTGAAGTGAAAGGTTAAATAATTTTCACTCCATAAACTAATAAACCATCATCTTGTGCTCCAGTGATTGCAAATAAGTGCTCGTGATTTGTTTATAAGTGCTAAACTTTACAGTTTTCTTCACATGTCACAAATACATCTTTTGATTTTTATATTTTTTAAATAGTGTCCCATCATACTATAAATTCTGGGTAGTACGCCCTTGCCCACAAATACGAGAGACAATAATCTACATTCATATGACAAAAGGGGTTACAGGGTGCTTGACGGAGAAAATGGGTGGGGGAGAAGTTTTGACTTTTGGTCACTCCAAACTTTAATTTGGGTGTTTGCTGTGATACAGTAGAAGAAAAAAAAACTATTGTTCCTTAAAATTCACTCAAAAAAAATTTGGAGCAAATAATAGTAGATAGAGAGAGTAACATATAATTTGAGGCATTAATTTATGGGGTCTTAAGACTCTTAACCAAGAACTATGAATTCAAGTTTGTTCTTTGATTATATATATGACACCTCTACTTAAAAGTGGGCATGGGCATGGGTCGGGCCAGACCAGTATGAGGGCCAGATGGGCACAACACGAGTTGGGCCCAGTCCAACACAAGCCCGTCACAAACCACAAGAGGCACACTTATAGCACTACAAAAAATTGATCCAATAACGACGGGTACACATTAATAACGGGCCTAAATCCCGTCGCAAACGTAGATCTTTTGTGATGGTTTTTGAGCCCGTCACTAAAATTTACATAATACCAACCCAAACTCTATTAGAAATGACTTATTTACGACGGGGTTGTGATGGGAAAAATCATTTGTGACCCCCTTTTTTGTGACGGGATCATATTTTTACAACGAGAAAAATCATTTGCGACCCCCTTTTTCTACGATGGGATCATATTTTTGCAACGAAAATTCCCGTCGCAAATAGCATCTTTTCTAGTAGTAGTGTAGGTCATGGGACATGCAGACTACATTTATAAAACTTGGCATGAACACGACGAGCTGGCCCGCCAGGTTGCATGTTCATTGTGAGCAAAGTCCTGTAAAACCTAAAAAATTATAATTGCAGCACGAGTCGGCTCTGTACGCATTGTGAGACGAGCTGGGCATGATTCACCTTTTTCCAAAAAACTTGACACGAGTCCAGCATGACACGATTTCATCTTGACTCGTTCAAGGCACAACCCGTCGTGGCAAGGGGCATGCGGGCTTGGCACGTGGGCCATCTCGGCTTGGGCGGCCGTGCCAACCTTTACTTCTAGTCATTCCCTTTTGTTTTATGTAGTTTTCGACCTTCGTCACTTAAATATGTACTACGCATGTATAGTATAACATAATGAAGTGCATATCTTTATTGAGGCTACTACTAATATTCAAAATTTGATAATACACATTATACACTCCAACAAACTATGTTCAAATTTTGCGTTTTAAACATTCCAACCGAATATGAAGAACAAAAGGGACAGAAAAGACAAAGTTTGCAAAATTATATTTTTAGTATATTAATCTTGCACTTTCTAATATTACCTATATAAAATCATTTATATAAAAAGCCAACAACAACATGGAAATGAATAGTTAGTTACGTGTTTGAACAAAATTCCTTGGATGATGATGATAATTTTTTATTGTATTATTATATTTTTTTAATTAAAAAAGTGGTCTACTATATAACAAGAAATGAATTGAATTATACTCCGCCTATAAGAAATTCAATGTAATTAATTAAGCATGTATGGGAAAAGTAACTAAAACATTAAAGTATATGAAGCCTACATTGTTGAATTGACTACTATACCATGCATGTTAGTTGTTTAGGAATTTATAGAGCTACCTCTATACATAAATCATATTCAATTCAATCTATTCCTTTTTTTTTGTTATTTACGCTTTGACTTTTATCCTCTGACAAAAAGATTTTTAAACGTAACTATCCTTCCCTAACAAAATAACCGCAACGATTTGACATAAAGTAGAAAGAGAGAAAGATATTAAATCCTTGCAGTTAATAAAGATTTCTCAACCACTTATGGGGAGGTAATCAATCACTCCAAATCCTTTGTGATCTTTAGTCCTAACAATCCGGCTAGGAGGAAAAATAATCTCAATTCTTCAAAATTTTAGGAAATTCTTTAGTCCCAAAATGGAAAGTATTCTGGTGGAAAATATGCAACAAGCTAGGCATTGCCAACAAAATTTGAGCTTCGGAAAAGATTTTCTATGATTAACATTGTGTGTATGATGTGCATCTTCTTAGGGATTGTGAGATTAGTAAACGTTTTTGGGCTGTAGGGAACATGGGCTCCGAGTGGGTAATTATCGACACATACCCATTGGTACTACCGTGTCGACAACATGGGGCTCTCGGCCCATAAACATTGTTGTGAACCGAAAATCACCTCAACAATGTCGACAACATCCACAAGCATAGGAGAGATAAATTTTATTGACTCACCACCACCACTGCCACTACTTATTAATATTATAGTTCATCCATTTCTTTTTTCGTTTTTACTTTAATTTGATAAATGTGTACAATCAATATACAATCATTAAGTACCCATTGAGAATAATAGTCAAACAAGATCTTACATGACTATATTTTTTTTCTTACAAGTCGAGAATTATTTAGGGAATTCCCTTGGGTTTAAAATTTTTCAAGATTCCAAACATGAACAGAAAAAGAAAAAAAAAAAAGAACGGTGAGTAGTAGTAGTAGACTAGTAGTAGTAGTTGTTGTTGTTATTGTTATTGTTATTAAATTAATTTTTTTACAAAAATTTCCTATTTTTAATTATTTCTATTATTTAGTTATCAATCTATATACCTTTTCATTATTATTGCGGAAAACTTTAACAATTTTTGTCTTTAATTGGACCCTACACTAGGTCACCCAACTCAATTTCTTTAATGCACGTCACATCTAAAAGATTGAGAAAAGATAAAGAATCCTCATAAATATGTGCGGTGAGTTTCAAATTCAATATCCCAGTTTTAATATTCGCAAGACTTAACCCATACAGCTATACAAATAGCTAGGCTAAGACTCGTAACTCATCAATATAGAAACAAAAGAAGTATTATTCAACAAAAGTAAATTGTAAATCATCAGGGTTATCCATATACATTGCGTAAAATCAGATGAAGCTAGGTTTAGATAATATATTATGGGAAAACATGATATGATGACATACTCATATATAGAATAGTTTTAATTGAATTAGGGAAGGTGAAAGTAGCAGGAAATTAAATTAAATGGCGTGGGATTGATGACGAAAAACTGACAGTGATAGCATGTAAAGGAGCATTAGATTATGGGAAGACCTCCTTTTTTGTGCTTAATTTAATTTTGTGTACACTCTAGGGAACATCTTTACTTTTGTCTTACTTGGAATTTACCACCACATGACTCCCTAATTAACTAAACATAGGAGTATATAATAAGCATGTTGTTGTATTGTATGCCTTACTCCACCTACCTTGAGGGTGAGCTCTTGCCCCGGCCCGGTGGCAAATATAGCATCAAACGTTAAGCGTGAGGTTCTGGATTCGAATCTCTTCTACTTCGGGCAACGTTATGCTGGTATTGATGAGATATATAGGATTCGATCCATGGATATGAGAGCTCTACACTACAAGAAAAAGGCTATTTTGCGACCGACCAAGTTGGTCGCTAATCCATTAAATCGGTCGTAAAAATAGGCTCAAGCAAACAACTCAAACCCAAGGTCATGAAGTGGTTTAATCCATTTGTATCAGGTTGCCTCATAGGTCATGAATATGTTATATACTTATATACTATATCACTCCCCCTCACATGAAAAGCCTTTTAATTTGGGCTTAAAATGTGGATGCAACACAGGTCCACCATACCTGGCGCTAATTAATTCCACTTAGAAGGGAGAGGGAGGAGAGATTCGAACCCATGACCTATGCGTCACGTTGGCTCTTGATTCCATGTTAGAGGACCATCTTAACCAAAAGCTTAAGATAATAATAATAATAATAATAATAATAATAATAATAATAATAATAATAAAAAATATATATATATATATACATATATATATATAAACATAAGTTCTAACTAATGAAAACAACAACAAAAATTTAAGTAAGTTTAAAAACATGAATAAAAGAAGATAAAAGAATAATAAAGTGGTCTTACGCAGATCTAATTGATAATCGAGAACTTCTGGTTATGAAAAAAAAATAAAAAATCATGCAAATTCTATGCTTCTCACAAAATTACGAATTTTTTATGTGCAAACTAGAAATATAGAAGAATCAACACGTAAAATTTTGTAATTTTTGGATCACCAAGATGAGCTAGAGTTATGATTTTTTGGAAGATGAATGAAATTTATGCAAATTTTTTTTGAAGATAAATCAATACTCTGTTGATTGTTGATCTTAATTTGTTTTAATAGTTTGAAGAGAGAGAAGGAGATTGGGTTGTGGGTTTAACCAAAGAGCTTGAGTTTGTGCCTATTTTTAGAATGAGGAGAAAACAATGCTGCAGATCGTCAAACTTGTATGTGATAGATTATATATTTTTTAAATTTTGGTCGTCAAACTTTTTCATTTTATAAATTAGTACCTGGGAGGTGCACTTGAGTACATGATACAGGTTTTGAAACAATAATTTTTGGTGCTAATATGAGGCCGAATGAGTTGTATTATCTGTTGCATTTGTTTTTTTTTTTAAACTTTAGAAAAAACAAAAAGTGGCATATTTGTGTATGATCTTATTATAAGATTAGCTATAGCATATAATTTTGAAATATCAATTGTTTTACCAATAAGTAATTAAACATATATATATTTGTGCATCATGAAAAGTAGGAGAAAGCAAGGGAATGGGTTGGAGAACGAATTACTCTTTCATAACTAAGATTTATGAAAGTGATTGATAGTGTCAGACAAAGCCTCACTTTGATGAATCATTTAACTATTTCAAAAGCAAGAAAATTACTCAGGGTAATAATATTGTGTTATAAACTTATTATAAACTATAGGTGATTTATATGATGGCCCTACTTAATTATAATGATGAAAATATAGTTTGTTTTGGATTATCAATTTATCACATTACAAATTTTGACAATTTCCCCTCCTGAAGTTCTAGACTAATTTAGAAAGAATTGCATAATTGAGACTTGAGAAGTTGAGAGCCATATTGAATAATGGCTTGTTAAAAAGGGTTTCCACTTGCCACAATGAAATACTTTAAAGTTTGGAATAATTGTTAAAAATAACATGGAGTGTTTGGAGTGTCTTCCACCAATACACTACAAAAAAACTCACATAATGAGGGCAACTTATTGTGATTAAAGAGGGCAATATAAGTATTGTTTTACTTAATGATGCCAACAAGGGCAATTATTTTTGCACTCATTGATATTAACAATGAAGACAATATGATTATTTTGCCCTCTTAGACTTTTGAAACTTTGCCCTATTTGACACTAAATAAAGTGTTTAAATCAAGGAAATCAAAATTTATTACCTTTGTTGATGGTTAATAAAGGCAATTTTGTTTGCCCTTTTTGAATTAAATCAAAGAGGGCAAAACATCTAAAATTGGCTTTGAAACCTAATACAACGGGGTTACAAGGACAACATAAGGGCAATAATAAAATTGTCATTATAATCTAAGAAGACAAATTTTGTATCAAATAGGACAATTTTAATTGTCCTTCTTGAACACATTTTTTTGTAGTGATAATCACAGGTTTTATTTTTCCAAGAATAATTCAAGCTTGATATATATGGTTAATTGTCATATATTATTTCTCCCAAGTAAAAAAGGCGATCTATGTACAAGGTAATTAAAAATTCAGGGGAGAAAATACCAGGGTAACTAATGTTGGTGATATTTTAGTCCTTAGTGATCAAAATTTAGGTTGAAATTGGTAAAAACAAACTAAAAATGCTTCAATTCATTTACTTGGAACCTCAGATCACTGAGATCAATATAGAAAGAAATCATACCAACTTCAGATTATTTTGAAAAAAAATAAAACTTTGAGTTCATAGTGGAAGCCGCTCCAAATACTTTGAATAGTATGAAAGTACAAAAATCTACACCATCCAAGCAATAAAATAGTTACCGATCCAAATTGATTAGCCCTAATTTTACTTTATCTGAACTTATTAAAATGAAACATTAAGGTGGAAAAAAAATGCATCCATAGCCATTTTTTGTCATAGTACATAGATACATACAATTGAAATTATATTATAGAAGCTTCTATAGTCTTATACTTCCTCCATTTTATTAAAATAATTTGCGATTTATATATGGTACATAATATGAATCTTTGACTATTAATATTTACAATTTTATTGTAATAATAAAAATAAAGTTGTATAGTATGAAATATACATTTCAATAAAGATAAGAATACCATACTTGATAAAGTTTAACTTAATTTAATAATTTATGAACCACAAGCTACGTTTAAGTATCTAATTTTCACCTGTACGTAGATATAATCCGACCCGACCATTTAATAAATGAGATATGTCAAGTTGACCTATTCATTGAAAAAGAGCATGGTTATCAATCCAAATATGCCATCAACGGGATGATTTGATGTTGAGTTACTTAATATGTCATGTTAGTTTTTAACTTTATATACTAAAGTTAAAAGTTAGGTGGGCATGCCGTGTTGATTGTGCATGTCAACCCTTCACACCCAGGCCACAACTCACCTTGTATACGTAATAAACAAGTCATGTCGTGTTGACTCGTGTAGTTTAACAATCAGTTAAACCACTCAATCCAAAACCGCTAATAATAACGGTTCACATGCATAGTCAATTATACCCCACCTCTAATTAACAATAAACAAAACAACAAAACCTTTTTAAAGATTATTACATACATCTAACTAACTTTCCAATAAAAACTTAATTGCATTCAATCTCTTACTTTCTCTTAATATATCAACCAAACAACAAGCAAGAAACATGATGAACAACAGTTTTACAGTTGAATACTTTTTTCAACAACCTAACTTTGAAGGCCCCACAATAGTGATATCAAATATACTTTTTGTTGCTAAATCAACTCCTTTGTGTTTGTCACTTGGTTCTCAACGGATGGATTTCTATGAACAAAAAAGAAGTTATTGCGTAGACAAAGACTCACCGAAAGAAAGTATGACGGAACTTATTTGCTTTTGAACAAATTAATAATCAAATAGTAATAATAATATACTAGAGTGAACTGATTTTAATGCACCGGGTATATTTAAATATATTTAGTCTAATATCGATATGTAAATATGAAATTTTATTTGTCTAGTGTTTTAATGTCGATCATACTTTTAACAATTTTTTCTTAAAGTATACGGTTAAAAAAGTCCAATAAATTGTGGTGATATATAATTATCATATTTGTTTATTTTGTTCAATATATACATATATATGCACTAAATTATATAGGAGCAAAGTTTTTTGGTCAAAAAATTAAAAAAGAGATCGAATTTTATCCAATCCTTTGACTTTGGACTAACTAGTTATGCATGTGATCATATATAATCCCTTGAATCTAGGCTTTGTTATCAAAATCATCTCTACAATTCTTACACTACAAAAAAAAAAAAAAAAAAAAAAAAAAAATAGTCATACTCCAAAAAATCTGAAAAAATTTCATCATTTGCTAAAGTGTGATGTGTGGCTCCATTTGTTTGTTTTTTACGAGACGACATGATTATTTCTTATCATGTTGCCATCATTATAGGTGGTCTCATAATTTCCGGCATCCACAAGACCACAATCAAGTGATTTTTCTAGAAAAAATGGTGTGTATATCGGGTGTATATTAAATTGGTGTCGAATAACAACTAAAAGTTATTCATAAAAGAGTAAAGATTATCATTTAATAAAAATAATAACTTTAACAGAGGTGGGTGTCTTTTATATATTTAGGGTAACTTATTTGTACATTGCATCAGTGTACACCTGATGTGTATAAGATTTTTTTTTTTTTTACTTTTCACATATTCTCTAATATTTTTACTCATGCCTATTAGCTACTTCAAACTACATTTCCAAAATAATGATATTGTTTATATCCCTCTTTTATTTTTTAAAAAAATGGCATTAAAAATTTTGAATCATATATTATTCACACTTAGAGAATTAATATTGGAAAACTCTCACTCATATACTAGAAAATTTTACAACTCCCAGCGATATACCACAAAATTTGAAACCTCCAACCCACATATAAACCTGAGTTATTCTGCTAATTAAAAAATGACATTATGACTTGTAGTTGGTTGAACATACTTTAATTTCACAGTTTTCTAAAATCTTGCAGAAACTGTGAAACCCTCAATTTCCACTCTTTAACATGAAGAGAAAAACATAGAAACATATATACAAGATCCAAATTTCCACAAAAGGAGAATACTAAATCATAAATTGGGAATAAAAAGTCTCACAAAGGAGAAAAATAACCCAAAAATGCAATGGTGAAGAAACCTCTCATAAAGTGAGATAAATGAGCATTATTATTAATCAAAACAAAAATTATTTAAGAATATGGGGCTTGCCATCATCAAAGGGACGACGACAGCCCTCATACTGCTATGAAAATTTTAGGATTTTTTGAATATAGAGAAAAGACTAAGGGTGTGTTTGATTTGTCTGAAATTTTGTGATCTGATCTTAAATTTTCTGAAATGATATGAGATTTTTTTTCTAATTGTAGACATGTAGTTACTATTATAACTATAATTTTTCTGATCAAAACAATTCTGATTTGATCTGAATTTTTAATTTCTAAACGGATCTGATCGGATCTGAATTTTCTTAAAATAAACACATGAATACTTATTTAAGTTGAATCAAATACACCTAAAAGAAGTGGGGCGCAATTGTATTTGGTTTTAGTTATTAGAGTAATTATACCTAAAAAAAATTATCTGTAACAGTTTGTTTCTGTATATGAAGTGGTTGTTAGCGGCTTGCTTAGCATATATAATTATGATCTTTAGCTTGTTTTAACTCTCTCTAATTTAATTAATTAGTTGCTATGATTTTTAAAACTAGAAAAAAACACAACCCTCTCTTAAATTTGTTATGATTGTTGTTTTTTGTTTTTCGGTGAGGGTTATGATTGTTTACATTATAGTGGATGGACATTAAATCATTAATAGGCAAAGTTTACTACCTAACTTATTGCCTTAGTTTTCTGAATGTTGATTTGCTTTTACACTATAGCATAAAAGACACTTCCTAAAAAGATGAAAAAAAAAAAGGAAGAGACTTGTTGGCCATATATGTTTCCCTTGTTTCATTTCTTACTTTGATGCATGAAAGACCAAGATTGCTTTCCATCAATGCAAAACCCTAGTTTATGTATCTAATTTAACAAATTGAAAATTTCCAAGAGTAATATCCAAATGATTTAACTTGTGATTTGCTATAATCATCATTTAATTTTAAGGCTCTCCAATGGCGAGCTCAAGTATGAAGAGTAATAAGTAATAGTATAGCCATATATTCTAGAAGTTGTAATAATTTTCTTCTTAGTTGATGGACTTATAAATACTCAGTTAGTTCCTGTCCTAACTGATTTTTTTTCTTTTGGGCATTTTATGAACATTACTTTTGCACCTCTGCTACGAACTATCTTCTCTTTGCTATGAACTTGAACATTCTTTAATGGAGATCACTCAGTGATCAAGTTTTAGTTTCTTTCTGATTTCACATCTAGTCACCAGATACACATAGAGCTACGTTATTCTGGTTTTATATTTTGTTCATATAGTCATATATAGGCGGCCAGGTTTACTTATGGAATTATTTCAGATTGCTTATTTAGTTTTCAATATTGCTCAATTTCTAAAACTGTATATGAAATGAACAAAATATAAACATGGGTGTATATATATTCGGGTGTAGGATATAAATTCTACGTGCAGAGGGTATATATAATTAATTAGTTGCTATATATGATGTTAGTTTTTGTTCACATTAAATCACTCCATTTACGGTCACATGATTTTATTATGTCGCTAATATGTAGATGTGACGGAGGCCCATTTAGGAAATTTAATAGATCAATTAATTGAAAAAAATGGTGTTACATCCATCTAAAATTTGTTATTTTTTTTTCATTTAAAAGAAAAGATGTTTGTTTTTTTTAAACTATGAAAGAAATCAAACTAATTACATAAAAGAGTTTATTTATCTATCTACTTTAGTAAAGTAATTTTTGCACTCTTAATGAGTATTTTGTGAGTAGACCATAGAAATTAGAAAATTGTGCTAACACAATTTAAATAATAGAGGTTCGTTACCAATTTTTTACCTAGGAGAGAAAATTTTAAGCATATGGGATAGAGCTAGGGTGCTTACAAAGATTGATTCTAAAAAAATAGGTTTATTTACACAACAAAATGAACAGGAAATTATGAAACCAAAATTAGTTATTATTGTTTGATCTCGTGTTTTACTTAGTATCGTCTGTATTTTTACAATTTTGCCTTTATCTTGTAACTTTTCATCTCCCTTACTAATTAACTTGGCTACTTGCACATTCGAACTTCATTGGACTTAACCAACGACTAACTTAAGTGCATCGGAAAATGTCAAATCCTCCGTGACTAACGCCAAATAGAGAAGGTATTGTGTCAGACCTGTCCGACATAACGTTACTGTCAGACCAGTTCAACTGGACCTGGACACATATTGTCAAACTTGAACAAATTTTGTTGAACCTGGACACGTGTTATTAAACCTGGACAAGTATTGTTAGCCCTAGACACATATTTGTAATCCTGAACAAAAATTTGTAAACCTGAAAATATATTAGTAAACCTGGACACATGTTGTTGAACCTGGACACATAGTATTAAATCTGGACACATAGTACTGAACCTGGACACATATTGTTAAACCTGGACATAAATTTGTAAACCTGGTGAAACTTATTAAACCTGGAAACATATTGTTTACCCTGGACACATGGACCTGGACACATATCGTAAAATCTGGACATATATTGTTGAATCTGGACACATATTGTTAAACCTGGACAAGTATTGTTAGCCCCGGACACATAATTGTAAACCTGAACACAAATTTGTAAACCTGAAAATATATTTGTAAACCTGGACACATGTTGTTGAACCTGGACACATAGTATTAAATCTGGACACATAGTACTAAACCTGGACACATATTTTTGAACCTGGACATAAAATTGTAAACCTGGTGAAACTTATTGAACCTGGAAACATATTGTTTACCATGGACACATATTGTTAAATCTGGACATATATTGTTAAACCTGGACACATATTATTGAACCTGGACATGTTTTGTTGAGTCTGGGCATAAAAAAAATACAAGTGTTGGACGGTCCGACGGTCGGACCATTCGACACAATACTTTCACATATATATATACCACCGTAAAAATAAGTGGAACGCCTAAAAAATCCACCCCTAGGTTAGGGCACCAGTTTTAGGCGCCCCAGTCTAGGTCAGGATGTGTTTAATTTTAAGAGTGTTATTCGCGACAAGTCTTACATTTTCCGATATGCTCAGGAATATGTTATATACTTTATTACTTTATCACTCCCCTCACAAAAAGACCCTGGGCCTCAACCATCAGCGTAATCTTTTGGTTGAGGCTCAGGGTTATGTTATATACTCTATCAGTCGAAGTAATTCTTATAAAGTCCGAGTTTTCGGTAAAATCCAAGTTATTGAGAGAGATAAAAAGTTAAAGATTGAGCAGGAGAAAAATTGTCAAAATGCATGTGATACTAAATAAAACACGAGTTAGATTTAGCAATTCGCTCTAGATAACATGCATGGGCCCCACAATGCTTGACTCAAATGTCACAAAACCACACACAAAAAAGGGGCTCAAAGTTCGGGCTTGGACAGTAAAGCTCAACTCTTTTCTTTCTTCGGGCCGGGTTTGTATGTCTTGTCTTTCTTGGTGATGGAAAATCCAATTTTCAGGTTTGTTTTTTCTAATTTTTTTCAAAGTCAATTGTCTCCTTACATCCTTTTTGATCTTGGTTATGTTCTTTGAATCTTGTCTGGTCTTTTTTTTTTTTTTTGAAAGGTAATCTCCTAAAATTTTGGTCTGGTATTACATGGAATATTTCTGTTATGATCTGATGCCGACATTGGTCATATGGTCAAATTGATCAAATTGACTTAATCTTAATTGCATTTTTCCAATAATGTAAGGAGGGAAGTGTTATTATTATCTCCATACAATTTTTTTTGAGACAGTGTCAACATAAGATCAAATTTTATTAGAATAATTTAAAGAAAAATTTATAAAAGTTACAGAAAACATATAAAAAGCTATGTGTATAAAATAATATTGATAACTTTTTCTTTAGTGAAACAGTTTCACCAAGCTTAAGTTGATAGTTAATGTCTAGGAATTTGTTATATACTCTATCACTTCCCTTCATATGAAAGACTATTTGGGCTTGAAATGTGGATATTGCACAGGCCCCTCATACCTGGCGCGAATTAATTCCACTTAGAAGGGGAGGTAAGAGAGATTCGAATCCATGACATCTGTGTCGCATTGGCTCTTAATACTATGTTAAATGACCATCTCAATCAAAAGGTTAAGCTGATAGTTGAGGCTAGACCTGGTTATTGGGCGGGTCGAGGCGGGTCTAGGGTCAGGCCGGTGCGGGTCGGGTTAGGGCCAGGGTCGACTAAAAAGGGTCAATAGCGGGTCGGGCCAAAGCGGGTTGCGGGTCGTTAGTGGTCAGGCCATTAAAATATTAAATATAAATAAAATTTAAGGTAGCCAATATTTATATAAAACAAATGTATACGAATATATTAATGTAATTATTTTTGTCAAAACTTTTTTTTGAAAAATTTATTAGGCTATTATTTTTAGCCCTGTATTGGCCCTGATCGATAAAGTCTTGTCCATTAAAGACCCTATAACCTTGACCCTAACCGCATGCCATTGGACTACCCTGTCCAATAATCAGGTCTAGTTGAAGCCTAAAAATATGTTATATACTCTATCACTCCCCTCACATGAAAATTCCTTTGAGCTTGAAATGTGGACGCAGCACATGCTTCTCATACATGGCATGAATTAATTCCACTTAAGGGTGTGTTCTCTTCGTCTTATTTTTTCTGATCTGATCTGATCTAAGTGTCATGTTGGCTATGATACTATATTAGAGAACCATCTCAACCAAAAGGTTAAGTTGATAGTTGAAGCCCATGAATATTTTATATACACTATCATTCCCCCTTTCACACGAAAGAACCTTTGAGCTTGAAATATAGATGCATCCAGCACAAACCGTTCATTCCTTTTACATGATTGCTAATATATAATTTCTTTATTTTAACATTTTTAATCGTACATTGGTTAAAAAAACCAATAAAAATTAGATACTCTTACAATATTTGCTTAGACTTAGACCAATCTAAAGAAACCTGATATATATGACTAATTTTTCATATATATTAGCACAGATTATAAAATTAATTCTTAATTTAAATAGTGTCTTTCAAATGGAGATAACATCTAGCTAAGAACGAAAAGAGCATTAGTATTATACTCCGTAGTAGGAACTCCTAGTTTGGACTAGATTTATCTTTTTATGTTTTTCATTAGTAACCTCTATTTTTTTTTTTTTTCAATTTTTACTGATATGTAACCCCCAATTATTGTCCCCTTCTCTAACATGATATTATGAAGCAAATAATCATTACTATGGTTAGTAATTTATTACAATCAATGTCCCATTTTATGAGCCCAAATATTGATTTGAATTATTTTTCGATAAAATCACCGTTTAAAGTTTTGGGGTTTATTAAGGGCAAAGTACACGGTCAAAATATGCAAAATAGTTACAAAACACATTAGTTTATCTGTTAGAAAGTGTGTTGATTAACATTACTCAATTTTTTAACGAGAAAAGTATTTGATAAAGATTTGGGGTCACTTTTTGCTCTTAAGGGTCAAATTTACCCTAAATTCTAATGAAATTCACTTCTTTGCTATATTGTCAGTTTTGAAATTAGGACAACAACTAATGGCTTGTTTACTTCAGATTATATTCAGTTCAGTTCAGTTAATCTATATTCAGTTCAGTTCAGTTCAGTTCATTTCTATTTAGTTCAATTAATACACTTCTATTCAGTTCAGTTCAGTTCAGTTCAGTTCAGCTAATGTAAACGAGCCCTAAGGATTACGAATAAGAAACTTAAAAAATATAGAGTTAACATTGAAAATTTACCTCTATCTTTTTTTTTTGTCTCAATATGATATATATATATATATATATATATATATATATATATATATATATATGAAGAGGATCAATTAAAAATGTTTTCAACCTAAAAACCCCTACATTAAACACTTAAAGGGTACACGTGTGATTACTAATGTCAATCTTTGTAAATATTAGTAACTTTCGCTAAAAATCATTTGTACACTTTAAATATCTAATATACCCCTGCAGTAAATATCTAATATATCCCTGCGACTGCTCCCTCTCTCTCTCTCTCTCTACCCTTTGATCACCAAATAAAGGGCTAAGATTAAATTTGATTTTCCCTCCTTACTCCTTTGATAGTTTGGAGTCAATGTATATATGGTATAAAGTCAATGTATTTTTACTCAATGTATTTATAGTGTATGGTGAATGTACCTATAATTGGTGCTCAATGTATGGTACCTCTAGGTTATAGTTGATGTATTTATCTCTTCTCACATTTCTCACCATAAGAAATTTCTCACCGGAACCCAACCCTATATATATATATATATATATATTTCATTCAATTTCCGTCCCTTTATCTTTTTCGTGATTATCATGCACCCACTATTAAAATTGAACATTTATGTTATACATACACTTTGAATATTTATGTTACATGTTTAGAAATTGTATTTATTACATTTAGAACAAATTTCTTTCTAAATTTAAGTTATTTAAATATAAAAGTTTTTTTTTTTTTTTTGTTGCTAGAGTAAAAAAGACAAATATTTTAAATGCTCAGAGTAAATGTTATTTAGAACAAACGTTTTTAGGTCCTACTTTAAAAAAATAACAATAAATTCCCACTCCTAGAGTCCTAGTAAGCCACTTTTACTGACCTCTTAATAATTTGCAAACAAGAAGACCTAGAAAAGACAGTAAAAGTAACTTTCGTCCCCAAATTGCCAATACTAGATAATCATGGTTTAATACTAATTACTCCCTCCGGTTTTTTTTATGTAAGAATTTGATTTTTACATTATTCATCTGATTCATTTTGACCGTTAAATGTTACTTATATGTAAAGAAAAATATAGTCATGTGGGATCTTGTTGGATTCACCTCGAAATAGACTTTCCGAATATATATATTATTTTTATAATTTTTACACTTATATATTTAGAGATATTACGAGTCAAAGTTGTGTCTCGGCAAATGTGAAAAGTAAAGTGTTACATCTAAAAACAGATGGAGTAATATTTAGTGTTTTTTTTTTTTTAATATTGAGTAACAAACTAATATTTTATAGATTCTCTTAGCTTGAAGTCAAAGATTACAAGCACAGAATAACAGTCAAGACTCAAAGAACAGTTTCAATCATTAAGCACAGAAACTTTTTGTCTTTGCCTAACTGCAATTATCACTTTTCCAAAAAGAGATTAATTAGCTATTTGTACTAGTCTTAAGTGTCATTATACTAACCCAACTGATTATCCTGCCTAATGACACTTCTACTTTTATGAAAAAAATTCTACATTTCATCTCCTAATACACCTACTCTATATAAACTCATATTTGTATGTTACTCATTTATTATTCTTTTTCCTCGTTTAATATGGGTTTTTGCTTATGATATTATTTTAGATTACGCATTTAGTTTTCAACATTGCTCATTTTTAACATATACATACAGGCAGGTGTTGAATATATTTTTTTAAAGCTTTCTTTTTAAGGATATAGAAAGGTAAACATTAGTTCTGGGGAGTATTTTCTTAGGGCTGAACCCTGAGCTATTTAATTTAATAACAAGAAAAAAACTTATCAAAGAGTTATTTGCCACTTAGGGTGTGTTTTCATTACCTTAGAAAATAAGTTTTAGTCCAATTAAGTTCTGATAATGTCTAATCAGGTGTATAGTAATAAGTTTAATAAGATTTGATCAGGTCCAATCAGATGTGATAATTGTTGTTATAATCAAGTTGAATTGTTTATGTCCAACAAATTCAATAAATTTCAATCAAGCATTGACTTGGTAAACACTCATCTGGATAATATAAAACACTTACCTGGTAAACAAACGTTGCTACATGAAAAAAAAAAAAAAAAACTTACCTGGAAAACTAAACCTTCTACCAGGAAAAAAAAACACAGCCTGATAATTGTATATTCAACTGAAGAAGTACTAAGCTGAAATAAATAAGCCCTCGCTTGGAAAAAAAAAGAAGAAACCTGATAATTGTATAAAGTAATTTTTTCGGGTCTAGTTTATAATTAAGTTCAATCATAAAAAAAATATTAATTAAATGGATTATTTGATTTTAATAATACAACATTTGAGAGATTCACAACTAATAAACCAACCTTTTGATTATTCAATAATAACCCAACCTTTATACCCAATCTGCTTTCAATGAACCAAATGACTTGCTACTTGTTTAATAGGCTAACTTTTTTTTTTTTTTACCAATTTAGCTTTTTTATTTTTACAATTTAGCCATATCAATCCCCTGTCGGCTACTGCCACCACTACCGCCATCCCCTGCCACAACCCCCTCCCAAACCACCCTCTCACCACACCCACCCAATTTACCTTCCCACCACCCTCGCCCAAACCAAATCAAACCCCCACCACCCCAATCGACCTCCCCAAACCCGATCGACCCCACCCCCTAAACCACCCCCTACCACCACCATCGACCCCCTAAACCGCCCCAAAAAACCCATAAATCAAACCCCCCCCCCAAAAAAAAAACTAAAAATCAAACCCCCTCACCACCCCTGCCCAATTGAACCCCCCCCCCCACCACCCCAATCAACCTCCCCCAAAACCCGATCGACCCCCCACCCCATACCACCACCATCGACCCCCAAACCGCCACAAAAAAAAACAAGAAATCTAAACCCTAAACCTACCACCCCTGCCAAATTGAACCCCACCACCCCAATCGACCCCCCAAACCATTACCCCCGCCCAATTAAACCCCTCAAAACCCGATTTCGTCATTTAAGAAAAAAAAAGATGAATAAAGAAGAAGCAAATGCAAGGAGCGGCGGTGGCGCATCGTGGAGGAGGTGGTTAGGGAGAGGAAGATGGAGAGAACGTTAGGGAGGAGAGAGAATGGGGAGGACGTCGACGGTGGTGGCGGAGGTGGTTAGGGGAGAGAGAAACGGTGTAGGGGAGGAGGAGGAGAGAGAGTGTGGAGGAGGAAGCGGTGGTGGCAGAAGTGGTTGAGGGAGAAAGGAACAGTGTAGGGGAGGAGGAGGAAAGAGAGTGGGGAGGAGGGGGTTAATAATAATAATCTGATTTTTTATTTTTTTATTTTTTTATTTTTCTGATTTTTTGATTTTTTGATTTTTTTTGATTTTTTATTTTTTAAATGATGACCTATAATTTGATGTCACGTGTCAAGATGACCTGCTGTTTTAGGTTTCAACAGGTTAAGGTTCGCTAAAAGAATTTAGGGTTTTAAAGGTTGGGTTATTATTGTAATCAAAAGGTTGGTTTATTGGTTGCGAATCCCTCAAAGGTTGTATTATTAAAATCAATTAATTCTAATTAAATTCATATTACAACCAATTAGTATTTAAATAAATTCATTTTATGGGGGTCTAGTTAATTGCAATGTTTTGCTTCTTATTTTGAATATGCCTTCTTTTTCATCATGAAATTCATTATGAATACGATACCGATTGAGGAAGTTATTCCCATAACAAATATCGGTCGATTCGATACTAATACTTCTAGAATGTATGATACTTAATTTAATTAATTTTTATTAATGTTTGAAGTATTTAATAATATTTATATTTCAAATTAGCGTATTCTATATCAGTTTAATACCCACCAAAAATCCTGGTGAGTCACTGGACCAACCAAGACTCCATGCAGATTCGCCACTACAGTTAACCGCTAACAGCTAACTTTCAAAGAGTACATTTGTTTTTGGATTGATGTTCCCACTTCCACTCAACCATAGATGTAGCCTTGATCTAAGAGGCATGTGCCACCGACGAAAAAAATAAGTTAAAGTTTTTGTTTAATTGTTTCCCCACTCACATTTACCATATAAATCGGTTTATCCTTGTTGTATCTTTCCTATTCTCCCAAACCACCACTACCATCACTATCATTAGTCATCACCATCATGGCAAGAGCTGAAAATAAAGAGCAATTTGTATTAGTCGTTTTTTTAGTGGGTAAGTGAGGGGGGTCCTAAAAAAATGAGATCCATACCTAAGTTTTACCAAGAATGGGAGCCTATAAATAGGTAGTGGTGCCTATTTTTTGGGCCTTAAACTACTTACAGGGTCCATTCTCCAAGTTCTTGCTTGTATCTTAAATCAACAAAACAAAATTTCAACAAAAATTCCAAATAGTTATGATTGTGAATAAAGTATAGTGTATACAATTACTTGGTGATAAAGCACAATTAATTATCTTTATTATATAAGTAAACGGGAAGATGATGTCTCCATATGAAAAGTCCATCATATCTTAAATGAAATTTAAATTACAATTTAACAAACAATGGTAATCTCTTTTTAGTTTCATTTCGTCAATTTTACCATAGATATAGTCATTATTAAAATGATTTGTGTGTCTTGCATTGATTTGCATCAAGAGTATATATACACCAATATACTAGGGTTTACTTAGGATACTAATATAACAACTTCCTATATCCATGCTAACAACCATTAATATAGTAACAAATTAATTAAAATAATTAATTAATATTATATTCTATCACTCCCCCGTAGTTGAAGCGGGAGGTTTTTGGACGCTGAGACTGGAGCGGAAATCATCAAAAAGAACCCGAGGTAGGCCTTTGGTGAACACATCGGCAAGTTGATGTTGAGATGGAACATGGAGAACACGGACCTCACCACGTTGAACCTTTTCACGAACAAAGTGAATATCTAGTTCAATATGCTTAGTGCGCTGGTGTTGAACTGGGTTACCAGACAAATAAATTGCACTAACATTGTCACAGTAAAATAATGTTGCCTTTGGAATTGGGCAATGGAGCTCAAGTAGTAAATTTCGAATCCAACACGATTCAGAGACCACATTAGCAACCCCCCGGTATTCAGCTTCAGCATTGGATTTGGATAAGGTAGGTTGGCGTTTTGAGGACCAAGAGATCAAATTATCACCAAGAAATACACAATAACCTGACGTGGAACACCGAGTGTCCGGACACCCACCCCAATCGGCATCTGTATATGACAAGATGGATGTTATGGACGACTTGGTAAGGTGTATACCAAAGTCAACAGTACCTTGTATATAACGCAAAATGCGCTTCAATGCCGTCATATGTTCAACCTTTGGGTCGTGCATAAATAAACACACTTGTTGAACAGCATATGATATATCAGGGCGAGTAAAGGTCAATTATTGTAAAGCACCACATAAACGACGATAAGCTGTAGGGTTTGAATAGGAGTCCCCAGTTTTACCACTCAATTTTCCTTTTGTATCAACAGGTATCGGACATGATTTACAAGATGACATGCCTGCTCTATCAAGGATTTCCATTGCATATTTTCGTTGTGACAAAAAAAGACCATGTTGATGACGGGAGATAGCAATGCCTAGAAAGTAACTCAATGGGCTGAGATCCTTCATAGCAAATTCGGCGCTAAGCTTAGACATGATATGCTGGCGGAGAGAATCAGTAGAAGCAGTGAGCACAATATCGTCAACATATAAAAGAAGTTATGTAGTCTCCTGACCATTTTGATAGATGAACAGAGAATTGTCACAACGACTATGAGTGAAGCCAAGAGTTGCAACGAAGTCAGCAAAACGTTGATACCATTCCCTAGGGGCCTGCTTTAACCCATATAAAGATTTATGAATAAGACAAACATGATCAGGATTTGATGAATCTCTAAATCCCAATGGTTGGTACATATAAACCGTTTCATTCAAGTGGTCATGTAAAAATGTATTTTTAACATCTAATTGATGAATAGACCATGACCTGGCTAAAGCAATGCTAAGAACCACCCTGATTGTTGCCGGTTTGACAACTGGACTGAAAGTTTCATCACAATCTATGCCTTCACGTTGTGACTGATCATCCCCGACTAATCGAGCTTTGTAGCGCTCAAATAATGATCCATCGGACATATTCTTACGTCGAAACACCCATAAAGACCGAATAATATTGCCATTGGAAGGACGAGGTACCAAATCCCAAGTCTTATTTTCAATTAATGCATTATATTCTTCTTGTATAGCATGTTTTCAATTTGGGTCATTAAGTGCATGAATAGGATTTTTAGGTAAAGGAGAAATGGAAGTGGAAGTTGCACTTAAAGCTTGGTTTTTGTATTTCAAATTTGGCTTTAAAATTCCATGTTGACTTCGAGTTGTCATACGATGGGAGGTCGGTGGAGGGGTGTGACACGGTGGGGAGGGAAATCTAGTCCTTAGTGGTGGGGGGACATAAGGGTGAGGGCTACAGGTAAGCAAGGATGAAATGGGCTGCAGTGATGTAGGAGATGCAGCACGAGAAGTATCCTCATGAGGTGAATGAGCATTTGCATGAGAATTGTCATGCAAGTAGTGACGAAAAGAAACATTTTCTAGGAGGTGATTTTCAGGAGTAAGAAAGTCATTGGAGTTAGAGTGTGTTTGTTAGAGAGTAGAGAAAGGAAAAGTAAATTCATCAAAACGAACATGCCTAGCAATATATATTTTTTTACTGGAAATGTCATAACACTTATATCCTCTATGATCTGAAGGGTACCCTAAAAAAACACAAGGAGTAGAACGAGCTTGAAGTTTATTTAATTGGGAGGAAGGAAATAGGGGGTAACAAAGACAACCAAAAGTTCGGAGTTGATTGTAGTCCGGAGTCTTTTGATAGAGTATTTTAGTGGGAGAGTGAAAATTTAGAATTTTGGAAGGTAAAATATTTAGAAGATATGTGGCCATTTTCAAGGCATGATGCCAAAAAGAGGGAGGCATGGAGGGATGACAAAGCAATGTACGAACTATATTATTAATAGTTTGTATTTTACGTTCGGCTTTACCATTTTGGGGAGATGTATGAGGACAAGAAAAACGGAAAGTCATCCCATGGAGTTCACAAAACTTATGGAACGAGCTATTATCAAATTCACGACCATTGTCTCATTGAAAAGATTTTATGTCTTTTTCAAATTGAGTTTTAATATATGTTCTAAATTTGAGAAAAGAGTTATAGACTTGAGATTTGTGGGAAAGGGGAACAGTCCATAAGAAATTAGAATAATTGTCAAGAAATAGAACATAATATTTATGACCAGATGAACTAGTAACTAGTGATGTCCATAAGTCATTATGAACAATATCAAAAGGCATAGTAGTAAATGAAAGAGAGTCAGAAAAAGGTAATTTTATTAATTTTCCCAAAGGACAAGAATGACATTGATTAGTACGAGCCTTATTACAATTTATGAGTTTATAACTACGCAATTTTTGAAAAATTACATCTCCCGGATGACCTAAACGGGAATGCCATAAACTAGGAGAAACAGCTGCAAAAGATGAAGGAAATGATGATGGAGTGGCTCGAATTGCTGGAGTTATCGGATATAAGTCAACATTGCTATCACACCTCATTAATTTGTTCTCCGTCCGCAAATACTTCACAGAAAATCCAAAAGGATCAAACTCAACGGAAACCATGTTATCATTAGTGAATTTTCGAACTGAAATTAAATTTTTAATAAGATGAGGGGAATGAAGGACATTAGTAAGATGAAGTGGGGGTTTATTTGTTGTGATAGATGTGTGACCATAACCCGAAATTGGAATCATGCTACCATTACCAACAACAATTGCATTATTTTTATTTTTACTTAATTGAAAATAAGAAGTGAGAGTACCTTGATCGTGAGTCATATGCGAAGTGGCACCCGTGTCCATATAGAAGTTAGAATCAAGAGGATACAGAGACATAGTATGCATGGCTTGGTTGATGTGAGTGGGCACGGGAGTCGCCATGTTATACGACTGAGCTGCTGGCTGAGGACCAAGAAGACCGGGCTCTGGAGGCGAGGACGGCATTGCCATTGCGGAGAGGTGTCGTATGTGGGGTAAGGGCATGGAGGAGTGGCCCATGGCTGGGATGACCACGCTGGCCATGGTGGATACGCCCAAGTAGTGGTCTGCTGTTGCGGACTGGAGTTGTTGCCACTGCGGACTAGAGCTGCTGTGGATTGACGGCCACCATTATTATTACCATGACGATGGTTGCAATGGTGGTTGTTGCGTCCGCGACCGCCTTTCTTGCCTTTAGAGGGTTGCGAGTCATATCAAAATAAAAATGTAAAACTTGAACTTCATATTGACGGTTACACTTGATTATATTTCTAATACTTAAAAAGTTGATTATTATTCGATGATCCCTATTATCTAAGCACAAGCTTCTTTTTTTTTTTTCTTAACATAATTCGTATTTGAATAATGAATAATAAACAACTAAAAAAGCTAGCGAAACATTAGTTCGAGAAAAGGCATACAAATTCTTTTCTTATATATATTTGTTTTATTTCTTTGAGGCTCGTGCATCGAGTGTAAAAAAATACTAGTATTATATATAGTGCGCTACTATTAGGGATGTCCAATTCATCAAAATGAGATACAAACTTTTACCTCTAGTGACAATTTTATAGTTATAGCATGTTTTTTTCAAGTGACAATCTTGTAAGTTGTAAACTTTTAACTATAACTTGTTGGAAGTTATATTAAATATTGCATAACTTTTCAAAGATCGAGGGTTCAAAACTTGTTGTATTTTTCCCCCTTACAAGAATACACGACTAATTCATTATTCATGATCTGAAACCTGAAAGCAACTCGATCTGAAACTTATTTGGTCCGAAATTCATGCGAAATCAAAATGATCTTATCCGAAAGCAATTAGATATGAAAGTAATCCGAAACTAGTAATTAAGTTGTATATATTATAATATGCAGTTCGTCATTATCATGTTTTTAAAATTCTAGTCGTTAATTTCACATAAAAATTATGATTGCATACTACCGAAACCCTACCTGGCCACTACAAACCCCGACAACCACTCAAACATTGACCACCACTCAAACCCTCACCCCCAATCGATCGAACCCCAAAAATACCATGGCACAACCCCCAAACACTGTCATACAACCCCAATTGAATACCAAGCACCGTCGCGCAACCGCCACCTCCACGACCAACCCTCAACAACAAGTCATCCCAACAACAGGGATGCAGGTGGGGTGGTTCAAGTAGCAGACCCGCCCCTATCCTCGCCCCATTGGGGCGGGATGAATCCTAGTTTGGCGGGGATGGGGATGAAAATTGTACCCACCGTGGGGACGGGGATAGTTTTTAGGCTACCTGCACCCCATCCCTACCCCGCCCCGCTCCACCTCGCGCCCACCCCGCACTACCTTTTGTATGATTTTTTTTATTTTTTTAATGGACTACATAAACACATTGGAAAAAAAAAACATACTTTGTAGTCATATTATTATTTATGTATTTTGGCCTTATCGACTTGTTTTCATCCTTATAAGTTAGATGTTTTGTGGGAATTAAGCAGGTTTGTAGTGAGGATTACATGGGTTTGAGACGTGTATTTGACTGGTGGTGGCGTAGGGAACATGGATATTAGGCAGGTATGGATACCCACCTAGGTGATAGAGCGGGGATAGTTCCCTATATATCCCCGCCGGGGCGGAGATGGGAATAAAAACTATACCCACCGCGGGGATGGGGTGGGGATGGGGATTCCATAAGTAGGTGTGGATGGGGATAGGAATTGCAATATCCACCCCGCCCCGCACCCACTTGCATCCCTACCCACAAGCCACCCCATTTCTGCCATTAACCCCCCAAGACTGCCATTAGAACCACTATCGCCTTGCCCTCACCCACTAAACTGCCTCGCCGAGTCACCGTCGAAACCCGCCTAAACCCACAACCATCAACATCTTCGTCTTACCCCAATCTCGAAAACACCCCTAGATCTAACACCCTCACCGCCGAAAACCGCTACTACCCCAAGAAACCACTAAGCCCACCAATGATGGTGATGAAGATGATGATGGCTGATTCGATGATGAAGGTTGATTTGATAATGAAGATTGACGATGATTGTGATGAAGATGATGATGGATGATTTGATGACGAAGATTGAGGATGAAGGTTGATTAGAAATTTGGTTGGGTATGCTTTATATCTAATGATGGAACATGGAAGTATAGAATGTGGGGTTTGGTGGGTATATTTAGTTAGATTTTTTTTATTTTAATATTTTTTTTTTTTTTATTATTAAAATAATATTAAAACACCCTTTTTTTACCTGTTTAACAGGTTTTCAATTGCCTCAGACCAATTAGAGAAGATGACTCCTAAACTTGAAATTATTCATGAATTAATGCAAGTTGAGAATAATGAGAGAAGATGGCCCAAACTTTGAAATATTTTTAACAATTTTTCCTTTTTTTTTTAATATTTAGTAGGTCTAGAATAAATTTGATGGTTTGCAATTCTTTTAACTAATTACAACTTAAATTGTACATTTTTGTTAGATGATAGATAAAGTTCTAAACTTTATTTTTGGGTAAATCGAGCATTGCTCCGGCAAAAGACTATTGGGTCTGGCTAGAACGTAAGGTGGGGGCAAAAATTGTAAAAAATAAATAAGCATTATTTATGAAAAGACTTAATTGGGAGAAACTTATGAAACGTACCAAAAAAAGAAAAAAGAGGATAACTTTTAGAAACACATGGAATAGAAGATATCAAAAATTAACTTGTAATATACAATGTGCAATAATCAATATTATATGAATAATTATAGTCAATTAAATAAATTTATCCGAAATGGTTGGCCTGAATCTGATTCAAACGACCTGATCGCCAATTCTAGTACCATAATACAAAATTCTATGTCGACAGATTTTTTAATTAAAAAATTACAATTTTTTAGTTAAAAGTTATGTCGTCCTACCTCGTTTTAAAAATAAAAAAATAAAGATGAAATAGATACATAATTTTCTTGTACAAATTAAAACCAACTATTCTGTAGTGTTCTGTTTCATGCAGATGCATAGCTTGTAGCCTTGTATGACTGAAGCATGAGCACAATAAGCATCAAGTATTAGCATATCAAAGACACATTACCTCAAGTAAGGTACCAGCATGAGCACAATAAGCATCAAGTATTAGCATATCCATCAGCAAAATAATCTTATTCCCACACGGTCGATACTATGTTACTCAGATGCTTCATTTCACCTTCAACAGCATCGACACGAGTATATACGTTTGATATATATGCTATTTTGAACAATGGGCAATCACACCATTGATTCAAACGCTCAGATATTCGAATACACAAACAATCCATATCATCTTGATTTTTTTAAATTATATTATCGCTATTTTTAGCAAATGAAATACTCCCTCCGTAACGAAATAACTGCAATGACAAAGCAGAGAGAAAAAATGTCAAATCGTTGCAGTTAATATGTTACGGAGGGAGTAGTATGCAGTTGTGTGGGTATTTGGATACTTACCAAGATCCGAAACTAGTACTTGAGTCGTCCATGTAGCACAGACCACTTATTTTCTGTTGAAAGTTGAGAAAGAATTGCATGAAATGTCATTTTCGACCCATCATTGTGGAAGCTATCGATACAAACAACCAAACTGAGAGTACCATCTGCAAAGATCCAAGTACTTTTAAATCAATATGCATAGGACTGATAACTAATCAAGACAGCATATATAGATTATACACTGCACTTACCACAATTATAACTTAAAATCTGCTAAGAGAATAAATCAATCATGTAGCAGATGTAGGTCCAAGAAATCAAAAGTAGATGAAATCCTGTTTTGCATTTTTCATACATGTAATTGGTGAATGCATGAATGCTATCAATATGTGAAAAAAAAAAACTAAAAGAAATACAAATACAGAAGCAGATTGAGATCAGATCACTGACAAAAAGATTGGACAGTGGAATACATAGAAATGCTGACTTTTTTTTGGGTGTTAAGCTACATCTATGTATAATGATTTTTTTTTTTTTTTGGTGGGAATGAGCCACAAAGGGCAAGGATGAGAATCGATCCCAGGATGATAATTCGCTATTTCGCCATAAAATCACCTTAACCATTTAGTATGATCTATGATCCATCTTAAACATTTAGGGGGTGTTTGGTATAAGATTAGGAAAAGAAACTGAATGAAAACATATTAGAAGTGGAAAGGGTAATAATATCAAGTGATACTATTATTAGTTGATTTGTATAAGGAAATGGAATGGAAATAAAATTAGAAGGGTAAGGATTTTGTTTTCATAGGGTTGTGAAGTTTAACATTAACAAAATGGTGGTAAACGGGTAATGGTTACCATTTTGTGTTACCAAACTATCATATAAAAAAAAAAAAAAAAAGGTAATGGAAATGGCAACACCAAAACTATTGTATACATAACATTCTGTTAGTATATATTATAAATAAAGCTTAACAACCATCAAGAGCCTGATCTAGTTCTTATAAGGTTGCTACGTGGTCTCAAAGACAAGGCAGCAATGCAAATAAAATGTAAATCAACCAAAACCAACAACAGACTGCAAGTTAAAACCTGATAGCTGCAACAAGAAAATTACTCATCTCTGTAACTAAATAAACAGATACTAAGATCCTAGAGCCAGCAAGTAAATGCTAAATTGATAGGGGAGCTTTTGTTTTCATTAAGTTCTATTAGTTTTGTTAGTTATAGTGGTTGTTGTTGTATTTTTGTTAGTTAAGTTTGTTAGTTATGAGCTGTCCTAGTTGTAATAAATAGGTGTCTTTTACTCTTGTTTTGGGGTATGAATAATAACAATCTTAAGTTTCCTTCTTCTCTTCCTCTTAATTCTCTCTGCTTACCCCCCCTTCCCATTGATTCTTCTCTTTTCCCCTGCTTCACTTAGTCTTTCCTGTTCAGTCCTAAAGGGCCTGCATCATTTTGGTATCAGATCCTTGCCGGTCCTTGGTTGAGTTAGAAAACTTCTGCTGTCAAATCTTGAAACGAACCACAATCTTTTCTAAGCAGTCTAGTAATCTTGGTGCATACTGGCACCTTGGACAAGGAGTAAAACAAGGACGGAGGAACAAATTAAAACATTGGAACATAGGCTGGAAGAGCAAGCAAATGCAATGACTGAACTAAAGAACATCATCAAAGAACTTAAAGATTCTAACCAATGTCACGAAGATGGCCCAAAACTGGGATTTCAACTTACATCTCCACTGCAGAGAGGTATGCAACCTAAGCTAGAGATTCCCAAATTTGATGGATGTCACCCTCGGATTTGGATTAAAAAATGCATAAGATACTTTACACTATGTAATATTCCTGAGGACAAAAGGGTAGATTTAGCCTCTTTACACGTGTATGATAAGGCTGAAAATTGGGTCTCTAGTTATCTTGCTGTTAGGAATAATGTTTCTTGGGATGACTTCATTATTGACTTATCTGCAAGATTCAAGGATAGTGCTAGCCTTAATATGGTGGAACAATTTAATAAGTTACAACAGAAAGGGCCCTTAGAAGACTATGTGGATGAATTTGAAAACCTTTAATCACTAATGTTACAAAACAGCTATGTACTCCCTGATGAATATATACTGGAGAGTTTTGTAGGAGGATTACACATTGCTGTCAAGCCTTTTGTTAAAGCCTTTAAACCAAAGACCATTTCTGAAGCTATTGAGATTGCAAGGTTGCAAGAAGAGCAACTTTTTGCCAATACCTCATCACAACCTACTCATAAAACTGTTAAATCAAATTTTCTTTTCTCCAAACCTTCAACCCCATTAAGAACTAGGGTAATTACCCCAAAAACTATAACTCAAATAAACCACCCCTCCTCCCCACTCCAAAGAACCTTCCACCACTACTCACTGCACCACAAAATAACCCAAGATCCAAGAAGGAACCCCTCAAGATTTATACATGCTAATATAAGAGCAGAGAAGATAAATAAAGGCCTATGCTACTATTGTGATGAAACTTTCACTAGGAATCATCAATGCAAATTCAAAGAACCTCAGTTGTTCACTGTTGAAATACTTCCCTGGGAAGAAGATGAAGAATTAATTGTAGCAAGAAATGAAGAAAATGAGGAAAACACCAGTGAGGGGCAGAATGTTGAGCAAGAACCCACATCACAGTCCATGCTTTAGTTGGGGGAGAGCTTTTTCATACTATGAGGGTCACAGGATTGACACAAGGCAAACCTTTGCATATTCTCATAGATTCTGGGAGCACTCATAACTTCCTGGATCTTTCCACAGCTAAGAAGTTGGGTTGTTCTTTGGAACAAATTGCCCCCCAAGCAGTGTCAGTAGCAGAAGGGAATCACATGGTATGCCAACAAATATGCAAGGAATTTTCTTGGAGTATGCAAGGGCATCATTTTCCAGGAGATATGCTTATAATTCCCTTGGGATGCTGTGATATGGTATTGGGTGTTCAACGGTTGAGTACCTTGGGAGCTATAAGTTGGGATTTTAAGCAACTAACTATGGAGTTCAAGGTGGGTAAAAAAGAGTTCAAGCTTATAGGGATTTCTCATAAGAAGGTGCAAATAGTGGAAGGGGAACCGAGTAGTAAGATGTTTTCTACAGCATCACAACTCTGTCTTCTTCAACTCCTAACAATAGATATTCAAGCGATCCAGGTTAACAGAACTCCCTTACCAAACAAATCAGAAATGCTAGCACTTAAGGAGAAATACCAAGATATTTTTGCAGATCCTGTGGAACTGCCCCTAGCAGAGGAGTCTTTGATCATAGGATTCCCCTAGCACCAGGAGAAGTTCCAGTGAACATCAGGCCCTGCAGGTATCCTCTTAGGCAAAAGGATGTTATTGAACAGCTTATCCAAAAGATGCTTGATAGGGGCATTATTCAACACTGCTCTAGTCCCTTTGCTTCCTAGTGGTATTGGTTGGGAAAAAAGATGCAACTTGGAGATTGTGCATTGACTATAGGGAGCTTAATAAGAAAACTATTAAGAACAAGTTTCCTATCCCTGTCATAGATGAACTCATTGATGAATTATCAGGAGCTATGATTTTTACCAAATTGGACTTAAGGGTTGACTATCACCAGTTGAGAATGGGTGAAGAAGATATATACAAAACAGCTTTCAAAACCCATTCAGGCCATTATGAGTTTCTAGTAATGCCATTTGGCGTTACAAGTTCTCCAGCTTCATTTCAGGGTTGGATGAATCATGTTTTTAAGCCTCTAGTTAGGAAGTGTGTATTGGTATTTTTTAATGATATTCTGGTGTTTAGCAAGAGTAGGAAGGATCATTGGGAGCACTTAGAGATGGTGTTCCAGATCATGAGGGAAAATAAAATGTGTATCAAGGAGAGCAAGTGTATCTTTGCTAGTGATAGGGTTGAATGTAAAGCTCTGAAAATCTCAAGATAAAATATGGAAATTTTTGATTAATAATCTCTAAAAAGTGTAATACAAAAGGATAGTTTAGCAACTTAAGGATGCAAATCTCCCATTAGTGGCTTTAGGTCACAACTCTCAAAAAGCCTAAGCTTCCTCACAAATATTCTGGATAAAACACTAAGATGTCCCTCCCCCTATTTATACTAGCTACCTTGTCTTTTCTTCCCTACAAATCCTTCCAAAAAGCTGAGCAAATAATCAGTACATTCTAAAGAAGACAAAATAACAAAAAAGCAAGAAAATACATAAATTAGCTTAGTGGGTAGTGGTCCAATTGCTCAGTTCCCTCTCTGTTCTGCCCCTCTTGTGTCTGCGTGTGTAAGTGAGGGTAGTGGTGGAGTGCTTGGGGCTGGTGCATTACATTGAATACCTAGGACACTTCATATCTGGGTTAGGGGTGGAGACTGATCCTGCAAAAATAGCAGCTGACTCCAAGTGGCCAATCCCTAAAACTATTAAGCAACTAAGGGGTTTTTTGGGGCTTGCAGGCTACTATAGGAAGTTTGTTAGGGGTTATGCCATCATCTCTAAACCAATGAAAAATTTCCTGAAGAAGGGAGCTTTTGAATGGAATCCAGATGCTCAAGAGGCTTTTGACAATCTCAAGGCTGCTCTAACATCAGCACCAGTTCTAGCAGTCCCAAACTTCTCAAAAATATTTGTAGTAGAAGCTGATGCTTCTGGTTGTGGAATTGGAGGAGTTTTGATGCAAGAAAATCACCCCATAGCCTTTATTAGTAGGGCTCTAGGACCCAAATGGCAAGCCTTGTCTGTGTATGAAAAGGAATTGCTTGCCATTGTGTTTGCAATTCAAAAATGGGAGCAATATCTGATGGGGAATCATTTTATTATTAAAACTGATCAAAAGAGTCTTAAGTGGCTCTTACACCAGAAAATTTCTACCCCTTTTCAGCAACTATGTCTAAATTGATGGGTTTTTTTTAATGAAATCCAATATAAGAGTGGGAAGGAAAATATAGCTGCAGATGCTTTGTCTAGAGTGTAAGGGGCAGAAGTTATGTGCATGGCTATCTCCTTAGTCTCTTCTAATCTAGAGGAATTAATAAGAGAAAGTTACAAAAAAGATGAGGTTCTGGTTTAGGCTTATGAGAAGCTGCAAAAAGGCTTAGATGTCCCTGGTTTTACACTGGCAGATGGGTTAATAAAAAAATCAAACAAAATACTAGTAGGACCTGATCAACACTTGAAGCAGAAGATCCTATTGTGGCAGCATGCCTCCCTTGAAGGAGGCCATTCAGGAAGAGATGGAACCCTAAGAAGACTCAAATGTCTCTTTACTTGGAAGGGACTATCAAAAGATGTTAGACAGTTTGTTAGAGCCTGTGTCACATGTCAGGCAGGGAAGTATGAGACCTTTGCTAAGCTTGGACTCCTTCAACCACTCCCAATTCCTGAGGAAGTATGGGTTGACAAGACTACCAAAGTCTATGGGAAAAGGGGTGATTTTTGTGGTAATTGACAGATTCAGCAAGCCTGCACATTTCATAGCCTTGGCTCATCCTTTTACAGCCATCCAGGTAGCCCAAGCTTACCTAGATCATGTGTTCAAGTTACATGGATGGCATAAATCCATAGTTAGTGATAGGGACTCGATGTTCCTAAGCAAGTTCTGGAAGGGGTTATTTTCTATACATGGGACAGAATTCATGTTGTCATCTTCTTACCATCCTGAGTCAGATGCACAAACTGAAGTGGTGAATAGATGTTTGGAAGCTTATCTGAGATGTATGTGTGGGGACACTCCTAAGGAGTGGTGTATGTGGTTGCCAGTAGCAGAATGGTGGTACAACACCCATTTTCATACTTCTACTGGACTAACACCCAATGAGATCATGTATAATCAGCCTCCCCCTATACACTTAACCTACCTAGCTGGTGACTATGCCAATAATGAGGTAGACAGGAGCATGATAAGAAGGGAGGCTATGATATCACATGTCAGGGCTCATTTACAGAAAGTTGTCAATAGAATGAAGGTTATGGCAGATAGGCACAGGAAGGAGAGGCAGTTAGCTGTGGGAGATTGGGTTTGGCTCAAGTTACAGCCCTATAGGCAAACTTCAATGGGATTAAGAACCAATCAGAAATTAATTTAGAAGTATTTTGGGCCCTATCAAGTAATTGCAGCAGTAGGCAAGGTGGCTTATAGGTTGCAACTACCCCATGGAGTCAAGGTGCTAAAATTCATAATGGTTTCCATGTTTCCCAATTGAAGCCATTTCATGGGCAAGTTCCTATTTCCTCTACAGTGCCAGATTGGGCATTAAATCAAGCTGCAACCCCTACAACCTTGCCAATAGCTATACTGCAGAAGAGGATGGTTGATAATGATGAAGGTGGACAGCTACAACTACTGGTGCAATAGGCAGGATGTCCTGCATATGAGGCAACATGGGTATCTGCTTCAGAATTTGAAGCTCAATTCCCTAGCTTTGAGATACCTGATCTATAGACTTGAGGGCAAGTCTGTTCTGTCAACCAGGGGGGTATGATAGGGGAGCTTTTGTTGTTATTAAGTTCTGTTAGTTTTGTTAGTTATAGTGGTTGTTGTTGTATTTTTGTTAGTTAAGTTTGTTAGTTATGAGCTGTGCTAGTTGTTATAAATAGGTGTCTTTTACTCTTGTTTTGGGGTATGAATAATAACAATCTTAAATTTCCTTCTTCTCTTCCTCTTAATTCTCTCTGCTTACTCCCCCTTCCCTCTGATTCTTCTCTTTTCCCCTGCTTCACTTAGGGCTCGTTTACATTAGCTGAATAGAGCTGAGGTGAATAGAAGTGTATTAATTGAACTAAATAGAGATGAACTGAACTGAATAGAGATTAACTGAACTGAACTGAATAGAATATAATCTGAAGTAAACAAGCCCTTAGTCTTTCCTGTTCAGTCCTAAAGGGCCTGTATCATAAATTGGATGAGACAGTATGCATACTATGTAAAAATTGCAATGTGTATAATAAGCAATACCTGCAGAATCAAGTACATTCAAAATAGCTTCGGAATGAGACTGGAGAAGCTTGCACCTAAGAGAGATGTAACCAAAGGGCAATGGGATAGAATTCCAACCAAAACCAAGCAACAAATTCTCATTTTGCTGTCTATTAATTCATGCTTCTCTGCTGTACTTGAGCCTATTTCAGTTGCCATAGAAAAATGGATAAGGCAGAATAACCATGTTCAGAGAAGTAGCGGAACAAATTTCGACTAGGCAAGCAACTATCTTGTTCAAGTTTGTAATCAGGAGGTAGGGCTATGACAAACCCCCACAATAGTTTGGCTACACTTTTATATTCATCGTGTCACACAAACTCACTCATGAAGAATGCGACGATCTTCCTCCAATTTCAAAAGAACTTGATTGATGTCATATAGCTTTCAATATTTTCTCAAAGCTATGCAAAGAAGTTTACATATTCTTTGATTCAAAACATGGTTAGGCTCAAACTGCACATAGAATTCATAGTTCATAGCAAGTTGGCTCGTGATTACAAACTCTGAGGTGCTCCAACAGGTCATGGACTAACAAGTCAATCATTTGATATATTTCATTTGTTTCCAAATGGGTTTCATCTCGGGATGTGAACAGATATGTCCTTCCCTTAATCTCCACCCAACTGCAACCCATCTCTGCTCTTGTTTCCGGAACCCTCATTTGCCCCCTTAAGAAAGAGACACCAGTCGGTGCACAAGAATCATGAACATCCAAAACCAAGGAACGGGTTCTTGGTTCCATAGATTCAATTCTCCAAAGCTGATCAGCTGCATATAATCCAATCTCAAAACATCTCCAAATCCTACATCCATTTAGAATTGATCTCCAAAAGACGGGTGTAGGTTCAAAGGGCATATCCATGACAAGCTGATACGCTTCTTTGAATAGCCCAGCACGAGCAAAAAGATCAGTCAAGCAGGCATAATGCTCAGGCCCTGGAACAATCCCATAATCCTTCTCCATGCTTTGGAAGTACTCCTTTCCTTCTTTAACTAAACCACAGTAGCAACAACCCTGAAGAACTCCTAAAAAGGTTATACAGTCCGGAATAATACACACTTTCTGCATCTGATGGAATGTCATGATTGCCCTTAGAACATCACCATTTTGAGCATACCCTGAAACCATACAGTTCCAACTAACAAGATTACGATGAGGTAAACCCTCAAAAACACGCTTAGCATCATCACAGCTACCACATTTCATGAACATAGAAAGAACAGAATTTCCTATATGGGAATTCTGCTCATACCCTCTTTTGAGAAGTTGCAAGTAGAGCTGTTTACTCAATGACAGCATTGCTAAATCAGCTGAAGCAGCTAAAGCAGTTGTGAATGAATGAGAGTTTGGCCCAACACAAACTGACAACATCTCCTTGAACAAAATCAGGGTCTCAGCTGCCAGTCCATTTTGTTGAAATCCTGACATGATTGCAGCCCAAGAAGCCTCATTTCGCTCCGGCATTTCGGTAAACAAACGCCAAGCATCACTCACACAGGACCCCTTACAAAGTGCAGTGATAATTGCAGTCCAACTGAAAACATCTTTGCCTGGCATACATATGAAAAGCTTCAATGCAATGTGGACCATGTTTTCTCTGCTATACCCCATGATCAAAGAATTCCAAGAAAAATTGCTTCTCTCAGGCATTTCGTCGAACAGTTTTCGTGCATGATCAATCATGTGATTCTCCACATAACATTTTATCATGGCATTCCAAGCAACTGTATCTTTGCAAAACATTCCATCAAAAACCCCTTTGGCACTATCAACTTCTCCTCTTGAAGAAAGATTAAGTAACCTTTTTGTCAGTAAGACTGTATTGTCATTACTTGAATATTTTCTAGGAAAACAATGATCCCCATTTTCATTATAAGCTTCTAAAGTAGGAGTTGAAGACATATCTCTGCTGTGAAGGTGAGCAACAATGGAGTTATACGAAGCATAGCTTGCTGCTTTGCCCATATTTGATGGCAGAAAGATATTCTTGAAAGTGATAAAAACCCCATTTCGAATAAACATGAACTCGTTCACTGAGTTTTGAGTACTATGCGAATTCGAGTTAGCTTTCTGGAGCGGTAAGAATTTCAGGAGGAGGTGTTCTTTGTCAACTCTTCGCTAGTTCGCTGTAACTTGTTGAGTCTTCGTATCTTGGGCCGGGTCAATTTGGGTTTGAGGTTTTTTTGTTTTTGATTTAGGTCGAGTCCCATCAAATTTGAGTTTTTGCCAAATAAATATAAATGACATAAAATGTAAGATTACTTTCAGATCAAGTTCAAATCGGGTTCGGTAAATTCGAGTAAGTTTCGGGTTTCGAATTGGATAATTAATTTAGGTCATTTTTGCCACCTCTAGTCTTGACTCTTAATGAGTAGAAATGTTAACCAAGTATCTAGGGTTCGTTAAATAGGGTGTAAAATATTTTCAGATGAAAATGATTTTCCATAAAAAAAACCATTTACATTGTAGAAAATTCATTTTCACAAAAGTTTTCCATTGTTTGGTTGCATGTAAAATGGTTTTCCATTTTAAGCATTTATTATTGTTTCGTTGAACTAAAAATCAGTTGCTCCAATTGGTACGAAAAAGAAGTTTTCCTTTCATTTGTGATGTAAAATGTTTTCCTTCTTGGAAAAATGTTTTCAATAAGGTGAAAAATAGTTTTCTATTCCAAGTTTTACATTTTAATATTGGGTTTTTCTAAGCTATGCCCCTGAGGTTTTCGTCTTTCTTTCTAAGTTGTGCCCATGCTTTTTTTAAACTTCTAAACTATGCCCCCCAATTTAGGTTTTTTAATTAATAGTGTCCACTATGTTATCTCAACGTTCATAGTTCCGTTAAAAGGAGTTGTATTTTGTGGGAGGGTAATTCCCCTCTAAAATTCTAGAGTTTTTAGCTAATTCCCACTCTTTATTTTAGGGAAATGCATTATTTACAGGGTAATTCATCATTTATTTTAGAGAAATACATCAATTATAAATGGTGAAAATCAGCTAAAAACCTGGATCTATTAACGTTGAGTTAACGAAGTTGACACTATTAATTAAAAAACCTAAATTGTAGGACATAGCTTATAAGTTTTAAAAGCATAGGCACAACTTAGAAAGGATAAAAACTCAAAGGCATAGCTTAAAAAACCCTTTAATATTTTACTATAAACCAAACAACGAAAAATGAAAAAACAATTTTTAGAGAAAACATTTTACATCCTACTGAACGAACCCCTGGTGTTCCATAATCTATACTTCTATTAGTTCTATAGGTCCTAACTGATTTTTAATAGAGGGATTCCGAATTCTTCACAGTGAAGTACAAATGTACAATCTTGTATCTCACGGAGTCACGGTGGCATTTTAACATAATTTAAGATCAGATTCAGCAACCATTTAAGATCTTCTGTTCTCAACATAAAGATAAGAAAGAATCAAACATCATATATTCATATTACTAGAAAAACATGATTTGCTTGCATTAAATAATTCTCCTGCAACAACAACAAAAAAAATCAAATACAAAAACCTTCAACTGAGCAAAAAAACATTTGTATTACTGCAGCACTACTGGCCATGGCGGCCATCAGAGTTCTTACAAAAGAATGCTGCAGTCATTCATCAGTTTCCAGCATCCTTGCAAGGATTAAATATTACACTGAAACCAGCCCTCCAAGAACAGAGTTTAACTAATCATTTAACCTACACCGCAAAAATAACATACATAGAATTTAAATTTCTAATAGGGGCAGAGCTTCCAAAAACATATTCAGAATTTCTCCATGCAAGGCGTACGATATATCTAAGTTTGTTCATCTGAACTAGAAAATTGAGCAAACATTACATATTGTTCACCATTTAGTTGGGGGTTCGTTGCAGCAGTTCCTGCTATTCACTTTATAATCAGTTTAGTGTTGCGTTTCACTTCAAAATCGACGAGGAGCCCTCTGCCTTGATTCTGCAACAGTTACTCGGATAGACCTCCCGTTCAAATCCTGCAAGACATGCAAACCGTGAATGTCAACAACGGTTTGATACATTGTAATCTCCTGCTACACTGTCTAACATAACTTTTAACTAAAAATTTGTAACTTTTTTACCATAAATCTAACCTTGTTACCTAACTATCTAGGCTTCATATAGAAAGTTATGATTTTATAATAAAAAGTAACAATTTTTTTAGTAATTTTTAGTAAAAAGCTATCATGTATAGATGGTCTTTGTTTTTATGCTCAAAAGTTTCATTTTTTTTAGTGAAAAGCTATCTTGTCTGACGGTCTAACAAGAAACTTGATTTGCTTACGTCTTGTAACAATAATGCCCTATAAAAATCCATAAAAAGGACATCTTTGGTAAATAATCAAGCATGATGGACTTACCACACCATCCAAGGATTCAATGGCATTGTTGACCTCATCAGAAGAATTGTAAGTTACAAATCCAAACCCTCGGGAACGACCGCTATCCCTGTCGTAGATAACCTTGGCCTCTACTACATCTCCGAGTTCACCAAACACAGTCTTAAGGGCGGCATCATCAACTTTCCATGATAGATTGCCAACATGAACTCGGTTAGAGTCACCGCCTGGGCCACCTCTGCCACCACCGCCTCTAGGAGAAAAATCGTCTCTTTTAGGTGGGGGAGGTCCTGCATTCACCCTTATAGACCTGCCTTCAAGTTCCTGCCATCATCATAAGTGTTAGTATTTTTGAGCGGGAAAAATGACTAGAATCATCACCAAAGTTAAAGCTACAAGATGAGAACAATAAACCCAAACAGCCACGATGGACATGAAGCTCTACCGCAACCTATGTCAGGCCGTTATAAACACAAAAGAAGGTTCAACTTCCCTCAAAAGAACTTACGAAAATATTTCATCTCTCTAAACAAGTTGAAAGCTCACATGTAATTTTCACAATAACTTTAACAAAGAAATGAAGCTACCGCAACAAGAGGGGGGAAAGCCATTGCGCTTTTCCACCTCCACTTTAAATGAAAACTGCGCAAATTTCATTCGCCTTTTGACATACATGGATATTTCACAGGAAACTAACATTACCCCGAAGCCTCTAGATAAACTTCAACGTTCAAACCATAGCATAGTACGGATATTAGACGTACACAAGGCCTTATCTGTACCACAACAAAGAAGTTGCTCTCAATTGATACTTAAACAAACAAACAACTGCCTCTTAATTTACCATTACAAGTACAAACAGATAAATTTCTCTTGATTAATTATTTCAGAAGAGAACCAAAACAAGAGCATTAATTCACACAATGCTACAATATGTATTGTAGAAGACCGATAAGGCGATAACATGTACATAAACAACAATATAACCACAACTCCTCTAAAAAAATCTACCCAAAGCAGGGGAAGCAGCCAAACAGGCCAGGATTGTATATACATAGTCTTAATCCCTATTCTTTTGAAGTTATCTTAACTAAAACAAGTTTCCTTCAACCTTATCTTAAAGAGCAAAATCTTTTTCAACCTTATCTTAAACCAAACCAAATTCTGCTTCGACCTTATCCTAAAAACCAGCTTCAACCTTATCCAAAATTAGATAAGGTTTTCTTACTTCCAATTGAGTAAATTCCAGAACAGCAATTACATATTGTTCATGAAACACAGAATATGATTTCAAAATGCAAAAAATGGCATAAATTGTTCATGAAACAGTACAAATTCCATAAATTAACTAGAAACAACAAAAAAAAAAGTTAGAGAAATTTACATAGCCATTGAATTGTTGAGCAGCTGCTTCTACTTCCTCAACAGAAGACATGGTCACAAAACCAAACCCCCTACTTCTTCCAGTAGCTTTATCATATATAACCTGCACAAATTAATAAGTTTTTGCTTAGAATTGTTTAAAACATATCACAAGAAATCCTTCAATTTACCCAGAAATTAATAATTGCTTCAAATTACCCAATTACGAAAAAAATAGAGCAAAACACAAAACCCTAAAACCCCAAATTAATAAACCGGAAAATTCAAACAAAAAACAAGAAATTACCTCAACCATTTCAACAGTTCCAGCAGAACCAAACAAACCAGCAAGTTCAGCACTATCTACGTTGAAAGGAAGATTACCCACAAAAAGTTTGAGGTCAGGAGAGAAGTTTGTTTGTTCTCTTTCGTCACCCATAACATCTTCATCTTGTTCGTACTCTGAAGAAATGGCGACATTAGGCACAAAACGAGATGAAATTGATTCGTATTTTTTCAAAGAAGGAAACGAAAGTGAATTGGGTGAAGTTTTTGAAACAGAAGAAGAAGAAAGAATGGAGGAAAATGGAAGTGAAGAAGTGTGTGGTTTAGAAAGACCCAAACATTTGGGTGTGAAAGAAGCAAGAAAAGTTGTGGAAGCCATGGAATTTTTTAGAGGGGAGAAGGAGAAGAAGATAAGGCTGCTGCTAAGAGAGGAGAAAAAAAATAGAGTGATAAGGTTTTTGATGCAGCTGCAAATGGTGTAATGGATTATAGAAGGGATATTTATCCTCAAAAAAATATCAAGAAAGTTATTTTTGTAAAATAAACATATATAATTCCCATAACATGGAATTATGGAAAATGATATTTACACTTTGGTGTGGATATTTTTTTGGATTATAAAATAAGGACTCAATAATGTTAAGAATAATTCTAATTTTCAAAATGTTGTTATTTTTCTCTCAATTTTCATAAGAAAATTTAATGGAAATAATTCCAACTTTCACAGGTCGGCTCATTTTGGTCCTACTTTTGATTAACTCAGTATAATCTCAAGTATCACCCTATCTTCTTATTTTGGTCCATGATCTATTGATTAGTAATGGTAATGTAACGACCCTGATTTTATGGTATTTCTGCCATAAGTTTATGTGTATTTATGTGTTGCTATGTATAGTTCAAATTTATTTATTTTTGAACTATTTATTTTATTTTATATGAATAATTTCGATTTAATTCGAATTATTTTATTTGCAGTTATTATTATTTATTTTAGTTATTATTTAATTAATTAGAATTTATTATTTAATTTTCTAATTAATTATTTAATATTTTGGCCTAAATCGATTTAAGCATGTTTAGTCATGCGGTTTTTGTAAATTAGCCAATTGATCACGAGAGCCCAATTTTGGCCCATGTTGCAAGCCAAAAACCGGCCCCCTCCCTTGTACATGGCAAGGATTTGCCACTTGCCATGCATTCACACCTTAAACCACTTCTATAAATAAAAGGGTTAGTAAGGCTTAAGGATCCATTTGCTAAATTGCCATCTTATGCTCTTGCCATTAAGTTTAAACACAAAACACCTCCACTTTGCTCCCCTCTTTCACGCCATTTTTGGCACTTTGATTCCATCAAATTGTTCATCAATTTCTTAACCCAAAACTTAAAGATTCATACCCTATTGATCTTTAAGTATCAAAACACAAACTATACCTCATATTTTGCATTCAAGACCTATAGTTCGGGTTTGGTTTTGGGTCATTTTTCGTGTGGGTATTCGAGTGGGACCGTGGTGGTGCCGTGCTAGGAACGGTGGTGGTTCGTGTGGTGCAGCCGTGTGGTGGCCGTGCTGGGCAGCCGTGCGGTTCGTGGGCTCGTGTGCAAGGACCGTGGTGAAGCCGTGTGTGTGCCGTGGTGGTCCGTGTGCTTGGGCCGTGTGGTTTGTTTTCCAGGCAGCAAGTTTTTAGTGATTACCTTGTTAATCTTCAATAAGGTAACATGCTTTCTCAACTTAATTGGTGTACTATGATTCATAGTATGAATTAAATGCATAGGATTAGTTTATGTTGAAGTTTGATCATGTTTTCATGTATGGTTGTAAATCTGATTTTGATGTGGTTTATTGATGATTTTGATGATTGAATATGTTAATTTTTATGATTGATTATGTTGGTATTAAGTTCATGTTGATTATGTTAAAGTTTGATGAATTTTGGATGATAGTAAGTTGGTAATTTCATGGTTATTATTTGAGTTATGCGTGTGGAATATGTATGTTGGATGAGTTCTTGGTTGAAGTTCTTGAATCTTGATTAAGTTCTTGATTGAAGTTCTTGAATCTTGGATGAGTTCTTTATGAATCTTGGTTGAGTTCTTTGAGTTCTTGATGAGTTCTTGATGAGTCTTGATAAGTTCTTGATTAAGTCTTTTAAGTTAAAGAAAGTAAAGAAAGTTAAAGAAAGAGTTAAAGAAATCGATAAGAAGTGGTAAGATGTTTGGTTTACGCGTTATTTTCTTAAGTCAAGGCGTAAGATGCAACTTAAGAAGTAACTAAGTGAGTAAACTTCGGATTAAAAGATAAAGATGTAAGATTTAGCTTGATTTCGTATCTAGACGCCTAACCTTAGAGTAAGATTCTAAGGCTTGGGTTAAGACGTTGCCCCTATCCTGACCGCGGTATTGGGATAGTGATTACCGCTATGTCGTCTTTTGATATGGATTTCCATTAAGATTGGTTTCATGGGAGCGAGAGTAAGATTCTCAATCCTGGCATAGTTGGAAAGTTCGATCGCGTAAGAGGCGTTCGTATGAGCGTAGTCCGGTCTAGTTTATGAATGATTGTGCCAAAGATAAGTTTGGATAAGTTAGTTGAGTCGAGTCTGTATATTGGTATGATTTTCGCATGATTTGATGTTTGATTTGGATATTTGATTTGTGCTATGTTCTTGTGTATTCCCGTTAGGGTGAGTCAGTTATGTTACTCGCCACTGACGGTGGATTGTTGTTTACTTTTCAGATAATTCTGATGATGAGGTTCTTGCTTAGCTTTGGGTTGGGCGAGCGTCGTTATTCTGATTTAGTTGTTTTTCCATTGTTTTGTGGTTTTGGATAGTATAGATCTATAGTAGTGAACTTGTATACTTTTGGTTTAGACCCTAACATGTGGTTGGAGTTACTTTTATTAGTATTGATAATTTGACTTTTGGTTTAGTATTGTACAAACTTATGGGTATTTGTACTTTTGGGTTATAATAATAATATCTTGAGGTTTTGTTTTAATTTTTAAGTATTTGAGTTGTTAGTTATGACTATTCGACTCGTCGGTTTCTTCCGCGCCGATTTAAGCGAGTCGGGTCGTCACAGGTAACCTGTTAAATATGTTAATTTGGCTTAATTAAAAATGTTTAATTCTAATTTGGCTATGATTGGTAATAATTTAAATAATTATTTTTTTTAACTTAATTAATATAATACCACACATCCACCACGACCACCACTCCACTGCCCCACCACCACTACCACCACTCAAAGGCTCAAACCACCCTAAAACACAACAACAGCAACCACCATCTCCAATGTCCACTTCCCCACCAACAAACACAACAACAATAACAACCACCACTCCACTGCCCCACCACCACGACCACCACGCCACCTGCCCTATCCTCTAACACAGCCCCCCTCCCCAACAACACAACCCCCTAGAATTTCCTCACAGCCCCCCTTCCCCCTCTCCCCACCCCTGCAGACCTCCCCCACATTGGTCTGCAGACTTCCCCAGCCCCTCCCCACACCCCCAGCCCCACACCCCCACCCTTGCAAACCTGCCCCACACTACATGCCCACCCCTCCCTCTTTCAGCCCGCCTTTCCCCCTCCCCAACAGGCCCCCTCAAACCACCCCCGCAACCACCTCCCCACTGCCCCACCCTAAGAATCGCCCCACCCCAAAACAACCACAATCTCAACTTACCCAACCACCCCACAATTCACAGCCACGACCAACAACCCCACAACAATTCCAACAACCAACCAACCATAAAAATTAGAGAGAGATGAAGAGAAAGTGACGCCATTTAAAAAAAATAGAAGAGAAAGTGGCGGCAGCAGAGGGCGACATTGATGGCGGAAGAAGAGGGCGACGGCGGTGGCTATAGAGAAGAAAAGTGGTAGGGCAGGTTGTCGTGGTAGGGAGGAAAGTGGTGGGCCTGGACTCGTGGTGATGGGGGAGGAAGAGAGAGAGAGAAAGAGAGAGTTCAGAGAAATGAAGAAGGAGAGAGATGGTGAGGAGGAAGAGAGAGAGAAAAATCAGAGAAATGAAGAAGGAGGAAAAAAAAGCTAAGGTTAACCTGTTCTACAGGTTACAAGTCAACCGGACCAAAATAAGGAGATAGAGTGATACTTGAGATTATACTGAGTTAATCAAAAGTAGGGACCAAAATGAGCAGACGTGTGAAAGTTGGGATTATTCCCATCATTTTCCATTTTCAAATTACCGTCCACATAGATTGCTCAACGAGTTTCATATTTTTTCCAATTTTAGTGACAAACCACTACTACCAGTAGCGATTTGTCATAGTTTTAAAAAAATGCAAGTTTTCTATATAACCTACTGACTTTCAGCCTTAAAACGATTTTTTTTAACAATGTTGACGTGGACGATAATTTGGAAATTGATAAAATAGTGGCTGCATTTTGATAATTACAAAACTTCCCAACTTTGAAAAACTCTAATTTTTTTCTTCGTTTCATTGGTTTTCTTTTTTCTTTTTCAAAAAAATATATTTCATTCTACACAAAGGTCAAACTTTGTAAGAAATAAAGTCCATAATCCATACATATTATAATATCACAAATGTTTCATAATGTTTGTTATATTTCTTCTTTGTATCGTTTTTAATGTAGGTATTTTAAAATATTTATGAAAAAGTAATCAAAGTTGGTATTTTAAAGTGGATTATTCATTGTTAAAGTTAAAGATTCTTATGTATGACAAAGATTCTTCATTGTTAAAGCTTATCTCCCTTCTTATCAAAGATTTCAAATATAACTAACATATTAAAAAAGATAGATTATTAAAGAGATTTGAAAAATAGAGTGCAGACATACAATCTATTCCAAGACTTAAAAATTGATTTACTACCATTTGACAATACAAAATTAGGTTTTGGTTTAATTTATAAAACGTAATAAAATAACAGATTTATTAACTCCATGAAAACAATGACCATTAGAATCTTTATTGTGATTTACCTTTTTTATCCGCTCGTTTCTTAGTTTTACGGAAAGATGTCGTAGGTTACCGCTTTGAAATAGTTTGATCTAGTCATTAGAAACTTGAATATGAATTTATTAAATTTTATTAGGCTTTATCCTAACTTATTTTTTAATATATAAATATAATTTAAGGTTATAGTTATTAGAGATAATATCAAGAGAATATCTTGATATTATTCTCATCATATATTATTGTCAAGATTAATGGAAGATTAATATCATCAAATCAAATCACTTTGATAATGGTCTAACTTTGTGATCTTCTTCTTGTATATTCTCATATTGTTAGTTGTACTCCATATCCTAGTCAAAGGATATTATTACATTCCTTTAATAGTTCCTCACCTTGTAATACATGGCAAATATACAAAAAATACTTTCAATCCTTCCATGGTATCCGAGCTGAAAGGTCCGTAAACTCTATTTTTTCCCTTTCTTTCTTCAAGCATCATGTCAGGCACTACCATTCCTAATGACATAGAGCCTGATCATCCCTTGATCGTTATTCATCTTTCAAATATTATATATCAAACTCACTAATGCTAATTAACTCTCTTAGAAGCTACAACATCAATCCACCTTGATTGGATACGGATTTTTTAAGTTCTTGGATGGCTCGCATCCCTCACCGCCTTCTATGATCACTAAAGATCTTCTCTCCTCCCTGAACCCATCCTACAGTACATGTGTTAGACAAGACAAGCTCAAGTTTGTTGCCTTCATCAGCACATTAGACTCATTGATTGCTCCTCTCGTGTCCCGAGCCACTACTGCGAAGGAAGCATGGGATATTCTTGCCCACACTTTCGTTCGCCAATCTAGTGGCCATGCAAAATTAATTAAAGCCAACATGAAGGCTGACTATCACCAAGGGAACTCAGTATATAACTGAATACATGAATTTAATTCGAATTTGTGCTGATCAATTGGCTGTCCTAGGAGAACCATGTAAACCTGATGATCTCATTGAACGCGTACTCGAAGGCTTGGACGATGATGGATACCAATCTGTTAGATTCACTCAACAACCGAGACTCTGTGATAAGCTTTGATAAGTTGCATGAGAAGCTTCTCATTAGGGAAGTTAATATTCATTCGCAAGCAATCAACTCCCCCTCTACTACCAGCAACGGTTCATGCTACAACCACTCGAACACACTGACAAAATTCTCACACTATTGATGTTTATACGCGCCACTCATATCATCACCACAAATGTGGCCCACCTCATAAGAAAACAAAAAACCCAAACACCAAAACTCAAGGCTACCAAGGAAAGTGCCAATGGTGTCATGCCTTTGGTCATTCTCTGTATCGATGCTCTGCTTTTCAAGAAAAATCCCCCAATGCTAAGCCCGCCCTACCCTCGTCATCCAACTCTCATAGTCTCATCACCCACCTCAAGCACACTTGGCTACCTCTGCTGTAACCACACAACCAGCCAATTGGCTCTTAGACACCAGGGCATCAAACCATGTCACTCGTGACTTATCTAACCTTTCTACTCTTCATCACCCATGTGATGGTACTGAAGAAATTGTTATAGGTAATGGAATGGGTATACCCATTACACACACAGACTCTCTCTCTATCCCTACTTCCTCTAAAAATATTCTCTTGTCTAATGTTTTATGTGATCCTTCCATGACTCGTAACATCATTTCTATGTCTCAATTATGCTATGACAATAATTTACTCATTTAATTCTCTTCTAATTCATTTGTTGTGAAGGATCAACTCACGGGGGCACATCTTATTCGGGGTCCGACTAAGCATGGATTTATGTGTAACGACCCGAAATTTTGGGCCAGAAAATTTCGCGGTTATTAATGTTATGTATTAATTCCGAGTCCAAATAGGCCATTTAATTTGGACTGTTTACATCTTTTTAGTCGAACCTTTTCCTTCAAATTGGGCCAAAGACCCAATTTTTCTTTTTCTTTTCTCCATGGCCGGCCCTCTTGTGTAATTGTGTCCATTTTTAATTCTTTTGATTTATTTATTAATTAAGTTATTTAATTAAATAAATTAACTATTTAATTTAATTTTCTAAATAATCCCATTCAAACTTTGACCTAATATTTCTAACTATTCCCCTATTTTTACTACCTCCCACACGGCTACCCCTAACAAAACATTAGGGTTTTGTTTTATTTATTTTTTTTTCTTTTTTCTTTTCTTTTTGGTTTAAATAGGACCTAATGTACACATCTAGTCCCTAATTGGCAAATCACTCAAAACCCTAAAGAAAACTATTTTTTTTTTTCTTCTCTCCCATTCAAAAAGTCGAACCTCTCTAAGAATTCACCAAGTAGTGAATTCTTCGTGCCTTGGAATAATTTAGCGTTTAAGGTAACTATGCTCTCCTCTTTAATCTATGGGTAGAAAAACACATAGTTAATTAGGAATTGAAGCATGAAAATTGTAGAAAGTTTAATATTGTTTTACTTGGATATGTCGAGCATGAAGAATGAATTTCTTGATTGATTTTTATGTACTTTCTTGTTTTTATGTATGATCTTGTATGAATTTATTTACCAATCGAATCTTGTTATTTCTTAATGAATTTTTCATGGTATCTTGTTTACTGTTTGATTATTAACCATGATTTATTTCGTGGCAAAATTCGTCCGTTTATTATTTATAAAAATTTAATCTTTCAAACCGGTAAAACTGTCCAGAATAGTTTTACGAATTTATTAGTGTACTTAATCAAATCTAATGGCTACGAAATTTTAGGTGGAAGTCATTAATACTGTTTTAAAGCTTCTGTAATTTTTTCGTAATTTTTAAAGATCGTTTCCTATGGAAGAAAATTCTGAAACCGAATTCAGCCTAGTCTGACTAGTTAGTTATAAAATCACTTAAAAATAGTAAAAGATGTTATTTTTAGAAGAAATTTATGCACGTTAATCCTTGAACCCATATTTAGCTCCCATAAAAATTTCCAGATTTTTAGAGATCTTTAGATGGTCGTCTTTAATTTAATTCTTTAAAAATCAGATTGTATAAAATAGGGCAATTGAATTATTAAAATATGCTATTATTAAATATTGAATTTTCGAGTGACCTAAGTATTAAAAGGGAACTAAAAATATGATTTTTATGATGAATCTTGATAGTATTGAATTATATTGATTAATCTTGAATTAAAAATTAAATCTTGTTATTATCTTCTAATTGTCGAGTGTATAGAAATTAAAAGAAGAGTTAAAAATATTATTTTTATGTTAATCTTGATGAATGTTGTTGAAAAATATGATTTTTATGTTTATTAATTAGTTAAATTATTTAATTCTTGATGATTGAATTCATATAAATTAATTGAATAATTTTGCTATTATTGATATAAAATGTCGAGTGTGGTGAAAGTAGGAAAAATAGGATTTTTATTATATTTTGGTAAATTTTAGCAATTAATTAATTAATTAAGATAAATTTAAGAATTAATTAATTATGGTTGAAAATTGAGATTTACGTGTGGAATTATTTGATTTAGTCAAATTTGGTTAGTTTTGAATTATTATTAATTTAGGAAATAATTAATAATAAAAGTTACAGATTAAATAATTATCAGGGATAAGTTGTAAAGTGAAGGGATAGATAATATGACTATTATTATTACTATTAGTATTCGGCTATTACAATTATTAATAATAATATCTACAAGTTAGTATATGATATTAAGGTTAGTATCCGAAAGGATAGGATTATAAGTATATGATAGTATATTATAAGATTTAAGGTTGCATAAGATACTACTAGGGATAAGAAAGGAAACAGAGTAATAGCTATACATGTTATGTTTCGGTCTCTGGCTAGGAAAGACTTGGTATTTAAGGTGGCCAATATACGTGCCGCACCTCTCTTTCCTGGGACTCCGAACATTTCATTTCCTATTACGGTCACCTAGTATTATCCTAATATATGATATGATTAAATTAATTGAAGATATAAGATACAATATGGACACCCACCTGTATGATACACGAGTCATTAGTGGGTTAAGTCAGAACCACTACTCAATGGGACGAACACATGAGTTCCCCCGAGTAGTTTGACCTTAGAACATGTAGTCGTCTGGTAACCGTATCTGCGAGTCGCTACCAGGAAGTTATGGCCATAGCTTAGACTTAGCGGTGAAACACGGGATCCGCTATGGGATTGGGTACACGAGCTCCTCCCGGCATGTTCTAGGGAGTTATGGTGAAACACGAGATCCATAACGAGTTATTAGTGACCGGTCCAACAAAGATATTATATTAGGATCATACGATTTGATGAGATGAAATCATAAGATGAAGATAAGATGATTTCTAAGAATTGATGATAAGATAGATTATGATCTAATATGATAAGAAAGACATGATATGATATGATTAAGATAAGATTTATGATGAAGGGAATGTGATTATGATTAAGATTTGTTAATGATATAATTTAAGAAGGGTTAAGTATAAGTTAATGATTGGGATAATTTAAGATGTATAGTATAAAGTATAAGTTTAGCATATTGTAAGTCTTCCGCTGTGTATTTCTGTATTTATGAGCATGTACGTGTATGTATAATTATACGGATGTGGAATGTATTTGGTATGTATTCTAACCGTATTTGCAGGGTTGAATGTACGTATTTTTATACGTAATTATACGTATTCTAACTGTATTTCTGCAGGGGTATTTATACGTATTTTATACGTATCTGTATACGTATTTTATACGTACCTTTATACGTATTATTATACGTACGTTTATATGGAATTTGTGTATCTTTGTGTAAAGCATGTATTAAATCTTTTACAGTTTTTATGGTATTTTCTATGATATTATGTGTTTGGTGGTCCCTCGATTAAATGGGACAGCCTAGTTACTCGCCACTGACGGTGGACCCCCCCCTCAGTTTCAGGTGATGTTGCAGCAGATTAGAGCGGGCTTCGCCGGATGGGCTTGAGTGTTCTAGCATTTATTTTAAGTATTCTAGTTTAGTCAGGACAATTTGAACATTTATTTAGTTTATCCTATGATCCCAGCATGTTGGGACAGTTTTTCCAAACTTATGATGTAATAACAAATATTGGATTTATTACGGTTTTTAGCAGTTATATTAATAAAGGATAATTTCTCCCATTTATTTGTTGATTTATTGTTTAATATGATTAAGTAATGATCCGAATGTCGATTTCCCTTCGTAAATCGACAAGCTAAAAAGTCGGGTCGTTACAGTTGGTATCCGAGCCATAGGTTTGACCCTAAGTTACTTCTTCACAAGTAACTTCGAAAGTTGAGTGCTTTATGAACCCGAGTGAACCTTAGCCTAATATGGAAAACCTAGATGAGTGAACCATGGGTAGAAGCCAGGGTTAAGACGATTTATCGTTCACGTTTCGCGTTGGCGCCGTTTCGTATGTCGTGTATTTCTTAACGCGATTGTTGTTTCGGGATGTCGATCCCACGACCTTCAAGTTCCTGCCGTCGTCGTCGCAACTTAGAAGACGCAATTCTTACTTTGGCACAGATTAGCGTGCGGGTCCAGAATTCCCAGTCGTCTTCGTTCGATCGGATTGCTCGTTTACGTCCTCCGACGTTACTATGTGCTTTTGTGTGAACTAACAATAGGAATGTTTAAGTGTGTACGTACAGGATGACGCCCCCAAGGCCAAACCTCAGACTTCGACGCCGGAACCATCAATTCGTAGCCGTGACCGGTGTTTTATCAGAGTGGCGCAGCAGAAGCGTGGTGGGCCCATAACCCACAGGTCCAGGATCAGATTTCTCGTCATCGTCGTCCTACCAATGATGGCACGTCTGACCCCGTGATGCGCAAGAGCTGGATTTGAGAGATGGAAGAACGGTTCGACGCAATCGGTTGTCCGGAAGATAAACGAGTTCAGATCGCTAGCTACTACCTTCGACTAGAAGCAGACGACTAGTTGGTAACGGTTCGCCGCAGGGAAGAGCTGTGAAGAGCATGACACGGGAAGAGTTTACCTCCAAGCTACGAGAACGTATCTTTTCCGACGAGCTTAGGTGGCAAAAGCCAGAGGAGTTCCTGACGCTCACTCAGGGGACCATGCCAGTTCAGACATTTACCGACAAGTTCGCGAAGCTGTCCAGATTTGTCGCTGCAATATCTCCATCGGAAGCTGAGAAGCTGAAGCGGTATATCAGGATGACGAGTCCTCGCATTAGGGTACACGTTACCGGCAACAGGTCAGCATCGTTCCAGAACGCGTACGAGACCGCCTTAGAGGTTCAAGCATCGTTCGAGGAGGAAAGGGCTACAAAGAAGAGAACCAGGGAAAGCCAACCAGCCGCAGTCAAGAAGAGACCACGAATCTAACCATTTCAGGAGCCGCAATCGCAGGACGGGCAAGCAACCAACGTTTCCGGGTCCCCGGTTGGCAGAGGATGCGAGAACGAACGTCATTCCGGAAAGAGGTGCGACGGGTTACAATAGGGTGTTGCGTATGTAGACAAGGAAGGCACGAGACTTGGGCGTGACCAAAGAACAAACCGGCAACAATGGTGAGCCGAGTACAAGTGAAGAACCGAGTCTTCTACGTGACCAAGAAGAGGCGGACGCGCAGCTGACATAACTACGTGTACGGTCTCCGTCTACGGCTGATCGTTTATGTTTTAGTTGTTCCATTGTTTTCTTACGTGAGCTTCTTTAAGTAAATTTCGAGGACGAAATTTATTTAAGGAGGGGTGATTGTAACGACCCGAAATTTTGGGCCAGAAAATTTCGCGGTTATTAATGTTATGTATTAATTCCGAGTCCAAATAGGCCATTTAATTTGGACTGTTTACATCTTTTTAGTCGAACCTTTTCCTTCAAATTGGGCCAAAGACCCAATTTTTCTTTTTCTTTTCTCCATGGCCGGCCCTCTTGTGTAATTGTGTCCATTTTTAATTCTTTTGATTTATTTATTAATTAAGTTATTTAATTAAATAAATTAACTATTTAATTTAATTTTCTAAATAATCCCATTCAAACTTTGACCTAATATTTCTAACTATTCCCCTATTTTTACTACCTCCCACACGGCTACCCCTAACAAAACATTAGGGTTTTGTTTTATTTATTTTTTTTTTCTTTTTTCTTTTCTTTTTGGTTTAAATAGGACCTAATGTACACATCTAGTCCCTAATTGGCAAATCACTCAAAACCCTAAAGAAAACTATTTTTTTTTTTCTTCTCTCCCATTCAAAAAGTCGAACCTCTCTAAGAATTCACCAAGTAGTGAATTCTTCGTGCCTTGGAATAATTTAGCGTTTAAGGTAACTATGCTCTCCTCTTTAATCTATGGGTAGAAAAACACATAGTTAATTAGGAATTGAAGCATGAAAATTGTAGAAAGTTTAATATTGTTTTACTTGGATATGTCGAGCATGAAGAATGAATTTCTTGATTGATTTTTATGTACTTTCTTGTTTTTATGTATGATCTTGTATGAATTTATTTACCAATCGAATCTTGTTATTTCTTAATGAATTTTTCATGGTATCTTGTTTACTGTTTGATTATTAACCATGATTTATTTCGTGGCAAAATTCGTCCGTTTATTATTTATAAAAATTTAATCTTTCAAACCGGTAAAACTGTCCAGAATAGTTTTACGAATTTATTAGTGTACTTAATCAAATCTAATGGCTACGAAATTTTAGGTGGAAGTCATTAATACTGTTTTAAAGCTTCTGTAATTTTTTCGTAATTTTTAAAGATCGTTTCCTATGGAAGAAAATTCTGAAACCGAATTCAGCCTAGTCTGACTAGTTAGTTATAAAATCACTTAAAAATAGTAAAAGATGTTATTTTTAGAAGAAATTTATGCACGTTAATCCTTGAACCCATATTTAGCTCCCATAAAAATTTCCAGATTTTTAGAGATCTTTAGATGGTCGTCTTTAATTTAATTCTTTAAAAATCAGATTGTATAAAATAGGGCAATTGAATTATTAAAATATGCTATTATTAAATATTGAATTTTCGAGTGACCTAAGTATTAAAAGGGAACTAAAAATATGATTTTTATGATGAATCTTGATAGTATTGAATTATATTGATTAATCTTGAATTAAAAATTAAATCTTGTTATTATCTTCTAATTGTCGAGTGTATAGAAATTAAAAGAAGAGTTAAAAATATTATTTTTATGTTAATCTTGATGAATGTTGTTGAAAAATATGATTTTTATGTTTATTAATTAGTTAAATTATTTAATTCTTGATGATTGAATTCATATAAATTAATTGAATAATTTTGCTATTATTGATATAAAATGTCGAGTGTGGTGAAAGTAGGAAAAATAGGATTTTTATTATATTTTGGTAAATTTTAGCAATTAATTAATTAATTAAGATAAATTTAAGAATTAATTAATTATGGTTGAAAATTGAGATTTACGTGTGGAATTATTTGATTTAGTCAAATTTGGTTAGTTTTGAATTATTATTAATTTAGGAAATAATTAATAATAAAAGTTACAGATTAAATAATTATCAGGGATAAGTTGTAAAGTGAAGGGATAGATAATATGACTATTATTATTACTATTAGTATTCGGCTATTACAATTATTAATAATAATATCTACAAGTTAGTATATGATATTAAGGTTAGTATCCGAAAGGATAGGATTATAAGTATATGATAGTATATTATAAGATTTAAGGTTGCATAAGATACTACTAGGGATAAGAAAGGAAACAGAGTAATAGCTATACATGTTATGTTTCGGTCTCTGGCTAGGAAAGACTTGGTATTTAAGGTGGCCAATATACGTGCCGCACCTCTCTTTCCTGGGACTCCGAACATTTCATTTCCTATTACGGTCACCTAGTATTATCCTAATATATGATATGATTAAATTAATTGAAGATATAAGATACAATATGGACACCCACCTGTATGATACACGAGTCATTAGTGGGTTAAGTCAGAACCACTACTCAATGGGACGAACACATGAGTTCCCCCGAGTAGTTTGACCTTAGAACATGTAGTCGTCTGGTAACCGTATCTGCGAGTCGCTACCAGGAAGTTATGGCCATAGCTTAGACTTAGCGGTGAAACACGGGATCCGCTATGGGATTGGGTACACGAGCTCCTCCCGGCATGTTCTAGGGAGTTATGGTGAAACACGAGATCCATAACGAGTTATTAGTGACCGGTCCAACAAAGATATTATATTAGGATCATACGATTTGATGAGATGAAATCATAAGATGAAGATAAGATGATTTCTAAGAATTGATGATAAGATAGATTATGATCTAATATGATAAGAAAGACATGATATGATATGATTAAGATAAGATTTATGATGAAGGGAATGTGATTATGATTAAGATTTGTTAATGATATAATTTAAGAAGGGTTAAGTATAAGTTAATGATTGGGATAATTTAAGATGTATAGTATAAAGTATAAGTTTAGCATATTGTAAGTCTTCCGCTGTGTATTTCTGTATTTATGAGCATGTACGTGTATGTATAATTATACGGATGTGGAATGTATTTGGTATGTATTCTAACCGTATTTGCAGGGTTGAATGTACGTATTTTTATACGTAATTATACGTATTCTAACTGTATTTCTGCAGGGGTATTTATACGTATTTTATACGTATCTGTATACGTATTTTATACGTACCTTTATACGTATTATTATACGTACGTTTATATGGAATTTGTGTATCTTTGTGTAAAGCATGTATTAAATCTTTTACAGTTTTTATGGTATTTTCTATGATATTATGTGTTTGGTGGTCCCTCGATTAAATGGGACAGCCTAGTTACTCGCCACTGACGGTGGACCCCCCCCTCAGTTTCAGGTGATGTTGCAGCAGATTAGAGCGGGCTTCGCCGGATGGGCTTGAGTGTTCTAGCATTTATTTTAAGTATTCTAGTTTAGTCAGGACAATTTGAACATTTATTTAGTTTATCCTATGATCCCAGCATGTTGGGACAGTTTTTCCAAACTTATGATGTAATAACAAATATTGGATTTATTACGGTTTTTAGCAGTTATATTAATAAAGGATAATTTCTCCCATTTATTTGTTGATTTATTGTTTAATATGATTAAGTAATGATCCGAATGTCGATTTCCCTTCGTAAATCGACAAGCTAAAAAGTCGGGTCGTTACATTATGAGTTACCATCTCTGTCAACTATTTATGCTTTCTCTACTATCAAAGCACCGGCAATAAATTGGCATCATAGACTTGGCCACCCATCATCATTAGCTATTCTTCTAGAAAATTATTTCAGAAATTAATCTTGATATTTCTAGTTCATTATCTTTTAATTGTAATGCTTGTCAATGCTAGAAAAGCCACAAACTTTCTTTTCATCAATCCACTTTAATTTCTCATGGTCCTCTTGATATTGTTTATACTCACCTATGAACCGCTCCAATACACTCTCTTGATGGCTTTAAATATTATGTGATCTTTGTTGATCATTATACTAAGTACATATGGTTTTACCCTCTTAAAAAGAAGTTTGACACAAAAGCCATCTCCATTTATTTTAAAGCTCTTGTTGAGAAATTTAAAGGTTGATCAAAATATTATATTCTGATAATGGGAGGGAATATGAAGCTTTAACATCCTTCTTAACTATTGGTGGAGTATCCCATCTTACCACTCCTCTTCATACTCCAGAACACAATAATTTTGCCGAATGTTGTCATAAACATATTGTCAAAACTGGCTTATCTTTCCTAACTCATGCTCAATTACCTCTTATTAAATTTTGGTCATATGCCTTCTCCAGTGCTTCTTATTTGATAAATAGGCTTCCAACACCTACTTTATCAAATAAATCACCTTATCATTGTTTATTTGGCTCTCCGCCTAATTATCTTAAATTACGAAGTTTTGGGTGTTTATGTTATCCATGGCTTAAGCCTTATGCAACTCATAAATTAAATCCAAAATCCACACCATGCATACTTATTGATTATTCAAAAACTCAAAGTGCATACTATTGTATACTATTGTATGGACCCTAACACTAATTGTATCTATGCATCTCGTCATGTCTGGTTTGTTGAAACCGAATTTCCATACCCTTTTCTCGTTAAAGAAGAAAACTCACGCTCACCTCTTCATGCAAACTCTATGTGTACAATTAGCTTGCCTATTTTGGAAAATTCAATTCATAGCCATACATCTAATCAACCAGATTATTGATTATTGGTAGCAAAAGGCTTTCAACAACGGCCCGGTATTGATTATTCGGAGACTTTCGGCCCCGTTGTTAAACTAGCTACTGTAACACCCCGTATTTTCGTGCTTTGAATTTTAGGTAATTAGGTTGTCTTTCATGTCGTCTAAAAAATTTATTTCAAAAACTATTAATAAATTCTCTGCTTTATAAATGGAAAATCTTTTAAAAGTTATTTTTCGAGAATTTATGTTATTAATATTTTATAATGTGTCAAACTAATTTCCTTTAATTTGGTTATCTTATATTTTCTCATTTGACCTCAACCCGCTAGGTTCCTAGAGCTTCACCTTATAGCAATTTATGGTTGTGGACCGACTCAAAATTAATGTCGAATTAATGATGAGTTGGCTAAGTAGGGTTAGAAGTAATTTTAGTCCTTTCTTGGTAACCAGACCTGAAGAACCTTTTTATATGATTTTGAGCCAAGTTAAACTTTAGCTTTGGGATTAATAATCCAATTTAGAAATTTATTTTAAGCCCGAAAACTATTTTAGTATTTGGATAACATTTTAAATCTTGGTCCAAAATAACTCAAGCCTACTTATTTCCTCTCTTTTCATTTGGTTGGTTTTTTCTCCTCTTTAATTATTTTATTCTATTCTCTAATTTATTCTATTACTCCGTATGTCTTTTAATGGATGTAATCCCATATTTTCCTAAAGGTGGTTACACCCTTATCCTATTTATTTCTTTTTTTTCATTTTAATTACTCACCTAATCTCAACAATATCTTTTAATCATATCCTCCCCAATTTTTTTCTAAGTTGTTACCCTTTTCTTCCCTATAAATAATTTGGCCAGGATCATTTTATTTTTCCCTCTGCCTTTTGTTTTATTTTCCTTTAATTCTTTATCATGTTTTAGTTATTTATTTTATTTATTCTAATCGTTTCCTTTAATTTCTTTTATATCTTTTATTTATATCTATCCTTATTTTCCCTCTAAAGATGTTATATCTTTTCTCCATAAATACAGCTCCTCTCTGATCAATTTGGTCATCCTTTTCCCTCCTATCCCTCACCGTCTCTTTCCCTTTCTTTTATATTATTTTTATTTATTAAAGATTTATATTTTATTTTGTCAAATCTTGAGTAACAAACTAATTATATTATCCTTATCTTCATTTCCTCTTTTCCCTCTAGTTAGTTACTTATATTGACTACTTTCCTTTAAACTCCAATCGACTCTCCCCTTTTAATTAATTAATTTATTATTATTATTTATTATTATTATTAATCATAACCATTTATCCCCTTTTAATGTTATTGTGTTTTGATTGATTATAACCATTTATCTCCTTTTAATGATATTGTATTTTGATTAATTAGATTGATTTTATTGCTCTTTCCTTTTGTTAACACCAAACATGTTTTTACAAATCAATTTAAACCAATAACATAAATAATCAAGTAACTGTTACACATAAAAATAAAAAATTTCAAGAACATGAATTGAGGAGAAGAATTATAGTATAAAAAACTTAGGAGGTGTTTGTCTGATTGGTATAAACTTCAGAATAAAAATGGAATGGAAACAAATTATAAAGGAAAAATGTTAATATTAATCAATGCCATTATTTGTTGTTTGGTATATATAATTTGGGAGACGCAGAAATAGTACTGCAAGACCCACTACGCAGAAAATAGAATGGAAACAAATTAGAGAGGAAAGTACTTTGTTTCCACTAGATTGGAAAGATTAACAAATTGGTGGTAATAATTTCCTTTAGGAAACGACTTGCGGTATCATTATGTCTTGTATGTGGCCAGCCACATGCTAATGGTATTGTGTGGCCAGCCACATGCTAATGGTATTGTGTGGTCACTAGGGGTGCTTATCGAGCGAGTCGATCGCGAGCTGGGGGTTGCTCGACTCGTGCTCGTTAGGTTTCGAGCCGAGTCGAGCCGATCACGAGCTGCTCGTTTAATGTTTTAGTCCTCTTGAATCTTAATTTTTTTCAAAAGAAAATCATTGATTATATTTTATTTTCTTTATGAAAATTATATATTGTTAAAGTTTATTAATTTATTATATTAAATATCAAGGTTAATTGTATTTTTCAAATATTTAACGTAGAAAATTATTGATTTTTTGTAAAATTATCGAGTCACGAGCTGTTTCGAGCGAGCTCGAGCCAACTCGAGTCGAGCTTTGACCGAGTCGAACTCGAGCTGCTCGCGAGCTACCCAGCTCAATAAGCACCCCTAGTGGTCACATGTCACTCATAGTACAAGTAAAGACGTGCGTTCATTTAGTCAATAAAAAAAAGTGAAACTAACGGTACGCCACTTTCTTTTCAAGTCATAATAAGCAAATATGAGTATGAATTTCTCGACATATTTCACCCAATTATATTAGAGAGAGAAAATATATAATTTTTTTTCAAATGCATAGATTACAAAAAATACAACTCCAAAAAATAAAATAAATATACCAAAATTTTTATTTTTATTTCTCTACAAATAGAGACCCATATTGAAATGATTTTATAATAAATAAAAAACTTATTTTAAAACATTTAGTAACCCAAAAAAAAAAAATAGTAACCCCCAATAAAATACTTAATAACCCAATATAAATACTTGGTAACCCCTTATAAACACACTTAGTATTTTTTTTTTACAAATATAAAAATACTTAGTAAACCAATATAAATATTTGGTCATCACATATAATTTATTTAGTAACCGCGTATAATTAATTTAGTAAAACTATAAAATTAATCCTAATCGTACCCATTAAAACATAGTAACTGACTTATACTTGGTAACTCTACTGACTCACACTTGGTAATTCTACTGACTCATACTTGGTAACGCCACTGACTCACCCTTGGTAACCCCACTAACTTAGGCCTAGTAACCCCACTAATTCAGCCCTAGTAACCCTACAGACTCACAATTAGTGTAATGACCCAGATTTTATCGGTATTTTTGCCGGTATTTATGTGTATTTATGTTTGTTTATGTGCTAGTTCAAATTTATTTTTGAACTATTTATTTTAATTTTACGTGAATAATTTCGATTTAATCGAAATGTTTATTTCTTAGTTTTTATTATTTATGTTAATTATTATTTAATTAATTAGAATTTTATTTATTTAATTTTTTCTAATTAATTATTTAATATTTTGGGTGAAATCGATTTGGGCATGATTAATTATGCGGTTTTCGCAAATTAGCCCAATGGATCACGAGAGCCCATTTTTGAGCCCATTTAAGGCCCTTGGCCGGTTTTTGAGCAAGCATGGCAAGGCTTGCCACTTGCTTTGTGTTCACACTACTCCCACTTCTATAAATAGAGGGGATTAGTGAGCCTTAAGATCATTTTTGCTCATTTGCCATCTAATACTCTTGCCATCAAATTCAAAGCACCAAAAAACTCCCTCCCTTGCCCAATTCCACACGCCATTTTGATCAATTGATACCCATCAATTGTTCATCATTTTTCCTAGCCCAAAACTTAAAGGTTCAAAGTTCATTGATCTTTAGGTGTTCAAACACAATCCTAAACACATTAATTTCAATCAAGGTTTCTTGTTCGGGTTAGTTTGGGGGCGTGTTCGTGGGGTTGAACGTGTTCGTGAAGGAGGGACGTGCGTGCAGTAGCTGGGCAGCCGTGTGTCGTGCGCCGTGTGTGCGTGGTGCAGCCGTGCAGTTCGTGCAAAGGGGCCGTGCAAGTGTGCCGTGGTGGTGCCGTGTGCTGCCGTGTTGTGCGTGGTTGTGGATCCGTGTGGGACGTGTTCCGGGCTGCATTTGTGTGTTGAATTTGTGTGTAATCTTCAATAAGGTAACATACTAACTCAACTTAATTGGTATACCTTGTTTATAGTATGAATTAAATGCATGTTTGGATTGTTTGAGGATGTTTATTCATGATTTTGTATATGGTTTGTAATATGATTTTGATGTGTTTAGATGATGTTTGATGATGGTTTTTTTCATGATTTTATGATTGAATATACGTTGTAACATGATCATGATTAATGTGTTAAAGTTTGATGAATTTTGGATAAGTTAAAGTTGAATTTTCGAATGAATAATGATGATGATATGCGAATGGTGTATGGTTGGATGAGTTCTTGATTGAAGATCTTGAATCTTGATTGATTTCTTGGTTGAAGATCTTGAATCTTGAATGAGTTCTTTATGAGTTCTTTATGAGTTCTTTGAGTTCTTTATGAGTTCTTGATGAATCTTTATGAGTTCTTGGTTGAATCTTGAAAGTTAAAGAAAACGGTTTAAAGAATAAAGAAAGTTAAAGAAAGTGTTTAATATGGTTAAAGAATGATTAAAGATTAATGATTAAATGATTGGTTAGACTCAAGAATAAGGCTAGAGGCAGTTCTTGAGAATAACTTCGATGTTTTAGCTAGTTAATTTCAAGAATCGAGGCTTTAGGCAGTTCTTGAACTTAATATAGCTATGTTGGATAATAATGATGATAATTGATTAAATTGAGTAAATGAATTAATTAATTAATTAGCTTGATTTCATTTTTAGACGCCCTCAACTTAGAGTAAGATTCTTTGTTTTTGGGTTAAGACGTTGCCCCTAATCCATCCGCGGTATTGGGTTAGTTGGAGTCATACTATGTGATCTTCGTGAATTCCAGTAATATTGGTTTCACGGGACATGGATTTCCAGTAAGATTGGTTTCATGGGGTTTGGGAGTAAGATTCTCAAATCCGAACATAGTAGAAAGTTCGAGCGCGTAAGATGCGTTCGTACAAGCACAGTCCGGTCTAGAATATGAATGATTGCGCCAAAGTTAGTTGATTAGGTTGGTTTGAGTCGAGTTCATGTTTTGGGTTGTTCTCGTACTTTGTTTAGCGATGATTGTTTGTTTGATTTATGCTATGTACATGTGCGTTCCCATTAGGGTGAGTCAGTTATGTTACTCGCCACTGATGGTGGACCGTTGTTGTATTTTTCAGGTACTTCAGATGATGATGCTCTTGCCTAGTTTTGGGTTGGGCGAGCGACGTTGTTTCTTATGTTGTCTGTTGTATTTACTGTCTTCTCAACATTAGTTAGCGATAGTATTATATAGATGTCATTACATTACTTTTGGACTTTTGTATGTTGTTTAAAGACTCTGACATGTAGTTGGAGTTAACTCGTGTTTTTAGTTGTTGTAGTTGACTTTTGGATTTAGTATGTACAAACTTGTGGGTACTTGTACACTTTTGGTTATTAATGATAATCTTTCGAGGTTTTAGTTTTATTTCCTAAGGTTTGAGTTGTAGTTTCTAACAACTCGACTCGTCGGTTTCTTCCGCGCCGGTTTAAGCGAGTCGGGTCGTTACAATTAGTAACCCCCACTGACTCAAAGTTAGTAACACCTCTAAACCGTAATATAACCCCAATGATTTACACTTAGTAACCCCTCTATACCACACTTAGTAACCCCATTGACTCACATTTAGTAACCCCACTGAATCAAAGTTAGTAACCCTATTGACTGACTCACACTTAGTAAACCCACTAACTCAGAGTTAGTAACCCCTCTAAACCGTAATAGTAATAATCACACTGATTTACACTTAGTAACCTCTCTATACCACAACTAGTAACCCCACTGATTCACGCTTAGTAACCCCACTGACTAACTCAGAGTTAGTTAGTAACCCCACTGACTCAATCCTAATAACCCCATTGACCCAGGCTTAGTAACCTCACTGATTCAACCTTAGAAACTCCTCTAATTTTCACTTAGTAACCCGTCTATACCATATTAATAGGGTGTGAGACTGTGAGTAAGTGGGGTTACTATTATGGTTTGGAGGGGTTAACGTTACTAGGCCTTGGATGAATGGGGTTACTAATGGTGAGTAAGTGGGGTTACAAAGTGTAAGTGGGATTACTAAATGTGAATCAATGGGGTTACTAAGTATAAGTCAATAAGTTTAGTAGTGTGGTGTGGAGGTGTTATTAGTATGGTATAGAGGGGTTACTAACTCTGAATGAATATGATTACTAAAAATAAGTGGGGTTATTAAGTGTGAGTAAGTGAGCTTACTATTATGGTTTAGAGGGGTTACTAAATCTGGGTTACTAAATTTGAGTCAATGCAGTTATTGCGACTAAGTTAATGCGAAATATAAGTCAGTGGGGTTACTTATTATGGATTAATTTTATATAGTGTTACTAACTTAATTTTATGTGGTTATCAAATATTTATATTGGGTTACTAAGTATGTTTATAAGGGGTTACCAATAGAGCTGTCAATTTTCGACCCGACCCGATAAACCTTGTAAACCCGACCCGTAAATAGTGGGTTTTGAAAAAAAAAAAAAAACTCAAACCCGTTTTGAACCCGTTAAACACAACCCGCTCTTAACCCGACCCAACCTGCTTTCAACCCGACCCGACCCGAAAATCATTAAAAATGTATTAAGCTTATTATATTATAGGAAAATGTAAGCAAAAACACTTCATACCATTAAAATTTTGAATTTAAGATAATTTTTATTTGACCACAACATCCATTTTTTGCCATTAATTAGCTATTAATGAAGATATTTTTTATACTTTGTACTTCTTAGAACGTTTAAGCTACATTTTAGTACATATATTGCATTAAAATATAAAAAATTAAAGGGCGTTATAAAACTTCCCAACTCGCTGGGTCAACCTGAACCCAAAGAATTTGGGTTATAAAAAAGTTAATACTGACCCGAACCCGCCAACACACAACCCAGTACAACCTGAACTCGCAACTATTTTACACCAACCCGACCCGACCTGTTTGGCAGGTCTAGTTACCAAGTATTTATATTGAGGTAACAAGTATTTTGTGGGGTTACTAAGTGTTTTTAAAAGGAACAAAAAATTAATGTTATAAAACTATATCAATATAGGTCTCTATTTGTAGAGAATTCAAAAATATAAATTTTGGTATTTTTATTTTATTTTTTGGAGTTGAATTTTTTGTAATATATGCATTTAAAAAAAATAACAAATTACATGTTTTCTCTCCACTATTATGATTTGAAAATGTGGAAAAATGCTCATATTTGCTGAATAAAGCAAATAAGGCGTAACTTTTTTTGTTAGTTGTACCATAGACCAACTAAGATATGGGCATACCATTAACTTATGGTGTGGTTGGCCACACTATTAACTAATGATGTGGCTGGCCACATATAAGAATTTGTCATCAAATAATAGATAATGGTAAATTGGTAATGCTTATTTGATTTTATTTCCAACGCTCTCCATTTGATTTAAAAGAAAACCTTTTCCTTTTCCCCGCTATTAATTTTGCTTTGTTTTATATGGTAAGGGAAAGGAAAATAATTTTCTCAAAGTTGAAAGTTTTCTCTTTTGAAAAGGAAAATCATTTTCCTTCTCTAATTATGCCACATTTTTTCCCATACCTATTAATTTTGTTTTGTTTACAACTTACATTCCCACTCTTCTTTTATTCTATTTTCTATTTTCCTTTTATCTTGTTTTATACTTCAATCCTTGAATTGAAAATAGTTTTTTGACGAAACAAAATGAGCCAAAGAAATAACAATACCAAAAAGTTGAGGAGTATCAGGTTCCTCAAATTTAGATACAACATTGTATCTCAAAGTGGCAATTTGAGGTAATTTTGACAAACTTTAAGGGCAGAGATCCAAGCACCAACCAAATAGGTGGGTGTTTTGGTAATATATTTTCAACAGAATTACAAAAATGTCATTAGATATATTTTGGCCCTTTTTTTTGGACTTAAAAGCTACAATAATCAGATCAGATCAGATCAGACAAACTCAAATCAGATCAGATCAGACATTATTACTCTTTATTATTATTATTATTATTATTATTATTATTATTATTATTATTATTATTATTATTATTATTATTATTATTATTCAGATCAGATCAGATCAGATCAAATTTCGAGCATCGTTTTTCCGCTCGACATTTTCCGATGACGGTTTTCGGACTGACTTTTCCGGCGGTGATTATTCGGCTGACTTTTCCGCCGACGATTTTCAAGCCGAGTTTTTCAGCGACGATTTTCGGGACGACTTTTTCGACAACGGTTTTCGGACTGAATTTTTCGGCGGTGATTATTCGACCGACTTTTCCGGCGACGATTTTCAGGCCGAGTTTTTCGGCGACGGTTTTCGGGATGACTTTTCCGACGGTGATCATTCGGCCAGCTTTTCCAGCGACGGTTTTCAGGCCGAGTTTTTCGGCGACTGTTTTCGGAATGACTTTTCCGGCGGTGATTATTCGGTCGACTTTTTCGGTGACGGTTTGGTCAAATTTTTCGGCGGTGATTATTACTACTACTACTACTATTATTATTATTAGTAGTAGTATTATTATTAGTATTAATATTATTATTTGAAGTTTTGAAGGTTTGGAGTGAGATTGAATGAAGAGGTGAAATGAAATGGGCTTTCATAATGATAATTATATTAATTATTAATAATAATAATTATTATTATTATTATTTTAGTAAATATAATCGTGTATTACATTTCTCATAAAAAAATAAGTATTACAAAAATAAAAAAAAAAAAAAAAAATTCAGATCAGATCAGATCAGATCAGACAAACTTAAATCAGATCAGACCAGACCAGATCAGTCCTAAAAAACAGAGCCTTTGAGATACTTGGTTTTTGAGAAACATAAACATAAACATAAGTCAGCTCGTGAATGAGCAATTCCAAAGTTCCTCACAATTAGATATCTAACAAATATATAACATAAACATTTTAATATAACTCTGATCAATTTTTTTTTAAAAATGAAATTTAGGGCACTTTAGGGCAGAAATTCAGATGTGAGAGGTGCTTTGGAAATACTCGATAGATGTAAAGTGTGAGGAAGTGGCAATTTCCTAGCGAATATCACCGACCATAAAGCTAATTAAAAGAACATTCGATTGAAGTTTATTTGAGGTAGCGTCGTTCATATGCTTGATCAGTCGGTTGGATTCTGCTGCTCCCAGCTCAAGTAAAGCTCGAGGTATGTTGAACTTCAACACCGGAGTTTCATCCTTTACTTTCTTTCATCTTTTTATTATGTATGTGTAATCTTTTATGCTTTGATTTTGATTATTCAAGTTTGATTTCCCTCGATCTTTCTATATGCAATTTGCCCCTTCTATCCTACCCTTAATTAGGCCAACTATCATATATCTGTCATTTTCGTTGATTAACTGTCCGATTATTCTCCTTTATATAATTAATTTCTACGCTTGTACTAGTTTTTATCCTAGATTTTCGACCTTTTTTTAGTACCTTTATTTATTAGTTTTGATTTAGTCTTCCTTGTTCAATTTTTAATGTTCAGTCAATCATTTTCACCCTTTTTCATTGTTTAAGCTTAAGCTGAACTGTTGTTTAATATGGGATTTGGGGGAATTGGATCTGGATTTTTTTAAATCTTTCTTCTGTATTTGCTGCTTGTTCACGAATTGCCTATTGCTTCAATTGAGGATCAAGGGTTTCTTGATTTTTTTTTAGAAAAACCAAAGAACTTTTTTTTATATTGGTGGGTTGGTGCATTTGATATATTAAACTTTGCCCACTAAGTTAATCGTCAAATCAGTGAATCCTTGATTTGTGTCCGACTGTCCGTGTGTGAACGAGCAAATTCAATATGAGGTGTGCATGTTTAGGGTTAGAGTTTAGAGTTTTAGCTTTTTGTTTAGCAAAATTGACTAGAATGACTAGCTTTTTACATAAATGTGTTTTTAATAAAACTTAGGCTGTGTTCTTTTGGACTTCATTGACAAATTCAGTTTTGTTCCATTCAGTTCCAGATGAGTTTAGGTTTTAGCTTTAACTCAGTTCAGTTCAAATTAATTCAGTCAAAAATAGCGCCTTAATCATCCACACATTCTTTTACTTAACCCTCTAAAAAGCTTCAAATAAATTTTTTTTACCAAACACTCCCTAGTCCCTATATAAACACTAAGCAAGAAGTTAATAGAACGGAGCAACTAACTACTTATCATAGTAGTGAAGTGTTAAATCATCGTTTGGCTGTTGTATTGATTGTTCATGCTAGGATTGTGCCCTATGCTATTTTTCTTAATGTATTTTGTTTTGTTGGATGAGTTCTCTTACTACTTGCTCAACAATTGAATGAGTGTACCATTCTCCCTTGGAGGATGATGAACACTCATTTTCGTTCTTGTTTGGAAAAGAAGTTATGCGTGTCTAGCAGTGTATGCGGGTCGGAAGAGTTGGTTAATGTTATTCAATTCTTTTGTCAATCTTTTTACCTCAACAACCCTTATTTACAGTTTGCTTATTTGAAGTGATTGGCCTCAATTTATTATTGTTGTAAATGGAATTGAACTATGATACATGGTATTAAATCAAGGTTGCATCACCGCATCGCGACCGCATTGTAAAACTTTTTGAGCTTACCGCGACCGAGATTTAGGCCACAACGGCCGCGAACCATCCTCAGTGGTAACGTCGTGACCGAAATCGAGATTTAAAACCATGCTAGGATATCCATTACCTAAACAAGTACAAACTTTTTTGAACTTAGGTATTGTTTGGTTGGTGGTTGGAAATTCGACTTCGTGGGAATTAAGGAAGTGGAGTGTTGTTTGGTTGGTAGTAAGTGTAGGAAATCAAATTTCTTGTGAATTGAAATTTCCCACAATATGTAGGAATGATTCACCGACCCACCCCACGGTGAATCAAAATTCCCCCGACCCACCCCACAGTGAATCAAAATTCCCGTGCTTATTTGCTACTTAATTATCATCATCATTCACCATAATCATCATCATCCATCTTATTCACCATCCACCATCATCACAATCCACTTCATCACCATCGACATTGTCCACCTTCATCACGTTCAATTCTTTATCAACCTCCACCATTGTCATCACCACCATCACCGTGCACCTTCATCACCGTCAATATCCACAACCACCTTCATCACCATCATCATCAAAGAAAAACAATCAAAATACATAAACAAACAACATTGATTTGTGAGCTTCGAGATCTTGAGATCTCAAATTATTCTCTTGTTTGAAGTGGTTATGATTTGAATTTGTAATTGGATTTGGGGTTGTGAATGAGAGGAAGAGAGTGATGAAGATGGTGAAGTGTTATGAAAGAGTTGAGCTAGAACTCAAGTTGAGCTTTGACCGAGTCAAGCTTGTGTAACTCGCGAGTTGTTCGTCTTATAAGAAGCCCTATTCGGGGCCCTTGTCTGATCATGGAAACCCACAAAACTCTCTGTTGCTTTGCGCTTGACCCCTCCCCCCCGTGGGCCAACTAGGCGAGTGAGCAGTCCAAATTGCTGAATTTGATGCCCTAGAAAAAGGGCATGTCTTCTCTGATCGTGCAGGCTTGCCCAAGGTGGTAGATCTTTTCCATTTTATACACCAAGTTCACATGTATAGGCCCTTCTGGTTTGGTTTGGCATAGTTCTAGTGTTACAGTTAGCAGAAGCATATAAGATCGAATTCATTGCTGTATGTCGTCGTAACTTTGTGAGTACTAAATATAGATGAAGGTGAAATAGGAAACTTTAAGTCCTTTGTCAATTCTTTGAAATTGGTTTAAATTCCGGTTGTCAAATGTGCATTTGCAGGAACAGGAAAGCAGAGAAGGGAACAAATCAAAGATGGGGTTTGTGATAGTGATCTCACTGCCAGTCATACTATTATGCTTAATCATAGCTTTGGCTGCTTATCTGATTATAAGAAAACGAAGGCGTAGTGTGCAAGCACAGTATTACGGGCCGCCTGCCCCGCCATTTGCTGGCCCACCGCCTCCTCAGGGAAAATGATCAAAAGTTCATCAAAATTTACAGGTACCTCCTAGTACTAATGCTAGGTTGAAGGTAAATAAACAGACAAAAAGTGAAGGTGGTTGAGATTGTGTATGATTCACTGTATATTGTGTGTTATTATGTACATGTATAGCCAAACAATGTTCCTATATGTGGATGCTTATATTGTATGTGACTGTTGAAGTTTGGAATTTTCATGAGTTTTTTTTTTTTCAAAACAGAGGAAAGCAAGTTCAATTCAATTTGTTGGAATAGAACCATCGAACCTTAGGTGGCAACTTTATTCCAAATCTTGACTTTATGTAGGATGTCATAAACCCGAAATGTATTAGGCTATGTTCTTTTGAACTGAATTAATCTAAGATGAACTGAACTAAACTAATTTTAGATTCAAACATTCAGTGGAAGCTGAACTCTACTGAATTGAAGACTCGGAACTGAAATTTCAAAAATTAAGTCGAAAACAAGAGGGCTTATGAGAAACATCTAGTTCATACTCTATATTTGATAAAAAAAATATATATATATATACAATTTTTTTTTTGAGATTGTCTCGTCATAAGATCGATCAAGTCTCAGTAGAAAAAGTTATTTATTTATTTATTTTTTTTGGCAAAAGTTACAAAAGTCATTGTGATTTATCAATAACTTTTATAGATTTTTTTGTACTTTATTCTGGGAAGATTTGATCTAAGTATTGTGAGGTGGTTCGGCTAAAAACCTACTAGAAAATGAATTAATGACGTGCAAATAATTTTTTTAACGGGACTTTTTTATAAAGGTATGAAGTATTCTTAAATAGTGTTAAACATTAATAACGTAAGGTAATATTCATCTTTATGAGCATTATAGTACACACTGTGTGTTTTATTATTCAGCATTGTCCTTAACAATTCTGTGTAAAAAAAATTCTGTAATAAAATAATTTTATCTATTTTCATGACAATACTTAAATAGTTATATATATATATATATATATATATACACGTTGGCCTATATTGTTTATACCTTACGGACTTTAGGGCCTTTTTTTTAGTTATTAAAAGCTACATTAAACAGATCAGATCAGACATTATTATTATTATTATTATTATTATTATTATTATTATTATTATTATAATAATAATAATAATAATAATTATTATTATTATTATTATTATTATTATTATTATAATTGTTGTTGTTGTTGTAATAATTTCAATATATTAATTATTAGTGGATCGGATACCCCTTAATTAATTTGTGATTCTAGCTTGTATGTTTTAGGAGATACAACTTAAAAAAAAAAACCCAATAAAAGCAATATAATTGCCAATAAATTACAAATTCTAAACATGTAACACTTAAAAGATTACAAATTCTAATTATAAGACCAAATTAGAATTAGAAGAGTATTTTATTAAAGCCTATAATTATGATTAGCTACTAATCCTCATCCATGGCTTGAATTTCTTCATCATCATTACAAGAAGAAAGTTTTTTGAATTGGGTTTATGAGACAAAGCCCAAACCAAACTACTTGCCATATCGTTTTACATTCCCCTCAATCTCACCCAAAAAAATTATTATTATCATAATAATAATTATAATAATAATTATTATTATTCTTATTTTAGTAAATATAATCATGTATTACCTTTCTCATAAAAAAATAATTGTTACAATTATAATAATGAAAATAATAATTACAATTACAATTATAATAATAAATTAATAGTTATTATTAATATTATCATTATTTTAAATAATTCAAATCAGATCAGATCAGATCAGACAAACTCAAATCAGATCAGATCAGACAAACTCAGATCAGATCAGTCCTAAAGAACAGAGCCTTAATAGTATAATACCACCTAAAATAAATCATGGCTTAAAGATATTATGGTGTCTCTAAGATCAACTAATAAAATAAAGGAAATTTTCATACGGTAACCATGTGTCGTTTTTTTTAATATAATTCTTGTGGTACCCAACAAATTATTAGAGTTTATTAGCCCAAATTAAATATGTTCCAATTAATGGTGATAAGTTTTAAAATTCAATTGGGGCTATTAAGCTCTAATAAATTCTAATCAGGGATGATAAATTTCAATAAATTCTAATAAGTTCCAATCAGTTTTTATAAGCTATAATAAGTTCCAATCAAGGCTTCTTAGGCTCAATCAGATCAGGCCTAATAAGTTACCATCAATGCTTATTAGGGTCAATCGGGTTTAATAAGTGCTTATTAGGGTCAAACATAATGTTCCATAAATTCTAATTAGCATCAATCATGGGTGATCAGATCGAATTAAGTCTGGTCTTACACCCTTCGTCCTAAAATATATGTTTCATTTTTGACTAAAATTGTGAGAGCTTTTAGATTGAAATGGAGCATTTATGTTTCGACAAAAGCATTATAAAATTAGGTTCCATAAGTTTAGGAAAACGTGCACTTAATTTCACTCAATATTTTTCCTGAGGTTTGATAATAATTCATAATCAAGGTAAAAAATGACTATCATGATTCATGAACTTTCCAAGGGTTTAGCTACCATCATGAATCAAGCATATATATATATATATATATATATATATATATATATATATACATATATATATATATATTATATAGATTTGTTATTTGATTTTCAGACTCTCATTTGTTTGTTAAGAAAAGTGGGGCTCAACTGGCAGTTGGGAGTTGGGACTTTATGCTATTGGGCCTTGAATTCGCCAGTCCACTGGAGGCCCTACTATAATTTTTTGTCCATGCACATCTCGTCAAATGTGTATCATCAAGCCTAAAGAAGGAATTGCTTATTCCTTCAATTTTTGGAGATGAAAGAGGTAGAGAGAAATGAATACGGGGATCCATATAATAGAAGAAAGGTAGAAATAATTTATTGCTTAAAAAATAAGTGTTGCGTGTAATTTAAAACTTTATAAAATAGAAAGTTTTGCATCTAAATAAAAATGTAAGAAGTATATGACTTTCATATCAAATAAAAAAATGTAACATCCCATAATCGGAAAATGATATTAACACTCTATATGGACCACATTGAACATTGTGCTCTTACAATAAGGACTAAGGAGTTTCGATATCAATTTTGAAGTGTCAATATCAGTAAGACAGTAACCCCATAATCCATTGGAATACCCTATATTGAAAAATAGAAAGTTTTACACGCAAACATGATTTGCTTCCAAGGGATGTGTGAGTCGGGTCAAGCTGGGGTCAGCGTTAGGCCGGTGCGGATTGGGTCAGCGCCAGGGTTTAGCTTAAAAAGTCAATACTGGGTCAGGCCAAAACGAGTCGTGGGTCAATAGCGGGTCGTTTGCACTGGGTAACTTGTAGTTGGACCCTATTCAAGGCCTCATACCATCCCCATTATCAAATTATTTAAATGAAATGAATTGCTTATAAGGATGGCTATACCTAATGATTGAATCAGAATTTTCTTTTGATTGGGTAAGAATTTCGTCAATTTATTGACTGGTACATGATATGACTACTAGCCTAAAGGGGAAGGACGAGTGAAAATACTCCAACATAACATTGGAGGTGAGGAACGAACTCTTGCCAAGAGGTTGGGAGACGGGGGCAAACTCCACTGAGCTATATATTCACATCCTCTAATGATTGAACCAGATGTTCATGTGTGTGGCTTCAATATTGAAAGGTCCTCATTAGGCGTAGTCAATAAGTATTCACCGAAGAACATATGGACTACATATAAGCTCAATATTATGTGAAATAGCCGAGTAGCTTATATGTTTGTCATCTCGTACTTAATTTCTTCAATGTGATATTTACATGTAGGCTCATTTTCTCAACACTTCCTTCACATGTAAGTCCATTTACCATCATAATTTGAAAATGTCACAAACATTCTGGTCGAGTCTTTTTTCTTAGGCCTCCAATAAGAGATCAAATAACCCTCTTTTGAAGCAATCAACACTATCGTGGTTATTTTTTGTTATCTAAATAATTCTTCAAACACCTTTAATAATTTTATTTTTGAACCCTCTCGATCTTTATTGAGATTGATAATGTACATAAATCATCGGCTTTAATACCACGATGAATCTTCATTGGGGTATTGAAAAACCTTCATTAAGGAAGAGATTGACCACATATATAAGCCTAATGAGATTTCATCCTAAAACTAAATACTAATAGGTAAAAAAGTCCACTACCTCCTTTTTATTTAATTGATTGATATTTGATACCAACTAAAACATATTTTTAGGTCTAATCAAGTAAGGTCCTGCTCTTTTCAGCTGAATTAATGTGAACTGAACTGAATTTATTTCAATTGAAATAAAATGGAGTGAACTATATCCTAAATTAAGCAGAAACTGAATATATCTTAATTGAACTAAATTTAAACTTTGTAAATTAAGTCCACAAAACAGGGCCTAAGGCAATGGTTTTTATTTTTTTACAAGACAATGTTGATTTTTTTTTTCGGTGCAAGACAATGTCGATGGTAGATGAAGTTATTTTTGGTAGGTCGATCAAGTCGTGGGTATTATGATCTATGACCACACATATTTATTATACTGTTATAGTAACTCCCAAATCGAAACAAGCAACGTATGTTTTAGGGCTTGTTCAGTATTTTTTTTTTCAGTTTTCATTTTTTAAAACTAAAAACAAAAAATAAAACCATAAAATATGGTTTTCCCTATTTACTTATCAGTTTTCATTTTAAATATGTAACTTATAAGTTTGACTGATGTTTATTGTATATAATTATAGGATTAATATCATCACTTTGGAAAAAAAACCCAGAAAAACCACGAACATGCCCTTAGCCTTTGAAGTTTATATTTTCTAAAGTACAATTTCATGTGCTTTTCAAGTATTCATTTTGATCAACTTTATTTTCAAGGTTTTTCACTTTTGAGTAACTTTTTTTATTCGTAAAACAAATCACTAACATAACCCCCCCCCCCCATTTTTCTAACTTTCATAACTTTTTCTTAACAGATGGTTTATTAAAAATGAATCGCAATCCTTGTGATGATATAATTTTTTTTAGTATAATATATACAAATTATATTTTTTTCTAAAATAATTGCTCCATTTCTGAACCTTTTCCCATTATTTTTACGGTGTAGAAATTATCCAAGGTACTCCCTCTGTTCTTTTTTGGTTGCCTCATTCACTTTTTCTCATTTATTGACATACAACTCTAAATAAAAGTATCTTTAGATTGATATGTATAAAAAAAATTACAAAAATTATATTTTAAAAAATTATAGATCGATATCTCATTTGACTATATTTTTAGATAGAATCAAAGTAGTCAAATAAATAGTTACTAACATTCTTTATATATGGGGCAAAAATAAAGGTATGGAGGGAGTAATATGGATTAAGCTAATTTTGTACCGTGAGTTTCATTGTAAAATAATTAGCATAAATTCTTTTATACTCCCTCCATTCCATTATTTTACTTAAATTGCAGTATATCCTTTTGTCACACATTTTATCAAAAGAGATTTTACAGTAATAACAAAAGAAATTGTGATGTAATTTTAACAACGGTATCTTACAATTTCCTTATTGCTTTGTTTAAATTATTTTAATTAATTTTCTTGTTTACAAGCGTAAATCACTTCCTTAAAATGCATACAAATGAGGTATATTCATTGCAGGAAATATGCAGCCTGCAACAAAAGTATATTATTCTCTGTTGGAAATAATGCATAAGATAAGGAGTAATGGAGTGGAAGAAGAAATGTTTTAAAGTTTTAATGTAAAAGCTTATCCCACATTGGAGGAATGAGGGGAGTTTTACTTGTTTATTAATGTATTTGTCATTTATTGTATTTGAAGTGTTGTGGGAGGAAGTGGGCATCCCCACGCGCGCCCCGTTGCCGCCGTCCGTCCAGCTTGTGATCATGACACGTGCGCGGTGTGGTATTGGGCCTCAGTGATTAGTCAGTTACGTACCAAAAACAAAAACCGCAATTATTCTCTCTCTGTCTTTTCTTCTTCTTCATTTTTGGGGCAACGCCATCACCGATTGCACCATAGTCGGGGCGATTTTGCTTCTAAGACAGTGTTTCTTACACGTCACGGCATTCGTATACATTAAATAAAATCGGCCCACATTTTCATTTCAATCTGATTTTACAGGTAATATTTCCCTACATTCTCCACAAGTTTCTATTAGATTTAATTTCGTACGATAAGTAAATTAAGTTTACGTCCCTTTAATAAAATAGTTTACGTAATTACCAAGAATATTATTAGGAAGTCATCATTAAGCTTCAAATTAATTACTTAAGCATCATAATCATCATTGCCCGCCATACAATTACCATGAAATTACATTATCATTTACTCATTATTTGATTGTAATTAAGATTGATTACACTTATTGACCTTAATTTAGTCAAGTAATTATATTAATTATTATATTACTATAAACACTACTTGACGTTAATTTAGTCAATTTTATGGAGCTTGTTTTGTACTCGCCCCATTACCCTAAAATAATTATGTTAATTAATAAATAATAATGTGTTTTATGGAGGATAATTTGCTGGCTTCCTTACATGCTCACATGTATGCACGTACTTGTGGTGGTTGCTTATATTAACTCATCATCACGACAAACATTTTCTGAGTTTTTGTCACGATTAATTAGTTAATATATATATATATATATATATATATATATATATATATATATATATATATATATATACATATACATATATGTTTTTAATTATCAATGGAAGTACTAGAGTACTCTCACCGATTTTTTAATGGATGTAACATATTGACTTTAATTAATAAATTTGTCGAGGCATAATTTTGGCCAAACAATATCTTTAACTATTTAATTGTAAAAATTAAAAAAATATATATATATATATATATATATGTGGATAGTGTGTACTGAGACGAATCCAACAAGTTCTCCTTTGCGTATATTTTACGTCATGTATAAATAGTAATTAATAGTCAAAGTGTGCTGAATGAATAGTGTCTAAAATCAATATGTTAGTTGTAATGTACGTCTTTGACACACATTTTTAAAAGAGATTTGAGTAGCAAATTTAGTAAAATAATTTTAACATCGGATCGGTAGTGTATAATTTTAGTCTTGTATGTAGTAAAATTTCACAAAAAGAAAATGTAAATAATTAATATTTTGAAAGGAGGAAATATATTATATATGTATCAATATTACAGATTTCATTGATGTATGATATATAGCTATTGACTACTTGACCTAATTGGTCAGTCTTATATTATGTGCTAGGAATGATTGTCCGATCTAATAATGGACAAAAAGAAAACAACTAATTAAACGAACTTCTATATGATATATGACCATTGACCAATTGACCACGAACACGTAAACAAATTTTTTTTAGGCAAGGAACACGTAAAGAATTATACTACTCCCTCCGTTTCCAAAAAAACGCAACAAATTGGATGACACAGACTCCTAATTCATTTTTTGTTGTGAGAGTAAAAAGAATAGAGAGAGAAAGTGGGGTATGTGATAATGTGAGAGGTAGAAAGAAAAGACTTACAAAAATGGAAAATTAAAATTGTTACATTTATTTTCAAACTTCCTAAAATAGAAATTGTTGCGTTTTTTTCGAAACGGATGAAGTAGTTGTTTCTTAAAAGGGAAATTAATAACTTCCATTTGGCTTTTTCGTTGATTTTTTTTGGATAGCAAGAACAAAAAAAAAAAAATTCTCTTATATTGTAAACAAGTCCTAGCTACATACTTTTTTTTAATTGTTACATACACTTTTAAAATATATGTGAGAGATAAAATAATAAAGTGTAAAAACTAAAAAAAAACGGGCAAAGTATATAGAACTTCATCAGGCTAGGAGAAGGATGCATCAATTCAAATTCTCCTAATAAAAAGGATGTCATTATCCTTTCATTTGGGTACAAATTAAACAACCCTTCAAAACCAAGTGAACCATGTGAATATTACGTCTCTTAAGTACATATACTTGATCGAGTATATAATATAATAAATACTCTATAATCCAGAAGTTAATTTCTAGATACAATACTCAATCGAATATACATCCTGGGTTATGGGACCCAGGTTTATTTATTTATTTTCTTTAAAAAAAATTGAGTGTTTGAAGTTACCAATTTACCATGACATGGTTTATAATCAGTAACAGTTAGCCATGACATGGTTTGGTACCTTATTATGACATAAGTTATAATCAACTCATTTACACATAGTCATATAATGATATACTCCCCCCGTAAATGAATTCTTGCAACATTTTCTATTTTGCGATGTTTTTGAATTCTTGCAACAAAATATCAACTTTCCTTATTTGATAAGTATTTACCTATTTCTCTCTCCTACTTTTACTAATCTACCAACAAAATACCAATAAAAACATACTTACATACTTACAAAATTACTTTTCTTTAGGGGACCACTTCATCTTATTTCTCTCTCCTACTTTTACCTAATCTACCAACTTAAACATACTTACAAAATTATTTTTGGAGTCCGTGCCAGAGAGCGTTGTTGCAAGAATTTGTTTACGGAGGAAATATATTAAATTTAGTTTGAAGTGTTATTCGAAATAATAAAATCTTACTTAGCTATTGAAGCGTGAACGGACAGAAGTGAAACGATTGCCGCGTCGTGAACGACCACTGTCCTAAAAGACAATTCCGCGCTACCCGGTGCAGTAGACGTACAGCGGTTGCCCTCCAGGATTAGCACGGCGCCGGAATAGTGTGCACGCACCAACCCGACTGGAACTCAGATTATGTCCAGAAAAATAATAGAATTGTGTTTGAGAAGTTAGAGAATAATGAAAACGAGAGAGTAGAAACTGTTGTATAAAATGACTCAGAATGAAGGCTTTTTATAGACTGTAAAATTGATGAGAGAGAGGAGTCATGGGAGAGAAACATGTGCTGACTGACTGTTAGTGGGAGAAATAATCAACAGTCAATGATATGACTGTTAGTGGGGAGAGAAATGATCAACAGTCAATAATATGACTGTTAGTGGTGATGACTGGGTAAATATGACCGTTAGGAATAAAAGATCAAACGGTTAAGCAGCAAAAAGATAGGATGGCCCAAGGCCCAACCCAAACCCGCACATCGCGCATCGCATTTCCCAAGACCCACGACCCACGGCCCGGTCCGGTGCGGTGTGCGCACGTGTCTTGTCAACAACCCACCTACCACTTAAGCTTTTAGAGAATAGAGGTAAGCTCAAATATATAAATCTGAAAAACTCTTCCTATTCTACCAATGTGGGACAAGTTCCCTCTAACTACTCACATTCCCACCTTTTCACTCTTTGAACTTCTAACATAAAGTTTAGTTGTTTGTGTTTGAAAATATATTGATTTGCAAAACGAAGAGAAAATGCACTCAAACAATGCAAAATATTTCAACTTTCTTTAATAAACAATATATATATATATATATATATATATATAGAACTAGACTCATGTGAGAAAACTAGGTGTGGTGAGAAAGATAACAAACAATAATGACCCTTGGATGAACAAATGAAAGGTTGAGATTAAATCAAATTGTTTACTATTAGTCTACTTAAAATTTGTAAGCAATGTATTTATAGTTTAAAGTCAATGTATATATACTCAATGTATTTATAGTTAGCAATAAATGTACCTACAGTTGTTTGTCAATGTACTTGTTGGTTATGATTGATTTACCTAGCTCTTTCTCACCTTTTCACAATAATAAATTTCTTACCGGAACCCATCCCTAGCCTGGGTTGGGTTCTGGTGAGAAATTTCTTATCGTGAGAAAGCGATAGATACATCAACAATAATGACCTATAGGTACATTGACTACCAACTATAGGTACATTCAGCATAAACTATAAATACATTGAGTAACAATACATTGACTTTATATTATAGATACGTTGACTCCAAACTATAGAAGGAGTTAAAAGGGAAAAATTAAATTTAATCTTAGTCATTCATTTGTTGATCAAAGAGTTGTGGTTGTTTCTCACATTTCTAACCAAAGCTAAATTTCTCACATGAGCCTACTTCTTTATATATATATAGGGTTGGGTTCCGGTGAGAAAGGTGCTTATGGTGAGAAACGTGAGAAATTAGATACATTGATGAATAATTATAGGTACATCAAGCTATAGTCACTACAAAAATATCGCTATTTAGCAACCAAACAAACCGTTGCTATTTTGAAGAAAATGGTTGCTACTTACATGTAGCAACGGAGTGGCAACCAAAAAAATTTGTAGCAAATATGATTGTCGCCATCTTCATTTAGCAACGCATTGTAACCTAATTCCGTTGCCATTTAGCAACCATCTGAAAATGGTTGCCAAATTCGTTGCTATTTAATTAGCAAAGAATTTTTTAGCAACCAATTTCATTATTGGTTGCCATCTTTAGCAACTGATTCAATTATTGGTTGCCATTTTTAGCAACAATTTCAGAAATTTGTTGCCTTCCATGATAACTATATTGTGGCAACCGATTTTTCTATTGGTTGCCAAAATTAAGAGTGTAACCAAATATTATTATAGCAATGATTCAATATTTGTCAAAGCTTTTAAATTATTGAAAAAGTAAAGCATGCCATTCCACCAAAAGGACAACAATAAAAAAAATTATTTGTTAATAGAAAATTTAGTTACATCCTACCATTTGTTTTTTCCAACTAGATACAAAAAGGTGCATTACAACACATTCAACTCAAATTGAGCTATAACACTAGCTTATCCACCCAGACAGTCCTTGCTGCAATTGTGTCTTCTCAAATGTCACTGCCATCCTTAGCAAAAGACCAATCCAAAAACCACCAAACTACATATAGATCTTGCAACAAAATTTCGTGTAAGTAGCAACATGATTGTCTCAAATGTCACTACAATATGATTGTCGCCACCAAACATATTGTTTCTTCAAGTTCTTTTTTTTTTTTTTTGTTTGTTCTGAATTCTCTGAAGTTAGTTGCATAATATTATTTTGTAAATTAGTCACTAGATCATTTATTGCCTTCTTGGAACTTGGATCTTGATTTGGCTTGACATAAAATTTATCTGCAACATTTCCAAGATCGTATATCCTTCCATTCTTCCATCCACATAAGGCTTCTAAGAGCAAAACATCCTCTATTTGAATTGGGATTCTCATGTTCTATGTTACCAGCCATTTTAATTTTTCTTAAAATCATTCTGAAAAACAAGCACCATGTGTGACGACCCGACTCGCTTAAACTGGCGCGGAAGAAACCGACAAGTCGAATAGTCAGTTCTAACAAACTGAAATACTTAAAAATTAAAACAAAACCTCGAAATAGAATATATACTAAATCCGAAAGTACAATACCCACAAGTTTGTACATATTTAAACCCAAATGTCAATGTTACTATTACTAACAATATAAACTCCAAATGTATGTCAGAGTTAGAAAATTACACAAGTACCACTACTATAGTCTAATACTAGAACTCGTAAAACAACAACATGAAAGCTAAATAACATCGGCACTCGCCCAACCCAAAGCTAAGCAAGAACCTCATCATCAGAATTACCTGAAAAGTAAACAACAGTTCACCGTCAGTGGCGAGTAACATAACTGTCCCACCCTAACGGGGATACACAAGAACATAGCACAAAACAAGCAATCAAATCAAACATACAACATACAAATCAAATCAAGTAATCATGCTAACTCCACTAACTTTAACCAACAATTAACATACTTTAAACTTTGGCGCAATCATTCACATACTAGACCGGACTATGCATGTACGAACGCATCTTACGCGATCGAATTTTCTACTATGCCAGGATTGAGAATCTTACTCCCAACCCCATGAAACCCATCTTACGGGAAATCCATATCCAAAGACAACATAGTAGAACTCCAACTATCCCAATATCGCGGATAGGATAGGGGCAATGTCTTAACCCAATTCTTAGAATCTTACTCTAAGTCTTAGGCGTCTAGTAGCAAAATCAAGCTAAACTTAACTTTAATTTACATTCTTAGTTAGTTCTTAAGTTCCATCTTACGCCTTGACTCAAGAATAACATGTAAATTAACCAATCTTGGAACCTCAAACATCAATCTTTAACTTTCTTTATCTTTTCTTTAATTATCTTTAACTTTAAAGACTCGACCAAGAACTCATAAAGAACTATCAAGAACTCATAAAGAACTCAACCAAGATTCAAGAACTCATTCAAGAACTCAATCAAGATTCAAGAACTCATCCAAGAAATCAACCTTAAATACATCATCAAATTCACGCATGAACTAGGCAATCAAGAACAACAATTTCATCCACTTCCCAACATCAAAACTTCACCAAACTTGAACATGATCAATATAAAATATAAAACTAACATAATCAATCATGAAATACATGTAATCAATGAAAAATCATCACAAAAATATCACCCAAACCAACCTATAATTCACGCATAAAATGGAGTTAAAATCATCAAAACGGTCTAATCTAATAACTTAATCTATGCTATAAATCAAGGTATACAAACTAGGTTGAGATAGCATGTGTAATACCCCGTATTTTTAACCAAGTTTATTCATTTAATTATGTTTATTAATCTTAAAATGTTATTTTTTTAACATTTATCTAAAATATTGGCAAGTTATTTTATCAAATAATAATTTAATTTATAAACAGTTTTTTAAGTATTTCAAATAATTAAACGAAAAGTCTATTTTCATAAATTTATCAATAAAAATACTATAAAACTACTTATTTTCCAAACCAATGGCACAATTATTTTGGGTTTTATCAACTTCTCTAGCCCACATGAATTTTAAGCCCAATTAACAACTCATACTAAAATAAAAATCTGATTTGTAAAAAAAAAAAAAAAAAAAAAATCAGAAAATTCGTATGGGGTTACATTTGTACCCCATGCCCTTCATCTCCAACCTTTGCCCAATCACCATTGTTGCCCAATCAACCAAGAGCAATCCATCTATAAATTGATTCAATCCCCAAACCAATTTCATCCCAAATCAGTAATCAAAACACAATTGCAAGTTTTCAGATTTTTCCCCATTTTCCTTTCTTCTTCTTCTTCTTTTCCTCCACTAAAACAACCACCACCGCCGTTGCCCCTGCAGTCTTCGCCACCACCACGACCATCACCACCACCCTTCCTTTGCTCTGCTCTGCTCTCTCTCCCTCTTGTGTTTTTCTCTCTCTCTCCTCTCGTGGTTGCTGCACCACCGCAGCACCACCGTGCTTCCGCCCCCTCTGTCGCCGCCGCAGCACAACCACCCACCTCCACCTGCTTCCGGCTATTGCTCCAGCCACTGCCCAGCCACCAATTTCCCCTTCTTCTTCTTCCCCTGCTCTGCTTCCTTGCCCCTGCTTTCTTTTTAATATAAGACCAAAATTTTGGTTATTTATTCCAAACCACAAATAAAACCCCTTATTTGGCCCATTTGACAAAAAGTAAGTTTGGACAATTATTCAATTGGACTTTTGGACCCATTTGGACAAAACCTTATAATTATAACACTAACAATAAAAACTAAAGTTTGATAAATAACTATCACTAATATTAATACTAAAGGTGTTCATTATTACTAACAATATGAATTTTATGACTAATCTTATTATTATTATTATTATACTGCTTTATTGTTATTATTTTTATTATTGGAATATTTATATTGCTTTATTATTATTATTACTATTAATTTTCTATTATTATTATTATTACTATTATTATTATTATTATTATTATTATTATATTTCTTTATTATTATTACTGTTATTGTTATTATATTGCTTTATTATTACTATTACTTTGCTTTATTATTATTATTATTATTATTATTATTATTATTGCTTTTATTGTGGTTATTACCATTAACAATTATATTATTTCTATCGTTTCATTAGTACTTAAATTGTTTTCCAACTTTAAATTTTATAATGTTTTAAAGAATACATATTTGGTTAAATTAGTAAAAAGGTTTATAACAATTATTCATGCACAACTAGTCAAGGGTTAGTATTAGTATTCTTATGTTATAGATCAAAGGTTTGATTAGGACTATTTGGTTATTTTAGGAGAAATTTCCAAGGTCGTGATTCATGATTCTAAGCTCGTAATTAAGAGTTTTGTGTTGAGAGCAAGGACTGAGGTACGTACAAGTGGCTAGATATTTTATAACATGATTTTTCATGTAAATATGTTTAAGGTGTTAAATGGTGAAAATGTTATGTGTTATATATTTGTGAATATTTCATTGTTTTAAAAAGGTTATTTATAATTGTATTTTTCCCATTATGTGGAGATTGATTACTTACTCCCGTTATGAGGGGACTGGGTTCTTGGCTCCCACTATGTGGAGATTTCTTTACTCCCGCTACGTGGAGACTGGGTATCTTGACTCCCATTATGTTGGAGATAAATTGATAAGACTATGAACTTTGTATGATCTAGTCTTTCCCCAAGTATAGGCTATATAAAGGAGTTACTAGCTTGGGGGGGTGTGCACACTTGGGTGGAAAATGAATTATGAAAATGAATTGCATATTATCATTCAATTATATTTTTGTGAGTTATTGGTTTGGTTTACATTTCCAATTTTCGGAATTCTTATTTATGGATTATTTGAATATTTATGGTTGGCAAAGCATAAATGATTTGTGAAAGCATGTTTGCTTAATTAAGTTGATTTTACACATTTAGCATTTGTATGTACTTAGCGTTTTCGCTAACCCATATTTCTCTTTTGTTTTGGCTTGGCCCTACTTATCACTTATGATAAGTAGACAGGTGATGATGGTCACGATGTGTTCTAAGTGCTGCATTGGGGCGAAGGGCGACAATTAACCTAGTCTAAGTTTAAATTTTATGCATTTGTTTTAAGTTCTTATTTCAATTATGTATTAAAACTATTACGTTACTATTTTATTTAATGAATAAAAGTATAAGTATGTTTTCCACTGCAAAACTCTGTTTCGCCTTACGTAATCACGTGGCAGTAATACTCCCGAGTTACTCTCTAATCCGTATTTATAATATTTTTTAATATAGTGTAACTTGGGGGTGTTACAGCATGTTACCTTAATGAAGATTAAACACAAATTAACACAAACTTGCAGCCTGGAATTCGAAACACACGGCCCCAACCACACGGTCAACCAGACGGTACACACGGCCAACCACACGAGCACACACGACTTCCCTCTCGAACACGGCCCTGGCTGCACGGTCCCGCGAACACAGCACGACCTTGGCTCGAACCACCACCTCGGACCACCGTCTTCAACACGGTCCACCACACGAACCACACACGAACCACACGGCTACTTTCGTACCACCCAAAAAAAAAAACCTGAACAAGAATTCTTGAATGAAATAATTGCGGTTTAAATTGTGTTTTGATACTTAAAGATCAATAGAAGTTGAATCTTTAAGTTTGGGCTTGAATGGATGGATGAACAATGGTTGGGTGTTTAAAGCCAAAAATGGCGTGTGATTAAGATGGACAATGATGGAGAGAATTTGTGTTTAATCTTGATGGCAAGGGTGATTAAATGAGCAAATGATCTTAAAGCCTTACTAACTACTTTTATTTATAGAAGTTAGTTAAGGTGTGAATGCATGGCAAGTGGCAAAACTTGCCACATAACAAGGGGGCCGGTTTTTGCTTTGCAAATGGGCCAAGTTGGGCTTTCGTGATCAATTGGGCTAATTACAAATTTGCATGATTAATCATGCTTAAATCAATTTTGGCCCAAAAATATTAAATAATTAATTAGAAAATTAAATAATAAAAATTCTAATTAATTAAATAATAAAAAAATAAATAATAATCAATCAAGAATAAAATAATTTCGAATTCAATCGAAATTATTCACATAAAATAAAATAAATAGTCCAAAATAAATTTTGGACCATACATAAAATCACATAAATAACAAATAAATCGGTGACAGAAATACCGATAAATCTGGGTCGTTACACCATGTATACACAAATAGCAAGAATAAATGCACATTTTTTCCCAGGATAAAATATTTTATACATGAACAACATAAAATAGGAATACATACCCAAGCACTTTCAGTTGTTTTGTCAACAAACTTATCTTTTTTTGTTGACATGGCCTTTATTTGTAATAAACTTCAGATGCAGTAGGGACACACTTTAACTCCTTTTCCTAAGTACATGGTTACAAAAACTTCAACAGGGCACCAACAAAATCCAACCATTAAACCAAGGAACAACAATCTTACACTATCTAGATATTAATCCAACAATCCATCTAATCCAACAACAACCTGATCAATTTTAGAATACAAACCAGACCAATTTTAATTTGCTCAGTAGAGCAACAATCCTACACTATTTAGTCATTAGAGCATGTCAATTTTAGACCACATACCATATTAATTTTAATTTGCTCAGTAGATTTGGATCCGTGACAGTGCATAGGCATTTCTTTTTCTGGGATTTTTATTTGTTTAAAGAACATTGTTTGGACTTCTTGATCGAACGCATTTTTTCCTCTAAGTGCCAAAATGGTTTTCTTTATGCTTGGATGACACCATTTTTCTTGATACTTTTTTGATGTCCACATCTTGCAAACTACATCTAATAATCTCCTCTTACACTTTTGTTGCCACCCTTTCTTTACCATCTTCACCATTGAAGGACCCCAAGAACATTTTGTCTATAAATGGGGATGATACACCACATCAATACATATCCTAGTTAATAATTAAGCATAAGAAAATAAAGATAGCATAAGAAAACTAAAACAAACAAAACAATTGGAGTAAGGATTAATCTAAGACCCATTAAAACACTACCATCAAACAACCTAAAGAAACTTATCCCACTAACTGCAACCATAAAACTAATTATCCTAATGCTCTGCCACTAACATAGCATTAGAATTAATAACAAAGGACACCCACAATTTGAGAATACATAAAAAAAATAAACTAAGAATCGCATGTAATTAAATTAACATATATTAACTACATCAAATCAACCAAATTTTAAAATTCCACCATAAATTTAGGCATTGATGTCATCACAAGTGAAAACAAAATTAATAAGGGAAAAAACAAACACAAAACAAGAGGGTATACCTGCTGGAAAACAACGAAGGAGGGAGACGATTTTGCTTGAAAACAATTGAAATTCAAAGTTAGCCCCAAGATTTAGCGATACTGCAATTGAACCCTAACGAATCATCGCCGCAATTGAAGGCGATTTTGTTGAATATTAACCCTAACGAAACTTTTACAGTACTTCATTCTACAACTTCTTTCATCTTCTGAAAATTCTTCTCATCTTTGAAGAAAGAAAATTGTAAATTTAGTTAACAATGGAAAAGCAGAACAATATTTTTTTTGAAAAGTAGAAAAGAGTGTAATTGAATGAACCCAAGTAGAAAAAAGAAGAGAAAAAAAATGTATAGTGAGAGGTTGGTTCAAAAAATTTAGGTTATGGAGAAGCGCCCAAACTATCCGCCAAAATGAAAATGGGCTACAGACTTTTAATGTTGAAAAAAAAGGGTTTTTCTCAAAAATACCCACGAGATTTTTCAAATTATCAAATGTACCTAATTTTTTTAGGGTTTATTATATCTACCCACTAACTAATAGGGGATTTATCAATTATATCATTGTTGTTAAATCAGGGTTAAGTATCAGTTAAGTATTTATATTATTAATTTTTTTTTTTTAAAAAAAGAAAAATACATGATATACCATTGTATGTCACGTGTTATTTATACCATCCATTTAACCCAAACACCACATTTTCATCCCTTCCATTTTTTCAGCAGCAACAGGTCGACAACACCACACCTTCTCATGGCTAGCAGCAGTAGGTCGACAAGCAATTTTTCACCAACTTCTCCTTGCCAATGGGATTTTATAGCTCCAAAGTGCAATTGCAGACCATCGAAGGATTCAAAGCTTCATGTTTCGAAATCCGTGAGGAACCCTAGAAAAGCCTATTGGAGGTGCGAAGAATGTACGTTTTTTGATTGGGTTGGACCTCGAAACATGGTTTGGGCAAGGGATGGTGAAGAATTCAACAGGAATCATATTGAAGAAGAATTCGTGGTTTTGAGAGAGAAGATAGCAGAAATTGGGAATTCAGTGAAGGAAATGATGAAATTTGGTCTTATTATGTTTGTTTTGTTAGTTGTTGTTGTAAAGGTTTAATGGGTTGTTAGGAATGGTGTGGTTTAGTTAGATTTGAATTAGGGTTTTTGGGAAATGAATGATATATTTTGATGTATGAATTAGTAGCAGAGTTGTTGTAATTGGTTTGATTCAGCAATAAAAGTTAGTTTTTTTTTTTTTTTTTTTTTTTTTTTTGCAAATATGCAGTGTTTGTTTAATGTTATGCATCTAATAGAATTAAATGGAATTTTATGCAATTTATTTTATGCACATCTAATGCAAAATCTAATGGAATTTTATGCAATTAAATTGAGAATAAAACATCTAACAATTAATGAAATATGATATATGAAACACAAGAAATTACCAAAGTCTAAAATATGCTCTGCATTAATAATTAAGGAGTTTTTACAAACCAAATCAATTACTGCAACTGCACTCCCAAAATACTACCCAAAAAAGCACCTGTTGATAACTTGGTTTAGTATATGTTTTTCCTCCTTATTTTGTATGGTTTTATTGTGCTAACCGTGTTCTTAGGAGCCGTTTTGCCGCTAATAAGTTGGTTTGGAGTGTTTTGTGTCTTTTCCATGTTTTTGACAGGTTTTTGATAGAAGATGCTCTAAATGGGACAAAAACCATCAAAGTACACCAATATAGGTAAAGGAGAAGCACTAGGATGTCACGGCGAGTGTTGGAGAGGTTCTGGTGGCAATTAGTGAAGAATTGGCTTGAAATTGTTCGATTCGGTTCGAATGATTTTGACCACCTCTCACTATTTTGGACATAACTCGAGCTATGAATATAGGATTTAAGATATTCTAGCGGCATTGGAAACTAGATTCAAAGAGCTTTCCAACGGTAGGTCATAAGCTCAATTCCGACATGAAACGAAGGAGTTATGGGCGTTCGAAGTCAGGGCATCAGACCAGACCCCCAGCATGTACCCCGGTACCGGGGTTTGTGCAACCCTTACCGGGGTTCTATCCTTTGCTTTGAAGCTAGAGTTCCCCCAGCATCAGCCCCGGTACGAGGTACATGTACCCCGGACCGGGGTCTCTGCACAACTCTTCACTCGACATTTTCCAGAAGTACGTACCTGACTCCAGCGACAACCCCGGTACCGGGGTGCATGTACCCCGTACCGGGGCCGGCGTTACGGGCTCCGTTTAAGCCCAATTTTGCCTATAAATACCTGTTTTAATCCCTTGTAAAGATCTTATGCTTTCTTTAGGTTTTCTTTTCTGCTTTAGGGTTTCTTTCTCTCTCTTTTATTGTTAAAACACATTACATTCAATTGAATTGAAATTAATTAAAGATCCATTTTTTTTCCAATTCTGGTATTATTTCTTTCTTATTTATTTTATTTATGCTTTTTATTATGATCATATTTATTTCTTTTATTCTTTCAAACATGTGTGAGTAGTCTTTTAGATCTAGGGTTTGGGAAATTTATGTTTGAATGATTAGATTAATTGAATCTTTTTTTCTTTAATTCATGACTAGTTTTAATTCCCTAAAATCTGTTTTGATCATATAAATTTGAGTAATAATCTAGTCGGTAGCCGAAAGGTGAAAACTTCATTAAAACTTAAGATTTTAGGCAGATTTATTTAATAAATTGCGAGAGCCTGTTATGTAAATCTGTAGATTTAATAAATTGCGAAAGCCTGTTAGATCTTGGTTAGAATTTGTTAATAAATTATTGAACATTGGAATTCAATTACTTTATGATTTCATTCATAAAACCCTAAACCCTAGAATTTCCTTCATTCATTTAATTCCAATAAAAATTCAACCTTTATTTTCTTTTATTTATTTATTAGTTATTTAGGATAATTCAATCACAAAGGCCCTTTACATAGTTCACACTTTTTAGTAATAAAAGAAATTAAGTTGCTTCTATGTGGATTCGACCCTACTTATCACTGCTGCATTAGTTCTGATGTTTAGGTTATTTTTGACGGGTTGTGACGCCCTGTCACCTGTCCATTGAGTATTTACAAACCAAAAACAACTTCACAAGTTGTGACAAATGCTACCAATTTACTCCTAATTTTAGACCCAAAAATACCATATTAAAATTTCTGATTTCTGTCCAAATTAACCCTTGATAATTGTTTACAAAAAAGCCAACAGTTAAACATTTAAAATGAACAATGTGATCACTCAAGCATGGTCAGTCTTTTCCTGATCTTGGCTGACAGTGGGCTCATAGGCTGACTTGCAGTTGCTGCAGTAGGTGAGTGTTAAGTCTGATGAGCTGCTGCTGTTGGTGCTGCAGTTGTGGATTGTTGAGTGTGATGAGCTGCTGCTGTTGGTGCTGCAGACCTGGATTGTTGAGGTTGATGTCCTGTTGTTGCTGTTGCTTGCTGACTTTGAACAGTTGGTGGGGATTGGGAGATCATGCTTTCAATTATACTATCATCAAACCCATTCAAGTCATCAAATTCATCAAGTGTTGTAGGCTGCTTGGACTTGGACTTCCTGCCTCTTTTCTTCCCTTGTTTTGAGGTTTCACCCACTTCATTCACACTTGGTGCAGCTGTGCTTGTTGTGTCCCCTGCAGCAGTTGTCTCAAAAGGATCTACCCACTCATTAGCAGTACCAGCAATCATTGCATCAATTAGGCTACCATCATACTGACCATACACATTCTTTTGCTTCTTATATCCCTTTGTTGCAGTAAGAGCTTTGAATTTCCCTTGTTGCTCAGCTAACTCCTTGGCAGTGTTGCCCCCTTTGCATTTTTTGGCATTATGGCCAAATCCCTTACATTTACTACTAGACACTGTTGTGCTTCTTTTTCCCTTCCTTTGCTCATGTTCTTCCCTCTTTCTGTTCCTTGATGGCCTACCTACACTTCTTTTCATAGTTAGTGGGATTAGAATAGGCAAATCAGCATTGATGGACCATTGTTCTTGGCCAGGCACTGGTGAAATATTGTCATTGTAGCACTGCTTGTATCGTTCAACTTTAAACCACTCACTCACATAGTGTGTTGGATCCCTGCCCTCACTCAAAAGAGCTTTTATACCATGCTTACAAGGGATTCCACTTATTTGCCATTTACCACATGCACATGTTCTTGCATGTATGGACACAGGTAGTCTAGACCTACCATCATGAACTTCATACAAACCTCTACCAGAAGGGTATGCTTGACAATACCTTGAATTCTTAGTAAGCACTTTAATCATCTGATCAATATTGGGACAAATACCTTCATCAGGCCATTGTTGTGCAATTTGTTGCCTTGTAGCATGCCTGACCATGGCTGTTCTCCTCACACCTGTTGGCAAATAAAATTACAATTTCAATAACTTAAATTAAAAGCACATAACATTATTAGTATGAAAAATATTTAATAGTAGTACTACCTTTAAGAAGAGTTAGGATAGGGTATGTCCTCTCAACACCAATTGTACTATTGAAGCTCTCCACAAAGTTATTTGTGTTTTCATCATTGCTAAGTGTTGGGTCAAACTTCCACCTAATCCATCTCTCTAAAGGGCCAACATCTTTAAACCACTTCACAGCCCCTAGCCCTCCATAAAGTTGCACTTGTTGCAAAGCTTTTCTAAAGGTGAAAGCTGAGTATGCATTTGTTACCCCCCAAAATAACTTATGCATCAGTAAACCAGGGTAGTCCGCTTTGAAATTTGAGCACAAATGCCTAGCACAATATCTTCTATCAACTGTTGGCCACACTTCATCAAGTGATGGGTCTATTCCCTACAATAAAAAAAAAACAAATTTTTATATTAACTTACTGTCAAAATAAACATGAAAGTAGAAATTGATGTAGGAATAACCTTTTGTCTATCTGACATAATGCACCATTCATGTCTCCCTGTACTTGTTAAAATCTTCTTGAGCTGATCAAAGAACCATTTCCAACTCTGCTTATTCTCAGAATCAACTACCGCAACAGCCACTGGGAAGATCTCATTATTTCCATCTAATGACATAGCTGATAAAAGAATACCCCCATAATTGCCTTTCAAATGAGTCCCATCTACTCCTACTACTCCTCTACAACCACTAATAACTCCTCTGAATTGAGCAACAAAACTCACAAAAATACTTGTAAATTGCAATGCTTTTTTGGGCTGATGAAGTGTCCTCCAAGTGCAAAAGGCCACTGAACCAGGATTGTTCTCTTTAAGTAGCTCACAGTACTGAGGTAAATGGGTATATGAATCATCATGACCTCCTTGTATCAACTTCATAGCCTCATTCTTTGCTCTGTACATACTGGATTGAGGCATCTCCAACCCATATCTTTCCCATAGAAGAGCCAACAGTGCTTTGGCACTGATATCAGGGTTGGCTTTCACATCCTCAACCAATTTTTTTCCAACCCATTCAGCTGAGCACATGGGATTCTTCACAAGATTCATGTCACACAAATGTTTCTTGCCCATATTCTTGATTGCCCAAGTGTATCCATCAGGCAGCATAGAAGCATGGACACTCCAATCACACCTTTGATCAGCACATACTCCAGTAAATCTTGAGTTGTCAACCCTCTCTACCATCACAACAAATCCTTCTTGGATGCAAAAATCCCTTAATGTATCTCTGAAATGGTCAAATAGCTGCCACTTTTTCAAATTAATCCTACCAATCTCAGCATCAGTATATACCTCACCATTCTTATAAATCTGCCCTAAGTATCCCACATACCCACTATCTTCATATGAAGGCTCATTTCTCATTAAAGGGTCCCATGCACCATCAACATAATTGTGATTTAGTAACTCAGCAATGTCACCCTCATCAAAATCAGCAACTACCATATCCTCTGATTCAACATCACTAACTTCAGGTTCGTAATCCTCATTGTCAGAATTAGTATCTAATATATCAAAATCCTCCAAAGTATTTCCTCCCCTTCTCCTCAGTGAGTGACCATGAGTGGTTTCATTTTGTTGTTGCACTGGTCTTACTTTTGGCACCCACAACTTCTTCTTCATAGCTGTGGTTTTACACATCTTCTTTCCATGAGGAAATGCAAGTTTAGCAGGGTTTTGTTGTGAAGTGGAATTGGTATTTGGATCTGGTTCTGTGTTAAGATCACAGGTTGTTTTGGGAGATGAGTTAGGATTAGAACTTGTTTTGGCTGGCTGAGTAATGGAAGAAGGTGATTTGGCCTTACTTTGTGGGTGGGGGGGGGGGGGGGGGAGGGAATTCACCACAAAGTTTGATTCAAAATGGCTTGCCTGATCTTTATTTAATATGATTACATCTCTATTCCTTGTACTCCTCCTAGGGCTGACCATAGGTTCTTTGTCTTTCTTTGGTCTTCTAATAGGTAGCTTATCCAACTTCTTAGGATTGTTATTAGACTTCACTTTTTGTGCCAAACTCCATATGAAATTAGGTTCAGGCAGAGAACCAACATTCAGCTTAATGTTCTTTGTCTTAGAAACCTCAAACATTTTCATGAGTGATGCATCATCAGTCAACTCAACAATAACTCCCCTAAAATCATACTGAAGAACAGGGTTTGGTGGAAGTTCACATCCATTTTTCTCAAACTCATCACACATATCATTCAACACATCAATGAGCAGGCATGTATCACTATCATCAATGACAACATCCACAACATTACCCAAGTAGTTCAATTTTAACAGGAATTCATACATTCTGCAATTGTGAAAATATAACACACAACATCAACAACAACAAACAAAAACAAAGAACAATAACAACATTTAAAACCCTAAAAAATTACAATGCACATCAACAAAAATAAGGGAAAAATCAAACAATTGCTTATCAATATCGAAAACCCTAAATTATATCACGCTATTTTGATTAAATCAAGCAGTAAACAAGACAAATGTTTAAATATCATACCTCGCAAAATATAGAGAATTCCCCCTGAATTTTGGGTTTCAATGCCACCAAATCGCGTAATTTATAGCTCGAAATTTCTGAACTGATGAAGAATTTTTTTTGGGTGAATGAAGAACAATGGAATGAAAGAGAACAGGGATGGAGTGAAAGAAAGTGAGGAATGAAGTGATGAACGTTAGAATGTAGCAGTGAGTAATGAATTGGTTTTCTGAAAATAAAAAATCAATTTTCAAATTTTTTTTGGTTTTTTTTTTGTATTTTTAATTAATAAATAAAAATCTGTTAACCCCCTAACAATGTCAACATACTTGATTAAGTATGGTTAATGCTAATAAATCCCCTATTAGTTAGTGGATAGATATAATAAACCCTAAAAAAATTGGGTACATTTGATAATTTGAAAAAGCTCGTGGGTATTTTGGAGAAAAACCCAAAAAAAATATAACAAGTTAATCATATAATTTTGGTAGCCAATGGCAACCAATATAAGACCCATATAAATTAGTTCATCATAGCAACTAAAAACAAAAATTTTGTTGCCAAGTAGCAACTATTATAAAATTGGTTGCTACATTTTGTAGCTAAAATGGTCCAATTTAACATGGCTCATTATAGCAACCAAAAACAAAAAATTCGTTGCCAAGTAGCAACCATTACAAAATTGGTTGCTACATTTTGTAGCCAAAATGTTCTAATTTTTGTAGTGAGTTATAGGTACAACAAATTACTACCATAAATACATCAAGCAAAAACCTAAAATACATTATGGAATACAAGTACTAAAAAATTTAAAATAAAATAAAGATGATGTTGAATTTGCCTTGGAAAATTTTGAAGCTTGCAAGTGGAAATTAAAATTTAGCAGCATTAGTAGAGTGGGATTGTGACCACTTGCAGAAATGCAAATGATTACCGTCGAACCAGTGGAGCGGAGCAACGGAAAAAAAAAAAAAAAAACTAAGGGGGAAATACATTGTTAAATCTTGACTATTTAGTGTTTGATCTAAGGGTTATAATCGCTTCTCACCTAATTTAAAACTTTATAAAGCCAAATAATTAATTAGCTTGTTTGTGCATAATAAAAATATCTAACGATTGAATTTTCACTTAATTAGTATATTTATACTGTACTAAAATTCCGATTGTAATGATGACTAAGCATTGAATCACATACAGCCTCTTTGAACTAGTGAAGAATTGAAGATACAATACACACAAATACAAATTAAACAAAGTTCCTTGAAACCTTGACACCATCATTGGAGGTTTCATCTCCATATCCATTTCATGAGTACCTCGCTCCATGTTAAGCCCGTATGTAACTTGGCGAAGCGACTCAACTTCTTGCTCATATAGGTAGATCTTATATAAACTGCACTTGCATTAGGATCGAGCATCATTCAAAGTCTATTATGAGGCAATAATTTCTAACCTTTTACATATATTGTACTAGGATGATTTATTTTTAGTGTTAACGTTACAAATCACTAAAGTTGGATCCTAATTGAATTCAAGACCTAACTTAGCTTTGTAGTAGATGCTTAATTGAGTTGTCTTTACTTGTTATTTAATTTGGGCTTATTGCCATTATCCCTTCAGAATTTTTATACATTTTTAACTTGACAATTACTCTTTGACCAAAGATTTACCAAGTAAAAATTATATCGTATGAAAAATCATAACCTCGACTATATATTAATAATAACAGGTCCATAATAATGTGCTATGTCAATGTGTCATGAATTATAATTATAGATATAACCCTACATTTTAGCAATATATATATATAAAAACAAACTGTCTAGTAAATAGTTTGAGCTAAAAAAAAATTAAAATTTATCATCCATTATACCAGTAAAAAAATGTAAAACGAATTTACCATAAAATGAAAATATTTCATAAATCGATTCCGAATATAAGATTTTTCCCTCCATATATATAAATTTTGACACATTATTATATGTCCGCAAATTTAATATATATACACACACGTACATACACACTTATACTATTGAATCATGAAAGATAAAAGTCATAACTGCAAATGTAATAAAACATGACAAAATAAACATTATAAAAGCAAATGGTTGCAATTTGAAACCAACTTAAGACGTTAAGGTCTAAAAGACTAAAACCAACTTGCAACAATAATTATTTTCATGCCAAAACATCAATTATATAGCAATAGCATAACATATTTGACATCTCTCATGGCAAATTGGCAATTACCATGGGCATGCATACTTGACAACTATATATATATATATAAGAGGATCAACTAAAAACGTTTTCAACCTAAAAACCTCTACATTAGACACTTAAAGGGGTATACGTGTGATTATTAATGGCAATCTTTGTAAATATTAGTAACTTTCGCTAAAAACCATTTGTACCCTTTAAATATCTAATGTACGACGTGATAATATTTAATTAGTTCTACTTCTCTAAATTTGAAGAAGATATCATCAATATAAATATATAATTTGATACCAGTGACGGATCCAGGGGTTCATGGGATTCACTTTAACCCCTATGGATCCGCGGAAAAAACTGGAAGTTTGATTTATTTTTTTTTTTAATAAAAAAAACGTATTACATAACATATACAATATGAAGTGAAAGAATAACATAATTCAATTTGTAGCTCAGTGGGTGAGTGCATCAACTCATCAAGTATTGTCCAGGAGTTCTGGGTTTAATTCCCCAACTCCAACACAGCTCTCACTTTTATTCCAAACAAGGTTTTTATGTTTTTTTTTCTTTTTCTCAATTATGTATTTGTTTTAATGAGGAGTTTTTATTTTTCAATAACATTAAATCTTTCCCTTAATCATGCTAATTACTGGGCTAGTTTTCTAAGCTTACTTGGTATGATCCTACAATATTTGAGTTTATGTTTATTTTAAAATTTTAATAATTATTGTTTTAAAATGGATTTTTGTTAAAATTTGTTTTGTACGCTTGGTTTAATTGTTAATATAGTTTTATTAATGGTTTTCTTATTATGTTGAAGTTGTCTTATATGAAGAGTTAAGGTATTCCTAATGGTTTTGTTTGTTTTGTTAATTTATCATGTATGCAATGTAATTGAGAACTATGGAAATAATTTTATTTTGACATCAAATTATTTTTTTTACAATGACATACATTTAATTAAACTTATTTATTGTTGTATTAGACAATGTTATTTTGTACTAGATAATCCCCAACCAGATACTCGGTTTTAAATAAAATACAAAATATTCTTAATTAAATCACATTTTGATCTTTTTTAACTGTAATTATTTTTAAATTATGTTTGATTTATGATAAAAAAAATTTTATAGTTATATATAGGCATATCAATTAATATGTGTCTAAAATTTTAGACAAAACATATTTATTAACAGTCATTAAATTTTTCTTTAATTTTTTATGCATTATTAATTAATAAAGTAGAGTTGAGAGAGAAATTTGATAGGGTGGTTACCTTGTTGCTTTAATTGTAGTTATTGATCGATGATTTTCATTGGAATTTAGACTTATGTAGTTGTGTACTTGTGTATTGGTATGATTTTGAACCACCGATTTACATTCGAGCATACGAATATTCGATTTTTGATTAAGTTCGAACCCCCATGGTGCACATCCTGGATCCGACATTGTTTGATATGAGAAGAAACATTTAATAATACATTTATTAAAAAGAATAATAAAAATTAGAAAATTTAATTGTAGAATATTAACACTCCCTTAGTGTGTCTAATGGCTAGTTGGCTTAAAATTCCATCGGTCTGATTGATTGTTGATAGATATGGTAATAGATTGTGGGAATGAGAATGAATCAATATTTAAGTATAATTGAGCAAATTAAAGCGAAAAAACCTTATAATTTCCACCATCCACCGAAGACATACTCTCATTCCTTAGATTGGATTTTCTTTATATTATCTAAGCTACTACCATCTATTATCATTGGAAATTACAATATTGGATGAGAATTAATATTTGCAAAAAAAGAAAAAAAAGAAAAATTGGACGTAAGTTATCATTAACATGGAAATGAAAATTGATTTTTCTTCCAAATTTATATATAAATTCATCCTCATTGCTACTATTTTTTACCAGTTGCGAAATAGCGGCAAATGTCATGTCTTTCCACGGCCCTATTCGGCTATTCCGATTGCAGATTGTATTCTTTAATGGAGACGTTTTTCACTAATAGGCGTCGTAGGCGGTGTTCTCTTGGTGTTATGATCGAATCTTGGTGCGTATAGTGTATAGATCCCTCTAAACTTAGGTATTGTTTGGTTATCTTTATTTCTCATGGGCACTGAAAATTCCCATGAAGTACAATTTGTGTTAGTTGTTTGGATGCTTAAAAGTTTATAAAATGAAGGAAATGCAAATTCCTAGGAATTTTTAATGCCTACAAAACATGGGAATTATCTTACCAAGTCCCCCCTTGATAAGTGAAAATTCCCATGATTTTTATAACTTCCCAAATAAACACCAAATAGCTTTTGCTAAATCATCAGAAATATAATGTGGGAATTAAATTCCAATGAAATAGAAATTACTATAGGAATTTTAATTCTTATATCAACCAAACAATGCCTTAGACATTCAATCATGTTAACCTAAAAAGCACTTTAAAGCGAATTAAGAGTGAAAGTTGAATTTTATTCTTGATTGGAAAATTATAGACAAGTAATATAGATTTGTTTTTGTTGAACCCCATATAGTGCACTAGTGAATGTCCCACATCGGAAGATGATAAGAGACTAAACTAGCTTATAAGTCTAGGAGTTACTCCTCCTATTATTAATTGGTTTTAGAAAGGAAACTCCTATAACTTGTAAGTAACATAACTCTCCTATTATTAATTGGTTTTAGAGACTAAAGCTAATAGTTTGTAAGTATAATTGTATTAAAAAAAATCGATTAGTGTGTAATAAATTATGAATCTTGAGTTTGGTGTGTTTGTGTTAATAGAAATCTTGTCTCTTGATTTTGTTGATTTTGTTAAATCAATAAATTAAGGGTTTAATGAAATTGTGGAAACATGTCGAGTGTTTGGGTTGGCATTAGAGAGTTTGAATTGACTTGTTCCAATTGTTGAACGTGATATTATTGCGTGTGAAGTTTGACCTGATATATTAGCTGCAATGTTATCCCTGTGATGGTTGAATTAAGTGGAAACCCTCAACGCTTTTTTTTTTTTTTTTTTTAAAAAAAAAAATAAATTATTTTTGTCCATAAGGAAATGTGAATAAACAAGACAGTTTGGTACTCTTGGCCAATGGCCATTTCGTAGGTTAAAGGATCCTCTCTGAAAATTCTTCTATGGTCATCGAAAAAATGACCATTAAAGTCAAAATAATCTAGGCCGTTGATTTTTTATGTTAATTAAGTTGATTTTGATAATTAGATTTGACTTTTATTGTAAATAAAAATATACATTTAAAAATTGTTTTTTTTTTTTTTTGCAATATTAATTCATTTTTAATATTTTTGGATTCACCTAAATTAATTTTAGATTTTGTTATTTTAAAAATTAATTAAAAACCCGAAATTAATTTAGATAAGTATACAAATGTTTATTTTTTTTTAAAAAGTCAAATCTAATTACTAACTAAATTATTTTGAATTTGGTGGTCGTTTTTTCGACAACCATAGAAGAATCATATCCCTCTACTATTGTTACGTTTATTACAACATTAACACGACATTGTCGATACAATTCTCCATAATTAACAAAACTCTTAACGATATTGTTCTTTTTTTATATAGGATAATGTGTGGGATACTAGGCCTTGGAACCGGGTCCTACTGCAGGTCACCTGGCCCAATTTTAGCCAACACACGCATCTGTAAAGGTGGATAATAAGGAATCCTCGCAAATACGTACGGTGTGAATCGAACCCAGGACATCGTGCCTGAAATTCTGAAGCTCTAACCACTGGGCTATGACTTCATCCTCTTAACGATATTGTTCTGCAGACCTGCAAACAAGAGTTATTAGTAGAAATCTACGAAATGTTCAAATTTATACAGTGCTTTGTTTTGGCATCCTTAAATTGTACTCAACGCGATTTATCTCAGTAATTAAGTTTTTTTCTTAATTGTTGATGTGAGTGTTAGTGGGCAACTGGGCATGATAGATTGACTTTTTTTTTTTTTTTATTGTACGTACAGGTTGGTAGAATTAGTGTTGCATGCGAATTATTCTTCAATGCATGATCATAGTCTTTCTTGTTAGGTTTGGTGGGTATGTAGTTATGAAAATTCTTTATGGTCCTCCAAAAATAGACCACTAAATTACAACAACAACAACAAAAAAAAAAAAAACAAAAAAAAATCAAATTAATGTGAACCGTGTTATGAATTCTTTTGTGTCTTGACACAGCTATATGAGTCTTCGTTAATTCACATTATTAACAAGTACATTATTAGTATTTAATTGATATAAAATTAGAGATATTTAAAAAAAATTAAAGATATTTAAAAAAAATAAAAATAATCTCAACAAAGAATTTTATGTCTCTCATACAAAATATTCATTTTTTATGATTTTAAAATCACTAGGATATATTATTGTATGGTGAATCTTCTACACAATGACCAATTCCTTGATTGGACATGAATACTACATTTGTGTGATTTTGGATTCATTTGGTCATGTCCAATAATGTAAATGGTGATCGAGTAATAAAAATTATAACCCCGTCAAAAAAAATAAAATAATGCAAGCCCAATAATTAACATAATTACTATAGTTATGTTTGTCATATGGTTTTCCAATTGTATGACAATGTCCCAAATCACGACCGCTCATTACCAAATACTACTAAAATACTCCTTCTGTAACAAAATAATTGTAACGATTTAACATAAAGTAGATAAAAAAATTGTCAAATCGTTGCAGTTAATATGTTACGAGAGAGGAGTAGTACCTAGCAGGCACGACCTTAAACATATCCAATTTTTAATTTTTTTTCCATTCATTTTAATTCCGTTATTTTCTCCAGCAATGAATAGTAAGACACTAAGACCTATAATTCACCCACCATATATAACCAACCATCTTCGATGCAAAATCATAAATGAAATCTTAAACAACAAAATTTTTTAAACACTAATTAAAGCACTAATCTAATCAGGCAATGTTTTGTAATTGATACAAAACCATTAGTGCTATGAAATAGTTGACATTTCACATAATTTAATTTGTGGTCTATCTATTAGAAGTATAATTAAATGAATAATCGTGCAAATGATTTTCTGCAATTTTCTACGAGTTTTGTCTAGGGCTTCAATGGTGGGTGACACCATAGTTGATAATAAAAAAACTGCTTCAATTTCACCATGATTGAAATTTTGGGGCGCACATGAAAGTTTTGATAAACCTGAATTTTGTATGATGAACGTGTATTCACAAATATTTCCTTGAGAGTTTATGTCTTTCATTCTCACTCTAATTTGGTAGAACACTTATTTCTACCCTTAATTTTTGTTATTTTGTGAGAGCTCTATTTTTTAGCTCTACTCTCCAGGATATTCTAAGTCATGCACATATTACATATTTATAAGGGTTACATAGATAAATCTAGTTTTTTTCTATACTTATTCTATGGTAGATTGATATTTCTAGAAACTTCATAATTTTCTCTCTGCACCATAGGAATCGTGTTGTTTAGGCCATAGGACATTGGTATTCAATTTCGGAAATTTTCATTTAATGCCTTTAATTGAGGAAATGAAGTGTTACTAAAAGAAGCTAAAAGCAATGAGCAGAAGAAAGCTTGAATGAATGAATTGAATTGAATGAATGAATTGAATTACAGAATATTAGGAGCAAAGAGTATTTATAAGCTATAGCAAAATACTCCTAACTAACTAAAGAAACTAACTGAATAAGTATAATACAAGAAACTAACTGAATACAAGTATTCTTGTATTACATAAATAATATACAATTAATATGTCTAATACCCCCCTTCAAGTTGGTAATGTAGATATTCCCAACTTGGGAAGTAATAAATTGAACTGTGGTGATGGCAAAATCTTAGTAAAAAAATCAGCCAATTGATGCTTAGTAGGAAGATAAGTTAATTGGAGAAGCCCTTCCATCACTTTATCTCTAGTAAAATGCCAATCTATCTCTCTATATGCTTTGTTCTCTCATGGAAAACAGGGTTTTTTTCTATATAGATTGCAGATTGACTATCACAATTGAGCATGACAGGTTTCAAATTCTGCACACCCAATTCTTCAAGAAGCCTAACAACCCATGTGACTTCTGATGCAGCAGTGGCCATGGCCCTGTACTCAGATTCTGCAGATGATCTACTGTAATCCCCCGTATTTTTATACCCTGGTATAAGAGTTAATTATACATAAATATGCGATTTTACGCTCATAACGAATATTTTCGGGTTTGGAAGTAATAAAATAAATTAAATATTTTTATTTTATGCAAATGTAAATGATTTATATGTTTGAAATTGTTTTTACGAAAATTGTGGGTAATATTTAATAAAGGTTTTAATTGTCGGTCGGGAATCGTTTAAACAGATAAATAAATAAATAAAAAGAATAAAATAATAAATAAATTCAGTGTTTAAACTAATGAGGGCTTAAAAGGGGTTTGCCACAGGCCCAACCTATTGAGAAACCCTAAACAACATAACAGTATAAATACCCCAAGGATGAACCAAATTGGGTCAAAAAGCAAAAAGTGAAAAAAAAAAAAAAAACCCTCTCTCTCTCACCGTGTAACAGGAAAGGAAAAAAAAAAAGGAAAAAAAAAATTTTCAAAGTTTAAAACCTCCATAACCAATTCATCACCCCCACCTTCAACCTCCGCCAAGCTACCGCCACCACCGCAGTCACCCGCCGACCCTCGTTGGTCCCAGCCACCGCCGACCGGGCTGCCCTGTGCAGTCAGTTACTGTAAAAAAAAAAAAACAGAAGAAAAAACAGAGCAGAGCTCTGTTTCGTGAGCCACCCGGCCGCAGGACCGCCACCACCGGCAGCCCGTAGCTGCGTCGCCGGGGTTCGCCGTCGCCGCCTGCCACCCTGCCGCCGCCTGCCGTCCTCCGATTTAATAGTATGTGTATATGTATAACCATATGGGTATATATGTGTATATGGCGTGTGTGTATATATATATGTATATATATGTATATATATATATGTATATGTATGTATATATACGTATATGTTAAAAAAAAAATTATCTTTTATCTTGTTTTTAAATCTGGACATTAAAGAATGTAATTATACCTATAATTAAGTATTAATATTATTACCTAGTAATTTACGGGAGGTCTTAGGATAGATTAGAGCTGCTGGATATTTTAAAGGACTCGAGTTTAATATAATGAATTTATTTTATATATTTTAGGTGAGGAATATTACTTAGGCGAGTTTTAAAGGAAAGGGTGGAGTACCGCCAAGTTTATTCGAGGTACGCGTGATTGATAAGTTTTCAGACGTAGTATCATGTTAGGACTTTGCGTATTTCTATCATGATTGTCAAGATATGTGAATTTCTAGAACATGACTGTTTGTGATGAATTTAATTGTTTGTATAACCTGTGTTTGCAAACCAATCAAGAAAAGAATAGGAAGAATTATTTCATGTTCCCGATTATAAAAGAGAATATTGCATGAATAGGTTCTTTGAATATTTCATGCTTCATTAGTAGCAATTTATTTTGCATATGGACAGGTTGTCCCTTTCAAGTTTAATAGTTGCAAATTTATTTTGCATATGGACAGGTTGTCCCTTTCAAGTTTATTGGTAATGCATGAATAGATTCTCCGAATATTTCATGCCCTTTAATAGCTTTGGGATGCCACTTAAGACATATGTTCTTAATGGGAATCTCGTTAATAGACAAGAGTTCAGTGTGTTTTATCTGAACAATAAATTAAAACAAGTGTTATGTGAATTGTTTGTGTGTGCTTGTTATGTGTAACAACTCTCAAGACACTAATCACTTAAAGTGAAAGATTCGGGTAAGCATTAAAACTCTAGACCAGTGCACGTCTGGAGTATTGGCATGGATGTGGGTTGGGGTCACGGCAGGTCTCGTGACTTTAAGGGAACCGAAGGATCCACGTGTTCCATTAGCGGATTGAGCTCATTCCTTTATTTGTGACGTGGGTAGCTCCCACTGTCACCTTCTAGGCATAGACAACTCGCCCGGTGCTTACACTGGCTTCGGCTCTAGAGGGCCACTTAATAATAAAAGTGTTTAACAAGGAATAATAACTAATTACTCACCATAGCATTTAAGTTTTTGACATGATTTTTATATGCAATAGATCTGTATGCTTATTTAATTGCCGTACTCAGCTTTGCTGACGCCGTACAAATTTGGTCTTGTTAATATCTTGACCCTGTGATGACCCAATTATTGGTGAGCAGTCGTTCAGGGTCAAGGTAAGTTTGTGCAGGAATTCAGGGACGATTATGGGCTTGAGTGACGAGTGGTATTTCTGAAACATTTATTTACTTTATGAAATATTTTCTAAATTCGATTTAACGTTTTAGTTGGGATATTTTAGACATTTTCATTTATTAAGTTGGATTTATTTCGTTTAAGTTGATTCAATAATTTCAGGGCCTTAATGGTTCCAAGTTGTAATAAAATTTAGTTTTATTTTAAATTTAGTACTATTTTATTTCCGCTGCAAAATTCTGAGTAAGCCGATACGTTTCCACACGTGGCGATAACACTTTAATAATTCTCAATATTTCTTGAAAATAACATTTATAATATGATGAGAATTATTAGGGTGTTACATCTACTAACTGTATGTTGCTTCTTAGACTTCCAACTTATAGGAGATGAACCAAACAAAAGAATTAAACCAGTGATGGATCTTCTACTGTCAGAACATGCAGCCCAGTCTGAGTCACTGAAGGCTTGCAACTTCAAATCTGTTCCTCCTTGTAGCAAGATACCATGTGTTGCTGTGTGTTGTACATAACTCAGAGTGTGCTTCAATGCTTCTAGATGTGCTTTGGTAGGACATTGCATGTGTTGACTTAGAGCTTGCACTGCATATGCCAAATCAGGTCGAGTGTTGGTCAAAAAATTCAGCTTCCCAACAATGGACCTGTACACCTCTGGTTCAGGCAGCATACTCCCCTGTCCTGCTTGTAACTTCAGATGAAGAGGCAAAGGAGTACTAACTTTCTTTGTTATATCAAAACCACAAGTGCTCAATAACTCCCTTGTAAACTTTCTTTGACTCAACAGAAAACCCCCTTTATAATTCTCAACTTCCATCCCCAAAAAATAATTAATCAAACCCAAATCTTTAATACTAAAGGCCTCATGTAAATGTTGTTTTAATTTTTTCATAGCCACTAAGTCATCTCCAGTAAGTAAAATATCATCAACATAAATAGCTACAACACAAATTTTACCATCCAACTTCTTAATAAACATGCTATAATCATTCTTGGATTGAACATAACCTTGTGAGAAAAGAGTACTAGCAAGCTTGGCAAACCATTGCCTTGAAGCTTGCTTTAAGCCATACAAAGATTTTTGCAATTTACATACCAAATTACCTGGATTTGGAACACCTTCAGGAACTCTCATGAACACTTCTTCTTCTAAATCTCCATGCAAAAATGCTTTGTTCACATCTAATTGAAACATAGGCCAAGATCTAGCAGAGGCTAAGGCTAACAAACACCTCACAATACTCATCTTTACAACTGGGGAAAAACTTTCTAAATAATCTATACCATGTTTTTGCCTAAACCCTTGTGCTACCAACCTAGCTTTACACCTCTCCAAAGACCCATCTGACTTTAACTTTATTTTATAAACCCATTTAGAACCTATAGGCTTCTTACCAATAGGAAGACTTGTCAAAACCCAAGTATTATTATCATGCAAAGCTTTTAACTCCCTATCAATGGCCTCTCTCCAACACAAATGTCTACTTGCTTCTTTATAGGACTCTGGTTCTTTGATCCCACAATCCTTAGGCAAAACGGAAGAGGATTGCACTAAATTACACCAATGAGAACTGTTTGCTATTGTTGGGCAATGATAATCATTCAAATAGCTAGGGGGATTATGTGGTCTAGAAGACCTCCTCACATTGTCATTAGAAGAAGGACCATTTTGTGGAAAATATGAACTAAAATCAACAAGGAGAGAAGGACCATTGAGATCCTGGGTATGAGACAGCACCATATCAGTTGCAGAAGACTGATGTGGGGAAAAAGATTGAAGATCTTGAGAATTATTTTGAGCAGAAATATCAGAAGACTGATGTCCCTCTGAGTCTAAAACAGAATTTTGTTGTGAAGAATTTTGAACAGTTTCAGACTCAGTGGACAAAGGTGGCAAAGAAGAAAAAGAGGTAGAATTTGCAGGGAAAACAGAAGAAAATGGATGATCATCATTACAAGAATGATGAATAGGAGTAGCACTAGGCAAATATATATCAAAAATAGTTGAATCTGGTTTAGAAACCTTTAGTTTTAATTGAAAAGGGAAATATTTTTCATGAAATCTAACATTTCTTGATACAAGAAACTTTCTTGATTCAAGATTCAAAACCAAATATCCCTTTTGAGTAACAGAATATCCAAGAAAAGCAAAAGGTAAGGCTCTTGGAGAAAACTTATGTAAATGAACTTTAGGAGTAGTAACATAGCAAAGACATCCAAATGCTCTTAAATGTGATAAATCAGGTTTTTCTCCATACAACTTCTCATATGGAGAACACTGACTTAACACCTTCAAGGGCATCCTATTTATCAAATAAGTTGCACATTTAACACATTCCCCCTAATATGAATAAGGAATTCTAGATTGAAAATATAAAGCTCTAGAAGTCTCAAGTAAATGTCTATGTTTACGCTCAACTACACCATTTTGCTCAGGGGTATGACTACAACTAGTTTGATGAAGAATTCCATATTTTTTTATAAAAAAAACTGAATTGGTCCTTCACAAAGTTCCTTGGCATTATCAGACCTAATAATTTTTATACAAGAAGAGAATTGAGTCTGAATAAATTGAACAAAATCATATAAAATTGAAACTGCTTCTGTTTTATTTTTCATTAAATGCACCCAAGTAAACCTGGTGTAATCATCTACAATAGTAAGAAACTGATTACATCCTGAATGAGTCTTAAACTTCAAAGGACCCCAAGTATCAATATGAACTAACTCAAAAGGCCTAAAAGATTTAGTACTACTAATTGAAAAGGGCAACTTAGTTTGCCTTGCTTGAGGACAAACTTGACAAATATTATTCTGAATACAAGAATTAATATCTATAGAAGGAAAAAGAATCTTTAATTGGGAAAAAGGTAAATGCCCTAGTCTTAAATGCCACAGCTTAGCATCTTCATTTGAAGACAAGCATGACAAATGTTCTGCACCAAACTGTTAGCAACAACTTTGTTTTCAACATCAGACACTCTGTATAACCCAGTAGCTAGATTACCAAGAGGAAGTGAATTCCCTTTCTGATCAAGAACAAAACATTTGTCATAAGTAAAAAACAAGGTACAATTTAAATCTTTGCACAACTTATGCACAGAAATTAAATTATACTTAAAATCTGGAACATGAAGAACATTATGTAAAACAATATTATTATCCAAAGAAACTATCCCAACATGTTGAATAGCTACCTTACTACCATCTGGAATAGTAATATATTGTTTATTAGAATTAAGCACATGATAATCAGAAAAACAAGAAAGATTTGAGCAAATATGATCAGAGGCTCCACTATCAAGCAACCATTGAATTTTAGAACAAGAAAGTAAACAAGAGTTACCTGCCAACATAGCCTGACCAACATTTGTACCTGAACCATCTAAGGCTGATCCAGAATGACCCTGCTGCTGTTGAGTATTCAAGAATTCCAGAAATTTATTATATTGCTCAATAGTAAATGCACCATTAGAAGAACCTGCCCCATTCTGATTATCATCCTTACCAAAACTGCCTTGTACCTCAGAATGAACATTAGCAGCCACCTTCTTACCCTTATTCCAATCAGAAGGAAATCCATGTAATTTGAAGCACCTCTCTATATTGTGTCCTGATCTCTTACAGTGAGTGCAAAAGAAATTTGGCTTGCCACCTCCATTACCCCTATAACCACTATTTCCACCATATGGAACCATACTTCCACTATTACTACCATTGTATGGAACCATCCTATTATCATAATTTTTGTTATTATTTCCATTATTTGGAACTATTCTATTATCATAATTCTTGCCACCATTATTAGAAAACTTTTGAGGCAAATTTGACTTAAAAACTCTAGAATCATTATACCTTTTATTTTCTGCATAAAATGCCAAAGAATTTTGAGAATCATTTGTACTAGCTTGATGAGTTTCTTCTTGTGAGAAAATCCTGTATGCCTCTGTAACATTAGGAACAGGCTTCATCATCAGTACATTGCCCCTAATTGCTGAAAAATCTTCTTTCAATTTCATCACGAATTGCAACAACATTCTCCTCTCCTGCCGTTGCTGACTTCTCTTATTCACTTCACAAGTACAACTATTGCATGTACACAATTCCAATGGATCTGCATCCTCAATTGAATCCCAAAGAGTCTTGATAGCAGTAAAAAACTCAGAAATCGAACTATCTCCTTGACTAAGCAATGCTAATTTTTGCTCAAGATTAAAAAGATGTGTCAAGGAAACAAAAACAAACCTATTTTCAAGATTTTTCCAAATATCAGATGCAGTCTTCAAGAACAACACACTTTTGGAGATTGTATCATCTAAATTCCCAATCAACCAAGTACATACCAGATCGTTGCAACGCTCCCAAGCTGCAAACTCAAGAGTACCATCAGCAGGCTTGACCATCGTGCCATTGACGAAACCCAATTTGTTTCTAGCAGAGAGTGATAGCTTCATCGAACGCTTCCAATTAGCAAAGCCTTCACCATTAAACTTTCTGGTAAGTAGTTGAACTGTATTAGCATCTGAAAGATGAATATAATATTTGTTGGTTGGGTCTTGATTTAGAGGCAAAGTTGATGTATTAGTGGCAGCCATTAAAGAAATTTCAAAGAAAGAAATGACTCAACAAAGCAATTGAATCAATTTGAAGAAATTATCAAAGAAGATCGAATCAACAAAGAAATTGAAACGATTTGAATGAACCAACAAAGTAATTGATTCGATAAAATAAAGAATTGAAAGAAAAAATTGCAGAGGAAGCTAAACCGAATGCTCTGATACCATGTTACTAAAAGAAGCTAAAAGCAATGAGCAGAAGAAAGCTTGAATGAATGAATTGAATTGAATGAATGAATTGAAATTACAGAATATTAGGAGCAAAGAGTATTTATAAGCTATAGCAAAATACTCCTAACTAACTAAAGAAACTAACTGAATAAGTATAATACAAGAAACTAACTAAATACAAGTATTCTTGTATTACATAAATAATATACAATTAATATGTCTAATATGAAGGATAGGTGAAGGAGATACAATTTTTTTGGTAATGTAATTAAAGATTATTAATTGTTAATGTTAATATAATTTTTTATGAAATTATAAAAAAAATCCAGTTATTTTTTTTAATTAACCTGAGAACCGCATTACAACTATTAGATTAAGTCTTTTCACAACCAGATTATAAGGCAACACTCTCTGATTCTGAAGCCTAATTCTCATATTCTATATATAATTTACTCTCAGATTCTAAGGTTTATATATCATATCCCATGAGAACCCTTATTCAGTGGGAACCATGAGAACCGCATTATAACCATTAGATTAAGTCTTTTTACAACCAGATTCTAAGGAATCACTCTCAGATTCTAAGGAATTACTCTCATATTCTATGTATGTATGTATGTATGTATGTATGTATGTATGTATGTATATATATATATATGTTTGGATTAGAATTTAGGTTGTTGCAATATGTTTCTTGATTGAATTCTTGATAGTATCATTTTAAGGCTTGAGTTTCTTGGTTCATGTTGAGTGATTCTTGAATTTTTGGGTTGTACATGTTATGTTTTGATCCATTATTGTTGTTGTTTGGATAATTTCGGATAGTGAATTGCTAAACATAGCCCTCATTTTACTTACTAAAGTCCCCTTATGGACGAAATTGCCCTTGACCCCTAAAAACATAACAATTCACCTATCACATCCCACCTTCACCCACCCTTTATTTTATATCAAGATTAATCATGCAACAAAACATATTATTACACTAAAATCATGAATTAAAACATAAATTATGAATTGAAAGCATTACAAGTGCTTTTGCACAATGATCTTATTCAAATGCTCATAACTTTTTAAACATAATTATTTTTTAGGCTATTCAAATTGCATATGATTTCTTGTTCCGAGAGCTTCGATTTGATATATTATACGTCAAATTTCGCTGAGAAACGGAAGAGATATGAGCATTTGAAGACCAAGTGCGCAATCAAAATGGCCGGGGTGCATGGGCCATGCGCCCCAGCCTAGGCCCAGGCGCATGGACCATGCGCTTGGGCCGAGGTTGGGGGGCATAGACCATGCACCTGGACCTAGGCCGGGGCGTATAGGTCATGCATCCTGATATATATATCGTTTTTTTTTTCTACATCCAGCACACACACGTGTAGTCAAGGGTAAAATTGTCCAAATACGGACTTTAGTAAGTAAAATGAAGGCTACATTTAGTAACACCCTTTTGGATATTAAAATTACAAAGTATCTTATTTTAATATAATATTTTTTTGCTGTTTCCTTAAGGACGTTCGTAAGGCCCGATGAACATTTTGAAATTTGCATCCTTAAAGTCTCATCTCAACTCAATTGGTTATTGCTCCAATATTAATTCGTCGATGGCGCAATTATAAAATTTGTCAGTTAAAGTTGATTTTCGATTTGTTATTGAATTTCGAATTGTTGACTTGTTTACGTTATCGAAATATTTTCTTGCATTGAATGGTTTTGATGATTGCATGATGCCTAGCTACTTAGAGTTAGCTTGTGCCTTGTGGATTAGGTTGTCTAATTGTCTTACATTTGAAGTTAGCTTGTGCTAGTAGTAGGGATAAGTCAAGCCACTATCGATCTAGATTTCGGAATTCGAATAGCTACCTAGTTCTGAGTGTAGTCGTTTATTAAGTCAAATGATGGACATATTTTATTGACTTAGGAGATTGATCATTCTTAGACATAGTCCGTTACATATAATGATTTATTGGTAGAGATACGAGTCCACCTGTGTAACGACTCGTATTTTAGCAGCGTTGTTTTCGGAGAAAACAACAATACAAATCATTATTATCTAAAAACCTTTATTATCAGATTCATTAATTACAGCAGAAGCTCTAAACGTAATTCATATTATTCAAATAAACCATTAAATAATCCAAAATTTATAAGATTCCAAAGTCCATTACTACTACAAAATAAGGAAAGTCTGTAACGACCCGTAATTTAGCAGCGTTGTTTTCGGAGGAAAACAACATTACAGACCTTTATCTTCTAAAAACCTCTAAGATCAAATTCATAAACTGCAGCGGAAGCTCTAAACTTAATCATATTATTCATTAAAACTATTAAATAATCCAAAATAGTTAATAATTCAGAGTCCCTTATTAATACAAAATAAAGAATAGTCCACTAAAAATAATAGAACATGGGTTAAAACTAGACATCAGGGTCAACTACTAAGCCGGCAAGCTCACAATCCCAGCCCATGCGTAGCCCAATTCAGTCACCACCTGTACTTGGAAAAGGATTTTGGGGTCCACAGTCAGTGGTGAGTAATTAGATTGTTCTACTTAATCAGTAGAACACAATTAGAAATATAATCATTAGAGCAAATCAATCAAACAGATAACATATATATCATCATGTAAACATACATAAACATCATCAATCAGGCACGCAGCGGAAGATAAACATAACATATTAAACCCAAATCCTTCTACACTATCTTATTCAGTTCTAGACTTCTTGACACCACTATTGACTCTTCTATTCTATTCAGTTCGGGTGCTAATCCGTGACCAGTCATATGCTCGTAAGGGGTCAACCACGAAGATCTACTCCCCCCAACTTTTCTTGCTCATGTCGGGTCAACCACGAAGATCTACTCCCCAAGCACTGGGATCAAGAACTGTCCCGAATCCGAAGATAGGACAGTGGCTTCGACTATACCTATGTTCATGGCACTTGTGCCACTAGATAGGCGGTCACTTCATAGTTAATCATCTTTTCAATTCAATTCTGTTTTGTTCTTGATTTCAATTCACAATTCAATTCCTTATTGACTCAACTTCACTTCTATTCAATTCTAGCTCATCTTAACTTGACCCAAAACTCTAATCCGTCATCTATACCACACGACGTTCTTCCTTAATAAGCAATAACTAATTCAATTCCCTCAAATAGCATAATAACAATTCCATAAATCAACTCAAGAATCAATTAAACATTTAAGCTAACAAATCAACAAGTAATACTTAAAACATGATAAAAATCCTTTTTTTTCTCTAATAACACCACACGACTATTTGGAATAAATAACCAATATTTGCTCTTTGAATTAACTAAAACAATCATCAATAATTACTCATTAAAACTTAATATTAAATCATAAAATTATACTTTAAGCAATAAATCATCAAACTTGGAACAAAACAAGAACGAAATCAATTTCTTTTATTCATCAACACCACACGGCTCATAAGGGTTAGCAACATTATCAAGATTCGATTCAAAGATTAACAATAACATGATCAATTAAAGATTACAATCAAGATTATCTCAAAAGATTAATTTCAGAACAAGATTATTGAATAAAAATCATATTTTTATATCAAGAAACAATTCGAAATACCTAGCTATGGTTCACGGCACTCAAAACAATATTCAATAATTAATTCTTCAATTTTAAGTAAGCAAGAATCATAAATTCATCATAAAACATGGCAAGAACATAATTTAAACTAGTCAAATAATCCTTGAATGAAATATACTCCGCACGACATACTATACCATATAACAATAATTAGTTCACAATATAAACAACATTATTCTAACAATTCTAAACCTATTCTAGGCATGATCAATCCTATTCTAACAACTATATTGCTAACCTATCCTATTGATTAAGTAAAGCAGATCTAATTACCTTTGAAAGGGCAATAGAGGTTCGAATAACACTAAGGTTCACGGTTCTTTGGGTTTCTTTAAGATTCTTGATCAATCTTTAAGGGTTGGAGCAATAGAAAAGGGTTAAGAACAATTTATTGATTGATCTTTGGAGGAAAAATAATTGAACAATTTTAGGTTGTTGTTTTCTTGGTTTAGCCGTGTGGAATCAACAATAATAGGGAGGTTTTGACTTCCTAAAATCTAGTAACAAGAATAGGAAGGGTTGGAATAAAAATAGGGTTTTTAGAATAGGTTCAAAGTAGATATGATAATTAATAAAATTGGTTAGCAAATTAAATAAATTATTTAGGAGAGGATGTATGGGGGCCGTGAGTGAAGAAGGGTAATAGGGGGTTGTTACCTCCTAAAATTTAGTAGCAATAATAGGAAAAGATAAGGGTTTATAATAATATAGGTTAAAAGAAATTAAAGAAATTAATTAGAGGAGAGCATGGAGGGTTGAGTCGTGAGGTATCAAGAAAAAGGAAATAATTCGGCTCGGGTTTTGGCAAGAGAAAATAAAAAGGTTCGGGCCAAGATCAAATTAATTAGATTGCTACAACAAATTAATAATTAATTAAATAATAATCAATTAAATAGTTAATTAATTATATATTTAATTAATTATGAAAATTTTAAAATATCCCGAATTTTCGGGGTATTACAAATTCTACTAATAATAATAATACAAAAGCTAGAAATGGTCATCAGGATAAACTACTAAGCTATCTTGCACACAATCTCAACCCTTGCGTAACTCAATCAATCATCACCTGTACCTGAAAAGGATTTTGGGGTCTACAGTCAGTGGTGAGTAATTAGATTGTTCTACTTAATTAGTAGAACACAATTAGGAACATAATAATCAGAACAGGTCAACCAAACAGTCAATCAAATCATCTAGGAAAGCATTCATAAACAATAACGTTCAAATACGCAGCGGAAAACAATCATAACAACACAATAAACCAAGACCTTCTATACTAACTTATTCAGTTCTAGACTTCTTGACACCACTATTGACTCTTCAGTTCTATTCAGTTCAGGTGCTAATCCGTGACCAGTCATATGCTCGTAGGGGAAACCTTAATTCTTCCCCAACTTTCCTTGCTCATGCCGGGTCAACCACGTTAGATCTACTTCCCGGCACTGGGATCAAGAACTGTCCCAAATCCGAAGATAGAACAGTGGCTTCGACCAAACCTATGTTCATGGCAACTTAAGCCACTAGATAGACGGTCACTTCATAGTTAATCATCTTTTCCATATTACAATTTTGTTCTCAATTCTAGTTCATAACTCAAACCTTTAATAACACAACTTGACTTCTAATCAATTCTAGTCCAACTTAACTTGACTCAAAACTCTAGTCCAAGACTTGTACCACTCGACATTCACTAAATAAAACAACATTTAATTCAATTCCTTAAATAATCATATAAACAATTCAATCAATCAATTAAATAAATAAATAATCAAATAAACTAACAATCATCAACAAATATTACTCAAAACATGATAAAAATCCTCCTTTTATTATTATATACCACTCGACATTTTCACATATAAATACCAAAATTGACACTTTAAATTAATTAATACAATCATCAACATTTAATCATCATTCATAATTATTCCATAATTAATTCCATCAATTCTAAACTAGCAAGAATTGTAAATCAATCATAAAACATAGCAAGAACATGAAATAAACCTGTCAAAACATCTTGGAATGATATTAGAAGCACTCGACAAACATGGTTAATCATCAATAAACAATTCAAAATTCATCCAGCATGATTCTAAGCAATTCTAAGTAGTTCTAAGCAATTCTATACATGATTAAACCTATTCTAAAAATTATATAACTAATCTATCCTATTGATTAAATAAAGCAATCTAATTACCTAATAATCTAATATTGATGGTGAATGGTTCGATCTTCAAAGGCTAAAGGTTGAACTTTCTTTGATGAAGGTGTTTGAATTGATGAAGTGAAGGAAGTATTTGTGTGGGGAAAAGGAGGAGTTTTTTTTATTTGTAGTTTAGTTTTTATTTTTAGTTTAGTTTTTATTTTTAGTTTAGTTTTTAAAGATTAAGAATTATAAAAGTGGTTGCCCTTTTTGTGGTGTGTTGGCCGTGTAGAAATACTAGGCAAGGGAGTAAAACAAACTCCTAAAATCTAGAGAAAGTAGGAGGATAAAAATTAGATTTTTGGAATCTGGTCAAACATAGATATAATTTATTATTTTAGCTTGAAAAGGAATTAAATAATTTGAAGGAGAATGTAAGGGGGCCGTGGGGTATCATAAGGAGGATGGGTGTTATTGGCTTCCTAAAATCTAGTAGTCAAAGTAGGAGAAGTTGGGATAAAAATAGGATTTTTAGGAAAAGGTCAAAATAGATATAAGTTAGTAATATTGGTGAAAATAAGTTAGATAAATCAATTAAAGGGAAAAAGAAACAAGGGGGCGTGAGGTGTAGAGAAAGGGGAAAGAAATTGGGCTTGGGTCTTAGCATGACAAGGAGAAAAGGTTTGGACCAGGATAAAATAATTAAATTGCTACAACTAATTTAATAATTAATTAAATAATAATCAATTAAATAATTAATTAATTAAGAAAAATTTAAAATATCCCGAAATTTCGGGGTATTACAACCTGCGTCGCTCATGAAAATTAGGATGTGGTTATCCCTACAAGCATATCGTACCAATATGCATTCTGATAAATATTCTTTGCAATAAATTGTTGAATCGATTATTTTGATTGACTACTTTAAGCTGTTTATTGGATTATGTATTATCTAAGTTGATATTTGATTTTTATGTTAATTTTAAAGTTGATACTAAGTTGGAATTTTAAGAAAATTTGATTTTTATCTAAGTTGGAATTTTTTGTATTTTGTTGGATTATTTATTATCTAAGAAATGATGACGGTCATTTTTATTAGTTCATGTATGTCCAACAACATGTGGGGGAAACTCTCCTTTATGCTTGCTATGTTCTTAACCTTGTCTCTCATAAAAGATTAGATAAGGCTCCCTATGAGTTTGTAGGAAGGCTTCTTTAAATGGGTAAAACTCCTTGACTCAATACGTTAATAATTGGTTAATTCCGTTCCAAATTAGCGGGTTGTGTGAGTTTTTTACATTAATTTGACAATTATTAGATGTAACTAGATTAGTATCATGTGCGATGCACAGTTGTAAAAGTTATATATATTTAGTGAGATTAAAAATAATATTTACCTATTATCAAAAATCAAAATCATACATTAAAAAAATAACAACAATAAAAATCTAATTTTATATTATTGTATAACTTTTTAAAGTTTACATAGTCAAATTCAAAAGAATATATTTTTTTTGGAAGCCATAAGCCACCAACAACCATAATTTATGTGCACATAAAAATTGTATCAAACAAAATACTTTACAAATGGAGAAAATGACACGTGCCTTTTTATGAGGCGGGAAAAAATAGAATTACATTTATTTTAATTTTTTTAGTTGTAAATTGTAATAATAACTCTTCTAATTTTTTTTTGGTAAGTGTAAGTGTGTAACTATCCCAATTTATTTTAGGCAACAAGAGTTTTCCAAACTTTACAAAGGTATATAAATAATTTAGACTGAATGCTTTATATTTTGCAGGAAATTGATCAATTTATTGTAGCATTAATGTAATCCCCACTTTTTTTTCTTATAATTTAACCACTTTCCTTTTTGATATTTTTTTTAAATTTATCTACTTCTTATATTTATTCTCCTACATTTATTGATTTATGATTTCCAAATGCTTTTTTATACTATCTCTCTTACTTTTGACTAATTACAATAAAATTACCCACTTTTCTCTCTTTTCCAGAATCTCTCTCATTTACTTTTTATATAACCTTTAATCATCGTTTATTTTTTTCTCTTACTCCCAATGATTTCTTGACTTTGATGAAAATCCAAATGTGTAAATTAGAAAAACGGAGGGAGTATTATTTACTCTTATTTATTATAATGAAAAAATAATGGGAAGATGCCTATGGAAAAGGAAGTGTCATTTAATAGGATGACATAACATAAGTATGACATCAACAGTTTTTCGCGGATTTTTTTTATAAGAGCATGACATCATATGTGGACATTATTTGGGGGAAGATAATGTCAGCAATGTTTTGCTTTATTATAGGTTATAGATATAGATTGTGTCATGTTGTGTCAACCCTTTTACTTAAACTGGTTGAATTCCCTAAACCCGACCCATTTGATAATTGTGTCGTGTATATATAGTCACCCGTTTAATTAAGTAGACCAAACTATTCTACTTAAACCATCAATAAGTGGTAGTCGATTTCCTGTCGGGATAGGATATCGTTTCAACCTTTTTCCACCTTGAAATGATTTTGGGTATAATTCTAACTAGTTATTTGTGCACGCAATAATGAGTGTGATATTTAAAAATATTCATTAACAACATTAACTTGATAATAAAATTAACAAGTTCCCATATGATTTAAAAAACTTTTAAATAAATAAGTTTTTTTTTTAAAAAAAAATTATTCTAATTTTTGTCTTTCGCTTATACATAGTTAGTATATTATTTATGAGTGAATTTTAAGTGTTAAGAGAATTTGAATAATACAATTTTTACAATTAAATGTACGTACAATTTTTAATTGCGCTTGTTTTAAATAAGGCTAATAATTACATAAAAAATTGAATACCATTATGAAATATTTTAATATACAAATGATAAAATTGTCCCCACTTGATTAACAATTATCAAAGATGAGTAAATGTATTGTGATAATTTAAGTGGACACCACCACCACCTCATGGAAAATGATTTTGGCAGCCCCTAATTTGATGTTGGCACCCCTCCCCTCTCACATGTATAATAGAAACAATATTCAAAATCACATGAGAGGTGACTTGGTTTCATCCCTACCACATTGCCAGCCTATCTAAATAAAGTACATACAAATAAGAGAAAATAGTTGATGGAGCCACAAGGGCATCCGAGTTTCTCAATTTGAGATACTTTCTCCGTTTTTTTAGTTGTTACACTTTTGAACCATATGCGACAGATAAAATAATAAAGTGTAACAATTAAAAAAAACAGAGGAAGTATAATATTTACTCCATTCATTACAAATACTAACAACAATTGTATTAACACAGACTCTTAAACAAAAAAGGAAAAGGAAACAAAAAAAAGTGAAAGGGAAAAGGACAAAAAATACTTAAACAGTACAACCTAACATGTGTTAATTAAAGTGAGTAATGGCAATTGTGTAATTTTTCTGAATGTTTTTCACCAAAAATAGAATAAAAGGAAATTGTTGCTACTACCGTTGCTAGTATCATATAACACACATAAATATAAATTGTTGCTAATATTGTGTAATGGATGGAGCATTTCTCAAATGACATTTTGAGTGAATTTGCAGCAATACAAGGAGTATATATATGTAAGGTTGAGTATATTAAAAATATATTTGCAATAAAATTACGTCATATATTATTTGATTTTTTTGAGATACAAAATTTTGAAAAACTGGTATTTCCCGATTAGCCACACGATTTTAATTTTACTACAATAATTCCATCTATGATTACGTCACTCGATTTTCACACTAATTTACCATGCATTCCACACCATCAATTTAGGAGATATTTGGTATAGAAATTTTAGAAGTTGAAAACGAATTTAACTAAAGTGTTTTCATTTCAACTTTTTTGTTGATCGAATATCATAAGTAATACTTTCCATTTCTAAGGGGTAACATATATAATCCCCAAATTGTGTTCCCTTGTGAAACTTGTAGAAACAAATCCTCTTTCATTATCCTCAATTGTTTTCATTACACTTTTAAACCAAACAACTAATAAAGATAACATATATTGTTACCCGTTCCTCATCTCAACAAAACTGATACCATGTCACGTTGGCCTCGAGGAGGGATTCAAACCCGTAACCTATGTATCATGTTGACTCTAATATCATGTCAATAAATCATCTCAACTAAAATTTTAAGCTGATAGTTGACGCACCCGAATATATTCTATACTAAGTCGAGTAGTCGACCACAAGCAAGTATATATGAATATTTTTTTTTTTAAGATAATGTGTGGAATATTAGGTCTTGGAATCGGGCCCTACTGCAGGTCACCCGGCCCAATTTTAGCCAACACACGCATCTATAAGGGGTATAATAAGGAATCCTTGCAAATGCGTGCTGTGAGAATCGAACACAGAAGCTCGTGCCTGAAATTCTAAAGCCCTAACCACTGATGCTCGTGCATGTAGATATCATGTGAAAAGGGAATGAAATTATAATTGGTTCATGAATTTTTCTCAAATCCACCTTACTCAGCGAGTCAGCGGTCAGCATCCACCTTTTAACAAGAATTTTTTTTTTAAAATAAAATAAAATTACTCCTTATTATATTCTCTATCATACTTTATGTCAATGGACCATCCGAACCAAACGTGATGATCGAGTGTCAAGATCATGTTATATACTCTATTACTCCGGTCTCCTCATGTAATACCATTGAGGGGGTAGATGAGATTCGAACTTGTGAACTCTGTATTAGAAGCTCTGATACCATGTTAATGGACAATTTCAACCAAAAGTTTAAGTTGATGGTTGAGGTCTGAGATTATGTTATATATTCTATCAATTTAGGGCTTGTTTACTTCAGATTATATTCAGTTCAGTTCAGTTAATCTCTATTCAGTTCAGTTCAGTTCATCTCTATTCAGCTAATGTAAACGAGCCCTTTATCCCTACCCCACTATACATTAATAAATAATTATATTCAGGTACAATAATATTAAATAAAGTCATGTATCTTTTTATCTTCCGGATTTATTAATGAACTCGGTTAATCTGTGAATTTCGGATATATTATTACATTTATATATACTACTTCTGTTTTTTTTAAACGCACCGATTTAACATAAAGTAGAGAAGAAAAAAATATATAATCGTTGTATTTAAAAAGAAAATGATGTAGTATTATTAAGTTCAAGTAAAATGATAAAGGAAATTGAGAGAAAATTGAAAATACAGAGGGGAATGAAGCTGTTTTTTTTTGTATAAAAAGTCATCAATATGACATGAGTGTCTATTTGTTAAATGAGAGCTTGAGCTGCATCCGTCATCGTGAGAGGGTCCACTTTACAAAACTTAGAATGTTCCACATTAAAATCATATCTATGGTAATAAATGAAGTAACCCTTTAATATTATAAATTGTTTAACTCTCTAAGTTTGCCACATATGGACTTATTAAACTGTTCACTTGGTAACCTTAAATAATCTCTAATTTAATGCATATAAAGAAAAATAAAGTCAAATGAGATTTCGTTTGATTCGGTTCGTGTCGGTATGTACCTTTTTAATATGTAGTTTTACTAATTTTTTATAATAAATGTGTAAAGATACTTTAATTTAAAATTGTGTTTTGAAAGATATAAAAAAATGGATGTAGCAAACTTAGAAGACAGAGGGACTAGGTAGTATGATTTTTTCAATACAAGTGCATAGTTTATAAAAAAAGTACATAAATACTTTAGAATTTTGAAAAGTATAAGCACAGATTAAAAAAAGTAAAAAAAAAATCAATGGTATAGCTTAGAAAAACTTTTTTTTATACGAGTTACAGCTGGTTAAGATAGGCCAGATTAATTGTGGCTGCCAAGTGTCGCATTGGCATTTGATGTTGTGATTGTACAAGTCCAAAGGGCAAAGGCAACATAGCCATAGGGGAATTGGGGAAGTGGACAGAAGGCGTTTAATTTGTTCATAACAACCAATTACCCAAAAACATCACGTTACAGCAACCACAATTCATCCAAAACTTCTTGATTACATATTCCAAGAAAAATACAACAGCTTCTATTTTGAAATTTTTAAAATAAATGCAATAAATTTTTTTCTTCTTTATATTGGAAACTTTTGCTACTGAAAAGATATAAGTGTCCTTATTAATTCTTTAAGGGTACGTTCTCTTTAATTTATTCAATCTGATCTGATCTGACCTGACCTGATTAAACCTATTAAACTTGACTTGATTATAACTTATTTGATCTTACCTGATTAAACCTGATAAGTTCTGAAACATGATAAAAAAAAAGTTGAAAAGAACGCACATTAATTGTCTCCACCTTCTCTCACAAATTCTTTATGTGTCTACACCTTCTCTTTTCATTTATTTTAATCAACAATCCCTCAATTTTTCTTAATCTATCTATATCTAATCTAGTTATATACTAAAACAAATTGTTGTTTAAGTCATCATGTGCACGTGTCAATTTATCATTCAAAACTAATTGATGATGTTATAATTTATTTATTTTTACTAATTTATATCTTTGCACATGTTCTAATATTGACAAAACCCTTCGTTAAAATTAATAAGCTTAATACTTCATATTTTATATATATAAAATTATGATTATACATTTGAAAATTTTCAGAAAAAATATTATCTAAACCGTGCAATACCTGGGGACTAACCTAGTTACACACTATAAAAAAAAAAATGCATAAGTGTGTAAACTTAAAATTGTAGCGTTTCTTTTGGAATGGAGTAAGCATACCCTTTTGTTTATCACATGCAAATCATGCACTTAGTAACGACGTAGCGTAGCGTAGTACAGTGATAAATACTCCGTAGGTCTAAAAGGGACCATGACTATGATTTATTTATCAGTATGTGTACTAATGTTTACTTGGACTTTTCCTTTCAAAAACGAGGGCGAGGAACTCGAGTCCGGCACTCCAATTAAGCAACTATATCATTATCATTATAATTACCATTTTAAAAAATCGTCTGTTTACCAACGTTGTCTTGGTCTAATGGTGTCAGGGGCTGGACTTAGTACGGAGAATCACGGTTCGATCTCCCGTAAACACGTTGGGAGGAGTTTAAAACCTTAACCCTGGGACGCGCTCCAGATTCAGATTAGCCTCAAAGGGTGAACATGGTGGGTACACCAAAAAAAAAAAACGCTCGTTTGCCCAAAATATAATCACAATTGAATGCAGGCCCAAAACATTAAAGACAAAAAAACATTTGACAACACCTGAAGCTTGACTTAGAAAAAAGGCTTGAAAAATAAAGTTTGACCTAGAACAAGCACTATACATACAAAAGATTGACCTGGAAGGCCGGAACAAACAAGCCTTGACCTGGAACAACCAAGCTTAGACCCGGAAGTAAACAAGCTTTGACCAGAAACATAAATAACATGATATGCAATTATGCATGGAAGAAACAAAGCTTGACCTGGACAACATTTGTACTAACCTGGACAACATTATAACTAACTTTGACAAAATTATAACTAACTTAGAGAACATTATAACTAACTTATAGAACATTTTGAACTTACTTGGCCTGGACAAAATTATAACTAACCTGGACAATATTTGAACTAACCTGGACAATATTTGGACTTACCTGGACAATATTATTGCTAACTTTGACAAAAATTTAAACTTATCTTGGAAAACATTATAACTAACCTTGACAACATTTGAACTAATCTGGAAAAATAAGATTCACCTAAAACTAACATGGACAAAAATAAAACTAACCTGGACAAATATAAAACTAACCTGGACAACATTATAACTAACTTGGAGAACATTTTAAACTTACTTGGACAACATTATAAAACTTGGACAATATTGGGACTTATCTTTACAAAATTATACTAACCTAGACAACATTTAAACTTACATCGACAAAATTTGTACTTACCTGGACAGCATCATAACTAATCCGACAACATTTTAAACTTACCTAGACAAATTTTAAACTTACCTAGACAACGTTATAACTAACCTGGACAACATTTTTTAAACTTAACTAGACAACATACATTATCATTCATCTTCATTCTCCATCCTTTACGTCCAGATTTTTTCTTCTTCTCATTGTTCGACAACAACAATGTTTACATATTCAATACTTACGTCCTTCTATTCCTTATTATTTCATTATTAATTTGATTTTTTTTTTCATTTTTTTCTGAATATTAGTGAACCCTAAATAATAGGTGTACTTTAGTTGTGATTTTTAATCGAATTTTTTTTCTAGAATGTGTAGCTAGTTGATTCGCGTCGTGCTTGGTGTTTAATTGGGTGGTTTGCATCGTTCGTTCGCATCGTGGTTTTGGCTGAGAGATTACAGTTATACATGTTTTGGTCGGACCGTCCGACACAATACTTTCATAATTCGCCCTCAAAGATGTGTAGACATCGAAATTAATGAGGAGTTTCATCATTGAATCCATCCTCCAGCAATTGCGCTCGAGTATGCTTTTATTTAGTTGTTTTGTATGTGAATCTTGTTTCTGTATTTAGATTTTCTTTAATTATCTTAGGGGTATAGCTTAGAAACACCCAAAAAATGCTATGATTTTATGCCAAAGTGTTGCATATTGGCAAAAAGTTATTTCATCACACTGTGAGATGGTCTGACAAAGGCCTTAGGCTGTGTTTGTTTCAACGTACATTTTTTTATCTGAACTTTTTTTTTTCTTGATCTTATCCGATTTAAAATTTTTTTCTAGATCTAATTTGATCTGAATTTATTTTTTATGATCTAATCTGATCTTATATATATAATCCATAAGGAAAAAAAATATATCAATTGAGATCTTATTTTAATAGTATTAATGAGTAGTTAATATGTAATTTTTATAATTTTTTGTTACGAAATTAAAGATATTTAAAGTTAAAAAAAAAGATAAAATTATCTGATATGAACTAACAAAAAAAATCAAAGAGGGTCATAAAAAAAATGTAAAAATAAAAACAAAGAGGATGAATAAGTAGGAATGCACACGTGTCTATATGACAAAAATTGACACTCCTCAAATTGATATTAGCACTCCTCAAATTGATATTGGCACTCCTCCCCCTTACTATTCATGTGAGAGGGGGAGTAGTGCCAAAATCAATTTTAGGAGTGCCTAAAGCATCCCCAGCTAGCTAGGGTGTGTTTTATGGTGTAGAGGTTTAGAATTAGGTTAATTTTGCTATCCAACTGAATACTTCAATTGATTAAATGAAAAATTGTTAGAACATATTTTGTACTTTAGAATTTTACTATTTATTGTCCAACTATTGATGTTTACTTTCAATTTTATCAATTTCATAATGAAACATGTATAGCTCACCCAAATCCTTGAGATCATAGCACCGAATAAGGTGGTGCTTTCTTTACATTATATTGTAAAATATAAACAACATTTGTGTTTCTATTTTTTTTTTTTACCACCTGGGCCCACCACATTGATGGTTTGATATCGGAGGATTGCGAATGTGTTATAGGACATCTCAACCAAAATCTTAAGTTGATAGTTGAGGCTTAGAAATATGTTATATAGTCTATCACTTCCCCTCACATGAAAGACCCTTTTGTTCTTCAAATATGGACGCAGCACAGACCCCATCATACCCGGCGCAAATTAATTCAATTTTGAGGGGGTGGGGGGAGGAGGAAAAATTTGAACCCATGACCTTTGCGTCACGTTAGTTCTGATGCCATGTTAGAGAGTCATCTCAACCAAAACCTTAAGCTAATAGTTGAGGCCCAGGAATATATTATATACTCTATCGGATTGCTTCTGTTTGCATGAAGTGCTAAGAGGGACATTACCTTGGTTCCCTTTTTTTGTTGAATTGTTCCTTTGCTGATGATACAACATGTGGCTGCTTTCACTCTAAGCTTCCCGTTCGCACGGTGTTGTGTAGATGCTCCATCCACTTCTAAATCTGCACAAAGTTCACTGTTCTTACACCCTTTGCCCATCTGTCGCATTTCTTTTGAGTGTTAAAGATGCCTCTTTTTTGCTATACTATAATCTTGTATTAGCTCCTGTTCTAATTAACTTGCATTAGGTGTCATTGAGGGCAGATTTTACGGATTATTTTAATTCTTAAGGGCAATATTTGAGGTCGGAATTTACAAAAATCGAACAGATTAGTCCTGATTTGAAGTTGAAATTTACAGTAACAACATTCTGGCCATTTATACTGAGTTTAGTGGCACCTAATGCAAGTTAGAAAAAGTGAGGACATTCTGACTATTAGGTCTAATTAACCTTAGGGACACCTAGGGAAATATCCCTAATTATTTATTTATTTAATTCTTGCGATATGAGGTTCATCAAATCAGATTTAATAATTGGCAATTAGGTTATTGAATCAATTTTTAACAAGACTTAAATCAGTTTGTCATTAGTGTGCACGGTGATGATAGATGGTGCATAATTTGAATTAATATCATTATTCATCATTTAAGCAAAATATAGGGGTGAAATATAAAATAATGATATATATTCTATAATCGGTCAATAAGGTTGTGTTCAGTTCATTTGATCTAATCTGAAACTTTATGATCTGATTTGAAACTTTATGATCTGATCTGATCTGAACTTTTCTGATATGACCTAAAATTTTCTGATTTGATCTGATTTTTTTTTTAAGGAATATTTATGATATGATTTTTTCATGAACTGCTAAACACAACCCTCAAATTACTTACTAAAGCAGTAAAACCCTCATTATTCCAAAACTACCTTTATTCTAAAACACACCCTCTCTCTAATTAGACCAAATCCTAAAATCTTTAATTTATTTTATATCAAGATTAATCTTGAAATAAAACATATTATTACACTTAAATCATGAAATAAAACATATTACATACGCTAAAATCATGAATTGAAAGCATTACAAGTGCTTTTTGCAGAGTAGTTTGATTCAAACACATAATTCCTTTTGAAGCTATTCAATTTGGAGAGGATTCCTTGTTCTAATGGCTTCAATTTGATATATTATACGTCCAATTTTGCTGAAAAACGTAAGAGATATGTGCATTAATTTGAAAACCAAGTGCGAAGTCACGAAGGTAGGGGTACATGATCTATGCGCCCTGTCCTAGGTCCAGGCGCATGGACCATGCGCCCCTTCCTCCACATGGGACATGTGCCCCCACCTATGTTTGGGTAAATCAGACCACTGGCCTATGTCGGAATTTTTTTCGGTCCAACAAACGCACATATAGCGTGGGCAAAATTGTCAAAATGGGGCTTTAGTAAGTAATTTGGGGGTTGCGTTTAACAATACCTTTTTTCTAATATGTTCTTATTCTGATCTTTCTGATTTGATCTGAATTTTCAGATCTCATTTTTTTAATAAGCACTAGAGTTCTTAATTAAGTTGAACTGAAGCCTAAGTTGTAGATTTCCTTATGCAACTAAGGAGGTGTTTGGTTTTAAAAAGTAGAATGAAATGGTATGGGAACTTATGAGGAGAGATGAGTATGAGATCGATTCATGGGGTTGGGAAACTATTGGGTATAAGGTTCCATAACCAAATACCCCAACCAAACACTATATTGTTTATTAATAGTATCACATTCATTCCATTCCATTCTACAAACTTGCAACCAAACATGCCCTAAATAGTACGAATTAAAAAATAATTAAGAATACTATTTTCTATTTGACATTAGGGGTCCGTTTACTAAAGCGAAAAACATTTTCCCTGAAAACAGTTTTCCTATTTTTTATCGTTTACTTTGGGTGAAAAAATACAATGTAAAACTTTGGGTGAAAACTCATTTTACACCCTATTGGAAACGTTTTCCTCCAAATTTGGGAGTAAAACTTATTTTCAGTGCAAGTAAACAATGGAAAACTTCAATGAAAAACATTTTACGTTGGAAAAATCATTTTCATAGAAGTTTTCCATTGTTTACTTGCATTGAAAATAAGTTTTACTCCCAAATTTGAAGGAAAATGTTTCCAATATGATGTAAAATGAGTTTCCACCCAAAGTTTTACATTTTATTTTTTCATCCAAAGTAAACAATGTAAAATAGAAAAACTATTTTTCGGAAAAACATTTTTCGCTAAATTAAACGGACCCTAGAACGAAATTAGAATAAGTGTTTGTTCGGTGTCATTATGGTTTTTGTTTTTTTTATATAACATTTAAAAAACTAAAGTGGAACGTGTTTCACGCCGTTCACATGCATGTAGTTTACGTCTTTTCCTCATCTTTTCTGATTTGTGTTTAAACTCCAATAAATGGTACTGTCATATTTCAGGTAGTATTTTTTTTCCGCAAATTTTCTAAAATAACAAAAACATTTGGAAGAACTTCTTTTTTTTTGTTTGGAGGGTACATTTGGAAGAACTTAAAAGAGCGCACACACAAAACAAAAACAAAAACAAACCATAAAGGGTTTTTGATCGAGATACTGCTTCCTCCGTTAAAAAAAAAACGCAATAAGTCATTTTTCACGCATTTTAATGAAGTGATTAAAAAGTGTAAATGAAAAAATTAATCAAAATAATTTTAACACAAGTAAGTATAATGTTATAGGTTACTTGTCTTAAAATTACATATATTAATTTGATCGTTTAGACCTTTAAATTTCTTCCTTAAAATGCGTACAAATAAGTTTGTTGCGTTTTTTTTTTGGAACGGAGGAAGTATAATGTTTTGTGTTTTATAAAATGATTTTACAAATTCTTAATTGTACTCTTGAACCAACATATTCTTCTAAGTCGTACCTCTTATAGTTAATAATAAGTTACAAATTTCGATCGTTTAGTTTAATTTATCCCTTTTCAGAATTTTCTTAAGATATACCTTTAAGTATTATTGGCTAGAATCATACTAAAGAATAAATTGAGTCAAAAGTAACCAAAATTTAAATCATAATTTTGTCACAAAAGGCACAACTTAGAAAATTAGGTGAGTTTAGATGTATAATTTAGAATTTTGAAAATCACATGTACAGATTATAAAACGCAGGGACGTCTTTAAGGGCTTTGTTCTAAAAATTGAAATGAGACCCTTATATTATTAAAATCATTTTTTTTACAATTTAGGTAACAATGAGTACAATTTTAATAAGCAAATATTCTAAAATGTAGATTTCTTTAAAAAAAAATTGAGAAAAGAATAAGCATTTTTTAGTAAATATTAATAAAACTAAAATTTTGAGGTCATTTTTATATTGGGGCCCTGTGCGGCAGGACTCTTTGCACACCCCTAGAAACATTTATATTTGTTGCTTGCAAGAAGGTGCATATACTAATTTAAGAATCACTTTTCATGAGAGGCCTCCAAACCCCCAATGGAGGCCTCTCATTAATCCTACTTAAAAATATTATTTTATGAATAAAAAATTCTAACATAACTACATTTCTCTCACACACATAGACATAAAAATAAAAAAAAATCAACCATAGCCTCATGTTAATCCATGTATTTTTTACTTTTTTTTTATAATTAGTCTACAATGCAAATAATTACCTTATTTTTCTTTTTTCCTTTTTTTAAATATAATAGTAATAAATCAACTAACAACTCAATACATTCATCTTAACCAAATTTTCGATTACAACTTTTTATCTTTACCAAAAATTTCAAACGGACGATTGAATTTTAAACTGTGTAAATATAAGTTAAATTAAACTATATGTAACCCCTTTTGACAAATTTTTTTTATGATCCAATAATATTAGTTGGTCATGTTAATAAAATTATAAAACCCTTAGAATTTAGATATTGCTTTCAGATTTATTTTCTCCAGCTAAAAAAGATAAGCACATCTATGATCTATTAACAATATGACAACAAAATAATAAACAATATGTGGATTCATATTTACTAGTTGGTATAAAGGTATATATCTATAAATATATGTTTTAGTTTTTAAAAGAAAGTGCATATAATTCATTAAATTATAAATATGTCCGGTGCTTTGGCACCTGTTGGAATTAAATTTGCGGAAGTGTTTATGGGCTTTATGATTTAAATATATTTGTTGATTGAAGATGATTGTACTGTATGTGTTGGAGAGGAGATTTATGAAGAAAATTGTTTTTGATTTATGATTGTGGGATAGCTCCATGAGATACATCTATTACCTATTTATACTAGTGCCAAGAAGGTTCTAGATTTCTTCAACCTTTCAAATTGTAGAATGTTCTAGGCTAGACAGTTCTAGGTCTTAGTCTAGATTTTTCTTTTTCTAGATTTTTCCTAGGATAATTACATGGTATTTTCTAGATTTTTCTTATGATAATTACATGGAATTTCCTAGATTTTTCTAGATTAACTCTAATAGCACCGATTCACCCTAGTTTAATTAATAAACAGGACAATTGTGTTTGATCTGCTTACTGAAACTGATAACCATGTCAAAATACTTGCTTATTTTGTGTCAACATCTGATCGTGTTATTGAACAGTGCCATCCTCAAGAAATTGGGGTTGGGGCTCTGTGTTAATTCTTTCTTTTCTTTTCTTTTTTACAATGCCTTGTGTTAATTCTAGGAAAAATTAGGCTGGGTTTTGTAAGAAAACTATCTTGTCTAGTTTTTTTTTTTTTTCAAAAAATTTATCTTATGCGATACATTTTCTTATTAACCACCAGTCCACCACCTTTAGTCGGAATATGGTGTTGAGCCGTACGTTTTATGCAAGTAACTCACTAAAACCTTTTGCTTTTCAGTTTTGGAACAATTTATCCCTCATTTAACCCATTTATCCTCCATTGGAACACAAACCCATTTTACCCCTTGGGTTATATGTGTAAAAAGGGAGAAAATGGGTTGAATGGGTTATGTGTATAAGGACAGAGCTTAACTTACAAGATCAAAAAGAATATAGTAGGATGTAAAAAATATATTAGGTTTGTGTAACTTACACTAACGGTCCGTTTGGTTGGTGTTAATAAATTGTGGTAATGGTAATGAATTTATAGTGTAATTTTGGTAAGGAAGAACCTTATAATACTCATAGAAAGCAAATTATCATTCCCAAACTTAATTTTCTTCACAATTTTCATTCTCATCCATTACCATTGGAGAGTGTGGTATTTGATGGGAATGGATATTTGTGAAGATAATTAGATAAATTGGAGCTACGGTAGCACCAACATGGGAATGAATTTTAATTTTCCTTCCAAATTTAGTTATATATTCATTCCCATTACCTTCATTTATAACTGGCTACCAAACGGGCCGTTAGGGTACGTATTGATAGGGTATCAGGTGTGTTTGGTAGGGCATATGATTTCCCTGAAAACTATTTTCCTCATTTTACAATGTTTGGTTGGACTGAAAATTGAAATTGAAAAGTTGAGGGTAAAATGGTTTTGCACCATAGTTGAAAACATTTTCCTCCCAAAATCAAAGGAAAACTGTTTTCCATTCTCTATTCTCATAACTCATTTTCTATTCAACTAAACAACGAAAAACTATTTTGAAAAACCATTTTACATTAAAAATGTTTTACGCCTTACCAAAAGGATCCTAAGTGTAAGTCACTACAAGAAACTCACACAACGAGGGCAACTTATCATAATTAAAGAGGGCAATATGAGTATTGTTTTACTTAATGATGCCTAAAAGGGCAATTATTTTTGCACTCATTGATATTAACAATGAAGACAATATGATTATTTTGCCCTCTTAGACTTTTGAAACTTTGCCCTATTTGACAATAAATAAAGTGTTTAAATCAAGGAAAACAAAATGTATTGTCTTTGTTGATGATCAATGAAGGCAATTTTGTTTGCCCCTTTTGAATTGAATCAAAGAGGGCAAAACATCTAAAATTGTCTTTGAAACCTAATACAACGGGGATACAAGGGCAACATGAGGACAATCCTAAAATTGTCATTATAATCTAAGAAGAAAAATTTTGTATCAAATAGGGCAATTTTAATTGTCCTTCTTGAACACATTTTTTGTAGTGAGTGCACCTTTTCTGTGCATCACACATTCACACACATGCTAGCCTTGTATTGTACTAACTTTTGTTAAATAATACATCTTCACTCTATTATGACAATAAATTTGTATATAAAAAACAAACCACTTAAAGAGCAGAATGAAAATTAATAATAATTTGTTTGTGACAGGGTGGAATAATAATTGCTAGAAGAGCTAGAACAAATTAAGTTGGATTGACTGGCAAATTAAAATATTCAACCAGAATAATAAGTTGATGTATTAGCCATTACTACTTAATTAATAGGTTACCACACATCCAGTTCCAACCAGTTTTGTAGAAATTTGTGAGCATGTTGGCTCAATACAAGCCAATACTATTGCATAGATGATAGATGTATACTCACCAAATTAATTATGTCGAAGAGGTGTGTGTACATATATATATATATGTGTGTATCTTAGTTGGGAGAGACAGATCCTTGAGGTCACGAGTTCGACACATGTTTTTTGTAAGATAATTTTATGAGATTGATGCTTGTATGTGGGAACTGTATATCTTGTCTGTTAAGAAAAAATATTGACCAAATTATTCTTGAAAAAAGGGCAAACCATTTGTATCATTGTATAATAGAAAATGATGTATACATCATGCTCCGTATAAGGGTGTGTTCGCTTCACAGGATCGATTAGATTGGATTGGATAACTTTAAATATTAATATCTGATCTATGTATAACAAAATGTTATATGTTCAAAAAGTATACATCAAGACGAATCAAATGAGATCTTACATGATTTAAGAATAAATTGAAAGGATAAGATTGGATAGTAATAGATTAGAATGGATTGAATTAAATTAGAATGGATTGGATTGAATTAGAATGGAATAAAATAAATTGGATTAGGTTCAATTAGAACGTATTGGATAGTAAGGTGCACAGGGCCACCTATGAATCCTATCTCAGGAGTATCATGGTGGCAAAGCCCCGAAGGCTCAATCCACTATCCTGAGGCAAAGAAATCGAGGGTAGCTCTAGTGAGCTAAGCACATGCCTCATAAATGCTTATATATATATAGTGATATAGATATAAGGATTGCACGTAACATTAATCTTATCATAAATGCTCTCACAAAGAGGTGTGCTTTTTATCATTTTTCGCTTTTTTTTTACTTTATTAATATTATATTGAATGAGAGTGATGAATAGTTCAGGTGGTTAGAGGTTTCCTCCCGATTCCACGTGATCTTGGGATCGATTCTCATCCCCGCTCTTTGTGGCTCATTCGCACAAAAAAAATATTATATTGAATAGGCATGTAGCAAGTGTGGTAGGAGGTAAAAAAAAAAGTAGAGTGGGAGAGAGTGTTGGATACCACATGGCTTAAAAGGGAAATGTATTAATCTTCAAGGGATACCCATAATGAAATATGTAACAGTCTTTTTGGGACATATATCTATTCATTGTCCTTATTATAATCTTTAAGTTTCTCCCTTCATCTTTCTTTTATCAGTTACATCATTATAATGTCGATATACTACAATAAATTCAATCCAATATATATTTATATCGATATTTAAATCATTATTTATACTTATTCTTTTAAAAGGAAGACAAAGATTAAATTAATATCATTCAACTCTTAAAATCACCTAAGATATGACATGTAGGAAGCAAAAAAACATAGGCTTGGTTTACAGTGAAGAAGAAGAAAGAATGAAAAAAGCAGGCTCTGATACCATGTGAAATAATTGCTTGGTTTTTCTTGTTTCTTTATTGACCAAAGTAACCAATTTATATTGTTACAATTAATTGCTAATCCTAATCATAAGGAAAACTAAATATTTTTCAAGATATTTTCCTAAAGATATGCAAATAATATGAAAGCAAAATATTGTTATGCTTATCTCCTAATTTATCGAATATCCTCCTGAACACGGATCGGATTCGAGGTGGGTGAAACATCACCCACATCCGCCACCCGCTCCATCCATCATCCAATGGGTGGGTCGGGTGCTAAAAGGATGAGAACCTTCAGTATTTTTTAATTGTAATTTATGATATGTTATAAAATATTTTTATCGCATAAATGGGTGACGGGTTATAGGTTAAACAAGTGATAAATGAAAATTTTCTCACCCACCAGACCACTCGCTTTCAATCCATTTAAAAAGGGTTTTTCTACCCATTTAAAAAAAAGATCCATCACCCATTTTCATCATTTTCTTTTTGAAAGACCCATTTTCATAGAACGTATGTTTTTCCTTTATTATTTTTTCCATGTTTAGCTATTCTCATTTTTCATGTCATTATTTTCAATATTTTCAAAATGATACAAAAAATAAAGTTTAACTAAGAATGTTGTTCGTACCTCACACGTGTAAAAAAAAAAAAATACTTTGTGGTATACAAATCTATATAATAATTTAAGAACCTTAATTGATGAGAGGCCTCCAAACCCCCAAGGGTTTACATTAACCCTAATTTAATTTAATTTTTTATAAAAAAACTACATATCATAACTACCATCACACATACATACAAAAAAATTCTTCAAAATAATAACTACCAACAAAAAAATTCATCAATATAATAACTACCATAAATAAACTATATTTCAAGAAAAAAAAAACCCCATTAAATATGATTAAACTCTTAGAGTCATACCAAAACAATAGAGCTTATCAAAAGCAGTTCGGCCCGATTTTTTGCGGGCCTTGGGAATGAAAATTAGGCCCGAATTTGGGCCCGACCTGATTTTTTTATTTTTTAGTGCGGGCTTTAGACACTAAAAATTAGGCCTTTTAGTTAATTTTTTATGCCCGACCCGAAAAAGCCCGCCAAGCCCGCACTAATTTTTCGGGCTTTGGCGAAGAAATTTGAGCCCGGCCCGGCCCATGATCACCTCTGCAAAACATAATCACCCCTCAAAATTAAATTAAAATAAAATCAATAAAAAAGAAAAAAAAACTCATTTTTTTAAGACAAATTGTACATTTGACATATCTAATATAACATTCTTAATTTCTAATAATAAATATGCATATTTTCCACAATATAAATTCCATGTGTTAATAAATAAAACTAAACAAATATGATAATTCAACTTTCTTGACCATATACAAAACAAAATAAACATCATTAAAAATATTAAGATAAAACATTAGACAAAATGACATTTTACATTTAATGCTCGATATAAGGCTAATTTATATTTCAATATATTTTTTTATAATTAAGGATATAATGCATACATATTCTCATAAAATAATTAATAATACTCCCTCCGTAACATAAAACTTTCAACAATTGATTTTGCACGGATTTTGAGGAAGCGATTTAAGGGTGTAAACTAAGGAATTAGTCAAAATGGTTTTAATATAAGCAAGAATGTGATTATAAGTTCTTAATATTGAAATTATATTGACTAATTATTTCGTTTACACACTTAAATTACTTTCTCAAAATGTGTGCAAAACCAATTGTTAAAATTTTTATGTTACGGAGGAACTACCATAAATCATGAATGATATGATCCTAGTATCTCACAATTTCCCATTCCATCTCAGCTCCCCACAGTAATGTTGTGGGCCCGTAAATTGTGGAGTAAACTTAGTCTAAACTTCGTAACGCATAATTAGAACTTTACCAAACATTTTAAAAAATAATTTATTTAAATTTGTTACTTTGCCTTCTTAAAATTTCCCACCTACCACAGCCTAATGGATAACATCAAATGATCCAATATTTTGTGTTTTTTCTGATTTAGGGTCCGTTTACTTTGGTGTAAAACATTTTCGATGTAAAATGATTTTCCATGAAAAACATTTTACGTTAGAAAACACATTTTCATATAAATTTTCCATTGTTTACTTGGATGGAAAACAAGTTTTACTCCCAAATTTGGAGGAAAATGTTTTCAATAGGATGTAAAATGAGTTTTCACCCAAAGTTTTACATTTTATTTTTTCATCCAAAGTAAACGATGTAAAATAGGATGTAAACTGTTTTTAGCTGAAGAATATGTTTATCACCTTCCACATTTTTTTAAAAATTTCTTTTTCATTGCCTAAAAAAAATCTTTTTCATTAGTACTATGGATGCACAAGTATTAGGGATGCTATGGGGATCCTATGTTACACTATTATGTGTCACAAATATTTGTGATTCGATCTCATTGGTTTAATGTAATTTGAAAATTGATTTTAATTTTATTTGTTATATAAAAAATATAAAGAAAACTTGTGATTTAGGCCAATGAAAACTGCTGACACAAGTCGTTATGGTACAAAATAGTGTGACTGAAGTTTGAAACTCAAGTGTTAGTTCCTTACAGCTTGAAATTTCATGTTTACGTTGCTAGAAAAGTGGTGTGAAAGAAACGATAGTTTGAGTTTTGTCTTTTTTATTTTTTAAATTAAAGACAAAAATGTTCTTCTCGTTTTTTTTTTATTTTATTTTGAAGGAGTGTTATTCTCAAGTTTAACTTTAAAGTTTTGGGTTTTTTTTTTTTTAAAAAAAACTATATGTATGATTTTTAGAAGCATCGGTTGTATCCTTAAATTTACCTTTTTTTCTTCTCTGAAGTACTTTTTTTTATTACTTTTATTCTATTTTTTTCGATTTTTTCAAACAAGATTTTATCTTTGTCTACAATATCACCAAATAATTCTTATTACTATTAGAAAAAAAACTATCTTATTTTATGCATTTATCAAAAATTATCGGCAATGACTGATCAACCGACATTGATTAAGCCTTTTCTAGTATTAAACAAGCCTTTTATAGCCCAGTCAACATACAAAAAAGACTGATACCCTAAAAAAAACAAAACTTACTCTAAGGTTATGAGTTACAACAAAAACTATAAAATAGTTTCCCGCAAAATGAATATTTCAAAATGTTATTTTTTTGGGTATTGATTAGCTATTATCTTCCTTCTTTATCACTAATAATCTTACTTATCATTAACTTAATTTTTTTTCACATACTAGCTAGGCCCAACTCAAACAAGCAAAATCCATTAAATTAACAAAGAAAATAAGGTGAGATGATCAACAACTTCCTCCACTCCCAAGAGTGTCACAATCTTGAAAGGAAAAAAAGAAAAAAAGAAAAAAAGAAAAAAAAAACTTTAGCAATGACCAAGTAGATAGAATTACATCCATCTAAATTATTTGTAATAGCCTTTGTTTGACTAAATATTTGGCACTCTACTCATTCATTCATACTTCAACAACCCTTCTCTTCTTTGCACTTACCTCATCATTTCCTAGTGAAATCGTCCACCTTTACACCATCCACCGTTGGCTAATCTCACACACCCCATAATCAATGGTCAAGATTTTTTCCAACCAACCCCTTAATTTTCCCACAAAACCCATAATTTTATTTTATTATAAAAAAAAAAACCCTTTTTTTAAATACCAAAATTCTTTGATTAGACGGTCTCCCCGTAAGACCAAGCCTCACCAAAAAAAACTTTACGAGTAATTTTTTTTTTTACAAAAGTTACAGATAACATATACTCCCTACGTATCACAATACTCACAACTTTTACCATTTCAGGTTGTAACACAATACTTGCAACAAATATTTTTTTTTTACTTTATTTAGTATAAGAGTTACCCATGTGTTACTTATGTTGTGGGCGGTGGGCCCAATTAATTATTCATTTTTCACTCTATTTCTCTCCTTAAATCCATTTTTGGCTAGGAGCATGTGTCATCTACTTATGTAGCGAGTATTGCGATACGGAGGTAGTAAATAGTTATACACATCATTAACAACCTAATAACTTTGTACTCCCTCCCTCCCAATTTAAGTGCTCCATTTTAACTAATAGCACTATTCATATAACAACTTTGACTCTCTTTAATTTTATATATGCGTAAAGAAAAATATAGTCACGTGTAATATCGTTTGATTTGTCTCGACATATACTTTCCAAATATAAGACGGTTTGATCAAAAACTTATTAATTTATTTTATTTAAAAAAAGAGGTCCTTTATAGTTAGGCCTTGTTGTTTAATCGGCCCACCACTCTCCTTACCTACCACACCCAACATCTTTCCCCAACTTCTATTTAAATCCCAAACTCCCCTCTCTCTCTCCTCCAAACACAAAAACATTTCTACATTTTACATTTTCCCTTAAATTTTTAACTTACCAAACCAAAAAACTCCACCACCACCACCACCACCACTCTTCCTTTCCTTCATTTCCTCACCTCGTCGGATCCACTCAATGTCGACCCTATCCGAAACCCAAAACGGATCCTCCGAAATGAACCTCTGCATCAACAACGGGTCCTCACACCCTGACCCGTTAAACTGGGGTAAGGTGGCGGAATCGATCACCGGTAGCCACCTTGACGAGGTTAAGAAAATGGTGGAGGAGTACAGGAATCCAGCTGTTAGCCTCGGCGGTGCGACTCTGACGGTAGCACAAGTGGCGGCCGTTGCCGGAACCACCAGCGCCGCCGTGGAACTCGCTGAGTCAGCTCGTGCCGGTGTCAAGGCGAGCAGTGATTGGGTGATGGATAGCATGAGTAAAGGCACGGATAGCTATGGTGTTACCACTGGGTTTGGTGCTACTTCTCATCGCCGAACTAAGCAAGGTGGTGCTCTTCAAAAGGAACTCATTAGGTAACCAAAATACCATCTAATCGAATTTAATTAATTTCCTTTTTTATTTTATCAAATTAATGCAATTGGGTATTAATTCTGGAAATGATGTCAGATTTTTTCATACATTTTCGTGCATTAGATTCTGTATTTTGGTTTGGTACATGTTGTTGTTTCTTCTAAGACACCTAATAAAATTGAATCATGTCTTTTTTTTTAAAAAAATAAAAAAATAAAATAAAAAAGGGTAAGAAATTTCGTTTAATTTATGTTTCGATTAAAAAATTGACTAATATAGGATGGTTGGTTTTTAGATAGCAATGATTGGTATCGATTTGATTAAATTTAGGTAGCTATTGGTCTAGGTGTATGTAATGGATCACGGGGTTGAAAAAGTTTTTACCAAAAATAAAATTTACCCTAAAATTATTACACAGTAAAAATTATCCGTTTATAAAATTACATAAAAAAATATTTATTAAAAAAATCAGTTATACATTAATACTGACTCTATTTTTTTTAGATACTTTATTATTTTATCTATTACATATATTTCAAAAGTATAACAATTAAAAAAAATGGAGGAACTATATATTATTTTTAAGTGAGGGAGAGTTGTGGCCCGTGGGTCCCATATGAATTAAAATTGGATCATGCAAAAAGGGTGAAAATCTTACACATTTATCGTGTTTATTGATACTTGTGATAATCGAGAGAGAAAAAAAAAAACGTAAAATATTTGATAGAAGTTTAATTTAGGGGAAAATGAAAAACGAAGTAAAAAAAAAAAAAAAAGTTTTTACAGATAAATGAATGATCAGGATCAGAATTATGTTGGTTTAATGTTTACATAAATGATTTAATTAGAATTTTTTTAATATTTGTTACATACGACCGACTGTCTACTGTTTGCTGACTAGTAATTTTCTATTTCATTAAGGGGGTAGATCTAAATTAGGTGGATGTATTACTCACCTTCACAATTTTTTTAAAAAAAAAGCTTAGAATTTGTCTCTCAATGGCCTGATTACTTCAGCTTAAATTCAGTTCAGTTCAGCTTTTAATTTCTTTTTCTTATAAAATATTACTTTTAGCTGTATTTAGTAATTCAGTTTAGATCAGGATAAATCGGTTAATTTCAGTTTAATTCAACTGTATTCAATTGAAGTAAATAAACCCTAAACTTTTAATCACTTGGGTTATCGTTTTTTGTTTTCAGTTTTTTTATGCATTTATAACACATCTAAAATGACAATTGTTGTTAGTAACTATAACTTTTAATAAAGTTAATTTAGAAGTGTAAAACAATATCTAAAAATAACAATTGTGTTAAATAACTGCAATTATTTTGCAACAATCGCCATTAAACTTTAGATATTGGGCAGCGCTCTCGGTTCAAAAATATAATATTTTTAATATTTTTCACTAATGTTTTGTTATTTTTTATGTCACATATATTCTAGTAAAATCAAAAACTATAGTAATATCGAACAAAACATTAATTATTATCTATGAACAAAAAAACTACGACGCCACGACATGGAGGAGATGTGTAGACATATAATGTGTTATTCGCATAATAAATTGTACGAGACATGTGTAAGTTTCAATGTTCCAACTCATGAGCAAAAAATAATTAAGCAATTAATTGCATAAATAAATAAATTATAATAAGATACCGAGTTTATATTATGTGTCTATTATTAGTGCATGAAAATGATATAAATAGCCCATCAAAGTACGCACGAAAATGGTGAAGGCATCTGTTCAATGCGTTGTTTAGAAACCATGTGCAAGTTATCATATGCTTTATATACAATGTAGCGTTGACAACTATTGCTAATAATGTTAGGAGAATATTTTCATTATTATTACGCTCTCAACCTCAATTTATTAAAATAAATTATACATTTTTTAAATTATTAAAATAAATTATACAGTTTCCTACATTTCAGAATAACTGGCCTATTTCATAATGTTTCAAAATAAAAAAATAATAATAATTAAATATTCATTGTCTTACGTAAACAACTAAAAAACACCCGTTTTAGAATACCATGCATAGCACGGGTTTAAAACTAGTTAAATAAAAAGGTTGAAGTGTTTGATGATATGTTAGGAATTTTTTTAACTCTTCATATAATTAATGCTATACTTTGTATGTATCATAACCGTCAAGTATTTTGTCAAAAATAATTTATGTCACTAACAGACATGCATAGAAATGTCATTTGGTACGTAAAAAAAACAACCTAAAGGTAACTCTAAATAGAATTGTACTCATACTAGTTGTTCCTTATAAGTATATAATTGAATTATGTTTTTTGTGTTATTATGTGTTGAAGAATTAGTTGAAGCTCCTAATAGTAGATTAGTAGGTAGTATTTGTTTAGCTACTTACTTATAATGACTATTCTATTTAGTTAATTACTTAAATTAGGCAAATTAAGTGAGATATATAAAAGTCCTCACCTAGTCTTTAGTGTTCCAAAAACACATTATACCTAAACTTCTAAGATATATCTGTATACCAGCAAGTCTACTGTCAGACCGTCAGTTTTTCACTTAAAATTTGTAAGTTTTGAGCACAAAGCCGCAACTTTTTATATAACTCTTAATCAGTAATGTAAAAAGTTAATGATTTATAATAAACAATTTTTTAGTTAAAAGTTATTCATACCTTCAAACTGTCTCACATGAAAAAAATGATGTATAATATATATATATATATATATATATATATATATATATGATTCATCTTAAACCAAAATATATACATGCCATATATAGTTGTTTACACATGCACCGGCAAAAAAATTAGGTGGGGTGTGTGGTGTGAAGTGCATCTACTTCTTCTAATTTAACTCTAAGTCTAAGGTATGAATTATAGCAATAAAAGCTTATGACAAAAAATTTATTAGAGGATAAACTATTAATGGCTTGCAATAATGCTTCATATAATAATTTAAAAAAATAAAATTGGTAGGCTTTAGAACATTTCAATGGTATATTTTTACTAGTAAAAATTAAAAGACCACTTCAAACTTATCAAATTAGAAGAGGTAAATTAAAATTCTCTCACTAATTGGATGAAACTATTAATTCATTAGTAATTTTAATTTATTTTTTAAATGTAATAAATAATTGCATATGTCACCATCAAAAAAAATTTATTCATGTTTATTACGTCACGTAAATTAGAAAAATAATGCGTATAAATGACTTTTTCAATCATACATTGTGCACCCAATATTTTAAATATTATTATTATAAGATCACTAATGACTTTTTCCTTGTCCAAATTTTACTTCTTTTTTATTATTTTGGGTTGAGGGGTTTTGATTGGAAACCATAAATATCAACTTACATTCACCAATAATTAAAAGAAGGTTAGATTTGACTTAAGAAAAAATTGTATGATTGGCAACTTGTACTAGTATGTAGTTGGTGCGCATCATCTCATGGTCATGGAATGCACTACAACTCCTGAACTCCATAACTCATAAATTGATACTAGTGGTTACTTTTTATTAATTTTTCAAAAAAAAAAAAAAAAAAAAACTAATGTATAAAATAATATAGTTATGTAGGATTTTATCAAAAAGATATTTTTAAAATATGTAATTTGTATAATTTTTATAAGAAGATATTTAAAGATATTATAGATGCAATTTTTCGGAAATTGATATTCGCATTCTACAAATTGATATCCGCACTCCTCATTTTTCGCATAAAAGCAATATAAACGCTTGTTTATATTAAAAACATGGAGTGCAAATATCAATTTGTAGAGTGCGGATATCAATTCCCAATTTTTCACTCAAATACTTGCATAGAGTCTTGCCGACAATTTTTAGTAGTTATTGATAAACTAAGTTGATGGCTTTTTTTCCTCCAATGACGTAGTATTATATTCATTTTTGGCAACTATAAGGTTGATGGCTTTATGATTAGACAAGTGGATATGTAGTGACTACAATGGATTTGGGAGTATTACCAAACACTATTGACCGATAGATACTCCATCCTCCAAAAATAATTGCTTTATTTTGATTAGAATTGTAAGATTTTTTTTGTCAAAATAGAACACTTAATTTTGAATAGAGAGAGTACTATACAAAGTGTTTGTAGTCCCTACATACAAAAGTCAATACATTAATAAACATTTGAAAATTGAGAAAAATAAGTTGGGATTTTGTAGTCTTTCCGTTGTTGACTTTATCGTAGTCTTTTAGTTGTTATATTTGACCGAAAAATAGTTTTTAATCAAATGTAGCAATTAAAAAAATATATATATACTGGAAGTGTTGATTGATGTAATTAATGATATAACTAATCATATTGTTACATATTATTATTATTTGAAGTGATTGAATTTTAATGGTTTGATGTTGTTTGTGGAACAGATTTTTGAACGCAGGAGTATTTGGTAATGGCACTGAGAACACATTGCCTCACACAGCCACAAGGGCAGCTATGCTTGTAAGAATCAATACCCTTCTTCAAGGCTACTCGGGGATTCGATTCGAAATCTTGGAAGCACTGACAAGCTTCCTCAACCACAACGTCACCCCTTGCCTTCCCCTCCGTGGTACCATCACTGCTTCAGGGGACCTTGTCCCACTCTCCTACATTGCTGGGCTTTTAACGGGCCGGTCCAACTCCAAGGCTGTAGGCCCAAACGGAGAAATCCTGAATGCGGAGCAGGCCTTCAAGTCGGCCCAAATCAGCTCTGAATTCTTCGAGCTTCAGCCTAAGGAAGGTCTTGCTTTAGTGAATGGAACTGCAGTGGGGTCAGGGTTGGCATCAATGGTGTTGTTCGAGGCGAATGTGTTGTCTGTTCTAGCAGAGGTTATATCAGCAATATTCGCCGAAGTAATGAATGGAAAACCAGAGTTCACAGACCACTTAACCCACAAACTGAAACACCACCCAGGACAAATAGAGGCAGCAGCCATAATGGAGCACATATTAGATGGAAGCTCATACATGAAAGCAGCTAAGGCACTACATGAGTTGGACCCGTTGCAAAAGCCCAAACAAGACAGGTACGCTCTAAGGACGTCGCCACAATGGCTAGGCCCACAGATTGAGGTGATCCGTTGGGCCACAAAGTCCATTGAGAGGGAGATCAACTCAGTGAATGACAACCCTTTGATTGATGTGTCCCGTAACAAGGCATTGCACGGGGGTAACTTCCAGGGCACCCCAATTGGGGTGTCCATGGACAACACAAGGCTAGCAATTGCAGCAATTGGTAAACTCCTTTTTGCTCAATTTTCAGAGCTGGTTAATGACTACTACAACAACGGGCTCCCCTCGAACCTGACAGCAAGCCGGGATCCAAGCTTGGACTACGGGTTCAAAGGTGCTGAAATCGCAATGGCTTCTTACTGTTCGGAGCTCCAGTTTTTGGGCAACCCGGTCACAAACCACGTCCAAAGCGCAGAGCAACACAACCAGGATGTTAACTCATTAGGCCTCATCTCTGCAAGGAAAACAGCAGAAGCTGTTGAAATCTTAAAGCTAATGTCATCAACTTTCTTAGTTGCACTCTGCCAGGCAATTGATCTCAGGCATTTAGAAGAGAATCTAAAACACGCCGTTAAAAACACAGTCACCCAAGTATGCAAGCGCGTCCTAATAACAGGCTCAAACGGCGAACTCCACCCTGGTAGGTTCTGTGAGAAAGAGCTTATTAGAGTTGTTGAAAGAGAGTATGTTTTTGCATATGCAGATGACCCGTGCAGCTCAACTTACCCTCTGATGCAGAAACTCAGACAAGTTCTTGTTGATCAAGCCTTGGCTAACGGCGACCATGAGAAAAACATCGGTACCTCCATATTCCAAAAGATTGGGATCTTTGAGGAAGAGCTTAAGTCTCGTGTCCCTAAAGAAGTTGAGGCTGCACGGGCTGCTTATGAAGCTGGTAACTCAGTTGTACCAAACAAGATAATAGAATGCAGATCATACCCTTTGTATAAAATCATAAGAGAACAGCTTGGAACTAACTTGCTTACTGGGGAGAAACTTGTTTCACCAGGAGAAGAGATTGATAAGGTGTTCAATGCTATGTGTGAGGGAAAGATTATTGATCCTCTTCTTGATTGCCTCAAAGAGTGGAATGGAGCTCCTCTTCCTATCTGTTAATTAATTATAATTATTAAAATTTTAATAAAATCAATGATTATTATGTACTATTTGTTTCATTTTGTTGTAATCTAATATTCAGGAATTTGTTTTGTTTTGTGGCGGTATTTTGTATTTAGGATAAAAAAGGCCGTTTTTTTTTTTTAAAAGAAAGTGTTCATGTTTATGTAATGATCATATATGTCAACTATATTATATTTGAACCTGCAAAAGTGAATTCTTTAATCGTTTGAAATAATAATTTAACTATTTTTTTTCCATTTCTATTAATTTTTGCAAACTTGCTTGTAACTTTTGAAACATTATTTGTATTATTATTATTATGCTAAATTGAGACAAAACGGTTATAGTTAGGGGGCATGCATCATTTTTCGAATCCAATAAATATGATATCCAATTTTCCAATAAAAATGGTTACAAAATTTGGGTTTGGAAATCTAGTTTTCCAATTTGAATTTTAGGATATTCGGTTCACCGAACTGGATCCATCTGAATCAAAAAATTCATGATAAAAAAAATTGAATTTTTGAATCGAATCTGGTATCTGAAAATGCACACCACTAATTATTGCAATCTCCACTAATTGAATCTCCACACTTAAATTTGTCAAGAAGTTTTCTTTAATAATATTGCAATTCACATAATTTAGGATTAATTAAATGTGCAACAATTTAGTGTCTATTTCTTCATTTTTTTATCTTTTCTATGTTTATTTCATTATTTCTTTCTTCACTCCTTGAATTCTTTGTATTTATATATTTGTTTTCTTTATTTCTATATCTTTTATTGCTTTACATTTATTCATTTGCATTCCCTCTTTTAATTTTGTTCTAATAAATAATAATCACGCCTACAACATGCAATTATGCCTAATAACATAATTATTGGATGACCGATTTCAAGAACATTTAACAATGATCAATTCAAAGTAGATGCCTTTAGTTTTGATTGCATTTGTGTATTAGTCAATCCCATTTAGACTAAGTCTATGTGTTTCTTGCTAGATTTTTTTTGTAGACAATTGCTTTTGTAACAATATTTTTTTAATCGGATAATGTGGGTGATACATACTCGTTCTTGGACCGGGTCGTACTGTCCATTTAGACTAATTCTATGTGTTTCCTGCTAGTTTTATACTCTATCATATTGTAACCCCTTTTTATGAAATATATCTTAGACTTCTTATCATTTTTAAAAAGTTTTGTTGGGCTAAGTTTGCACAAAGCTAGGTTAGAGAGGAAAGAAAGGTTAGCGAAAACTATTTACTAAAAAGGGAGAGGCCTCATACAAACTCACAAGATTCAATAACTTCCTTTGATACTACAGTCTACAGTCTCGAACTAGCAATTGGACGATCTTGTGAAAGCAGCTTGATATGGTTCTATTGGACGACCTCAATCTATCCCTTAGAGAAGAGGAAAAGGTTGAAGGTTTCATAGTTGAACCTAAAAAAGGAGATTGGGCCGATTGTGATTAAACTTGGTTATTAGACAAGTAGCCCAATGGAATGCAGTTAGAGTTAAGATTATACGGTATTTATTGGACATGGTTTCCAATGGACAAGGCGTTATCGATCAGGGCTAATACATGACAAGAAATAATAGCCTAATAAATTTTTTAAAAAAAATATTTTGACAAAAATAATTACATTAAGATATTTATATACATTTGTTTTAACTTTTGGCTACCTTGAATTTTATTTATATTTAGTATTTTAATAGCTCGACCCGCTATTGACCCTTTTTAACTGACCATGGCCTTAACCCTGCCAGCATCGACCTGACCTGTCCAATAACCAGGTCTACTTGTGATCTCTCATATAAGGCTAATAGCACCAATAAAGGAAAGAGGAAAAAAAAAGGTGGGATCATGTGGGCTTGTTGGCCCAAAGCTTTATGAATCAAGGTGATTGGAGGAAGATCCGAAGTCTGAGTATGCATTTATGCAATACCAACTAAACTCTCTCTGTTACTTTGCTTATTGATGGGAATGAAATATCTGTGAACTTAGGCATTATGGCTAGCCAAAATGAGCCATAAGGACACAATGAAGATATTGGCTTGGAATTGTAGAGTCGAATAACCGCATGGGACCGGTGGTAATCAACGAGATAACATAATATGAATGAGCTAATTTGAAGAAAATTTGATGAAATATTTTTTTCCTTTTAGCAAATAAATGTCTGGAGAATCAAATGGAGAAAAACACCAAGGTTAGAATTCATTACAACCAAATTATACTCATGAACATGAACTTTAATTTCTATACTAGCATCGAAAAATCAAGGGGTTAATTAAGGTAATACAACATAACTCCACAAAATTTTGTTTAGAAGGTTACAGAGCCTCAATTCACATAAAAACCTATGATTCAAGGTGTTTAAATAAATTAAAGATTTGATCAAAAAATCAATTTTACAAAATCAAATCAAGCTTCAACATGTAGTCAAGGACTCAACATCAAAACTCAAAATTATCAACACTAGAAATAAAATCCACAAAAATGAGTATAAATGATTGGGTTTCACCCAACGTTAATGAAAGATGACCACTCACTAAAGGAAAACACGACCAAAAGGAAGATCAAGCAACATTCAACAACTAAAACACTAGATTAAATGAAGAACTAAAGAAAATCAACAAAACCAAAAAAAATGCAATTTAGTTTGAAGCTAATCACAAACATAAATTGAAGACTAAACTAAGAAAGCATAACAAATTGCAAGTAAACAAAGCTATTACCCAAGAAAAGGAACATCAACTTCATTAACGGAGTAATTCAACATAACAATGGAGAAAATGAGTTTAAACTTAGAGATAGAGTAAAACCTAAAAACTACTTTATTCTGTTTGCCCTATTCTATTTTCTACATATTACTTTCTTCTCATCAATTAATCAATTATATGACTTACAGAAAGGGGGAAAAAGAAAAAGAAAAATAAAGTAAAAATAAGATGGACTATGCTGGGTAGAGTAGATGAGTTGGCTCGATCGAGTAGAGGTTTGTCAGGGAAAACTGTATTTCAGGGCCACTTTAGCTTTGTCGAGTACATATTTTACTCGATTGATTTGAAGTTCCCTAAAATCCCAAATACCTTCTGTTCGAGTAAATAAGCCTCACTCGCCCGAGTAGACTTGTACTAGACCGAGTACACACAATATTCAACCGAGTACACGTGCTTGTTTGCGCACTTCATCTTAAAATGCTCATATCTCCTTTCGCTTCTCAATGAAATTGGACATATAATATATCAAATCGAAGCTCTCGGAATAAGGAATCATATTCAAGTAGATGAATCTATAAAAGAATTATATGTATAAAGAAAAAGAATAGGATCATGTAAAAACCTCATAAGAAGTTAAAAACCTAAAAACTAAATATCCTGGCCGAGGCAAAACTAAAAAAGAAAATTTTAAACAAAGAGTACATATTACTCTCTCTATTTTGTTTTTTTTTAATTTACTCACTTCACTTTTCACACTTGTCGCGGCAAAACATTGAAGATTAATATCTTTAATTGTGTGTTTGTAAAAATTATAAAAACTAGATCTTAAAAAACTACATGTTGAAATGAATCCAACAAGACCCCACATGACTATGTTTTATCTTATGTATAAATCACAAACGATAGTCAAATTAGACTTTGTGAATAGTGATAAAGTCAAACTGAGTAAACTAAAAAAACGGAGGTAGTACAATTAAGGGAGTACATGTTAATTTAAGGATGTACATATTGTAGAAGAAAATGGGTTAATAGTATGACAAAACAACGAACAATTGAGGCGTGTACGAAGCACTTTCCTGAAAACAATATTTCCACCCAATACTTAGGCCGAGTTTCAGGAAATTCGTTAACAAGATACAACAATTTGCAGCAGCAATCGAGCCTAGTTTCAATCACCACTAATGAACGTTGGATGTGTGTGTTTCACTTTAATTGCAACAATGGAGAAAACTTGTTTTGTAAGAGAGGAAGAGAATGGATGAATGTAACTTCTTCTATATCTCTCTTCTGATTATAAGTTATATTATAACTTAACATAATACAACAGTTATTCCCCAAACGACACAACGCAACGGGAAAAAACCGAACAAGAGCAGGCACGAACCAACGGTTCGCGAGTCGCGACTTGCTTCTGTCTATTTTGGCAACTTTGGTCTGTTTTCCACTGTCGCGAGCACATGTCACGACTCGCGATTTGCCACTGTTTCTGCTATATATTCCTCAACGTTTAACGATGCAAATCGCTAAATAACTTCGCATAATTATGAACGTCAATCACATAATACTACGTCTAGTATCAGTGCAATGCAATGAACTCCGAAGTCATGGTGGAGTCCGCAGTGCAAGTTTGCTTCTTGGAAGCCTAAGAAATAGCTCCTCCACCCAAGAGGAACACCCGTCCACTAGTGGACGAATAATCTTCTTTATTGGAGATCCAACTAGCATCAGAAAAACCTTCTACAACCGAAGGACTACCGCTATAAGTCAAACCATAATCTATGGTTCCTTTCAAATACTTCATCACACGACGAATACCTTGCCAATGTTGTACACTAGGATTACTAGTGTATCTGCTCAATTTGCCCACTGCAAAAGCAATATCTGGCCTTGTACATGTCATAGCGTACATGAGACAACCAATGGCTCTCGCATATTCAAGTTGCGAATGTGTTGTACCTTCATTATGCACAAACTTTATACTATCCTCCATTGGAGTAGATGCATGAGAATCATCTTCCAAACCGAATTTTTTGATCACTTTCTCAATGTAATGAGATTGTGACAACACAAGACTTCCTTCTTCTCGTTTGATTTTGATTCCCAAAATGACATTCGCTTCCCCCATATCTTTCATGGAGAACTTTGATGAAAGGAAGGACTTGGTGAGTTCAACTTGTTCCAAATCCGTTCCAAATATCAACATGTCATCGACATATAAACAGATGATGACTCCTTTACCGTTGTCATCGAATCTGCTATATAAAAACTTGTCCGAATTGTTTAACATGAAACCATTAGACAAAACCACATCATCAAACTTTTGATGCCACTGTTTCGGTGCTTGCTTTAGCCCATACAAAGACTTGATGAGTTTGCAAACCTTATGTTCTTGACCTTCCACGACAAACCCTTCCGGTTGTCGCATATAAACCTCTTCTTCTAGATCTCCATTAAGAAATGTTGTCTTAACATCCATTTGATGGATCACCAGATTCTTAATAGCTGCTAGAGCTATCAACAATCTAATAGTGGAGATTCTAGCTACCGGTGCATATGTATCGAAATAATCAATTCCCGGTTTTTGGGTAAAACCTTGTGCCACAAGTCGGGATTTGAATTTATCGATAGTTCCATCAACCTTCATCTTCTTTTTGAAGATCCACTTGCACCCAATTGGTTTACATTTCGGGGGTAAATCAGCTAATACCCATGTGTTATTTCCCATGATGGATCCCATCTCATCATCAATAGCTTCTTTCCAAAAGGCAGCATCACGAGACTTCATAGCCTCATCAAAAGTCGAAGGATCACCTTCCACATGTAACACATATGGAAAACTAGTCATAACAGACTGTCTTGAACCTTCCACCAAAAATACATGAAAGTCAGGCCCAAAAAATTTCTCTTTCCTAGCCCTTTTACTTCTCCTTGGTTGAGTTGAAGTAGATGGTACATTAACATCACTAGCATGTTCATCATCCCCTTGTTCAAACGAAGTTTGACCAAAGTCTTGAACACTAGTAATTGGAGTAATATCCCTTGGTCTTGGCAATGATGAAAATCTTGTTTCATCAAAGATTGCATCTCTTGACTCTATGGTGGTATGGACCGACCAATAGTCGTTTTGTTCTATTACATAGAACCTATAGGATTTGCTATGAACCGCATATCCTATAAAAATGCATTCAACTCCTCTTTCACCCAATTTCTTTCGTTTGGGTTCAGGCACTTTAACAATTGCCCTGCAACCCCAAACCTTGAAGTAACTCAAGTTGGGTTTCCTTTTGCACCACAACTCATAAGGAGTAACCTCTTTCCCTTTCATGGGAACTCGGTTAAGAATGTAACATGCCGTTACAACTGCTTCTCCCCAAAAGCCATCACTCAAACCTGAATAGGAAAGCATGGCGTTAACCATTTCTTCAAGTGTCCTATTCTTCCTTTCGGCCACACCATTTTGTTGTGGTGTATAAGCTGCCGTTGTTTCATGTATAATGCCTACTGATCGGAAATATTCAGGATTATAGTATTCACCACCCTTATCTGTTCTTAGCTTTTTAACTTTACAATTTAATTGCAACTCAACTTCTTCCTTAAATTCTTTAAATTTGTCTAGGGCCTCATCTTTAGAAAATAATAAGTACACATAGAAAAACCTTGAATAATCATCAATAAAAGTTACTAAGTACTTTTTATTTCCTAGAGATGGAGTACTGTGGAAATCACATAGATCACTATGTATCAAGTCTAATAAATCAGAGTCTCTCATTATTGATTTAGGAAAAGGTCTTCTAGTGATCTTAGTAAGCATGCAAGTTTTACATTTCTCAGTACTAGGATCAAAGGAAGGAATTAAATCATGCTTAGACATAAAACACAATTTCTTATAATTAACATGACCTAGCCTACAATGCCATAAACTAGAATCAACATCAACTACAAACACATTGTCTCGTGTAGAATCATCTACACTTAGTTTAAACAAACCATTACACAAGTAACCAAATCCTACAAACACACCACCCTTAGATAATACAAATTTATCTGATTCAAAAACAAGTTTAAAACCTAATTGATTCAATAATGCACCAGATACAAGATTTCTCCTAAGTTCCGGAGAATATAACACGTCATTCAGAACGAGTGTTTTTCCAGAACTGAACAATAATTCTACTTGGCCTTTGCCACACACACTAATAGTAGAATCATTCCCCATGTAAAGCCGTTCTCCATCTTCAACCTCCTTGAAGGTCTTGAATAGATTACGATCTTTACAAACATGTTTTGATGCACCAGAATCGATAAACCACCCGCAATCATCCTGCACACAATTGATTTCAGAAATCATACACACATGATCATAAAAACGATTAAGTGAAATTCGTGTACAAGTCATACCTTGCTTGTCACGGGACGAATCACCATCATCCCCTTTGCCATGAGTCTTCTTGCTCATCCTACGCTTCCAAACGGAGCAGTCCCGTTTGAAATGACCCGGTTTCCCGCATTCCCAACACCCACTAACGGGTGTATCTTGGGAATCCTTTTCATTTCTCAGTTTCTTACCGAAGTTCTTGTTTTTCCCGTTAAACTTACGCTTTTTAGGGTTTTTAGTACCCTTGGAGTTCCCTTCCACCACATTGACCGTGGAAGTCGTAGGATTACTATCCTTTTGACCATCTTGCAAACGGATCCCTTCTTCAATTCGAAGATGGGCTCCGAGTTGTTCAACATTCATGTCATCCTTTTTGTGTTTTAATTGGTTTCTAACATCCTTCCAACTAGACGGTAATTTATCAATAATCGAAGAGACTACAAACAATTCATTCATATCAATATTATATTGTCTCAATCTCCCTAACATCCTTTGAAGTTCATGAAATTCTTCCATGATGGGTCTTGAATCAACCATACGATATGTATTAAAATTACTAACCAAGAACTTCTTACTCGAAGCATCTTCTACCATATATTTAGATTCAAGATCATGCCAAAGTGATTGAGCAGAGTCATAATATTGATATATGTCAAACAAAGAATCGAACATACCATTAAGGATGTGACCTCGGCAAATATAGTCATCGTTCTCGAATTTCAGGCGCCTCCTTGTTGTCTCGAGCGCTTCCCCCTCTTCGTAGTCATCCGGCTTTGGTGTTGTAAGAACGTATGCAACACCCAACGACGTCAACAGGAAGTGTACCTTTTTCTGCCATCGACGGAATTCTACACCCTCGAACTTGTCTAGTTTGGCAATGTTTGTTGTCAAGTCTTTAATGGAATCCATATTAGAGTATATTGTTTTCAGATTGTAGAAGAAAATGGGTTAAAAGTATGACAAAACAACGAACAATTGAGACGTGTACGAAGCACTTTCCTGAAAACAATATTTCCACCCAATACTTAGGCCGAGTTTCAGGAAATTCGTTAACAAGATACAACAATTTGCAGCAGCAATCGAGCCTAGTTTCAATCACCACTAATGAACGTTGGATGTGTGTGTTTCACTTCAATTGCAACAATGGAGAAAACTTGTTTTGTAAGAGAGGAAGAGAATGGATGAATGTAACTTCTTCTATATCTCTCTTCTGATTATAAGTTATATTATAACTTAACATAATACAGCAGTTATTCCCCAAACAACACAACGCAACGGGAAAAAACCGAACAAGAGCAGGCACAAACCAACGGTTCGCGAGTCGCGACTTGCTTCTGTCTATTTTGGCAACTTTGGTCTGTTTTCCACTGTCGCGAGCACATGTCACGACTCGCGATTTGCCACTGTTTCTGCTATATATTCCTCAACGTTTAACGATGCAAATCGCTAAATAACTTCGCATAATTATGAACGTCAATCACATAATACTACGTCTAGTATCATCAATATTCATAACTATAAACATTTATATTCTAAATCAATAAATCTCAACACATATTAATTTCCAAAGTAACATTTTAATTCAAATCTTACATACTAAATTAAAGGGGTGCATGTTAATAATAAAGAGATACATGCAAAGATACAAGAGTACATACAAAATCAAACACGAAGAACTGCACTTAAAAAAAAAATTCGAACTTTCCAAAAAAAATGCACAGAAACATACTAAATTAAGAGGGTAATGTTAATAATAAAGGGGTACATGAAAATATACAAGGGTACATACAAATAAAACACGAAGACTTGCACTAAAAAAATTCAAACTTTTTTAAAAAAGGCACAAAAACATACTAAAGTAAGGGGGTAAATGTTAATAATAAAGAGGTACATGCAAAGATACAATGGTACATATGAAATCAAACACGAAAAGCTACACTTTAAAAAAAAGCCGAACTTTATAAAAAAAATGCACAAAAACATACTAAATTAAAGGGGTACATGTTAATAATAAAGGGATACATACAAAATCAAATACGAAGAACTGCACAAAAAAAATCGAAATTTACTAAAAAATGCAAAAAAAGTTTTCGAACGAAATCTAAATTGTTGCTTGAAATTTGCATGAAATCTGTGAAATTAGCGTGAATGTTCTGGTTCAATCAAGTAATTTTTTCGAAAAACCTGAGTGAATTAGTAATTTTGGGTGATTAATCACAACCCTTGATCTACATCTAATAGTTATAGCTAAAAGTTTTTAGTTTTCAACTTAAAATAGATTTTTAGCAGATCCTGACTATATATATATGGTTTTTCCTCGCAAATTCAATATTTTAAAAGTTTTTTATTGACAAATTTTCCTGTATAAAAATATATTAGACTTTGAATCAGACCATTGTGGAAGAGTACATATAATGCTCCAAAATTTAGCTCAATTGTTCAAGAAAATAACTAAAACACAACATTATTGAGCAAAAACATGAACTAAGTTAATTCTAAGCTAAAAGACCAAAACCCATGAAATTAAGTCTAGAAGGCCTGAAAAATAACCGAAATCTAAAAATGGACCGATCAGTTCTAGGTAGTGGTAATGTTGGTCACGGCGGCGATGATGCATGATGGCAGTGACTTCGATCGATGATAATGGGCGGTGATGGTGATGACGGGTGGCGGTGGCGGTGGTGGCAGTGGTGGTTGACTGGTTGTCATATAGATGGTGGTGATGGTTTGAATAAGATGCTAATTAGTGTGACTTAATAAATAGAAATGAAAAATAAAGAAGGGTACTTTTGAAAAAATGTGCACGGTTATAAGTAATTTGTTACCGATGTTAAGTCAAGTAGTTCATTCATTATGATCAGTGGCAAACCTACTCTAGTGCATCATGGGTCACTTGACCCAAGATTATTTAAATTAATTATAAGCGTAAAAAAAGACAAATTTTGCGAGATTATATTTAAATTAATTATGAGAGTAAAAAGGACAAATCTTGCGAAGTTACTGGTGATGGTAATTAACACAATTGGTTGTTATGCATCAAACATATCACGGGACTTTGTTTTCTTTCTTGTAATTCGTTTTGATTTTGCCTTTTAGTTGGACTTACTTTTGCATTGCATTACACAACGCTGGCTTTATCATATACTAGGCTATAGTTGACTAACTCTATGAAGTAAAAATATCAAATCGTTATCGTTAATATGATACAGAGGGAATAATTATATACTTATATTAATCAACTACACACACACACATATATATACATATAGACACACACACATACACACACATATACATACAACATATTACTCCATTCGTAAGATATAAATTGCAAGATTTGACATAGAGTATAGAAAAAAATATCAAATTATTACAGTCAGACCCGTTTATTTTCAGGTCGGGTTAGGTTACAAAAACTCAACCCATTTATTAAATGAGTCGGTTTTGGGTTGAGGGTACATGAGCTGATAACCCGACAACCCGAACCCAAACTCGACCCGTCAACCCGATTTGCCAGCCTTACCGAGCATGCCTTCCAGTATGCAAAAGCCCATGGAAGAGAAAGGGTGGTGTCTGCAATACATAAAGCAAACATCATGCAGAAAATAAACTGGTCTTTTTCTGAAGGTTAGCTGGAAATTGAATTTCAATATTGAATTTTTGATCATGCTGATTAGTTTTGTTCATTCATTTATTTCCTTTGTTGTTCTCAGTGCTGCAGAGAAGTTGATGAAAAGTACCCTAGCTGAGATTAAATATGAAGAAGTTTTTATTGACAATTGTTGTATGATGGTAAATCATGTTTTCTGAAATGTTTATTTATTTATTTACTAGGTATTGATTTTTGATTGAATGGGGAAGAGTATAATTTCCAGAAATCTAATGCAGTTAGGCCCTGCTCTCCTTTAGGGCTTAATTAATCTAAACTGAATTGAATGTGCCTGAACTGAATTAATCTAAATCCTAGACTTAGCCGAGCCGCATTGAATTTAACTGAAATTTCAGAAATTAAGTAAGTCTAAAAGAACAGGACCTTAACGGATTGTCTCACCAGTTCAATGCATTTGATTTCTTTACGAAGAAGGGAGGGGAGATACTTGAAAGGGAGCTATTCCTTGTCATTTTCTCTGTTTTTGAATTGGACATGTCTGAAAATAGGCAAAGTGTAGTAGTGTGATAGGAATTCTTAACTTATATTTCATAATTGGCTGTTCCTTTTTCCACTATATTAATTTCATAATCACATATTCATAACTTATGTTCATAAATTTTAAGGCGAAGTCATTTTTTGAAATCAAATCGGGTGGTAAAGCGGGCAGGATTAGTGTATTGGAAGTTTGGAACAACCCAACCTTTATAACAGCATTACTGTACCAAAAATGAGTCCAGCTAATTTGACCAAATGCAAAAAAATACATAGGGTCTTGACTTGGCTCTTTGAATAGGCCTCTGCTTGATGTTAATAATTTTTTTTTGGCTCTGCTAATTTATTCCAGACTATTTGAGGTGCAAACACAAATTCAGGCTCCTTGAGTGTGTATCTCCTTCACTCTTTTGTGTGCAGGTATCTTGGATCAGGAATATTAGATGTGCAATAAACAGTTAGGATTGTTCATAATTTGGATTAAACTTCAACATCCAATTGAACTCAATTTTCTATTTTGAAAAGGAAAAAAAAAAGTGAGACTTTTGATTTGGACAATTAATGGATCGAATTTGGATTTAAAAAAAAGACAACGTTAATTCATGACAAAATTACACATCATTTGAAACAATAAATGTTGGATTCAACTTTTTATTTTCATTTTAAACTTCTTATATGTATATCATTTTCCTTATTTAATACCAGTAACTAGCAATCTGGCTCGGGCGTTGCCTGGGTTACAATCTTTCTTTTTGTTTTTTTTTTTATTTTCTTTGTCATTGATTTATTGGCCTCTAAATTATTATCAATTAAAGTTATTTATAATAATCGAAATCATCTTGTTGAATATAAGGAGAGAATGTAAACTACTGATAAAAGGTTTGTTTTTATAAAGTTGGTGTTGTGAGTTCGATATTTGTTGGCACCATTTGTTTTAATTTATTTTGGCTTTAAAATGGTGTGAAGATATCACAAAATGTTGCCAAAAAAAAAATCATCACAAACACATAGACTAATATGGCGAGAGGAACGCTTATTGGATTTAATTTAATGCCTTTGCAATACAATACTAAACTCCACTAAAAGTTTTAGATTCAAGCATTCAAACAAAGGGCATATTTGCAGATAAAATTGGAATTGTTTCTTTCTAATACTTTCCAGCAATTTACATACCTTCAAAATTCACTCTACATGTCATCTTTCTAATTCTTTCGACGGATCCACTACATTTTTCCAGCTATACAAAATTGAAAATCTCCTTTAACTTTCCGGAGAGATACAGCAAGTCATTTACATTAGTATGTTAGCATCTACATATCTTTAAAATGCATAGACACCTTACCAAAAGAACACCCCCTCTTCTATATTTCCTATTATACTATATTATATATATAGAACTACATCTACTTGTTTTCTTTTTTTCTTTTTTTTTTTTTAATAAGTTACCCTGCAGCTACTACTTACCATCTAAAGAACCTCAGTCAAAAAGCCATATCAGAATTATGCTACAGCTGAAGCGGATTTTGCGGCGTGCCACCAAGCTGAAGCGGAATTTGTGGCGTGCCACCAAGCTGAGGCAAAGATCCTGGCAAAATGCCGGGCTGACGCCAGCCAGATACTGATCCACCGTGTGGCCAGACAGCAGTTTGCTGATCTGTTACCCCATAAAATGATGTCTGCATATTTGATGTTGATGGACAGGTGACTACTCTGTGTTGTGGGTAGTGGTGCGGAGCTGAAGCCCTTGCATGATAACCAGCAGGATGGTGTCCCGTGTTATGCAATGTAGACAGGTTATGTGGTGTGTTTGCATCAAAAGTTACAAGCTCTGACAGTCGATTAACCACCTGAACTGGTGGTGGCACGGATTTATTTACAGCCACATTACTTAGCATTGGTAAGCAGAGCTGAGAAATCTCGAAGATTTCACTCAATAGAGCTTCTGCATGCACAAGGGTTGGGATGTTGATCAGTACTGATATTACGCGAAGACATGGTTGATTTGTTTACTATAAACACGATCCGAATTAGTTGCCATGCAATCCTAACTTTATAATCCAGTGTATGGTATTGGTACGATTCACAAGCTTCTATCAGTTTCATTATTACAATCCCATAGTTTCATATAATGTAGGGTATGGTATGATTCACAACATCCAATCATAAATCATTAAATGTTATTTTGGAAAAATGGCAAACTTTTCCAAATAACCTAGGAAAATGCTTACGTCATTGGACACTAATATCATTATCAAACAGAAAAATATTCAAATAGTTGGTCCATGACAAAGTAGGAAAATGCACCTATATGTAATTGCATATCATACCGCTGTAAATAGAAAATCTGAGTTAAAGAGAAAGAACACCCTGTTACTACTGTTAAACTTATGGCCTGTTTGGTTGTTGGTAATAAATTGTGGTAATGGTTTGAATTTATAGTGTAATTTTGTTAAGGATGAACCTTATAATCTCCATGATAAACAAATTTTCATTCCCAAGCTTCAATTTTCTTCTCATTTTTCATTCACATCCATTACCATTGAGGAGGGTGGTATTTGATGGGAATGGATATTTGTGAAGAAAATTAGATAAATTGGACCTAAGCTAGCACCACCATGGGAATGAATTTTAATTTCTCTTCCAAATTTAGTTATAAATTCATTCCCATTACCATGATTTATAACCGGCTACCAAACGGGCCGTTAAGGTTATATAAGAATCAGAAGAAACTAATGTTCCACACCCTATACATTAATGAAATGCCAATCATTAGTACAAAAGAGGCCAAAAAGCATATGATACCAACACCTGACTCTTAAAACAAACAAGAATCTGAATGATGGTGACAACATAACTTTTGACAGAAATGGCAACTAAAAAATAGTCAAAAAGTTTTCATGATGCATACCTTGTGATGTTGAAATCTGCTTGTGATTGTTGTAATTTACAGTATCAGCCAACACCATGTTGGCATAAACTTTCCTGTAATGTGATTCCAGCTCCAGTTTCTTCTGTAACAATGTATTCTCAGCTTCCCTGAGAAACACATCACACTTTTGCTGAATCGCCTGAATCTCCTTTACACATGCAGACTTCAGGTGTGTTGTCTGTCAATAAAATGCAAATGCAAATGCATCAATAGAATTCCAAGGAAGATCAGAACAGAAGGGTAGCAGATTTAGCAATACACTTCAAGATACACACACCTTATCCTCATGAAACTTAACAGACTCATCCACCTCCTTTCTAATTCTTATTAGCTCATTTTGGAAAAGGTTCGAACTGTTAGATAGATGCGGATTAGATCTCAAAGATGAGGATTCTCCGATATAGCTATTGACGGACTGATTGATGACGGCCATGCCGGAATTCGTATGTGGATGCTCTTGACCAACAGAGGACTGCAATTGTGTTTGCACCACAGGCTGATCATTAGAACCCAAATTTCCTTGACGAACTTGAGTCTGATCCAGCTCAAAAGGAACATGGACTCGGGTTTGACAGCTAGATACATCCAAAGCAACAAAACATGTAAAATTCGCAGAAGCCATGGGCTGCACAAAAGGAATGTTATAATGAGAAAGCAATCATACGTAACATCACTTTTAGCCCGTTTGGTACCCGGTCATAAATGAAGGTAATAGGAATGAATTTGTATGTAAATATCAAAGAAATATCAATATCAAATTCCTTGGCGATACTAGTTTACCTCCAAATCAGTGTCACCTAATTCGCCTTTTAGTTTGCTTTCATAATTCGCAGTTTGCCCAAAATGGGCCAAAAATAGTCCAAAACCGACCATAATTCGCTTTTTGCGGTTCGCAATTCACAAGGAGTTTAGAGAATAATGTAACTATGCTCCAAATCACCTAATTTTCTTCATCAATTTCCATTCGCATCCAATACCATCTTTTTAAGTGTAATGAATGGTAATGAAAAATATAGAGAAAATACAGATTTTGGAATGAGATTATGTTTCCATAGAGAAGGTAATGTTGTTTCTCTTACTAGATTACACTAAAAAAATCATTCTCGTTACTACAATTTATTATAACAACCACTACAGCCAGTTAGAACTACTTGCTCACAATTATCATGTGCTCTCAAATAAATATACCACTTGCTCTCATTGGGCACCCCAAATCTCTCTCTTTCTCTTGCTCATAGGAGTTCAATATTTCCCTTTTTATGCCATTTTTTTTTCAGAAGAATCTCTTCAGATGTTTGCCACTTGAAGTTAATACTTTTAGAGGAAGTTCCAAGGAGGACCAATATAATAAGAGCAGACTGACACAATAACAGCAGATGGAGCTTGCAGATATCTTCTTTCAATGAGTAGAAGAATCCCTTCTGTCGATTGAGCTCTGTGTATTTATTTATTACTTCATTTTACCAGGAAGAAAAGACCATCGGTAAAATCCACAATAGGTTTGGTCAACAGGATCTTTCTAAAGAGAGGGAATGGATGTTGAGTAAACAAAATAATCAAGGCCCACAATCCTACTAACACAGAGACCTCACCGTAATAAGAATTCCTATCATGAAAAGAAGCCAAATTTATAAGTAGATAAATTGACAAACTAAGCTTCACTAACTTAAATATCAATTAAAACTTGGTTGTCCCTTTTGCATCCACCAATCTGAAATAAGTAGCCCAATTTTCCAATTTCTGTAGCACGTGACACCATCATTTGAATAAAAAAAAATCCTCCAACAGTGCTAGAATATGGTTAACTGATTTCTAATATATTAAATCCAATTTTAAACATAGCACAAAGATTGATCAAAGGGAATTACTCAGCATCCTTTACATTAATATAATAATACATCAGAACCTGAATTAGCATGGGAAATGTTTCTAGTTGTCCAATTTTATCTGGAGTTTTTTGTGGTAAGGGATAGGAGTTCATTTGTCTTTGGTTAGGTGATGGGAGATGATAAGATCAAGGACTAATTCAAAGAACCTCAACAAATGAAAGCTGAAAAGTTACAACTTAAAAGCCACTGAGAATATTTTTAAAGAGAAACTGTGCCTCATGAAATATTGAAGTACCTGCTGTAATGGTGATGAATATCCCGTCCTGATGCATGTTTGTGGCTGCACCAAAAGTTGGTTGCTAACATCTAATCTGGATGAAGCAAGCTCCATCGATTCTTCCATCCGCTGCTGCCCAAGCACAGTGGTAATAGTACCCGCAGCACCTCTCATCTCAGCTTCTCCACTAGATACCCCAATGCCAGCTTCAATGATACAGTCCCCATCCCGCAAACCTTCTATTATATGCTGCCCAGACACAGTGGCAGTCATACATGAGTCTGCAGCCACATTGGTAGTACTACCTGCAGCATCCCTCGTCTCAGCTTCCCCATTAGATGCCCCAATGCAGACTTCAACGCTATAGTCCCTATCCCACAACTCTTCTATCCTTTGCTGCCCAGCCACAGTGGCAGTGGTACTAGAATCTTCAGCAACTCTCAACTCAGCCTCTCCATTAAACTCTCCAACAAAGGTAGCACTATTACAATCTCCATCCTGCACCACTTCTATCCTCTGGTGAGAAGCCACACAGGCAGCAGTACCCAGGTCTGGAGCACCTCTTAACTCAGTCTTTCCATTAGACTCCCCATTGATGGCATTGTTGTTACAATCCCCATCTTGACCCTCTTTAATCCTCTGGTGCGCAACCACATTGGAAGTAGCACCTGAGCATGTGGCACTTCTCAACTCAGCCTTTCCATTAGACTCCACATTGATGGCATCGGTGCTAGTCGCGTTATAATCTTTATCCTGCACCTCTTTAGTCCTCTCCTGCAAAGCCGGAGTGGAAGTAGTACCTGAGTCTGTAGCAGCTCTTGAATCATCCTCTCCATTAGGCTCCCGACTGAGGGCATCAGTATCACAATTCCTATCCAGCACCTCTTCTATCCTCTTCTGTGCAGCCACAGTGGCAGTAGTATCAGAGTCTGCTGCTCCTCTCAACATAGTCTCCCCATCAGACTCCCCAGCGACGATTTCAATGTTACAGTCCCCATCATGCACTTCTACTCTCTGTTGCCCATTTACAGCGGAAGTAACACCTGATTTTGCATCACCTCTCATCTCAGCCTCTCCATCAGATGCCCTTATGGGGGCTTTGATGTCACAATCCCCATCCTGCATCTCTTTTAATCTCTGCTGTCCAACCACAGTGGTACTAGTACCCGATTCTGCAGTATCGGATACTTCTCTCAGCGTTGATTCTGTATGATTTTCTTCACGACAATCTACAGATAAATTCTTTTCCTCTCTCAGCACATGATCAAGAAGATATTGAGGGTCATCAAATTGCACAGATGCATCTATCACACCTAGCTCGTTCACTTGGGAATGGTTGCTTTCTGAGGCAGAAGTGTTTGTTATCATTATCGTGAAATCAGAAGGATTATCAATTAAATCAAGAGTTTTCTGTACTGATGCAGACTTGAGGGACAACTTGAACAGTGATGTGGTCAGTTTCTGTGAATTTTTTGTCTTCAACAAAGTACATAGTTTATCCTTCAGCTGTTTTTCCTTCAACCTTGATGCCAAATGCTTATCTTCCAGCTTCTTCCTCTTTGTGTCCAACTGACGACTGTGTTCTTCCAGTTTCTTTTCATAAATGAGATCTAATTCCTTAAGCTGCAGATGCTTATTCAGAATCTCTATATCTCTTTGATTAATAAGATCCACTTCCTTCTGGTGCTCTTGTTCCAACTTTGTCCTATCCTCCCTTTTAGTCTTATAATATTCACGAATTTCTTTCTTCTGTTTTAGTATAAGTTCTCTCATCCTCTGCAAACAAGTGTCCTCTATCAGACTTGGGCTAATAGCATTTCCACGAGATTTTGGATAACCTGCACGGAGCACTAAAAGGCTTTAAGAAAGTGTGACTCAGGGTGCAAAACATTTCATAATTGTTACTCAACATGCTAAGATTATATACCATAAACAGCTCAGCATTCAGCGGTAGAGACATACAATACATACCAGCTATATTGCAAGCGCTTTTATATGAAGTTGGTCTGCATACTTTTCCTACCCTTGATTTCGGACAAAGATTTCCATCTCTGGAGTGTAAAGTCTTATTTTTGCTCTTTCCATCTTGATTGTTAGATTCAGAATTTTGAGCAACTTTGGCTAAGAGTTTGCCTCTTCTTCTTATCTTCTCTGCTGATCCTGGTAAAAATCTCCACAAAGGATTCCTTCCTTCAAGTAGATAATACCATATTACAGATGGTGGTAAATCATCATCATCTCTAGATGGTTCATCTTGTTCACCATGTAAAGCTATATTCTGAGAATAATGAGCACTTGCCTCTGAGACCTTTGAGATGAGTGAACAACTAATATTATCGCTTTCTTGACAAGATAATAGTGCTGAGAACTCATTGAAAACACCAAATACCAATTTATCCTCAGATAAACAATTTATATCTGCAATTGATGAACAATGCCTATGCAATTCATCAAGTTTACCGAACAAATAGGAGGTATCCCAGAGAAGCAGCTTATGACAACTATTGTAACTATAAAGGTTCAAGCTGCTCTCAAGAGAAATACCTTCCTTCACCAAAGTTAGAGCCTTCTCTTCCACACTCTTTGATGAATATAAACGAAATACTTTCAAGTGATCAAACTTTGATTGAATCAACATCTTTCGCAAAGGCTTCATATCATTGATTGGACTCCAATCACTATTAAACAGGATCACACAGTCTATTGATGAGAGTTTGATGCTTGGTTGACAAGAATTTTTCTCAATTAACATGACAAGCTTCCTGCTCTCCTTGTCATTAAAGACATCAACCGCACCTCGTTTTTTGTTACAATCAAATTCTCGATAGATGTGTACATAATGCTCTTCACCAATTTTTTGACATATTAGGTCATCTAGAATATGTTGGAGACTAAGGGACTCTGGTTTTGAATTACTTGACTGCAGCGAAAGATGTTGACAAACAACATAGTATAAGATCATTGGTTTCAGAATTGCAAATTAAACCAACTCACAATAGATGCTAGACATTATTAATCACCAACTAAAAAACTTATGAGGCAATCAAATAAACAAATTTAAGATCTTTGATGTAGGCTTGCGTTAATGTTGGTGTTGCGGATATTGTGAGCGAGCTAAGAGAAAATCTCTTGTGTTGGTATGGACATATAACACAGAGACCCGATAGAGCAACGGTACGAAGAGTGGAAGAGTGGGATCAGGGGTATTTCAAATGAGGTAGGGGGAGACCGAAAATGACTTGGTGCCTTGGTGGGGAGGAGTTAGAAAAAATATAAAGCAAATGGATTTACAAGAGATTTAGGCTCTTGATCATAGGGGGTGGAGCCGTGGAGGAGGAAATTTTTTTTGGACAATTACCCGGAATAATCATTTTGGATCATGTAGCCGACCCCACTTATGGCCTTATGGAAATAATGCTTTGATTGATTGATTGATCTTTGATGTAGGCTTGTCCAAAAATAACAATTTCTCATTAACACAACAGTTTATCCAAAAAAGGGGGATCAGAGCAATGACCAATGAGCAATCCACTAGAAAATAAATAAATAAATAAACTAAAGCAACTTGGAGTCAGCCTGTAGGGCTGTAGCAAACTCCAAAATTTCTGTAACATTGGCATGGATTTTAAATGACATATGCCATCCCAAAAGAATTGACAAACTGAAGTCATTGGATGAGCATCATGGGGAAAAAAACTAAATTTAAAAAAAAAAACTCAGCTTACTGAAGTTTTTTAAATTTACCTCACTAAGTAACATTTACCTAGTTAGAAGCTGACATGTTCAAACACTAATATTCTCCAAAATATGTTGAAGGCAACTACTAAGAAGATGGATCTGAGAGGATTAATGATTTAACGAGGACATCAACACTCATGAAATATGCTTGTGTCTTAAGTAACAAGACAGTGTCAGCTACTCCGTAGCATCTTTCAGCTTCAAACTTCACGCAGAAAGAACGAATACTTAGATTATTTGTAATACTTCATATTTAGAAAGAAACAGAATCGATCACAAAACTTGAAATGGAAAAACGCCAGTACTTCATTAGGTAAACACAGTCCATAATGCCCCAAAAAAAATGGAAGCGAAGCTTCAGCTATCCAAACAAAAAGATTTTTAACATAATAGTGCTAGAAATGTCCGATAATGGGAAGATATTTGAGAGTTTAAGATGCAATGAGCTTGTATAACAACAAGCACTTAGTCAAAGCAAGGTAAACTGTACACCAAGTAATATTTAGCAATGATATTTCATGTTTATACATGGAACTCAAAACTCATTACAGATCCCCAATCCATAGCAACTGAGACCTTGGGTACTGTGTCCATACCCAAGAAGGTCAACCTATCATAACCCAGCACATGTTACCACCTGAGAGTCTAAGACACTTGGCCAATCAAAGAAGAATGCCCACATGCCACAATTTAGTCCAGCGATTTAAGTATAACAAAACCTTAACCCACTCCAGGTTACTTGAGAAGATTTATAGAGACTTAACAAAAAATGTAAGGAGACAAAAATATTGAAAAACAAAAAAGACGGCTAAATCTGCTTAAACCAATCCTACTTTTCAATTAACAAAAGACAATCCCATTTTTATGAGGTATCTTCTCGAAATGGTCCTAATTATCAGTTTTTTTTAAAAAAAAAAAATCAAGTCAACCTTCCGCCCTTTAGAATAGTCAAAAAAATATAGAAAAAGACCCTTTCAATAAGCCTTGAGCAAAAATGAATCTTTGCTCTCTTTTACCGCTAGTAATTTCATTTAATTGATTGATTTTTCAAACAATAATGGGCCAAAATATAGTGAACTACAGCAACTACTTGAAATTGTTGTGACAATGATGATTATTCTATAGAATTTATCACATACCTGAAAGACTATAACCACTCTTAGTTGTTTTTCCTTAACCTCCTGAAGCAATTTATCAAGTAATAAAAGCTTCCCACTGACTTCTATTCCATTACTCAAATAATCACCATTTGAACGTCCATCATTGAGAAATTTCTGCAAAGACGAATCCACCAGGTATGGGTGGTCACAGCACTGAAAAGAAAAAACATTTGGGATCTTTCAGAGCCAATCAAATTCATAAAACAGTTTGAAAACTAATAGAAACAATAGAAATAATGACATAGACCAATTGCTACAGAGTCGCAGATGATAACAACCTTCTTTATCGTAGCAAGAATGTCTTGGAGACTGTCCAATAATCCCTTATTCAAATTTGAGCAAAGCAACATCCTGTTTTTAATCAATATCTCACAGTACTTCTCAAGCTGTGCATAAGAAAGACCAACAGGCACCCAGTATTCGACGTGTTTAGTCACTTTTTTCTTACAATGAGGAGGGTGCTCTGATATCTGCACACATTATAAAAAAATCCTCCAGTTATGCTATCCATGTACAGAATATCAAGATTATACTACAGAGATAACAAACTAAGGGTGAACATCTTAGCTACACCCCAAATTCACATAGTTTCAAGAGCCAACGTGACACATTTCCATACTTGCATAGCAAACTGAGCTGAAACCTCAATCTCAATTGGAGATTAGAAATTACAAGTCAAAATAGTTTAAGGGTACAGCTAGAAAATTTAAATCCATCCCAAAGTTTTGCACCACTTCCATCGTAGTTAGTGGTAATAATTAGTCTATCTCAGTATATAAACTACTAATTTCTGATGAAGAAGCACTAATGAAGGTATATTTGGAACCCATTGATCCAAAAAATAAACTCATTTAGGAGTACTTCCCAAAAAAAGCAGAACACTAAATTCAGAATGATAGTTTGCCCATTTCAACACCAATGAAAATTTCCAAGGATAACGATACTCTAGGAACATGTTAAAATTTTAATTTCTGAATGTTTTGGGGACAATTTTGAATTACCATTTCTGCAGTAGTCTTCAAATTTTTCATAAATGGAAAGATCAATTCACAAAACAGGATTTTTTTTCTAACCACATAGACATGTACAAAAGATTATAAACTTTCTAGATCTAGCAGTATCTGTAAATCAACAGCATGCTTGTAAGGGGAGAAAAAAAGAAGCCATTTTAACTTGTGGCTATTAGGATGCCTAAAAAATGTCTTAAAAAATCTGAATAATCATCATAATGTACAAACTAGAAAATTGAATTTAAAAAAAGCTTCAGAAAAAATCATTAATTAACAACAGAAGCTTACCTTTTTACAATCTAGAGCTCCATCCTTTAACAGTTCACCATGTTTTGCATCACACGACAGCACATTTGAAGCCTGTTCGCAGTATAAATAAAATATCCATTGATCATAGGGTCAAAGTATACATCGAAATTCCACAGTTGCAATTCCATTAAGGAAAAAATGTGATATCGACACCTAATGTGACAGCAGTAGAGCAGGATGGTAAACAGGTTTAATTCATATCCATGCGAGTACTTCACAATTAGATGCTGCCCTTTAAAAGGTAGGTATGAGGAAGAACTCATTATATGAATAGCAATTCAATGAAAAACTTTATACATGAATTATGTAATTAGCAGTTAAACAGTACTATTTTCCACATTCCCCAATATTTATGCTTCCTAAAAACAGCCTGGACTGTCAAAAATAAAAATACTGGTTCTAAAATCTATTATTGATTGGTAATCGGAGAATTTGATGAGTCATGTTCTATAAATTTTATGGGAAATGTAGACTTAGGACAACAAAAAGACCTGTATGAGAATGAACCAGGCTCAATTACAACTACAAGTCACCACCCCTTTAGCAAAATAGTTGTGTACTCCTAATCCCTTGGAAGTGGGAAATGTCACAAACTAACTTAATGTTCATTTACCAAGTTACCACTTACCAGTTATCCCATGGGAGATAGATATAGTTAGAGGAGACAGACTAACAAAGAGAGCTTTGGAAAAAAAACAATACAAAGAAAGATGTACTGTAATGCTAAAAAAAATTATATTAAGAATTGTGATGATGCTGACACAAATCCACTAGTTGACACCCCAATTGTGATTTCTAAGTGAGAATTTCCTTTCCCAAAAAACCAGTATCCCCATATTCCTGCCTTTGGTTTCTATTAGGAGTTAGTTTTTCTGAGTTGAAAATAGTTCTCCTGAATGAAGGAAAATAAAATTTGAGAATATATTATTGTTGAAACTTAATCTATCTTTACTTAAAAATCAAAACCCAGTTCAAAAATTGGTGCTTCAACCAAAGGAAAGCTTCAATGTGCACCACCAAAGACCACTTCTCCATAATGTAATACCTGACATTTCACTCTTTCAGGATTTTTTTTTTTTTTTTGAGAAGAAAGATGGAAGTATTATCTCCAACCAAAATGTCTAAAACAACTCCATATTGCAATGGAAATGCACCTGCACACCCACATAATTTCGACTAACTATGTACAGCCTACACTGTCTCATGGCTGACTATCACACGGCCTCTTAGGATTTACACATCAAGGGCCCAAAATTTGGGTTGGATGCCCATAATAATGAAACTTGTTCGGAAACATTGTTATCGACTAACTGTCACAGCATTGACGCATTGAGTTTTCAGTTCATTGCACCTCAGTAGTCTTAGCATTCGAATATATGATTTAGGTTATAAAAAACTTTACAACATTCATAGGTACGAAATTTTTATAAGCAATATAAGGCCTTTAAATTGTCACGAATGGTGCAGGGCCTTCACCCAAAACTGAAGAGCAATAAGAAAACTTCCTCCAAGTAAATGTATCAGAATTGCGGAAAAGGTAATATATATTAAGCTCGAAGCAAAGCATAGATAAAAACTAATATCAGCAACAATTTTAAACAAAATTTTAAAGTTCATACTTCAGGAACACCTGATTTCTCTTCTCCAATACCCAGCTCTGAGTTTACTTCAGAATCAATCCTGAATATTAAAAAATAAAGAGAAAACTACTAATTAAAAATTTTAAAAATCTACATCAAGTATAGCAAAACATGAGTCTTAGCGCTTTTGACCCAACTTTCCAAATCACTGATAAAAAAAACTAGTCAATCAGATGCAAACAAAAGCGAAGGATTGAATATTACTCCGTATCATATAGGAAAAGAACAATAAAAAAAACAGACAATAAATTATGAAGAAAATATAATATATGGTCCACAAAACCTCAATTATAATGAGGACAAGTTAAAATAATCAATAAACAATGGCAAAAAGTTGTACTTATAGATGATAAAAGGTTGAAAGCATATTGTATTAAACTTATTAGAGAAGATATATAAATAAGAAACCAACTTTTGCTTCTTCTCACAATGTGTATCTTTATCCTTTGAGCAACTTTCCTGAAACTTCTGGTTACTATTTTCAGGGGTAGGCGCAATTAAACCTGAGGAAATCAGTTTTTCAGAAGCAGAAAATCACACACACAAAAAAAAAAAGCTATAATAATTGTTACCAAAAATAGAACTCAAAAAACAACATCATTAATATACCTTCAGTCTTTTTTGATTGAGTTATGTGCTGTTTGAATGTACGAGCATCAAGTCTCTTTCTCTTTACAGCACCATTGTTACCTTTTTTGGAAGCCTCCATTGTTGCCCACTCTAAACCTCTGAAGCTCTTGAATCTACAACAGTTAACTATACTCAGTAAGAAAAAAGGCACCCAAAAAAAAGCATTAGGGTTTAGCGTATGAAGGAAGAAATCGATGCGTCTTCTGTAACTTAACATGAAGAATCCATGAACATGATCAGTTAAAAAAACTGCCACTACTTAGTTGCTCGTGAGTTTGTGGCTGTTGAGATTTCTCTAGAATGTTAACATACAGTACACATTTCATTGAAAAAATTGGTCAATTTTGGTAAACAAACTTCGATGAACATGAATTTGTTTCATAAATTATGCATTTTCAAAGCCATTTATTGAAATGAAGATTAATGGAGATGTAGTTAAGTTAGAGTAGCAGGCTTACCTTGAAGATGGAGAGTGAGAAAATTAGAGAGTTGCAGAGGTGTAAAAATGGTGGTTGATTGATAGTAGGGGTAGTGGTAGCCTGGTAGGGGTAATGGTAGTGGTAGGGGTGGTGGTGGTATGAACAAATATTGTCAACTACAGAAAGAAGAGTAGTTTGTCTTTTTCCTTTTCTTTTTTCCAGGTTTTTTTTTGTTTTTTTTGTTTCTATTATCAAATATAAATATTGTCTCATATTGACTTTTGCTACTGTTTATTTGGTAACTTTGACTCTCTATAATTTTAAACATGTAAGGAAAAATATAGTCAAATGGGATTTCGTTTGATTCGGCTCAATATGTACTTTTTTAATATGCAATGCTTATAATTTTTTATTATACGTATGTCAAGATATTTTCATTTAAAGATATGTCTCGGGAGATGAGAAAAAATAAATGGGGCAATCTTTTAGGCACAGAGGGAGTATCACATAATAGGTGATAATGGTGGCAAAACCGGGTACCCGGTCTTTTTTTATGGAATCAGACCCGGAACCGAAACCATCAGGTATGAAATTTCTGGAACCGGAACCATTGCAACCGGGTAATATGTTTTTGGAACCGAAACTACCAGGTACTGGTTCCAATATTGGGTACCCGGTTTTCTTTAATGGGTGTGTATTTTGTTCAATTTCTTAAATTTAAATAACAAATCGGTTTAATGACCAATAACTACTCTACTGCATATTCAATTATTTACCACTAAACAACCACAAAGAAAGTTTCCTTAAACACAAGTTTACAATTTTAAAATAAAACATACAAGTTTACATAAAGTAATAAACACAAGTTCACACAAATTAAATATAAGTTTACAAAGTCATAAACATACAAATTTTGAATAAAAAAAAAAACAATTAGGCTTATTATATTTTGGTTTCAATATTTTACCATTTACCATTGGATAAAATTATAAAACTCAATCCAACCGTGTCAGGTATTGAGTACCCAATTGAAACCGTTACAACCGGGTACCCAGTCCGGTCTAAATTTAACCGGAACCAGAACCCGTTGCGACCAGTAGTAACTTTTGGATCCAAAACCGGACCCAGTTGAACCGGGTCTGGGTAATTACCTGTCGGTTCCTAACCGGGTCCGGTTCCGTGGGTGGATACCCGGAACCGTTGCTCGGCCCTAATAGGTGATCTTATAGGGTGTGTCTTTTCGTCTTATTTTTTCTGATTTGATCTGATAAGATAGGATATGAAAATATATAAGAATTTGAACTTATATTATAACATTTGATCTGATCTGATATAAGTTGAAAAAAACACAACCATAATTTTCTATTAATAAGAGGTGGGTATTATTGGATAACTAGAGAGGAGTCAAGATTTAAAATTGTTAGTGCTTGCTGTCATCCAAAACAAAATTGTTAGTGCTTGCTTGGTTAATTGGAAAAAAAAAGACCCTAAAAAAAATTCCCCTTTAAAAATATTTGGAATAAAAAATGCCTACAACAACCTAATAAATATTAAATATTACCTTTGTAATAATTTATTGGAAAAATTACTTGTAATAATATAACCTTTCAACAATTTATCCATAACAATTTTTGGACTTTTTAAATGAAAAAAATATATATACTTCCTCTGTTTAAAAAAAACACAACGAATTGAGAGAGAAAGTGGGGTATGTGAATATGTGATGATGTGAGAGATATGAAAAAAGACTTACAAAAATGGAAAGATTAAAATTATTGCATCTATTTTAAAACATCCTAAAATAAAAATTGTTGCGTTTATCTTGAAACGGAGGAAGTATATATATTTCTAAAAAATAAAATAAGAATACGAAAATCCATATTTTTAAATTCTCTATAAATTGACACCAATATTGATAAAGCTTATCACATAAAATTTTTACATTTTTATTATCGTATATATTTCATATCAAATAGAATATAGTAAAATAATTGTTTATAATTATGTGAATTTGACAAATACACAACCTTTTTTGTTTAGAAAAATAAAAAAGTACACTTAAAATATCATCGCACGCAAAACGTGCATAAAAGGCTAGTTATTTAATAAGCTAACTTTTACCCCAAATTGTTTCAATAGGCAAAAAAAAGAAAGTTAAGGTAACTTACAGTTTTTCTTCTATACTCTAATGCTCTTCCTCCATTCTTCTTCTCCACTTCAATGAAGCATTGTGTTAGGTTTATATTGTCATAACATATTTTGGTGAAGAAGAATTATTTGAGAAAGTTTGTGATGATTCTAATAAATCCCCTATAAACCCCCTATAATTGGTATTACCACACCTCTGTAAGGGTATATGAGCGTAGTAGAAACGTAAATAAATTGAGAAATTAAACAGAAATAAAATATGCAAGATAAGTAAAAAAAAAAAAACATAATATTTAACGTGGGAAAAACCCTCTTAATAATAGAGATAAAAACCCACCGACGACGAGCACCAAAAATCCACTATATGAAAAACGATAGTACAAAAGAGGAACCCAAAATTATTATGGTAGTAATACAACTCTCACAAACTCACAAAAAGGAGTAATAGAAAATGTAGAACTTTCTAGAATTGATTAATAATGGTGATTGTAATGCCATCATTCTAGAATGATCCATCCATGGATGATTATTCTAGACTTTGCATCCAATAAATGATAGTTAATACCTGATTTTGAAGAGTCATTTAACAATACAAATGTCCAAATTCCTTTGCATAGTGCATACACAAAAGAAAAATCAAAGATATACAGTAATTGTACATATCGTTGGATGGAAATTGATCATATCATTTTAATATTTTACTTCAAACAATACAAAATTCCACTCTTATATGACAAGTAATTCAAACCCACTATTATAGATCGAGAAATTGAGCATATCAGTAAACTCACTATGACACTATCATAATGTCATTAGTGTAAAAAAATGTGATTCAGAAGTAATTCAAACACAATTATACAAAAAAATGTGTTTTTTAAGCTTCTGAGTTGCTGTAGTTTTAATTTGGGTTATAATTTTGAAATTAAATTTTATTTTTTTAGTCGGTAGTAGGTTTTTTGCCTACTGAAAGTTTTTGATAAAAAAATAATAATAATTTAATGATTAGCTTATTGTTGAACCAAATATGGTGCACTAGTGTGTGTCTCACATCGGAAGATGATGAGAGACTAAGCTAAATTATAAGTCTAGGAGTTACTTCTCTTATGGCTTGTAAGTGACCTAACTCTCCTATTCCATATTGGATAGCCCATGCCCGTTTCTAATACTCAATCAAATTTAACACTTATTAAAAGTAAATCGATGAAAGATTATTAAAAATAAATCTAATTTATTTGGAACGATTGACTTTTTTAACTTTTGTTAATCATTGCATAGAAACGCAAAAATTAACAGATCCGTTTACATGACCCATTCAATTTTCATCTCTTTTTTACTTCTGTTCCCCACTTCATTCTTTTACCCTTTAATCTGACCAGTTAAAAATTCATGAACATGATCAGTTAAAAATCAAATTGTCATGAAGAACACAACAATATGATCAAGTTCCAAAAATGAATTCTCCAACTTTTACCTTCCTCCCATATTTCGTCTTCCTTCATTTTGACTTCTCCACCACCCTTTCATTTTCTAATTTACATATCTCTAATTTTCAACAGGAGAAAATACTCTCTCATATCTGTTGGCTCACATGGACAAGGACAAAGGGGAGAGATTAAGGTTGACTCAACCTTTCAAAAAACAAAGCAAGCCCATTCGCTTTCTGTATATGCCAAAAATCGCCAAGGTGACAATCTTTGGTTGGAACAACGGCAACTAGACTAAAAGGAAGAAATTAAATGCATAAATAAAGAACAAAGTAAAGAGAGGAGACACACGAGGATGGTGACGCGGAAAACCTTTAAATAGGTGTCAAACCACGGGGGGCTATGAGTCCACCAATCCACTATATGATAATTTGATTACAAAATACAATGAGTCTTTTTGCTTATTCTAAAGTAAGAAATATAAAGTATTGAGTGAATTACGATGGATGGGGAAGAAGATGAACATATGTTGTTTTCTACTACTGAATTTTCTATATCCCCTTTCGTAACCTAAGGACCTTATTTATAATGAAGTTTGCTCAACATTTGTTGCTATTGTAGCTCCGGAATAATAGGAAGGTGTTTACCACTTCCTTTTCAACGGCTGATGTGGTTTCAAGGGCTTAACAGATGTGGGCAACGTTCTCCTTATTTTTCTCAACTGCCTCTGACCAAGTTATTCCCAGAAGTCTGGGGTTATATTCCGTTGCTAGGCGTTCCGCCAAGCTTTTCGAATCGGCTAGGTAAAATCTGGCCATAACAATTGCCCCAGCTTGTAACTCGGGGTGTCAAGCTCGAGAAGCAAGCTGAAGCTATCCCTGGAGAACAATGCCTTCAGGCGATGTGCCTTGTTGTTTTCCCTGCGAATAATGCCTATAGGCATTATGCCTTTTTGTTCATGCCTTTACTTGCCGACTCCCGGCGATCAGGCGAGTAGCTGACGTAATTTTTCTTGTCATGCTGGCATGCCTCTTTTGACTGGTACTAGGACCCCTAGGTGGCGGGCGTCGTGGCCTTTCTGTTACTGGTACTGTGACCTTTGGTTAGCTGGCGTTATGACCTTTTCATAGCTGGTACGCAGACCTTCGGTTAGCTGGCGTTTTAGCCATTTAGCTAGCTAGCTGGCGTTCGAGCCATTTGGTAAGCTGGCACTTGGGCCACGTGCGAGCTGGCGCTTGGGCCTCGTGCGAACTGGCGCTCGGGCCACGTTGTGAGCTGGCGACTGAGCCACTTTGTAACTTGTGTGAGGACTAATTCCATTTTATAATAACATGATGAGAATACAATTCATATAGAACACAAATCAAGTATGCATATCTTTGTACGGGCAAATACTTTAATTTGTGGGTTTGATTATGTGCACTTTAGCCTTAGGATGCAATACCTTCGTATGATGTTACCGCAATGTCTGATGTCAATTAATGACAATTAACGCTACTTACTTGACACAGTGGCCACCGTTGAAAATCGTTTGGTGGGATGTTCTTGTAACCTTGAGATACCGTGCGGAATTGTGCACACAACAACCGTAAGAAATCAGCTTGTTGCATGTCCTACAAAGCGAGCGTCATTAGAGGTTTCGCGTATTGGTTGTAGTGTAATAAATTTCTACATGTGAATAAAACAATTGTATCAAATGTATTGCAATAACTCTAGATATTACTTAAGAAATAACAAGATTTAAAAACGAGTAACCTCCCTTTGACATTTGAACATAGTTCTTCTTGCGGCAACTGTTTACAACTTTCGATAGCAGTTACGGCTTACGTTAGCTGATTCAGCTCACGCTAGCAGACTCGTCTTGTGTTACGCGTTGCGGCTAGCAATTCTCATGTATCGTCTATACCAGTTGATTCCGCAATGCACGTAGCTCAGGCGATTCGGCTACGACTCAACCCATTGCTATGTTTTTGATGCTATCGAGGGACTTGCGGGAGCTACAGCTTTTGTAGACCCAACTGGCATAAGATCCAGGCGTGCAATCAAGCTTAGCCGGTCCTTTAACGTTCGCAACCAAAACCGCCATGATGACTTATGAACTACGACACCTTACAAACCTCTTGGGAATCCTTCATCTATCTATAGCATCACGACATGTTTCTGGAAGATATCTAGATGGGAGAGTCTAGTCATCGGCCCCACGATGGGCGCCAAACTGTTTATGCCAAAAATCGCCAAGGTGACAATCTTTGGTTGGGACAACGACAACTAGACTAAAAAGAAGAAATTAAATGCATAAATAAAGAACAAAAAAAAGAGAGAAGAGACACACGAGGATGGTGACGCGGAAAACCTTTACATAGGTGTCAAACCGCGGGTGGCTATGAGTCCACTAATCCACTATATGATAATTTGATTACAAAATACAATGAGTCTCTATGCTTATTCTAAAGTAAGAAATATAAAGTATTGAGTGAATTACGATGGATGGAGAAGAAGATGAACATATGCTGTTTTTTACTACTGAATTTTCTATATCCCCTTTCGTAATCTAAGGACCTTATTTATAATGAAGTTTGCTCAACATTTGTTGCTATTGTAGCTCCGGAATAATAGGAAGGTGTTTACCACTTCCTTTTCAACGGCTGATGTGGCTTCAAGGGCTTAACAGATGTGGGCAATGTTCTCCTTATTTTTCTCAACTGCCTCTGACCAAGTTATTCCCAGAAGTCTGGGGTTATATTCTGTTGCTAGGCGTTCCACCAAGCTTTCCGAATCGGCTAGGTAAAATCTGGCCATAACACTTTCCATTTTTCCTTTCCACATTACGATGCAAACATGTTTGAATCTTGTAAAGTTGCTAAAAAACTCTACCTTGTAGATTTCTATCAATCCCATCTTTTTATTTTTACATCAAAGGTTCATTTTTTTTACCATAAAAAAAATCCCTTTTAAATTTCAACCATTTATTTATTTTGGGTTTAATTTGAGTCTTTGATTTATAACTCTATTTGGTAGACTTTAAAAAAAAAAAACTTTAGAGGATCTTGAGTTGATGCAAACTCTTAGCTTCAAAAGTTTCACTTGACACTGGAGCATTCTCTTCTCCAACATGGTTTATGACAACCCTGGCCACTCCTTCTCCATGTGTTTATCAATCCTCATTATAAAAAAAAACCCTCACCAATCTTAAAATGCTTTGGAATATTCCATTCTTGTAGCAGCCACCGCTTCGGATCCAATAGCTGAGTTGTAGAGTTTACATGTTACAAACCTTCTAAATGGATTTGTCTTAGATTGCTTATGCTAATGAGCAATGCCAATTGGAAATCCACAAAAAAAAAATTGGTTAGAAGAGCAAGTCTTGATTTGTAATATGAGTTTGACATTGAGCACCAGATTATGCAATGTTTGGAAGGAATTACTAGAAAAAATACTTTCAATTAAGAATTCCATAATAGCAAACCCTAACCATTACTGAGAAACTAGAAATTATCTTCTAAGGTTATATTTGTTCTAACTGATATTTACTGATCTTAGCTGAACTTATTTTTTCCAATCTGAACAGAATTCCTTCGTAACAAATTAATGGCAACAATTTATTTTGCACACATTTTAAGAAATTGATTTAAGAGTGTAAACAAAAAATTGATCAAAAATAATTTTATAATTACTCACTTATGATCTCAATATAATCTTACTTGTATTAAAACCATTTCGATTAATTTGTTCGTTTAAACTCTTAAATCATTTCCTTAAAATGAATTGTTCCTATTAGTATGTTACGGAGGGAGTATATTTTATGGTCTGATTTGATCCAAACTTTTTTTTTTTGTTGTTGTTCTTGTAATGTTGTTGTATTATTGTTGTAAATATAGTATGGAACTTGTTTATGTAACCCTCCAAGGTGTGTAATCTACACTTTCCTTCTAAACTTATTCGCCCCTTTAGATCACCGGGTTACCACGAAATGTTTAGTGAGATACAATGGAGAAACTTGTACACTCTATATAATCTTTAGAGTATACCTTAAAAGGACTTTGTGTTTGTTATGTGTTTAGAACACACTTAGTATAAATTGCAAGAGAATACTAAGTGCAAGCAAGTTGTATGAAGTGTAGAAAATTCTGAATATTTTTGTGTACTTCAACCATGAACTAAGCAAGCCTATTTATAGGCATATAAGGCAAGAAGAATCAGCTCCAAAAGCTGAACAAACACCCCATTAAAGTACCATAAAATCAGAATTATGGTGATTAATTGTGTACAATTAACACCCTTGAAGATGTCATTCACTAGGCAACCTTCAAGTTCTGATTTTAAAAAACCTCTTTAAAACATGTTTAATACAGCAATGAAGTCTTTAAACACATGCTTAATACGTACAAGAATCCTAGGCAAAAGTATACGAAAAGTCGCAAAACTGCTCGAATTTTCCAGAAGCAAATCCCGAGTCGCGAAGAGGGAGTCGCGAGTCGCGACTTCCCTCTGTCTCGTGGCTCGTGATTTGTTTCTTTCCAGAAACTTTTCACGAGTCGCAAGATACCCGTTGGACTCGTAGTTTCTATTTGCCTAATCTTCTCTTTCCTTAGTTCATGTAACCAAGCCCATTTAATCATAAATGTTCCAACAACTATTCTTATATTTTCATCGTTATTATTATTACTAGTATTATTATATGATGTTGTTGTTCTGATTTAATTTACTGCAATAATCTTATTTGATTTATGATGTTTTTTAATGTGATCATTTTTGGTGTAAAAAATACTTCTGATATCTTATGTTAATTGTGTTTAGCATAATGTTTGATTTAAATGAACTAATGAAGAAGAGGACATTATTCTACATGAGAAATTAAACCTTGAACCATTTGTGGGTCAAATTTTTTTGAGTGAAGAATTGAAGAAGCTTTTGTATTCTACCAAAACTATACACGTCTTCATATTAACCCAAATAAGGAGCGAAGAAATAGAGTTTCAATTAAATGTAACTGTAATGCTCACTTGCGTATCAAATTGAGGAGAAACAATGAAATATTTCCAGAAGAATGACATGTAACTACATTTACTATACAAGAGGTCAGGAGCATAACCATGCTTTGCTATCTCAATCAGAAGCGCGGTTCCTTCCAACTAATAGAATGATCTCTCAAGAAGATGAGAAATTTATTCTTCTACTTAAAAAAGTTGGTCTTGTAGTCAGACAAATTATTCGTGTCCTTGAGCTTGAGAAAAAAGTTGAGCATGGAGAGCTTCTATTTCTTGAAAAAGATATCCGCAATTTTTTTACAAAATTTAGAGTTTGTTTGGTTCACATGGTAAGTGATTTCCCATGGTAATTCACATTTTATAGGAAATTATTTACTCTCTCAATTTTCTAGGAATTAGGTTAAATTGTTTGGTTGGCACCATAGGAAATTGCATTTCCTAGGAAATCCAAGTCACCAAGGCAGGGCTTGGTGAGTTATTTCCCATGTCTTATGGGAATTTCCATTTCCTAGGAAATTATAATTCCTATGTTCTTCTCAATTTCCTCCAACCAAACACAACCTTATTTTGCTATTTCCTAGAAATTAGTATTTCCTATGGAAACACACTTCAACTAAACAACACCTTAACAAAAATGTTGATGGTGTTAATACTCGAATTGAAGTTCCAAGTGAACAAATTAATCATTCCCATGAATTAATTGATGATGGTGATATTTGTTGTCCACCAAAGTTAAAGCCCGACGAAAGGTCAAATAATAACGACAAGAGAGGGCTTGTTTACTTCAGCTTAAATTCAGTTCAGCTCAGCTCAGCTCAGTTCAGTTCAGCTCTATTAAGTTCAGTTTAGTTTGGTTTAGTTCAATTCAACTCTCAATTTCATTCTCTTATAAAATATTACTTTCAGCTGTATTCAGCTCAGTTCAATTCAGTTAAGTTTAGTTCAATTCAGTTATATTCATCTAGAGTAAACGAGTTCAATTCAGCGGAAAAGAATTGAGAAAGCACACAAGGCATTGTTCTAAGTGTAAAATAGTTGGACATTATGCAAATAATTGCTGGATGGATAAGGAGATCGAATACCCCTGCTTCAACAAGTGCACCGAAGAAAAAGAGCAAACACACTTGGTCAAGATTGAACCCCATATATCTAAGTCAAGTACTCATTTCGTAACATAAAATTTTCAACAATTGGTTTTGCACGCATTTTGAGGATGTAATTTAAGGGTGTAAACGAAAGAATTAGTCAAAATGGTTTTAATGCAAGTAAGAATGTGATTATAAGTTCCTAATGTTAAAATTATATTAACTAATTCTTTCGTTTACACCCTTAAACTGCTTCCTTAAAATGCGTGCAAAATCAATTGTTGAAAGTTTTATATTACGGATACAGTACTAAGGTAAATTTCATATTCATGTTTCTTTTATTTTCAAGTACTAAGGTAATTATCATTTTTAATGATTATATACAATTTTTTTAAGGATTATATCTGTTCTTCTATATTATTAGTGCCTATAATTATTCAGGACGTTATATTTAAGGATTCCCTTCATTTCCCACTTTAGATGATGACATCTAATTTAGAATAATTATATAAAAACCAACCCCCCCCCCATTTTTCCCCTTAATGCATCTCCAACCCTAAGAAATGGAGAAGATCCTAACTCGGTCAAGAGAAGTGTCAAAGTGGTACCACTCCCCTCTTGTATCCCTTGGATATGGTGTTCAAACCTTATTATTAGAATTTCCCCTTCCTCTATATGTGTAGCTTAAAAAGAGCGAATTTTCTTACCCATGGATAATACATTAGCAGAAGACCAATATGCCTTTGCGCCTTTGCCGACTATGATCGTCACTCATGATTTTGTGACCAGGGATGTCAGTTTGGGTTGGAACCCGTTGGGTTAACTGAACTGACCTGACCTGAACTGAAATAAATTGAACTGAAAGTAACCCGTAACTTGAAATTGACTTGAATTGAAGTGACTTGAACTGTTATTGGCCTGTGAATTAATGACTTGAACTGAACTGAACTTGAACTGAAAGTAACCTGAACTAAGGATAACATGTCCCAAACCCGAAGATTTATTAAATTGGATTGAACTGAAATCAACCCGTTACATTATTTGACCTGAAATGAACTAAACTGAAATATTATTCAACTTGAAAGTAACTTCATATCACAATTAACATATTAAGAAACTTTTTGTGTTTTATGATCAATTTTTATCGTAATGGACGCTCCAAAATAACCCGATGTAAACTGATGCCAACCTAAAACATATCGTTTCTTATCGTTGAACTGTATTAACCTGAACCGTTTTGGATTGCACTGATACTAGCCTGACCGTTAATGACCTGAACCTGAACTGAACTATCACCGAGAAAAAGACAACCTGTTATGACCTGTTATCGAAATGACCTGAACTGAATCGTTGGGTTAATAACATGATTTAACCTGAACCAAAATTGAACTGAACCCGTTTGGGTCAACCCTAACCTGTACCGTTAACCCGTTTTGACATCCCTATTTGTGACATTAAATTGATTTCATTACTCGCATTATATTGATTTTGAACTACTCCCTTGTACGGCTGTCAAAAATTGACCCGACTTGCAACCCGACGTCAATTCGACTCGAAAATAGTGATTTTAACAAAAAAAATAATGGCTGAACTCGTTTTTAAATCCGTTAAATATATCCCGCTCTTAACCCAACTCGACCCGACTCGAAAATCATGAATAATCTATTAAACTTATGATATTATAGAAAGTTTTAAACAAAGTACTTCCTATCATTAAAACATTAAATTTAACTGCGTGTGGTGAGAATCAAACCCAAAATATCGTGTATGAAATTCTAAAGCGCTAACCACTGGACTATGATTTCATTCTCACTTTCCTTTTGTATACTTGTATTGTTGTATAACATACATAATCTATATACCTCCTCCCTTGTATTAGTTGTTTGTATATCCCACCACCCTCATAAAAGTGATAAAACTTCCCTCCTTTCTTCCCAGCTGTCTGAACTAATCCCTAACCAAACAAGGTAAACAACGTCCCCCCTAAAATCCCAAAATTCTTGAACCTAAACAAAAAACCCCGACAAAATCTATCAATCTAATCAAATCAAATGAGCAACAATACCACCATTGATGATCCATCTTCAAGGTGGAATCATCGCACAACCTCCGGAATCCTCCGCAGTGCATCCACAACATTCTTCTCTCTTTTCCCTACATTCTTGTTTCTTTCTCTCCTTCTTTTCTCCTTTCGAACTCTCCTCGAAAATGGCACTTTTTTCGTCACTTCTGCAATTGATCGTGACCCATCAATCAAATCCCTACTTTCTCGCTTCGATTTTGCCGCAAATAATCACAACCCCGCCTCCGACTCTCTGTCCACTGCTTCTTCCGCTGTCCGCCACCGTCGTCACCGCCCTTTTCTCCACCTCACCCGTGTCGGAACCCTAGATGACGACTTCTTTTCCGGTGATGATGATGATGAGCACCGATCAATTTTCTTCAATTATCGAAACCCCAATCTGAATTCCACTTCGACTACTCTCCACGATTTTGACCCCAGATTTAGGTTTTCTAGGCTGGAAATTGACGACAATAATAATAATAATAAGGTGGGTAACAATGATTCGGATGTTGCGGATTTGGACTATGATGAAATTGGAGAAGGAAAAGAAGACAATGTGGCTGTTGATTTGAAATTCTTTGTTGCGGGGTTGGAATTGGGTCGTCGTGATGCTGCTGCGCTGTTTTTTCTTGTAAGTGTTCTTTCAGCTGCTTATGGTTGGGTGATTTTAGGGTTTGTTATTACGTATTCTTGGGCACTTGGAATTGTGTTTACTTCTGTTGTGAATGATTTGTTGGGGAGGTATAATTCTTTTTTTGGGGCTGTTTGGAATGGGTCGACTTTGGGGGTTAAGAAGCTATCAGGGTTTATTCTTATGAGGTGGGCAGTTAGGGATGCATTGACACAGATTATAGGGCTATGGTATTTTGGCGAAATTCATGATCAGTATTCGTTTTTTAAGCTGTTTTTGAGGTTGAAGTTAATGCCTTTCTCCGTTAGTACGCCTTGGGTACCAGGGTATGATAATGAGATTTCAGGGTTTCTGTTTTCTTGGTTCTTGATGGATACAGTTGTGTCCTTTGTGTTTGCTGTGGATTCTTGGGTTACAATTGCAAACACGAGGCGAGGGGGTGGCCGTGAAATCGTGAAAGAAGGATGTTATTTGTTGGCTACAATGATTCATCAATCAATTCAGCTCAAGTGCTTGGAATTGATTATGACTGGAGCTTTCATGAGATGGGTTTTAGCTAGATTATTCGGGAGATCATTGGCCGTGCTTTTCCAGTCAATGGTTGAGGTGTATTTCATGGTGGCTTGGTTGCTATTTTACTTTTCGGCAAGGTCAAAAGATGCTAATAATAGCGGAAGAAGGTTTGGGAGGAGGGAATTGGAGGGGTTGGTTGATGGTCTAAGATGATATGAAGCGCTTATCAGGTGAAAACATTCACCTGCTGGCTTCAATCTCTGTTTGCATTGGGTTCTTTGGTGCTGATCCTCAGGCGCATTATGTCAAGTGTGTGATCCTGTTGTGCAGATGTGATAGGAGTTGCACCAATGGTTGATTCGGCACCCAACAATGCGTTGTATGTACCCCATACCACCGAGGCAAGATATTGCTTGTGTACATTTTTGAGAGACATATTCCATGTGTATATTTCTTTTCATATTTTTTATCCCTATATTTGAATTTCTACTTGCAATGATGCCATATATAACTGGGTCTTGTGCCTCTCCATATGACAGAAACTTGTTTCCCATTGTATTTTTAGTGGAAGTAGGTTAGTCTTTGCAGCTCCCCGATTTGAGAGAGAGAGTGTGTATGAAACTGAATATATTCACCATGAATCAAAGCTTGCTTGCTTGAATATGTGGTCTTTCTCTGGTTCAAGAATGTATTGGCTGAATCTTTTGCACATATAAGTTCTGACAAGGATAATGTACAGTTGATGTTGCATCTTGTTTATCTCATTTCTTTATATATGTGGGCACATTTTTTTAAATTTTTTTTTTGCTCTTGATGGCTGAGCTATGGATCATGGTTAATAAAGACAGATAGGTGGAGCTTGCCGACTGCCGAGAGTTGACAGTCCATCGCTTTTGCGTTTATCTATTGTTGGTAAGCTATGGACCATGGTCTGGAATAATATGGTGGTTTTACACCCAGATAACTTGGACTGAAGAAAGGTGATGTTCACAAAGTGTTTCTACTTTCTATTTGCAAGAATCAAGATGCCTTGATAGTTAAGAGGTTGTATGCTATCTGGAGTATCTGGGTCCTTGTTAAAATCTGTCTGTTGTGGGCTTGTGACCATCTTCTGCTCATAAATATTGCTGTTTGGAAGACTTTGTGCTTTTATTTTACTTTTCATTTATTAGGGTGTGTTCTCTCATCGTAAAAGAAGTTTCAGGGCCAATCAGTTTAGTTAGGTTGAAATTAGGTCTGATTAGGCTTAATAAGTTCGTAAGTTTTAATCAGATCCAATTAATGTTTCAATTGTTTCTTAGAATCAGATTCAATCAGACCTAAAAACTAACAAGTTCCATAAGTTTCAATTAGGTCTAATTAGGTCCAATAAAATTTAGATAAGTTCACAAGTTTAGGTTTCATAATGTGAAGAATATGAACTGCTAAGCTGCTTGGAGAATTTGAATTGCCTGTCATCTGATTCTGATCTCCTTCTACTGAGTTGTAGAGTTGGTAGGGCCAGTGGGTGGGGTTGGGGTTTCTCTTTTTGGAGGAAAGTAAAGGGGGAAACTGTCATCCTTTCCTTTTTCAGGGCTATGTTTATCTTTGATTTATTATGCTTAATATTTTCAACTTCGGGGTAGTAGGAACAAGCATGTTTGGAAGTTCATCTTAGGAATTCTGACTTAGGTAGCGAGTGAGATAAAGGTGCATTGCTTTATGGTACAGAATGATGGGCTTTGAAGTGATGAATGTGGCATAAATATGTTAGCTACGATGAATGTGTGGATATACAAGAAAGGATAGAATAAGGAATGAGGTTCTCGATAAAAGGTTAGGGGCTACTTTCATAGAGGACAAATGAGAGAGAATAACAGAGAGTATAATGCATCGATAGAGTATTGAAAAGAGGCAAAAAGGAGATGAGGTGAGGGATGAAGACCTAAGCAAACTGGAGGGTAGTTGAGAATGACATGAGGTTGTTGAGATCTGAGAAACATTTAGCGGCAAATTGGGAAGATTTGAGGAGGATATATGTGGATGATTTCCGTGATACATATATTTGATACATGTCTCGCTGATCCCAAATTTTTTGGGAATAAGGTTTTTATATTGTTGTTTGTCTGAACTAGAATCAGTTGATTGATCTTTTGGGTTTCTCATTGATCCAATATGGGAATTTTCCATACATTGCTCTTTGGGATGGGAAAAAAAATCCTCAAGTGATATATAGATTGAGTTCTTGGTATTTTCAACATTAAAAGAAGGGTTAGATTTAATAAGTTTGAGTATGGTCCATTAAGTTCAATGTGAAACTAAGTTTCTACAAATAAGTTTTGACAAATTCAGTTTACATAAATTATGTGTGGTTTGTATCATTAAAAGGTGGAATTGATTGGTAATGGAGTTTTACTGTTATTAAATTGAAAGCAAATGAAATGGAGGATTAAATCTAGTGAAGAGCATTACACATTACAAAATACAAAGGTGATGGAGACATTGCTTCATCTTTCTCTGACTGCTTTATTTGTTGGTGAAATCATGTGACTTGGCTATCAACACAAACTCCGTCGTTTCTTTGAAGTTATTTGGGGTCCTGAAATATAGCAGCATACTGGGCTCTTTGTTGATTGATTGGTCTTGAAATATATGTTCCAATTTGCAACTTATTTATGTTTTTTCTTCTTTTGTAAATAAATTCTCTTCACCTTAAAAAAAAAAAAAAAACTTTTATTTCAAATAAGTTTTTTTTTTTTTTTTTGAGGCATACTTCAAATAAGTTTTGATTAAGTATAATAAGTTTTATAAGGTTTGATCAGATCTAATAAGTTCAATAGGTTTCAATCGGGTTTAATAAGCTCAGAAAAGTTTAGAAAAGTTCAGATTCCTAATCAGTTGAAGAGATCACACCCTCAATCGATCTATATTCTCAGATATTGGGCTTTCATGAAACTAAACATTGATGATGATACCTTATAAGTTGCCTTCATATTGTTCAATTGATAAATGCATTTTACTGAGGTCTCTGTATTTGATGTGGTTTTCTGTGATGTTTGCCTTCATATGTACCTATTTTTCAACTATAGAATTGTTGAATGAATATCTGGTTTTCTGTGATGTTTGCCCATTGACCTAAATTGCCACAATTTATGAATTTATGATTGGTATGCCGACCTTCGGTGCCTCGTCTTGCGTTCAGACAAACTAGTGGTATGTGTATGTCACCGTAGAGAACACCAACTTATATGGCTCTCTCGATTTTGACTTGAGACTCCATTTTTTTTAACCACCTCGTGTGGCTCTGATACCACTATGTAACATTCTGGAAATTCCTTATTTTAAAAAATTTTAAATATCGTTAAAGTTAATACATAAAATATCATTAAAGAAAAATTTTCAAAGCATTACAAGAAAATTGTGCTTTCATAAGATATGGTGTCAAAATCATTTCAGTACAAGATGCTATTACAAGAAAATTCTCTAGGAAACAAAGTAGTGATAACGATAAAACATATCTTCCTTTAACTGTTTTCCCCCCTCTTAAATTGTATTACTCAAAATTTAATTTCGGCATATTACTCTAAATTTTTTTGATGGTTCTAAACAAATCAGCATGTACTTGATCCCAATTTTTAATCTAAGCTCAGATAATAATGCTGTCAGGAATAAAAGCAAGCATTTTCAAATGGATGGAAGTCAATCATTTCTTTTTTAGTTCCAAATAAAACAAATTTGATACACTAATTCTTATATGTGGCTGGCCGCATCTATGTTTGTAGATGTGGCTGACTCAATTATAAACTCACTCTTAACCCTCCCTTGGACAATGATTCCCGTACAATGGTATGATTTTTAATCTGTCACCAATCCTCCCATGTCACCCTCGATAAACACGCCAACGATGATGTTTCAATTGATGTTCACCAACATAATCAACAACCAATATAAGAAGAACGACATTCTGTGGGACTGTGGGTAATGGCTATGGAGGGGTTTCTTTGGGGAAGAAGAATGACAATTGAAGATGAGAAAGGAGCGAGGGAGAGTGGTTTTAGTGATGCATGAAATGTTTGAGCAAAATTATAGAGAGATTCAAAGCTTCCTTACTTCCATTAATGGAGGTTAAATGGAAAAAAAAACGTACAGTGAATAAGAAGAAAAATTACGATGGTGTTGATGATGAATGTGATGTTTTATTGTTATGATATATTTTTTTTCATTTTATTTTGTGGGTAATGAAAGAAAATGCCCTTAAAAATTGGTGGACTTATTGATAATTTCATGTATTCCCTTCCATATTATTGCTTGTAGGAATTTTCAATTGGAGATTTGGTTGGAATTAATCTATTGGATGAATGTTACTGAGTTTTTTTTTTTCATTAGGGGTTAATGGGTTATATATAGGGCTGGCAATGGTTCGACTTGCTTTGGGTTCGGATTGATCCCTTAATATAAATATGTTGAAATCTCCAACCCAAACCAACTCATTTAATTAAACGGATTGAGATTCTCAACACAACTCAACCTTACAATAAATGGGTTGACCCAATAACCCATTTGTTAAAATTATCACTTTTTAATTAGCATCAATAAAGTTAAACCACCATATGTATATACTATTATATCCGTCTTAACAGCAACCCTCGATAGTCATGCATATTACAAGTCATATATATTGTTCACAATTTATACACAAAAACGGTAGTAATTAATAACAAACAACCTTTTGAGTTCTAATGTTCAAGATGAAATAATTAAATTTTTAGCCATTCCAACCACCTACATAACTCGCAAAACACTATAACACAATAAAAAAAGGATAATTACTTTTAAAAGTATAAATTATTGGCGGTCCAATTCTAAAGGTATGAATTTTCAATTATACCTGAACAGTACAAACTATGTCATTTACTTGCAATGAGAGATATTAGTAAGTTCGAAACCAGCTATTAAGGGTCAATGTGATGACGTATAAGTGTCTTTGGTAATAAAAATCCTAACTTCTATTGTAAAAGACACTCGCATTAACCCTTAACAGCATGTTATGAACTTACTAATACCTCTTATTGCAAGTAAAAGTCATAATTGGTTTTGTTCAGGTATAATTAAAAGTTTATACCTTTAGAATTGAACCGCCTATTACTCATACTTTTAAAAGTAATTTTTTCCAAAAAAAAATATGAAACTAAATTAATTACAACATATTTTCTGAATGAGATAATCGAGTTGAGAATTCCTACCTGACCCAACCCATTAAACTTAACGTAACGGGTTGGATTGGATCAACCCATTTAGCTAAATGGGTTGAAAAACTCAACCAACCCGTTATTATTAGGTCAGGATCAAGTTAGATTATTAGGTTGGGTCAGATTTTGCCAGCTCTAGTTATATAGTGTTATCCAATTGGTTACTATTTGCTATAGAGGTTACTAAGTATTCTTAATGTATTATTTCGTGGTTATTTAGCGTATTATATTATTTGAATTTACTTAGTTTTATTTTATGTTTTTAAGTGTTTTAGTGTGAGTTTTATGAGGTTATTGTTCGATTTCTTACTGTTCTCATGGGTTACTAGGTATATTTTATGGGGTACTAATTAAATGTAGTATATAGGGGTTATTAACTTTGAGTGAGTGGGCTTAATAAGAGTGAGTCAATGGGGTTACTAAGTGTACTGTAAATCAGTGGGGTTACTATTATGGTTTAGAGGGGTTACTCTGAGTCAGTGTGATTATAAAGTTTGAGTCAGTAGGGTCATTAAGTGTGAGTCATTAGTTTTACTATATATATATAGGGGTTACTAACTGAGAGTGAGTGGAGTTACTAAGAGTGAGTCAGTGGAGTCATTTAGTGTAAGTCAATGAGATTGCTATTATGGTTTAGAGGGGTTACTAAGTGTGAGTCTGTGGGGTTAGTAACTTTGAGTCAGTGGGGTTACTAAGAGACTAAGTGACAATAGGGTTACTAGTATGGTTATTAACTCTGAGTGAGTCAGGTTATTAAGAGTGAGTCAGTAAGGTTATTAAATATAAGTTAGTGGGATTACTAATGTGGTATCGAGAGGTTAATAACTCTGAGTGAGTGGAGTCACTAAGAATGCGTAAGTGATATTACTAAATGTGAGTCAGTGGGGTTACTAAGTGTAAGCGGGGTTACTAAATGTGAGTCATTGACGTTACTAAGTGCAAGTGAGGTTACTAAATGTGAGTCAATAGAGTTACTAAGTGTGAATCAGTGTGGTTAGTGGTGTGGTATAAAGGGGTTACTAGTATGGTATAGAGGGGTACTAACTCTGAATGAGTGGGGTTACTGAAAATAAGTGGGTTTACAAAGTGTGAGTCGGTGGGGTTACTAGTATGGTATGGAGGGGTTACTAACTCTGAATGAATAAGGTTACTAAGAGTGGGTAAGTGGGGTTACTAAGTGACTAAGTGTGAGTAAGTAGGGTTACTGAATGTAAGCGGGGGTTATTAAGTGTGAGTAAGTGAGGTTACTAAATGTAAGTGGTGTTATTAAGTGTAGTGAGTCAGTGGGGTTATTAAGTTTGAGTAAGTGAGGTAACTAAATGCAAGTTAGTAGTGTGGTATAGATGTATTAACTCTGAATGAGTGAGGTTACTAAGAATAACTGGGGATTACTAAGTGTGAGTAAGTGGGATTACTATTATGGTGTATAGGGGTTACTAACTCTGAATGAGTCATCCCATACTAAGTGAGGTTACTAGTATGGTATTGAGTAAGTGAGGTTATTAAGTGACTAAATGTGAGTCAGTAGTGTTACTAAGTGTGAGTCAGTAGAGATACTAAGTGTGAGTCTGTATGAATACTAAAAGTGTGAGTCAATAGGGTTAATAGTGTGGTATAGAAACATTACTAAGTGTGAGTAAATGGGTACTATTATGGTTGGTTTAGAGGGGTTACTAACTATGAGTCAGTGAACTTATTAAGTGTGAGTCAGTGCGGTTACTAGAATTAAGTTAATGGGGTTACCAAGTACAAATCAGTGGGGTTACTTATATGTGGTTACCAAATATTTATATTGGGTTACTAAGTATATTTTTAAGGGGTTATCAAATATTTATATCGAGTTACTAATTTTTTTTTTGGGGTTACTAAATGTTTTAAAAGGGCTAAAAATTTAATGTTATAAAACTATATCAATATGGGTCTCTATTTGTAGAGAATTAAAAAAAATAAATTTTGATATATTTATTTTATTTTTTGGAGTTATATTTTTTGTAATATAAGCATATGAAAACCAATAACAAAAGTGAGTAGATATTTTCTCTCCTGGAAAGAAATGTTCAGAATTATGGAGAATGCAATGCAACGCGCTTAATTTTTTATTTTATTTTTTGTTGACAATATAACAGCCACACAGAAAAGAGTTGTGTGGCTGGTTGTACCAGAGACCAGCTCAACTTGATATGAAATTTCATCCAAAATACTTGATTCAGATTTGATTTTGGTTATTATTTTATACTCCTTCCGTTTTTTTAAAAAAAAAAAATTATTCACTTTTCCTTTTTTTTTTTTTTTCAAAGAAAATAAATAAATTACTCACTTCCAACATTCCCTAAATATAATAAAATTCCCAACCGATATAAGCATTTAACGAGTATTTATATTATATCCTTCATGATGTTTTCTTGTTAAACAATCTATACCTCGATATCTAGTCTATTAATATTCTTCAGCAAACACGTATTTGACATTTTTTTTTTAATAAATCAAACATCATTTTATTTCTTTCAATAAATGTCATCCCAACTAAACTCTTTCTGGAAAACACATTTGACATATGGTCTTTATAAATCACTTTTTTTTTCTCACAATGTCACATCATTCTTCTTGCTCTCAATGACATGTCATCCCAATTACTCATCCTCAATTTAACTTTTAACCAGTACGTTAGTTCAGTCTGTGTGCGTGTGTGTGCGTCTGCGTGTGTCTATGTCTGGGTGTATGGTGTGCGTGTGCGTGCGTGTGTTTCTCACTCTTTTCATAAAGTGTATACATAATATATAATGTTATGTGGATATTTAAAGCTCAAATCAAAGTTAGTTGAGATCGTAATTTGTAAGTACACACTTTGAATTGTAAGAATTAATAGGTTTGAATCAAGTTGTTAAGCATAATTTATTTTGTTAAAATGATTTGACATGCTTCCGTGTCGCATATACCAAAAACGTGGGACATGACACAATGACTTGGCGCAATACGTTGTAAGTAACGCGTCTTAATATATTGTATAGATTTTATAATCAACTCTTTATTGTCTTCACGATAATGCTCAAACCTCTAACTCATAATCTATTCAGTCTTTTAGTTTCTCCCTTCTTCTTTTGATCAATTTCATCATTATAAAGTTTACAACAATATCTTTAACCCAATCGATACCTATATTTAGTATTTTAAAATGAAGATTGAAATCAAAACAATATTATTTATCTGGTAAAATAGACCTAAGATATAATAAGTAGGAAAACACTATCATTATTCATGTTAAAAGACACGTGACAATTTTTTTTTTGAGGGATCAAGTGATAATTTTCTTAAAATGATTCTTTCCTTTCTTATTTCCCCCACATTTGTTGTTCTCATTTTCCGTGTTATTCTATTCAACTAGGTTAGTTCTATGTATTGCACGTTCAAAAGTGTAGTCATTATTTTGTATGTAAAACATACTCCCTCCTTTTTTTTTAATTCACTTTCCTTTTTAGGATATTTTTTGTTTAATTTACCCACTTCATATATTACCTAAATATAGTAAAGTTTTATTCTCCTACATCTTTTAGTTTATAGTTCCTATTTCCATATACCCTCTTGCTTTTGGCTAACTTTGATAAAATTACCTTTTTTCTCTTATTTCCATACTTTCTCTTACTTTTTTTATACAATTTTTAATCATCATTTTTGTTCATTCTACTCCCAATTAATAGTTTCTTGGTTTTGATGAAAACCTAAGTGTATAAATTATAAATAAAAAAAGAAAAAGAAAACGGAGGGGGTATGAAGTTATAAGCTTGTTAATTTTAAAAAAGATTTTTAAAAAAAAGAGAAAATGACATTAACAATTAGTATTGGGGGAAATTTTTTAATGGCAATGTGACACATGTATAATGATCACTTAAGCATACCTTATCAATCTATCTATCTTCTTTCTATACTACTAAATTTATAACCATTAGAATAAATAATTTTCCTCTCAAACTCTTATTTTCCCTCCTAGAATGCATTTATTACTTTCCATTTTCCCCACTCTCTTTAATATCCTAATTAATAATAAATGACTTTTTAAATTTAAAATACATTGAAACTAGAAACAAAAAAGTCGTATTAATAAATGTTTGCTTTTATAAATAAATAACTTTTTTTTTAGTTTATTTAAGCTAAAATTGTACTGTGAATACAAGCACTGCACATAAAGTTTTATGATGCATTTATTTATATATATGTGGCTATTAAGAAATTATTTCAGAAAAATTTATAAGAGTATGTAATTCTAATTTTCACTAATCTTCTCAAAATAATCCCAACATTAGTGGACATCATCTGAAAAAAAATCCAAACTTTTAAATAACAAACACATAATACTTCGATTTATTTTGAGAATTGAAGCATTAGTATTGGGATTATTCTAGAATAATTAAAAGATAAATTTTTTTTTTGGAAAGACAAGTAAAAGCCAAGATTATTCTTATAAAATTTTAATTAAAAAATTGCATTCTAAAAAAAAAATTGTATTACATGTATCAAATTTTGAAATCGAGCATTTGCTCGGGTACCACCTAGTATACTATATACTAAAGTAAAATACACTAATTTAATAATTTGACATGTGTTACTTCCACAATGAAAATTTTCTCTCCAAAATTTATTATTGTTTTTTTATGTTTTAAACGATTTTTTTGGTAGCTTCCCTAACAAGAATTGTCTTTCATTAATTCTCCTAAATCTATAGTAGTAAAATTTGAAACTTAAATATTTGTATTTAAATCTTATCTCTAATTGTATATAACAAAATGTTATAAAATTATATATTTGGAAAGTATATTTCGAGACGAATCAAAATAGATCACACATGACTAAATTTTCCGTTGCGCGCCTATATAAAACTAAAGAGGGTCAAAGTTACAATATGAATAATACTAATTGTCAAAATGCAATAGTGTTTTAGGACGGAGGGAGTAAATATTTTATTATAATTTTGTAAAAACTATGCGTAGCACGGTAACTAATCTAGTTTCAATATAAAGTATAGAAATATATAATAGATACTATCAAAATTATACAAACGATAAAGTTTAACTAAAAATATCATTTGTATGTTATAAAAAACCTAATTTTTTTTACAACATATGGTTCATAATAATATTTGTGCTATTTGCGAAAATTGTGAAATGATCATCCTTTTTTCCATTGCCTAAAACTGTTGGGCTCGGCTGGACACTATCGCGCCAATGGTATGAGAGACATGCTTATGGGCCATGGGTCGTGTATGGACAATATTTTCAAAATATGGCAGGGATCGCTTATTAAGAGCAAAAATTTACGAAACATAAAAAAACTATAACTGAGGCACGAGAGACAACACGAGTTGGTCTAGCACAAACCGTGGATGAGTTAGGCTGGACATACTTTTCTTTTATGCTTGACACGAGCCTAACACAACACGACTTTACTTTGATCCATTATATAGATGACCCACCGGAGCACGAGGCACACAAGTCTGACACATGGACTATCATGGCACTAGCCATGGCCACGTTTATCCACCAATGACCATACTCTTTTGTCATCAAAGTTCATTTTAACATTGCGGTCAATTTGAAAAGAATAAATACTAAATTACTAATGGTTTTGAATTTACTACACCTTCAAAATTTGATCTAATGGTTTGAATAATTTCTTGCAGTGTTAATGAATGATAATTCACTTGATTGTTTGGCTTCCATATGGTATCCATTTTTGCTTCCTTTAAGTCACTCCTATTCTTTCACCCTCTTTAATCTCCGACCATGGTGCGTAGAACTTAGACATGACAATCGGACTATTCGGATCGGATTCAGATCGAATTAGACCATTTCAGACCAATTTAATTTTAGAACATTTCAGATCGATCGGATTATTATATCGGAGCATTTCAGATTCGGAAGTAATTCAGATCATTTACTTTTTAGACTTGATCGGATATTATTGAGGCTTCAGACCAAAATCAGATTGATACCATTTCCGATCGAATTATTTCGGACTGTATCACATCACATCAAACCATTTTAGATTAGCTTGAGGATAACAATGATAAGATTTTTTTATCGTAGTTTTTTGTTCTTGGTTCAACATGCAATAATTTGGTTCAATCTTTCAAAATAATAATAATAATAATAATTTGGTTCAATATTAATCATATGTAAATAATATTTGTGTATACGCAATTAGCATGATTGTCAGTTTTTTATTATCAATAATTGAGACGAGTTTCGAACCAAATGGGATTTAGATCGGATTAGTTTGAATTTCAGATGATATTTTGGATTGATCTTTCGGGTACAAATCTGGTCTTAGATTTGACATTTCGAATCAGATTTCACAATATAATACTGATAAATTAATAATACAACCTAGCGTATCAAAGGAAAAAAATAGAGAATTTAATTTAATTTGAATTCCAGAACAAAAAAAGGTCAACTATTATGAATTTTGACAAATTTCTTTGATCGCTAGACAACAAAATGCTAAACTATAGGCGTACGTTAATGGATTTCACAAATAAAGAAATGGCAATATTCAACCATCACTAAAAATTTATGGTGATATTACTGATATAGTAATGGGTTTAAATTGGACGCAAAACTATCTCAAATTTGAAATGTAATCCCTCTGTAATATATTAATTGCAAGTTTGTAATGATTTGATATAAATTACAGAGAAAAAATGTCAAATCATTGCAATTAACATGTTAACGATGGGATATAAGAAAATTTCATCTAAGCCAAATTAGCAATGCAATTTAAATATTTAATGCATGGTTAATCTAACATGTATATGTTTCAACTCTCAAATTTGACACAAAATTATTTAATTTTGTCTTAAAAATTTTGAAACGCCTGGTAAAGAGACATAAAATAAAGGGTTATTCCCACTAGTACACCTGAACAATTAAGAAATTCCACTGGTACACCTAAGTTTTTAAAATTTCCAAAAATAAACCTAAGTTTTTAACAATTCTCAAACGTGACATTTAGAAGGAATATTCCGTTTAAAAACATAATATTTTGTTTAAAAATATTATATTCCGTTAAATTAATATTCGTTTTAGTTTTTAGCACGCATTTCAAAATAAATATTATTGTGTTTTGCAAATTTTGACCTCAAATTTGACCCATTAAAGAGCTAAAATGACCCCAAAATCTTTTATTAAGTAATTTATTCCTCATACAAACCAATTGCATATAAATCGAGGCAAGTTATAACGATTTTGGTTAATAAATGTCACGTTTGGGAATTGTCAAAAACTCAGGTTTACTTTTGGGAATTTAAAAAACTCAAGTGTACCAATGGGATTTATTAAATTTTCAGGAGTACCAGTGGGAATAACCTAAAATAAATTGTTATCAAATCCATCTCTAATCAAAGTATAGACACGAGATTATAATCATTTCATTCTTAGATCCAATTTTTCCATAAATAATTAAGTTTTATTTTGTAGTGAATATACAGTAACATATTCAAGTGTACTGTGAAGTGTATAATAAAAACAAAATATATATATATATATATATATATATATATATATATATATAAATCAGTAAATCTGAAAATAAAATTAATACAGTGCATAACAAATTTTTAAATCATAACTATATTTATTCTCCACCTCAAATTTCACAATACATCTATATTCATCATATCCTTTGCCAAAAAAAAAAAAAACATATATATTCATATATCGCACTTTGACATACAAATGATAATCATCCTAAAGAATGGAGAAGCAGATATATACATATACATGCTTTGAATTGAAGGATCTTTTATTTTGATGATAAAACTATTTATTTAGTGTAATTGCATAATTTCATTACATAAAACTCTAACAGTCCGTTTAATAACCAGTTATAAATTATAGTAATGGGAATGAATTTATATGTAAATTTGGAAGGAAAAACAATATATTTATTTTGTGGTGATTCTAGCTTCATCTAATTTTCTTTACAAATATCCATTCTCATCAAATATTACCATTGTCAGTAGCAATGGATGATAATGGAAAATGTGTAGAAATTCAAGCTTGAGAAAGATTATATGTTTTCATGGATATTATAGGGTTTATTTCCTTGCTAAATAGCAGGTCTTCCGTCATACCGTTTGATAGATGGTGTCACACATATGATAACTTTTCACTAAAAAAAAAAACGTAAGTTTTTAGCATGAAATTAAATTATAACTTTTTTATATAAAGTTTACTCATTTACATAAAAAGTTATAAATTTATGCTAAAACGTTACATAGGTGTACTTTTTAATAAGTTCATTTCCATTACCGTCATTTATAACTGATTATCAAACTGGTGGTAAAAGTTTGATGTCATGTTTTTTTATCTTGTCAAACAAAGTGTTGTTTGACAAAGGGATAAATCTCATACCTCACATTACAACTCCCAGCAACAACTCTCCCACCTTGTCTCCCATCACAACAACTTGGCAATTTACTTATTGATTCATCCAAACACACCTTACAATCTTTACTTGAAAGATCCCTAGTACATTGCACTAACCCATACAACTTTGTAAACCTATCAAGCTTCATTTCACTTGCACCATAAAGTTTCCTAGACTTACTAATTCCACTTCCTTCACTCAATTTGCTCAATAATTCCTTTACTTTCTTGTTAAACAACATTGGATCATTACTTATATTCATTACATTAATCAAGTAAAACTTGTTTTCGAGATCGATTTTCCCGAAAAAATCAAGATTTGAGTACTTAATCATGCAATTGTCATACCATATGATTGCTTGTTTGTTGTAAGGGCAACGCTTTCGGATTTCGGCGCTAGCGTCGAGAACACAAGCGTTGCAAATGGAGGAATTAGCGTCGCCCCTGCACAAGGCTAGTCCATTGACTTTTTGTGGGGTTTTCCCAATTGAAGTGAGGGAAAATCCACTAGGAGGAGTTTTGGATTGAAGATAGGTTAAAAGGGTGTTTAGGTTGTTTTGATAAGGGCTATCATATGTGAAGTTTCCTGAGGTGTTTGAACATATTTGGTAAAGTGGATCATCTAATGCAAGGGCATTTTGGGAAAGGACAATAAAAGGTATTATGAGGAAGATAATCATGGGTGTAATTTTTGTGTAAGACATGGTTATATATAATAAGCTAGTGCAAGAAAATATAATATAATTATTGAATGTGAGAAAGTTAGGATATAATATAATGTTGTTGAGGTAAGAACTCATTATATATAGGCGTATTTCATGCATATATTTATTGCTCCCAAAAAAAATAGCTTTCAATATATTTATTGCTCCAAAAAAAATAGCTTTGAATATTCAACGAATTAAAGAAAAAAGAATTATGAGGCCTTCTTTCGTCATCTGACCACCTGATTAGGTAACTTTTCGCTTAAATTTTGTAACTTTTGAGCATAAAACAGTAACTTTTCACATAAATTTGAATTAGTTATGTATAAAAAGTTAGCTATTGATATACAAACATTACAGTTTTTTAGTTAAAAGTTAGCTACTATCAAACAATGTCAAAAGACAAATAGCAATATCTTCTTGGACCATCATCAAGACAATTATAGCACAGGCTGTGAAGATCTCCGTCCATAAAGATGCACAGACATCGAAATTAACGAGGTGTTTCATTATTGAATCCATTCTCCAGGAGCTGCGCTCGAGTATGCTTTCATTTAGTTGTATTGGATGTGAATTTTGTTTCTGTATTTTATATCTTCTTGAATTATGTATTCATATTCGATGTAGATGCCGTATGGCTATTTATGAATGAATTTTATCTTACCGTGAAAAAAAGAAAAAAAAAAAAAGACAAATAACAAAGAATTGTTGGGTTTCAAAAGTAATGGCTAAGATTTTGATTGATCGTTGAAAATAGGGAATTGGTGGAAGTTTGACCAGATTATTATTGGTGGGTTATGGGCCTTATTATGGCCTTATGGGGGAAAATGATTTTATGGGGCGTAGAAGGTTCCAATAGCGGCAGCTCTAGTTGACTTTATCTTATATCACTTTAATTGGTAGTCTAATTTTGATAGCTTCTTCTTTTTGTTTTTTTCTTTACAAATATGATGTTTGAAGGAGTAAGCATGTACTATGAATTAAATTAACATTCTCAATATATATAAAAAATCATATAAACAACCATATATAAATATATCGCTTTAATTTATTTATTGAAAGCATTAATTCGGTCTCCCAATATGCATATAAATTTTTTTTTATTTGAGCGGATATGACCATATGGGTAAGAAGTTGACTTGTTATGAATTACGGAGTAATAAGAAAGTTAACTTAATTTGAAAATATCGGATAAAAATTAACTTTTTTTTTACAAAATTTTAAGGAGTGTCTATAATATTTAGTCTATTGAGTTTGTTCCAGAATATTAATTCTAATTGTTGTGCAAGAAATTCATATATTTGTTGGTGTTTTTCAGATCAATTTTCACTCATTCTTGCAAGTAGCTATGCCCCCTCCATCTCTACAAGATTAATATTTTTTCTTATTTGATTGGTCATACAAGATTGCTATATTTCCTATTTTGTATATACCATGGTATTAAATCAAGGCCGCATCACCGCATACGATCGCATTGTAAATGTTTTTGAGCTTACTGTGATCGAGATATTAGGCCGCAACGGCCGTGAACCATCCGCATTGCCCCACATATGTGATTTCACGACCGTTACCGTGATCGTGACCGAAACCGAGATTTAAAATCATGGTATATACTGCTCCTGTTATATATTATTTGTCGCTTATTTTGAGAAAAAAATTTAAAGATTCAATTTTTGAATTGTGTGGTTTTGTAAAAATTAACAATTAGATAAAAATTACGAGTAAATGCTGAGATGAATCCAATGAGATCACATTCGGCTATGGTTTTCATTATGCGTAAAACTAAAATCTTGATCAAAGCAAATAGCATGAATGTACAAAAATTGCTTTTTACACATAATGTTCATATATGTAAAGACTAATATAAAAAGAATATTCATAGCCAGTTTTTAATACGGAGTATACATATTTTGTTTTAAAATGATATATATTCATTTACAAATATTATAATAATGTAGCGTACTATATAGATACAACATACTCTCTTCGTTTTTTTTTTAAAAAATTTACAAACTTGAGGTTTAATCAAAACCAAGAAATTATTTGAAATAGGAGAAAAAAAATGATGATTAAAAGTTGTATAAATTAAGAGAGAGAGTATAAAAAACAGAGAAAAGAGTGTAATTTTATTGAAGTCAGTTAAAAGTAAGAGAGGGTATATAAAAAACACTTGAGAATTTAAAATTAATAGTAGTAGGAGAATAAATGTAAGATGTGAGTAAATTTATTTTATTTTTTAAAAAAAGTGTGTAAATTAAAAAAAAAAAAAAAAAACCAGGGAGTATTAATTTGCTTGCTTACTTAATAAATAGAACTCTTAATGCTCATTACAATTACAGCCCGTTTAGTTGTTGGTAATTGTTGGATATTAATTTAGAGCATGAGAATTATACGCTACGTTTGTTCGGGAATGATGAAATAAACTTACGTATGATGTTCCCATGTAAGGCATAAGACAGTAAGGAATCGCGACTCGTGACTATTGGGCACTGCTCGCGAAAAAGAGACAAAAAGTGGAAAACGAGACAGAAGCAAGTCGCGACCCGCGACCCAAGCTCGCGACCCGCGACCCAAGCTCGCGACCCGCGACCCAAGCTCGCGACCCGCGACCCAAGCTCGCGACCCGCGACCCAAGCTCGCGACTCGCGACCCAAGCTCACGACTCGCAAGACGCTTCTGTCTCTGGCAGTTTGTTTTCTGCGTGTTGTTTCCAAACGTTATGTTTGGATAACTTCGACGGTTATGCCTGGAGGGATGTGTCACTTCTGTGATATTAGAAGGTTTATTATGAGAATAAGGCAATTAATTTCTCATATCCTTAAGCAATATTCACAATCATCTTCTACTTTCTCTCTACACCAAACACACATTTGGACATTGTTTCTCTGAGCAAGAACATTGTTGTGATTAATTCTTCATTGTATCTCAAAGACAGATCTGAGGATCCCTTGCTCCGTTAATAAGGGCCGGAAATTGTCTTTAGGAAAGTATCTTTGTGCCTTGAAGGTTTTACTTTTCTGTTTTTCCATTCTTGTGTTCAACCCTTAATATCTAACAATCTAAAGACAATTTCCAATTAGCAAGAATGACAACCATTAGGAAAGTTACTGCAAATTCTCACAAGTTGGAGAAATTCAAGTTTAAAGGTTTTGATGATGGAAAAGGAAAGATGAAGAAATTACTCATACCATAAGGACAAAGAACTAATGGAGAGATGTTCTCAAGATTAAGGCATGATTAAAGTCACTTCAAGTAAGAAGTTTCTTGTTTTATGATTATAATAAGTAATTATCATATCATTTCTCTATGGTAATTTTGACATGTTTTCAAAGTTTATTTATTGTGTCATGTTTATTATTAGAGATGTATTGTCATGTTTATATGCTAAAAGATGATTAGTAAAAATCATGATGATCGGTTATAGATCATGTATATTAGCATTGCTAATGGATGAACAAAGTTTATTGTTCATGAAATAGGTATTGTCAATGTAAATTGATAATATGAGATTTGTAATTTTGACGGTATAAATTTATGGTAGTATGATCATAGAAAATTGTCAAAGATGATACAAATTGAAGATGATCCGGCGGTTATTCAATTGATTGTTGTTCTATCCGAATTGCAAGTCGGCTATTTGATTTTGTTAGCATTGTTCATTTTGCTTGCAATGTGCCGGTTATGGTTTGAAGTTTGCTTGATAGTAGTTTAGTGGTTTTCTAAACTCTAACCCCTTTTTTCATGAACAAGTCGATTTTTTAATATTTCATTATCTCTTTTTATTGACTTTTTATTTTTGATCTTTTCTTGTTAGTGGTTTGATAGTATAATGGATAGTCATGCATTGCATGATAGTGTCGGTTATTTTGGTAGTTTTCTAACTTGCAGGTCCAAGTTACATTATGCTTTTAATGGTTATACTGGGTAACCACTTTCATTATGTACATCGTTAGTTTTGCCGGTTAATTTAGGCATGTTATTCAGTGATCTCCTTAGTATGAAGGAGTGGTTGGCATGAATTAATGATTAATTGTTTAAAGTTAATATTCAATGACTTAATAGAATAAAAGGATTACAATGAAATCCACTAGTGGGTGGTTATTGTATTATATTTATTGCAGTAATTAAATTAATCATGGAATTATAATCCTTTGGTATAAAGGATTAAGAGTTATATGTCGATATAATTTGATCAATGTATTTTGATCGGACAAAGTGATAGTTTACACTTTGGTGTTACTACTAATTTATTAACAACAAATTGAGATATGTATGTGGTCAAGCATATGGAAAATATTCTAAGTCTCTTTGAGTTAATTATTTAATTAATTTAAAACAATTGTGTATAACAAAAGTATTTTGTTAGATTGTTTTGTCTAATTAAATATAATTCTCATGTTAAGTGGTTGTTAATGGGTAATGACATGTATAAATGATTAATTTGGCTAAGGTTATTATTCTATAGTTTAATGGAATAGCAAGGATGAATTGAATTTCATGTTATAAGATATATATATATGCAAATATTGCATAGTTACTGTAATTAATTAATCATGAGGAAATAGTCCCTGAGTTTAGAGGATTATGTAATTTATGTAATTATGTCAATGTTCAACTTAATAATTGATGTTTTGATCTACGGTTTGGTAGAATTGGATACTTGTTACTTTGTTAACATTGTTCATATATTCTATTCAAATAATTTGAATAGTGATAATCACATTAAAGATTGTGAGTAATTATCCTTTAAAGGATATATATTAGACAAGGATTATGTATTTTAGTACAAGGAATTTATGATGAATAATTTCACAATAAGATTTTGTCAAGGATGATATATACTTGACAAATTAAAAGATTTAAACTTGTTATAATCGGTGAATAATTATATCCAAGTTTTTCAAATATTTATAAATTATACATGAATTAAGTTGATACACTACAATTTAGTGGTATGACTGAAAGAAAGATAGTGGAGGTTAATTCCATATCGCTTTATTGAGGTTAAGTGATGGTATATGGGGAAAAATTGTTTTATAACATAAAACTTGTCTTAATGGCATGATATATTTTTTAAATTGTTTTATAATAATAATAATAATAAAGAAATTAAGTAACCCCATATGAACTATGGTACTAAAGGAAATCAAACTTGAGTTAATTCAAGGTTTGGAATTCAAATACAAAATTTGGATAAAAGTGGAGTTGAGCGCATCAATATAGGATATGCGTTATAGCAAATTCTATAGGTTCTATGTTATAGAACAAATGACATTTGGTGAAAGGATGCAAAAGTTAATGAATACTATCATTTATCACTTCCTAAATTAAAGGATGATACTCCAAAGTACCAATGTTTAAGAAATTGATCAAAGTGCATATGATCAGGACGTAGATGATCAAACTCAGATTGAGAATCTATATCATCACGTACTGTTTAGCAAGATAGTATGGCTAAGTATATTTTATTGACCTATTTCATGTATGTTCAATTAAAGTATCAAAGTTTTTTAATTTTGACAAAGCTTTCCATATGGTTTCAATGTGGAAGGTGATCCATTAAGTTTTGAGGCCATGAGGTCTTGAGTTGTTCATTTTGGAATAAAATTAATTATGATGAAATAAAATCTATCATGAAGAAAAATAATTGGATTTTAATTAATTTACTTCTAAAAGTAAACCTATTGGGTGAAAATAGATTTTCAAGGAAAATTGAAAATTGATGGACTATTAATCTGTTGTAAGTCCGGTCAGAGGCTTTCACCCATTGCAAGTGTCTTTATTATAAGTTATTTGTAGTTCCTGTAACTATTTATAACCTTATGGTCCATTAAATGGATGACAAGATAGTATTCTTGAGTGATGTGATATATAAAAGGTTTACATGCAACAAACGGTAAAGTTTGATGTGTAAAGTCAAGAGCTTAAAGTTAAGTTGATTAAATCTTTGAATGGTCTCTAGTAAGCACCAACAATGAAATCAAGAATTTGATGACATCTGTTGTCTAATGAATTTTAATTATGAACAATTCAAATTAAACAAGTGTACTGTATATATAGTAATTTAATGACTATGGTCATAATTCTATTATATGTAGATGACATGTTTTATTTTAAAAACGGTTTTGTCCCTATGAAAGATCTGGGGGAGGTTAATGTCATCTTAGGTATAGATATTAACACCTATGGATACTAGATAAGTTATTATCAAGTAAAAGATAATGCAAGTTATAGGTTGTTAATGTAAGTAATGACGGGTATAATTGCATTTGCCGGGGGCAAATTGTGAAATTTTACTAGTAATACTAGTATGAAACGTTAAAAGCTAATAATTCGTCATGTCTTATAATATACAAGGAAAACCATAGATTTTGGTTTGTATTATAGTGGTATCACTCGGTTGTATAAGGGAATTATAATGCAAGTTAAACGTTTTTCTCCGAATGGATGGGTTTTCCTCCATGGGGGAGGTATAATTCTTGGATATTCAAAAGTAAATTTGAATCGCATATTTCTCTTATGACAACGGAGTTAATTACTATGTCTTCGGTTAATAAATGAGCCGAGTTTGTAAGTAAATATAGTTTAATTTAGCGACTTAGCTAGAACTACGGTATAGTAGTGGATGGCAATCGGTCTAGATTGGAGCCCATCAGTAATCACGAGTGAGAGAATCTCAACTTACTACTCGAAGATCTTTGAGTACTAAGTTCAACGAGTTAAATCTCTTATTTGATGATTGGGAAATTAATTAATCATCCAAGGTATATTCCTATTACTGTGATGGATAAAAGAGGTTGGTTTATCCTTAATAGATCTTGACAATGTGCTTTATCACAGGAGCATGCTAAGAGATCTACCTAATCGAGTGCGAAGTGCAGCCGCTTCAAGAAGCTAGTGGGCTTAGTTTCGAAGCATTCGAGAATAGATACGGGACACATGGCTGTAATAGTGTCAGGTTTATGTTTGTGTATGGGGTAAAGTATTTTGTGCGTGTAATAACGTCAGGTAGTCATATGTATTGAAAATGGTTCAATTGTTTATCAACACCATTTGGATACGATTATTTTGTATGTTTATTACACTAGCTGGAAGTTCAAGTCATGTACACTTTCATTTATGCTCGAAATTGTTTTAGTGAAAATGTTATGTGATTTATTGAGGTTATGCTCTAAATGGGGGAGGATTGTTGGATATTAATTTAGAGCATGAGAATTATACGCTACGTTTGTTCGGGAATGGTGAAATAAACTTACGTATGATGTTCCCATATAAGGCATAAGACAGTAAGGAATCGCGACTCGTGACTATTGGGCACTGCTCGCGAAAAAGAGACAAAAAGTGGAAAAAGAGACAGAAGCAAGTCGCGACCCGCGAGCCAAGCTCGCGACTTGCGAACAGGGGCTCGCGACTCGCGAGACGCTTCTGTCTCTGGCAGTTTGTTTTCTGCGCGTTGTTTCCAAACGTTATGTTTGGATAACTTCGACGGTTATGCCTGGAGGGATGTGTCACTTCTGTGATATTAGAAGGTTTATTATGAGAATAAGGCAATTAATTTCTCATATCCTTAAGCAATATTCACAATCATCTTCTACTTTCTCTCTACACCAAACACACATTTGGACATTGTTTCTCTGAGCAAGAACATTGTTGTGATTAATTCTTCATTGTATCTCAAAGACAGATCTGAGGATCCCTTGCTCTGTTGATAAGGGTCGGAAATTGTCTTTAGGAAAGCATCTTTGTGCCTTGAAGGTTTTACTTTTCTGTTTTTCCATTCTTGTGTTCAACCCTTAATATCTAATAGTAATAAATAGTGGTAATGGTAATGAATTTATAGTGTAATTTTGTTAAGGATGAACCTTATAATCTCCATGGTAAACAAATTTTCATTCCCAAGCTTCAATTTTCTTCTCATTTTTCATTCTCATCCATTACCATTGGGGAGGGTGGTATTTGATGAGAATGGATATTTGTGAAGAAAAAATTAGATAAATTGGAGCTAAGATAGCACCACCATGGGAATGGATTTTAATTTCCCTTCCAAATTTAGTTATAAATTCATTCCCATTACCATGATTTATAACCGGCTACCAAACGGGCCGTTAGTGGTTGTTTGGTTCACATGAGAAATAATTAGTTTCAATAGGATTTTTTTTCATGAGAAGTTTTTTCCCTTGTCAATTTCCTAAGAAATCAAAAGGTGTTTGGTTGTGTTAAAAATCGAATGTCGTGATGTGGTAAAGACCACTGTCCTAAAAGACTATTCCACGCTACCCCATTGCAGAAGAATAGAAGCGGTCGCCCTCCAAGATTAGCACAGCGCCTGAGTTTGTGTGCACTCATAAATGCCGACTGGAACCCAAAATATTTGCCCAAAAACAAGATGAATATTTTGTGGTTTTCTGACGAAAGAGAAATCGAGTTATATTTTTTGTTGTGTGTTGAAGACTGAGCAGGTTCCAAAAAATAAGCGGACCACTCACCACTCTCACACGCATCACATTCCCATGTCCCAAGCCCGACTGGACCGCCTCGGCTCGGTGCGCGTGTGAAAGATGCATGTCATCCCATCCTTGGCTCACTTAACTAAAGGATACCAAGAGACTCTAATTAATAAACAAGTGAAAACACTATTCATTTTTCAATGTGAGATTTTATCCTCTCTTTTCTTGGGCTACTCACATTCCCTCTACAAGTTAAGTGTATGTTTTCTCTCTTTTCTTTCTTTACACTCAAGAACGTCCAACAGATTGATCATGTAAATTAAAATCTCCTATGAGAATTTCAACTTACCAAAGGAGATTTTGGTAAGTTAATTCCCCCACTTTGTAGGAAATAGAATTTCCTAAAAAGCTTAATTTCCCATGCTTGTGTCAAACAAACTCAACTCCTACTTCTACTTATTAGAAATTCTAATTCTAGTGCTAATAAATGTTAACCACACAAGCTCTTAATTACAACACTCATTTGAAAGTTCATATGTAAATCATGAATGTTCATTTAGGAATCGTAAATTAAGTACAAATTTGCAAACAGAGTAATCGTTTCAAGATTTGTTCGATTTTTGTGTCCAAAAAAAAAAAGATTTGTTCAATTTTAAATACAAATATTCTTAATTAGAAGCCTAAATGCATGTTCATCTTTTTAAAAGCAGAATGTTCATTAATAAATCTTAATATTTTTTTTCTTTTGAATATTTTTTTCTTTTGATAAACCCAGATTACATTATCTTGCATAACTGCAAAGTTTTAGTATTTGTAAATGAATATATATTGTTTTAAAATAAAATATATACTAAAAATTAGCAATGAACATTCAATATATATAAATGAAAATGAAAATAGTGTGTATATAGGATTCGTTTGATAGGACACAAAACGTTTTTTTTCCTGAAAACTAATTTTCCATTTTACATTGTTTGGTTTGAAGTAAAATATTAAAATGTAATATTTGAGATGGAAAATCATTTTCCACCCAGGGTCCATTGGTAGGATGTAAATTATTTTCCCTGAAACTGTTTTAAATTTGGGTAAAATATTAAAGTGTAAAACTTGGGATGAAAAATTATTTTCCACCTTATTGAAAACATTTTAAATTTTCCTCCCAAATTAGAAGGAAAACATTTTACATCACAATATTTGAAGGAAAACATTTTACATCACAATATTTGAAGGAAAACATTTTACATCACAATATTTGAAGGAAAACATTTTACATCACAAGTGCAAGGAAAATATTATGCAACCAAACAACGAAAAACCTCCGTGAAAATGAAATTTTCAATGTAAATTTTTTCTTCATGGAAAACCATATTCATCTGAAAACGTTTTACATCCTACCAAACGAACCCCTTATTGAAAACATTTCCCCCCTAATTGGAAAGAAAATATTTTGGAAAAACATTTTCCATCACAATTATTGAAAGCATTGATTTTCAGTTTAACCAAACAATGGAATTGCTTAAAATGAAAAATCATTTTGCATGCTAATAAACAACGGAAAATCTTTGCAAAAATAAAATTTTCAATGTAACAGATTTTCCATGAAAAAATTATTTTTATTTATAAACGTTTTACACCCTACCAAATAGATCATAGATGGTGCAGGAAAATAAATAATCAATGTTTGTAAGATGGAATGCATATAGCTAGGTGCATGCAATAATGGATATTCGACTTCCGGTGTAATTTCCTTTGATACTATTGTCTGAATTGCCAAACATTTTGGATTTATTTTTTTAATGTTTTTTTTACTGAATTGCTAAATACCGCTTAAAATTACTGTATACCGCTTGTATTTATACAAATACTTCCTATATTACCCCTCCACATTTACCCAATCTAACTACACTTACCCCTCCCCATTTACCCAAGTGATGGAGCTTGGCGTCGGGTAGGAGCTGTTGGTGGTGGAGCTTGGTGTCGGATAGGAGTTGCTGGTGGTGGATCTGAGAAAAAATGGAGAGAGAGAAAGAAGATCTTTTTTTTTTAAAGATGCGTGAAATGGAGATTGGAGAAGAGAGAGGGGGGAAAGATATTAATTGGAGTAAGGGTAAAATAGGGAAGGTCTGTCAAAATACGGGTGATATACGGTAATTTAAGGGCGGTAAATAGTAATACCATATTGAATTGCCAACTTAGGAAAAAAAAATGTAATAACTGTACATATAATCATGGTGTACGTATCGCTCCAACGTTGATATAATCATCATTTCTGATATAATAAAGCTACTTCCAAACATATATAATAATCATTTTAATAATATATATATTGTACATTACTTTCACATTTATAATTACTCTAGTTTTGATAAAGTCACTTTCTAACATATATGATCACTATAATATAAATAGATAATCACCCTAAAGCCACTTTTCCTTTTTCTATTTACAATAACACATGGTCACTATGATTTTGATATACTTAATTTGAAATCACTTTGATTCTAAAATAGTTAGTTTGCATCTCATATATAGTCAACCTAATTCTGATGAGTTCACTGCTAAACACATAAGAAAAATTCTTAAATTATTATGTTGGGTGTATATTGAATTAGTTATCTCTTGACAAAGTTATTGATTTACTATCAGGATAAAGAGGTAACTATTAATGTTTTAGCATAAGTTTAAGTAATTCTACACTAATTTAAAATACATACAATGATAATTATTAATTAAGAGAAGATATACTAATGAGCATCTAGTTAAAGGTACCCTCCGTACAAATGCAACCCACAATAAATAGATGTTCATTAAGTTGATGACGAAGTTTTATTTGATCTAATTTGTAAAATTTAAATAATATTCATTAAATGTGAAGTGCTATGGCTTTAGTCCTTTATTCCTTATGATACTTTAGCACATCTAGTGGCAAGAAGAGATAATATGTGGGTGAGAAAGTTGTAATGTTGGACAATATTCCGTCAAGTATCGTTACACTAGCGGAGTTGAATTAAAATCGTTCCCCTTTCAAAATAAATTACTAATGTTAATCAGGTTTAAACTAATTTGCATCGAATAAGTATCATTTTATTGGTAGACAGGATTGTATCTTCAAATTTGTAGATAATTATCACTAAATAAAGTTAATCCTTCTATAAAGATAAAGTGATATTAATGACAACATGTCTCAGTTTCAATATCCCCTTTTACATGACCTTAAGTCGTTATATACTAATTTAATATACACACAATGTATACAAGATTATTTCAGCTTATAAAATCAGTAAATAACTTAAATATTGACACGATCACTCTGTTTTCTCATATAGTCAGTCACTCTATAACCAAATAAACATAATTAGATCTTTTTACTGTAAATTAAATGCAGTCATATTTTATACTTCATCCTCTTCTCATATTTCAATTCTTTCCTTGTTTTTTCTCCTCCCAAGTCAAAAGCTTTAAAAAAATTAAACATCAATGGCAAAATCACCATCATAATTCAATTATTCACAAATCTCGCTCCTTGCAAACCAAAACCACCTATTAAACCTCCCTAAAATTCTCATCTATCAATGAAAATCCCACATACAAATCATGAGAGACAAAACTCATGTAAACAAGAACTATACAATTCATTACCGCTTGTTAAAGGAAACATGTGTGGTGAAAAAGAAAAAAAAAAAAAAGAAAAAGAAACATGTGTGGTGAAATCTATGAGGGGGAAAGAAATGATGAAATTAGTTACAAGAGCACATTAAATTAACCATGCACCCAATGCATGCAAGATGGATTGTAATGCCGAATATTACAGTGTTTGAGTAACCCTAAGTAAGGGCAGACAACCCTATAAAATTGAATTTATATTAGTCTATTGACTATTATGCAATAAAACATTAATTTTGATACAATCCTATTTCCGATTTATTATAAATTTATTACTTCCTCCATTTTTTATAGCTGTTATACTTTTAGAATATATGTGAGAGATAAAATAATAAAGTATAATAACTAAAATAAATGAAGTAATATTTTAATCCTATGTGTCTGAGAAGGTTTCAACCCTGTATGGTAAAACAATTTTAGAATGTCTAGACTATAGTGATCACAATTCACAAGTGCTGAAGAGCATAATATATTCATATATATTGTTATTAAACACCACAATGTTCTGATATATACACACTTTCCGTGCTCATTCACAACAGCAATCTCCCAATTCTGAGAATATGACCAAGACAGCTTGAAGATCACAAGAAAGGTCGATCTGCAGATTGATGATGAAAAGAAAATACACATGCTTATTTATGCAATAACATCACCAGCAGAGCGGTTAGACGATTACCATCATCTGAAATCAAATCAGATTTAGACATGCAAAAAGGTACTAACTACAATATGTCTCAGTTTCAACATGCTTTACAACTTCAGAGACCCGCGCTTAGCAGATGATGGCACCTCATATTGTACAACCATCAACCTCTCAATGTTTTTACATATCCTTACTCAGCAAATGGCTAAAGTACTTTAACTATGCTTGTATAGTTTTCCCTTGTTTTTTGTAATACCAAAAAAGCTATTGAGAACTCTTGATAAGTCAGCCTATTGTTCAATACAGTTGTATCATATTGAAGGGCAAGAAAAAAAAAAAAAAAAAAACTCTTTAAAATCTCTGCCTCTCTAACTACTCAAGAACTCAACAAATGCTGCTGCTTCTAAAGATAATCAGTACCTACTTACTCAGCCAAAGAAGTAGATAGCTCATAGTCACTTGACCTTGAAAGTTTTGGGCCACGCTTACTTGTAGACACCAAAATAGGAGCATCAGCAAGTTCTCTTACTCGTTCTATCACAGGCTTTGGCAATGGTTGTGAGCCACTCCTCATGTGCTGAACATCCTAAGTAACAATGTAAAGATTATATGTCGGCATATTTCATTAAAACATGAGTTTCCTGCATTTTGCTAACCACATGCTTTCTTACAACAAAATTGGTGCATTAGTGCATTACCTAACGCAAACATTTGCATGTTAGTGTGTCGTTTAGTTGTACTTTGAGGAATCAAGAGCTAATAGAAATGTAAGAAACGGCAAAAGGACAATTTATCCAGCATTCCCCACATCAACCATCACTGCTGGGTCAACAATCTGAATATGGAGGGGTTTTTTTTTTTTTTGCTACAAGGTACAGGCCATCACAAATAGACTTGATGAGGTACGATATGAAAATAAATATCTAGAATCACTGAATGTTGGCTGTTAGGATTAGGCTTAATCAAACAGTGAAACCCCAACTTTTTCGGTATGTTTTATATAGGCTATAGGGTTATGGTATTCTGCCTTTTTTCGGCAGTTCTGTTTACATAAAAGGAGAAAGTGTATAAACTCCTATTTTTTTTTGGGTAAAATAACCAATTTTTGTATTATGCATTTCCTCAAGATTAATAAAAACTTCTCTTCCCTCTGCATGTGGATGTAGTCAATGCATTGTCGGTGAACCACATAAATTTTGTGTGTTCTTGTTAATCTTAACTTTATCTTTCTCACGTTTATTACAACAAAAAGGAAAATGGAACGGAAAGGTAGAGGGTGGATGGGAGGAAAGGGAAGGAAAGACAAGGAGAATGGATGAAAACATTGTTTACCTTCATCAAAAGGGGGAAATGACTTCTCATTGACGTATGGAAATGCTTGGGTAAAAGAGGAATTGAGTGGTTGACAACTCTCTTTAACATAATTTGAAGAGGTAATATAATGCCTACTGAGTGGAGGAAAAGTACATAAAACAAAGGGGGCGTACAAGATTGTGCCTAATTACAGAGAGATCAGATACATGAATCATAGTATCATACTATGAAGTTGTGGAAGCGCACGATTGAATTAAAGTTAAGAAGAAGTGTGCAGATCTTGAAGAACCAATTTAGATTTATGCTAGCAAGGTCGATGATGGAGACAATTCATCTTATGAAACAACTCAAAGGAAAAATATAGGGATAAGAAGAAGGAATTGCATATGGTTTTTATTGATTTGGAGAAGGCGTATGACAAAGTGCCGAGGGAAGTATTTTGATGGGCCTTAACAAGAAAAATATAGCAAAAAAATATAAATATTGTTAAAGATATGTATGTAGGTATTAGCACGAGTGTGGGGACTAGTGTCAGAAAAACAAAAGAGTTCTCTATCACAATTGGAGTACACCAAGGTTCCACACTTTGCCCTTTCCTTTCCGCCATAGTCATGTATGGATTGACAAGGTCAATTCAAGACAATATACAATGGTGCACGATTTTTGCAGATAACAATGTGTTAGTTAGGCTCCGTTTACAGGATGATATTTTACACCCTAATAAACGGAGCCTCAATGAGGAATGAAAAGTAAAATAGAATTGTGGAGAAAGATTTTGGAATCTCGTGGATTTAAGTTAAGCAAAAGGCATGGTATTTGGAATGTAAATTCAATGGGATAGGAAGTAGAAAAAAAACACAATCAAATTGGATAGAATGAGTGTTGAAGGTTGTGAATCTAGGATCTATTACCAAAAAATGGAAATTAGATTAAGATGTCGCTCACAAGATCAAATCATTCTGGATAAAGTGGAAAAGAGCTTCTGGTTATCTTTGTGATTGGGGTATGCCGCAAAGACTTAAGGGAAAATTCTACTGTATAGCTATTAGATTTGCATTGCTAAATGACACTCTTAGGTTTTCTTTGCGTTCGGGGTATGCTACACAGACTTACAGGATAATTTTAGTGTATAGTTATTAGAACTGTATTGCTATATGGTACAGAGTGTTGGGCTATTAAATATTGCCACGTTCAAAAGATGAATGTGACATAGATGTGTATACTACTTTAGATGTGTGGGCATACAAGGAAGGATAAAATAAAAAATGAGGTTACCATGAAGAAGATAGGGCCGTAGAGGTAACGACTATGAAGGAAAATTGACTAAGGTGGTTCGGTCATATGAGATGAAAACGGATTAATGCACCAGTAAGGAGGCTTGAGGAGTGACAAAAAGATGGGAAGGTGAGAGGTAAAGGAAGACCAAAGTAACCCCGGATAAGGGCGGTTATTGAGGACATGAGCTGGCGTTTGATAGGGAAACAAATTGGGGGATGAAATTACCATTTAAAAATGATAGGTGTTACTTACGACCTTAACCAAATAATTTGAAAAGTAAACACTTTGGTTGAATCCGTTTCCAACTTCCAAAATTTCTAAACCATACACCCCCATAAATTACAAATCTAAAGAGTAAATCACATGGGCTGTGATTCAATAAAGAAAGGGACTTTGAAGCCTTCTCAAAGTTTAACCTTTTTCCTTTGAACAAAGTTAAACAGTCATTGACATTTCTGAAACATGTAAGAGAGAGAAGTATCTCAATAACAAAATGAATTCTTACAATGAGGTTAACAACACCTCAAAAAGGCCAGTGCTAGAATTCGTCTCTCTCGATATGCAGTTATTGAACTAGAACCAAGTAAAGCAAGTCACACACGTAGGTAGGGGTGCTAATCGAGCAGGGCAGCTCGCGAGCTACTTGAGCTCGACTCGGTCAAAGCTCGACTGGATTTGGCTCGTGCTCACTCGAATTAGCTCGAAACTCGATAATTTTACAGGTTAATCAATAATTTTCTATGTGAAATCTTTCAAAATAATTTAATATAATAAATAAAGAAAAATTTGTTTGACACTTAATATAATAAATTAATACACTTTAAGAATAAATAATTCACATAAAGAAAAAACAATATAATCATTAATTTTCTTTCAAAAAAATTGAAATTTAATAGGGCCAAAACACTAAACGAGCAACTCTTGATCGACTCGAGCTCGACTGGAAACCTAAAGAGTACGAGTCGAGCAACCTCCAACTCGAGATCGACTCGCTCGATAAGCACCCCTACACGTAGGTAATTAAAGCTAGTTTATACTTTGAAAAAAAAGCTACGAAGTAGTTTATAAAAAGATGAGTCAGCCTATACGAGTATAGCAAAGCATCAACTCCATTTCTTTCCGATGAGTCAAGGACTGCCGAATTCCAGTCTGGATCATTTATTTTGATTATGGAATAGTAGAAGAAAGCTTGAGACATCATCACAAAATCAGGCTTCAGCTCAGAAGCCACCCATTGGGCTGTGAATCTTGATTTTCCGTTGGTGATTTCCCCTTCTCTTTCATTTTGGCTCCATTTAATTGGATGTAAAATATTGTCAACTCAAAATGATTTTCATGGAAAACAATTTAGAATGGAAAACACAATTGCAAAATAAGTTTTCCATTGTTTACTAACATATGAGGAAAATGAAAGAGAACGTAAGTAAGGTAAGGAAAAGGAATGAAAAAAAATTCCCTTCATTTTGAAGGGAAAATGTTTATCCATCATTTAAGAGATATTTTACTCCAGGGGAGAATAATTTTACAATACTTTGCAAAATAATGTAAAATTGAAAATAAAGGAAAACACCTGAACTATCACTCGAATTTGGAGAAAGAAGGCACGTTATTGTGTTCATGAAGCCACCAGATGAGGTGGTCTTAAATGGAATTGATACAAGTGAAGATGAAAAGAAGCAATGGAAAAAGAAGGCACTTTGTTGTGCTTGTCAAGCAACAAGACCTACTAGCAAGTGAATATTGGTTACTAATACACTGGTTTCCCCTATAATTTATGATAGAGGTGTTTCCCACAGTTGTATGCATGATGCATTTGTGTTTGTCATTATTTTCTTGCCTTTTCCACCTCAGATTTATTCTATTATTTTATTGTTTGCATTCCACTACGACTTACAACTATTTGAGTTGCGGGTGCCTAATGGAGAAGACTTGACAAGATTTTTTTTTGTAACTAATAGAGTACAACTTAGAATGTTAACAGCAAAAACCACTTCATATGATGGCACATGGTGAAGGTTTTACGTTTTTATCAAACAAAAAGGCTTGAACCAAAACTAAGTTGAATAATCTTGATGAAAGAACCCAAGAAGTTGTGATGTGAGGGAAGCTACAAAAATGTTACTGAAAGAAAGATTTGTTTAAACTTTCCAGAAAGTGAGCGACTCACAGAGATCAACTAAACATATAGCGTAACTGATCAAACAATTGGTAAAGTTAGAGGAGACCTTCAAAAGTGAAGATAAAGTAATATTGCTCTTAATGACCTTGCTAAGTAGCTACTTCCTATGTCCATATTTAAGTGGTCCATTTGCTTTTGGAATCATTTTTTAGAAGGTTCAAAAAAATTTCATTTAGTGCAAAAGTGAGTCATGGTTGGAGGGTAAAAATGTAAATATATGGTAACAATAGAAAGTAAATTATGGATAAATAAGGGCAAAAAAGTAAATATAAGTGTGGGCCATGTAACTAAAATAGAAATGGAGCAAATAAGCATGGACAGCCAAAACTGGAAAATGGAGCACTTAAATGGACGGAGGGAGTATAAAATTTAATGACATCAAAATGTTGACAAAGAGAACAAATTTGATGTTAAATGCAACTATCGTGTGCTTCCTTACAGCACAAAAAATGATGAAGCAAGGAAACAAGTCCATAAAGCCAACAAGGTCATGACTTTAGATTCACAGTTTTCATATCTATTTTCACTGAGATATCTTTTAATAGGTGTGAAAGAGAGATGGTCGATCCACCTCATGAGAGGAAAGGATTATAAATAATAACATGAACTAGAACACACTTTAGAATCGTAGTTGTTGTAAGCGTTTCAAGGAGATTAGGTACATATCTTGCATAAGTTTTAGCCACATCTTGTTAGGTAATTGTTCAAGAAGGAAGCACTATTAAGAGTCGTCAAAGATCTATTGTGGCAGTAGTACACAAAAAGACAATCACTAAGGAAAGGGAGGATGATTCTAGTGTAGTTTTATGACTACCGACTACCATAGTGGATGGCTAGGATCGCAAGATTTTTAATTTATTTTTAATTCCTAAATCTAATTTAAAATCCTTTTTAAAATATTTTAATTAGATTTCATATTTTAGGAAAAGAATTTCTATTTTTTCAAGAATAAAACTGATTTTAGGAAAAAATAAGAAATTATTTTCCTAAAATTAAAAATCTAATTAAAGTATTTAAAAAATTATTTAATTAGATTTAGGAATACAAATAAATCAAAAATCATCCAATCCTAACCATCCATTACAGTAGTTACCCCTGAATTTTTAGGAAAGGGAACTAGAAGCAACTTTGTTATTGAAGTGGACAATGAAGTATTAGATTGAGAGAAAGTATCGTTACTCCTACGAGTAATGCAAAACTCTTGAAGGTTGATTGAAGAGGATTGAGGGGTAGTTTGTTAGCACTGTAAAGTGCCAACCCAAATAAGTCCAAAATGCACTCAAGAACACATAGATGGACAGAAGTGATAAATCCTAGGGCTGAAGGTTTATTCAAAGTTATGAATTCAAAATAATATTCCCTCTGTTATAAATTCAAAACAATAGCTTCAAGATAATGATCCACAAAAATTATCCTTTCCTATCTTCACAAAAAAATATTACATATGCACCAAAGATTTCGCCTTAGTTTTAGAAGGCATGAGGAAAACCATGGTGGAAAGGGACCTTGGAGCCTAGGAGCTAAACCTTTCATATGCGAGGCACACCTTTGTTATACATATTTGAATTTTTATAATTTGGCTTTTGTGGTATATAATTTCTTGCAAGAGAGCCCAAATCAAAATTTAAATAGATACTAGTTCAAGACAAGTGGATAAAAAACCTAGTAACCTACAATAACAAGAAGTACCTAGTTTCATGTCAAGTTGTCTCACAAGTAGAGATGACAATTTAGTCCAAATCCGACCCTAGTTTGATCAGATCCGTAGGAAAAAATACTTTTCAAATCCAAAAAATAAAATTCCGCATCGAACTCTGCCTAAAAAAATCCGAATCCAAGTTGGATGGTGGAAAAAATATGACAAATTAATCTAGCTCCAACATAGATTCAGATTTCCTATTTTTCTCAGTTGTATTTACTTGATCACTATAGTTTTTTGAAAGAGACATGGTACTAATTATCTATTTGATTAAGGTATAATATCTAGTTTTTTATTAGCAATAAAATATAAAGCATTTTTTAATGTAATGTTAGACATTTGCTTGATTCTATTAATGAAATAGTACTAAATTGTCAGAGTCGGATTTTCGGAATCAGGTGTCTGAGTTGGATGTTGGAAATCGGAGTCGATGTCTGATTGGACATTCGATTATTGTTGGAGTCAAGGTCAATTACACATAACGTTGCCATTCCTACTCATGAGTAACACCAACTTAACTTAAACCATACAATCTTAAATTTTTACATAAAAACATAGCTTGTCATGATAAAAGTTAGACCTTTACGGTAAAAAAGTTAGAATTAAATGATAAAATTTCATGTCAAATTATCATCTAACAAGAGAAATGGTAAACAAGAAATCCCTTAAAAAAGAATTAAGAGGGGAGAGAAGCCACACGGCCGCTCCAATATCACCTACTTAGCTCAAAACAAAAGGGCAAGTTAACAATAATTTGTAATCGTCAAAAAGAAACAAAAAAAAAAAAGAAAAGGGACGAGTCTTGGACATCGTAAAGAAAGAGAAAAGTTAGAAAATAAAGAGAAAAAAGGTGACAACGGAGACAATGAAGGTGGTGGAAGAGAGAGTAAGAGACACCAAAAGTTAAACTAACCTACAAGTGTCTCACTAGCAACGACCATGGGAGAATTCAGGCTGGCCCATGGCCACCACCAGATAAGCACTGCAGGTGATCTCAGTTAGGACCACCCAGTTGGCAAACACCATTTCCATCCAAATCCCAAATTAGGGTTTTATACAAATTGGGTTTTTGATTTAGGGTTGAAACCGAAGATAATTTATCTAATTAATTGAGGGATTTGCCTTGAATTTTTAAGTTAAAAGCTAAGGTTAAATGTAAGTTGCAAATTTTTTGTCTTTTCCCTGAGAATAACCATTCCAAAATTGGCAATTTAAAAACAATCCCGACGCTTTACCATGCCTCAACCTTAGCAAAACCAAGGCGCACATTGCAAAGGTTGCTTTGCTAAGTCGTATAAAAGAGCTTGTCCTGTCCCTCAACTTGCCTAGCGCCTAGGTGCACCTGAAGTGCGCCCTTTAAAACTAAAGACATGAATAAGATGTGAGAATCCACTGTTTCAATGCTTCTAAGGCATGTTTGGTAAATCTCTACCAGTGTTTCAATCCTTGCCCTAGTTTAAGTACTTCACATTTTTGCATCTCCATACTCCATTTTCAACATCCGACATTGCACATTGCATCCATTTACTTTGGCCTCTATGGATTAATGATATAAGAAATTATTAACTTCATAGCTCGCTGTCCCTCTCTCCCTCTTTAGCATACGAGTTTGCAAGGATTCAACATTTTGACTTATTGTATTTAAAGCCAAAATTATATTTCGTATTTTCTAAAAAAAAATTGCCGCCAAATTCTTGCACTTTGCCTAACTAGGTCCCATTTGACTACCGCTAAGTGCGCCCAAGCCTTGATCCTTATCACCAATAGTCAAGGATACAACAGTAAGTTTTGGATTTCAAAATTCTCAGATTGTGACACAACATAACCATGTTATTTTAACCTCTTCTGGTTACTATTTCTAAGCTTTTTTTTAAGCAAAACAGAAGATATAGGTGATGTGTCTTGTTTTTGCATGCTAAGAGCATGAACATAGTAAAACTGTACAAAACATCAAATAAGCATATGGATTTTTAAACCTATGCAATGATATGTAGTATGAATTATGTTTATTCAGAAGATGAATGATGATGCTTAAATTGAAAAAAAAAAAAAAATAGGAATGCAACCCATACATCAAATGATGATAACATTAAAGAGTTCAGTGAGTGAACATCAGATATCAGAAATTAAGTATTCATGTATCTAAATAATGATGCAAGTCACAAGCATGAGAAACCAAACCTTTCTTCCCCTCGAACTTCTACAGTTAGTCTTTACAAGGTTTCGCCACTTATCCTGCAAAAGACCACAAGGAGCTAATAATTTCCAAGCTAAAAACGAAAGGGTCTGCACAAACATAGCACTCACTGAAAAAAAAAGAGCAAAAAGGAAACAGCTAGATCAGGCAAAAAGGGGCTAATAATTACCCTTATATCAGTTGCTGTACGACGTGAAGACGAGAAGAAGGCTCTCTTTACAGCAGTCCACTGTCCTATACCATACTGAGACATACCATCAACCAATGAAATTACCTCATCCAATGTCCAAGGCTGGCTAACCTTTCTCCTGTCAATCCCTTTCTTTAATTTTTTGGTGTTGAAGCAAGACACAACAGGTTCATATTCCTCATCTGAGCCAAGTTCCTGCAAATAGCATGTCCTTTAACTTGCATTCCAAGTCATAAAAGTCTAAATATTATATGAAATCTGCAAGTTACAGGCAGAACCAGAAGGTATAAGCTTCCGGGTGCATCAAAATCAAAACCTCCACTAAGAAAGGGGCAGGTCACAATTAAGCTGCTCTGCTTTGCATAACAGCACAACTTATGTGGAGGTGCACAATTTTATCTCGGAAATATAGATATATTAACTTTACCAGAGTGAAAGACAACAATCACCTAGCATATGATGCCATATGCTTTTATGTAGACTTACAACATAACAAAAGTAAAAACCAAATTTGGCTAGCCTTTTTATCCTTGTTCAGGATACACATAGGAAAGCTGAAATTTATAACTAAGATAGGCCTATACCAAATTGTTTGTCCAGGGCCTTGACGCTTTTATTTCTAGTGCTTTCCTGCGGTGCTTTTTCTTAGACTTAACTTCAAGCTCTTTATCCTTCAACAAGCTGATAGGATGGTTCTTTGCATTTTGAAGTCTTGACTTCAACCATTGCGATCCATCAAGATACCTTTGTGGAGGTCTGCATATTCTCCTCTGTCTAACTCGGACTATTTTTGTTTCAGCACAGCTGTCAGTTGAAGGGTCATTTACAGAAAAATCTTGTGCTTCTGAGCATTGACTCAATGGGCCATACTCATCCTGACCACATATGGAAGTGCATGGTGCTTCAACAGAGGGTAGTGACAAATCTGTTTCTTTTCCATCATGACCAAAAACACTTCCTCTCTCCAAAGTATTTCGATCATCATTACTTTCCTGAACATCTTGAATATCACAGGTGAGTGAGATATTTGGACCCATGTTTCCCTCAACTAAATTTTCATACCTACACTTTCCCGTAGAGTCACCATGCATATCATCAGTATTTGTGTTATTCAATTGACCATTGAAACATTGAGGCACTAAAATAGGTGATTCAGATATCCCAACTTCTTCGTTGCTAGTTCCTGGAGAGTGGAAGTCAGATCTCAAGTTACCAGCACCCAACTCATCATTAGTTTTAAATTGATCATTGAAAAATCGAGGAGCTACAACAGATGATTCAGATATCCCAACTTCTTCATTGCTAGTTCCTGGATAGCGCATATCAGATCTCAAGCTACCAACACCCAACTCATCACAACCCAAATCATCACAGAATTCACAATCAAGATCAGGGACCTTCTTAGCAAAATCAACATCTGAATTTACAAAAAGTAGAAATCTTGAGAGATCTTTTTGTATCTTTTCAGTTCCACAATGAAAATCATCAAACACATACCCAAATAGTGATCTTCAGATGCAGGTGAGATACTGAATGCTAGAGGTAGGCTGGTTATTTCACCTTCATGTAGCATTCCATCCTACAAGTGTTAGAAACAAGATACTGATCTTAGATACGAAACATGACCTCAAACGTCACCATATCAACAAAAAGTAAATCAGAAGAATAGTGTCCCCAAGCACCCCAAAATAACACTGTAAGTAACATATAAGCATCCATACAACAGCAGGCATGGAAAAAAAAGTCCTGCAATGAGGAAGTAGCTTTGATCAACATACAAAACCAATATGCATCATACAAAGGATGGAATAGATAAACCACAGAGTTAACAAGGTTACAAACTATAACAGAGTATAAAATGATAAAATCTGAATTGAGAATCAAGAATATGAGCAGTATCCAAACAAGATTACATAGAGGCAAAAATTAAGAGAGAGAGAGAGAGAATGGTAACAGAAAAGGTTAAATCATGCTCTGAAAGAAATGAAAACATTGAGTCAAAGAAACGAAAAAACTGAAGTAAAGGATGTATAAGAAAAACCACAGAGTTTCCAAGGAACACAAAGCATTTTTTTATAATTTTGGTGGTAGGAAATGTCCAGAGAAAAGCAAACACTGACACAAGATTGCACAATGCATAACCGAAAAAAAAAAAAAGAGAACGAGGGGGAGAGCGGGAGAAAGAGAGGAAAAAGAGGGACATACACTGCATAGTATTTCACCTTTCCTTTCTCCGGACATATAGGAATTTGGGCCACCTTCACGAAAACATTAAACCAAATAATTTAGAACTGTGTAATATCACCATATAAGGACTATAAAGTCAAGAAAAAATAGCAAAGAATGAAGACAACCATAAAGGCATAAAGAATGAAACACTAGATTTACAAGCTCTCTGGTGCTTTTTAAATGAGAAATTCTAAGAATAATAATTTCACATCATATGTTATGGAGATTAAGCAACAACTTCAAATGTCCGAATTTATTGTCCTATCACCATCCCAAAACGCATGGTCACTTTACTCTCAATGCATACAGCAATTAACACAGTATGCTAAATTAAATAGAAGACTTTAAAGACACATAGGATATCATAAGGGATTAGAAGCTATCTCAGAAATCAATTTTGAAGTCCTAGGTTATAGCTTTCCTCTAGAAAACAGAGTCTGTAAGTTGAGCTTTATCTACAGAGAACAGCACATACAATCTCATGGACCTAGTTATAATAAGCATTAGGCACATCGAAGCGCAAAGGAGCTCTGGAGCCTAGGCACAAGGTGAAGGTGTGTGCCTTTTGGATATGAGGTGCACTTTGGAAAGTTGTATAAGATACGGAAAAAAAAAAGATTAAAAAAAGGCACTCCGTCCCCAAATATTTGCCCCGATTTCTTTTTTTGGTTGTCTCAAAATCTTTGCTCCACTTTCCTTTAAGGTAATATTTTTCTCTCTACTTTTACACATGGTGAGAACTGACACCCATTCCCTTACAATTTTCTCTCTACTTTTTTCTTTCTTTGGTTTGTGTGCACTTTCCCTATGTAGCAACGATATGAGGACTGGGGGAGTATATAAAACAATAAAGAGAGAAAGATAGCAGGTGTGGTTGAAAAGAAAGACATGTGGAGAGAAAAATATAGTTAAAAAATTAAACAAGGAAAAAAGAAGAAGAAAGAGGCGCAAGGCAAACACCAAAAGGCGGCAGACACGCACACCCAGGCACACCTTTCCTAATCCTTTTGATTTGCTTTGCACCTAATTGCTTAGAGGTGCTATAAGCGCGCCTTTGAAATATAGCTCATGGAGACCTTAACCACAAAAGAAAGCTTTAAGAGGTACTTATATGCAAAAAATAAAGAGCTTTTTTAAAATTTATAAAATATAAAAAAAAAAAACATTGGATGATCATGCATCATGTGTAAGAATAAAAACCATGGAAAGGGACAACAAGCTCTCATTGACTTAAGGAACTTTCACCCTCATTTATATTACTCAAACTATTGAATACTAGCTGGATGCAGAAAGAAAAGAAATACCATTAATATGAGTCATTACCATTTTCGACAATAAGCTCATAATGAAACACTGAAGATATATCATCAATTTTGTATGCTTTTTCAAAGTTTGCATCAAGATATAATGCAGAGTCTACATCTTCTTTAGGTACAGCCCATGTACGTCCAGCATCAAAGCCTCCATATGTAAAGTCAGTGAAATAATGTTTATTATCTCCCTTAACCTGAGAAAAAGAAAGTGTTGCAAGCAGTGACAAGTCTGACAACCAGTCACTCAAAGTAGAAAAAGAGTATATTCAGATATACTGTTTACTTTTCATTAAAAATTTCACGTTTTAGACTTAGAATTTTTTGCTTCTTTTGTAGTCAATAGAGGGCATTCAGATTCATGAGAATGGCCAAACTGCCAAAGCATATTACACTATGCCAAACATATGATAAAGAATTATCCATATATGACAAGGCCGAACTGCTTTCTCTTCATTTTTCTGAAGGCTTTCCGAAAGACATCAAATAGTTACGAAACACATTATCTTTGATAAAAGTGAAATCAGCAATTCCAAATGAGCAAACCAATTTAACATCGAGAATTCTTCTACTTGAATTCTTCTCTATCCACAACTTCTTCACAACCCATTTGCATCACTAATAAAAACAATTATTTTTTATTTGTACCTTCCCTTATTCTCTTTCCCGATTCTATACATATAATTTGAAGCCATGCAAGTATGCAACCTCCAATTTTGTCATTTCAACAGTTCAATTAACTAAGTGCTTAATGATCTGATCTGTAGATGATCTTCACAAATAAATGTTGCAAGTGCAAATTAGCCAATTACATTTTCTGAATTGAAGTCCACTTGTATCGAATTCTTAAACAGTGATATTATATACTAATAGAGTGAGTGGGTTGGATTACCTTATTTTAGATAGTAAATCAAAACAAGCTTAGTATTGAATAATGATTAAGAATATGACTGAAGGGGGAAAAAACAATTAAATAAAGGACTAAATTCCATCCTCTATTATATAATTGAATACAATTTCCTAGTGTTGATTTCATGTAATTATGTGACGACAAACACCTTCTCTGAGATATTGGACATTTGGAAAAATAGAGCCACATAGCATACAGCGTTGAAACTTGAAACCTTTTCGTGGCATTCATAGTAAAGTTTTTTTATTCAATTCGAAATCAGAAGCAAGATCAATGGATATTGATGGGCGGAGTTGGCCAATTAAACTTCTCCCTGCAATCTTTCCATGTTCACATACTTCACAATGTCATTTATGTCCTTCTGTTCCTTTTTTATTTTCCTTTTTCTTTAGGAAGTATGTAATCAAAAGAAAATTAGGGCAGAAATTAAGGGCTCTATGAATTTTTAGCCTAATGATTAGGTAATGATCAAGAATCCAACATAGCCTAAATTTCCTGCTACACTTCTTATATCTATACTGATAACCTACGTCTCTTTTTAATTACGGAATTACGTCTAATTATAAATGTTGTATACTTGTGTTCTATTGTGATGCAGTGTTCAAAAAAAAAATTCCAGGTGATTTGTGCTTGTGTTCTATTGTGATGCAGTGTTCAAAAAAGAAATTCAAGGTAACTTGTGCAACACAGAGATCAGAAAATATTGAACAGAAGTAATAGGTGGAGGCAATTTATTTATGGAACGCTCTGCCCTAGAATGACTCTCAGTAAACCTATGCATAACTGTACACAGACATATTTACAGAATAAAGAAGGAAAAGTAAGAATCTGAACTACTTGTATTTACATAAAGAGCAAAATAAAAACTTAATTTCCACGTTATCAAAATCATTAAATTTTGGTTTTATATGTGCCTAGTGTTTCATTAATTTAACATAAAATAGTTACTTTTCCATCGCGCACTACTTTTAATAATTAACTTATATACTCTTTATTTAACTGTAAAATACATTAATCATATCTTGACACTCAAAATGTATACCACTTCAACTTTTGCCAAAATCATTTTGCAACGATTTGAGTATTTGATATTTTTTCTCTCTACTTTATGTCAAGTTGTTACAAATACATTTTTATGGAGGTAGTACATTATTTGGACCCGACTCTTCTAGGAGTTTCAGACATTCGTACGTGTGCAAGTGTCAACAGGACCAATTTTATGGGAAAAAAAAAATTTCATATTTTTGGTTCAAGGTTAGGTTCAAATATTCAAGAGTTCCACACAAGTATTTGAGATAAAATGAAAATTCCAATTAACACAGCATGCAATATTTACTAAAGTTAGACCATTGCTATGTAATGCATGACGATTAAAAACAGAATCCATGTAATATTGGTATCATTGAAAAGTTGAACTATCTAAATTGGACTGAACTGAATTAATTTTTTCTTTTTTTTGGATAATAGAATAGAATTAAATTTAGTTGTAAAATTAAACTGGACTGAAATTATTTAGTTGTAAAACTAGAGTGGACTAAACTGATGATAAGTCCAATAGAACAAGGCCTTACTCACTCAACTAAATTTTATTGATAATGTGCTTTCTAAAAAACGAAGATTATTTATACGGCATGCTTGTCAGCCCTAAAAAAACTAGCAAAATCAGTAACAAGCCAGCAAACAGCAAAATTAAATAAACCTCAAATTTGAAGCAAAAAAAAGCTCATGCATGAAAAATTTAGAGCTCAAATGCAGAAAACTTAGTTGAAGCAATAGATTAAGTACCGTCACCAGTATAAAATTGCAACAAAACTATCAATGTGAATTACTTTGAAATAAAATACAGCAACAGCAATTAACAGATGAATAAAAAAACAAACAACAAAAAAAATCAAAAATAAAAATTCGGAAGCAGCAAAAGAGTAAGGCTGAATTACAAACCAAAATTTGTAGAGCTATGAAGTAATAATTGTAGCACAAATGAAGATTATATAAAAAAATTAAAAAAAAAAAAAACAAAACAAAAAAAAAGGAGAAATTTACCTCATTCATGATGAAGAGGAGAGAGAAAATGAAGTTTGCAATAGTTGATTACACAGAGGAGAGGAGAGGAGAGTGAAAAGGAGAGGTCTTAGGAATTGACGGATAAATGGTGAGCGAAAGTTCGAAACCGAAAAATAGCTTTCAGACCGCCGAAAAATGACACGGAGGAGCGAGAAACTCGACAACAAAGATACTATATATACAGTGGTAGTATACTTGTCTTGCTAGCGGCTAAAGGAGAGGGGAAGTGAAAAAATATGCTAATCTCCTAAAGTTTGGAGTTTGCGATTAAAAGATTATTTTTTTTTTTTACTTGATTTGACTGTTGATTTAAATCATGAATTCTTTCCCAATGCTTCCAAAATTTGCAATTCCTATTATACGACTCTTTTTTTCTCAATTCCCATATTATCATCCATGTCAGCAAAATTTTCTTTTTTCGTATTTTTCTGAAAACCGCTACTACCAGTAGCGGTTTTGGGTAAAAAAACCGCCACTAGGAGTAGCGGTTTTATTACCTTAACAGTTAAGTGTGAAAATTTACGATTTTTTATTTTTGGTGCAAAACCGCTACTGGTAGTAGCGGATTTGCCTTTCACTATGCCTGAACAGAACAAATTGTAAGTGGTAACATGGTAACCTAAAACCGCCACTGAGAGTGGCGGTTTTGCCTGAAAACCGCTACTGGGAGTGGTGGTTTTGCCTGAAAACCGCCACTCAAAAAAAAATTAAAATATGACGTGGACGGTAATTTGGGAATTGATAAAATTGTAACCGTAAAATGGGAATTGCAAATTTTGGGAGCATTATTAGGGGAAAGGATTCTTAAATCATTGATTGTGTAAAAGTGATTGGTAATTTTTAGCTGGTTGCTTAGAATTTTGTTATATAAAATGACATTTATGGATTTTTTAAAATAATTTGTTATGTTTAAATATATGGACAGATTATTCTGTAAATTTTTTTTTCTCTCTCCAAAACTCTAAAGAAAAGGTTGCTCAATCCAGTTTTTTCTAAATAGAATTTTTATGAAAGTTTTTGGTAAAAAATTCAATTTAAAACTTTATGTTACCAAACACCCAGATTAGAGTTTCAAATAGTCAAAACTCTCTTTTCCCTCAAAAACTCTCTCTTTTTTTGTAATAAGGAGCAGAAAAGATTTAAAAATAATAAAGTTAAGTATGAGGATTACAATACAGGGAGGGGTGGATAAAGGTAGGGAACAAACCCTCCAGATAGGAAATAAAGTTACTAGAGGGACTAAGTTCAATTAGACTATTACAATTAGTGTTGTGCATCGGTCCAAAACCGGATCGGACCAAACGGAAATCCACTTTTATTGTGGACCTGGACCGGACCGGTTTAATTTCGGTTCGGACCTAGACCGGACCGGTTGAACTGGTTTCTAATTTTTTTAATAAAAAAAAATTCTTTAACCGGTCCGGGTTTGATCCAATACATTTTTTTATAAAAAAATTAAGTATTAATTTTTTCAGATTCCGGTCCGACCGGAATTTACTGGGTTTGGACCGGACTGAAATCACTATTTTCATGGACCGGGGATCGGACCAGTCCGGTTCAGGTCCAAATTCCAGTCCATACCGGTTTATGAACACCCCTAATTACAATGCAAATGAGAAATGTCCATAGGGAAATATATCACAAGATTAGAGTTTTTCGCCCCCGTAGCGAAAAAAAATCAACATGCTTGACGACCTCTCTAGTCCTCCATTTTAATTTTGCTAGAGCTTGCATCATGTAAACATCAATAGGGGTGTGGGGATTGTTGATATCCTGGACCACCATCTTTGCATCAGAAACTATTGTAATGTTGTGCCACCCTTTTCCATGTGCTCATTTCAGGGCTAAAAGAATTGCTATACTTTCAAGATAATGTATATCACAACTAGGGGTGCTTATTGTAACACCCCATATTTCAGAGACCCTTAAGAAAGATTACTATCGGTCATCCAATCGACCTCAGGTTCCGAAATATGGGAGCATCACTTAAAAATAACTCATTCACTAAGGAAATGGGTTTTAGTTGAAAATTCCAAGGTAGAGATAATATTTTAAACCACAATTACAATAAGAACTACATAAAAAGTACGTAGCGGAAATTCCAAAATTACAATACAAACCAATAATTGAACTTAAGACTCCCAAGAAAAATGTTTTAAACAAATATAAAGTTCTAGACGACTTTTATAGTAATGGGTCCACAAGCCAAGGTCTAATACATCCTCACTCAACGATGCCCGCCAAACCCACCTGCAACAGTCAGAAAATAAAAAAATAAAAAAACAAGGAACGAAAATCAGAAAAAACTGAGTAATTACGACTCCATCCCGTAAAAATAAATAAATAAATTCTTATGTAATTGATAAATCTAGTAAGAAAATTTACTAACATATAATGCAAAATACTTTTCTTTGTCTAACGAGGTAAATAAATTTTATGTCGTCCCAAATATAAATCCGATGCTTAGGTTACACCAATCATAAATGACAATACTATAAAATAAAATATAATAACTAACAAGAGGGAGAAAGAGAACGCTAGTGGCCCAAGTGGCCACCTACTTTTTTTTAAGGGTTGCGCATCACCCTATAATTTTGGCCATAAAGTATGTTGACAGAATGTCTCTAGTGTGCACACCCCTCACTAATCTAATGGGTATCCGCAATTAACCACGCACCAAAAGACTTAGGAGGAAGACTGAAAGCAAATTAGATATAACCTACTAGAAGCCTATTGGGTATCCACAAATGTGCACCAATAGAACAACATCTAGCAGGGCAACCTGTTCATCACCCTTTTGGGTTTCTTTCTCCTCTCAAAACAATATATATAATTTTATAAAAAAAAATGAATATATCAAAATAATTTAGTCATCCAAACTTTTTATAGAAAGTATAAATCATACATGATCCCAAAGTCTACATCTATAACCATCATAGCAATTTTAATGTAACACAATCAACATTATAATCATCCGACAATACTTGTGTATATATATATCTATTATATAGTGAAATATCATCACAAATACTATCATTTGACAAAAATTGTTGTTATGGTTCATGAAACTCTTAAAAGTAGACATTTCATATACACATAAAAGTCACATAACCTACATCCTAACGGGATTCTAAATTTGATGGACATCGAAAATTAGCTCGTAAGCGCGTGAATTATCAATCTAAAAATTTCCCGAATAGCTCTCTACTTAACGTCGATCTACAAATAATGTAGTTCTAGAATTAGGATACTTATATTGCCATAACTTGAAAATTTAGTTGACCCAAATAAAAGCAATTGACTGAATAAATAGAAATAGAAGAAGAAGAAAAAAAATTAAAAAAGAAAGGTACAAAGAAAGAAAAAAAAAAGAAGGGAAATACATTATTACTCCTTTACGGGTAGAAACAAAAGGACACAGGAGTATTAGTTTGAAAGGATGTCTTTTTCTTTTCTTTACCAAAACCCTAATTTCCTCTTCTTCACCATTTCGGTCACCATCTTCCTTTTTTTAAAAAAAAAAAAATTTAACACAAAATACCGCCCAATTTTACTTAATACCGCCCGTATTTTAACCTGAACTTCCTAAAATACCCTCACTTATTTATATAACCCAAACTAACTCTCCTTCCCCCCCCCCCTTCACCCTCACCTACTGCTAACCCCTCCCACTCCAAATTTTTTTCCCTTTTTATTTTTAAAAAATCTTACCTTTTAAATTTTCCTATTTATAATTTATAAAAAAATAATAATAATGTCATGCCTCATGTTTCACATGGATGTTGGACCACTTCCCCCTTCTTCCACTTGTCAAAATGGTGTGGTTTAAAAAAAAAAATCCTCACTCATAGTAGTCATATACAACACCATTCATTATAAAAAAAATTACTTCAACATTCATTATTTCATCTCACAAAGAAATTCACTTCTTGCATACAAAAAATTACAAAGAAATTCAACTAAAAATATGTAGTATAAGATTTACTAAGTTTAATTTATAATTTTTATTTAGAAGCAAAATGTTGGATGACAACAATGATTACGTGAATGCCGGAGAGGTAATTTTTTAATGTTAATTTTTTTACTTGTTAATTATGTTTTTTTAGCTTAGTAAATAATTATATTTATAAATTTTTATGGTAATCATTTTTTGCCCATGTTTAATTACTTTGAATTATTCTTTGGGGATTTTTTCTTACATAAAAAAAATTTCCATATTTGAATGCGTTAAGTTATATTTTTTTTAAGAATTGATTCACGTATTAAGTTAAATTTTTGTTTATGTAAAAAAAAAATACTTAAATATTATTTAGTAAATACGGGCGGTATACAGTAAATACAAGCGGTATTTAGTAATAACCCAACAATTTCAAGGGATTAAAAAAAACAAACTTCAAAAGTATAGATTTTGAAGATGATGATGGAGAACGCAGAAAATGGAGATGATTGTTCAATTGGATGCTTATGAACATCAAGAGCTTAACAATGGTGGGTTTTTTTTAAAATTTTTTTTTTTTTGAGAAAAACAAAATTTCAGATTATTTGAGAAGGAAGAATTTTTTTTTCTTTTACCTGCTTTCAGAGATAGCTAGAAGTATGTTTGAAGGTGAGGTATGAAGGCATAAAAATATATAGAGTTTGAAGTAAGATGATTCAGCATTTAATCTGTGCAAGAAATTGGAATGGTTAGAGGCTGAAATTGATTATTTTCAATTTAATTCGTCTGTTAAGGAAGTTCAAATGAAGAGGCTGTAAGGAACGAAATTCAATCCCTATCATGCTGTAGTTTGAAACGGAAAGAGGAAGAAAAGGAAGAGTTTTTTATTTTTTTGAATTATAAAAAAAAAAAACGATCTTATCAAAAATAAAAAATTAAATAATACTCTTATAAAAACCCTTATCAAAAATTTGTATGTATATATGTACTGAAATACTGTATAAAAATACGCATATATGTAAAAATATGTCGGGTATTACACTTATTGAGCTGGGTAGCTCGCGAGCAGCTCGAGTTCGACTCGGTCAAAGCTCAACTCGAGTTGGCTCGAGCTCGCTCGAAACAGCTCGTGACTCGATAATTTTACAAAAAAATCAATAATTTTCTACGTTAAATATTTGAAAAACAAAATTAACTTAGATATTTAATATAATAAATTAATAAATTTTAACAATATATAATTTTCATAAAGAAAAGAAAATATAAGCAATAATTTTCTTTTGAAAAAATTAAGATTCAAGAGGACTAAACATTAAACGAGTAGCTCGTGATTGGCTCGGCTCGGCTCGAAACTATAATCAATAATTTTCTTTTGAAAATATAAGCAATAATTAGTACTTGTCCCTTGATAAAAAGTATAGTTTTGCCAGCCGCTATTTGAGAGGATCAAACGCGGTGGTGATAGACTACTAGAGCCACTTACATCCTTGACGTACAAGGTTTGATTCTTGCCAATGACGAATTACTCTCTCTACTCTAATCAATACCATCATGGTATTTATATACCAGTAACTATACAATTTTGTCTATGCATGTAAATGTAATCATACTTATTTCCCAATAAAAAGGAGAATTTTTATTATGAGAACATATTTATAGAAATTGAAGGTATCATGAAAATAATTTTAGAAATTGAAGGTGTGATGAAAAGTAAACTAATGTTCAACCGTTTAAGTAACTAAGTTTTTATTTAAAAGAAGTAAATGAAAATAAAGGTATGATATTATTTATAGGAAGCTATTATAGCATAGCAATATTTATTAAGGCCCTGTTCTATAGGATTGAGCAAACATGAACTTAAATTAAATTAACTGAATTTAAATTAAATTAAATTAAAAAAATTAAAATAAAATAAAATAAATTAAATTAAATTATTATTTTTATTTTTATTTTATTTTTTTATTTTTTTATTTTATTTTTTTATTTTTTATTTTATTTTATTTTATTTTATTTATTTTTATTTTTTGATTCTTTTTTTATTTTATTTATGTTTCAAAGTAAACCCTAAAACCTTCATTTTCACCGCCGGAAAATCGTCGTCAAAAAACTCGGCCGAATAATCACCGCCGGAAAAGTCACTCCGAAAACTGTCGCCGGAAAAGTCATCCCGAAAATCGTCGCCGGAAAAGTCACCCCGAAAATCGTCGCGAAAAAATTCGGCCTGAAAATCATCGCTGGAAAAATCGACCGAATAATCACCGCCGGAAAAGTCGTCCCGAAAAATCGTCGCCGAAAAACTCGGCCTGAAAATCGTCGCCGAAAAATTCGGCCGAATAATCAACGTCGGAAAATCAGTCCGAAAATCGTCGTCGGAAAAGTCGTCCCAAAAAATCGTCGCCGAAAAACTCGGCTTGAAAATCGATGTCGGAAAAGTCGGTCGAATAATCAACGACGGAAAATCAGTCCAAAAACTGTCGCCGGAAAATCAGCCCCGAAAATCGTCGCCGGAAAATCAGCCCCGAAAATCGTCACCGGAAAAATCGGCCGAATAATCACCGCCGGAAAATCAATCCGAAAACCATCGTCGAAAAAGTCGTCTCGAAAAATCGTCGCCGAAGAACTCGGCTTGAAAATCGTCTCTGGAAAAGTCGGCCGAATAATTACCGCCGAAAAATCAGTCCAAAAACTATCGTCGAAAAAGTCGTCCCGAAAATCGTCGTCGAAAAACTCGGCTGAGTAATCACCGCTGGAAAAGTCAGTTTGAAAACCGTCGTCGGAAAAGTCGTCCCGAAAACCGTCGCCGAAAAACTCGTCTCGAGAATCGTCGCTGGCAAAGTCGGCCGAATAATCAACGCCGGAAATGTCAGTTCGAAAACCGTCGTCGGAAAGTGTCGAGCGGAAAAACGATGCCCGAAACTAATAATAATAATAATAATAATGAAATGAACTTAAATTAAATTAAATTAACTGAATTTAAAATAAATTAACTGAACTTAAATGAAATGAAATTAAATTAAGTCAATAGAAGTCTTAAAGAACGGGGCCTAAGTTAGAAAATATTTATGGAATTAAGTTATTATTTATAGAAAGTAAATGAAAATAAATAAAGGTAAGATATTAGCTGATATATAAATATTTATTAAGTTAGTAAATATTTAATTGCCTTTTTTGAGGCACAAGCGCATAAAGGGCGGGAAATTTTTAATTAGAGAGTAGCACGTGACGAGTTATGGTTCGAGTGGCTTCTTTTTTAATATATATAGCTAGTGATTTCCCAAGCAATTGTTGCTCGGATTTTTAGTTAATTAATATTAAAAAATATCAATTTGAAAATTATTATAACTATTCAATGAAAGCATGCATTATTAAGTAAAAAATTAAGTTTTTGGCTACTTCTCCAACACAATTATTGTTTAAATTTATTTAAGAGATCACGTACACAAGAGAAAGTGAATATTTGTCATATACAGTTATTTATATTAAGAGGTAATGAACATGAAAATATCATTTTTAAAAGAATAAAACGGAAGAATGTTTTTGTATTTTGATCTTAAAAGAAAACGTTCTCTCTTATATTCCTTTTAGAATTTTCTTTTATTTTAAAAATAGATTTGTGTTATTTATTTTAATCAACGTAAAGAAATTAAAAATTTTAAAAGAGGGATTTCTAAGGCAATAAATGTTAATACCTTATACTACACTTTATAAAAAAATATCCATATCCATACATATTAAAAAGCACAACTTAGCGAACAGTAACGAATCCTGTGGTCCTGGTTGTTCTACTTTGATCGTCTGGTCCAGGCTTCTCCACGTCATCGCACACCCCTCCCCCCCCCCCACTATTTCATTTCGACCAAAAAAAACCTAGACTCTTCTTCGTTTCTTCTCCACAGTCGCGTTTCACCTTCTTCTCCCATCTTCACCATGTTCTTCCATCTTGTTCAGATTCTCACCATCACTGTCAGTATCATCATCGTCTCCCCCTCTGGATATCTTGGACCACAGATTGAAGGTAGGATTTTCGATTTTCATTGTTTTAATGTTCGAGTTTGTAATTTTCGAATTACAGTTTTCGATCTGGTTGCTTTGGATTAATGTTCGAATGTTTTGCTGCTATAATTAATGATTTTCGAAATAGGGTTAGGGTTTTTGAAAACATTGTCTGTTTCTTTCCATTTGTGGGTGAGGTTTTTGTTCGATTTTTTTTTCTTTTCCGAACCATACTTTTCAATTTTCTTTGATTTTCTTGCTTTTAGGGTTTCGATGATGGGGTGTTTTTCAGATAAATCTTCATAAACTGGAGAGCGAGAAATAAGGTAATTTCTTTCTTTTCTTCTTTTTTTTTAGACGACAAAGGTGATTCAATTACGGAGGTGACAGGTGAGCTATGTTTGTTTGCATTGGGGCTTGGTATTATAAAGTTAATTCATTATTTATTATTGTTTGATCCTGCTTTTATTCGTTTGGGGATTTTTACTTTTTTTTTTTGTAAATGTTTTACAGTGATTTATATGATACAATCTGGGTTAGGGTTAAGGCTTTTAAGTTGATTTTTCTTGTAGGGTTTCAAAATTGTTCCATTTGATTGTTGTTTCGGGGGTTTTGTTGTTTGGATTAGAGTTTGTTTAGTTTAGATCTGTAAATTATTATGCTATTCATGGGAATTAAGGGTTCTTATATAATAAATCCATATTTATTCTGAATTTTGTTTGCAGGTTGCAGCATTGGTTAAGGCTAATCTTATCAAGAAGGTTGTGGCAATCTGCAAGCACTTAGAGAGAGATAGGAAGGACAAAGACTTCAATTTTAGGTTGATTTTGGTCGAGAGCAGGATCCACAGACTTGTTCATTACTACAAGAGTGCATTTTTTCCCATACTGCCAGAACCCTGGTGGCCTAATCTTGATGTCAGAACATTGCTAGATAGCTCCAGGTAGTGCATGCTGGAATTTTCCCCCCCTTTTGAATTGGAACTATACAGTTGTTTTGATCAAAACTTTTCCTGGTCTATAGGATTGTAGGAAGCTTTTGTAATGCGTGGGCTCTGCTATTTTAAGTTTTCCAATTTTTGTCCTTGAAAGCCTTAGAATATTGTTATGACTGATTTATGAGGATTAATTATGGGATGAAAAAGGTATTAATTTAGTTCAAATTTTGGGAAAAATGCACTTTTTTTGGAATTTTTTGCATCTTTATTTGAGTTTTTTTCTTTGTAAACCAGGATATTATTCCAATGCAGTTTTGTTGAAAAATTTTGCATCTTTAATTTATTTGAGTTTTTTTCTTTGTAACCAGGATTTTATTCCTTTATTTTATAGGGTGAGATAGTCATTTACGCGGTGTGATTGTATTTAAAAGATTAACATGTCAACATTTTCGGGCTATTCTGTGTTTCATTTTTCTATTAGTTATATAATTTGGAAAGTCTTCCCATTAAGATTGATTTGAGAAGAAAAGAAGAGAGATTGATTAAGGTATTATTGTCTGATAATGTTTTTATCATGATGATCTATGTATCTGGGTAGCGGTCTAATGTATATTTATTGTGTTTTATTGGGTGTTAGGTGTAGTTTCTTGGATTTAGCTTCATTTAGAGGTTTTCTTATTTTCAATATTCACGATTTTTTTTTAATTTATTCTCTGTTTCTTCTACCAATTTACTATACACAAATTTTAATTCTTGATTATGGTATTATCATAAACATTTTTGCTGCTATCTTTTTTGTTATCTCAATTGCTTTGGCGTAACATCTTGAGATTTTGTTATAATGAGTTCTTTGTTGCAGGCTGGTACTGCTTATCCGACATACTAGCCATTTCTTCTTGTACTTGTTGTGTCTAATTTTCTATATCTATACATATTAAAAGGCATGAGTTTGTGTTAATGTTCAAAGAACAATAGCCATTCTCCACTGTGCTCTATTTCTCGGTGCTCTAATCCACTCCCCCCCCCCCCCCCCCCTATTTCACTTTATATTCCGATGATATTATAGCAACTGTGGCATAAACAAGATTCTCATCCCAAATTCAATTCAACTTCCCTTAATCACCATATTTACTAAATGTTTCATGGAAATGGATTTGTGTAGGTAAAATTATTACTTGAATATGGACTTCATATCAGAAATGTTGCAACTTTTCTTTTTGTAGTAACATTTTTACCAAATTTTCAATCAATGTTCTCTTGATCTCAAGTTTTAATAATGCCCTTGTACTTTCATTAAATTTGCCTTATTAATCAATGGTATAGTCTTGTACCATACTCCGTATTAATTTTAAGTTGTTGTGTTACTTAGGTGTTGTTTGGTTGTCAACAAAATTCATGGACATTCAAAATTCCCATGATTTTTATTCTAGGAATGTTGTTTGGTTGACAGAAAATTATAAAAATGGGGGAAGTGAAATTTCATGGGAATTGTGACTTCCAATCATAGGAAATAAGTTACCATGTCCCCCTTGGTTAATGAAAATTTATGGTAATTGCAAATTCCTACATTGCCAACCAAACAAGTTTAATAAAATCCTAGGAATTTCATTACGTAAATAAATTCCTATGAATTACCATTTCCTATAGGAATTAACTTACTACATCAACGAAACAAGGCCTTAGTGTTGTTTATCTAATAATGAGCCCATTAAGTCTGATGGTACAGTTTCATGCTTGCATATTCTACTTGGCAAGAGAGAGATAATTAAGCTAACTTTGATTCCTACATATTGAATAATACTTTATTTTAAGCATATGTGTGACATGAACTTTGTTGCTTACAGGGGAGATACATTGGTTTTAAAGAGACTTGTTTTCTTGGAATCTCAGTTGCAGACCATCATTTGAAAGTTTAATTTCATCCTACATCTTTGAGGATCAAGGTAAACATTTTGGATTCTTCTTTGTTAACTTCACCAGTGTTTGGAGTGATGAATTGATGTAAAACTGTAGCATATAGCCCTTTGGGCTTGTCAGTGACACTAAATAACTGAAAGTCTTGAGTATTTGCCTCCCTCATACTGATGAGTGATGAGGTTGTGTGCTTTTTGAGGGATATGAAGGGTGAAATAGGTGAATTCTTCTTGCATCTCAAAGTTTGATAATTCAATTGACAATTGTTGGGAAAAGGGCATGTAGGGAGAAAATAACATATGCAGAAATCTAAAATCATCAAAATTAATCAATAATTTATAATGGAATTGTTAGTTAAATGTTTCTTTTTTTTTTTAAATGTTCCTCAATTTTGACACTATAAATTGCCATGATTGTAGGATTTCATTAGAGCTGGTGTTATTAAAGCCCAAACAGTGACAACATCATCATCAGTTGGTCAAGCAAGTACATGCTGATGGCAAGAAGACAATGAGAAAAGGCAATGTAGTGATTACAAGCAGAAAAGGGTGCCAGGAGGCTTGTGTGGTTGTGTTGTCAATTGCTTGATTAGATAAACTTTTGTGTAAAGACAACTCTTTTTTCCACTCTTGAACAGGGGTTAATAGGAACATAGTTGTAGGTTACCTCTGCTATCATGTCATTAGGATAGAGAGTGAATGCAATTAATCATATTATCATGTCATTAATATGTTCGACTCTTTACCTTGCATTAGGATTATTTAATATTTAAAGTCATGTCTAAAAAACTTTTGTATCATTTATTGCAATACTCCAAACTATGTTTGTATTACTTTCAATAGTTTATTGTACTTGTATGAATAGGAACTTTTTGTGGGGATATACATACCATCATTTGTTCGATTTCACCCATTACTTTGCGCGCTTTCATGATTCGTCGATTCACTCGATTTTTCGGTTTATCTTTTAGGATTTCGATATATTCCTTCATTTGACTTGATATATGTTGTCATTGGCCAAATTTGTGCAATAGATTTTCTGATCCAAGTATGGCCAATAACTGAGTTGAATAAAAGGAGTCTTATGGCATGTGTGGTTCAAAAAATTAAAATTGCTTAAATTCACCTCCAAAAACACTTTATGCTAGCCACCAAATGTTAGATGTACTAGCATAAAATCACATTATGTATGAAACATATGTTGCTCTATATACTTTTTGTGTAATACTATGTCTACTTTTTGTATAAGGAAAAATTACTTTTAAAGGTATGAACTATGGCCGTTTCAATTTTAAAGGAATAAACTTTGGATTATTTCTAAACAGCACAAACTATATAGTAGCTTTGCAAGAAAAGGTATTAATGAAATTTTTACCTGCTGCTCACGGTTTGCGTGCTGATGTGTTAGTACAAATTATAGCTGTTAGGAATTGTTCTTTTGTCTTTAAAAACCCCTCATTTCTCTCCCTCCTCTGTTTTAACAGCTTTCTTCCTTTTTTTTTTCATTTCCTTCTCTTATTCTCTTTCTTCTTAATTTATTTTACTAATTTTTTTGCTGTTAATATTTTATTAATTTTTTTCCTGTTAAAATTCTAATTTAATTTAATCTGATATTTTTTTGTATAATTTAATCTGTAGGAGTCTTGTGGATTTGCTGTTTGGGAAGATGATTACATACAAGAATTATTGAAGGAGAAAGGTAATTTAGTGGCTGATTTCGAACATCAGTTGAAGGAAAAAGAAAAAAAATTGATGATTTGGAAGCTGAGATTGAAAAGGTGGTTCAAAAGAAAAAAAAATGAAGGTTCTTATGCTTGTTTCTTCAAGTTTTTTGCAAGATCAGCAAGCCAAGAAAGATCAAAAAGAAAGAGAAACGAATAAGAAAGAGAAAAATAATGAAGAAGAAAGAGAATGAGAGAAGGAAATGAAAAAAAAAAGAAAAAAAAAAGAGAAGGAATTTGTAAAAAATAGAGGAAGAGAAATGAGGGGTTTCTAAAACAACAATTCCCAACAACTATATTTTTTACTGACACATCAGCACGCAAACCGTGAGCAGTAGGTGAAAAATTCATTAATACCTTTCATTGTAAAGCTACTATATAGTTTGTGTTGTTTAGAAATAATCCAAAATTCATACCTTTAAAATTGGAGCGGCCATAGTTCATACCTTTAAAAGTCATTTTTCCTTTGTAGAATAATACTTCGTAATAGTTACTTTGTGTCTACTAGGATCCTTTTATACGTAGGAAATGTATGCTTGATGTAATTATGTAACTACTAAATGTATAATACTAAGAACATAATAGCTACTTTATGTAGTTCTATTGTGCTAATTCTTTAAGGCTCTGCGCGCGCGCGATTAAGCATCTAAAACATGTTCATCGTCCAACCATGCAAAATTAAAAAAAAAAATCTATTTGAGACTCCGCTCTGTATAATATTTTTGTAATTTTGGAATACATTATGTACTTGTACATTGCAATATATGCAATCACTTTCTTAATTAAACTATTGCATTTGTGCACAAACTTATATATTTTCATTCTGAAATATACATCATATGATCTGTGACCTTATAAATTAATTCGTCCATTGCATCCGACATGCTAAATTTTAGTTTACTTCGTAATCAATCATAATTTCTACTTTGCCAAACAAATTAACCACCTTATAAATAATACATTGTTATAACTATGTATGTTTGTCAATCAATGTAAGTATACAAAACTAATTAGTAATTTCACAAATATTGCAATCCCAGGATATAAAATCAAATAATCACATCAATTACCACCACAATTACTACTAACTAATGAACCACTACCCGATAATGTTGGAACACGGCGCGCTACGCGCGCCGTGAGACAACTAGTATACTAAAAAGCTACACATTTAAACGAACCTAACAAGATATTATATGAATATGTTATTTCGTATGTATACTGATGATTTTTCATTTTTTTTAATTTTCCCTCTCCTTGTATCCTTAAAAGGCAAACGTGAAGAATAAATTAAAACAGCGAGTATGATATGGATGGATTTTGATATTGATATTGATGATTTCATATGGGAATACAAAAACAATCGGAGTAAGTAATAATTTGGTAAGAAAATCAACACATACGCCAATTTTTTGTATGCTATTTATTAATACTTTAGTTTTAATTTTTTATAGAAATCAACTTTTTTTTTTAAAAAAAATGGGATGTAAAAAATGCTAATCATTTTTCAAATTAAGAATTAGGTGAAAAGGTATACAATGGACAATCAAGATTTTACCTCTCGAAGAAAATTCCTGATTTATCTGTGGCTAGAAAAAACGAAAATTTGGTATCCATTAGAGGATCTATGTCTATAAGCATTGGGATCGGATCTAGTGCCCTAGCAACGGAATGTAATATGCATTTTGGTTTCCTTCCCAATAGATGTGACTGTACGAAACTGACTCAAAATCTCGAAGAATTTATCGAATATCTTCTCTAAGCAGATGTATTTTCCAAGGGTAATTGAATTTTCTTCTGCAAAATATTAATAAATGTTAGATTGTCTCGTTCAATAAGAATAGAAGAAAAAGAGACCGTTATGAGGAGTTGTTGCCTCAGCAACAAAAGGGGAAGTGTTCCCTAGAAAAAAAAAGTTTTAGCTGCAATACAATCACCAAGATGGTCTCGAAGAATAGTTCTTGCATAAGTCGAATTATTCGAGAAAGAACTATCAAAATTAAGTTTAAGTGTAGTAGGAGGAATCCACCGAACAAAAATAGAAGTGTCTTTTGAAGTTTGTTGAGGAGGAGCCAAATGATAAATGGAAGAAATATTATCCAAAGAAATAGGCGATTTCCATTTTTGAAAGCAGTTAGTGCTTGAGTGAAGACAAAAATAGCATATAAAGGCTTCTTACTAAAAAGTAATTTATTTCGAGATTTGCAAATGGTTTAAAGAATATGCAGAATTTTGGCAATGGATGGGGTGATGATTGTTATGAAGGTAAGATAAAAGGAAGGAAGAGAAGGACTTGTCGGAAGAGTGAAAATCCATCAAATGGATTGAAAATAAGTACATATTGGTAAAGTTACATGATAAGACAAGAAAAAATCATCTTGAGACTCATTTGAAGAAAGACAAAGAGTGCAAAGAGGAGAGAATGGTATACCTCTAATAACTAAATTTTGTCAGACCTAAAGATCATTATGCAAAAACTCTAATGTAAAAAGTTAGTTTCGAATTATATCTATCTTCCATATCCAATGAAAATTCCACTTATGGAATAAGTAGGGATTTCATGAGCTAACCAAGTGACTGATTTGATGGTAAATCTTCCATTTGGAGTGAAGCCTCAACAAGATTCGTCAAGAATAGGAGTCGAAGAAAGGGGGATATCTAGAATAATATGACATAAATTTAGGGAAAGGATTGTTGACAAAGAATGAATGTCCCAATGACCATGCACAATGAAATCGAAATGATTTAAATTAAAATGAGTCATTAAGTTGTGCGTAAAAACCTAATTATCATATCAAAAGAGCATATTAGATCCATTACCAACTTTCCAGCGAATACTGTTAAGGAGGACGGGTCTGATATGTAGTATTTGTTTCCAAATTCAAGAATCTTTAGGCTTGGAGCGATACTGAAAAAAGAAGCTCGGCAAATGTACTTTGCATGAAGAACCTTGACCTAAAGATTATTGTGGTTTGAAAGGATTTTCCAACCACGATTACATAAATAAGCTTTATTTACAGTGTCAACTTTTCGTAATCCAAACACTCCATAACCTAGGAAGACAAATTTTATCCCAAGATATCATAAGAAGACTGATTTTATTTCCAAAAGAAAGATTGGTTAATTCGATCTAGATTCTTAGTAGTAGAAGAAGGAAGCTCAACGGAAGACATTACATCAGAGGGCAGAGCCTATTTGCCCTTGACAAACATTGAGCAAACCATATTTTTAACTTTGAAAAATCTTATAGAGTTAAAGAAAACTCCTAAATGTCTACTCAGGAATTATTTTGGGCGTCATATTGAAAACAATCGTCAAATGCCTTTTACGATCAATATCAACTTTTTATAATCATACTACATCTAATTCAGGTTAGTTTCAACACTTTTTAAAATTATCTACAAAAATGCGCAATATTATTTGTTGCAACTAACATGAACCAAAAGTAGTACTTCCTTTATAACATAAAACTTTCAACAATTGATTTTGCACGCATTTTGAGGAAACAATTTAAGGGTGTGAACGAAGGAATTAGTCAATATAATTTTAGTATTAGTAACTTATAATCTCATTCTTGCTTGTATTAAAATCATTTTGACTAATTCTTTCGTTTACACCATCAAATCGCTTCCTCAAAATGTGTGCAAAACCAATTGTTGAAAGTTTTATGTTACGGAGGGAGTATATTTTTTATCCCACTAGTTGTGTGTCACATATGTGCCACAACTTCTACACAAGTATTTTCATTAGTAAATTTCGATATTATGGCCAAGTGTCCATTACTTGTGCCCTACACTACCTATTATTATATGACAAATTTATTCATATTTTTGTTGCTCGACATAAGTTAGCTGAAAAGGTTTAATTTTTACAACAGTGTAATGCACAGACACTATCTAGTCAAAATATAAAGAATAAACTGTTACAGATGGAGTATAATTTATAAAAAGTTAAATGTTACATGTTTGAGTATGGCATTTTCAAATTTTAATACTACATCCATTTCTTTTTAAACACAACAATTTAACATAGTGTGAGAAAGAAAAATATCTAATCATTGCATTGAAAAAGAAACGAAGGTAGTATAACATCCTATCCGATCCAGGGTAGTTCTCTATCAAAGTAAAAAAAAAAATAATAATAATAAAAAATAAAAAAACACTTTAACTAAAATTTCTTAAAAGACAAATGTCTTGTAAGAAAATATAGGCAATTTGCTAAACTTTTTTTTTTTTTTGACAAATTGTCTTATTCCTATACACAAGTAATTAACCATACAAGTAGGCAATAAAATTGTTTTTCCTGAGGATGAGGTTTTAGCCTAATGGTTAAGACTTCAGAATTCTAGACACGAATTCCTAGGTTCAATTCTAACTGCACGCATTTGCGAAGATTTCTTATTTTGAAAAGATTAGTGGTGTCAATTTTCATGCAGAATATATCCTATTTTTAAAGCATCGTTATCAAAAGTTGAGAATCATATACATTTCTCATTCTATTGCTATCAAAGATTATGCAATCGAAAAAATGACAAATGAAAGACACACTGAGTAATTTTCTTGATATGGAGGTAGATATAGGACAACAAAAACAATATTTAAAAGGGAAAACTATCAGCAACCTTGTAATTGGAAAACAGCCAATTCAGTACAAGTTGATAAAGTGTATAGATCAATTATTTATGGAGTACAAAACTAGAAATAAATTATGTAGAAAAATCACAAAAATAAGAACAAAATTTGACTTTTTTTTTTTATAAAGAGAACGCATAATAAAAAAATATATAGTAAGCAAATCAAGACATCTATTTAAGAAAAAACAGTGCAAGTAATATGTAACAGATTACCCATCACAGTCTAATTTTTCGAAAAAAGCATATCTATATTATTGAAACTCCCTCACGTATCAATCAACTCAACTTACACTCAACCCCATTTTTTCGGAAAAAACTTGGTTAACCCACCAGGTAAACTACTCAATGTTAATTGAGAGTACTAGAGAGTAGTCATAGTAGAACCCCACCCAACTTAATAATTAATATTTTAATATTGTATTAATAGTGGTTAGGTAACCACCGGATAGATGTAATCATGTCCCATTTTTTCAGCTTCCTCTCCAATCTTTCCAGTTTTCTATGTTCCATCCATAATTTCAATGGCCTAATACACTCTTCCTTTCCCTTACTTAGCACCCGAGAATCAACACGCATCATACAATATTACACGCATTTCAAAGGGGGAAGAGAGAGAGAATGAAAATACAGTTGAGTGCTTAAGGCCAAGTATTTGCCAAGCAGGTTTTTCATTTGAGGCTTTGAGCCATCATTCAAGTACATTTTAAAATCACAGAGGCTTCCCTGTGCATCTTTCACGAGCCTATGTACAACTGCAAAACTCGTGAAACAATAGATGATAACAGCTCAAAATTTCCCTGTCTTTCATAGACAACTATCACTACATCTTCAACACATATCTGAAATCTATAATTATCTCATCGCCCTGAAACTCTTAACAGCTCGATGATGATTGTGACAAAATAGCTACCTCTACACATACCCAGATTAAACTTTCCCTTGGATTCCTTGATCGCCTTTAGAGTCCTCACTATCTGCCAAGCCTCGAATCTTCACATCATAGAAAACCTCTTCAACTCTTTTCAAATCATACTTCATACCTGTTATGAGAATAGAGAGACTCCTTATACATCACATGGTGTCACCACAAAGAAAAACCAAAGACCTGTTCTTTTCACCTCAATTCTTTAAATATAGGTACTCATCAAAAGTTAATTCCCGGATGTTTCTCTACAGAGAATCATCTACCTTATTAAACTGAACTTGTCTTCAAACTTAGGTTGCTAATGTTTTCTTTATAGAGCTTACCTATCCTTTTCTAATTAGAGCTTGTCAATTCTTAGAACGTACCCATTCCATAATAACAAAACTTCGGATTTCCTTTTTTTTTTTTTTTTTTTTTGGGGGGGGGGGGGGGGGAGAGGGTGAAAAGGATTCTAAAATTACTAATATGCACAAGACAAAAACTCAGAAAGCAAGATAACGCACCATCAAACTTTTTGCGCAAAAAGTCATTGCGAAGGTTTAGCATCCGAAAGGCGGCATGAAGGTCGGTCAAGAAACTCAATACCTTTCTTGGGCAATCATAATCTCCATATGTCACTCTATTCACCACATATCGAGGCTGTAGCACCAAAAGAGCTATGTTAATGGCCATTCACCTTAAATTCATACACGAAAATGACCAGGAAAACTATAAGACCATTGTAGAAGCCAGTAAAAACTAACAAATAAAATCAGTCAAGATAGCACAGCTCATAATCATGTGAAACAAACAGTGATAATCATCTTAATATACAATGAATAAATAGCCGGCAGCAAACTAGCACTTCAGAAATCTTAAACTATGTATAGATTGCTCTAATAAATCCAATAAATAGTAGCCATTGCACTTTTTTGAAGTCATGATCATAAAAATGCTCTCAAGGAGACATTGAACTCTACAGTATGGAGAAAGTTGAAATTACCAATTCATTGGACATGAAACAGATTCCTGCATAAAGGTAATGATAATGCATCAGTAGATAAAATCAGCAAGCTGTTGGCCGTCAATTGATTGCCAAAATATGAAATGGGAAATTATACCAACAAAATAACCATAACTGATACATTAAAATAAACATTTGCACATGGTTTTGATTGATCTAGAGAATGTGTGATAAGGTAACAGAGAATGTGCCTTGGTGGATGATGAAAAAAAAGGTATACCTCATAAAATATATCCACAATCCACCTAGAAAAAAGGATGTAACAAGACATGAAGACAAATGTCATGACTGGTAACACATGATTCATTTATGGTTGGATAATACAAAATTCCGCTTTGAGTCCTTTTCTCTTTCCATTTCGCAACACAATTATTACCAACTATTCAACAAGATGAGGTAGCTTGGTGCTTGTTTGTGGAAGATATAAATTTGGTGGATGCAAATTCATCGGGGGTTAGTGCAAATTTGGAGTGATGGAGACAAGCTATTAACTCAAGGGTAAAGGGTTAAGTCGAATTAAACGAAGTATATGGAGAGCCATTTTCATAATCAGAGGAGACAATGAGATATGGTGAGGATCTGATGAATTACCTAATACCTACTATTGAGTGGTTTATGTATCTCGGACCAATATTGCAGCGAAATAGAGATATTAATTAAAATGTAACCTATCAAATAAAATCCAAGTAACTTAAATGAGCAAAGGCTGGATTATTATGTCATTATAGCATGCCCTTATGGTTAAAGAGAAATTTTATGAGAAGACAATTGGTAGTTAAGGAGTGAAATGATGGGCTGTGGCAAATGTTGATGGATAGAAATAAAAAATATTTTGAGAATCAAATTAAAGGATATAGATATTCAGAAGAAAGTTGGATTTGCAAATATGGAAGATAAGATATGAGGGAATCAGCTACATTGGTTTGGGCATGTGAGGCGATGATCGAAAGATGAAGGGCTGGGCCGCTGGGGTGATGAGAACTTTAAGAGATGTAATGACTTGGATCAAAGGAGTTAAAAAGATCATGAGCATATTAGGCTTATGCTACACATAGATTTAGACAGAACACAGAAGTGAATGGAGAAAGATTTTCGTGAATGATCAAAATATCAAATGACATAGAGTATTAGTTCATCCAGCCATTGAAATAAAACTTGATCTACCATTGTTGTATAAATGTATCCAAGGCAACAGGAAATCCCCATTGCCTTTACTGTCATTGAGTCTTTTTAAACATTGAGATAAGGAGATAAGCCAAATGGAAGAATATGTAAAAACAATCACAGAAGATCCATAAATGCACATCCGCTACAATCTTAGTCTCTCACCTACTAGATAATCTTCAACATCCAGACCGAAATCAGGTGTATTCACTGCAAACCACCATAAAAAAAAGTGACTATTAGCAGTTAGGGGCTTGAGGCTTCTATGTATTCTAGAAAATTAGCAAACAGCAAAAGAATGACAAGGCATTCTGGCAAAAGAAAAAGAAAAGTGATGGCAGGACTAAAAGTATTACAGCATTGAGAACAAAGACTGGATTAAACAGCACCATGTTCCACAAATACTTTTATACAAACTGGCACTCATTACATTTCATCTTAACTGTCCTAGTAGACAAACATATATATTAACAAATGCAAATCATGACCGATGTTCAACAATTAGACATTATGCATAATGAATGCATTAATTCCATATATTACTAAATGCACGCATAACAAAGATAGAGCGAAGAAAGGACAAAAGAAGTGGGAAATTTTGCAAGGAAATTGCTGGAAGGAATTAATCTGAAAATTCTGATCCGAATTTGTCTGAATTGAATTAAACTAAATCCAAGACTCAGTAGGAGCAGAGGAGAACCAAATTTGTCTGAGTTAAACTGAAATTTTAGAAATTAAGTCCAAGGTCTTTGTGATAAAGCTCAATAATGTAAAATTTGCAAATAAGACCGAGGGGATGTTTCGTATAGAATTTTTAGGATTCGGAAACGGATTCAACTAAGGGAGTGTTTGGTATGATAATCATAAATAAAATGTTTACTGAGAAGGGGAAAGGGTAACCATATATAGTACCTGTATTAGTTGTTTGGTTTAAAAGTGTAATGGAAACAATTAACGGGAACAAAAGGGGGTTTGTTTCCACAAGTTTCACAACGGGAACGAAAGGTTTGTTTCCACAAGTTTCACAGCGGAAACGAATTGGTAGATTATGTTACCCTATGGAAATGGTAAGTGTCACTTATGACATTCACCAAACAAATTGAAACATAAACACTTTAATTGAATCCGTTTCCAACTACTAAAATTGTTATGCCAAACATCTCATAAGTGTCTACATTTCAATTTGTTTGTTGATTGTCATAAGTGACACCAACCACTTAGTCCAATGATCAAATGGCTAAGAGTCCACTTAGTCGCCAAAGCCTTAAGATATGGACACCAAGCACATATATACTTCAAAAGTGAAAATTATATAGTGCAACGGGTTGCATGGTGATCACCATGCACCCACTATTAAAATTGAACATTTATGTTATACACCTTGAACATTTATGATATTTTGAGCATTTATGTTTTACATTTAATTATTTAAAACACTTTTTTTCTTAAATTTAAGTGGTTTAAATATAAAACTATAAAAGACAAATGTTCTAAATGCTCAAAATAAATTTTCTATATGCATAACATGAATGTTTTGTTTTAAATGTAAGTGTATGGTATTCATTCTGCACCCGGGTGCATAACATACGAATTACTCAAGGAAGTCAATTAACCTGTCATATACTTTCCAATAGGATCTAAGTAACCTAAGGAGATGCCCCAAGCCCAAAGTATAAAAAGGCTTAAGGCGCACCAAGGCGATTGGGTTTCTTGGAGCCTTAGGCGTGCCTTAATGCGACTCGTGCGCCTCACCTAAGAAGGCATTGGGGAAATCTGTCAAAAAAAATATGGGAAAAAGCACCTTAGCGCGCCTTGGTGGCTTGGTGCACCTCACCTACGCCTAGCCACAAATGCCTCACCTTAGGCAAATTAACGCCTAGGCGCGCCTTTTCAAACATTGCCCAAGCTCCCTCCTAGTAATATATGCTTGACTCATCTAGGGAAAACAAGTGCCTACATTCCCAATTTTAGGCCACATTATATTCAGAGATTCCTAAGTCCTAACTCTAGGGAAAAAAAGTCTCTGATATCACCAAGCTAAATTTAAGACATAACCTAAAAGTTCAATAAAAAAAAATTGAAGCACGACAGCATGCCTTGAATGCTTGATGGCTAGGTAACCATTGTTCTTAAAATGATGTCAGTGTAATGAATAATAATAATAATAATAATAATAATGCAAATCAATTGAAAAGGTGAAAAGCTGAGAATTAACCGCACATCCAAGCATCTCTTGAGCTTCAAGATGCAAAAGTAGATTCCCCGTTTCTAACCAATGCATAAATGCAAGCAAAGAAACAACAGTCTGAGTTTCACTTCTCCAATCATTATGATACCTGCAAGTGAAGCATACCATTAACACCATAGAACCATTCCAACAACCAACAAACAACAGCAAGCGATCAAAAGACATCCATCCTCTAATTTCAGTTTCACTTGCCTGTAGTACTGACCAGGGCACTCTCGAATGATATCAGCAAGGCGGTTGAAGTGCTCCTTAAGAGCACCTATTTGTGACTTAGCCTTCTCTAACACCTCTGAATTTGAAATCAAAATAACCCATTAGACAACTACTATCAATTATAAATGCAGAAACTAAATGCAGCTCATATGACTTCAGTTTGCGAGTCGATTTCCATGAAAACTACAAGGTTTCGCCACACAAAAGCAAAAAAATTGCAAAAGTCTTCAAAATTTCATCAAACAATGAATAAGAAATAACCCCTTCCCGCCCAAAAAAAAAATAAAAAATAAAAATAAATGTGATGCAAAACGCCAGCTTTACACTAAATTAGTGCATGAAAAGAAAAGCACAATCAGACACAAAAGAAACTCAAAATTTAACATTTCGGAAATTCCGGCAAAAGAGAGGACAACACATAAAAAAGTTAGGAAACTATGCAAAAACATACCAGTAACAGGACGAGACTGGTGAACAAGAAGAAGATTAGCATGCATAATCCGAGTAACAGACTCAATTTCTAGGGCAACATTACGAATTCTGTCACGCAAATTGCCAGACTCATCAAGTTGAGTTCGGAAGTTTCCAAACTGAGTTTCTAAGGTACCATCGAAAGCTGAAGGATTCACAACATGTGCCATTGAAGAAAAGCTCGAATTTAAGGAGCGATTAGCAGAGAGTGTTGAAGTGTGAGAAACAAAGACGAAGGGTTTAGAAAGAAGAAGAGAAATGGGTAAATTTGGGGAAAAGTTAGGGTTTAAGGTTATTGGTCGATTTATTACACCATACGCGCTTCGAAATGCCTTCATTTTGCGCGGTATTATTCGTTCGTCAAGCATATATACACATATTTTTTTTTTAATCTTATCCTCTACTATAAAAGCCATTTCCATAAATTCAATCACTACCAACCTAATTATTAAGAAAAATTATTATAATTTTGAACTTTTTAAAATAAAAGTATTACAAAATATAAAATTCTTACAAATTAATTAAAAATATCAAAATTTATATTTTTGAATTCTCTACAAATAAACACATATATTCACATAAAAAATTGACCCATTGATTATCGTAGAAATTTGATAGCCGATAGAATATACTCCCTCTGTTCCCATTTGTTTTTCCTGTTTGACTTTGCAGATATGCCAATACATTTTTTTTACCTTAAATATCTTTTGTTGTACATATGTAAAAATTATAATAATTGGATATTAATAACGTACTCATTGAGACGAATAAAACAAGACCCCACATGACTATATTATATTTTATATATTGAGGGTAATTTAGAAGATTCCCCCATCTTATGAATAGTGTCAAGATTCCAAATAAGACAAACAAATGGGAACGGAGGGAGTAGTAAATAAACGTTTTCTTTTGTTTGTTGTTATGGGATGGCCGGATGAAAGCGGAAAAAAATTGTTTATGATTATGCGGATGAGTGTGAATTTGAAAAATATTTTAAATTTTCGAACAAACAACCTTCATTTTTTGTTTAGACAAATTAAAAATTACATTTAAAATGTCATTGCACGCAAAATGTGCATAGAAGGCTATTACTACTAATAAATTTAAAGCCACTAAAATAGGTAATTTCCCTCTCAAACTCTTATTTTCCTTCAAGAGTTCATTTTTATTCCTTTCTCTCTTCCCCTCTCTCTTTAATATCCTAACTGCGAGTAGTTTTTAATGCACGCAATGTGTATGATTTTAGAAATCGTTAACAACATAGTTTCACAATAAAATTAATAAGTTTCTACATGGTTGTAAAAAACTTTTAAATAAATATTTTTTAAATATTTTTAAAATTGTGATTACTTGTTTTAAATGAGGTTATTAATGATTTCAAAAATCAAACATCATTATAGAAGATTTTAGTATACAAAAATGACAAAATTGTCTCCAACTTAAATAACAATATTGTCGCGACCTCACTCCTTCCCTTGTTCAATTTAAAGTACAATTAAACTAGAAATAAAAAAGGTGTATTCTCTTAAAAAAAAAAAGGTTGTATTCATAAAAGTCTGCTTCCATATATTTAAACTATAAATGTATTGGAAATACAATCATATATATAGTTTTATAATGTATTTATTTATAGGAAAAATGGAATTTAATAATCCCACTTTTTGATGGCTTGCTCAAAATAATACCACCTTTAATTTATTTCAAAATTACCCCACCTTTATATATCAGTTGCTTAAAATAATACCACCTTTAATTTTTTTTCTCAAAATGGACCCGATTTTGGGTGATATAATTTTGAAAAAAATTAAAGGTGGGATTATTTTGAGCAGACCACCAAAAGATGAGATTATTAAATCCCATTTTCCATATATATGTGGGTATTAAGAAGTATTTGTAGAAACATTTACAGGAGTAATTCCAATTTTCACTAATATTCTAAAAATAATCCCAACTTTAATGGGCATCATCTGAAAATAATCCATTTTTTATTTTATTCACAATTATCCTAACATGAGTCAACTCAAGTAATAAACACAACACTTTGATTTATTTTTAAAATGGAGGCATTAGAGTTTAGATTATTCTAGAATAATCAAAAGATAGGGTTTTTTTTTCCAGAAAAATAAGTAAAAACCGAGATTATTCTTATAAAATTTAAATTAAAAAATTGCATTATAAATAATTTTCTTTTTGCAGTACATGTATCAAAATTTAAAACCAATCATTTGTTCGGGTACCAATTGCTAGCTAGATGTGCATGCGTGTAACTAATAAGTAATGATGTAGCTGCCTTTTTTTTAACTGATTTGCTACGGGTTTTTTATCATTAACCGCGGCAAATAAACCCTGTGTATATATTTGTTGCGGTTGTTTAACAACCGCAGAAAATAGTCTGCAACAAAAACATCTTAACACATTATTTGCTGCGGGTTTTAGGATTACCCCTAATAACCGCAGGTCCGCAACAAATAAGATGAAGCAAATTATGTTTTTTATACTAGTGACCACCTAGTACACATAATAAAGCGTTAATCTTTGCCCCAAAAAAAGCCCTATTAAAGTTGCAAACAGCAAGTCTCCTATCAAATAGTCTCACACGATAAATTTTTGCTTAAAAAATGGAACAACTCTAACTTTTAATATATTGCTTAACCAATTTTGTAAAAAATTAAAGATTTAATATAAAGTTACAGTTTTTTAATTAAAGTTATGTCAGACCGACGACCGTCAACCTATCTTAGTGTCTTACAAAAGAAATGGATTATTATTAGCTAAATGCCTAAATCCAGGTTCATTTTACTTTATGTGCACCTTATTATAAACATCGAATATTCAATTTGATACATAGAATGTTAGTGTTAATATAAACGTACACACAATATTCATTTAGTTATAATGAATGTTCATTAGTAGTTTTTAGTGCATATTTTGCTTTATAACAATATACAGTATATTCATTTACAAACAATAGTTGCATTCTTGTCTGTTATACTATGCGATATGAACTCCTATTATAATTGAACATTCAATTTTAACAAATAAATATGAAAAGTAACAAAAGAAAATGAATATTTAAGAATTTTAATTCAACTTAAAATTTTGTTTTAAGAAAATGAATATTTGATTTCTCACAAATAAATTGAAGGTGAAAGCTGAAAAAAGGCGGAGATATAGGAGATTTCTTGGTGTATCTAATTAGCCTCAAGCCCATCAAATTAGAGGGGTTGTAGAGCTTCCTTGAATCAAGGCAATCATTGCTCTCTACCAATTACATTGTGACTTAAAAAAAAAAAACATAGAACTTCAAAAAAAAAAAAAAAAAGTACCATGCACAAATTCTATCCATTAGCTCCACACAATCATATATAGATTTTAATTTCCATCCTCAAACTAAAAAAAAATCTAAAAAAAAAAAACTGTTTCATTTATGATCTTGAACCAATTATCAGTTCGCATGAGAAGTTATTTTCTCTCTCAAAAATACAATAATCATGCTGCAAATCTCTAAGATGTTGCTATCATAATAATTTTTTTTCCCTAATTTTTTTTTTTTTTTTATAAAAAAAGTTGAATTTGATTTCAATCAAGAAGCTAATTTTTGAGAGGTTTAATTAATTTGTATGAAAATAATATGAAAGAAATAAGGGTTTGCCAATGTGGCGGATTACGATTGGTTGTGGTGGTACTAATTGTTGTGGTGTTTATATCTTCAAGAACTGCATATTCTCAAGATGATTTAGATGAAAATGCTAGCAAAGCTAAAAGCCCAGCAGCACTTCAAGTTGTTGCACAAATGTTGTTTAACCAATTAGCCAACATTAGCCATGTCTTTGAGCCTGATATTAAAAAACATTTGGGCTTTTGCATAAAAGATGTGTATGAAATTACTTTCAACTTACAATATGATTTTTTTTTTTGTTTCTTTGTAAAGTTGTTAGAGTGATTTTTCAATTTTTTTTTTTCAGGCAAGCTGATTGGAAATCCGCTTTTAATTTTTCGAGAGATCTTGGGTTTTTGACGTCTTGCATGCAAACAAAGAAAGGTACATAGGAAATTTCAAATAATTCGTTCATTTAATATTATTACTACTACTTCATCTTCTTCACATTATATATTTATATGTGATACTTTTAAAACCAGAGATTCCTAAATAATTTTTATGAGTTCTTTTTAATTATTTTTGTGGGGAAAAAATACGGAGTAGTAGAATAAAAGAAGGAAAGAGAAAATATCTTTAGTTAATTGTGTGAGAACATAATTTTTTATTTCAAAACTTCTCCATAAAAGAGAGAACAATTAAAGTGTATAACATGTATTTTGAAAGACCTCAAAATAGAAAATGTCCCGAGTATTGTGAAACGAATGAAGTATTATATTCAGTAAACTATGTTTAAGAGCTAGATGCATATATTATAAACGTAGAGGAAGCCATATTTGACTTATATGTGAATATGTTTTTAGTGATTAGCTTGTTAGCTTTATTTGACCCCTCTTTTGTGTCATGGAAAAACAATGGCCTATATATACAACTATTTGTTTATCTATATTTGATCTAGATAAAATAAATTAACAAGTCAAACCACCTGTCTTTATTTTATTGTAAATTATTAATATTTTTACCATTTCTTTTAACAGACGGTGTGACATAAATTTTAAATATAAAACTGTAACTTTTTACTGAACTTTTTATATATATAATTAATTAAGCTTCATATAAAAAGTTTTGATTTTATACTAAAACGTTACATTTTTAGCGAAAAGTTATATTGTGATCAAATGGTCGGTCTCATGGGAGAACTAATTAATTTCATGTGTTGTTAATGTGAGCAGATGTTCCGAAGCGAGTATGCACTGCAGCAGAGGTTAAGATATACATGACAAGTTTACTAGATGGAAGTCAAAAGAGTTCAAATTATCTAAAGCCTAACAAGAATTGTAATTTGAGCTCATGGGTTGATGGGTGTGAGCCTGGTTGGGCTTGTAGTGTTGGAAAAGACAAAAAAGCTGATATGCGAAATACAAAGGACATCCCTGATAGAACTCAAGATTGTCAGCCTTGTTGTGCAGGATTCTTTTGCCCTAAGGGTGTCACTTGCATGATTCGTAAGTTAATTCACGCTCGTAACGTTGTTAAAACATACTCGGTCTCTTTCTTCCACGATATTCTGCCTATTTGTATTTTACTTTGTTTTTAACTTTAACACTAAAATTTAGGCAATTAATAGCTTCAATTTTGCATCTAGTAGACTATACTAAATGTATAATTTTGGATCTTAATTATCTAGTAACTTCATGCTTGTTTTGAAATTAAAGCATACCCTTTATGTTCCATAATATTCTGCTTGTTTGCCTATTTGTTATCTCAAAAGTAAAAAAGTTAACTACTAATATCTTTGCTTTTATACATATCATTTTTGTTCACGTGTAACACGATTAGATATAATTTAGAATAATTTTATGTTATGTTTGAATACAAATATTTCATTATTCTTTCTTTTTATTCACACACACACACATATATATATATATATAGTTATTAAGCTAACCATGTTTTTCTGTGTTTCTTTAATATAGCTTGTCCGTTAGGTGCTTATTGTCCGGCTGCTAAACTCAACAAAACCACAGGAAATTGTGACCCGTAAGTCCTTAAAATAAATTTAACTTCATGTGTATCTATGTATACTAGATCTGGTTATTGGACAAAATAATCAACTTAATATTGTAGTTCATTTACTTTATAAAGTCTATTGGCCAGGGCCAATACAATGCCGAAAATTAATAACCCGATATTTTTTTTTTAAAAAAAAAAAGAAGTTTTGACAAAAATAATTACATTTGTTTTTTTTTTTTGGCTATTTTAAACTTCAGTATTTATACTTGGTTGTTTATAGGCTGGGAGACATTAACCAATTTAATTTCCAACCCGCTATTGACAATTTTTAGTGACCAGCTAATGACCTGACCACCGACAATCCTGACCTAACCAATAATCAGGTCTAGTGTAAACATAACTTTGATATGGTATGCAAGTCTAACATTTGAGAAATTATGCAGATACACATACCAAATTCCACCAGGAAAGCCTAACCATACTTGTGGTGGAGCTGATGTATGGGCTGATGTTGTTAGCAGTGATGAAATTTTTTGTTCCCCAGGATCATATTGTCCATCTACTGTTGAAAAAATTTCATGCAGTGTTGGGTACTATATTCTACTTAAACATTTTACATCTATGTTAATCGGACTTTGTTAGAAGTATCAGACACGGGTACTTGTTGAAATTTTATGAAAAATATTAATGTTTGTGGTTCATAATGAAGTATCAAAGTGTCATACTAGTGCCTAAAGGTCGAGTGTCCGATACAGGTACTTGAGGTTACATAGTTTCACATAGATTCATAACAGTTGTTTGATCTACACTAAAGAAAATGCATATATATTGACATTACTGTTAGAAGACCAAGGACCATCTCAACCAAAATCTTAAGCTTATAGTTGAGGCCCAGGAATATGTTATATACTCTATCAATAACTAATATGATTTTTTTAGACTATTTTGAATTACATTTTACAACCATCAAATCTTTATAAAATTTACTATTAGACGCTTAATTCATGTACTGGCTAATGATACAATTTTGTCAATTTTTCAGGCATTATTGTAGAAAGGGTTCAACAGATGAAAAACGTAAGTTTAAAGCCATATTCAAGTTTTAAAATGTTTTGTTTTTTTCACAACTTTTTTTAACGAAGAGATAGTTCAATAATATTTCATTCAAAGTAATTTTACCTAGTATTAATGTGACACTTTCTAGAGAATTTCTTCCGGTTTCCGTGAAAGTTTACAAATTTTGTGATTTTTCTTGGCAGCATGTTTCAATTTGGCTAGTTGCAACCCAAAAACTACAAATCAAAACATACATGCCTATGGTATATTACTTATTGTAAGTTTTTCAATATCCATGTCTTCTACTAATGTTAGCTAGAGTATAACTTATATTGATTTTCGTGCTTTAGGCTCCGTTTGTTTTGATGGAAAACATTTTTTCGGAAAATGATTTTCCTCCCTCTTTCCATTTTCCTTTGTTTGTTTTGGAAAAGGTTGGAAAATAATTTTCCTTGAGATGGAAAATGTCACTTTGGAAAAGGAAAACCATTTTCCTTTTGTGGAGAAAGAATGTCACATTTTCTTTCCTACTCCTTACTTCTCCCTTATTCACTTCTCCCATCTTTCCTTTATTTCTATTTCATTTTTTCTTTCCTTCACAAGTTTTCCTCTAATCAAACAAATAAAGGAAAACTTTTTTTACATCTATGTTTTCCATTGAAAATTGTTTTCCTTAGAAAATGATTTTCCATGAAAATTGTTTTCTTTCAAAACAAACAGAGCCTTAGAGAAAGTACATTCATGTCATCAAAAAGGCATTTTTATAATATTCAATTATTCAAATGTTAAAATAATTAATACTCAATTTTTCTTTAGTCTCATTTTTTGTGGGCCTCTCCAATTTGTCTTGTAGTAAGTTAATGGTCATGGTTTTTAGTGGTTTCGGATAATATTAGGTAAAATGAGTGGGGTTGAGATAGATAAGCTAAGTAAGAGTAAAAGTATAAAAAAAATGGTGGGCCATGATACTAAAAAAAGGAAATAGAGCAAGTATTTTGGGACGGACGAAAAAGAAAAATGGAGCAGTTTTTTTTTAGGACAGAGTATATAAATTTGAAAAAAAAAAAAAGACGACATCACTTTTAATAGAGTATCTAACATATTCCTGGACCTCTGATACCATGTTAAAGAACCATCTCAACCAAAAGCTTAAGCTGATGGTTGGAGCTCGGAAATATGTTATGTACTCTATCAACCTTGTTGTTGATTATTTAAAGTAAAGATTACATGTGCAAACTTACTAACAACATCTATCTTCAAATTCAATTACAAATTTGTAGGCCATACTAAGTACAAGCCTACTTCTTGTGTACAATTGTTCTGACCAAGTGCTTACTACTCGAGAAAGAAGGTTAGCAAGATCTAGAGAGCGTGCAATTAGAAGTGCAAAGGAAACTGCACAAGCTCGAGAAAGGTGGAAAGTAGCAAAGGATAATGCTAGGAAACGTGCAGTTGGGTTGCAACAACAATTGTCACGTACTTTCTCTAAGAAAAAATCTACTAAACAAGATCCCTCAAAAAGTTTTGGTGTATCAAAATTTGGAACTAGTGGTGGTGATGTTGTTGGTGGATCTTCTGGTACGTCCTCAGCGTTTTCATTCGATCCGAAAGCTAAGAAGAAAGAACAGAGCAACTTAACGAAAATGATGCAACAAATTGAGGACGACCCGGATAATAATGAGGGTTTTAATATGGAGATTGGGGATAAAAATATAAAGAAACAATTTAAAGCCAAAGAACTTCATACTCGTAGCCAAATTTTTAAATACGCGTACGGGCAACTCGAGAAAGAAAAGGCGATGCAACAAGAAAACAAAAACCTAACATTTTCGGGAATAATTTCGATGGCAACTGATTCTGATGTTCGAAAAAGACCGTTATTAGAGGTTGCTTTTAAGGATTTAACCCTAACATTGAAAGGAAAGAATAAGCATTTGTTGAGGTGCATTACTGGAAAAATTATGCCTGGTAGGGTTTCAGCAGTCATGGGTCCTTCTGGTGCTGGAAAAACTACTTTTCTATCGGCAATGACTGGTAAAGCAACTGGATGTAATATGAGTGGACAAATTCTTATTAATGGAAAGAATGAATCTATACACTCTTACAAAAGGATTATTGGGTTTGTCCCACAAGATGATATTGTGCACGGTAACTTGACGGTAGAGGAAAATCTACGATTTAGTGCTCGATGCAGGTTAGTCTATAAGACTGTTCAACCCCGTATATCATATAGTGTACTAGTGAGTGTCCCATATCGGAAGATTTGGAGATACTAAACTAACTTATAATAAGTCTAGGAGTTACTCCTCCCATCACCAATTGATTTTAGGAAGGAACCTCCTATGACTTGTAAATCCCACACATTATCCTATATAAAAAAAAAATAATACTCCCTCTGTCCCAAATTACTTGTTACAATTTTCTTATTTGAATGTCTCAAATATTTACTCTATTTTCTTTTATAGTTTATGGGCTCCACACATATTTTACATTTTTTTGTCATTTTTATCCTCTTTAAGCCAATCTTTTCCTTCAACTTACCTTTACTAATGGTGGGCCCACATAAAAATTGGTTTGCATAAAAATTTGTTCCAAAATGGAATGTAGCAAGTAAAATGAGACAGAGGGAGTAATAATTTTAAATTCTCGTATGTGATAATGTTTATGCATTGATGATTAAATTTGTGCATGAGCAAATCATGAACTCAATCAGATAAAGGGTGCGCTACGTTTACTAGAGCAAAAGATGTTTTCCCATTTTAAATCGTTTACTTTGGGTGAAAAAAATAAAATGTAAAACTTTAGATGAAAACCCATTTTACAGCCAATTGGAAAAACAAAACTTATTTTCCATGCAAGTAAACATTGAAATTTTTTTATGAAAATTATCAATCAATCTCATGCATCCATACGTTGAAATGTACTTAGGTTACCGGGTGATCTTCCAAAGGCAGATAAAGTTTTGGTGGTTGAAAGAGTAATTGAGGCATTAGGGTTGCAATCAATACGAGATTCGTTAGTTGGGACAGTTGAAAAAAGGGGAATTTCAGGAGGACAAAGAAAACGTGTGAATGTGGGTTTAGAAATGGTGATGGAACCTTCATTATTGATTTTAGATGAGCCTACTTCTGGTTTAGATAGTTCGTCATCTCTTTTGCTTTTAAGAGCCCTTAGACGTGAAGCTCTTGAAGGAGTCAATGTTTGTATGGTCATCCACCAGCCCAGGTATGGTATAATTTCTTGAGCAGACTAGGGGTGCTTATCGAGCGAGTCGATCGCGAGCTAGGGCTTGCTCGACTCGTGTTCATTAGGTTTCGAGCCGAGCCAAGCCGAGCCGATCACGGGTTGCTTGTTTAATGTTTAAGTCCTCTTGAATCTTAATTTTTTTTCAAAAGAAAATTATTGATTATATTTTCTTTTCTTTATGAAAATTATACAAGTATATTATTAAAGTTTCATTTCAAAAAAAAAATAATATTATTAATGTATTATACTTCCTCCGTTAAAAAAAAAACGCAACAGTCAACATTTTGCACTATTCACATTATATACTTTGACCAAATTTTGAGCTTTATACATAATAAAAAAATATAGTCAAGTGGGATCGTGTTAGATTCGTCTTGTAAAATACTATCTTAATATCAACTTTTTATAATTTTTAAATATTCATAATTACAGTTATTAAGTGGTCAAAGTAGTGTGTCGGCATGCGTAAAATATTGACTGTTGCATTTTTTTGGGAACGGAGGAAGTATTAAATATCAATTAAGGTTAATTTTGTTTTTCAAATATTTAACGTTGAAATTATTGATATTTTTTGTAAAATTATCGAGTCACGAGCTGTTTCGAGCGAGCACGAGCTAACTCGAGTCGAACTGGAGTTGCTCACGAGCTCAATAAGCACCCTTAAGTTGAGCTAATTCATTCAAGCGATTGCTTTGGTTCGTATCAATAATGAGCTGATTGGAGTAGCTAGCTGATAAATTGTAAAAAAAAAAAAAAAAAAAAAAAACGCAGCTACGCATTGTTCAAGATGTTCGACGATTTGATACTACTAGCAAAGGGAGGAATGACGGTGTACCACGGGGCGACGAAGAAAATAGAAGAGTACTTTTCAGGGCTAGGGATAACAGTACCAGAGAGGGTAACACCACCAGACCATTACATAGACATATTAGAAGGGATTATAAAGTCAGGATCAAATGTAACACGTGAACAATTACCAGTAAGGTGGATGCTACATAATGGGTACCCAGTACCACAAGACATGTTACATCTTTGTGATGAAATTTCAAGTACTGCTTCTCCTGATGCTTCTACTAATAATAAAACTAGCTCTGATAAACGTTTAGAGAAGACCTTTATTGGTGATCTCTTTCAAGAGATTAAGTGTGCTCTTGTTTTGAGGCGTGAACATCTCATGCATAATTTCTTGAGAAAACAAGATCTTTCCAATCGCTTCACCCCCGGGATTGTGCGCCAATATCGATACTTTTTGGGGAGGTATGTATGCTAGTTTTATTTATTTATTTTATTCTGTTTCTCATTGTTTGATACACTTCAAATAATCTAGGTGGAATTTAAGGGATTTGATATAAAAAAAAAGTGGAATCTAAAAGGATAATCTTTTTTTGATAGAAAGTAAAAAAAATAAAAAAAAATAAAAAAATTGGAGACAATTGTTAAAATTATGTGATAAAAAATGGTCTCAAGGGATAGTTTCCTCACTTTTGACACCCTCCTTATGAGAGCTCAAATTTCTATGTTATACTCACATAGAGTAATGCCTAAATCAGTTCCTCACTCCCACCTCCCTTTGTTTGTCGATGCAATAAACCCTATGAAAAGTCTGCCACACTGGAAGACAAAAAAAAAAATCAACGAAAGATAATACAGCATATGTCTCAAATTACTAAGGGGTCGTTTGGTTGTTAGAGGGGAAAGAGAATCACTTAAGGAATGGGAATGACGGGGAAAGGAAAGTAAACGTGTTAGATTTAGTTAGTTGTTTGTTTGAAAAGGAATGAGTTTTGCTCCACCACACCACCACCCCAACCCAAATGGGGGTCCACCACCACCGAAACCGCCACTGATCTCGCCACCACCCCCAAGTAGCGCCACCACGAAACAACCCCTAACCCTTTTTTTCGTTGCTGGGATTCGTGGATGCTGCAGGGGGTTGGGCGAGGGTGGTCGACGGTGGATGACGACGGTTCGGCGAGGCTGGGCGACGGTTGCGAGAGGTTGTGTTTAGGAATTTTTGGTGGTTAGGGTTTCGTATGGGGCTGGGTTTAGGGTGGGTTTTTGGTGGTTGTGGGGTTCGACGGTGGGGCGAGAGGGGGCAACAGTGGGCACGGGTGGGGTTTTGTGGTTTTTTTTTGTTAGTTAGGGTTTCATGGGGTTGGGTTTAGGGTGGGGTTCGTGGGTGGGGTGAAGGTGGGGCGAGGGTGGGTAGGTGGGGGATGGGTGGCTAGCTGGGCTGGTTTGGGTGGGTGAGTGGTTGGGTGGGTGGGTGGTTGAGTGGCTGGGGTGGGTGGGTGGGTGGTGGGGAATGGGAATGCAAAAGATAGGGGGGAGAAGGGTTTAGAAAAGTGTTAGATTAGGGGAATGGGTAAGAGAATGAGAATAATAAAAGTGGCCTAATAAATACAATTAAAGGGAAGGGAGGCAGTATTCCCATTCCCTTTGATTATTACCCCCAACCAAACACACCCTAACTATATTTTGACAAAAAGCTCTTATAATTTTTGGTTAAATATAACAAGTAACTCGAGACAAAGATAGAGTAAACATATATATTAGCCACTTATTAATATAAAAGGAAAGAATTTTAAGCAAAATTGTAAAGTACAATTTTTATTTTTTTTTGGTAATGTAAAGTACAATTAATATCTAAATTCTCCTTTATGTAATTATTTCAAAGTATAATCTAATTTTTTTTGTACATCAATTATTGTTGAAGTAGCTATTGACAAATAATAATAAATAATGATGTGATTAAAATTGTAGAGTTGGCAAGCAAAGACTTCGTGATGCAAAAATTCAAGCCGTGGATTATTTAATTCTTCTACTTGCTGGAGCTTGCTTAGGAACTCTTGCTAAAGTGAGCGATGAAACATTTGGCTCACTTGGTTACAACTACACCGTTATTGCCGTATGTAAGTACTTATATTCTAACATGCTCTCTCCAATTTGAATTTCTACAACATACAAATATATCAATTATAGCTTACCATAAATAGATTTTGCCAAAGTTTCCTAAGATTTTAGGGTCCGTTTAGTAGAGTGTAAAATGTTTTCAGATGAAAATGATTTTGCATGGAAAACCTTTTACATTGGAAAATTCATTTTCATGAAGGTTCCCGTTATTTGGTTGCACGTTAAATAATTTTCATTGGAAAATCATAATTAAAGGTTTGTATCAGACCGTCATCAGACTGTCTGTCGCAATTTTCTTATTTTTAAGACATGTTTTTGGCCCCACCATCTCATGTTTTGTGTGATATGATGGCAGCCCTATTATGCAAGATTGCAGCTTTGAGATCCTTCACACTTGATAGGTTACAATATTGGAGAGAAAGTTCATCTGGAATGAGCAGCTTGGCATATTTTCTCTCTAAAGACACGATTGATCTTTTCAACGTCCTTTTTAAACCTTTGGTTTACCTCTCAATGTTTTTCTTTTCTAATAACCCAAGATCAAGCTTTTGGGCCAATTATGGTGTCTTGGTATGCCTTGTTTACTGTGTTACTGGGGTAGCTTATGGCTTAGCAATATTTCTCGAGCCCGGCCCGGCACAACTGGTAAGTCTTACCAGTTTTTTTACTTAACAACTTTGAGAAATACTTCATCTGTTCCAAATTACTATGCGTACTATATGATTTTGAAAATATGCACTGACCTTAATTAGTTTAACAATATTTTTCATAATGATGTATAATCTAACATATTTATTATGCAAAAAGTTAAAGTGTGTAAACTATTTACTGACGGAAGTACTGTAATTTCCTTCTTTTTTTTTTTTTTGCTTTATTTAGCCAAGATATATTATATTGTATATTAATTTTAAAAAATGTATGTTGTGAATTACAGTGGTGTGTGCTGCTTCCAGTGGTGTTATCACTCATTGCAAGTCAAGAAAAAGATAGCAAAGTTATGTATGAAGTAGGAAAATTTACCTACACAAAGTGGGCTCTAGAGGCTTTTGTCATTGCAAATGCTGAAAAGTAAGATATCTATGCCTTTACAAATATTACTTTAAATTAATTGATTTTTTTTTTTTGAAAAAAAAAATAAGAAAACCCGGTTAACTTCAAATAAATTCATCCTTACAGATGATTAGGGCGAGGTGCAGATCATGCACCTTGGTGAGATCCGAATAGGAATAACTTAAAGAATTCCTTGCATGCAATGACGGGCCTAGGCCACATTGTACTAAAGTCTAAAACCCTATTAGGGAGTTAGCTGATAGCTGTTAGAGGTTAACTGATTGAGTTAATTGCTTTTACTAGCTGATTATGATAGCTGATTTGACTAATTGATTATATTGGTTGTTTGTGTAAAACTGTTTGATAAATAGCGGTTAATTAGCTGTTAGATGTTTAAGAGTAAAAAGAACCAAAAAACTATAAACTCTTCCAAAAAATTCCTCATATGAGCGTTTTCAAAAAAAGTTTTTTCATCCCAAAACTCTTTTCCAAACCTTTAACAATCAAACATCAAAACAGCTTTTTGAGTTGGTCAAACATTTCTTTCCACCCAAACCTCTCCTTTTCTCTCATCCCTCTAACTCTCAAATTAACACCCCCTAAGTCTTGAACTTGAGATTGAATTTCTTTTTTCACTTCTAAATTTTTTGTTATAATTTTAATTAGTTGACCCCAATAAAATTACTCAACCGCATTTTTTACCCCATTAAATATTATTTCTGGTTCCACCACTAATTGTTGCGTGAATAATAATTGATTTGTAACTTGAATATGGAATTTTTTTTCAATTATAATTTTTAAAAATTCTATAATTAAATTAATTTATGTAACAATAAATATGATTATAAGTATATATGAATGCAGATATGATGGTGTATGGCTAGTAACTCGATGTGGATCATTGATGCAAAGTGGATATAGTCTTAATCATTGGAGTCGTTGCTTAATATTTCTGGTAATAAGCGGCATTGTTAGTCGTATAATAGCTTTTCTTTTCATGATGGTATTTCAAAAGAAATGAAGAAACCATTGGCAATTTTGTAATTTTGTTAGTTTGCAAGCTAAGCTAGCATATGCTATTTGTATAGCTCCTAGTTATTATTTATACTCTTCTTTTGTAATTAGAATGTTTAATGTTGTAAATCACATTTTTTTTAAAAATAATAATAATAATAATAATCTTTTGAGCTATGTGGTTGTAAATTTTCATTTTTACTAATTAATAGCACATTAATTTGTTCTATTGGTGATTCAATCTACATTGTGGTTTAACATTTCTCTTGTGATAAAAGCTAGTCTAACATAACTTTTTGATTAACAAAATTTAATTTTTTATTATGAATATTTTATTTTTTAAGCTAACTAGTTAAGTTTTATATAAAAAAGTTTATGATTTTATACTCATAATAAGTTACAATATTTAAGCAAAAAGTTATCCTTTCTAACAAGATAATAACAATCTAACAAAAGACTTAGGTTTGATTTTTTTTTCTTTTGAGAGATATTGTTTTTTATTTTACGTACGCAAATGTTGCATTTGTTTTTTTAAGGCTGGCCATTTAAAACAAATGTTGCATTTGTTTTACATACGCAAATGTGGGTACAACTCACGATCTCGTTGTCACACGACAGGGGCTCGAGCTCTCATATACCCCATCTCCCGGGACATTGCCACCATGGCACTCCTTAGATTGGATTCATAGGTGAGGCCATTGCATCTTATTGTCTAAAATAATAAAGAGATTGAAATCTTTAAGTGTAACGACCCGACTTTTTGACTTGTCGATTTACGAAGGGAATCGACATTCGGATCATTACTTAAACAAATTAAATTACAAATGAAATTAAATATTTAAAATAAATCAACTTTTATTAATTTACTAAGCTGGAATCCAAAAGTCAAATGAGGCATATGGGCCTAAGTGTTACATGATCAAAATAGATGTTTTCCCAACAGACTGAGATTATAAATAAAAACTATATTATTGTCTTAAATATTCTGGAATGACTAAATAAATCTAAAATGAATCTAAACTACTCAAGCCCATCCAACGGAAGCCCGCTCTACGCTGCTGCATCGTCACCTGAAATTGAGGGGGGGGTCCACCGTCAGTGGCGAGTAACTAGGCTGTCCCGCTTAATTGAGGGACCGCTAAACACATAATATCATAGAATATACACATGAAAACACGCATAGAACATAATATAATGTATACAAAAATTATACGAGATACGTATAAAAATACGTGTAAAAATACATATACGAATACGTATAAAATACGTATACAAATACCTGCAGATATACGGTTAGAAATATGTATAAAATATGTATAAGGGTACGTATACCATACGTATAATAATACCTGCAGAATACGGTTAGGAATACATACAAAATACGAATACAACACAAATATACATGTACACAATACATACGAATACAGATACATATAATCATACGAATACATATACATACATCATCACATCATACGAGTACATATATACATATAATGTACCTGCTCATAATATATATACTTCGAATCATACACAACGGAAGACTTATACATTTAATCCTTAGCTTATACTATATGGTTTTCATACTCTCGTATTCATATCATATCTTAACATATCATATCTTATTCTTTCATTTCATCATATCATATCTTATAATTTATATCATATCATCTTTCATTGGACCGGTCACTATAACTCGTTGCGGATCTCGTGTTTCACCACAACTTTCCTAGAACATGCCGGGGTGAGCTCGTGTACTCAACCCGTAGCGGATCTCGTGTTTCACCACTAAGCCTAAGCTATGGCCATAACTCCTAATAGCAGCTCGTGTACTACTACTAGACGACTACATATCCTAAGACCCAGAACTACTCGGGGGAGCTCGTATACTCGTCCCATTGAGCAACGGCCTCGACTTAACCTAGTCTGACTACTCGAGTCATCAGGTAGGCGTCCTTATCTTATCTTATATCTTCATTATCATATCTTATCTTATATCGGGAAATACTAGGTGACCGTAATTGGGATGAAATGTTCGGAGTCCCAGGAAAGAGAGGTGCGACACGTGTATTGGCCACCTTAAATACCAAGTCTTTCCTAGACAGAAACCGAGACATAACATTTTCCTATTACTCTGTTTCCTTTCTTATCCCTATTAATGTCTTATCGTAACTTTCATATCTTATCCCTACGGATACCTAATCTTAATAATAATACCAATATTAACCGTAATATTAATAATATTAATAGTAATATCCGAATACTAATACTAATAATAATTCCTAAAATTATCCCAATATTATTATAAGTCCCAAAATAAACTAAAGTTGATCAAAATAAAAAGGCCACTCGACATTTCTTTAGTTATAACATAATAATCAGATCAGTTCATTAACAATCATATAAACAATTTAACAATTAACAACATATATTACTCAAAATATGATAAAAATCCTATTTTTATCACAACAAGCCATTCGACACTCTTGAATAAAAATACCAAAATTATACTTTTAATCAATTGAATACAATTAACAACAATTAATCAAATAAACTTAATAATAAACAATTTAATTTACTTTAAACATTAAATCATAAAACATGGATTAAAACAAGATCAAAATCATTCCTTTATTTACATCACACCACACGGCTATCATAGGGTTCAAACAAGATCAAAATTGAATTCAAGAATTCAAAATAACATGTTTTAATAATTTAATTACAATATTTTACACAATCTGATTTTTAAAGAATTAAATTAAGAACGACCTTTTAAAGGTCTCTATTACTCTCGAAATTTTAATGAAAGTTAAATATAGGTTCAAGGTTTAACGTGCATAATTTTCGTCCAAAAATAACATCTTTTACTATTTTTAAGGAATTTTATAACTAACAAATCAGATTAGGCTGAATTCAGTTTCAGATTTTTCTGCCATATCAAACGAACTTTAAAAATTACGAAAATTTTACACAAGCTGTAAAACACTATTACTGACTTCCACCTAAAATTTCGTAGCATTCCGAATTGATTAAGTATCCTAATAAATTCGTAAACCAATTCTGGACAGTTTTACCGGTTTGATAGATTAAATTATTTCAAGCAATAAAAGGACGAATTTTGTCACAAAACAATTCATGATTCATAATAAAACAATAAAGAAACTGCCATGAAAAATTCATCAGGAAATAATACGATTTGGTTAAGAAATAAGTTCATACAAGTAATTATTCAACAATTGCAGATTTCAAGAAACTACATAAAATAATCAAGAAAATTTCATAATAATTCATAAATATTACATACTATCATCAAGAGTAATTACATAATAACATCATCATGGTGTTCGACTTTTCCTAGATGAACATGATACTAAATCCTAGCAATTTTCATGTTTTAATCCTATTCAACTATATGATTAACTTTGTTCCAAAATTAAACGAGATAGCGAAGTTACCTGGAACCGCTAAAAATTCCAAGAAAAATCACCCCTTTGGTGATGAACACTCACGGCACACAAGAGAGGAAGAGAGGAAAAAGTTTGAGTAAATTTTAGGGTTTATGACTTTTTGTAAATTAGGGACCAAATAATTACATGGGTCCTATTTATAGAAAAGGAAAAGAAAGAAAGAAAGAAAAAAAAAATTAAACCCTAATTACTAATGGGTGCCGTGGAGGGGGAATTAAAATAGGGAAAAAAATTAGTTGGGTTGTTAGCTTAAGTTTGAATGGGTTTTAGGGAATAATTAATTTAATTAACATAATTAAAATAAATCCAAAAGAAAATAACACTTGGCCCAAATATCCAATGGGAACCGGCCAAGGCTAATAAAAGAGGGGAATTGGGTCATTGGCCCAATTCAGAACAAATGATAGAAAATAACATAAAACAGTCCAAAAATAATGGCCCTTTGGACTTGGAATAGAATAAATTACATTAATAACCGCGAAATTTTCTGGCCCTAAATTTCGGGGTATTACATTAAGAAACTCTATTTCCTACAAAAATGGAGAATAAACCTATTTAATTTATGATTTCCTAAGGTTGACAACGATTTTTTTTTCCCACCAAAGACTAAGGGCATGTTTGGTTGCAAGATTTTAGAATGGAATGGAATGGATGTGATACTATTAATGAACAATATAGTGTTTGGTTGGGGTATTTGGGTATGGAACTTCATACCCAATGGTTTCTCAACCCCATAAATTCCATACTCACCTCCCCCCATAAGTTTCTCATCCCCATACCATTCCATAGCTAAAAGATTATCATTCTCATTCTCATACCATTCCATTCTACCTTTTTAAACCAAACACCCCCTAAGAGTCTAAGACTCACGTACATCTCTTAATTGAACCTTGCTCCACTATTGTGTTATTTCAGCTATAGTTTTATATCTCTATTGTACTCCGTATAACATAAGGGGAAGGTATGGTGCCCTCCCGGAATAGTCTATCTTACCCCAAAGGTTTCTAGAAATTGATCGAAGTAACATTATTTCTAATTATTAAGTAAAGTCATTATAGATTTTGAATTTTTTTTAAATAACAATATTCCAAAATATATATTTTGTAAAAATAAAATAAAAACACCAAAATTTATATTTTTGAAGTCTCTATAATTAAATGTCGATATTGATATAGTTTGTGACATAAATTTTGACCTTTTGATTACCATAGAAATTCGATAGCCGATATAGTATATAGTGAATGAATTTTTTCTTTTGTTCATTGTTGAGTGATGACCGGATGAAAAAGAAAAGGTTTGTTTATGATAATGTAAATGAGTGTGGTTTTGACAAATATTGAATACTTCTCTCTATTCTTGCTTGATAATTTGATGCTTATCTTCAATTGATTATCCCTTTTTAAACATCTCAATATAAAGTAATAATAGTTAAATTTAATATATAAAAGATAAGGGCCGAATTAATAATCTTAATTTATTAAACTATTATAAATTATGTTTTCTCAAATTTGCTTTTGGAATCTTATTATGAAAAAATAAAATTATTACAAAAATTAAAATGTATCTTTAAACGGATCCATATGTCTTTTCCTATTTTTAGACTAGCGTAAAATGAATATAAACTAAAATACAAAGATTCATTTGTGGTTTATTTTTCAATAGCGCAAAATGAATTTAAACTCACCACATGCAAAATATGCATAAAAAGTTTCATCTAAGCCAAGGGGCTATGGTGTCCCCCATTTGAAAGGACTATATAACCCTAATTTTTATTATAAAAAAAAAAAGAAAAACTATGAAGATAATTAAATACTAGAAAATCAGATCATATTGTTTTAAATGGGCTCATAACCCTATTTTAAATCAATAAGTAAGTTTTCTTTCCTAATAAAAAAGAAACTAAAAAATGGGCTCAATCCAAAGCACAATGACAAATTCCAAAAACAACTTATACGACACTAAGTTGAACTATTAACGAATCGAGTCGAGTAACTCAACATTCGATTCAAAAAGCTTACGAGAAGATCTTTCTCTCTCTCTCTCTCTCTCTATATATATATATATATATATAGAGTCAGGATCTGCTAAAAACCTAATGAAAGTTGAAAACTAAAATTTTTTATTCCACACCGTCAGATCTAGATGCTTGAGATGTATGGCTGATCATAAAAGAAAAAAAACGCATAACATTTTTCTGCTGCAAATCTACTTCAATTCATATCTCCATTATTAAGCAACAAACAAACAAAAACTTCTCCATAGAAAATAACTATACAAACTTTTAATTTTTAAATTTTGAATTTACTTTTCTGATTTTCGAATTGTTCTTATGACTGATTTTCGAGTTGATATTACATATTAGTTCTAGTTAGTTTTCAAAGTGATTCGAACGATTCTTTTGAGCATCTTCATTGCTGGTTTGAAGGAGTATACATTCAAAGAAAATTGTAGCTCTTCATTGTCATTCAATTGAAGAAGTAACACAACAACAAAATTGGACTCGGCCGACCGCCAGTTACCGACCGTTAGTGGTCGGTAATTGGATTTACCGACCGTTTGTAGTCGGTAAAAATTGGTCGCTGAAATAGTAGTCGGTAAAATATTTTACCGACCGTCGAAACGGTCGGCAACAAATTACCGACCGTCTACCGACCGTTTACACCGTTGGTCAAAAATGGAGGGAAAGAGGCGCGTACCGACCGGCTAAACGGTCGGTATTACCGACCGTGTAGACAGGCGGTCGGTAATACCGACCGTGAAGGCGGTCGGTACGCGCCTCTTCCCTCCATTTTTTTTGGTGGGAAAAAGTTATTTACCGACCGCTACGCGGTCGGGAAGTAACTTTTTCCCGCCTTTTTTCGCGCCATTTCTTTATTTTGAACACTGATTTACCGACCGTTGAGCGGTCGGTAAATCAGTTTTTTTTTTTTTTTTAAATACCTTAAAAAAATAGGGCAAAAACAAATTAAAATTAAAATATAAAAATAAATTAAAATTAAACAAATTCAAAATTTCAAAATTGCATTTTATATTAATAATCCAATAATAGTAATATAACAATATAATACAACTATGCTACGAAGGCTCCAGAAGCGCCGGAACCGTCTGTCGGATCATCAGGAGGGCCTCGGTGAGTGAAGGAAGGATCGCCGAATCTCCTCGCGAAGGCGTCCATCTGCGCCTTCAACTGGGCGAGGTACTCCTCCCGCTTCTGTTCTCTCTCCTCCCGCTCCTTTTCTCTCTCCTCCCGCTCCTTTTCTCTCTCCTCCCGCTCCTTGTCTCTCTGCTCCATCTCTACCCTAGCGCGCTCCATCTCTACCCTAGCGTGCTCGGACTCCTCCAAACGCTGGGACATCTGTTGTAATTGAGCGGAAAACGATGGAGAATAGGAAGATCCGACGTGCCGCCTCCGCGAGGTTCTCTCGTAATAGAGAGAAGCGCCCTCCCTGCCGAACCCTAGAACCTCTCCCTTCCTGAAGCCACCAACCGTATCAAAGAAGATCTGGTTGGCGTCCGTCTCTGAACCACTAGCCTGAGACTGGGAAAGGTTCTGGTTATATTGATCCTGCAAATTATGGAGTTAGTTCCATTACTAGATTTCAAAGCTTATACACGTCCTATAACACCCTATTATACTTGTTAGGGGTTGATTATGTTGATTATAGGGCCCCACCACCAGTTTAGGTCAAAACTTGGCTTTTTAGGTCATTTTCGAGCTTTTTTTTGCATTTTCGCACCTAACTTGTCAAGTAACGTTCCATTACTAGATTTCAAAGCTTATACACGTCCTATAACACCCTATTATACTTGTTAGGGGTTGATTATGCTGATTATAGGGCCCCACCACCAGTTTAGGTCAAAACTTGGCTTTTTAGGTCATTTTCGAGCTTTTCTTTGCATTTTCGCACCTAACTTGTCAAGTAACGTTCCATTACTAGATTTCAAAGCTTATACACGTCCTATAACACACTATTATACTTTCAAGGGGTTGATTATGTTGATTATAGGGCCCCACCACCAGTTTAGGTCAAAACTTGGCTTTTTAGGTCATTTTCGAGCTTTTTTTTGCATTTTCGCACCTAACTTGTCAAGTAACGTTCCATTACTAGATTTCAAAGCTTATTCACGTCCTATAACACCCTATTATACTTGTTAGGGGTTGATTATGTTGATTATAGGGCCCCACCACCAGTTTAGGTCAAAACTTGGCTTTTTAGGTCATTTTCGAGCTTTTTTTTGCATTTTCGCACCTAACTTGTCAAGTAACGTTCCATTACTAGATTTCAAAGCTTATACACGTCCTATAACACGCTATTATACTTTCAAGGGGTTGATTATGTTGATTATAGGGCCCCACCACCATTTTAGGTCAAAATTTGGCTTTTTAGGTCATTTTCGAGCTTTTTTTTGCATTTTCGCACCTAACTTGTCAAGTAACGTTCCATTACTAGATTTCAAAGCTTATACACGTCCTATAACACCCTATTATACTTGTTAGGGGTTGATTATGTTGATTATAGGGCCCCACCACCAGTTTAGGTCAAAACTTGGCTTTTTAGGTCATTTTCGAGCTTTTTTTTGCATTTTCGCACCTAACTTGTCAAGTAACGTTCCATTACTAGATTTCAAAGCTTATACACGTCCTATAACACCCTATTATACTTGTTAGGGGTTGATTATGTTGATTATAGGGCCCCACCACCAGTTTAGGTCAAAACTTGGCTTTTTAGGTCATTTTCGAGCTTTTTTTTGCATTTTCGCACCTAACTTGTCAAGTAACGTTCCATTACTAGATTTCAAAGCTTATACACGTCCTATAACACCCTATTATACTTGTTAGGGGTTGATTATGCTGATTATAGGGCCCCACCACCAGTTTAGGTCAAAACTTGGCTTTTTAGGTCATTTTCGAGCTTTTTTTTGCATTTTCGCACCTAACTTGTCAAGTAACGTTCCATTACTAGATTTCAAAGCTTATTCACGTCCTATAACACCCTATTATACTTTCAAGGGGTATTTTTTTGCAGTTTAGGTAAGTAATTAATCATGACAAACAATAAACATCAAATGCAACTAATAAACAAACAATCCTATTCGTACTCATCGGCTTATAGGCCGGAATTCCGCTCTAAACATCAAATGCAAATCATAAAAAACAATCCTATTCGTACTCATCGGCTGATAAGCCGGAATTCCGCTCTAAACATCAAAGTAAACAAAGAAAAGAACATTACCATCACTTCCTTGGCCTTCTGGCTAATTGGTTGCGGTTCCATGCCTTCTTGCCTTTTGAAGTGAGTGTCAAGGAAGACATCCGCAGCGTCAGGGAACTTCCCTCCTTGCTCCTTAGCCAATTTCTTGGCTCGCTGAATCACCGACACAGATCCAGCGCAATGAGAGGCCGGGGCGGCGCCACTAGCGTTGCCAGCTCTCCTGTTTACCTTCGCCCGAGCTGACCTCTCCTTAGACTTCTCGTCAGTAAGTCTATCCTTCATTGCGCTGTACATCTCATCACCTGTCATGAAAAACAATCAAACTTAACACTTGATGGGCAGTATTGATATTTTAGCAAATTTTAGAAATGACTATCCAATACTCACCGAGCCAGCTAGGTCGATCTTTCCGCTTGTGAACCACATCGTTGAAGATGTCTTTCAGGCGTCTTCCAGCCTTGCTCTCATAAGCATCTCGTACTGTGCCCTCGAGCTCAGGCCTCCAACGATACTGTTTCTGCATTCGACAAAATCCAATGAATTATGTTATTGTTAGAAATTATATATAAAAAAACACTATTTATTACAGAGTTTGTCTTTATCACCTTCCACATGTTCCACCAATGTGCCTTGGTTGCCTGATCCACCTCGGTGTAGTTCTTCCAAGGCTCACGGAAGTAGGACTTTATCACGTGTGATATGGATCGAACAACACTGCTCGTGTCAAACCTTGCACACGAAACAAAGTAAGATTAAATAAACAACATATGAATACAACTTAATTTCAATTATTAAAACATTAAAAAATAAAACAAAAACTCACCATAGGCCATCAGGGTCTAATGTGGACGTCGAAGCTACGTCCGGATCAACGTCGCCACCATCATCGTCACCAGAAGGCTGAGAAGACGGAGTAGCCTCAGCAGCAGCACCAGAAGGAGATGGCTCCAACTGAGGAGACGGAGTAGCCTCAGCAACAGCACCAGAAGGAGACGGCTCATACTGAGGCATACGCGGTGTCGGCATAAACTGCGGCCGAACTGGAGGAGGCCGCGTAAACGGAGGAAACTGAGCAGATGGAGCATCAAACTGGAGCTGACGCGCAGCCCCGTGGTCCAGAGATAAGGAAGGTGAAATCGACGGCGGTGTCATAGACGACTGACGCCGACGAAGTTCACCAGGACCAATAATGGTGGGCTGGGGTTGCTCGCCCTGACTCTGCGCTCCAGATTTCTTCTTAGCACCACCAGGCCGTTTTGATGACATTTTCCTGCATAAAGTTGTTAGTAAATCAAAAGAAATACAATGACTTAGGAAAACAAACCCCAATCACAAACACAAATATAATGAATAACATAACTAAACAATCACCGTTAATAAATTACAATTTTTACAAGGATTTGGTTTTTGGTTTCAAATTACAATAAATTGCTACAATTATTACATCCTAATGAAACAAACCGATGTCATCAACGTCCTCGTCATCATCATCAACCATGTCATCGATTTCATCATCGTTAAGCTCCTGTCCACCGTCATCGTCGTCTTCATCTAGACTCGGAATGACCTCCTCATATTCGTCATCATCACCCTGTATAACCTCGTAGTCTGGGATCTCGTCTGGAGAACATAAACCTACAGGAACAAGGGATGTTGCCTCTTGTAGAACATCCGAGTCCACCGGTGCATCAACCTCTGACCTAGCTTTGGTCTTGAACACAGCCCACCACTGCAATTTGTCTCTCTTAAGGCTAGGATAAGGTGCATAATAAACCTGGCTGGCTTGGTAGGAGACAATGAAGGGGTCATACCACGAGAGTGTCCTAGAGTGATTGACCTCTACAAGTCTATATTTCTCATGGATGTTCATGCCCTTGTCACAATCAAACCAACGACAGTTGAATAATACCGTCTTGTAATCTGCATCACTCCCGTGGTAAGACAATTGTAACACCTCTTCCAAAGTGCCGAAGTAGTCACCCCCTCCTTGACTCTCAACACAGACCCCATAATTCATGGTTGACTTGTTCCTTCCATAGCTTTGTGTGTGGAAATTGTACCCATTGACGTAGAATTGATTCCAAGTTGTGACTTCTGTGGAGGGTCCCATCGCAAGAGCTCGTGTGACGTCATCGGCAGACTGTGTCTGAAGAACCTACATTTGCATTGGTGAGTCAGATAGTAAAATGATTTTACGTAATTATAAAATAAAGTTGGGGTATTAGGGGGTTGAAATTCCTCACTTGTTTCCTTAACCATCCTGGGTATTGGGATTCGCATTTGATCCAGACATCATCTCTCTTTATTTGGGGATTTGAGTCTACTATGTGATCCTCAAATTGCCTATTATAGTGCGCAAATTCGATGTTAGTCGCTTAGTATTTTTTTTGTAATCTAACACAGTTAAAGTAAGAAAATTACCTTTCGTACTCACTTAGTATGCCACAATTTGCAAGGACATACAGATGGAGTCGGAGATACTCCTTGTCTGTCAACCAACGTTTACTACCACTCGATGCAGGTCGACCACAATCCTCCCTAAACAATTCAGGGACATCGACACCATGTTGGCTTTCAACAGCATGATATGCATTTCTACCCAAATCCCTCGACTTGGTATCAACCTCAGATTGAAAATACTGTGAGCAGAAATTGGATATCTCCTCAGCCAGGTATGCATTGCATATAGATCCTTCAACCCTTGCCTTGTTCCCCACTTTACGTTTCAAGTGGTTAAGGTACCTGTGGGTAAAGAATACATGTGGATTGTAAATCACAATTCAGAAGAAATGAGTAAAGGGGTATAAACGATTACAATAACTCACCGTTCGAATGGATACATCCATCTGTATTGAACGGGACCCCCAATATATGCTTCATATGGCAAGTGTACAGGCAAGTGCTCCATGGAGTTAAAGAATGCCGGAGGAAACAGTTTTTCCAACTTACACAAGATCTCGGCAATGTTCTTATGTAGGCGGTCCATCTCACTCAACGTGATAGTGGGAGCACACAAGTCACGGAAGAATTGGCTTATTTCGGTTACTGCCTTCCAAATATGAAGGGGGAGCAACTCTCTTAGACAAACAGGCAACAACCGCTCCATAATTACATGACAATCGTGACTCTTCATTCCATGGAGCCTATTTTTTTTTTGATCAACACATCGGCTCAGGTTCGAAGCATACCCATCAGGAAATCTCAAGTCTCGGATCCAGTCACATAACACCTTCTTCTGCTCCTTGTTAAGTGCGTAAGGCGCCTTGGGCATCACCTCATTACCCTTACCATCATCAATGAGCTCCAGCTCTCGACGCCTGCAGACACTCTTCATGTCTTTCCTCGCACTAACAGTGTCAGACGTTTCGTCTTTAACGTCCATGACGGTGTGGATGAGCTGCTCGAAGAAATTCTTCTCGATATGCATCACGTCTAAGTTGTGCCGAAGCAGCAAATCCTTCCAATACGGCAGTTGCCACAAACAAGATTGCTTATCCCATCCTATTTTTTTCTTCTTCAATTCCTTCAAAGCATCAGGACCGTCTGCTGCTCGCGGTAAGTCCTTGACACACTGCCACAGTTCCTCACCTGACATGATATGAGGAGCCGAGTCATTTTCAACTCTGTTCTTACAAAAAGCCGTCTTATTCTTTCGAAAGGGGTGATCGGAATCTAAAAATTGACGATGGCAATCAAACCATGATACTTTGCCACCATGTTTTAGCCAAAAGGCCTTGCTATTCTCCATACAATACGGGCACGCCTTTTTGCCAAACGTGTTCCAACCTGACAACATACTGTATGCTGGAAAGTCACTGATAGTCCACAATAAGGCTGCACGAAGATTGAAATTTTGCTTCTTTGATACGTCATAAGTCAAGGACCCAACCGACCATAGGTGCTTCAACTCATCAATCAAAGGCTGCATGTAGACATCCAAGTTGTTTTTCGGATTTTTTGGCCCAGGGATAAGCAACGAAAGGAAAATGAAAGGTTTCTTCATGCACATGGACGGCGACATGTTGTACGGTGTAGTTAAAACAGGCCAACAAGAGTATTGCTTTCCAAACTTCCCAAAAACGGAAAAACCATCTGTGCACAACCCAAGTCTAACGTTTCGAGGCTCGGATGCGAAGTCCGTAAAGGTCCTGTCGAAGTGCTTCCAAGCTTCACTGTCACTAGGGTGAGCCATATTCCCTTGCCCTCGACGATTCTCACAATGCCATGTCATAGCCTCAGCAATGTTTCTAGTTGCAAACATTCTTTGCAATCTTGCTGTTATTGGGAAGTACACCATAAAGCTTTCGGGAACCAAAGTTTCATTCGAAGTCTCCTTGTACCGATTCGACCCGCAATGACGACACTTATCAAGCTCAGCATCGTCCTTCCAAAACAACATACATCCTTTAGGGCAGGCGTGTATCTTCTCGTGAGGAAGCTCTAATCCCTTCAGAACCTTCATTGTTTCATAATAGGTGGTACACTTAGTTTTTTCGGAGGTGGGGAGCGCATCGTTGAACAATGACCCAATGCTGTCTACACACCTGAGTGGCAAGTTGTAGTCACACTTCAAGTTGATCATTCTGGAAGCCATCTCCAACACAGACATCTTGCTCCCATCATACAACGGCTGCTCGGCTGCCTTGAGCAACTCGAAGAACATTTTTGCCTCCGCATTTGGTTCTTCTTCGGCCGAAGTTGCCTCCTCAACGAATGATGAGTCCACGTTGTCCCCAAAAGCATCGACAACCATTTCCCGGTAAGGATTCGGCTGAGTAGAAGACGAGGTGGACTCTGTACTCACCCTTTCACCGTGACATAACCATTCATAGTAGTTCGGAATGAACCCCTTCTTATACAAATGTACCTTGACGTTGGGCACATCCAAGTACTTCAAGTTCTTACACCGAACACAAGGACATCTTATCTTGTCCTTGTCATTGAGCTCGGGGTGCTGCTGAGAGAAGGTAACAAACTCATTCACCCCTTTGATGAACTCATCACGAAGTTTGTGTTCCTTATCTTTTCTCTTGTACATCCACTCACGCTCCTTCCTTTTCATTTCGATTAATACAATTTCTAAGACATTTACTAAAATTTTAGTTCAAAGCATTCAAACATAGTTCAATATAATGTCTTCACTCCTATCTTATTTAAGCCGTTCTTAAATATTCTTGTTAAAGCTTTCTTATGTAATGCACATGTATATATATTTAAGTCATATTTACGAAAAATACAATACATATTTACATACATACTTACATACATACATAATTAAATATATACTTACATACATACATACATACATACACTTTAATTTTTTGCTAAAAAAAATACACATACATACATATACATACACCTATTATTGCACATTTGATTCAAATACAAAAATACATTCATCATTTCTTTCTTGATATATATCTTTCATTCAAAACCAAAAAAAACCAATCACTTCATTAACATTTTCAATTCATTTCGTTTCGTTTTAGTTCAATTCATTTAATTTCAGTTCGGTTTATTTCATTTCAATTTAGTTCATTTCAGTTGTTGTTTTCTTAGCCCAAAAGAACACGGCCTAAAATGTGTTGAGTGTTTTTTTGGGCATAGGTTGAGTGTGATATTACTAAGAACAAGTGTTGAGCACCCTAGCCATAGATTAAGGTCGTTTTTTTAAAGCCGTTGTTTTGGACTAAATTAATTTGATTTGAACAAAATTTGTTTGATTACAATATAATTAAACAAAATCTTAAAGTTAGCAAAGAATGAACGAAAATTTTCAATTCATACACACAAATACATATGTAATACATACACAATACATAAATAATAAATACACATACATACATAATACATACACATATACATACAAATACATACATAAATACACATACATACAAATACATACATAATACATACACATATACATACATAATACATACACATATACATACAAATACATACAAATACATATACATATATACACAATTGAATAAATTGAAAAAAAAAAAAACCCTAACCACAATTTGAGGAGCTGGGGCGGCAGCCGTGCGTCGGCGGAGGAACGGAGGGGCAGAGGCGGAGGGGCGGAGGGCTGGAGGGGCGAAGGAGAAAGAAAGAGAAGGAAAAGGAGAAAGAGAAAAGGAGAAAGAAAGAGAAGGGACGGCGGCCGGAGGGGTGCCGGAGGCCGGTCACGGTGGTCGCCGGTTGGAGGGAGAGAGAGAGAGGGGGTGAGGGTGTGGTGGTTCGACGGTTCGCGAGGGAGAGAGAGAGTGAAGAGAGAGAGAGAATGAAACGGGAATGCGATTCAAAATCGCAACGACCCAATTTTTGATTTTGGGTCAGAAGATTTACCGACCGCTAGGCGGTCGGTAAATCAGATTAGTAAATTTACCGACCGCTCAGCGGTCGGTAATTTGTTACAGTAGTTGGGTATATTTAAGTGGAATAAACCAAACCCAGAACCCTGTAGACATATACCGACCGCTAGGCAGTCGGTACATCAGATTAGTAAATTTACCGACCGCTTGTTACAGTAGTTGGGTATATTTAAGTGGAATAAATTTTCCACCAAACCCAGAACCCTGTAGACATATACCGACCGCTAAACGGTCGGTAAATTTAGAAGTCGAATTTACCGACCGTTTAGCGGTCGGTATATGGTCTGACTAACATTGGTTTTGGGGGGAAAAATTTGCCGACTGTGTTCAGTCGTCGACGGTCGGTAATTTACGACCATCTATTGACGGTCGGTAAATGCGGTCGGGCGAAGAGGATTTTCTTGTTGTGTAAGCATTTTCATTGTAGAGGAACCATACACAATTTTTAGAGGTAAATAATCAAAAACGACATTTTCATTATGCACTATCTAGGGTTCGTTTAGTTTGAATTAGGAAAAAAAGTAGATTAGATTCGTTTTTAGCAGTTTCAATCATATATAAGAGTAACCTAGGGTTTCATAGTCATTATCGTTTTATCGGATTCAATGACATGCTATAGCATTTTTTCACATGTACCCTTTTATATTGAAATATACCCTTTTACATTGAAATGTACCACTTTATTTTTATCGTTGCTTAACTGCCTTTTGAATGCATTAGAATGTGATTAAATTATATGTATCATTTTATATTTAAATGCACTACTTCATTTCACAAATGTACCATGTTTTGTTGTAATTGTTGCTGTTATTGTACCCTTTTTTTCAAAATGAACAAGTATTGCATATGAATTTATAAAATGTACCATTTTTTGTTACAATGTACCATTTTTTATTGTAATGTACCCTTTTTCTTTTAAACTGTATCTTTTACTAGATTGCTTAACAATTATTATTATCCATTAATCAAATATTTTTTTTACTGCAAAATCCAATATAACAAGACAGAGATTAGTTCAATTTTGGGTTATGTTGAGTGTTTATAACGTAGTTTGTATCTTGTTTATGTGTTATTGGTGAATAGTTACTCTCTATTAATTAGCAATAGTGTGATACTCGATACTTGTTGGAGTTAAAGAAAAAAAATGTGGAATGACGTAACTTTTTTTTTCTTAACATGTTTTGAATTATTATATTGCTGTTAGATTAAGGGGCACATTATTAAATAAAGGGGTACATTATAATCTAAAGGGGTACATTTCTGCCACTTTTGTAATTTTTGCCACCTCTAATATTTGTTTTCTTAACATAGTTACTCTCTATTAATTAGCAATAGTGTGATACTCGATACTTGTTGGAGTTAAACGAAAAATGTGGAATAAGGTTTTTTTTTTCTTTCTCAAAATGTCTTGAATTATTATATTGCTGTCACATTAAGGGGCACATTAGAAAATAAAGGGGTACATTATAATCTAAAGCGGTACATTTCTGTCACCACTGTAATTTTCTATTTTAGCACATTGTAATAAGAGAACATGCTCAATCTCATTGTAAATTGAGCACGTGGCTTGGTTTGTGGAACTTCCCACAGTAATTACTTTTCATATTGTAGAAAACATATTAGTGTTTGAATTTGTTTTGGTTTTGAATTGGTTGCAGATTTGTGAAGGATCATTGGTGCATCCAAGTGCAGTAGGAAACAACTTAATTGAGGCTGTGGGTGGACTATATGTTGTTGCTTTTGTGCACCAACCTAAAGTCTAGTTTTTAGTTAATTAGAAATCTAAACTTGTTAGTTAATTAAGAACAATAGTAATTGTAGTGATGTTCTAATGATTTCTATACAAGCAGTATGCTACTCAGTACTTGTTGGAGTTAATCATGTCTAATGTTTTCTTTATCAACACAGTTACTCTCTATTAATTAGCAATAGTGTGATACTTGATACTTGTTGGAGTTAATTTGATATATATAGTGTGATCTCCGACTTCAAATTTTTGGATATCAATTTATCTTCACTTTGAACAATTCTGCACTTTTCCCTTTCTTGAATAACATCATCTACATCATCATCTTCATCTTCATCTGGTATGTAGTCCTCATCATTTGACTTTTCATTAGGTGGCTTTTTGCGCAAACAAAGATCTTTTGAAGAAATTTTCGGATTGTCATCTTTCTTCAAGTTTCTACTTGTTTTATTTCCCACAACTTTCTTGAAAATCTTCTTTGTGTCTTTCTCTCGATCCTCCTCAACACACCATGAAATAAAAAAATTGGCATGTCACCATGAAATTATATACAATAAATTTACAAACAATTCTCAACACACCATGTATTCCTATTAATCTTAACAAATACATTAACATATAAAAAAAAATTGAAATGTTACACAGTAAAATACCAAATTTTAAACAAAAAAAGGGGTACATTATAAAATTAGAGGGGGTACACAAGTAGCATTATAGAGAAATCATCTAAAATTATTGAATAATTATATGGTACATTTTACAAAACAAGTGGTACATATAAATATAAAAGGGTACATTTCACAAGGATAAACTAATGAAAATCAAGATCATCTTCTGTACTTCTAGTACATATTAAAATCAACTATACATATTAAAATCTAAGGTACATATTAAATTCAGGGAATATATATTAAATTCAGATGGTGCATATTAAATTCTGGTGGTGCATATTAGAATTAAATAATACATATTAAAATCAAGTAGTACATACTAAATTCGGGGGTATATATTAAAATCCGATAATACATATTAAAATTATACAACGATAACTTCTTATTATTCATATCTACACGACTACACCTAGTCTATCATATCATTATCCTTATGTAACCTATGTAGGATTTGAACCTACATCTTTGTGCATCGGCACAATGCTCTACCATTGAGCTAATAGGTTTAAAATAACATGTTATCAATCAAAAATCACATTTTCAATCTCGGATGAAACCATGGATGATCTTAAATTAATATTTACTACAATCAGTGGGTAAAACAATCATAAATTTCAAATCAACAGGTACATATTAAAATTCGGAGGTACATATTAAATTCAAGGGATTCATATTAAAATCAGGGGGTACATACTAAATTCAGGGGTACATATTAAAATCAGGGATTACATACTAAATTCAAGGGGTACATACTAAAATGAGGGGGTACATACTAAAATTAGGGCTACATACTAAATTCAGTGTTTTACAATATGAGTTGCACAATCAAAGTAACATTTACAAAGTAGGCTAAAGCCCAAATCCGTGTTTGATAACTTGCAATTCGAATATCAGAATCACATAACTCGGTATCATAAATCAAATCAATTCGAATATCAGAATCACATAATTCGAATAAACTAAAACAATTCAGGATTGAAAAGTTATCATTAATAAAAGATCAATTACAAAATACTAAACTAAAATTGAGAAAGCCACCTATCAAAAACATAGGCAGAGGATAGTATCAAGTAAAGAAGGTAATAAAATCATATTCAATACAATCATTTAAAAAAAAATTGATCACAAATTCACAACCAACAAACATCAATCACAAAAATCACAAGATAATAATTGATATTGAATGCTAAACCATTCATGTTATTCGTTCAAGCAAAGATATACCAACGAAAACCTAAAATTGAACGATTATCGAGCATAAAACCTCATAAGAAAAATAGTCGATGAAATCACAAAATAATCGCTACAGTACAACTATAGATCTCCAACGAAAATAATGACAAAAACGTAGATAAAACTTGAACAAAATTAACTTCAAAGCAAAAGTATTAAATAAGTAATTGCTATAAAAAAATTGCTTAAACCTTACCTAAATTAAATCATGAAGTTTGATTCAAATCATCAATGGAGAGAAAATTTTGAACAGATTCGGCTACAAAGCAAAGAGATAACACATAATAAACTTGAAAAATTATGAGAATGAGGAGGTAATGAGGAGAGAGAAACTCATGAAGCAAAAAACTTAAAAATGTCGTATGAGAGGAGAGAGAGAAAAAAATCCTGACTTCTACACTTAACCCACAACCAAAATAAACGGTTGAGATTGAATTTTAAATCAGTAAGTAGGGCTGAATAAACACCGTAGATTTTAAGGGTTGAATGGTCTAGATTTAAAGTTTTTTAGTTTTTAACTAATAGTCAAGTTTTTACTTGATCCTATTCCCAGGATCTGCTAAAAACTAAAGCTTCGTTGAAAACTAAAAACTTTCATTTATGACCGTTAGATTTAGATCAACGGTTGAGATTGATTTTTTTTTTTAAATAAAATAAAAAAGACGATCAAGGGGTACATATTAAATTCAGGGGGTACATAATAAAATCATGAGATACGTATAAAAAATCCGATGATATATATTAAAATCAGGGGATACATATTAAAATCAGGGGGTACATATTAAAAATAATACATTTGACAAAAAAGAGATACAATTAATACAAAATAGCTAGAATCATATTATTGCCCTTATATAACCTATGTAGGATTTGAACCTGCATCTTTGTGCTTTGACACAATGCTCTACCAATTGAGCTAATAGGTTTAATATAACATGTTACCAACTAAAACTGCTACTTTCAACTTTGAAGGATGAAACCATGGGTGATCTAAAATTAATATGTACTCGTTTAAATTAATATGCACCATCTTAAAATTAATATGTACCCTCTTAAATCTAAGGGTATATATTAAATTTAGGGTGTACACATTAAAATCAGGGGTATATGTTAAAAAGGATACATTTGACGAAAAAGAGATACAATTGATACACAATGACATAAACATATCATTACCCTTATAAAAAATCAAGGGGTACATATTAAATTAAGGGTACATATAAAATTCAGATGGTACAAATTAAATTCAAGGGGCATATACTAATTTCAAGGGTACATAAAATCAAGTAATACGTATTAAAATTAAAAGGGATACATTTGACTAAAAAGGATACAATTGATACAAAATGGTTGGAACCATATCATTGCCTGAGTTCAAGGGGCATATATTAAATTCAGGGGATGCATGTTAAAATTAAGGGGTACATATTAAAATCAAGTGGTACATATTAGATTCAAGCTAAGGGGTACATTCAAGATGGACATATTAAATTAAAATGGTACATATTAAACTAAGAGGCCGGGTACGGACATATTAATATCATTGCTCTTAAAGCAGCAAATACAACAATGCATCTAGCAACTCTTGTCCTCAATGTGATGAATTCAAGCATACAACAAAAATCTGAAATGTATGAAAAGACAAAGAACAACGAACATCAAAGGAGACTCAAATCAAATCTGGAAAAAAAAAAACTTCAATCAAATTTTGTGGGGGAAAAAAATAGATTCCAAACCAAAAATAAGAATCATATTTCAAAATGCAACGAAACACCTACAACAATACACCATTGACTGAATGTTACAATAGGTTTCCCGAAAATCGGATTTCAAACCAAACTAGAAAGCGACTAATACAAAACAACAGTAGTAGGACCAACAATGATTTGTTGCACATTGAATTAGCAGCCAAAAATCAGAATAAACAAAATTCAACAAATTCCAATAACTGCAAATTCAACGAAAAGCAAAATAAAAAAAATCATCAATTAAAAATTCGACAAAAAACAAAAAATCGAACATCACGGATGAAAAACCAAGTGACAAAAAATCGAACAAAATTGAATCTCTCAATCAAAATACACTTGCCGAAAAATACCTAAAACTAGGATTAACAATCAGAATTCAACAAAGTTAAATGTATACCTGACAAAAGAAGATTGCAGATGAGAAAGAGCAAGGGCTTTTGAAGCTTTTACAAAATAAATGTGTGATTTTTTGCGTTATTTTTTTTTTTTTGTGATTTTGCGAAAAAGATGAACTTGTCAATTTTTTAGAAAGAGAACGCGTGAATTGTTTATATAGGAGAGAGAATTTTTTTTTTTTTTTTGTGAGGGAAGAAGTCATAATTTTTTTTTGAGAAGAAGTCATAAATTTTAGATCAAAGGCTGAGAAATGAATGACCTTAATCAATGGTCAAGATCTGTAGTTTTTAGGTTTTCAACTTATATATATATATACATATATATATATGTATATATATACATATATATATATGTATATATATATATATACATATATATATATGTATATATATATATATATATGTATATATATATATATATATATATATGTATATATATATATATAGAAGTAAGCTCATGTGAGAAATGTAGTTTTGGTAAGAAGGGTGAGAAGCAATCACAACCCTTTGATCACCAAATGAAGGGCTAAGATTAAATTTGATTTTCCTTCCTTACTTCTTTGATAGTTTGGAGTCAATGTATATATGGTATAAAGTCAATGTATTTTTACTCAATGTATTTATAGTGTATGGTGAATGTACCTATAGTTGGTGTTCAATGTACCTCTAGGTTATAGTTGATGTATTTATCTTTTCTCTCATTTCTCACCATAAGAAATTTCTCACCGGAACCCAACCCTATATATATATATATGGAGGAAGGATTGGCTAAAAACCAAAAGATGGTTGAAAACCAGACAAAATGGTTTAAAGGGGTACATTAGCAGTCGCAGGGGTACATTAGATGTTTAAAGGGATACAAATGGTTTTTAGCGAAAGTTACTAATATTTACAAAGATTGTCATTAGTAATCACACGTGTACCCCTTTAAGTGTCTAATGTAGGGGTTTTTAGGTTGAAAACGTTTTTATTTGATTCTCTTCCTATATATATATATATATATATATAAGCCTTATATGAACGATTTGCATGCTCTATATTTTGTTGTAGCTTTTACTTAATAAAATAGTACAAAAAAGGTTTGTATTGATAGTTAAAAATATGGAGTAACAACGTATAGTGTTTAAAGCTTTGTTAGTTGATGTAAGTAATAAAATTGCATCACAAAACCACTTAATTTGTGCAATTTTTTAAAACAATTATGCAATTGTATTGCTTTAAACTTTAATGAATATTTTTAACATTCATAATAAATCATAACTATTTTAGGTTCTACATATTTTTGTTAATGGTATTGTGATTTTTGTTATAATCAATTATTTAGTTGACTTATGGCTTGTTTATTTATGTTTATTGAAAACAGTTGAACTGAATTAAACTAAATTATCCTGAACTGAATTGAATTTAAGATGAACTAAACACACCCTTAATTGTGTTGGTTGCTTTTTTTTTTGGCAAAGATTTTTTATGCGTGTGATTTGTCTGATTAGATGATTTAGGCACAAGCAAAATTAGTAATTTGTGGCTTGTGTTTAATTTATGAAGGGAAGAAGATAAAATTTTAATTCACTCGGACACCACCACCCACCTCTTCCCTTAACAGAGATAATGTAATATTGAAATATATGAGTTTTATTAAATCATTTTTTAATTTATCAAACATTTTGGTCAAATGTATTATAACTTGAATATTTTTTAACGGTAATAACTTGAAACTAAATAAGGTTTATTTCAAAATTACTTGATAAAAATTCAGGGGTTTAAAGCTCGAATTGTTAAAATTCGATCAAAGCTTGGCTCGGTCAAAGTTTATTCAAACAATTCTATTAAGGTTAAGGTTAAGGTTAAATAAACCCATGCGCAACTCAACCTCAACTCGCAGTATTAACGAGTCGTGTCAAACAACTCTATACTCAAACTGGACCTCTAAATCCTGAAATAAACTTTAATTAATATTGATTTTATTATTTTAATATTGCATTTTCATTTGGATTTTGGTACCACAAACTGACTTACAGCTGCCTTCGTAGACTTTCTTTCACTTTTGGACTTTCTCGTGCGACTTCCCAAAGTCCTAACAAAGTAACAATGGAGTAGTAGTATGAAATTACACAAAGCCTTGCTTTTTTCTTTCCAATTTCTTACCTCTTTCCTGGTAATGGGAACTCTTCCAATTTGCTTCCTGCTTTGAATATGTTCTTCTCTGGTTCATCCCACCACATATTTGAGTTCCCTCCAATACGCCCAATTTTGTTCTTAAGGTGACTTTTCTTAAACCCAATTTCTGGTTTTTGTCATGGTATTCAAAAACCTTGTTGTTGTGGGATTTCATTTATATGATCCCCCACCCCTCTCTTATAATCTGATTTTATTTTATTTTTCCTTTTCTGGGTTGCTAAGGGAATTGATCTCTTTGTACATATTTGTATCTGGGTAGTTAAAATTTCTGGTTGCTATTGAATTTCATGTATTCCAGATCATTCTTAATGAGTTTTTGAAATATATCAATGTTTAGTTATTTGGGGTTTGCCCTTCTTGTAAGTTCTGTTTGTATCTTTGTTTGTTACTGATTCAAGTTTTCTGAAGCTTTTTTTACTCTTGAAAAGTCTCTGGTATTGATGACAATTCATTTGGGAAATGCTTAGGGAATTAGTACTAGATTTGGGGTTTTGAAATTCTCTTGTTGCCCACATCAGAAACACTTAGATTGATGTTCAATCATTGCGATCTTCCATAGCTGTTTTAGGATGAACTTCATTTTTTTGTTGGGGTATATTCTAGCTTATTTTTTCCCCTCATTTACCTTAGAATTTGGTAATAGTGGTTTGATACTAGTATTACTGTAACCAGCTTGTCATTTTCTAGTTATGGTGAAAATTCGAAGCTGAGAAAGGAGGATTTGTGTGGTTGCAGGACCAAGTCCTCATATACTCCTATTGGCAATCCAATCCTTGGAAAAAGAGCTCTTGTAATTGGTTAAAAATCTAAGCAGAGAAACTTTAATCCTTCAAGGGGAGGAGGGAGCTTTTTTGATCTCCAAACTTGATGAATGTGATTATCTATCTCTATCCAACTTGAGTTTAAGTAAAAAAAGTAAGAGAATTTCCATAGCCTGTGCTTTAGTTTGTCCTTTGGTGGAAAAGAAGGAAGAGGATATGTAAGCCTATTGATTATGCGAAACATCACGGATTGGATTTTGGATGATTTTGCACTTGGCTTGATGTGGTGTCTTGTTCTGTTTGACACTGAGTTGTATTTCTTTGGTTAGCAAAGAGGGAATCTTTGGAATGTAGAACTTTATTGGCAAGTATAACTTACCTTAAAAAAAGAGCTTCATAATATTTACTATGTTCTAATTGCATTTCTTTGGAAATCACGAGTCTTTTATTCCTGAGCATATGTAATGGATGTATTTGAGAATATGATCTTGGGCCTTTTGCTTATCAGTTCCCATAATGTTGTTAATATTTTGATACTGGAATTTATGTGACTGTCTTTTGCCAACCACAGGCTGTGAAGATAGAAATTTAGTTCTCTTTATGTATATTCCTGAAGCATGTTCCTTGGGTTTTAAACTATAGGTTTACAACTCTAATTTGCATTTGCCCCTTTCTTGTTTTTCTTTTATGTAGTGATTGCACTACCTTTTAGTTAATTAGGCACCATGGGATGTTTGCCTTTCTATGATGGAGCCAAGAAAGGGGAATCAAAGGCAACAAAAGTGGCATCTAATTTGTCATCAAATTCTGCCCTTGGTGTTGATGATGAACTAAATAGATCAAGCTCTGATCTCAACTCACGGAATGCCTCTGATGCAAGCATGGATTCCATTAGGAAAAACTCATTCTTTAGCATGTCCCAAAGGTCCACCTCCAATTTGAGAGTGTTTACATTCCAAGAGCTAAAATCTGCTACCAAAGGTTTCAGCCGGTCAGTCAGGATAGGAGAGGGAGGATTTGGATGTGTCTATAAGGGGACGATGAAGAGCTTAGAGGATCCATCTGTGAAGACAGATATTGCCGTAAAACAACTGGGTAAAAGTGGTCTGCAGGTAAGTAATCTATTCTATCATTCACTTTTGTTAATCATCTTTTTCCTGTGCTCCCACGAACACGTATGAATCTGTCTTGTAGATGTGTTTTTCACAATGAGATCAAAATCAAGGTCTTAATCAAGTTAGTCAAAGGGCACTTCAACAAAAGCATACAGTGTTTTAATAAATCCAAATATAGTGCAAAACAAAGTACTGATGTGCATTGGCTTAATTTATCAGGATAGTATTTGTAAAATTTGCCAAAAATAGCTTTTAGTGGTCATTAATCTATTTATATTGCCATATTCTAATTTCAAACTACTGGTTGTGAGTTGTGACAAAAAACAATTTTGACAGTCACCTTTAACACTTCAGAACTCACCAGTCCTTTTAGTAAAAGAGTTAACATATGCTAGTTAGTATATGCAACTACAAAATCTAGTGTTTTCAGAATGAGCTCTTACTCTCTTATTCCAGATGCCCCATAGAGTTCTTATCAATGTTTTAGAAAAGGGTAAAACTCGATTTTGTGTTTTGGTGGGGGGTTGGGGCTTGAGGAATCCCTTTGTGAGTTCTTATTCTTGTTGTCTAAATGTCTAGGTTATATGCATTTTTTATTCATATTATGTGCAACTGCGCATTATTCGTAACTCAAATGGCTATATTCTTTTGAAAGCAGAATTGAAAATAAAAATGAATTTTATGATTTAGATTTCACTTCAACTATAGGTGTTAAGCTAATGTTTCTACCTAAAGGTGGTTAGCCTCATCTATTGTCAATGTTGATGAAGTAGCAAGTGTCTCTACATCCTTTTTCCTTTTAAAGTAAATAAAGGCAATGTTCAATTCTCAATAATTCAATGAAACTTACTTTCATCTTTCCATATAAATTCTTGACTTTTGCAATGTGTTTATGTGTATCATAGTGGAGGACTTCTCTTTTCAAGGTGACAATGCACTTATTGAATCAATTCTTTTCAATCATCAAGTTGGTGCTGATTAGATTTTTTTTTTTTGAATGACGTGGTTGTTGATTAGATTTCATCATTTATTGAGAGTGATAATTTTTTGAAAATTTCACCTAAGACTCTCCTTATACAACTAGTATCCTACAACCACACCTGGGTCATAAAATTCTTAATTAAGCAAAAATCTAATGAAGTTGTTATTATGGATATGGTATTTTTTGAAAATTTGAATACCCGGGCACGTATGAAGTTCACCTTTGCTTTATTTTTCAACAGCAGCAAAGCCTTAGTACCAAATCTTTAATTTTTTAGACATCTATAAATTTATTCAACAATTTTTTTCATAACATTTGATATTTTGTCCAATATTAGATCCCAAAGATCAAGGTCAACAAAAATGTTTTCTTGTAGAAATGGACGTAGAGTTGTTGTTCCCTCCTAAGTTGGTAGTTGCAATCATCATGATGAAGCTTGAGAAATGAACCCATTGACCAGGGTATGAGCCAACGAAGAAAAATAGTGAGAACATGATGAAAAGAAACAATGCCAACCCTTTTTCTATTGATATTGTTGTAGAAACCATTTTTACATCATTGACCAAGGTATTAGCCAACCAAGAAAAATAGTGAGAACATAATGAAAAGAAACAATGCTTACCCTTTTCCTATTGATTTTGTTGCAGAAACAATTTTTGCATCATTGACCAAGGTATGAGCCAGCCAAGAAAAATAGTGAGAACAATAATGAAAACAAACAATTCCAACCCCTTTCCTATTGATATTATTGTAGAATCCATTTTACTTCTTAAGCAAACAAATTTATGAAGAGTATTAAGTTTGTTTACCAGGTCTAAACATGTAAATGTTAGGTTGTTACTAATTGGTGTGTGTATTAAACTATGACTTCCTTAAACTAAGATGAAATTCATCCTCCAGATGTTTGGAGAAATTGAGACAATAATTTGTGTGGTGAATTATGTTATCATTACCATGTTTGCTTGAGTGCTTCCTTTAGAAGGTACTCCCTTTGTCCTTAAGGGTGCGTTCTCTTCAACTTATTAGATTTGAACTTATCTGAACCTGATTGAAACTTATTGGACCTTGTTATAGAAACTATTGGATCTTATCACACCTGATTGGCCCGTATCAAACCTTATTTAACTTATTACATCTTGTGAACTTATTAAATGTATTGGATTTTATTAGCCTTAATTATAAAAACAATTGTACATTGTCACGCCTAACTGGACCTGACCTAACTTTATTGAATTTATTACATTAGACATTATCTAAACTTATTAGAATTGAAACATGTTTTTTAAGCTGAAGAGAACGCATCCTAAGTGTTTAATTCATATTTTTTAGTGTCTTCAAGACTACATTTTAACAGTTAGCATCTTTTTTTGAAGGATTTAACAATTAGTATCTTAATTATGTATCATTAAGAATCGGAAAAGTTTGATATTAGAAAATTATATGCCATGACAACACTAACTACATCCTACTTAATGTTTTTCCTTGTATATATCTAAATGGCAATCTGTAGTCAAAGATCAAAAGAATTTGACCCTAGAAAGCAAATGAGGCAAACAATGGGATAGATATTAGAGAGTATTAGATTATTTTTCTTTTGATAGCATGTCTACAATTGTCTATCCTGGAACTTCTCTAGAAGTCTGAATTTTTTTATTCGCTCTTTTTCTTTACGAAATCCTTCTTGTGCATACGGAATGCATTTGTGAGGCTTGAATTTTGGCAATCTCTAGCAGTCTGATTTTCATAAAGTAGCTATGTACTTGTGTCCATTTGTCACAAAGTCCTTCGAATTTCCTGTTACCAAGTTTAAGCTTGCTCTATTTTCTGGTTGTAAATTTATTTGGGAATTGGGATGCATAATCATGATACCAATTCAGTAGGTATCTGATATATATGTAAGATTTTGCAAGAGTCCTATAATAGCACAAAGATTTTGTAAGATTTAGGTTGTCTGGTTAGCGTGAGTAATCAATGACATGGTGAGCTCATCTTTGTGCTTTTACTGAGGTCTTTGTAGAAGTACTGCATGAATTGGCCAATCGAACAATCAATTTTGGTGATGTACTTCTTCGGAACAGTCAATAGCATGTAAAATACTGCCTAATAGAACCAAAGGGCAAGCGAATTCCTCTGTTGTACTGTAACATATACCTTGGAGATTTTTCCCAGTGGTTGCAGTCTTGTGACACCATGTTCTTATCACCTAAATGTTTATGTTTAGTTGAACACACATAAATTTAGTTCAGTTGTGCACATTGAATATAATTTAGTTTAGTTTAGCTCAACTACAGATAAGCTACAACACAAATAAGTTCAATACAGTTTGGCCCAGGAAAGTTCAGTTTACTTCAGCACTATTGAGTCCTTTAAGTTCCACACAAATAAACTGAGCTCAGTTCAGATCTGAAATCACAAGTTAAACTAAGCATCCCCTGAAATTTTTAGCAAGTCATTCTACTTTGACAAAGAAGCAGGTTTGTGTTGAAACATTCTGGATAATTTAGCACACAACTTTCCTTTGTTAGGGAATGTGATTTTTGATGCTATCAAATTTTATTGCATGAATAAATATATTGGATGAAGGACATAACTGGTTCATGTAATGCTAGATTATATGTTCTACTGAAATATAAAATATTGTTGCTTAAATTCTGTTATGTTTGTCATATAGGGCCATAAAGAATGGGTTACAGAAGTTAGTGTTCTGGGGGTAGTCGAGCATACCAACCTTGTCAAATTATTGGGTTATTGTGCTGATGATGATGAAAGAGGTATACAACGGCTTCTTATTTATGAGTACATGCCTAACGGAAGTGTGGAGGACCATCTCTCTTCTAGATCACGAACAATTCTCCCATGGGCCATGAGACTGCGAATAGCTAGAGATGCTGCTCGAGGTTTAACTTACCTTCATGAAGAGATGGACTTTCAGGTGACTTTAATTCTTCATAATTTCAGAAATTAAAGCAGTCTCTCATTCCTCATAGTTCAACTTTTTTTTCAAGAATATAGACTGATGATAATATTTATTGAGCTTTGAATCTTGTTTGTGATTAAAAGATCATCTTTTACTATCTGTTTTTTTGCTTTACGATTGTATCATCTTTTGAATGGTGCCATTTTTACTTGCTAAAATCAATCTTCACTACCTTCATTCTCTAATCACTTTGTTCATAAACAGATCATCTTTCGGGACTTCAAGTCCTCGAATATACTATTAGATGAGCATTGGAATGCAAAGTTGTCTGATTTTGGACTTGCAAGGTTGGGCCCTTCAGAAGGACTGACCCATGTCTCAACTGCGGTATGTTATTCACATTGACCATTTCAAATATCTATGACTCAATTGCTGAAATTTTTGAAAATTTTCAAACATTATTGCACATTTCGAAATATGAAAAAAATATTTTTAAAGGTACCATACCAACTATAGACGATCTTGTTTTGAAGGTACCAATTATGTTTTATTCTTCATTTGTTTCAATTTTAAGGGGTATTTAATCTCACAGGTATTCGACCAAAAATAACCTTTGAAATTGATTGCAAAAAGACACGTGGAAGTATTCCAATCAATACATTTGCGTATCTTATGAAAATGGAATATAGTTCCACGTGTCATATGCAACTATTTTGATCGGTTATTTTTGGTCGAATTCCTATAATTCTATGAAATAAAAAGCTGCTTAAAGCTGATACCTATGAAGAATGAAACATAGTTGATACCTTTAAAACAGGATTGCCCATAGTTCTCGTACCTTAAAAGTAATTCCTCCAAAATAAAGGTATCAATTTTATATTTCTATGTAATGGACTATGAAATTTTCTTTCCCCACTCTGCATCCGTATGGTACGGTTAACAAGTTGAACATGTATGGTATTTAAATTATTTGAGCTTGCAAAAAGGTGGGATATAACTTCTGATTTACTACATTAAGCATCTTTAATTTATTTATAATTTTATATGCACCATAGTTTGTCCAAATTCAGATGAAACTTCTGTTCTGTGCTTCTTACATTCTCTTACACACACTAGAGGATGGTTTTCCGGTTAAAAATTCGACGAAAAGTAAAATGTAGTGATATGCGATAATGACTTTACCAAAGACCGTTTCAGAGTACTAAAGCTGTATGTTTAACTACTTTGTATTAGAACATCATGTCATTCTAGATACTGGCCCTGTTTGGGAGTTAACTAATAGCTATTAGAGGTTAGCCGATTGAGTTAGCTGCTTTGACTAGCTGATTGTGATAGATGATTTGACTAATTGATTGTATTAGTTGTTTGTGTAAAAGTGTTTGATAAATAACGGTTAGCTGTTAGATGTTTCAGAGTTAAAGAACCAAAAAGCTATAAGCTCTTCCAAAAAGCTCCTCATATGAGCTTTTTAAAAAAGAGCTTTTTGATGTGGTCAAACCTCTCTTTCCTCTCAAACCTCTCTTTTCCCCTCAAACCTCTAACTCCCAAACACCCCCATTATCTTAGTCATTCTTCAGCGATCAACAACCTGTAGTTTGACAGAAGATTTTTCTAACACATAATTATTCGTGTCAGATTGTAGGAACACTGGGATACGCTGCACCTGAGTACATCCGAACAGGTCGCTTGACATCCAAGAATGATGTATGGAGTTACGGCGTTTTCCTCTATGAACTTATTACAGGGCGGCATCCTATAGACAAGAACCGCCCGAAGAGTGAACAAAGACTTTTAGATTGGGTGAGACCCTACCTTTCAGATTTAAAGAAGTTTGAGCTGATTGTGGACCCTAGGCTTGGTAGAAACTATCCTCTAAAATCTATACATAAGCTTTCAGTAGTTGCCAACAGATGCCTAGTTCGACAACCAAAATCACGCCCTAAAATGAGTGATGTCCTACAAATGGTGAATCACATTGTAGGGGCATCAGCTGAGCTGGCAGTTCCCCTGCCAATCAAGAGCCCCGACCCGGATGAAGCTTCCGGAGATAAATATGTGAAAAGAAGAAGTGTCTCGAAATTCTCGGAGGATAATTGGTTCGGTCGTGTGTGGAGACACGCTGTTCGGAAGACACGTGGCTGGTAGCAGCCTATCCAATTTGGGGGAAACTGAGTAGTATTGGAGGTCAAGTGCATATTGGATGGTGATAGTAATTATTGTTTGTATAATTATTATTATATTGTGTGGTTTTGAGGAACTAAGGATTCATTGCTGAGTGTAAATTGTATATTAATAATTGATCAATTTCATCCTTGTCCTGTAACAATGAGATTTACCACATGACATATTTAGTAAGTAAATGGGCAGCAGGGTAGCAGTTTTGGGAGATTTTAGCATGTATTACTGCTGTTAAAAATCTTGTACAATAGAAATTCATGTTATATATAATTCATATGGGATATAGATATATGTTTGGATAAACGGATTTTTGTTGATTTGAATTTTTTTTTTTTTTTTTTTTTTGCGATCGAAACTTATATTTTCTTATTTGAATTTATATTTTTTTAAATTTGATATGGTTGACTGATTTGACTAAACATAGATTTATATTAATGTGTTCTATTACATAATTAATATATTTAACGATAGAAAAAGACAAGTAAAATAATAAGGTATGATCTGAAATAATAAATAAATCATATCGTAATATAATGTGGGCTGAACCTTGTTTGGATGCTCTAGATTCTAAATTGATAAAGTTGAAAAAATAAGAGTAAACTTAGAGCTTGTTTGGTTGCAAATGGGTAATAGAATTTCCAAGGCAATTTATTTTCCCATGATTTTCTATATCCTAGAAAATTTATTAAGTTGTTTGGATGAGCATACCTAGGGGGACCTAGGTGAGTTACTTCCTCCATTTTGTAGGAAATTACACTTCCTAGGAAGTTTCATTTCCTACAGTTTTGCTAACCAAACAAGTTTCCATATTTTTATTTCTTAGGAATTTACACTTCCCATGAAAATTGTTATTAACCAAACAAGCACTTAGAATTTTATCAAAATTCCAAAAACCACTTTATTTTTTGTACCTCTGAAATTCAACTCACATTTTACCAACTCTATCATAAATCCAACACTTTTAAACCTACACAGAAGCTAGCTGTGACCCAACTCTATGGCCCCCTTTTTTTAACTTGGGCACATATAGAGATTGTTTAGTTTAGCTGAATATAACTGAATTAAAATGAACTAAATTATCCTGAATTGAAATGAACTGAATTATCCTGAATTGAACTAAACTGAAAAAACAGATGAAAGTAATATTTCATAAGAGAGAAAGTGAGAGCTGAACTGAACTGAAATGAACTTAAGTTGAAGTAAACATGCCCGTAGTATTTAGGTATAAAAAATAAAGTAACAATAAGATCATGTAAATGTCTTTGGTTCAGTAATGATTGTCGAAATAAATAGATGTACGTAAAATTTGAGATTAGAGCATCTCCACCCGCAAGCTACAACCACATGTAGCTTTGTGTTTCACATCATATTTTCAAACTACAACGAATCCAAACTAGAACTTCTCCCAATGAAAAACTACAACTACTTATAATTTTTGTTGGTCCCAAATGTCATCACCATATCAACAATTTTTAATATACAACATATACAATTATAATTTTTAACTAACTTTTAAAAAGATTAAATTGTAAAAATAAATAGCTTTTTTCTAAATTTTACATAACTCATATTTTATTATAAATATAACATTTTTTAGCAAAGATAATAAAACTAATAATTAAGATACAATATAGTTAATTCATAAAAATCACATTTTATATTACATTGAATACTTATTTATTTATATTTAAAAAAAAAATCACATTTGCATGCTATACATTTGCTGAATTATTAACAAAAAAAAAAAAAACCTTAAAAATGGTGCATACATTTGCATGTCCTTATACAATTCTCATATGCATACACATACATTTGCTGATTTTTATTCAGTTTTAAACTCAAGTGGGACCCACAAATGTAAGTAGCTTTGGAAAGCTAGTTGTTACAACAAGCTACAACCTCGAAAGTACTCCACCAAGAAAAACATGTAGCTCCAAAAATCATGAAATAATTGCAAGTTGATTCAAATAAAAACCGTTGCAGACGCTCTTATGGGTTCCGATCTAACAATTAGTTACTTTTATTAAAACATTACATAATGCTCTTATGACTCCCTCATTTCTAGTCCCCCCACCCCCTTCTATTTCTTAATGAGATTACCCCCTCCCCTCTTCATATACTTCCTTTATCTTCTTCATATTTTGACCTTCCTAGTTGAGTACGTAGCTCCATGCCTCCATCCCTCTAATGGGCTAATGAGACTCTTAATCTTTACAATGAATTAACTGACTATTATCTTTATAATAAATGAAATAAAAATTACCAAAAATAATGATTAACTCTTCCATTTTTCAATTGAATTTGCATTTTAGATTATATTGCGTATCAAAATATATTAAATTTATCATTAGTTTTTTTTTTTGTATCCATCCGATTCATCTTTTTTAGGCTAATCCGGATTTAGAGCGCGTCCCGGGGTTAAGGTTTTAAACTCCTCCTAACGTGTTTGTAGGGATCGAACCGTGGTTCTCCCTACCAAGTCTAGCCTCTGGCAGTCTGGCACCACTAGACTAAGACAATGTTGGTTAAATTTATCATTAGTTAAGGAGGCTTATGGATTTCAATGGAATAAGGTGTTTTGCCTAGTAGTAGATCCCTCGGCTCAGTCCCATCAGACATTATCACATTAAAAAATTTACTACTCCCTCCGTAACGAATTACTAGCAACAATTTCCATTTTTAGGTGTAATAAAATACTTGCAAAAATTTTTTCCAATTTCATTTTATTCCTTTTTTGGCAAAGAAAAAAAAAACAACACAATACCCACTTACTTTTCTTTTTCTTACTTTTCTCTCTATTACATTTATCATCATACCACATAATACCCAATTTATTTTTCCTAACTTTTACTTTTCTCTCTCTTACTTTTATTATTATACCACCTAATACCACAATTAACCTATTTCATCTAGGAGTCCGTGCTAGTCCAAATGTTGCTACTAATTCGTTACGGAGGGAGTATATCCTATCATACAAAACTTGCAATGCATATTCTTCCTTTGTGAAAATGGGGGACATGAGGAAGAAAATTAGAGAAATGTCATTTTAATATTAGACAAAAACTCCAACGGAATCTCTAGGTACAGGATCAGTAATGTAAAAGTGAAAATAATAAATTATAATAAACATTGATCAGGCCGGTTGACACATTATTTTTGCATGCATTTCAACACAATTACCATGCATTTTAGCAAATGTACAAATGTTTATTTAGCGTCCGGCACACTTATTAGAAATATCCAATGTCTTTAATTTTATATAATAAAAATTAAAAATTATATATTTGAAAAGTATATATTGGGAGTAATTAAACGATGCAACACCTAACTATATTTTCCTTATATATAATTATATAGAGTCTGTTAAATACAGGTCTGGGTTGCACCCGCAACAAAGAAAGAGTTTGACCAGACACAAGTCCAATGGGTTCCATTATAAAACCAATTGGTAATATAAGAAGTAACCACCAAACTTTATAGGGATATTTCCCAAGTACCCCTGAAGTTAGGCATAATAGCCAGAATGTCCCCACTTTTTTAACTTGCATTAGGTGCCCTGAGATCAATATAAATGACCAGAATGCCATTATTGCAAATTTTGACCTCATATCATGACTAATCTGTCCATTTTTTCCAAATTCGGACCTCAAATCTGACCCTTTAAGGTTAAAATGACCCGTAAAATCTTAAGTGGACAATTTTTTTAAACACGTAGATCAAAGCGCGCAAATCGAGGTGAATCAAGACGTAGATATATGTGCGCAAAAATTGTCATCTCAAGATTTTACGAGCCATTTTGACCCTTAAAGGGTTAGATTTGAGGTCAGAATTTGCAAAAAACGAACAGATTAGCCCTGATTCAAGGTTGAAATTTGTAGTAATGACATTCTGGCCATTTATACTGACCTTAGGGGCATCTAATCCAAGTTAAAAAAAGTGGGGGCATATTGGCTATTAGGCCTAACCTCAGAGGTACCTGAGGAAATATCCCAACTTTATATATTAGTCATCATCTTTGTAATATTTTAATGTGAGACGCTTGGATGTGGTGAACTTAGAAGTTCTATTCTTCAACAGAGTCCAAGCTACACTATAAATAATAACAAAAGTCAAAATGGGACATCTACCTCCACTTGCCACATGTACGTAGTTTTTCATATTTTAATTTAGTTTTTTAATAAAGAAGTAAATACTTTCATTAATTAGTTTGTCTCTTAAACATAAAGTGGATCACTTAATTTAGGAAATTGATATAGACACTCCTTTTTTACTTAGTACACTCCACTTTACTTATTTTTTCAATTGAGGAAAATGAACAAAAGTGAATTCTACTAAGTAAAAAGGGAGTGCATATATCACTTCCCCTTAATTTATATAGATATCTATACTATATATACTAAAATAAAGTATTTCTTAAGTCATTATTCTACATGTGTTACATTGTCATTAAAAAAATTCTCTCCCAAACTATTTGATGATGTCATTTTTTAATTAATTTACTCCCTTAGCTTCATACTCTTTTACTTGCTACATTATATTTTTCACAATTTCCAAGACACAATTTTAAATCAAAATATCTTTAGTTATATATAATAAAAAAAATTATATACTTTAAAGTATATGTTGAGACGAATCAAACTAGATCCATAATGATAATAATTATATTTTTCATTATATACATATAACTATGAACAATCAAAGTTTTGAAATGAACAAGGCTAGTTTTGAATGAATCGATCCATCATGTTTTTTGCTTGTAGCATTATGTCCTCATTTGCAACCATTTGTGATAGCTCTAACTTCCAGATTCTTCCCACTATCTATCTTGATACACTGTATTCTTTTTTTTTTTAAACAGTAAGGTTCACGAGTGGACCTTGTACTATACTGGTTCTATCTTAAAATGTCAGTAAAAGGGGAGGGGAAATCCCAACAAACTGGGGTGAAGAATCGATCCCGGGGCAAAGCCCGGGAAAAAAGGCGTGCTCCCACTGAGCCATGACCTCAAGCTCGATTCATTGTATTCTTGTGATATCTTTTCTATGGCTCCTTTAGGCAACTTGTAACCAACCATTGGCAACATTGTCTCTATTAGTGTTGCTCAATTCATTCACTTTTCTTTTTGTTGGCTGTTCATTTACCTCTTGCTTTGCCTTTCCTTCAAATTCACCATCTATTCAGAATCATTATCTAACCATTCAATGATTGTTTCTTCTTTTCGACAATGTTCAATTTCACACAAAAAATTGAGGTTCCCATTGCTCTTCTTACTGTTTTGATGCAGGACAATTGAGATCAAATAAGAAACGGTTGTTTTGTTCATGATGTATATATATGTTCATGGTTCTTCATGGTATGGCCAAGGCTCATTCAAACTAAAGTTAAGCAAAGGTTTTGGTGGCTGTGTGGGTGTAATTAATTGGAAGCTGAAATCTAATGTAATTGGAGGGGAAATGGGGTGACAAGTTGGAGGGAATAATTTTGGGGCGGGGGGAGGACTATCAGGTTAGTCAATGTGAGATATAATTTTGTATCTCACAATGACATTTTAATGTAATTTTGATAAATTTTAGGGGCAGAGATTTAAGCACCAACCAAATAGGAGATGATTAGGTAATATATTTTCAACAAAATTAAAAAAAATGTCATTTGAGAAGTTTACTAAACATCTCACATTGATTAACTGGGTATTTCCCGCGGGGGGTGTTTGTGTAAATAGAGGGAGTTGAAATCTAATGTTAGTTTGGAAACAATCTTTAAATAGAAGGGCCCCATTAGTTACATCAAGTTGTATTTATCTGTATGATTTTTTTTTATGTTTCAAAAGCCTTGTTTAATATTCTTTAAAATTAAGGAAAAATTAACAGAAATAATCTCAACTTTGATGGGTCTTCCAAAAATAATCCGAACTTTCAATTATTCCAGAATAATCCCAACTTTGGGGGTTGCATTCCAAAAGTGGTCCCTAACCAGTTGATAACCTGATGCTTAAGTTAAGTGACACATGTTGCGTTTTCATTGGTCAAGATTAAATTAAAACTAAATTAATTAAAGTTTAATTATAATTAAATATAGATTAATTATTCCCACCTCCCACCTCACCATCACCCATGAACCACACCACCACCTGCCACCCTCACTCTCACCCTCACAGCCACACACAAACCACATCCACTTCATCACCACCCATGAACCAAACCACCTCACCTCATTACGACCCACCTCACCACCTCGACCCAACCCACCTCACCACCACCCACGAAGCACACAACCACCTGCCAGCAACTATTACCACCTACCACCCTCACTCTCACCCTCACACCCACCCTCACAACCTCACCTCACAGCCACACACGAACCACAACCACCGCACCACCACCCATGAACCACACCACCTCACCTCACTACGAATTGAGATTGACGATTGTTCGCCGTTGTCAACAGAATAGAAAGTAGCAGAACTTCGGAATTTGAAGCGAACAATAGCCATGGCATAATTGCTATTAAATGACGATGATTTATGATAATAAAAATGAAAGAGAGAGAGAGCAAGAGAGGAGACAGAGAGACAATGAGAGGAGGCAGGGAGAGATCGATTAGAGGGATTTAACTAAAGAAAAGGGAAAAAATTAAATCTAATTTTAACCTGTACAACAGGTTGTAGGTCATTGGGACCAATTTTGGAAGGCACCCCCCAAAGTTGGGATTATTCTGAAATAATCGAAGGTTCGGATTATTTTTGGAAGACCTATCAAAGTTGGGATTATTTTTGTTAATTTTTCCTAAAATTAATGAGCTTATTACTTTTAAAAAGTTACCAAACTTTTTTAAACCTAAATCCTCAGGATTAACTTAATATTAATGAGAGAATCTTAATTGTAAATGCGGGGAGACTAATTTCCTCGTGAACTCCGCCTCTCTCTCTCTAAGACATACAAAACACTCAAACACCAGGTTCCCTGGGTCGGGCTCGCCGGTAACAGGCGTGGGTCATCGCCCCTCCTAGTTGTCTGCGTGTCCCCGATCTACTGCTTGCGGGAGTTAGCGACGCGCCGCCGACGGTGTATTGGAGCTGTCTGGTTTTCTTGCTTTAGGGGCTTTCGGTAGTGGCTTTTCACCTACGACGAAGGCGGAGCTCCTGAGATCTGACGCCCGATTCCAGCCTCACTCTAGCCTACCGGTTTTTTCTCCGTTCCTTTTTGTCTTCTGGCCGGCGGCTGGTAGGGTGTAGGAGTCCGTCTATTCACAGAGGGTCTCATGCTCTAGTAAGTTGTAAGGTTCATTTAATTTCTTTCTTTGTTTTTGTCGTTATGTTTGTTTAGTCTTCTGGTTCAGTTGTAGTTTTTTAAGGTCTTTTTTATGGACTCTTTGGTTGCATGTGAGGGTTTTAAGAAGGAGCTTGGTAGTCTCCTTGTTGATGGCTTTAATCTGGATTCATTGGAGGATGTCCAGTATACCTTTATGATTACATATCCAATTTGGAAAATCCCGTAGGAGTTTTGGATCATATTAATGAATTTAAATTTGAGGGAAATGAGTTGTTTAGGAGTGGAGATTTCATTGGAGCTCTGGAAAAATACGGTTTTGGTGGTTTGTTCCTGTCTAGACTTGATATTAAGGTAGAGAGTGTTCGTCTTTCTTTCCTTAGTTTGTCGAGTAGTTTATTGTTGAACATTATTGCTTGCTTCCTCAAGAAATATGAATTCTTGCAAGCTGGTCAACTTTGCACACTAGTGTTGGAATATAACTCTAGGAATGTCAAAGCTTTGTATCGTCGGGCTTGTGCAGCCATTAAACTTGGAAAATATGATTTTGCCCACCTTGATCTAGAACTAGCTAGGGAGGTGGAGCCTCATAACCCAGAGGTGGTGAAGAATCTTGATGAGGTGAAGGGTATCGTACACACCCACTCCCTTATGAAGGAAAACGTGCCGAAATCTCCAGATTTTGGGACATGCGCTTCCACCACTGAGCCTAAACCAAATCTTTTAAGCCTGGGTGTTATGAGAAGGAAGAATGAGCTTTGCCAAGGGCAACCATGCATTGATGTGAGTATAAATAGGAAGTCCGATATGATAGGCGAGAGCGATTCCTTAAGTCAGGATGTAGTGGAAATTGCCTCCCTTCAAGTTGACGTTAACATGGAGCAAGGTGTTTTAGAGGATGATGTTATTTAGGGGACACATACTACAACTAAGGAAGTGATTATGGAGGTTGTGGAGAACAAGAGCAAACCTCTTAGTGGAGTTAGCTAAGTATAGCCTATGTTGCACTTCTGTAATAAGAAAAAGTCGGCCTCTTCCTTATCAATATCAGAGAGGGATTATCATAAGGTAGCTCAAGTAAAGATGATCCAATATTACGACAAGAGAACAAGAGAGGTGTTGAGTATTACTCTTAAGGACCCACCTAAGAAGGCCACGAAGGGGAGAAGGGAGAACCAAGCCACTAAGAGTATGCCATCTACTGGCAATATGGTAAGGTTCAGAGGATTGACGACTTTGGTGCCCAAGAGGTCACGATGAATGATTCAGAAGTGGTAATCGGAAAAAAAACCCGGATCATATCTTGAAAAAGATTATGCTGACACTCCTGCTCTAAAAGGAGAGCACAACCTCCCCATCCCATCAAACAATTACACTGCTCAGCACCTCATAGATCAACAGATGAGTAACTTAACAGTGGATTTACCCACCCTTGATCAAAGCCCCCTTCATTTGACTCTCCCTATCGGGCTCTCTCTACCCCCATTTCATGACCCCCAACTCGTCCATCGTCCTTTTTGTTTTCAGGCTCTTGCTGTAGGGAACGGCAGTCTGTCATTGCAATCTACTACGGGAAACCGTAGTCTAACAAGAAGGACAAGAAAACAAGGCTCTGATAAGAGGGTGTTGAAGGATTGTATAAGCGTGCACAACACCCCAACTTGTATTTCAACTAACCATATTTTTCAGTGCAGGATCAAAATTGAAGCGAGAACGACGTCTTGTGACTACCTTCCATTAAGTCATCCAGGCTTAGCAAGGTGTCGTTCAGGCACGAAACGAAAGTCCAGTCTACTCCATGATCCAGACCAGCCTCAGCAGCCAAGGAAGCTTGTGATTATTAATAGTGCTATTTGTACTTGTTATTTTAATAGTTCTTTATGTACCGTTACTTCGGTTGGCGTCCTAGGTAACTAGGAGCAGCATGTTCTGTTGTCAAAAAAAAAAACTTAATATTAATAATATTATTATTATACCAACGTTGTCTTGGTCTAGTGGTGTCAAGGGCTAGACTTGGTAGGGAGAACCACGGTTCGATCCCCCGCAAGCACGTTGGGAGGAGTTTAAAACCTTAACCCCGAGACGCGCTCTGAATCCGGATTAGCCCAAAAGGGTGAAACGGATGGGTACACAAAAAAATATTATTATTATTATTATGAGCCAACGTACTTCAGAGTGCACCTCCTTTGGAATTGCAATGTCCACCTTCATTTCATGGAGGTTTATCTGATTTTCATGGTGATTTCCCTTTTTTGTAATTGATTACTATTATTGTCAGTTGCTTCTTCCTCAAGTCTATTTGCGACTTTTAAATCCCATGAAGGAACCTAGCTTTGCATTACAAAACTTAAGGTTTTTCCCGGTTGTCAAATGGCCTGGTAAATTCCTTCAGTCCTTCTAGAGATTATCAAATTAGATCCCTACTTTTGGTTGTGGAATTGATATATAGGCTTCTTCAATTTTGAGCTTTTAACATGTTCGTCGTTGTAAATACTAGACATTGTATCTCCTTCGTCTGTTATGATACTTGATTTTTTTTTTTTGGTGTATCCACCCGATTCACCCTTTTGGGCTAATTCGGATTCAGAGCGTGTCCCGGGTTAAGGTTTTAACCACCTCCCAACGTGCTTATGGGGGATCGAACCGTGGTTCTTCCTACCAAGTCTAACCCCTGGCACCACTATACCAAGACAACGTTGGTTCTGTTATGATACTTGATAACTCTACTGAAAGATGACTTCTCTCTGCATCTTCCATTTCCTCATCATTGATCTCATTCTTGACCTTTACCGTAACACAATAGAAGATTTATCCTCACTGGCATTTGAACACTCTTTACGGCCCGTTTGGTTATTGGTAATAAATTATGGTAATGGTAATGAATTTATAGTGTAATTTTGTTAAGAAGGAACCTTATCATCTCCATGGAAAACAAATTTTCATTCTCAAGCTTCAATTATCTTCTCATTTTTCATTCTCATCCATTACCATTAGAGAATGTGGTATTTGATGGGAATGAATATTTGTGAAGAAAATTAGATAAATTGGAGCTAAAGTAGCACCACCATAGCAATGGATTTTGATTTGCCTTCCAAATTTAGTTATAAATTCATTCCCATTACCATAATTTATAACCGGCTACCAAACGGACCGTTAAAGTTTTTAAACTCCATAGAAAACAAGCATCTCTTCTCATTTTCCTTTTCTCCACCTTAGCTTCTTGCTTAACTATGATCGGGACCATTATTCCTTGAGATTCTTCTTCAACAATTGTTTGTTCTTTTTGCAAGTTATCATTAGACTTCTTATAAAATGAAAGGCCTAATCCTAGTCCGTTTGGAAAGTCACCTTGGGTTTCATTAATTGACTTATTTCTACAAATTAAGCCTTTGACTTCCTCTAGTCTCTTAATCCCAATAGGCCCATTCATGTCTTTCTAGTTCAATTGCTGCCATAACTTTAACATTATTTGTTCATTGTTTATTAACTATAGTTTTTCGCAAAAGAGAAAGCATACATTTCATTAGATATTAACTTAGGTTTTGTTTACTTAAGCTTAAATTCAGCTCAATTCAGTTTAATTCAGCTTTCAATTTCTTTTTCTTATATAATATTACTTTCAGCTGTATTCGATTCAGTTTAGTTCAGTTGTATTCAGCTTAAGTAAACGAGCCCTTAGTATTGAGACACCACCTATAAAAAAAAATGTAACAAGTAAATCATGACATCCAAACAAGGAAAATGTAACAAGTAAAAAAAGACAAAAGAAATATTTCATAAAAGTCAAATGATTGCATTTCAAAAAAGAGGGAATATTCAATTTTTATTTTAAATATTTTACCATGTACTGTATTATTAAAAAAAAATTTTGAAGCAATTCTTTATAAACTTGTGGACCCAATCTTATATTATACTTGTGGACCCAATTTCGTCAAAGTGGGCCCAACTCTATAACCCACCTGGTTTCCATATTTATACATCTATCGTCCTCTTACTACTCTCTAGTGGGGTCATCATTATCATCCAAAAATCCCCAAATTAGATTTCCCCTGCAAAACACCAAACCCTAATTCCCCAAAATTCAAAAACACCACCAAAATTCAAACTCACTAATGGGTTCAGAAGCCTCAATCTTCCCCAACAATCCAACCACCAACAACCCCCAATCTCAACATCCACAAGCTTTACCTCTCACTTTCTTCAACCCCACAACCACCACCACCACCACAACCACCACCACAAAACTAGCCGTTACACGCAATTCCAAAGACCGGCACACAAAAGTCAACGGCAGAGGTAGACGTGTACGGATGCCTGCCCTTTGTGCTGCCCGGATCTTCCAGCTTACCCGCGAGCTCGGTCACCGTACGGACGGTCAGACAATTGAATGGCTTCTTCGTCACGCTGAGCCCTCCATTGTTGCTGCTACTGGTACTGGTACTGTTCCTGCTGTTGCTGATTTCTCTTCTCCTTCAAAAACCTCGTCGTTTTCGTCTCCATCGCTATCCGTCGACTCTAATGCTTGGCATTTTCCGTCGCAAACAGTCGGATTGGATTTCGGCGCCGCTTATCGCCATTTCCCCTCTTTTACGGCGCTTCTGCTGCATCCTCATGACGATGATCAACCTCGACAACAACAAGAAGACGAAGAACAACAACGAGATGAAGGGAATTCTGTTAGTGTAGCTAAACAAGAGCAAGTGCAACTGCAAGTCCAGAATTGAGTAGTAGAGTGATTGTAATTCAAATTTGTAATATTTAGGGTTAGGGTTAGGATTTTAGATTACTACATATGAGTACATTTTGTGTTCTTGCCTTTTCTTTTTTTTTTTTAAATTTTAATTGAAGGTTTGTTAGATGGACAATGTGGGATGTGATGTAAATTTTTGGGGCAGTATAAAATGACAATATGGAAGGAGTAAGTTTTTGGGGCAATTGGATTGTTGATTCTTTCTACCCATAAGCATAGAAATTCTTATACATTGTAGTAGTTATATCCAAGGGTAATTTTGCTCATTTTATATGAGTTGGTTTTTTTGTTTATTTTAAAATTTAAATAAGTAAAATTATTTAAAATGAATACAGAAATACTTTATTTTTAAATTTAAATAAGCAAAATTATTTAAAATAAATAAAAAAAAACATTTTGAATGTACATAGCTCTAGCTGCATCGCCATAAGCCATATCGTGTGCTCTCTTTACTTTGCTAACTTTTTTTTTTTGAAGAAACTTTGCTAACTTTGGCTGCCAATTGGTTTCCAATCTTACCATTTTTTTTTTTTCTTTTTCTGCTTTTGCTTGAAATAAGTTTATGACAAATTGACAATATATGGTGTAGGTCAAACATCTTTTTTTAACCCAATCAAACTACTGCATTTTTTTTGGCAAGGAAATTACTGCATTAAATGGGACATTTTTAAAACTTTGATTTGACTTTTGAGGGATAGGGACAGGTGTGATATGGATTCATTATCAATTTTCAAAATGTGTACCAACAAATTGTTAATATGTTCATCAAATCTAAGAATAAAACTCTTGTCTTTATTATATAATGGCACCCTTTGGTAGAGAGAAGTTTGGAGAAAAATTAGAGTTTTGAACAACTTTTAGAGTTTTGACTGGGTTAAAACTCTAATAGTGGTGTTTAGTTAGGAGAGGATTGATATAGAGTTTTTAATCAAAAACTCTGTTTTTCAAAACGTTGCAAGTTGCAACGTTTTCTTTAGAGTTTCAATAAATTAGACAAATTTGCCCATAATTAAACCTGTTTTGAGGAGAGGAAAAATAATTCTTGCAAACCCTATAAATACCCAACCCATCTTCTTTCTCCTAATATCATAGATATGAAATTTCTAAGATCTCATCATAAAATATTTTTTTTGAAGAAAGAACAAATCACAAAATAAAATTGAATACTATCAAATCAAAGAAAAAAGTTGATTAAATTTGTTGACATGCCTTAATTTTGGGTTTTAAAGATGAAGAAAAGAGAGGGCCAATGGAGAATTTCAGACGTATAATTTTTTTGAGAGAGAGATTTGGGGATGAATAAATGGATTTTGGTGCTAACTGCTCATTTACGGTAATGGATACATGATAGATATAGAGATAGAGTTGAAGGACTCTATGGTTTATCAACACAAAAACAAAAACAAAAAAAAAGGGTGAAAGATATAGAAATGCAGGGTTAAGGGAATGGAAGAAGGAGACGTAGGTAGGGGAGAGATAGAATCCTCTCCATTTCCATTTTTCCATTTTCTATCTTAAGATTTTGACACCCAATTTAACTTTAATATAAAAATTCCAAAATCCCTTCTATTTCCCCCCTTTATGCATCCTCAACCATTATATTAGGAAATGAACTCTCCATTTTCCCTAAGAAATGGAGAGGATCCTGACTCGGTAGGGGATGGCAAAGGGGGTAAGGAAATTGATACTCCTAGTTTAAAGGTGAGTGTTAGGGCTTGTCAATAAGGTTTGGGTTTGGGCTTTGAGTTTGGGCTTTGATGTGTTAGTATTATAGTATTTGTTGTTATTATTTTTATCATTCTTGTTATTTTTATTAATTATTATTTAGATGTCTTTTTTCCTCTAAACATGATATTTAAAATGGAAAATTAAATAAATCATTCTTGTAATAATAGGTCATGATATTGTAATTGTGGCTTTTGTTGACCAGATAGTCTGCCGCAGAGTTAGCTTCTCTGAAGATATGCTTAATTGAGACATGGTCAAATTTGATAAAGTCTTTTATTACATCTTCCACAATATTATGTATTTCCTAAGGAATTTACCAAAATTTCCTTATTACATAGATGATCGTGAGGTTATCTCCTTGTATCTCTAAATTTTTAACTACTAGAGATCAAAGATTGCATTCTTTATGCCTTCTCTAAGAGCAAGAGCCTCCGCAAATAGGATGGAGCTAGTTTTATGAATTTTCATCACTCCTGAATTGAGTATGCTTCCATTATGATTTCTGATTATAAATCTTGTAGTTGTACTTACATTAGAATATTTTGAACCATCAAAATTAAGCTTAAAGAAATGCTTGGGGGGGGGGGCAAAAGCTATTGGAAAGGTTAGAAGCCTGATTTTGATCTGATTTGTGGACAACAGAAAGAGCTTCATCTAATAATTTATACCAATTTTTATGGTAGAACTCAATTTGTTTGGCTATTTGAAAAAGAGGTGTGCTAGTGTTATAAAATACTAAAGAATATCATGCAAACCAGATATACCACCTGGTGGTAGCAATAGAGTTTAAATGGATAATCCTTATCTTTTGTTTAAGTAAACAAATGTTGTCCACTAAGGGATGGTTAGGAATTAGGATCATAGCAGAAAGAAGAAAAATGGTAACAATTTTGGACTGAGAAAACATCTTTAGTATAGGAAGGGCAACCTTACTTCTAGCCAGTCGTTCTGCTGTTGGAAGGGCATCAACGCAAATTTCCCATAGAAAATGTTTGAATTTTTTTTTTTTTTTTTGGGGGGGGGGGGGGGGCATTTATTGACCATATCCAGTAAAAAGGGATTTACTCATAATTAAAGTTGGGGTTCTGGATTAATTGAGCTACTGATTTAACTGTAAAGTCTCCACTGGAGGAGAAAGTTTATCTTGAACTAAGTTAGTAGGAATGAGGATTGCAGGATTGTTTATGTGATCCAGCTTAGGAGTAAGGATTTGAGCATATGAATATTCCATTATTTTTCTATTGTGATAAAATCCATCACTTTCTGATTAATAAGATGAGTTGGGTAACCTACAAGTTTTGATATGGGTTTTTGGAAAATCCAGTTGTCTTCCCATAAATTGATAAGATTACCAGTTCTTAGTTGCCAACGAAGGCCTTTCTTGAAGAGAGACCAGGGTTTCATTAGATTCTTCCATTGTCAAGAGGAGCTGGCTGAAAGGGGGAAATTAAATAAAGAATAGCGCTTTAGATATTTCTTTGAGACTAGTTTTACCCAATTACTCAGTAAAATAAATAATAGAAAGATAACGTATGTCGGCGAATAAATATTCTTTTGGGGTTTTATTATGAATTATTACTCCATCCGATCCAAATTAATCGTAACAAATTTGATGGCACAAAATCCTAGCCAAAATTTCATTAGGATAATTAGGAAAGAATGATGGTATGTGATTAGATATTATGGAGAGATAAAGGGCTTGTTTAATTCAAATTATATTCAATTCAGTTAGCACTGTCAAATTAGGTCAACAGTTCAGTTTTGGGTTTAACCAATTAGTTTGGGTCGTTTCAGTTCAGTTAATTTCAGATATTTTTTTTTCAGCTCAGTTCAGTTCAGTTAATTTTGATTTCAGTTCAGTTCAGTTTTTGTACGGACATATTTCAGTTCAATTCAGTTCCAGTTAATTGTTCAGTTTAACCAATCAGTTAAAAATTTGAACGGGTGCAATTCAGTTCAGTTCAAAATGTCGACAGTTCAATTCAGTTTTGGTTACATGTTTTTTTGGTTCGGTTAGCTTTAGTTCAGGTCATTTGAAATTATAATTTTGTAACTCCAAACCAGCCTTAAGATAGACATTCAGTAGGAAATTTCCTACCGCTAGTCGGTCGCATGCAAATGTGTAAAATCGGTCGCAAATCACCTAGCCATATTTCCAATAGGAAATTACCTACCGCATTTTCGGTCGGAAATGTTGAGAATTGCGGTAGAAAATCACCTACCAATATTTTTTATTTTTCGATAGGAAATTACCTACCGCTAAAAGTCGGTAGGAAATGTTGTAAAATGTGGTAGGTAATTTTTTCGACCGAAAATCGGTCGGAAATGTACAATTAGCGACCAACGTATTTCCTACCGCTCAATACCGACAAAAAATCGGTCGGAACCGCTTATGGCGGTAGGTAATTTAGCATTTTCTTTTAGTGTTCAAAACAGTTCGGATAATATTGTATCATTTTTGATTCAGTTTATTAATATTCAAATTAAATTAGTTTCAAGTCATTTTTAGTTTCAGTTAGATCCAGTTATCATCTTTTCAGTTCAGTTTCAGTTAGCTTCAGTTATTCTCTTTTCAGTTCAGTTTCAGTTTAGTTCAGTTATTTTCAGATACCCGATTTTCAGTTCAGTTCAGTTATTTTCAGATATTTAGCAGTTAACTTCAGTTTCAGTTGGTTTCAAATTCAGTTCAGTTCAGTTCAGTTTGATATTTTTCAGTTGACTTTCAATTATCAGTTCAGTTCACTTTCAGTTTCAGGTAATTTCAGATCGACCCAAAACAGTTCAGTTTCAGTTAGTTCAGTTCAGTTAAATCAGTTCTGACCCAATTTGACAGCAGTAAGTTCAGTTAATCTCTATTCAGTTCAGTTCAGTTTAGTTCAATTAATACACTTCTATTCAGTTCAGTTCAATTCAGTTCATCTCTATTAAGTTCAGTTCAGTTCATCTCTATTCATCTAATGTAAACGAGCCCAAAGTGAGGACTCCAAAAAATTTAATTGGGGCCATGTTTTAATAAGCGTAGATATTTTGGTCATTTCATACAAAGAAAAAGTTGTTTGATAAAGAAAGAATAAAATTGTTGTGATTAATTAGCAAATTATTATATGGTCCCAGGACCACTTAGGTTTCTGTGGTCCCTGGCCAAAACGACGTAGTTTAGGAGTTAAAAAAAAAATTAAAAGACTTCCTACTTTCAAGGATAGATTCTATTCTGCAAATAGAGTGAAAATAACTGCTTTTAATTATGTATCAAAAAAAACTAATTAGTAGGTAACAACTAAAATCTTTGCTTCCACTTTCCTAAGAACAATATGCAAATACATTCTATGGTTACCTGCACAAGTTAATCTTTTGCTTGTATTCAGTATTAAAAAAAATGAATATTCAGTATTAAAAAATGAATAATCATTTTAGTTATCGCAAAAGTAAATGTAAATTCAGGTTCTTTGTGGTAAAATGAATATTTAGTATAACAAAATGAATATTCATTATTAGTAAATGAATTTATGAATATTAAGTTTAGTTGGTGCAAAGTTTAGTTCGTGGAAAGTTGATTGTTGGTTCAGGTTTTTGTGATAAAATGAATATTCAACATTAACAAAATGAATATTCAGTATTAAAAAATGAATATTCGATATACAATAATTAATATTAATTGTTGCCAACGTGAATGTAAGCTAAGATTTTTTGCGATAAAATGAATATTTAGTATTAAAAAAATGTGAATATTTAGTATAAAAAAATGAATATTCAGTATTAAAAAATGAATATTCATTTTAATTGTTAAAACTGACTCGCTACGCGTGAGACCACAATTGTTCTATGTGCTTCCGGGAGCACTGTATACTGTAATTTAAAAATTAAATTTTTAAAATAAATGAAACTTTTAGTTTTTTTTTTAATAAAATTGTGGTTAAAAAAATGAAGATTAAAGATTAAAAAAAATAAAGATTAAATATTAAAAAAAATGAAGATCGTAGAGTAAAAAATGAAGATTCTCAGGACCACAAAAAGCTACGTGGTCCTGGGAGCACCATATAACAATTGATTAATTTGAAACTTAGAAATGTATAAATTGTTGCGATTAATTTTAATCTGAGAAAATATATTCTATTTTACTTTATTTGTTACACTCTAATCAATTAGAAATAGATGTGAGAAAAATTAATTTAATGCGGAAAATGAAAAATGATAAAAATAAAATAAAATATCTAACCTCATCCTTTAACAAGTTTTGAGGCTGAGGCTGAGAGGTGATGAACTGCGAGGGCAATAAAGTTCCTCAACTTGAGATATTTAGAAGTATCTCAAAATGGCACTTTTGTAAATAATGGGAACTCTATTATTTTAGTTAAAAAAAAAAAAACTTTATTCACTTTATATACTTAACACAGTTAACAGCAAAATGGCTCCGTTTCTTTTCCTTCGTGCGAGATTTTTTGTGGGCCGTGCTTAAAGTAGTTAAATTACCCGCGAGATTGATTCGTGGTTCCTCCCATGCCATAGAAAGAAATGGTCACAGAGCAAAGATGCAGGATTGAAAGTTGAGTGAGAAGATAGTGAAGTAAAGTACAACATCAACAACACCATCATCAACTCCATCAGCATTATCAACGAATGCTGCATCCATTGCCGTCGAACCGTCACGAGCTAAGGTAGATAACTTCTTTTACCTGAACATGTTCAGAGTTCTTCTTGCCCCTGTTTGTATGTTGATCAGTTGATGTACTGGTAATTTTGATTGTATGTTGATCAGTTGATGTACTGGTAATTATGTCTTATTTGAGTTTTTCATGACTTTTTGTGGTCATCGGTTTTTACTGGTAATTAATGTGTTTGATTCCAATACCATGAAACAATTGATAGAAGAATAGAGAAAGTAATGAAGAGGAAATATATTGAAGAAGATGAAGAATAGGAAGAAGTAAGGTTGAAGATGATGTATGTAGCTTCTTTTAGATGATTTTCTTTCTTTAATCCTTTCATTTGGATATTTGTTGGAGGTTGTTTGTGGTAAGGTTGAAGATGATGTTTTGTAACACTAATTTTATTTGGATATTGAAGATTATTTTTTTAGCATATTTATTTATGTGGTTGATGGATGAAGATGATGTAATGAAGGTGAATATTGGAGGAGATATTGATTGGAATAGAGTAATACGGAGTGCATTAATTTATTCTTGTGGTTGGGAGGTGAATATTGATTGGAAGAGGTTAATTAATATTTTTTGGGAACATTTATTTAGCATATTTCGTATTTTTTTTTATAATTATATGTAAGAAATTTGAACAATAAAGTGTAGATTTAAGGTTTTCCATTTTGTATTGTTTGATGTTAATTATTTTTAGCTTGTTTTAGTTTGATCAATAAAAATTAATTTATGAAATTTATATGTAAGAAATTTGAACAATAAAGTGTAGATTCAAAAATTTTCATTTTGATATTAATTTATGAAATGCGTCTCTTATGATCAATATAAATTAAATTGTGTAATTTAAATAATATTAAATTTAATAGACCCAATTTTAATCTTGTAATGTATTTTGCAGGTCAAAAAATAGCAACAGGAGAGTGCAGTACACGTATATTATATGATAATGATGTGGATAGCCTTGTAAACATTTGTAACGAATTCAATGAGGATGATGTGGATATTGGAAACATTTGTAACGAATTCAATCATCATGAACGTGTAGTCATACAAAAAAGTACGGTTATTGTTGTAACGCCACAATCGCAACGGTCACTAAGAAAACATAAAAATATTGAAGAGGAATCAGATAGTGAAGAATCACCCGCTGAGCCACCCAAAATTGGTATGCTATTCAGTTCATGGAGGAGGTTGAGATTTTGTACAAGAAATATGGAAAACAAGAAGGGTTTGGCATAACAAGAGTTCAAGGAGCAAAGTCCAAAGATAAGAGTCATCGGCGGTCAATGACCTGGAGGTGTGAGTGTTGGGGAGATCCAGAAATGAGGTTAAAAAAAAATCCCAAAAAAGGTCGCGTGACATGGATATAGGAGGAAGTGCCGTTCTCGATGAGGGTAGCAAAAGGAAGCGGAAATCCAAAAAATGCTTTTGTCCGGCCAAGGTGTATGCTAGTATTAACCGTAATGAAGTTTCGGAAATAAAGGATGTAATTTTAGATCATGAAAATCATACACCACAACCAGGTCAAGCGAAGTTGGTCAAGTAATTGAATTTTCCTTTATGATTAATCCTCTATCCACGTTCCTTTCTCATATAAATTTTTAAACCTTATTAATTTGTCCTCCATTAAATCAAGTCTATTCATTTGTACAACTCATTCCCTATCGCCAAATATAACAACTCTCATTCTATTATCTAACCATATTATAGATAAAATTTATCTTTATAGAAAAATATATAAAATTTTATCTTTAAAGAGAAGATTTATCTTTAAAGAAAACTTTTGAAAACACAATACAAAAATTATGAAGAGCCTTGTAGGTGTTATTTATATAAAAAGAAAATTAAATTGGAAAATAAAATTTAAAAGAATTTAAAATATTAATAATAAAATATTTAATTCGAATTTTTACCAATCATAAAACATTTTTTATAAAGGAAATTAATAAAAAAAAATTATCGCACTCTCCTATAATAAAAAGTGAAATAAGAAAATAATTATACCATAAAAATAAACATCCCAATAAACTTTTATTATCACCTCACAATAACCACAAACTATTACGACAAATTGTGACTCCTCTTTAAATATAACCTAAATTAAAACATTGCTTCCCAAACTTATATAACTTTCAATAACCTAATTGTAATCTGAACAATAAATATTTTTCCTTATCAATTAAAATTCAACTTGTCATGATACCCAGGCCACTATATCACTTTAAATATGTAGCACTAGTTTCATCAATTCTATAACCTCAAATGAAACTCTATGAATATATAAGAATTTTATACCCTAACTTACAACATCCAACAATAAAAGAAAAAGAATAAGAACAATTTATATAAGTGGACTAACAATTCACATATAAAGAAAACACAACTATTCACTGCTTTCGGCATCAAATGGTAAGTAATCATCACAGTCAGAATCAATAACATACAAAATCATACAAGATATGAATGCAGTAATGACTTTTCAATCTTATATGCCCTTTCTAAAATCTACCCTTTCTCACAAAAATGAAACGAAAAGTTTATTCAAAATATTTTAAAACTTTAAAACATAAACTTCAAAATTTAAGAAATTGGAAAATATAATAAATAACAAAATTTGATTTTAAAAAAAACATTTATGATAAACAAAAACTTACGTTAAGATATGAAGATCCTAACGTATTTTCAGAATCGACCTTGCTAAAACTGATACCACTTTGTAACACCCCAATAATTCCTGACCCTTTTTACTAAAAATAAAAACTGTTTTCTCATAAAATAAGTAGGAATTACTAGAGTATTACCGCCACGTGTGACAACGTTACGGCTTATTCAGAATTTTGCAGCGGAAACAAACTTAAAATAAGTTCAAAATCTTAAAAATCCTCAAATCAAAATAATTTAAAATATTACAAGTTGGAACCATTCAAGGCCCTTTATTCAAAATCAAACCAAACCAAATCAAATGAATTTACTTTAAGTTTTACGAAAACTAAAGTCAAACCATATAAAATCCAAATCTCAACGGTAAGTAACAATAATAGTTTGAAATGGCACCAATAACGCGAGCTACGCTCGATCACACCCATGTCCCCAAGATGCATGAGAACAGTTTGAATCATTCATCTTTAAGAATCACCTGTATGATCTGCTCACCATAATTTCCGAGTGAAATTATGGGTCATCACAGGCCCACCAAAGAAAAAAAAGTGGGCAATGCAACAATAATACACAAATCAGCAATGCTGAGTACATACATAACTATAAACTATGCAATGCCCTATAACTAACAACAATGATCATGCAACGGAACAACCCAGACATGACTCTAACATAATAGTTTTAATCAACTCATTCATAAGATCTTCTGACTTCTTTTATAATTATAAACCACCCACTGACTTATTTATTAACATTAGAATAGCAATAGACCACGGGTTTCCAAAATGAACCAACCATAAATAGCGCAATGAGCGATCAAGGGCGCGACTCCTCGACCGCGAACCTGTTCTGAGATCTCAAGAACTAATAAGGGTAGGGACTTATTTTAAGCACCACTACCGAACCAATAATGAGCACGTTGATCAGACGACTCTAAAGAAGGGATTCTACTCCCCAACCCGTACCACGTAGTCAATACTCCAGACGTGCACTCATCTAAAGTTTTATTGCTATTACGTCTTTCACTTTAAGTGATTAGTAGCTTAATAATTAAACCAACCATAAAATGCCCAACCAAGACCATATACACAATAACACAATAACCAGATTTTAATATATTTAAGACAAGGTGATCAATAAATTAACTGACACCTTATTAAATTATTCCAAACAAAATTAACCAGAGGTTGAACCTGCTCAACCAACTAATTACCCAACATTCCATTGTGCTAACCTACTGGCCATAACCAATAACCAAGAATAATAGTCAACCTACTGGCAATAAACCAGTAACCAAGAATAATAGCCAACCTACTGGCAATAAACCAATAACCAAAAATATATAAATGACCAAACATGTTCGCAACCATTAACACAAACATGTCAAACCACCAAACATGCTTATACACCACACAAAATCTCAGGACTTCCTAAGCATGACACTACGTTTCAATATGATACCCTAACATGATACTACACAAGGGTGTTCATAGTCATGTACGTACCTGGTATAATAATTCCGACTTGCAACAATTAACGGAATTCATCGAACTCAAAGTCCCCGGCAGTGTGCAGCAACGAGGGCGACGGAGGCAGCAGACGCGGCGGCGCTGCAAGCGGCTGGACGTCGAATGTCATCGGCAGACCTGGCGGTGGTGCCCGGTGGTGGTGCACGAAAACTTCTTTCCCTTCCTATGTAGTTCGACAGAGAGAGGAAGAGAGAGGGGGAGGAAGAGAACCCAGGCGGCGCCGGTACCAGAAGACGGCGAAAATGGAGCGCTGGTGGCCGGAGAGGGACGCGGGTCAGGTGACGAGTGGGTGGCGGCCTCCGATGGTGCTGCGTGACTGGTGCTGTGACAGCACCTTGTTGTTGCTGTGTGTTCGTAGAAAAGGAAAACTCTATGTTTATTGTTAATATATATATTTTTTTTTCCTGATTTAGGGTTTTGATCTATTTTTGTTTACGCTACGGGTATATATACAATTTGGGTTCAATTTGGATTCCCCGCTGGGTTGGGCTTGCGACAATGAAAATAAAACTTTTGACCTTTTTCGAATCAGAATATTTTATTTTTGTAAACAACGCCCAAAATACATAATTAAAACCTTTAATATTATTTCCAAATATGATTTTATAAAATTTCCTTATAAATATACATAAGTTATTTAAATACTCAATAAACAATAGTTTGTAAATATTGACTTTAAACCATTTTATAAATCCTAATTCGTAAGCATATAAAATATTCTTTTAGGCGTATAAAATACGTGTATAGGTTATAAAATACGTATAAAAATACATGTATAAATGTATAAAAATACGGGGTATTACAATATAGGTTAGATGAGAATGGTTTCTTCAAGGATGTTGTTTGGGTGGATGCTCGTAGCCAGGGTGCTTATGAGGAATTTGGGGATGCCATTTGCTTTGATTCAACATATTTAACAAATGAGTATGACTTACCATTTGCTAACTTTGTTGGAGTAAATCATCATGGCCAGTCGATATTGTTTGGTTGTGCATTAATATCAAAGGAGGATTGTGACACATTTACATGGTTGTTTTCCCAATGGTTGCTTTGCATGAAAAGTAAGGCCCCTCGTGCCATTTTAACTGATCAGGCAGCAACCATGCGAGGACCTCTTGCAGAGGTAATGCCTGATACGCGTCATAGGTGGTGTATTTGACACATTTTGCAAAAGCTTCCAAAAAAATTTGGAAAGGACGAAAGGTACACACTTAGTAAGTTTAAAATATATTGTTAGTGTTTCTGTTATTTATACAATAATTTATTAGACATTGCTATTGCTATTTTATTGTACTTATTACTAACTTTAGTTGCATTTGTTAGTAAATAATTATCATACAAATTTAACAAACAACATTATAGGTATGAAAATATTAAAGAAGACTTGTTTAGAGCAATCTATGATTCATTCACTGTTGGCGAATTTGAAAGCGCTTGGGACGAAGTAATTAGCAAGTACGCATTGCAGTCAAATGAATGGTTGGCTAATTTGTTCGAAGAGCGACATATGTGGGTTCCGACTTTCATGAAAGATGTTTTTTGGGATGGGATGAGAACGACACAACGAGTAGAGAGTATAAACAGCTTTTTTGATAAATTATTAGGCGACATACTAGACTATGTGAGTTTGGGGAAAAATATTGTGCAGCTGTTGAGAGGCGTGTTTGCCAAGAACAAGATGCGGATTCAAGGGATGTTAAATGGATAAGAAAAATCTCAACTGGATTTCAAATTGAAAAGGTTTTTAGGAAAATATACACTGATGCAAAGTTTCGTGTTATTCAACGCGAATGTGAGCGGCTGATGTATTGCTTTGTTAGGGAAGAGAAAGAGGTAGGGCCAAATAAATACTTGTTCTTACTTGAAGATCGTGTGTGGGTCTTACCTAAGGGGTGTCAGGAGGAGGTCATAATTGATAAGAGACAAATGTATTGCGTCCATTTTGACAGTGAAACTAAGGATGTTGTGTGTGACTGTAGAAAATTTGAAACGGAAGGCATTTTGTGTCATCATATGATTAGAGTATTAGACCGAAACTTTGTCAATCCCATTCCAGAAAAATACATTCTTAGAAGATGGCGTAAGGATGTGACTAGGAAGTATTCATCCATCTCAGTTGTATACCATGACCATTCTAAGACTCTGAGAGTGAAGCGGTTGGACAAAATCAATGTCGCAATGGAACCTATTATTGATTTAGCTTGTGGTTATGATAAGACAACATCGATTGTGTTACGTGGTGTGAGGAAGATAAAGAAGGAGGTCAATGAATGGCTTAGTCAAAAATCAAGGGACGAGGAACCTCATACCCAAGATAAAACATTGACTACATCGAGCGATGCTAATTTGCAAACACAAAGTAGTATTGGTGGCAACAAAACACCTTCCTCGACTACAAACAAGAATTCCCCTACAAACCCCCCTTCTTCCTCAACTGCAAGGCAATATAACATAAAAGATCCACCCATTCCAAAACGAGGACGGGGAAAAACAAAGTCTAATAGATTTAAAGCTATTGGAGAACCTGGATGGAAAAAGGCAAATACTGGATCGCAGAATAAAAACAAATCCAATACGGCATCGAATGCTAAGGTATGACATACTGATTTTCCTTTTGTTATATATATTATGACATACTTATTGTCCTTTTGTAACATATATGCATGTAAATGATAATTTTGAAATTTTTTTTTCAAGGGTACAAGAAACAGTCAAAATTAAAAGGTGTCAAAATCCCAAAAAGGAGGCACAAAAACTAAAAAAACCAAAAAGGTACGAATGCAATTATTATTATGATTATTATTATTATTATTATTATTTAGGATGAAAATGCGATTGTTATAATAATGTTATCATAATCCGTTCATGTAATTGCGATTGTTTAGGATGAAACTAAGAAAAAAGCAGTTGCATTGGATACTAGATCTGAACCCAATAACGAATGTTTGAACATTGAAGAGGATGATCTACTAAATCGCAATTCTATTATATTCGAGCAATGATCTACTGCTTGAAACGCGCAAGATTTGTAAGGAGAAATCTCTTGCATTTTAAGACCTACATTTTAGAAATCTCTTGCAATTGACATTTCAATGAACGACAATGATTTGTTAAATCGTAACTGTATTACTTTTGATATTTTGTACCTCTTATGTATTACTTATATTAGAATTACTATTATCTATAACGCAATTTTAATGCAACTGCTTAACCTTTTAAGTAATTTTAATGCGACTATTATTCTAAATTTAGGTATGAAATCTTTGTATTTGTTAAATCGTAACTGTATTACTTTTGATATTTTGTACCTCTTATGTATTACTTATTTTAGAATTACTATTATCTATAACGCAATTTTAATGTAACTGCTTAACCTTTTAAGTAATTTTAATGCGACTATTATTTTAAATTTAGGTATGAAATCTTTGCATTTCGCATTCCAAGGAAAGTTTAAGACAAGCAAAGAAATTAACTTAAACTTAATTTTCATTTTTGGGGTTGTTCATTTTGTTGTACTAAATATTCATTGTACTAAATATTCATTTTTGAGATAACTATTCATTTTTGCGATAACTAAAATGATTATTCATTTTTAATAGGAAATATTAATACGAATATGGGTATATTTGTTTATGGGCGTATATGAAATGTGAGTCATGTGACTCGTGTCCTAATGGGACTTTATTTTAGCCGAGTCGAGCTTTGATCGAGCTTTGACCGAGTCGAGCCCGAAATGTTCACGAATATGTATAGCTCATCACCACAGCTCATCACCACTCCCGTAACACCCCGCATTTTAACAACGACGTTATTAGTGATAACGTCGTAAACAGATAGTTACCAATCGATAAATAAAACATAAATATGACTGAAACTCATGGAAGAAATACTTATTATTATTAATAATGAAATCCCAAGTACAAAAGGTTAAACTAAACCAAAATCAATTCCTAAAAACTAGAAAATAAAACTAGCTGCAAAAGCAGGAAAGGTAAACAGGGGCCTAGAAGCTCAACAAACTCATCCCGACTTTAGCCTCTAACTTGCTTACCTGCAAAATAGAATTGGGGGGTCCACCATCAGTGGCGAGTAACTAGACTGTCCTACTTAGAAGTAGGACCACATTACATACAATAATAGGGTTAGAAACACAGGGACAACAACAAATTCAGGTTACAAGATAATCAACATCAGAGATAGCAACGGAAAACATTACAGTCAACAGCGTCATCAATCAATTCAAGCTAGTACAAATACTTCCAAGTTTAACATGCACAATTACAAGTTAAATATCAAGACGACGCTCGGTCTACAACCGATAACAAGACTAACAACAAAGGACTTGCCCTACACGATTCATAACTGATGAATCGATAGACCCGCACGGTTTATCACCGATAAACCGATAGACGCACGATCTTAAACCGTTCGACATGACTCTGACTCGCAATCAAACAAACATGACTTGCCCCGCACGATTCATCACAGATGAACCGATAGACCCGCAAGGTTATCACCGATAAATCGATAGACGCACGATCTTTAACCGTTCGACACGACTCGACTCAACAAGACTCTAAAGACTCCATACAAGATCATCACACGAATTCAAAATCACGCATATCATGCTACTCGAATCATCACAATAACTTTCATCAACTAAATAACTTGAAACAAGCATCAAGATTATAAAGCAAGATCATAAAATGAAATAAAAATCAAAGCTTTAGTTCACCAAAACCACGCATGAGAAAAAGGCCAAAAACAAAATCAAGAATCTAAATATTGATCAAGAATGACATAAAAATTCATATTTTGGCATCATGTACACACGCATAACACTAGTAACAAGAATCAATCAAGAACTTCATGGCTTCATAAGATTATTCAAGATTCATAAAGAAAGGTCATAAAACGTTAAGACATGAAAATATTCAATCAAAATTCATCAAAGATCAATCAAAGAATTCGAACCACAACCCAACCACTCGGCCAAAACACGCACAACAAGGACAACAACTACAACGTTCTAATCCTATTATCCTATGCAATCTAATATTATTCCTAAGTAGATTAATCTAGTTACCTTAGAAGAACAACAAAACACACGCATAAAACACGCCCAAAAACGCCACCTTCGACCACCAACGCACGACCATGAGCAAGGCAAGCTTTGATCTTCAAAGGCTAAAGGTTGAACTTTCTTTGATGAAAGTGTTTGAATTGATGAAGTGAATGAAGTATTTGTGTGGGGTTTTTGAGAGGGTGCCGTGAGGGTTAAGAAGAAGAGAGGAAGAGAGGATTTGCTTTGTGTTTTTTATCATATGATGATTGAGGGAAAGGGTGGGTTTTTAGAGTATAAATAGGATAAGGGTTTACTGGATTTTAGGAGTTGGTTACTAGATAATAGGAGGGTTAGTTTAGGAAGTGAAATAAGGGAGGAATAATAGGAGGGGGGCGGCTAGGTAGAATAGGAGTTTGTTTCCTAAAATTTAGTGAGGTGGTTAGGGAAATAAAAATAGGATTTTTAGATTTTGAACAAAATAGATATGGATTGCTAATTATAGAAAATAAATTAAATTGATTAAGTAAAAGGAAAATATAGCAGGGGGCCGGTTTTAGGAGGAGTCAAACATGGGTTTTGGGCCTGATCAATTAAATAAAAATTAAGTCGTAGGGCCCAAATCGGATGATTTGTATTTAAAGGCTTAATTTTACACGAAATTTTACGGCCCAAAAATCCGAGTCGTTACAACTCCTACTCAAAAGAATCAAGAAAAACAAATCTTCTCTTCCAGCATCATCAGACACCACCACCCCACCATAATCCCCCGCCACTTCCATTACTATTAGCATTCACAATAACCCCAATCAAGTGCTTAAACTGGCTAAATTTTGTAGCCAGTTCTTCTGGCCCATCGAAATTGAGAAAAGTAAATACCTACTTAATACAATACCCACATAATACAATACCCACGTAATACAATACTCATGTCTACATTAATCTAAAACAAATCATTTTTTATTAGAAGACAATAACTCCATCACATATTGTTTTGCTTCATTAAAATTTGACATTATATCTTCGGTTAGCAAGCAACCACGTTCATCATCAATTGTCCCATCCTGTTAATTTCACCATGAGTACCCATGAGTACTATACTTAACTTAGTCACAAGTATTTTGTAACTTAGGGTGAGCTTACAAATTAAAAGAAGCACATACCAATTTAAATTCATGGTGGTATTGTTCAGCATATTTTTTAATTGCCCCCAGCATGTAGACACCGCAACTGTAGTTGCAACATTTATTAGGCGACTTGCAATGTTAAGTTTTGGATACACTCAGCTAAGTAAAGTAAGTATTGTTCAGTACATTTATTTATTTTTGAAAGAATCACTTACCCATCTTGTTGCTTCTCAACCTTACAAATCTTACGCTTCCAGGTATTCAATTGCCCTTGTACCCAAGTTTCGTCAAAGGATGAGAAAAAAGTGTCCACAGCCACACTCTACACAAATAACACTTTCCTTTTAGTCATTAAGAGTACATTGTAAGTTAATTATGTTATCAAAGTATTATATTTAAATCTACTATGTTGTCAATTGTAGAGCTATGCTGCTGTAAGGGTGCTCTTGATGACGAGTCAATAACCCAAACCTCTTGTTCATGTACACAATATGCCACACACCACCAGTGTTTCGTCTCCAAGACTGGGACAAACACCTAAGACATTTTTAAGGATATAATAAGGTTAAGAGTGTCATATTTTTATTTGTCCAATATTTAACTATTATATATACAAAGCCCACAATGACCACATAGAACTGATTTGTTGATGTTCCAACGTATGACGACTCGGCTGCTCTAGCAAGCCGGAGGGTTGCCTTCCACTCACCACCATGGTTAGCAGCTTCTTGCAACAGTCTTATCTATGACACTCACCAACAAGAAATAGTAAGGAAAATACCAAAATAAAACCACAAAGAAGACATGATCCTACAACTTAAATACTTTGTTTTTACCGCAATAGTTGGATCCATCATATATCTTATACTCCTTCCCTTGAATTGGTCTTGCCAATTTCGAGTATACAAAACAGCGACAACACGAACATACTATAAAAAAAATCCAAAAAAAAAACAATTATGTGCTATGGATGGTATGCATGAATACTGATAGCTCATAATGAAAGTACTCACATTATCATCTACACCTCCTTTGTCCGAACATAAAACACTCAAACAATTTGCAGCTGAGGCGTAATGATCACCACACTGCAACATGATTTGTTTCGATGCCAATCACCAAGATCTTGCCTTTTGACTAAACATTTGCACAAGAACATAATATACCAACAATAGCAACATTGGTTATATTAGCAGTAAATACAACTTCACTAAATTAGTCTAACAGATCTTGAAAAGGGAAACACGGAAACACATTTATAACTGATTTTGAAGGGGCACATTGCGATTGTGTTTGTGAATAGCCTTGTGATTGCGCCCCATCTAGGGTCATCACCTCCCTAGACAGCCTACACATAGCACGTCGGCATGAACATTTGCAAACGCAGAGCACGCCGGCATGAACATTTGCACAAGAACATAAAGTACCAACAATAACAACATAGGATATATTAGCAGTAAAAACAACTCCACTAAATTAGTCTAAAAAAACTTGAAAAGGGAAACACGGAAACACATTTATAACTGATTTTGAAGGGGAACATTGCGATTGCGTTTGTCAATAGCCTTGTGATTGCGCCCCATCTAGGGTCATCACCTCCCTAGACAGCCTACGCAGAGCACGTTGGCATGAACATTTGCACTAAAACATAAAGTACCAACAATAACAACATAGGATATATTAGCAGTAAATACAACTCCACTAAATTAGTCTAACAGATCTTGAAAAGGGAAACACATATATACCAACATAGTAGATTTTAAAATTTACAACATTATTACGAAATTTAAACCAGACATACCTTCTACTTTTGCCCGTACCAAATATGGACAAATAAGTGACAATTTTGTTCCTCATGTCTCCATCAGATGTCCAATCCACCTCCTTAATATTCTCTTCATTACGAGTAAGCCTTCTTGGGCTTTTTGCAATACTTTTCCGGCCACTCTTCCGCTTATGAACTTTTTCACCTTCACCCTAGAACCCTCACCATCTGACATTGCAGCATGAAAACAATATTTTCTTCCTTGGGTTTTACTCGTGTCAACTTCCCCAAACGAAAATGTTTTACCATCCTCATCATCAAACGTTATTTATCTTAGTATTTGATTTATAAAACTATCCGTTATATCATCCACATTCTTCTCTTCACCCTCTACTGGCCCAGTCTTCTCCTTACCCTCTACTGCCTCCGTCTTCTCCTCACCCTCTGCTGCGCCAGTCTTAGCCTCACCCTCTACTGCCCTAGACTTCCCCTGATCTTCAACAGCCTTAGCCTCACCCCCTACAGCCGTAGACTTGCCCTCATTTTCAATAACCTCAACCTCAGCCTCACCCTCTCCTGCAACAATCTCTTCCGCCCCAATCTATTGTTGGCAAAACATGAGAAGATAAAAACATTCAGATTATTGGGTAAATTATAGTTCTGAAAAAGTAAAAAATTACTTATAATTACTTAGAATTTGTTGTTCACTTACATTTTTCGAAACAACTTCATTCACTTCACTATCATCGACATAGTACTTGTCAGATCTTGTAACAGTACATTGTGACAAATCACTGCCTTCATCACTTTCCTCCTCAGATGGCTGCCATTCTTCATCATCGTCCGAGACAAACTCTTCCCAGACATTATGATTCTTTTTCCTCCTTTGACGAGGGTTTAATTTATCAACTGGCCCCTTACGCCTTCGCTTTCGCCGATCCTTGTTTTCTTCGTCAGACTCTTGCATGTCCATAGAACTTTCACCACGACCGCCACCACTTCCCATTCCCATTTGTTGTAAAACAAGGTTGGCGACCTTTATAAATAAAAAGGTAAAACTTTAATAGAAAGATTTTAAAATGGCATTAATTATGAAACATCACACTGTTGATGAAAGCACTGATACTAGCAAAATAGTGTATCATAAACAACACAAACAAAACTTAAACCAAATGACCAAAATGGTGCCAAACTAATGACACTTGTATATTCAATAACAACATAGCTTCATGCATCAAAGATACAATTCATCGCATATGTAAGAACCAAATGTACCCTTGTTACACAGATATTAATGTACACAAACATGCTTTAAGTTTGAAAATTCACATGATGTGTCATGGTACTCTTTTTTTGAAATTCACAGGATGTATCATTGTCACAAAAGTACTAAAAAATCAGCCAAACCTATTAAAGCAATTACAATTTTGAAAATTGACAAGATTAAGATCCAACTCACTTTTCTATTTTTATATTTTTTAAAACAATTGAAAAGTTAATAGAAAAAAATGATAAGGAACAAGCCAATACTATAGCTAATAAGATCATATTTTGAACCTGATTTTCTTGTATAAAAAAATAAGGTGAAAAACATACACCCCATCACATAAAGGTTGGTACCTCACGAGCCATTGATTGAGGTCCCATTGTATCCCTAGCCATGTAAGGATGTTGTTCACCGTAAGCAACATCAATGCACTACAAGACACATAAAAAATCAATTAAAGTTTAAATATAATCAAAGTTCTTTTTAAAGGAAAAATTAAAGTTAAAATATGGAGTGGAAAGAAATATATACCCCAACTTTTCCATAGTCACCGCCTTGATCAAAGCGATCTTCCTTCTTTGCCGCATTCACCAATTTGGTTGTCCAAACTCTTATGCGTGGAAACACACCCCACTCTGCAGGGACTTTTTTTAAGCGATCCAAATACATAATCCGCACCCAAAACAAAATATAAATTATAATAAAATTTAATGTATTGAATCAATAATATTTGAATGTAATAGCTTACCGCCAAGAAATATGTGCAACCGTCACACCCCCTAGCGTACCCGTCTCTGTAAAACCTCTTTGCAAAGTTCTTGACACAGTTCAACAATCTGTCAAGAACTAGTTGTGCCCAATCATATTTACAACTTTCCAACGCAACTGTTACTGCGGGCACTAGATTTGACGACAATTTTGCACTAGTGGAAGGGCATAATACATCACCTAACACCATGATTAGAAAAGCTGTTTTGAATTCACTCTCACCATCAACATCCCACTGTCCTTCTATCAAATTGCGGACATTTCCTAACAAAATATCTTTATAATAACCATTATGGACATCCACGCCATATTTTTCGACGATAACGTTCACCCTATCCAACATCTTATTACTCACAACTTTCTAAGGAACTGACTTACCAGTAGCTAGTATACCCAAGACCCAATGAACCTGTGTTTTGTGAATTGGGTAATTCGTCCCTCCTGGTAGCATTATAACCTTCCTAATTGGATCCACCCTAGTCATCAACCAATAACATAAATTCCTTGGAAGAACATGCTCCCTTAACCATAGTAACCCCTCAAACCCCATCTCTTTTCCCCAGTTCCTCTGCAAGTCTCCAAATTTTGCAACTATCCTTCCAAACGTCTCAACCCGACAATTTACATTAGGTTGGTGTTCATTGCATTCAATCAATTGTGTCTCCCACACCTTGCCACGTTTGGTTACCATACTACCCTTAGTCTTGATAATACCCTGAAAACCCCAAAAAAATGAAAACTTATTAAAAACAATACGTACACTAATTGACGCTTAAGTCAACCTATGAGATAATCAGAAATAAGTCCAAATTAACATCATTAATGCTGAAAATAAGTAGGCGGTAGGAGGTGACCTGCTAATTCAAGTTTTAGCCGGTAAATTGTTAATCGTTAATACCCTGCTTAATTAGCTAGAAAAATCCTATAGAAAAATCAGACCTCGTCATCTTCTTCATATTTTTCATGCTTTTTTTTTGCATAAACTATATTACATATATATATATATATATTATTTTTCATGATTTTTATTTTTTTTTTTTTGCATAAATTGTATTACATAAACTGCATGCATAAACTCAAGCTAACATAAACTGCAAAAACCATTATATCATCGTTACTCCCGTAATTTCAGAAACAAAATGATTACACATAATTGTACCAAAACAACATTTAGAGACCTAACATTATACAAACTTAATTACTTGCTTTATAACCCAAAAAAAACCCCAAGAAAACACACTATAATTCCCAAAAAAAGAAAACGAAGTTCAACTTCATGAGCATCAAATTAAGCGGTTTAGGGTTTGAATTCCCAAAAAAAAAAAAAAACCAATCAAGTAAAAAACAGAGTTCAACTTCATGAGCAACAAAGTTCAACTTCATGAGCATCAAACACGCTATAATTCCCATACAAAAACCCAATCAAATATATTAAGAGTTAAACTTACATTGAATACATCAGGAGACAAAACAAATTTGCCTTCCATGTCTGTCTTCTTTGGCATTTCTAGGGTTTGAATTTGTGTGATTGTGGGTGTTTAGGGTGGAGGAGAGGGCAGCGACAACTACGTGGTGGAGGAGAGGGTGGCACGAATGACGGCGGCACGAACAACGGCGGCACGAACGAGGTGGTGGAGGATAGGGCGACACGAACGAGGGTGATAATGGAGCTTCTTCGTGCTTCTTGCCTTCTTGGGGGAAATTCATGGTTCCTCTCCTTCTCTCTCCTAAGCAATGAATGGAATTAATACTCAAATGACAACTTTATCCCTCTAGTTTAAAAATGTTTAATATAGGTAAACTACACTATAGTACACAAATATCATACTATATTTTTACAACATTATCAAATGAGTAATAAATATATTATGTGTATATAAATTGACTTTATACTATAAATACATTGCTCCCAAATTATGGTAAGATTGTGTACTTCATAATATATTCAGTTAAGTTCATCTCTATTAAGTTGAGTTCAGTTCTGTTCAGTTCATCTCTATTCAGTTTCAGTTTAGTTCAGTTCATATCTATTAAGTTCAGTTCAGTTATGTTCAGTTCATCTCTATTCAGTTTAGTTCATTTAATATCTATTAAGTTGAGTTTAGTTCATCTCTATAAACAACTTGATTTAATTAATCTTGACCTTTTTTATTGTACTTCCTTTGTCCCCTTTTTTAATTAATATTTATCGAGCTCGAGTTTGGCTCGTTTAATTTTTTCATATTCTAGCTCGGCTCGATCTTGAGCTTTAATTTGTATATGTTGTTTTTTTAGATATAATCATACTATAATATATTGGAGGGTTTTACGCCCAAATCATACTATAACATACTTCATCCGTTTCAAAATAAATGCAACAGTTTCCATTAAAGAAAGTTTCAAAATAAATGCAACAATTTTAATCTTTCAATTTTTTGCAACTCTTTTCTTTCTATTTCTTTTACTCTCACAACAAAAAATTGTCTAGGAGTCCGTGCCTCTTGAATTGTTGCGTTTTTTGTGTGGAACCGGCCACATGGGAGGTTAGTGTGTGGCCGTGTTGACCGCACGAATCCGGATGATTGTTGTTATTCTTTTTTTAAAAAAAATTTGCCCACATCATTAACTTATATGTGGCTGGCCATACCATTAGTTAATGGTGTGGCCAGCCACATATAAGAATTTGTGTTACTTGAAATATAATCATACTATAATATATTAATAGCATACTCTTATAACTTCTTTTTTTTTAACATTGCCACATGTTAGTCATTCTATAATTGTACCCGATTTTTTTATTTATAAACATGCATAGATATTTAGGTTTTGCATATATAGGCAATAATCACATATCAAATTAAAAGAAAATGCATGTTCTATGTAGTTAACTAATTTAATAACATTGATTTGTGACCCTGGTTGTTAAACAAAATGGCAAGGGTAACAATCAATGTTACATAAAGAAACATTTTGAAGAGTTATATAAAGTTCTAGGAAGTAATATAATAATAACATTGATCTGTGACCTTTGTTTGTTAAACAAAATAAAAGGGTCAACTATCAATGTTACAAAATAACCAAAAATAAATGTCATCATAATACAAAACATACTTCATGCATTAACATCAAAATAAAAGTGTTGTTGGTAGGGCCTTTCAGTGATCACTGCCTCATAATCGTGTACACGATATCCTCATTTTGAATCCCGGACTCACAAAGCAAGCTTGGTCCTCTGGGAATTTCAAAATCATGGCACGCTAAATAGAAGCCGTTGACATCCCGCCCTATCTGATTAGCCCACAACTCATACAATTCCTCCAACGTACTATTTGAAAACAAAGAAAGCTTCACATCAATAGGAAAATTTCGGACCGCCCGCATTTTGACATTGACAAACCTTGAGTCAAAGTTCATTGTTGTCTCCTACAATGTAATAAAATAATTAAAATGGGAGATGCAATAAAACTAATTAAAAACTAATTAAAAACTAATTAAAACTAATTACAATGTACCCCCAGTAGCATAATATTGTAACCCATCATCCCCAGGGTTGTTTGATCTAATGGTGCACCTAATTAACCTCGTTCCCCTTTCCCCTTCTGGAACAGTTGGAGCATATGGCCTTGGACAAATGCCATTGATTTGAGGCACTATCTGATCGTCTGTCGGTTCGGTTTCATCAATTAGTAACTCTCTGTGATATATATGGACTAAGGCATCCCTTAGTTCATCACTTTGGTGTCCATAGAGAGTTTCATGCAGATTGGAATCCTCTTCCGTGTCCGAACTTAGGACGACTACTTCTTGTTGCATGCGGTCTGTGTTATTATCAACAAAATCTTCCTCTGCCGGCTCACTTAAAGACTCGTTGAGATCGATTACAACTTTACCCTTTCCATTGTCGTTGACAACCTCCGCAAGCTCGGCATATGGCTCATCATAGTCAACAATTTTGGGTTTTTTGGATGAAGTTTCACCAACTTCAAATTTTCGTTTCAAATTTGTGTTATTAGCTGAAGATGAGCAAAACATTGATAAATTAAACAATGGAAAGAAAAAAAATTTGATTAAGGTAGGGAGAGGGGAGAGACGTTGGGGTGGAAATAACGATTAACAAAATATTTTTTCGATGCGAAGAATAGTCCCACTCCTATAATAATTATCCACTCAGTCCACACTTTGAATAGCCTTAGTTTATAGTAATAGAATATCCCTATTTTAAAGAGAAGGTCGGACACAAAGGAGCGTCTTCAATGAGACCAAGGGCAGTGAGGGCGATCGAAGTGAGAAAAGATGGCATATTTCTGAAACCGGGAGTTCTTTTTTCACTTTCGAGCGTGATGTAGCTATATGTTATATTAAGTGGTAGAGAGGAAGAGAGAGATAGTTTGATTTGGATATTTCAAATGATGAATGTTTGTGTATGGTTAGTAATGTATTTGGGTTCCCAATAATATGTACTTGGTGGGGCCATTGTAGTGTACATAAGTGGATAAAGTTTTTTGCCTCCAAAATTTTCCATTTTAATTAGTTTTATTGCATCTTCCATTTTAATTATTTACCTTGTTTTATTGCATCAAATGATGAATGTTTGTGTATGGTTAGTAATGTATTTGGGTTCCCAATAATATGTACTTGGTGGGCCCATTGTAGTGTACATAAGTGGATAAAGTTTTTTGCCTCCAAAATTTTCCCTCTTATTACATTGTAGGAGACAACGATGAACTTTGACTCAAGGTTTGTCAATGTCAAAATGCGGGCGGTCCGAAATTTTCCTATTGATGTGAAGCTTTCTTTGTTTTCAAATAGTACGTTGGAGGAATTGTATGAGTTGTGGGCTCATCAGATAGGGCGGGATGTCAACGGCTTCTATTTAGCGTGCCATGATTTTGAAATTCCTAGAGGACTACGCTTGCTTTGTGAGTCCGGGATTCAAAATGAGGATATCGTGTACACGATTATGAGGCACTGATCACTAAAAATACATATAAAAATTTAATGGTTAAAAGTAGAATAGAACTAAATCTAGAATAACTTCATTAATCTTATCATAAATACCATGATAAAACATGGTTTAAAATACAATAGTTATCAAAACCATGCCTAAAACATGGTTTAGGGTACAATACTTGCAAGAATTCATAAGTTGTTATTAAGATTTAAGATGAATAAAAATGTTGTAATACAAATACATCAGTAGAATTAAAATAGTGGCAGATGTCTGAAGCTTGACCCAATTTTCAATAGTTTCCACGCGGTGGCATAGTGCAATGGTGGATGCCTTTTCATTCCTTATTCCATGAACTTGATCATCCTCTAACCACGAGAAATAGGTGCAACGCCTGCACTTAAAATAAGCTTTTCCAGTATTATTATCAGATTGAGATATATGAAAATTAGCAAACCTTGGTGGATTACAGTTACACAAAGGAGGTCTGAATGTTAAAGAACATGGAGAATTTTGAGCATTTATGACTGAACGAAGCAAGGTTAATCTATAACAAAGTTTGACACTTTGACAAATTTATAAACAAATTTTTAAAAAAAATTGGAAATAGCCGTTGAAGATGTCAAAAGTTGATGGATAATCCAATGGATTGAAAAATTTGACACTTTGACAAAGTTTGACACTTTGACAAATTTATAAACAAATTTTTAAAAAAAAATTGGAAATAGCCGTTGAAGATGTCAAAAGTTGATGGATAATCCAATGGATTGAAAAATTTGGAAGTAAGATTGATATTTGATTAGAAAAAAAAATTAAAAAAAAAATAAAACAAGAGGATTTAAGAACCTATATGTGGAGACACCTAATCAACATACCAAAAGAGTTTTAAATGGTTGTAGAGATTTGATGTGACACCAACCATCAAATCAACCTACACCTACACCTTACACTACACCTATAGTAGAGGGCAAATACCGTAATATGTGTACATATTATGTTAATTAATTCATATTTTATTTTAATTAATTAACATAATATGTACATGTATTATATAATCTATATTATTTTAATTAATTAAAAAGATTAATCCCTAAACCTTTTGACAATTGACAATCTATATTAAATAATCTATATTAATCTGATTAATTAATTTCCAAATATTAATAAAAAAATCTAATATGAAATAAAATACCAATAATAACCAAATATGTTACAAAACATTTGTTTTAAATACCAATAATTTTGTATTTAGAAATACTAACTCCATAATATAAAATTTTCAATATTTGTTTTTTCACACATTTGGAGGAAGTGAATCAAAATGATTTTAATACAAGCTGGAATGTGATTAAAAGTTATTTGCGGGAATGTGACTATAAGTTTAGTAGTATTAAAATGATTAAATTTTGGTCAGTTCTAAATCCCTAAATGTTTTTTTGAACCAGATTAAGGTATATTAAAATAAGGCCAAATGAAAGTGAGATAAAATAAGAGTAAGGCCCTAAATTTTCACAAAGCTAAAGGCCCAAAACAATAACATCCCAAATTGCCAATTGCCAATTAAAGGAAAGAAGAGAGGTTAGGATGTTTTTAACAGCTCAAAATATTAACAAGTACACTACTATATTTAAGGCCCTAAATATTAACATCTCAAATTACCAATTCTGTGTTATGATGGAAAACAAATGTATAGTTTATTCGTTAAAATAAATGCTCAAATAATTTTAATAAAAATACAACAGTACCCCAATAAAATGTTTCACACAATTAATTCAGAAAATATCTCACAATGCAGTGTTACAAATATATGAGGAGATATACCTTATGAAAAACTTCATGTAATGTTCAATTCCTCCGATGACATTAAGACTCATGTAGCATCAATTTGGGAAACTTTGATATTCTACGCGATCTCTCGATCAAGACAGGAGCTGCCATAGCCTTGTAATAAACAATACATAAATGGAGAGGCACTTAAAATTAAATATAATCAAAATGTGAGTACACATGCTTACATGGATATCACCGTCTATGTCTTTGTCCCGAGCATCCCTAGGATGCTCCTCTCCATATGCGATATTAACCATCTACATAAATTTACCTATTATAAGAACCCCCATGACAAATGTCCAAACCTTTACCTAATATGAAAACCCTAAACAACACTTACCCCCAAAACTCCAAAGTCACCGTCTTTGCCATTTCGATCCTCATTTCTTACTTTCCGGATATCCTCATTACACCAAAACTTTATTCGAGGCCACTCGCCCCAATAGATAAGATTTCTTTGAAGTCGATCGAGATAAAAAAATCTGTGAATGAAAGGTAGACCTGTTACAACACATGTTGTATGCATGATGCCAAAAATGTTTAACATTAAATAACAAAATTACCGCGACGAAGATGGTGCAACCACCACAACCTGTAACATAGCCTTTCTTGTCAAATGTCCGAGCAAAGAGTCTTACACTTGCCATTAGTTTTTGGAGAACTAAGCTACACCAATCATATTTCTCGGTTGTAGTAGCAGCTGGCACACAATGAACTAAATCACGTGCCGGCCTAGGACATTGTGTTGGACACAAAACCATTTGCAATGCCAACATTAAAAACAACATCTTAAACTCATCCTTTTCTTCTTCTTCCCATCTCCCCTCAGCTCTTTCCATGAAGGCAGGGGTCATTAAAATACCTTTCGTTAAACTACCACAAGACAATTTCTGTAAAATAGGATTTTCATTTTGATGTGGTGCATTTGTTTTGATTGGTAAACCAATGGGTCCTCTAGGTAGTCCAAGTACCCATTGTACTTGACTGGCACATAATCTGTACTGTTCCCCATTCAAACCCACAAACATCTCGGTTTTTGGGTCTATTCTAGTCATCAACCAGTAGCATAAGGTCCTTGGCAATTGCTTCCCTGACAAATGCAACAAGCCCCCAAATCCCATCTCTATTACCCACTTTTTCCTACGGTCGTCAAACTTACTACACATCCTCCCAAAACTCTCAACTCGACACGTTACATTGGGTTGCTGGAAAGAAAGTGAAAGAACGTGAACATCATCAACATTTTTGAGGAATGTCAAATCTAATACAATTTCTATGAATTAAGTTAAGCCAGGTCACTTACTCGTTTAGAATTTTCATTTCTATAGTTAATGACCGTTTGCCTTTGTTTAATTTTTGCACCAACAGAATTTGAAGACTGTATATCCAAAGAAGCAAGACGTTGAACTAAGTTTAATTAAAAGTCAGTAATTCAAAAATAACAATAACTTAAATAAACAAATCTTATGATTAAACCATTTCTATCTCGTGTTTGCTCAATCTTATGATTAAACCATCACTAAGCATGCATAGTAGATTTTCAAAAGGGACACATTTATAACTGATTTTGAAGAGGGGCACATTGCGATTGCATTTGCGATTAGCCTTGTGATTGCGCCCCATCTAGGGTCATCACCTCCCTAGACAGCCTACGCAGAGCACGTCGGCAGGAACATTCCAATAGAGAACTTTTAATAAGAGTCTATTTTTTTAGATAGCACCTCCCTAGATAGAAAATGTTTGACAAAACCCGCGATGAATACAATGTATTCATTATTCATCGCATTTAATTAGTCTACTTATATGCATTTCTAAGTTCATTTGTTGTATGCATTTCAAGTTCACAACAACTTCAACAAAATATGCAAAAATAATATCCATAATAATTCGTCAAATCTAATTATATGGATTTAGTTCACAAATTTAACATTAATATAAAAAACTATCCATAATCATAAACTTACATCACCAATCAAAGAGTCAAATATAATTATGCTCATTTCTAAGTTCACAAATTTAACATAAGTAATCAACAAATTTAACATAAATATAAAACACTACACATAACAACAATCACCTATCATATATATCATAATAGTAAAATCTATGACACATTTGGTAATAATTAGTGATGAAATTAAGTTATTGGACACTTGTACAGAATGGCATAATGTGTGATCAACCATTATTTGAATATGGAGTTGCTGTTATTTCTCACACACACAGAAGTAAATATTTACAACTTATTGACGGCTCATCACTCTCCTCAAATTGCTCAAAAATATTTTACAAAAAATATTGTAAATATTATCTATCAGAACCAATATTATCAGCTACTTTTTGAGATAAATATCCAATGTTATGAGTAATTGAAGACTTGTAGTATTGATATTATTGGTTATGTGCCACTATATTTTGGCGAAATTTGCAACAAATTATACATCAAAGTATGGACAATTGAGTGCTTAATAGACTAAAATGAGTTCTCAAAATCCTACAATCAACAATTGATTCAAATCATCCAACAATTGCAGCAGAACAATTGCTTAATGGAATACAGATGTCTGACTACAAAGTATAAAAAATACTTTCAACAACAATTCATCCATAAACACATCCATAAACATAACAAAAATCAGAAATTTCAAAAAATAAAATAGAAAACTCTAACACATCCATAAACATAACCAAAATCAGAAATTTCAAAAAATAAAATAGAAAACTCTAACAACAATCCAACCATAAGAAAAAAAAAATCGATTGACTTGCAGCAAATGCACACGAATTTGTGGCTCCTTTGTTACTGATAACTAATACAAAGAAAATTCGATGACTTGCAGCAAATACACACGAATTGCTACTAATACAAAGAAAAAACATTCAACATTCAAAACCTATCAAAACAATATCATCAAGAATTGCTACTGATCTAATCAATTACACACACTTCTCCAATCAAACTCAAATTTAGGGTTTACGAAAATAAAGAAGCAAACTTACCAAATCAATACTTCTGGTCATCCCCGCTGTGCCAGCATCTACATCGGCTCAAAACTATCCGACGAGATCGACATGCAGTGAGGTAAACCCGCCACCCGATGCTCTGTTCTTCCCTTTTTGTGGTTTCATATAATGGGGTGAGGGAAAAGTGGTTGGTGGTTGGATTGATAAGGAAGAGAGAGAAAGAGAAAGAGGAGGAGTTAATAACTGAAGTTAACCTCGTTAACGTACAGTAACAACAACAACATTTGACAATCAAAACAAAACATCTTAAATACCCTTCACTTAACAAAGGAAATGGCTATTTTACCCTTTGAGATACTTGGTAGGCATCTCAAATTGAGGAACCACGAATTTTCTATTTTACTTTGATTAATTTGAAACATAAAAATGTATAAATTGTTGCGATTAATTTTAATCTGAGAAAATATATTCTATTTTACTTTATTTGTTACACTCTAATCAATTAGAAATAGATGTGAGAAAAATTAATTTAATGTGGAAAATGAAAAATGATAAAAATAAAATAAAATATCTAACCTCATCCTTTAACAAGTTTTGAGGCTGAGGCTGAGAGGTGATGAACTGTAATGTAACGAAGCAAAAGAAACGAAGTAAAGAGAGGACCTTCTCATCTTCATCCTCAGGTCTCTGCTTGTTATCTATCTTCTCTTTCTCTTTTTCTTCCAAATCCATTAAACTTCTTTCATTTTCAATTTTCTCTCAAATTTATTAATGGAAGCTGCCATTAATATCCTTTCTTCATCTTCTTCATTTCCTCCCAGAACCCATTTCAGAAACAATGCTTCTTCTTCTTCTCCTTCAGGTACTAATTTCTAACATTATTTGAGCAATTATATTTACTCATTAACTTGCTTTGTTCTGTATTGTTAACATTGAATTTCTCAGCATAATTCTGTTTTCCTTTTACAGTTTCTCAACATAATTCTGCTTTCCTTAGTTCATTTCTGGGTCTTATATTATACGGACTATTAATTTTGATTAATTTCTTTATATAATGAAGAGAATTGGCCTCCTTTTGGTTGGGTTTCCATTAATTTCTATGTGAAATAATGTATTCGAATTCCATGCTCATACAAGAGTTCCTGTTGAAAAAATTGTCATACATATGTTACTAATGGTATTTAGATTACTGTGCCAGAATAATACTGTAAGGAATATAGTATTTCCATAACAGCCCGTTTGGTAGGCTAATAGGATTGAATTTATATGTGTTTTTGTTTGGAAACTCTCATTCCAATTCCTTGGTAGTGTAACTCAATCCCAGGACATGTATTTTTGCTCAAAAACTCATTACAATCCAATACTAATCGATGGAGATCTAGGCTCATGTGAGAAAAGTAGCTTTGGTGAGAAAGTTGAGAAACAACAATGACCCCTGGATCAATAAATGAAGGGTCGAGATTAAATTAGGTGGCTTGCTCTTTACTCTACTTAAAGTTTGCAAACAATTTATCTATAGTATAATGTTAATGTATCTATACTGAGGGGGTGTTTGGTATGAGATTAGTAAATGTAATGGAATAGAAACAAATAAGGGGCAAAGGGTAATACATAGTGTTAGCCTTACTAGTTGTTTGATATCACTAAGGAAACGTATATGGTTACTATTCGGAAACGGTAATTGTTTCCACTAGATTTAGGAAGGTAACTATGTAAGGGAATTTGTTTCTGTTTCCCACAACCCATAGCAAACACATGGTAACGGTATTGTTTTGTGATTACGTTTCCTATGCTAATATTTTGGTATACCAAACAACCCCTCAATGTATTTATATTTTGCAGTGAATGGCCTTAGATTTGTTTGTCAATGTACTTATTATTGATGTATCTAGGTCTTTCTCACCTCCTCACAATAAAAATATTTCTCACCGGAACCCAACCCTGGCCATGGATATTTATATCATTTCATAATCATTAGTGCATGCCAAACCTGCAAATATTAGTGTTACAAATCCTATTGGAGTATTTAGGATTTTTAGATATAGTCAATTAATCTAATCTTTACTCCATTAACCAAAAGAAATTTGAAATGAAGGAAGCTACTAAGATAATGGAAGTTTAATTGTGGGTTTCAGAGCTAGAAGTGTACTTTCTCAAATATTGATGGATTCTTGTTGGGTTACTACTTAGTACTTACTAACTACAATGAGATAGTATATGATCAGCTTCAGCAGCTGTTCAGAAGTAGGGTTCCTTTTTAAGGCCGTGTTCATTTGAACTTAATTTCTGAAATTGTAGTTCATTTCAGACAAATTCAATTAAGCTTCTGATGAGTCTAGGATTTAGTTTAATTTAATGCAGTTCAATTCGGATGAATTCAGTTCATAAGAACATGGCCTTAATTAGTTAATGTAAAAAACGACGAAGAACTAGGTTCAACTGGAAAGACATAGAACGATTCTATATTTGCAATTTTATGCTTCCTCGAAGCTCAAATTGTCACAGCATGATCTTTTTTCCATAATGTTTATTTCTTTTGCATATCAATTGATGTTTTATTAACTTTGCAGTATCTATGTATAATGATCAAACATCTTTCACCCTTTCTACTCCCACCAATTCCTTGTTGAGACAATATCCTGCCCCTGTTCTTTCACACGAGCAACATGATGAGTGCAAGCAATCCTTATCAGTTCTTAAAGAAGATAAAACACGTCAGGTTAGTATATGGCTTTATGTGGTGGATGGGTGTATCGCCAAATGATTGCTGCTCCAAGAATATTGCTTAACCTACCATTTATTCATTTATTGTATAAGAAGGTGCTTTTTGGTTATCCTATCATCGATGAATTTCCTCTAGTGTTTAACAAATTTAGTGTTTTCATTTTTCCTCAGTTACTTTCCACCTTGGAGAGACAGAAGTTTGAGCAACAGCCCCCAGGAACTACTGCTCTTCAACAACATGGGGATTTTGGCCATCAGTTTTCCTTTTGGTCTGCTTCATCATTGTTGTAAGGTCCTATCAATGTATCTCCTGTTAGTGTAAATTAAGAATTAGAATATATCCACTTGTTTTCATCTTCCTTTTTTCGGTTTTGATTTCTGATTCTGCTAATTTCATCCCCCAATTCTAATGTCAGTAATTTGTTTCTGTGGCAGGTTGCCGTCCTTTGGAAATGAGGGACAGTTGGATGTGAGTGAGTCGGTGGATCTAAAATCATTTAATGTGATTTCCCTTGCTGAAGAAGCTCTGTTAGCTTCAAAATTAGCATTGTCATTAGCTGAGAGCTCTGATGCGCTTGAATCGGCTATAGAAGTCCCCCTTTCTTCTAGGTGACTTTTTTCAGCATTTTTCATAAACATCGGTGGGATTAAGAACAGAAAGAAAAAGGGCAGGGAGGGGAAGTTCACTTCTTTTTAAGTCTTACAATCGTGATTGCATTTGGCATGCACGCTAATGTCTCTATATTTCAGGTCTGGCACTATTCCAGGAGTGACACCAAAAACAGTAAGGTCTTCTCGGCGTTTAGAAAGGAGAAATAAGAAAAGGAAAGGCTCAAGACCGAGAGTAGTTCATGAGATGGGTAGCTCTGAAAAAAAGGCCGAGTCAAGGAGGAGTGAAGGATATGACCCGAATGATCCTCTTCGACTATTTCTTTGGGGACCGGAGACGAAGCAATTGCTAACCATAAAAGAAGAAAATAAATTGATTAAAGAGATACAGGTATGTCATAGCAATTGTTTGGCAAATAGTGTTACTTGTTCATTATACAATCTAAACAATGATACTTCTGTGCAATTCTTGATCAGGAATTTGTTAAACTAGTCGCTGTGAAAAGAAATCTTGAGTCTCAGTTTGATCGTGAGCCAACACACTCTGAGTGGGCTGATGCTGTAGGGATGAGTTCTGGAGAATTGCGTGCAGAGGTACTCAATTGGAAAAGAAGCCGGGACAAATTGATTAACGCTAACTTCCGTATGGTGGTATATATAGCCAAACAATATCAGGGCCGTGGCCTCAATCTTAAAGACTTGTTGCAGGTAACTGAAAAACACGATTTTGACTTCTGGCCTCCTTTTATTTGCTATTTGTAATAGTTCTGTTTCCTATCCTGTGCAGATGTTGCATTGTCTTTCTCCTTTTCTTTTACCCATTTATTTGTTTTTAGTTGTGCAATCTTTTAAGGCGTGTTGACTATATGAGATTTTCTGTTAGTAAAGACTGAGCAAGTTTTCCTTCTCTTTTATGATTCTGCTAAAGGAAGGAAGTATGGGGCTGATGAAGAGTGTGGAGAAGTTCAAGCCCCAAACTGGTTGCCGATTTCCAAGTTATGCGTATTGGTGGATAAGGCAAGCGATTAGAAAGGCCATATTCCAACATTCAAAGACCATCCGTCTGCCAGTATGAACTCTGAATTTCCTTTATTTTGTCTTTAGTGCCTTAAATTTGACTCTATGAATTCCCTCCGACCCAAAATTGTTCTTTTTAATATTTGATGGTCTTGCTCAACCATTACCGTTCGTTTGGATAGCAGAAAATCGAGAGGAAGGAAGAGAAGGGAAAGGAAAGAGAAGAAGCCCCTTATTTGTTTAAAGATTTGGGGGAAGGAAGGGGAGGGAGTGGTAGCGTGGAAATTCCTAGTTCCTAACCATTTATATCTAACAAGTTCCTAACAGTGGCATTTTTGTAATTTTGTTAAAAATATATTCTCAAAACAACCCTATTTAGTTGGTGCCCTGAATTTCTGCCCCTAAAGTTGCTCAAAATTACGTTAAAATGCCATGTTATATACTTGTTAGATCCCTAAATGTTAGGAACTCGGAATCGCTCAATTGTACTGATCCATTTTTCTCCTCCTATTTTCCTTCCTTTCTGTTCTATTTTGCTATCCAGACAACTCTTTAATCACTCTCGAATCTCTATATCTAGGATAAATTTATCGTTTACATTCTATACTCCTATGATTTTGATGAGCTGTTTATACTTTATTCGGAAAGTCAGGTAGAATAATAGGAATATTGACCAACTGCAGGAGAATATGTACAGCCTCCATGCTAAGGTTTTGGAAGCTAGAAAATCATATATCCAAGAAGGGCATCATCATCCAACCACGGAAGAGATTGCAGTTCGTGTAGGAATTACAGTCGAGAAATTGCAAAATTTGCTATTTAAGATGAGAAATCCTCTTTCAATGCAGCAAACTGTTTGGACAGATCAGGATACCACTTTTCAGGTAATGTGTGCACAAAATTCTCTCTTTCCCCTCTTTTGTTTTGTTGTATTTTCTTGGGTTCATAGAAGCACAAGTTAGTTTGATATACAATGAAGTAGGAAAGAGTTGACCAAGGCCAAGGTGTTTCTAGGAAAGATTTGAACCCATGGCCAAGGACTTTCTCATTGGCTTATTATGTGTTTCTAGGAAAGATTTGAACCCATGGCCAAGGACTTTCTCATTGGCTTATTATGTTTTGAGTTGAGTTGACAGGGGAGTTGAATAGAACGTTTTGATACAACTGATCTTGTGCATATCAAGAAGCCTTATCTTTTATACAACTGCTGTTACAGCAAAGTGGTAAACATTTACGCACCTTAAGTGCTTAGCATACAGAAAATGAACCCCAATGTCCCAGCCTGAATTACATTATACATTGTGGTAAATGAACGTGACTAAGTAAACGTTCATATAAAAAAGTTGATGAGTAGTATGAAAATTGTTAAATCCTTAAAGCATTACCAGCAGCAGTCAAAAAATTTCTTCAACAATCTATCTCTACCCAGTTTCTCAAAGGGAACCGTGAATTTTTTTATTCTCATTGTAACTCTCAGTTAGTATTCGTCTATTCGACTTTCAAAAGTGACGTAATAAAGCAAAAAAATCGTTAATTTCATTAGAATTAAGGGAATTTTTTACCATTAAGTGCAAAAATGACCCCCAAATCTTAATTGGCAATTTTACAATTACAAAAATTGGGACATGTAAACCAAGGCGCTTTTAACAAACAATGATATAAACCGATGCATTTTTTTTTGTGTGCTGATTTTAACGCAAATTCAATCCTTAAGGGCCAAAGTAAACCCCAAAATTTTAAACAAGTGATTTTTCCGGTAGATAATTCGAGCCAAAATTGGCTGCGCAAAATGGAACATTAATTTTAACAATTTTTTCCCCTTTTATATGGTCATATTTGATGATGAGGTAATAATCGGGGGTTATCCGTGGATATAAAAAAATTCAAGTTTATGAATGAGAAACTAAAATTTCAATTTTTTTTCAAAAGTTTCACCAGCACTAGGCAAAAAAAAACCACTCTCTCCTACCATTCACTATACCCCGCCACTTTTCTCTTTTTTATTTACTTAGTTTTTACATTTATTTATTTATTTGCTATCTTGTATTTATTTTATACTTTGACATAATTTTATAACATATTATATCTTTGCATATTTTACAGGAATATGAATTTTATGGATATACATATTTTGGTATCGTATTTTTTCGTTTTTTTTTTGTGTATTTTCCACAAATATTTTATAGTTTTTTTTAACGTTACTTTTATTTAAAAAAAAACACGAAAAGTTTTTTTAACCTTTTTTGGCGTTACTTTTATAGTTCTTTTATACTTTAAAAAATGAAAGTTGCGTAATCTTTAATTAAAAAAACACGAAAAGTGATATACTAGATAATTAAAAGCGGATGCTTAAACTTCAAATACGGGTGGCCGGATACTTCAAAAATATTGGGTTGTACTTTTTTTGCGTATAGCCATTCATATACTTAAATACTCGTTAACATCTGGCGATCAACGCCTTTGAAAATCGAATGGTTCATCATCATCCATTGTTGCGCTAAACTTGGAGTTGAGGTTGTATTTCTCCGCTTAGGGACATTTTTATTCTTAATAGTGCCATATAATTTTTACTCGAACGTATGTCTCATTCATACTCTATAATCATATTGTACATGATGATGTAAGCTTTCATTATGCAACTAAAATGCCCTCGTTTTGAGTACAAGGAGGATGTCTTACAACCATAAATTTAGCTTGCAATACTCCAAAAAGCTTGTTCTAACATCTTTTTTGGCATGTGATTGCCTTTCTTAAAAAAAAAGTCGTTGCTTTTTTCGGTTTGAGGATGCATGATTCCATTTAAAAAAGTAGACCAATTTAGATAAATACCATCGGTTAGATAGTATCTCAAGTTGTAGGTATGTTCATTAACAATAAAGCATGCATTGGGTGTTGTTGCTTGTTGCCCTGCAACACATTATCAAACATAGGTGACCAATATAGAACTTTAAGATCATTACAAGATTTTGGAATGCCAAGTCCATAGATTTTGACCGACAACTGCTTCTAGTATATGGGTTGGGCTTTTGTTTCAGCAATTGGGTTGGCCTTGCCTTGCTTGTGGAAAGTTTTTCATTCACAATGCATGAAATCGATACTACCATTTATGTTTAAAAACCCATGTGCTTCATTTTGGTAAAATATCCTTGGTAGATCCTCTTCCATTGACTTCAAAGATGTTGTTCTTTAAAATTTAGGATCACATCTTGAACAAATACAATTCATGTGCAATACTTTTCCCTATTCTTAGGTACTCTTTAGTTGTGTATAACGACCCGTCTTTTAGCAACGAAATTAATGAAAATAACGTCGAGACATTTAGTTCCTTGAACCAACTAAACTAGGAAACCTACTATGAATAGCACAAACTGAAATAGTTTGTTCCAAACTTAACTCTAGATAGGGTCCTCAACCCCTAACTTTATCATCTCAAAAGAAAATAATTCTTCCAGGCCAAGTCTAGTAACATTTAGTTAAAAAGGGAAATGCTAATCCTTTAATAAACCGAAAGAATTTATCAACTAAACCTTACTGTTACATGTGGTATGATAGACTAACCCTATACATAGATTCTAAACAAAATTAGCATAAATGAAAAAGTCTAATCCTCTCACACACACAGTCCCAAACATCTAACCATCCATTTGCTCACCTGCAACGCAAGATATAATAATCCACAATCAATGGGGAGTCACGAGCAATTCCCTACTAAAAGTAGATTTCAATAATGTCATCCAAAAACCAACTTAGAACAATTAAGGAAACTCATCAATAGCAGATCGACAACATCAGTATAAAATAAATTAAAGCAATAATCAACACCTCATATCAATCTACTCAAAAGGTTCCAATGAGAAAAAGTCTATTCCAGTGAGTGCTCCTACGGTGATAAAAAAGATAAACCCTACAACAAATAACGTACTTAGGATCCAACACCACAACATATTATATATCAAGAACATAATAATTAATAACATAAGATTTCCTAACAGTACCTCAAAATCCAAATTAAATACCACCCAAAGTATTTCCAGAAACTCCTTGAAAATCCAAAATATTAGGCTTAAACAACAGAGCAGCATTTACCAAAATATCAAATAAATTCAACCAAAAGCCAAAAATTCCTACTTCCAATCAAAAATCAATTTTAATCAACAAATTTCATAAACCAATCGAGCTATTGACGAATCGATAACAGGGCAATAACCAATCGAGTCAAGACAAGACTTTAACGAAACACATTCCAGAAAGTTCATCTGGGGAATAACCAATCGAGCCGAGACGAGACTTTAAGGAAATACATTCCAGAAAGTTCATCAGGGAAATAACTAACCAATCGAGCGTCCTTAAGGAAACACATTACAAAAGTCCGCAATGTACGAAACTTAGGAAACAAATTACAAAAGAATCATATGGGTAATAACCGAATCAAAACAACTCTCTTTAAATATTTTAAATCAAGAGCTTATCCAAAATCATTCACTTAAAATAAAGATAATCTATCAAAGTCTGAAAGTCATTTAAATAAAATTTAATGAATCTTCCCCTTGGACCGGTTTATTTAAGCTTACCACCATCCATGCAGCATTTACTTTTAATTATTAGAAACAATAAGTAATATTATAAATCAGGGGCCCTTGTTATTTGGGGGCCTGAGCGGTCGAACACCCCGCCCGCGCATGCCAAACACCCACTGCCTTGGACCAAAATAAAGATTAAATTAAAAATTAAACAAAAGAAAAAAAAAACTAAAAACTACTGTGATACTGAACAAGCCCAAACGTATTGGTTTTATCTCATCAGCTGTGTTTGGTTGTTAGTTGGCCTCGCCCATCATTAACCTGTATTTTTCCTTGCTCTCATCTGTTAAACATATTTCCTATTGCAGGAGATTACTGCTGACACTAAAGTTGAAAAGCCTGATGTGGTTGCAGAGAAGCAACTGATGAGGAAACATATACGTAACCTACTCTGTACTCTTGCCCCGAGAGAACAACAAATTATCAAACTGAGGTTCGGCATTGGATGTAGTTCTGAAAAACGGAATTCATTATCTGAGATCGGAGTCATGTTTGGTTTGTCAAAGGAAAGGGTCCGGCAAATAGAAAGTCGAGCATTGCAAAAGCTTCATGAATCACTGAACATCCATGGTTTAACAGCATATACAGATTTACTCCTGTAAAGCGATTTTCCTTTCATTATTATCATTTTTAATTTGTTTCTCTTGTTAGTTGTTAGTCTTCATGTAAATTTGATTTATAGTTGAATAATCTACTGATTATGTTGCTGTCCCCTTTGGCAAACGGGTTTAAATGTATATTAAACAGAAGCCTTTTATCTAATTCTTTCTTTACAAAGTATGATGTACACAATTTTAAGTGTAGAATTTATTGTGCAGTATATGCATCCAAGGCTTTTTAATTCTTTTGTACATATATTATTTATACTTTGTATCAAGTAACTGTCATTTAATGGCAGACAACTCTATCCGTTGATAGAGTTGTAGAGTGTGGTTTGATGGTGAAGGCTTCAGCCTTTTGTATAATTCACCGTGGTTGGAACCTCACTCTACACATTTATGAGGATTTATTATCTTTGCTGATACAATCATCATTGTCGGCTTTTCTACTTACTAAATTGAAAGGATACTAATCAAAATGATTATGACAATTTTTACACCTTTAAGAGTCTGATCCTTTTCACTTGGTCGAACTTATCTAATTTTATTTTGTAAGATAAGGAGTAGTGGCTCCATTCTAACACTCAAAGTTTCCGATTCTTAAATCAAGAAACACCCCGTTCATACCCGGTATATGTATGCCACCAACGAAAAAGACGGTGACTTTCTTACAAAAACAAAAATTAAAAATAGAAAATGAACTCTTGTCTGAATATAGGAATTAGCAAACTAATATTAGAGAAGAAACACAATCATTGAGAATATGACACTGATTGTAATTTATTATTATCATGTCAAAAGTACAAAAATAATAGAGTACAAATACTAAATTACTAATATATATAATGCTCCAGTACACCTACAACTTATAATCACGTGATAAGCACATGTACCTATAAACTCATACGGTCATACCCCTCTTCAAGCTTGGCAATAGATTTAAGACCAAGTTTGCCACAGATGATATGATGTTGAACTTGTGTTATTTAAAAATAAACCCATTGTAGAATGCACATTTTAATTAAAAAATTAAAATAATGATACACCAGAAACAACAGATCAATAGTATGGCGATCGGCTGGCAACGGATTGCATATTTATAGTCTATATCCAATCCTCTTCTTTTCAGAATCAAAATTTGAGTGATGATTTGAATTGGGAAACTTTGAACCAGTCTTCAACAATATTATATTATTATCCATGAACATGCTTCCTTTCACCATTCCACGGATTTAAGCATGTCGAATGCTCCAAATTTAGAAAGTTGAATCCTGGGTCTGGGACTTGGGGCAATATAAATGCAACAAAGCAAATTCCTTGAATCTCGAATTTTCCAAATTAGCAAGATATCCAATGAAATAGGTTCCTACAGAAGCTCCAAGAAGATGCACACTTGAGCAAGATATCGAATTGCCCATGTTGGATACATATATGAGTAGTAGCCTAGTAAGTCAAGAACCGAACAGATTTTCACACCATCCATCAGGAGGGAAAATGATTTTGGCACTTCAAAAATTGATTTTAGCTCTCCAACTGCGAGAGCACAATTTTCAACGCTCTACTCACTTAGAGGAGTGCCAAAATAAACTTTTGTCGTACCAAAATCATTTCTCACCAGAAGATTATTACAATAATAGATGAATTGTCCTCAAATCTTTGATGGATAGTTCGACAATTTATTGACAGAGGCTTCTTCTGAATGCAGGCTTCCCACAAGTGAAGCATATACAGTAGCGTCCGGATTAAGACCTGCCCCTATCATTTGATCATACATTTTAAAAGCTTCATCTGATCTCCCCACCTTCGACAAGCCTGCAATAATTGATGTGTAAGTAACTACATTAGGAACTAATCCCCTAGTAGGCATCTCATTGAACAAAACCAGTGCATCATCGATGTTTCCGTGTATACATTCACCATGTATTATTGAAGTGTATGAGTAAACATCAGGTATAAATCCCCTTTCCTCCATTTCTTTCTTAAGCTTATGAACCTCCTTCATACTACCTTGCTTAATATACCCATCAATCAAAGTATTGTATGTCACAACATTTGGACCTTCTCCCTTCTTCTCCATCTCCTTAAAGAGCCTCTTTGCTTCAACAAGTTTACCTTCCTTACAATGTATGTCAATTAAAGTAGTATAGCTAACAATATTGAGTGAAAATCCCCTCTCTAACATCGAGTATAGGAAACTCTTAGCTTCCTCATTTCGTTTCAATTTGTGCAATCCGTTTGCAATTATATTATACATATATACATCAGGCTCGAATCCTTTCTTCTCCATCCTATCCTTGAGCTGCAATGCTTCATCAATTTTTCCTTTACTACAAAACCCATGTAACAATGTATTAAAAATCACCTGATTCAACTCAAGCCCTTTTCCCTGCATCTCATTCGAGAGCATCTCCGCTGCATCCAACTCCCCTGCCTGGCATAACCCATGTATCATAGCCCCGTAAGTGTGAGTATTTGGAACAAGGCCTTTCTCTGTCATCTCATCGAAAAGATGGCATGCCTTCTTCATGTCTTGTTTTCCGCAACACAAAGTGATCATCACAGTGTACAAATACACATCTGCCTCAACACCTTTCCCGCACATTTCTTGGTACATCTTTTCCACTTCTTTGATCTTCCCATTATTTGCATATCCATTGATTAAAACAGTATATGTGACTACAGTAGGCTCCACATTCTCCTGCTGCATTAGCTTAAATACTTCATCAACTTGCTGAAAGTCCTGTTTCTTTATGTAATATTCTATCATTGAGTTGTAAGCATATGCATTTGGTTTAATGTTTTTCCTACCCAATTCATCTATCAACTGTTTAGCCTTCTCAATCTCTCCTCTCTTACACAGGGAATCGATCAGAATCGACATCGAATACATTGTTACTTGGACACCCGAATTGAGCATCTTAGTAAAAAACGTGGACATGGACTCTAGTTCCCCACAATTCTTCAGAGAAACCAAGCAAACCATACAACTCCTCTCCTCAACCTGAAACCCTCTCTCAGACATATGATCAAACACCTTGAAGGCATCATCAAACTGCTTATTATCCGCATAAACCCTCATCAAAAGATCGTAAAATTTTGGCACAAATTCAGAATTACTACTACATTGTTCTATAATAGAAGCCAAATCCGAAAGTGGGCATCGCAGATTTTGATCAATAGACACTGATTTTAATACATTTTTAGCAACTGCAAATTTTCTAGTTTCTAACAATCGAAAAATTAGGGTAATATAAGCCTTAAGATCAGGGTTTTGGGGAGATGAATGTGGGGAATTTCGCAAGAAATCGAAAAAACGCAAGCAAGAAGAAACAGGGACAAGTGGGTTAGAAAGAACAATGTGAGTTACGTGAGAATTCACATGGCGAAAGAGGGGTGATTTTTGAAAGTCTATGAAGTTCAAGGAAATTAGGGATTGAGAGATACGTTTTGCAATGTCTTGATTGGATGCTAGTATAGGAATACCATTTCTGAAAACATCAGATAATTTTCTTACGGACATTGCTGAAGATTACTGATGCTGTAGAATCACTGTTGAATAGCGAGTGTTTAAGGTTTATACATTAACACGCGACACTGATTTTGGCACTCCCTAATTTGATTTTGGCACTCCTTAATGTTACTATTCATGTGAGAGGGGAGGAGTGCCAAAATCAAAATGGGGAGTGCCAAAACCATTTCCCATTAACACCAAGGAAATAACAAATCTAGTGTCATTTTTGTAATTTTGTTAAAAAAATATTTCTTAATTTTTCTGAGAATAATGTTTAAACGACAGTGAGAGAAACTCGAAATCCCTCTTAAGATGAAGAGTTGAAGATAAAAACTTTTTTTAAAAATATGTGATGTGATATGTCTGTTGAATTGGGTTCTAGTGTAGATCATCGACTCAATTTGTCTAACACATGCACTTTAGAGACGAACCATAAGAAATTGTTGTAAATGCATCACTTAACACTAAAATCTATTAGAGTATTAATACCAATGACCAAAAAACCATATTTCAGATAAATAAATATTCCGATACGTTAAAATTCATATAATGGCTACAATTTACAAACGATAACTTATTTCGAAAATCTAAAGACACCAATGGTCATTAAAAAAATATTTTATAAAATGAGTATAAAATTTATATATTTTCACATAATTTTATTTTCACATAAGTTAAGATGTCTTATTATTTGGGGAAGATAACTGAATTCAACAGGAAATGGAGTAACTGAATGGGCACTTGTTTGTTATACTACATAGAGATGATCAAAAGTTCCAGTCGGATTGGGCCTTAACTAAACAAGTGTGTCCAGATTTCGGATTTTTAATTAGGCGGGTTTGGCTTGCTATTTGCGGGATTTTCGAACAGGCCATGCTTTTGAACTAAAAAAACTATTTTAAGTGCGTCAAAACGCCCAAAATTTTTGGGCTAATCGGACTAGACTAGCGAGTCGAGCTAATGATGATCGACTCTAATATTATACATCAACTTCAACTGGGTTATAATAATTAAAATCCCCTTTGCTAAGACTCAAATTACAAGGATAAGTTGTAGACTAATTAATTCTAATCCAACCATTAAAAAAAATCTAATCAAATCTAATCTAATCCAATCCAATCGATCTAATCCTATCCTATATATACTACATTCCAATCTGACCTAATCTAATCCAATACCGTTTGAAACTAACCAATAAGACGAGTGACAAATTGAAGCCCTCGTATCTAAAGTTTACCATTGTTTTTTTTTTTTTTTTTTCCCTTAAATAAATAAAACCCACTTAAACAAGTAACAACCACGTTGAAAGTCCATACAAACCCGTTTATGCTTGCTGATAGTAATTTCGTGTAACATTTTAATGGAAGATGGAGACATGGAGTTAACTTAAAACTTTCAATTTTTTCCCCAAAACACCTCTTGTTTATACAACTCCGATTACCATCTTTAATGCTCTCTTCTCAGTTTCTCCCATCTCTTCGTTTCAATTTTCGATCGAATTAGGTATGTCTATTTTTGATTTTTAGTCGCATTTCTTAAAAAAAAAATTCCCTTTTTATTTGGTTGCATCATTTTCCATTTTTGTTTTTGTTGTTGTTGTTGTTGTTGTTGGGATACGGTGACGATTAATTAGTAAGAAATCTAAATTGTAAATTACGGTGTTTATCAGTTTTATTCAATTTTATGGTTAAGAGAAAGTCAAGGGCATTTTTTTCCTGTATCTTTTAGTGATGCCCTTCTTATTAATTTTTATTTCCAATTAGGAATAAGAAATTAGTGTCATAATTGATGCTAGTATGCTCTGAAGTGATTATTACCCAACTAGTTACCTTTATTCAACTGATTTTATATTGTTAAGTTGCTTGAATGCTACACATGACTGTGATACTATCTGGAAGTTGCATTGCTGTTATCTTGTAAATCTTTGGACCATTAATTAGTATGGTGGAAAATTATTGAATATATGATTTTAAGAAAGAATGTGAAGTTCTACTTCATTTTTTATTTTTTTTGTGTTGTTGGTTTTATTGGTTTACATTGGTAAACATAGAAGAGGTTCTGATACAACATTTGTTTTGGCTAGATTGTAGTCTTGGGGCATTATGGATGCGAACAGAGATTCCGGAGGTAGAGTATTCCGAAATAGGGAAAGATCATCGTCATATGCACCTTACCAAAAGGATCGTAGAGGTTTTAGGTAATTTTTACATTGAAGTGTTATTCTCAAGTTTGGTTGATGCTGATAGAAAGTGTGCTAGTTGCTTATTTTATTACTTTTATATGGAATTGCATAATCAGCTTTGTACTACAATGTTGCTCCTTTATTATGGTCCATGTAGTCATGTGTACACTTTTTTTTATTTCCTGCATTTTGAAACTGTGTCTTGAGGTGTGGTGATGGTAACAGTTTCAAGAAGTTGACATATATAACTTCGTTTGAGACTCGATGTTGTGTATTTGTGTTGGAGTCATGATATGGATAGGATGCTTACTAGTCTTGATAAGGTGATGTGGTTACTGGTTAGTTGTTACTTGTCAGTTCTAAAAAGAGGGGGGGGGGGGGGCGGTAAAAGAAAGCAGCTTTTGATTATACTCTTGGGGGGATTAAAAGAGAAGTATAAGTTTGACTGTTTGAGGGTTTACAATTTGGGATGCTCTTTCTAGCCTCAAAAGTTGGAGGTTTTATAGGAAATGGTTATTGTAAGGAAACATTGACATTGACTTATGGTGACATTTCTCTCAAAATCCTTATATTTTTGGGACAGATGAGTATGTATTGGGCCATCTTACCTAGTATATCGGTGTTTGAATGATTTCTCAAGAATTCACCTTGTTTTTGGTTTTTTAAGGAGGTTGGTGCATTGAAGATTTTGATAGTTATGCTTCTATTTGGGCTACTCCTCAAGTTTTGGCTGTTAGCATGAATGCATGATATCCATGACAGTCATTTTTGTGGTTGACTAGTTCTTATAGAGTTCTAGTTGGTACTTCAATATTCGAGTAGCTATTAAGACATTTTTTTTGAAGATGCTATTGGTATTTGGTAGAATTACGCATGTATTTGAGGAAAGAAATTTGCTTATTAGAATCTAGTACGAGGTTAGAGGAGCTGAAAATGCGCTTTTCCAGATTTTGTCAAATTCCAAATTCCATTTATTGTGTTATACTGGAATTTTTTTCTTCATGCATTAAATTGTCTGCATTGGACTTTCTTAACTTTCTGGATTTGGAGAAATTCCAATTGTTACAAGTAGGGTACAAGGCTCTTAAGATTGTGGTGAAATCGCACCAACCAAACCACATTTTTGCGGTTTGATTTGGTTTCGAACCTAACCACAAACCTCATATATTTATTTGTGTATTTTTACAAATTAAAAATATTTAAAATTGATGCTTTTAGAGTAAGGTTATAATTTTAGACTTGTAGGATTTCAAAAAAATATGATTGAAGTGCAAATCGTACTAGAGTATAAATTATTAAACAATTTAATATCAACTTGTCTAATTGCACCAGACCGATCCATGATCACCACTAGTTACAAGGTAGACAAATAGGAGAATTTTGTTGAATCTGAAGGTTAAAAATTGTTCAACTTTAGGTTTGTAATGAATCCTGGCGTAAAAGTGCCAAGCTAGTAGCTGATTCCCCATCTTAATAATATTCCTGTAAGACTGTGCTTAAGAGTTGGGTTTTTTTTTTTTTTTTTTTTTTTTTTTTTTTTTTTTGTGAAAAGTGAAACAAATCTTGGACCCCTTGACTTGTTTGTTGGAATTTGAAAACTCTACTGTTTATTTCTTTGGTCTGTTGGATGGATTCTTGATTATATCGACTGTTCAACCTGTATCTTGTGCGGAGTAGTTGAATTTTTATTATATGATTTCTGTTGTTGCCAAACTTTTAAGCTCAAAAGTTTATCCTAGAAAAATCATGCTCTAACTTTGGGAACCTGTTAGGTTTATTTGTAAATTCGTCAAATAGTGCTATCTGCTATTTGCCTGTTGTTTAACACTGGATTATGTCACGTTACTAAATGTTGCTATTAATTTAAAATATTCTTCCAGACAAAATTATCTATGTAAGAACTGCAAGCGGCCTGGGCATTTTGCCAGAGAATGTCCAAATGATTCTGTATGCAACAATTGTGGGCAACCTGGGTAAGTATATGAACTTTGATGCATAGCAAGTTTGTTTTGTTTGATAAGGACGTTACTTGTCTGTTGTTTCTTCATAGAAATCATTGTCAAGTTGTTATGCTATTAATATTAGGAAAAATTCACACCAATAATCCCAACTATTGGTCGTCTTCCAATAATAATCTCAACTAAAGGTTATTCTAGTATAATCCAAACTATGTCACCATCTTCCAATTTTGATCCCGTTTGACCGGTAACCTGGTAATCAGGTCAATCAAGTAGTTTACTTGATATTATTAATATTAAATGGGTTTAATTACCAAAAAATATAAAAAAAATAACAAAAAATACTAGAAAATACAAAAAATAATAAAATTAAAAAAACCAGCCCAACCCCCACCCCACCCAGCCGCCCCCTTGCCAAACCACCCCCCACCCATCCCGACCCCAACTAACCCCTTCCCCAACCCCAACCACACCTGAATTCCCCCACTCCCGTTGGCTCCCCCAGAAATCCCCCTCCACTAAACCCCCTACCCTCAAAGCCCCCCACCCTTGTCGGACCCCCACCCCCAACCAAGCCTCCGAAACCACCCTCTCTCCTCCTCTCTTCCCCCAACCACCTCAGCCGCCACCACCAATCTTCGGCCTCTTTCATTTTCTCTCTCCTCATCTTCATCTCCTTCTCTTCCCCCAAATCGCACCACCACGAACCACAAACCAAAATCGCACCATCACCACGCACCAACACCACCACTCCTTTTCTTCTTCTTCCTCCTCTTCTTCAATACTAACATGAAAGATTTGATTTTGTTGATCTAATTCGAAATTATTTGCGCCTAATTCCATGTTTTTGCAACAATCAAAAGACGAAGGTGGCAATTTCGAGGGTGGGTGCTGTTCGGCGGAAATTTCGAGGGGTTGTGTGGGGTTTGACGGCGATTTCTAGGGGGTGGATGGGGTTTGACAATGGTTTAAGGGGTGGGTCGCGGTGGTTTCGGGGGTGTGTGGGGTTTAATGGGAGGTTTATTGTGTGGTTTGGGGTGGGTCGACGGAGGCTTGGTTGGTGGGGGTGGCGATGGTTGTGGCGAGGGGATGGGGTTGATTTGGGTTGATACCGTGGTGGGTGGTGGTGGTAGTGCGTGGTGGTGGTGGATGGTGTTGTGTTGGTGCGTGGTGTGGTGGATGGTGATGTGTTGGTGTGGTGGTGGTGATTATTTGATGATTTATAATTGAAGAATTATTTGATGATTTATAATTGAAGAATTAGATAAAAATAAATAAAAAAACACCAAAAAAAAAGAAAAATGCATTTAACTTGTTATAACAGGTTACAAACAGGTAAAGGGGTGCTATAGGAAAATACATGTTATACTTGGGATTATACTAGAATAACCCTTAGTTGGGATTATTATTGGAAGACCCCCAATAGTTGGGATTATTCATATGAATTTTTCCTTAATATTATTATTGTTCTTTTTTGAAATATTTCCTTTTCTTTCTTTTCTTGAAAAGAAGTTGAGCTTGTGAAGTGCAAACTTCATTTTCTTTGGTATTTTCTTTTTGCACTCTCCTTTTCCCTTTCCGTTTAACCGCAGCAATAGCGCAGCTATACTTGCCAATTCAATCTGAGAGTTTGGAGCATACTCCACATTATATATTGAAACTTCATTGTTCTTCCATATACGTTTTCCTACCCTCTTTCTGCTTAGTTCTTTTCTTTATCTTTTGGGCGAAAGGAGCAACATTGGCTGGGGGATGGGGTAGTTGACTTTGGAAGGTTGGATTTGTAAGTTTGTATGATAGAGTTAATGCCCATGCTCACTGTAGTTCTAAAATTATTATTGGCAATGCCAGCTGTTCAAGTAAAAGGATTGGACTTTATTAAACTTGAATTCTAATTTCTAATAGTGACAGAAGTGAGTACTGGAGAGGTAGGTTCTCTATAATTGTGGGATAAGTGAGTGCAAAGATTTACTCACTCATCTAGGACCTTTTTTGTTATTGTGAGAATGTCTTGAGGGGTAAACACTTCACAGCTTGAAGTGTTGCATTCTGTGAGATTCTAGAGCTATGAAATTTAGCTTTCCATGCTAAGGATTAAACTTAGCATTTCCGTCATGTAACCACCAGATATCTCACATAGCAATCTTTGAGCTTCACTTTTGTGCAGAAGAACCAAATCTTTTGTTTTTTGTTTTTTTTTTTAACTTTTGGGTCTTTTCTTTGCAATTTGATGCCAATTATTACAGAGTGTTGGGTACTTATAGAATTTGGAAATTATCAATTGGGCTATGGGGGATGAGCTTTACAAATAATGTTATCAAGAATATTACTCCATGTAAATATGTTTGATGATTCTTGGTTTTTTCGGTCTTTAATCCTTTTATTCTCTTCCCCTTGTTTGTGGTTGTTTGATAAACCTCACCCTCCTTAAATTGACAGCATTTGAAACTTGTTCTCTTCTTTTTTCACGAGTCTTATTGATGGAGAACTGTGAAAAAAGTGCTGAACTATGTAAAAATTGTTTAATTTGTTGTTGATTTAAAGAAAAGCAATAATTGCATTTAGTATTAAAGCTACTAGATTGTGGTGTGTTAGAAGCCCTTCCATTGGAAGATTGCAATATTAGGCTAGTTTGAAGATGTCATTCATGTGTATGTGTAGGATTATGCTTGAGTAAAAACTAAAAGTTCCTTCATTTGAATCAATTTATTGATAGTTTGAATCATATATACACTGGAGAATTCGAAGAGCAATTCTGGAAATCACAGACCAAGTGTCGGGAACTAGAGCGAAATAACAGTAGCAGCAAGAAGATTGTTTGAATGATAAAACAGTGGAAAAATGGATAAGCAAATGTAATAATAAAATGTAAAGCACTAGAAATTTCAAAGATCAAATCTGGAAAATTGATTAATAAACTCAAAAAATGTAATACAAAAGATAATTAGCAACTTGAGGTTGCAAATCTCCAAAGAGTGACTTTAGGTCAAAAATCTCTTAAGCCAAAGCCTTTTCAATTTTTTTTCTGAATAATCTCACTCTCTTCCCCTTCCTACATATATATACTACTACTATCTTAATTGTTATTTGTCCATATTCAAGTACAAGATCAAAAAGGCTGAAATATGATCAACCACTAGCTAAAGGATAAAACAAAAATAAACAAAACAAACAAAACAACAATAATAAAATTCTGAAAGTGATTAAAATCCTAAAAACTATTTTAATTACTTAGTTCATTGCAAATCGATTGACTTTTGCGATGTAATCTGTTAGATTTCAAGGCTTATTATTTAGGGGAGATTGATGATTGGAATATTACTTTATGGGGCTAGAGAGTAGTGGAATAATGAGGTGGAACAATGTAACATGTGCTTGACCATTACCCATGCAAAAGTGGTTATTGAGTAAACTAAAGTAACAATGCATAATTAATAGGAAAAAATTGTTTCCATAGGTCCCAGTTATTGTCGATCCATTTTAAAAGATCCCAACTATAATTTAAACATGAAAAGTCCCAACTATTAGGTTAGTTTTCAACTATAGGTAGGTGACCTGATTTAACCTATAAGCAGGTTAAAAGATACACATGGCTTGTTTTTAATGGCTATTAAATAAAATTTAACCAAATTTTTTATGAGTTTAACAAGTACTACCACAATATTTGCCCCCACCACGAAACCACCATACCATCCAAATAACCAGCACTACCAAAAAAACCCTACCCCAACAACCCAAAAACCACTTCTGCCATAAACCACCACCACTCCCTACCACTTGTTCACCTTTGAAACCACAACCCATCTCCCATTCATTTACCCCTCCCTCATTACTCTAGCCCCATTCTCACAGCCATTAATAGTAGCACCGCCAACACCCACCAACACCACTACTGCAGCAACCATCACCGTTGCTTCAGCTACTGCCATCCCAGTTCTCAACCTACAAACCCCCATCCACAAAGAGAACAACCCATTCGAGCCTCTAAATGCCCATTTATAACCATGAAAACCCAACCCAACCTCTAAACCCACTATCCCAAAAATCCAACTATAATATCCAAAACCCACCACAACTATAAAACACAAATTCATACAACTCCACCATAAACACCACCAACCACCGTTGCACTTAATTGATCACCGTTCTGTTTTTCGTTAGTTTCCTCAAATGTCACTCTTTTCACCAATTTAGTGATTGATGTTATAGTAAAATTTTTTAGTTTGATAAATGTTTGGTTTCTAATTTGAAGGATGAGACCTCATTTTGCAATTCAATTGTTGCACTTTGTCAGTATCATCTTGTAGTATGATGCTTTATAGATATGCAAAGTTAGTGGGCGATGGTGTGAGTCTCAAGGTGTTAATGTGGGTTTTGACTTTTGAATGAGTTGGATTTTTGGGCGGTGGCCTGTGTAAATTAGGCGTTTGGACTTGTGATGAGAAAGAATTGGGGATGAGGTGATGATGGTGGACCGGTGTTGGTTGTTTTGGAGCTTAGCCGGTGGCTTTGGAGGTGGATGAGGACAGAGGAAAGAGAAGATGGTAGAGAAGGAAGTCCCCCCCCCCCTCTAATTTTATGTTTTTTACCAGTTTTGTAGGTAGTAGTTCATATGGACCTTTCTTTGAAAACTAATCTAATAGTTAGGACCTTTCATGTTTAAATTAAAGTTGGGACCTTTTAAACGTAAACCTTGTAATTCAAAAGCATGAAATTTGTAACTTTGGATTGCTGAAACTTGAATAGTCCTATTTGAATTTGCATTGAACAACCAAAAAAACTTGTTGTTCCCAATTCATGTCTTGAACTGATTTATGATTGAGTCGTTAATTGTGTTGAAATCAAAATTTGGAGGATAAAAACCGAAAGGTTATTGAGCATTGGGCCCTACATGATGGAAGCGTGAACATCGGCCGCTAAAAGGTGGCAAATCAATCCATTATAAGGTGGTATTTTTTTATTAAAAAAATGGCAAAAAAGTTGTAAATTAAAAGGTGTAAAACAAAAGGAGGTTAAAAATGTAATTTCCAAACTCTTATAGGTATTGTTGTATGAGTGTATGATCATATGATAGATCTAATTTCTAAGTATTTTAGATTTCCTTGGAATCCTTAGGATGCTCTTACAAAATAAGTATTCCTATTTGAATTTGTGTTAAACAACAAAAAAAAACTCAGTTCTCAATTCATGTCTTGAAATCATTTTTGTATGAATTGTTAAGATTGAAGTGGTAGAGAGAATGGTTTAATTGTGTTGAAAATTTGAAATGTAGTTTTGGAGGATGAAAACCTATGTTACTTGGAATCTTTATTTCACCTCAAATACAAGTGTCTGATACTCGATCCTTGGACATTGGTGTGACGCTTGGATACTTCATTCTGAAATAAATAAGTTTCCTAAAATCGTCATGTCCTACACTCAGACTTATACCTTTGTCCGATACTTCTAGCAAAGTCCGAGTAACATAGATGAAAACTGAAAGGTTGTTGAGCAGTGGGTCCTCCTATATGATGAAATCATGAACATTGGCCTCTAAAAGGTGGCAAATTACTGCATTAAGTCAAGTGTTTAAGTATAAGGTAGTTTTTATTAGAAAAAAGTCAAAAGTATTAAATTAACAATGGATCTACTACGCATCCAGGTGCATGTAGAGATAGGTGCACCCTAAGGTGATTTATTGTTCATTTAATATAATTTTGCTCTTTTAATATAAAATTAAAATGAGCAAAAAAAATTATAAAATGGACAAAATTACCTTTGGATGCACCTTGCACCCGGATGTATATAAGTGTGTCTAGTAAACTAAAGAGTGTAAAACAATTGTAGGTTAAAAATATAATATCCAAACTCTTATGAGTGTATGAGACCTTATGATAGATATAATTTCTAAACATTTAAGATTTGCTTAGAATCATTATAAGGCTCTTACAAAATAAATAGAGTTTTGTGCTTTAGCATCAAATTCGTATAGAGAATAATTTCCTAATGTTCTACCATCATGTAAATTTTGATCTTTTCTCTTCTCCTTGTTTCTGGATACTGATGTGAAAACATTGGAATCGTCTACTATAGAAAGGTTTGGACTAGCCCATGCCTGTTGGCTGTTGAAGTATTTTAAATTCAGGTATAAATATGGCATGTTTTGTCTACCCCTTGTTTCGTGCTATATTCATTGCCTGATGAAGTATGCTAATTCTAAAGCTTATTATTGGAAAGCTTCAGTTGGATTATATGGTCTATTTTATTGTTTTTAGGCACATGGCTGCTGACTGCAACTCAAAAACTATGTGTTGGAACTGTAAAGAACCAGGGCATCTTTCTACTGAATGCAAGAATCAACCTATATGCCACTCTTGTGGGAAGATGGGCCATCTGGCACGTGAATGTCCAAAATCAAGTGATCCTAGAGTTTGCAGCAACTGTTTCCAGCCCGGCCATTTGGCAGGAGATTGTATCAACGAAAAGGCATGCAACAAGTGCCGAAAGCCTGGACACCTTGCTCGTGATTGTCTCAATGAGCCTGTTTGTAATGTGTGCAATTTAACCGGGCATGTGGCCCGACAATGTCCTAGTTCAGCTCTTCCACCAACATTTCCTCCACCACCACCAATGTTTGGTGGGCCACCACCTCTCCCTCCAATTGTTGGGGGACCATTTCATGATATTTTTTGTCGGAACTGTGGGAGTCCTGGTCATACTGGTCATCAATGCATGTACATGGCCTTGTGTGGGTCCTGTGGTGGCCGTGGTCATCGATCATTTGAGTGCCCTTCAGGGCCAATGCTTAATATGGTCTATCGTCGATTTTGACAATCTGTAGAAATGTGGGGGATAAGTTTTTTTTTAGCTTTTCTTTGCTCGTATAGTGTACAAGAAAGAAGGCATGATCTATTCTCTGGTTCACTTATCGAATTGTTTCTTTATAAATTTATTTCTTTTATAGTGTTTTTTTAATGCTTTGGGAGGGAAACAAGGGGAAATGGACGATTTATTATATGTACTTGGGCACTTTATGAGTTTCCGTTAGAGATATACAATTTGTTTGGATAGCAAAGAAGAAGGGGAGGATAATGGTGAGTTTCGTTTTCTCTTTCAAACTCGCTCATTTTGGAGAGATTGTGGTAATTCAAGAGGGAGGGAAAATTGATCCCTCTTTCTCCCAATCTTCTATCCAAATGAGGGATCTTGTGCCCCCTCCCTCTTACATTCACTTCATATCCCAACATAGTGTTAGAGAAGATTAAAATTTTGTACATACAATAATGGAGTGGTTTATTAATGAATAAAATAGAAAGAATGTGTACACCCTATACAACATGAAAGTAACTAAACCTTTATGTTCTTGATTCAATGATATTACTTTGAATTTGATGAACTCTATTGAAGGAAAAACAAGCACCTAGTTGTCTATAATAAATATAAGAAGTTTAAAGAATTGTAGAAAATTCTTTGTACAAATATTTATTGTGAGTAAATGTCGTTTTAAGTTAAGCAATGTTGCTTCGTTCAAAAGAAAAGTGAAACAATATCATTTCATCAAAAATCCAACCAAAAAATTATCACCGTTTCAATATGGAGCAATAACACATGTCAATGTGAATTTCTACCAGGATTATTGCGGGAGTGACATTTTCTTAAGAATGCTTTTTCAAGTTTCTTATAGTTGACTAGTTGAGAAATAGGTAAATTTATTGTGATTGGTGGATTGCTGCTCAATTTCTATGACACTTTTTTTAAGTGTGAATTTTAAATAACAAAGTTCTAAGGAAAACTTAATTCATTCAAGGGTAGATGATAAATCATGAAACTAAATAATTCAAGCTTTGTGACGATAATAGTTTTTTAAAAAACAAAATCATTGAATATCAACATTTTTGTTCATCAAAAGAAAAGTGGAACAACATTGTTTTTTTAAAAACTAAATAATAGAGTATAGTTTTAGTCATAAATCACAATAGTAGTTCTGAGGATTCCTATAAAAGTAAGGGGGTGTTGGGAGGATCGGGGAAGAACTCAATGTACAAGGCTTCCACCATAGGATGATAATATTGTACGCACTTTCATCTTTATTTTCAGACATTTATCTTTATTTTCAAACATTTAATTATTTGTTATGCATAACTTTTCATTTAATATAAGTAGGTGAATTTTATGAAGCCCAAAACAATCGAACAATGAAAGATAACATAACAAACCAAATATTTTTTTTTTTAAAAAAAAACACAAATTTAGAAGATTAGTACAAAAATAGTACTCAATACCAAGATGTCTAGAATTAGTTTGTGGATCTGATGTGCTGATGTCCCTTACTGTTGTTGCATTCCACAATTACATTGCAATTGTTGGTCATTTTAAAGAACTGATTAGTGGAAAAACTTATCATTTGTATTCTATTGCCTTAATTTTGCTTAATTTAATTAACTTGCATCCTTAAATGCTCAATGTGGTTTTTCAGATAACTTTTCTTGGGATTTTGTTTTAAACGTAAGGTGAATTTAACCACCAAATTACATAGCTAGCTGAATTCTACATTTTGATCTACTGATACATACAAGAATTATACTCCCTCCGTCCCAAAAAAACTGTTCCATAAGGGTTTGGGGTGAAATTTTTGTTGGGACCCACTTTTTGTGAAAAAAATAAAGGTAAAAGTGTAAAGTTGTAAGTAAAAGTAGGTAAAAAGTAATGGGTATTCAGTGGTAAGTAAGGGTATAAATGTAAAGTTGCATGTAAGCCATTTGTAAAAAAAAGAAATGGAGCATTTATTTTGGGACGGATGAAAAAGGAGAGTGGAGCAGTTATATTGGGACGGAGGGAGTACTAAAAAGTTGCAGTTTTTTAGTTAAAAATTACGCACCCTGCAAATCTGTAATGAAGCCTGCAATTAGCACACTAATGCTCCAATTATGAGCACAAAATGTAACTGACTCAGAAAACTACCACCGACATCTGCTGAAGCATTGCAAGTTTGCAACCATTCAAAATACGAACGCTAGTTCATGCCCCATACATGAATCGGCCTTCTTGGGCTGCAAGCTCGATGGAAAGGAAATGGAAAGAACTAAGAAAAAGTTGCAAACTTTCAATAGATAAGTTTGCCATAAACAAAAGTGTAATAAAACCATATCTATATAAATCAATAAATGTAGATCAATTCAAGTTTATAACCAAATTGGGTACAACCTCTGTCAACTAGTACACCAAGCTAGCTAACCTACACTGCAAAATATATTTGCTTCCAAGAGTTTTTCTTTACATACATACAAGAAATGGAGAAATTTCATTTTTAATTAGTTGCAAAAAGAACAAACCCTAATCAAAACTGAAAAAAAATTCACCAGTGAGAAAACATAGCTTAAAAAATGACTAAACCTTCATGGCACCGAATCTGTCCTTGGCTCTCACACAGTGCTTAGGTTGTCAGCTGAAACAATTGTTCGGCTTTAAGAAAATACCTAAAGCTCCTTCAACCGTGTGCATATCAAAAGGAATTTTTTTTTTAATGTAATCTTATAATTCTCTTGAAAGTTGGAACCAAGATCTAGCATGTACATTATCTACTGTGACCCGCACTTCAACTTCTCAGCTTCAAGATCCTGCTTCAACAATCTTAACTTCTCAAGCAAGTCTATGTTCTCCTGGTCACAAAATGAAGTATCATGAAGACATGAAGAAAAAAAACCGAAAACAAACCTTTTTATGTTTATAGTTTGATGGTGTGGAAAGCAAGGAGTAAGAAAACATGATATCCAATACACTGACCAATTTACAAATAGTGGAAGTGCCATATAAAGAAGTAAATAGATTTCAATTCCAAATAAATTACCGATTGTAGCCTTTTTAATCTTTCATCAACCGTAGGCATGTCTTTTGGCATCTTACCACGGGACTCTTTCAACTGCATAAAACATAAATAGTGTTAGTTATCACTAGTTCATGTTGATTCCACAACTAGGAAATCAAAAATCAATGGAATGAACTGTAAAGAACCTGCAAGAAAATCTTGGAATCACAAAATGAGGGCAGAGTTAAGTCCCAGTTAGGTTAGTAAGGGACACTCGCTCATAAGTTGGAAAAATAAAAGTCTAATTTTGAAAAATAAAAAACATTTTGTGTTGTAGTGTTGTTAGGCCGTGTTCTATTGGATTTAATTTCAGCACAGGCTCCGCTCAGCTCTGCTCCATTTGGCTCAGCTTGGCTCGGTCCAAAAGAACATGAAAAAAAAAAAAGAATGAGTGATTGGTTCACTGATTATCACACGTTATGGGAATGGAGCCATTGTTATACTAAAGCACCTATTAACTGCTGGAAAACATGAACCAACTAAAAAGGCTTAAACCAATAAATCACTTCTGAAAGCTACTGCCAGAAGCAGCATTTGTTAATATTTGAAGGAAAAAGAGGAGTTTATACCTATATAACAGTGGGGAGTTTTACCAATTTTTAAAATATAAGGTCCTAAATACCTTCCTTTTTGTTTTTTACGTTGGAAAATTTTACTAACAAAGATCAAGTTATTTAGGGTTCAGAATAAGTTTCTTGAAATGAATTCACCCTTCCACTCGTATCTTACAAATATATACAGGATTGCAGCGATAATTCCAGGTATTTAGGCTGAGCATTTTGATAGCTTGTACAGTTGCAACCTTCTGCAATTTAAAGTGCAGAGCTTCAACCAATGGTTTGTCAAAGTTGAGAAGAATAGTTCCCTAAACTAATGGTTCCATCAACTCCCAAGTCCACTTTTTGATCCAAGTATAAGTTCTTAGAAACTCAGGAGTCAGGAGTATCATAAGTAGCATGTATAAAGTATGAACTTAGGGTCCGTTTACTTTGGTGTAAAATATTTTCGATGTAAAATGATTTTCAATGAAAAACATTTTACGTTGGAAAACTCATTTTCATATAAATTTTCCAATGTTTACTTGCACGGAAAATAAGTTTTACTCCCAAATTTGGAGGAAAATGTTTCCAATAGGGTGTAAAATAAGTTTTCACTCAAAGTTTTACATTTTATTTTTGCACCCAACGTAAACGATGTAAAATAGGATAACTGTTTCAAGGAAAACATTTTTCGCTCAAGTAAACGGACCCTTAGGCTCCGTTTACTAGGGCGTAAAACATTTTTGTGTAAAACTATTTTGCTCTATTTTCAATTTTACATTGTTTACTTTGCAAAGTAATGTAAAATCATTTTCCATGGGAGTAAAATATCTCTTACAATGAGAGAATCATGGAAATTAAAACTTATTTTGCAATTGTGTTTTCCATTGTAAATTGTTTTCCATGAAAATTATTTTACATTGAAAATGTTTTACACCCAAGTAAATGGAGCCTAACAGGAAAACTTCTTGTAATGAATAAATTAATTAGAAATTAGTTTTCTGATATTTTTATTATTTTCAGACTTTTATTACTTTTATTTTGTTTTACTTATCTTTATTTGTCCTTGTGTGTAGTATTTTGTCTTGTTAGCTTTTTGGGTGTTTTGTACTTGAGTATGAACAAAATCAAATAAGGTAGTAGTAGCAGTGGTGGAGCCAGAAATTTTTTATCACCGGGGCCGAGATCAATATCACTCGAAAGTAATAAAAGGGTCAATTGTTAAAGAGCAAAAACTGTTGAAAATGTAGCTAGTAAGACTCGAACCCTAGTCTAGGGAAATATAAACAAGCAATCAAACCAATTGAGCTACTAAATTTTTATTGTTTCTTTTCACCTAAACTTAAACTTATACTAGCAATTTTGGGCCAAGGGGGAGGCCAAGGCCCCTGCCAGCCCCCCTGGCACCGCCCCTGAGTAGTAGACTAGTAGTATAAATATGTAGGGAGGGGGAAGAGAGTGGAATCATCCAGAATATTTTGTTAAGGCTTGGCATTAGAGATTTGTGACCTAAAGTCACTCTTGGGAGATTTGCAACCTTAAGTTGCTAGTTATCTTGTATTACATTTTCTGAGTTCTTTAATCAAATTTTCCAGATTTATAATTGAAATCTTCAGTGCTTTACATTTCTCATGGGAATTAACCATTTATGGCATTATGTGATCTCGATAAAGCGGTAATGTATGAAATCATCAATGACCTAGGAAAAAAATTTCTGAACCCATGCAAAGTCAGCGTCGGTGACAAAGATGGAAAAAAAATCATTGCTCTACATTACATCCAAGAAAAGTCATTCATCAAACATCATTAATTTGATATAAGCTTAAACAACAGCAAAGTAATACTAGCTATTTATCCACAGAATCGAACTGCTTCCTCAAATGGAAATGGGTTCAATGGCAATGGCTTCACTCAAGTGTTTGTTTCTGTTCCTAACAAAACTGCTTCCTCAAAATCAATTTTATACACTAATAAGAGAGTGAAGAAAATAACATACATTCACCAAAAGGTCCAGCCTTTACCCAGCAATTGCACTGCAAAGCTTAAGAAGGATAGCATACCTGACTAAGCTCCTTCACACATTTAGTGGCTCTCTCCCGTTCTTCATCAAACCTTGACCTCCACTCTGCCGATTCGTCCATGGCTTCCTTATGGGCAAGATCAAATTGCTTCCTGCACATTATATCCAACATTATTAATCTTGCAATACATAATTTTTAGTTACCTAACAGCAAGAAGCAAATTAGTTCCTAATCCCACCTACCCCCTCCCTTTAAAGCACAACCAAATGAAAAGTTTCTAAATCACTACATGAAGCTGCATTATCAGCACATAACCAGGAATTTTAAAGCTTCTTAGAGATGAGCTTACTCACATACTAACAAACATGTTAGCGACAGCAATAAATAAAGAAAGGGATCGCCTTTTCATGAGGTCGCATTTTCCCTCCAAATCACTCTAAGATGAAAAGGATTTGGGTCATTAAAGAGGGAGGGAAAATCAATCCTCTCATTTCCCTCCCCTTCCTTTCTCTTTCTTCCATTTCCCTCTATCCAAACATATTGTAAAATAACAGAATCATTTAGAAAAGATTAATTAAATCCTAAAATTTTCTCTCATGAAACTAATAATCAAGAATACTAAATGAACATTTCCAAGAAAAATCAATATACACACTACTTGTGGAGTTGTGGGGTAACCATGCTGATAGGATTGGAAATCAAATGATGTCAAACGTCAATTACTAAAAGTAATGCATCCTATAAGCAAATTTGTTGCTTCCATTCACTCTTAATTTAAGAGGTCATTTGTTTGGATTGTAATTCCTTGGAAATACAAATTCCTAAGAAATAGCCAAATGCCTTTTTGTTTGGTTAGCATGAAATAATACAGACACAGAAACTGAAATTCCAAGGGAAATAGAATTTCCTATGAATTGTAGTAAATTAATCACCTACATCCCTTTGGTGAATGAAAATTACTGTGTTAATTTTAATTTCATATGGTCAACCAAACACAAATAGCAATTTCCTATGGAATTGATGAGGGGATTTATTTACCATGAAATACGACTTCCAATGGAATTAACTTCACGTGTTCAACTAAACGAGCTCTAAGTACCATTTCAACACTTCCACCGGTTGGTAATGGTAAACATGAAACTAGCATATTTCCATTTTCGAATATCACTCTATAGGCCTCAATTATCTATATATGGAATCGATTTCACCCCCACTCATTCATAAAATATTCAAAATAAAATGATGATAATAATAATAAGGGTATGAATGAATTTGCATTAAACATCAAGACAAAAAATTATGATCAATCAACACACTTTATTCCATTCCCACATTTCATATAATCTGAAGTATCAGTAAAAGAACAAAAATTAAACAAAAATGAATTCTTGGAAGAAAAAAAAAAGGGTACATAAATAATCACATATATATACATTACCTTAAAAATTCAGAATCATAAGCAGAAATCTTGTTATCAATGATCCATAATCTGAAGTAAACAAGAATACCCAGAGTCATAACAATGGCTAACCCAACAAGAAGAGGTCTCTTAGGAATGCCCATCTTGTCTCTTCTCTTCACAGTCATACCCTGTACTCTCATCACGCATCTGTGTATCTGGCAGTCATAATCTCAAAGGATGCAATTGGGTCCTATGAACTTATGAAGCCATCCATCAAGGTTTACACGAGGTTTTGCAAATTCTCAAATGTACTCACTTTTTTTAGGGTTTTTTATGGAGGGATGACCAGTAAATCAATTTAAGATACAAAATTTGTATCTCAAATGGCATTTTAAGGTAATTATGACAATCTTTAGGGGAAGGGATCCGAGCACCAACTCTATAGGTGTGTTTTGGTAATTTATTTTCTACAAAATTACAAAAATGTCATTTGATATGTTTGCTAAAAAAATCAATTTGATTTACTAGCCATTTCCCGTTTCTTATGTGTACCCATAAGATTTCCAAAAATTCTCAGTTGTAGCCAATTTTTTTATGATAGCAAACGGACGTTAGCAGCACTGTTAAATTAGTTGGAAAAATACACAAAAATCAAAATAAGTAAACATATAATACGTCGTGTAGCAACCCAATAATCCTAACTATGATACAAATCAACCTCATCAACCGTCAAATAACTACCCAAATCGGCCACAAAATCCACGCACAACCAACTTAACGGTACTACTAACGTGTGTTTGCTATCATAAAAAAAATTGGCTACAATTGAAAATTTTTGGAAATCTTATGGGCACACATAAGAAACCCTACAAAAAGTGGGTACATTTAAGAATTTGCAAAACCTCATGGGTATTTTTAAGAAAAACCCAATTTTAAATGTTCACTCTCAAAAGTGTCTATTTTTTTAAAGGAAATTTGGATTTAAATAATCAATCTCTCAAACTTTGGACAATTAAAATATCACACATTTGCGTAATTCTCTAATAACCCAACTTTTCGCTGCTTTTTTACACTATAGTTTCGATTATTAAAGAGATTTATCTGTTTCGTGATTCAATGCTTACTAACAACAACCGGTAAATCCCTTTAATATCTGGAACTATTAGTGTCAAAACACAGCGAAAAGTTGGATTATTAGATAATTACATTAAGGTATGATTATTATTATCCAAGTGTTAAAAGGTTGTATTATTTTAAATTTAAGTTTTCTTTGTTTTTTTAAATTTACAAATAGGGGAGGGAATGAAACCCTAGGTTTAAGGGGCAAGTTTCATGGAGGGTGGTTGGTATTATAAGACGATGGCGAAAGGACTAGGAGGGGTGGAAAGCAGAGGTAGATTCGTTTCGAGGATGGTGGAGGTGGGTGGCAAGTTGTTTTTGTTTATGGGTGGTTACTGGTTCGGAGGTTTTGGGATAATTGGGAGGGTTGGGGGTTCATCGTTGGTTGATGGGGTGTTGCAAGGAGGTGCCGGCGTGATTAGGGGTGGTTTTAGTGGTGGTGGCCTGCGGTTTGGACTGGGGTGATGGTGTGCTTTGGTGGTGGTGGTGGTAGTGTGATAACAACGAAACTCATTCCTTTTTTAACAAACAACTCACTAAATATAACACATTTACTAATGTAGACATTCGATCAATTATTTTTACCGAACTTGAACCCATTGCATTACATCTTTTGATCAACTTCATGTAGACTCATCAAACCGGTTGAGTTATGGGGTCTTGGTGTGAAAATCTTTGACTTTTAGTTTTTGCAGCTTGAAACATCTTCAGGTTTAGGTAGATTTATTACTTGTTTACGGCTCAGTTTTTTTTAAGTAGAATGGACGCAATGGGTTAAGAAGTATTAAAACACCCTTATTTTTTTATTCTTTTTAATACATTATAAATACACCAACTCTGAACAACACCTAGTCCAATTCACTAATTTAGGTCATAAAATTTGTCAAAATGTATCCTTTTCCGTTTTAGGTTAGAAATGGGCTTCGTATTTTAGAGAGGTTACCATGCAAATAAATCTAAATCTAAAACAACCCAATAATGATAACACATAGGCACATAGCTAGGCGAGGCCCAATAAAAACCTCATTTCACTAACTATATACAACGACAACAACGCAAATCAGACAAAACCCTAACCCTATAAACACTAAAAACCCTAATTTCCTCATTCATTTACTCATCATCTTCCGTCCTTCATCCACTGACCTCCATAGCCGCATCAACTTCGCACTCTCTCACCTCAAAATGCCTCCAAAATTCGATCCTACTCAGATAGTCGACGTCTTTGTGCGTGTCACAGGAGGCGAAGTTGGTGCTGCAAGTTCTCTCGCACCAAAAATTGGACCACTAGGTTTATCCCCCAAAAAAATTGGTGAAGACATTGCAAAGGAAACTGCTAAAGATTGGAAGGGTCTTCGTGTAACTGTCAAATTAACTGTCCAAAATCGTCAAGCAAAGGTTACTGTTGTTCCATCTGCAGCTGCACTTGTTATCAAAGCATTGAAAGAGCCTGAAAGAGATAGAAAGAAGACGAAGAATATCAAACATACTGGTAATATTTCTCTTGATGATGTTATTGAGATTGCTAAAGTTATGAAGCCTAGATCTATGGCTAAAGAATTGAAGGGTACTGTTAAAGAGATTTTGGGTACTTGTGTTTCTGTTGGTTGTACTGTTGATGGTAAAGATCCTAAGGATTTGCAGCAAGAGATTGCTGATGATGAAGTTGAGATTCCTGACAATTGATTTGTTTGGGAGTTTTTTTTTCCCTAAAATTTTACTGATTTTGGTTTTTTAACGAGGAAAATTGTTGTTAGTTGTATTTTAATTGGATGAATTTTGCATTGTTGGGAGAATTAAAAATTATTATGTTATATTCTGGATCTTTTGAATATCTATGATGCTGGTTCTCCTTCATTCTCCTTAGTTTTTCATATTGCAAATGTTATCATTGTTAATGGTGGAGATAATTTATAGTAATTTTTTTACTTGTCATATTATCTTAGCAATGTGGTTGCATTTTCTGAATGCAATCATCTTATAAAGTTGGTGCTTTTTATATCTTCTGTTTCATCAGATTATCATCTAGCAATCTAGTTTCTTTTGCTGATAGTATTAATGATTTTTACTTAATATTAAAGTGATGATGTTCTGGGGTAAAGATAAATTTGTCTAAAATCTCATTATAGTTTCTCAGCTTCATTATGATCATAGTTCAGTGTTCCATACAAGTTTGATTCGAAATTTTCATAAAATTTCCCCCCTTGCCCTCCATTTCCTAACCTAAGATTTTTACAACTCATTTAGCATTAAACTAAAAAAAATTAAATCATCCCCATGTATCTTTTCATACATTGTCCACCATTGATTTAAGAAATGGAGAGAATTTTTACTCCATTTACTCATGACTAGAGCCCAGTGTTTGAAATCAACTTATAATTCTGAAGTTAGTTGTGATTTTGCATATCCATCTTGACTCAACTCTGTAGTGGAGCTTGTCCAGGGAAATTGTTGGCATTAACCTAGACAGACTATGTTTGAAATCAGGGCACAATGACTGTTGTTATGTGTCAAACTTTTACTGTACTTTATGTATGATTATGCCATTAGTTGAATGTGATAGTGGTCTTAGGCTTCGTTTGCTTTGAAGGAAAATAATTTTCAAAGGAAAATAATTTTTAATGGAAAACATAGGCGTAAAAGAGTTTTTATGAAACAAAGAAAAAATGAAATAAAAATGAAGGAATGATGTGAGGAGTGAATAAGGGAAAAGCAAGGAGGAAGAAGGAAAATATGGCATTCTTTCTCCACAAAATGAAAATGATTTTCCTTTTCCAAAGTGACATTTTTCAACTTATGGAAAATTGTTTTCCATCTTTCCAAAATAAATAAAAGAAAATGAGAAGAGGAGGAAAATCATTTTCCAAGAAAATGTTTTTCATAAAAACAAATGCATCCTTTAGTTCAACTTTTGAGCATTATGAACTAGCCGCCAAAGCTTCTATGCAAATGCCTTTTCCTGTGTAGCATCAGGATTGAGGTTTAATTGTCCATTTTTGTGTAGTCTAAACTTTTTGTTGGTTTTCAACCTTTGTTTAAATTCACGAGTGATCCCTACCTTTGTATTTTATAGTGAACTTTCAAGTATCATCCCATTTTTATCTATAGTCTTAGAAATGGAGCTTTAGTGTTGGGGCATGTTGGGGTGCAATTTTCAACTGAGATGTTGCATGTTCGATTCTTACCTCTCCTTTCTGGGTAATTCTATGATAAGAATCTTGCGCAAGAGTCCACTTTACCTAAAATCTATTTCAAAATCTCTAGGTGTTGAAACAAAATCTCGAATTTTGTTCAAAGAGTTTCAATCAAACAACCAACTACCAATTGAATTCAACCATATTAAATAAAATACAAGAGTATGACTAAAGGTGTCCGTGGGCCGTGCCTAGAGCAAGCCATGTCACTGTCAGTCATGTTAGACTTGTGTTAAATTTTAAAAAAGATAATCCATGCCTAACATTCTATGATTTATGCGTTTGTGCCTAGGTGAGAGCGCATATTTCATGTGCCTCATCCTAGTTATGGGCGCATATTTCATGCACCCCTCTCTTCATTTTCCATCATTATAACTCCCTTTTTTGGCCACATTAACATGCTTTAGCGAGAGTAGGTAAATTTTATATTCTGTAAGGAGATCACTTAAATCATTTTCGTCTTTCAAATTTTTGTAACCATTTCTTCCACGTCTTTTTATGGCAACAAATCAGTTCCACAATAAATTTATTAAGAAAAAACAGTTCCACAATCTTCTGTTATATTAAACATGATACCTTTGCTTATTTTGCTTGTTACATATTTTGTAATTTTAAACAAAAAAAGAAGTAGAAAATTTTTCAATCAGAAGAATGAAGCAGATCTATGAAAGGTTCTCAAAAGTATATTTTCATGAGAAAACAGGAAAAAACTCTTAAAAGTTGCAAAAATTGGGGTTGTGATTAATTGAATGGCCTTATGTGTTCCTACTTTCTATATAGATAGGACATGCATTATGCATACATATGTTGAAGCAGAAAAATAAATCAGATTTTTTTTGTTCCTCTCATTATTCTTGCTTGCTTATAGAATTTTGTGTTCGGATTATCTTTGGAGAACACCAAAGAATCAAAGATAATTGAATACCTTGTATCCCAATAATAATATCGTATAACCATTGTTCTAGAGGATCGATATAATACTATTAAGAAAGCGTATTATCCTGTGCCTTGAAAAAACTTATCCGGATCCTCTAGAATCTCCCCAATTTTCTAAATATATTTGAGATTCGCTAATCAAATAAGTGATCATGGTACATCTTCACTGATACTGTCGGCGACAAATAATATTATTTGCTGATTTAGCAACGTTAAGTTATTTTCTTCGCTGATACTGTAGGAGACTATCCTAATTAATCGCATCTACGTTTTCCTATAAAACCAACAAAATTTCATAAAAATAGAAGATTATTGTTTTACTCACTTCCTACTACTAATCTCTCATTCAAATACTTTTTTCTTCAAAATTATTTTTATCGGCTATTTTTCTTTTAACTTATCAAACTTTGAGGCAAATTTTTGTCCATATAAACACTCAAAGAAACGTCTTCAAAAGAGAAACGATAAGTTTTTCTAAGAGTCTTAAAATCAATTCATTTTCTTTCTATACGTGTGAGTAATTGTATAGTTTATTTATTTTTATGGGTTTTTTCACATTTTGTTAAAGGGTTCAATTTGATTAACAAAAAAATGTCGGCAAAAAAAATCTTTTCATTCGCTGATATGTCGTCATTCATACTTAAAATTTTAATACATAAATGAAAAAATTGTCCCCACTTGAGTAACAATTACGAAGGATAAATGAGTGTTAATTGGAGAAGAAATCAACCCTAAAGGGAAGGAATCAAACCTAAGGGACGGAATCATTTTTCGTGGTGGTGTTCGCGGTGGTGAAAATGGTGAACCCTAACAGTTGTTAGATTGACCAGTTACACACACTCAATTTATTTACAGAATTGCCATGTGTTGCACTCCCTCTGTAACATATTAACTACAATAATTTGTCATTTTTTTCTCTCGACTTTATGTCAAATCATTACAGTTATTTTGTTATAGAGGGAATACAACACTGTGCGGACCTCGAAATTAGCCTATAAAATAGAAGTTGCAAACACTTTAGATTATGATATTTTCAGTTATGTTTTAGCCTAACTTATTTGATGAACCTAGGCTATTAAATCAGCAGTTTTAATCTGCTCTATTTATTTAATCATTACGCTTCCCAATGTGAACTAAATATTTCTCTCTCAAATAAGTGAAAGTGTGAACAAGGTCATCAATGTGTCGACCTATATCTTTTTCTACTTTTAATAGGAAAGTGATTAAGCTAATCTTGTGAACAAGGTCATCAATAGAATAGAGCAACCATAAAAATCTATCTAGAGTCTTGTTAAATACGGGTCTGGACCGCATCCTTTAGCGAGAGAAAATCTACCTTACAAGGCTTAAAAGATTCCACCGTACAAGAGTTCTGTATACCTTTCCTTCCAAAAAAAATAAATAAAAAAATCATGTACTGCATTTAGTACTTCCTCCGGGTTTTTTTAGTTGTTACACTTTATTATTTTATCTCTCACATAAATTCCAAAAGTGTAACAACTAAAAAAACGGAGGAAGTATAAAAGTATACAATTCATGGATTGACACTTTTTTTTTAATGTTATTACTAAATAACAATATGACTATACTAATTTGGACACAGTAAATAATTGAATTGCAAATAATATTGGGCACAATAAATAAATAATGTTCAATGCATTCAACATCGTAAATAAATGTATAAATTAAAAAAGTAAGAGGGGAATTAACAGAAATGATGTCAACTGTACAAGTGATATCAAGAGGGGAAAAAAAAAGAGTAAGAATGTAAGATTGTGGAGAGAAAAGCAGTATAGTCCACAACAAGCAAACCAGCTCCTTGAGAGAATTTCATAATCTGCAGACTGCAGTGTATATGTCCTTGTAGCAGTTAGGAACCCGGAACGTAATGCCAGTTGAATGTACATTTCTGGTGAATCCATGAAAATGAAATCACTATAAATTAATACAGGAAGTATTATAAAACATGGTTCATGCCTGAAATCCCACATAACAACCAAAAGGTATACCGGTAAAATGAAACTGTTGTATTAATGATCAGCACAACAGGTTAGCCCCATGCCATGGAACAAGCGTAATTGACAACCAGCTTACCATCAATTCCAAAGTTCTGCAATGTCATATGAACAATTAATTAGCTGTTCAAACTACCCTGAAATTGTTTTTTCCTATTTTACTGTTTCAGGTGGAAGGGGAGAGAAGGTTTGGGGTTCAGGCAATACTAGCAGCTATTTTGAACTTGCATTATAGAGATCTATTTTCCTATTTTGAACAAATTGGTATCATATGTAGGGTTTATAAATGCGATTAGCGGAATTTTAGGAAACAATTTCCTAGCATCTATAACATCAGGATCACTAATAATTATTAACATGAATCAAATGAATAACGAATAGAAATTACAACCTTTGATGCATGATAACAACAATAAGAGATCAAGAGCCTCAAGTGAAACCCCTCTACTTGGTCCACAAGCACTCGATCGGACGGGTATGCTAGAACGGAAGAGAAGAATCATTTATTTCTCTTACATTTTAGGGAGAAGAACGAGTATTATTTGTTCTAGGGTTAGGGTTTTTCTCTCTCAGTAACAGTTACAGTATCCTTGCCTCTCCTACCTCAAACTAATAAGTCATCTTCTATATAACTTATTAGAAGCGAATTATAACCCTAAACCTATTAACCTAACATTTACTGGGCTTTGAGTATTCAAGTCCAATCTTCAATCTTGTGCTATAACGTGTGACCTTATAGGATTAAGTTAATATTAGTTGTAGGTCTAATTATATTGGCCCACAAGTCATAATTATTCTCTAGCAAGTAAATACGACTACCAATATAACCTAACAAGTATCTCCATAATCTAATCCTCATTATATTTAGTAATTGCACAATATGACTAAGGACACAATTCCTTCATAATACACGTCAGAGCTACTTCACATGATTTCTGAAATAAACACACTGCCTAGTAGTCCTACCATCATATCAAACTGAAGTTTGCAATGAGAAATATTCAACTTACATCATAGAGATCTATCACCAATTCATCAGGATTGGGAGAGAAGGCACTGTTGATATACACAAACTGTGGACAGGTGCCCAAAATTAGCAGCATTAATAATTTATCTTTGGAATAGGAAAATAACAAAACATAGAAAGCTACCTACCAAAGTATCTTTATGCAGCTGACGTCGCAGAAAATCAATAACACTAGCAAATTTGTCAGTGCCAGATACCTAAAACGAGCAACCAATGTTCAAGAAAATAACATAGAACAAAGAACTTTAGAAAGAAGAATAATTCATGCAAACTTTTGCTCATCCATTACTACAAAATTGTTTACAAACAAACAGATATAACAAAAGAATAAAACAGACACGTTTTAGAAAGAAGGGCGCAAGCCTCCAAGGGACTCATCCTAAATTAGCAAACCCAACAATTTCCTGCTAGGGTCCTATCTTCCGAATGCAGGGAAAACAAGTCCAAGGACACAGGTTGTGACTGGCAGAGTGGCAGGTAAGGCAACCTTGTGCCTCTCATATAATTGTAAATCTGTGTGCGTGGCAGCCTGGCAGGCAGATGCCTTTGCAAGTTTGCATAGGATATTTGGAATGCCATTATATTATTATAACATGTTCCGCATAAGACTGCTTACTTCAACTTATTTCAGCACTTGAGAGCTTATTGAAAAGACTCAGATCAAATCTTCCTTTTTGCTTTTAGCAATCATTAAGTATCTTTACATTTAAAATTTGAAATTATAAAGATTTACATATTTTAATACTACTCATCAATGCGAATATGATGATACCTCATTAAATATATATTTTTTCCTATATAAACAAGGTCAAAGTATTGTTAAAAAAGCAAATCACATCGGACCAAAAAATTCAGATAAAATCAGGTTCAAATCAAACCAAACTAATTAACATAGCCTAAGTCCATCATTGCTACATATTTCAAATGTAACTCCATTAATCATCTTACCACCTGTTTGGAGGAATAAGTTTAAGTATATGTCAAATAACCTATACAGAGCACTATTTTCTACATGGGGATTCAAGTGTGAAATATGGTAACATAAACTAAACTCTAAAAAATGTTTGCCTGTTCAACAATTGAATTTGAGTTCTAGAATTTTTTTGCTTGTCCAACTACAGAATTTACACTCGAGAAAATTTAGCAGTTAACGAAATTCAAATAGCATTTTAAACTTTTATTTGTTTCACATTTCATTGTTTATATATCTAGATATGAAAGCATAGGTAGTTTAAAATTTAGCCATGTTTAGATACGATAATACAACCATCATAGCTTGACATGTTTACATTTCCTGTTTGTTATTCACAAGTTTGTATTCAACAAATAGGTTGAGAAACTATGCAAGCTAGTCAATTTCCATTCTGTAAATTCATTCCAATCAATTTCACATAATAACAGCTTCCGTTAACCAAAAAAAGTGAAGAATTTACAATTAAATCATCACTGAACCTCATAGCTCATCCTAAACATCTTATGAATCAACTATCTAGTATCTACTCTTCAAAAACATTAGGGTTTGCGGCTTGTCACCCAACTTCGACCAAATCTTACCAAAGAATAATTTTATATTTAAATGCATTGCTTGATCTGTTCCTTCTCATTCTTTAGTAGCATTGTGTCACGGCTTGCTAAAAGCCTAAAACATTATGGTCGCCAAATGCCACCCTCATATGTTTGATGCCTTTGATGGCCTGCACTCTTACTCAGAACTACCAATATTATTAGTTATTACCACATTCAAATTGCATAATGCAACTTGTTTCCTCTTTCCCTATGAATGAAACCTCATTAGACGTTTGTTGGATTAGCAGTACTTAGCAACAACATAAATGGAAATTAACAGTCCAGATAATCCCTCAGTCTATTATCTCCCAATAAGGAACTATAAATATGCCATACGGCTCATTATTGTCCTCTGATTCAAGTTCCATTGACAATTGATAATTGATTGAGCAAAAAGATATAATTTCAGCAGCACTTTCCTGTTTACACTGCCAATCGATTTTTGTGTCCATCAAAACCATTCTCTTAATAATAGGAGGGGGAAATTCATTTCCTTGAACTTTGAAGTATATAGGATCAATGATCAAGTTAGTTGTCAACCTTTGTTCTACCACTCCCTAAAACAGATTATTTAAAATGCCAGTGCCACTGAAACCATACCACACATGAATCACCAATTTTAAATGCTCACGAAGTGTAATGTAACTTTCCAAGAAATGACATGCCAAATTGACAACAATACTTCAAGCAACTCTTGAGGACGTAACAACAAGAGCAATTCACACTTCCATTAAACAAGCTACATTGCACTTTCGCTATGCATTGGAATTTCATAGTTCATACATAAGTTATGCAATTATGTTTTCCCTTTGTCTTCACTCCAAGATAAGCAACAAAGCCTTAAACAAAATGCTTTTATAATACTTTCATCCGTGAATTCCCCAAAGCTAGCATCCGTGAATTCCCCAGCACGTGTGGATAAGCCACAACAAAATGGTAGGGTGGAAAGGAGAAACAAAAATATTTTAGAGATGGCTAGAAATCTAAGACTCCAAGTTGGATTACGGATACCATTAAAATTCTAGGGAGATTGTGTAGTAACCTCAGTTTACATAATCAACAGGTTGCCTTCAGTGGCAATACATAATGAAACACCATATAAGTAATTGTTTAACAAGAAACTTGTCTATGAAGAAAAATGAGAACATTTGGTTGTTTGTCATTTGCTAGAAATCCTAGCAGGGTGAAAGACAAATTTGGAGCAAGATTTGGCTGTTTTGCATTTGCTAGCAATCCTAGCAGGCTGAAAGACAAATTTGGAGCAAGAAGTATACCTTGTGTATTTCTGGGGTATCCGGCCAATAAGAAGGGATACAAGTTACTGAGCCTGGTGGATAACTCATAGTTCATCTCTTGAGATGTAAAGCTCCATGAAAAGGTGTTTCCTTGCAACAAAGCCTCACATCAGCAGTACTTGGAGCCCATGCCTATGAAACCGCATCAAACAATACATACACATGATGTTGATGAAGTGCAAACAGGGTCAAATATGTCTCCTGATGTGGGTGAAGCAAGAGAAACTGAAGAAGGTGTGAAGAAGCAGGTCCGCAGAGAGGTGATTAGGAGATTGAAAGAGATGAGACAGTTCCAAAAGTGAGAAGATCTGTGAGGACTCACAGACCTCCATCCTGCTGTCACGGTATGTGTAATGAATCAATTAATTAGAAATTAGTTTTCTGATATTTTTATTATTTTCAGACTTTTGCTTTTAATTTGTTCTTTTTTATCTTTATTTGTCCTTTTGTTGGCTAGTATTTTGTCTTGTTAGCTAATGCTTGATTTTATTTGCTTTTTGGGTAATTTTGTAGTAGCATATGGACAAAATCAATTAAGGTAATGGTAGTATAAGTATGTAGGAAGGGGGAAGAGAGTGGATATATCCATAAATTATTTTGTAAAGGCTTGGCCATTAGAGACTTGTGACCTAAAGTCACTCTTGGAGATTTGCAACCTTAAGTTGCTAGCTATCTTTGTAATACTTTTCTGAGTTTATTAATCAAATTTTCCAGATTTTATCCTTGAAATTTCCAGTACTTTATAGTATGTCAATCCAAAAAATATGCAAAATGGACAAGATCATCTAACTACTCAGCTTAGGCTACAACTGTGGCAGAAACAAATGTGACCTGTACATTCAACACATTTGTTGATCAAACAATCAAAACCCATTGATCCACAAACCCTTCAAAGCAGCTTTTAGAGAGGAAAAGTGGATCAAGGCCATCAATGATGAACTTGAAGCTTTTGAAGTTAACCAAACTTGAAAACTGATTTAATTGCCCCATGGCAAAAGAGTTATAGGATGCAAGTGGTTGTATACTTGTATAGAACTAAATACAATCCAAGTGGTTCAAAGGAAGGAGAAAAGGCAAGATTGGTTGTCTTGGGGTGCAGACAAAAAGCAAGAATTGACTATGAAGAGACATTTGCCCTTGTACTCAAGCTCAAGACTGTGAGGTCCTTCCGTCACATTAAAAAATTGGCATCTTGAGCAAATGGATGTCAAAAATGCATTTATGCATGAAGATCAGGGCCGAGCCAGGTAGGTGTGCAATAAGACCCTTCGCACAGGGCCCGTTTTTCAAAGGGCCTAATTTTTTATTTATTTATTTTAAAATCTTTTGTCAAGTTATTGTTATATTTCTAAATAAATATATCATTATCTATAAAACAACTTTGAAATATATACATTTATTGTTAAAATAGTATTAAATTTTATTATTTACTAAAATATCAAGGGTCTGGTTAAAATTTTAGAACAGGGCCCCAAATATTTCCGGGACGGCCCTGATGAAGATCTAAAGGACAAAATATGTATATGCAACTACCTACAGGTTACAAAGGCCCTAGAAAAGGAGCAGAAAGAGAGGGAGCAAGACTACAGCTCACTTCACCCTAGGACAGTGTACAAACTAAAAAAAGGTCTTGTATGGGCTAGAATAAGCTCCTAAGAAATGGTTTCAAGAAATGTCACCTGCTCTTAAAGTAAGAGGGAACAACACAAGTGTAGCTATCCTAGGATATGTGGATGATTTGGTTACTGGGGAAGATGGTATGGAGTCAATTAATCAAGTCAAGAAATATATTTGGCTTACAAATTCCATATGAAAGATCTAGGTCCACTTAGATATTTCCTTGGGATAGAAGTTGATAGAAGTCATCAAGGTAATTTTTTCTCAAAGAAAGTATGCAGTGGACATTCTTAAGGAGCAGAACCTTATGCATGAAAAACCTCTCAAACTAGTAAACCTCTCATGTAAAATTGACACCTGCTCTTGGTGATCAACTACCTGACCCAGGACCTTATCAACTTGATAGAGAAACTGATTTAACTCACAATAACCAGAGTACCAAACCTAAAATTGCCTTTCCAGTCCACCCCAACATACGCAGAAGACTACAACAGCAAATATGCAGGTTGCTAAACGAGTTTTGAGATACCTACCAGGTACATAACATGGTGCGAACTGTTCTTAGCCTCAAACTCTGCTTCAATACTCACAGAAATACACAATTGTATATAAAACACACAATTTTGTTTTGTTTTCCTTATTTATTCTCTTTTTCAACTAGCATAAATTGCTAATTCAAGATGATAAGATAAAATTAACAAGCAAGCAATTCAATCATAAATAAATAAGGGAAAAAAGGATCATATAAAACCAGAAAACAAGCAAGACCTTGAATTTTTGTTGCTTAAGAATGGGAGCATCACCTGTAGCCCTCAAGTGAATCACAACTGCATTACTCAACACGAAAACATGGAAAATAAATAAGAGAGATAAAACCAAAAATATGGGGGATTCGGGCAGTAACAGAGTTGTGGTTTGACCTTTTCGGACAGCACAAGGGGATTCGGAAGCCATGGGAACTGGGAAGAAGCTTCGATCAAATATAAACCATAAAAATAAAATTTTAAAATAAAATATGGGGAAAAAATTGATGAAGAAGCTTCGAGCAATTCTAAACGATTTGGAGAAGGAATAGAGGACTTTTGTAACTTAAAAAAGTCTGAAACTCTGAACAACTGAACGAACGAGTTACGACGAGTTGCAAGGTTTTAGGGGTTGTTTGGTTGATAAAAGTAATTTGGGAATTAAAAATTGACGGGAATTTTTGGTGTTAAACTATTGCAAATCGATATAACTCCTCGCGAAAAGTTGTATGGAGTAGCAGCGATGTGAAAGATGAGCGATTGTACTAACAGATATCTTTTATAGCGTTCAATGTTTTGTTAAAGTTGATTTTAATTTGATCTATTTTGATATTTATTTTGTTGTTACTGATTTCTATTATAGATGTTGTAGGACTTTCAATTAATGAATTAACCTTTCCTATCCTTTAAAAAATAGTACAAAAATGTATGAATTGCAAATTTGCAAAAAAAAAAAAAATAAATAAAATAAAATTTTGGGAATTTAGAGAGAGGTTTTTTTTTTTGGAAAAGAAAAGAAAAACCCACGACCCCCTCAAAGGAGAAGCCTAACGCATCATTGCACAAAATTAAGGAGAGATTTTAGGGTCTTCTTTTTACATATTTATACAATAGGTACAATTTTCATCATCATAGCCACTCGCCACCCACTAAGACTTGGCCCCCAAACAACGATGGTATGTGGTGATGGCTGGGAACTAGGATGGTAGCAATTGAAGCTAGGCTACCATCCCTTTTTCCAACCATGAACGATGGCTATACAGATATTAGGAAGGCTAGATTTTTCATTTAGGGGAGTGGGGGTGTTCATGGTTGGGATTTGGGATGGTAGCAATTGAAGCAACGATGGTACGTGATGGTTGCAATGAGGGTGTGTGGTGGTTCTATTGTTGATTGTTATTGTGAGGGTGGAGAGAGGGGATTATTAAGGAGTAGTTAGTGATTTTAGAGGTGGCTGAGAGTGATGCATTCTTTTTTATGGTTGGTGAGGCTGCTTAGAAAGCGGTGAGGTTATTTTTGAGACAGTGATGATGCATGGTTTTTGGATGGACAGTGTGGTGATTTCGTGACAATGGTGGTTGCTCAATAATTATTTGGATGGTGTGGTGGTGGTGATTGTAGTTACATGCAATAAAATAAGTGACAATTATGGTGATCGCGTGTAAAAAACTCATATGAAATAAGTTAATTAAATTATTATTTTGTAGCCACTAAAATCATGCCACATGTGTTTTTCACCTGATTAATAAGTTAATTCATATCATATATGTTTAGTTGAAAATTTACCCACTTGAGACTTTTGTGTTTAATTGAGGTTGGAACCTTTTAGAATGTAACAACAATAGTTGGGACCTATTAAAATATTTTTTCTTTTTTTAATTTGTAATATTCAGAAGTACTAGACCTATAGTCGAGTAAATCACTCAACTTACTTTAATCGACACATACACTTTAGAGGATAAGAAAATTTAATCCTAAAACAATTGTGGTTGTTCAGCAATTAGAATTTTGAAGCAAAAAAAAAAAAAGAGAATTTACAATCACTTATAAGTTTTGATTAGTCAAAAATATAAATGTGGTATTTGGTAAAAGAGAGTTTAGAGAGAGTTTTGTAATGAAACTCTCAAATCAAAATATGCTCCTATTTGAAGCTTTTTTGCCCTAAATAAGTTAATTACTTTTTTTGCCCTAAATAATTATGCTTCATATATGTATTAACACATATCCATAAATGTCATTTTACACAAATAAGCTTTATTAAATAGCCAGATTTTACCAAATACAAATTATTTAAATAACAATCAAATCTACTAAAAAACCCTCTAATATAAAAAACTAAACTACATTTACAGGCCAATATCTCCAAATAATCAAGGCAACATTGGCTAGAGAGATAGAATTAATAAAGGTTTGAACCTGATCACATAAATAAGAAATGACCTTTGCTCCGTTGACCTAAGGGTTCAAATGCTCAGGGCGAATAATGTTATTGACTCTTACAAATGCTACGAAAATAGAGAGAAAATCAGTGAGAGAGATGAACTCACTGTGTTGTAATTAGACTATTAGAGAAAAATAAAACAAGTACACGTATGATTATTTATACTTCTTTTATTTACAACAAACACAGCATACGAAAAGAAATTATTAAACTAAGTATTTACACTTCTCATAATGACAATGTGAAGTGCCAACATTATTTGTAAGGAGTGCTAATATCATTTCATGAGAAACACTTTTTGACTTTAGCATAATAATAATAATAATAATAATGTGTTTTTTTGACTTGGAAACCATAGTGAGTTAATTGTCCATCTCCATATGGTTTGACCCAAAAATAATTAATGCGTGACATTATTATCCTTTAGACCTTTTTTTTAATAATAATAATAATAATAATAATAATAATGGATCAGTAAATCACCAGACTCTTCGGTTTGACGAAACGTTGTCACGTTAAGTATAACGTTGAGCCCTCTTCTATCTCTGATCTCTTCTTCCGCTCTCCTCTGATCTTCTGAAACCCTAGTTTGAAGATCGAGATTAGTGATGAGAAGATCGATCCTCCAATTTTGCTGACTTCTACACAATCATTCTTATCTGGTGATGTTCTTCAAGCTACCAAAAGAATATTTTCATGGTGTTTTTGACATTCAATTGCAAGTTATGACACTTCGGTAGTAGGTATCTTTTTCTTTTGTTTTCCCTAATTTTTTCTGCTTTACAAATGAAAAATAAAGTCTATTCCTAAAACAAAACTGAGCGAATTGTACGTATATAAACTAAAATTTTGCTAGCATGAGTTGATTTGATCAATTGATTTGACAATTCAATTCAATGGGATTATACAATGCTTATAATTCTACTTGTAGACTAATGGAGATGGGTTGCTGTGGATGCTTTGGGTTATCGAGAAGGCCTAAAGGGATTCCAAGGCCGAAGTTTCGAATTGGCGGCTCGACCAATGTTTATTCCCGGAAGCCATTATTAGGTCCAAGAGAAGATCGTGTTGATATTGATGTTGATGCTGATGTAGATGTTGATGTTGATGATGATGTTGATGATGACGGTTTTGATGATGATGGTTTGTATAATGGGGATGCTACTGGTATGACACAAGGTTATGATGAAAGTGAGGTGACTAATGGGGCACAGCGTTCAGAAGAAATTATCAATTCTAAGATTAGAAATGGGTTAATCTGTAGGCAATTTGAGGTCAAACAAACTCGCAAACTGGTGCGCTCTGAGGTAAGAACTCTGGCAGAAATAAAGAGCTTAGGATGGATTATCTTTAGTGTATTTCATGCTTTTCCTTATTTTCTTTAGATATTGGAGTGTTATCAAGTATGTGCTGCTACTTCTTTGTTCGATGCAATACTACTTTTGAGGGTTTATTTTTTTATTTTTTTATTTTTTTAAATGTAAAAAGGTTTTGGCCTCAGTGAAGAAGATGCAGGGATCATGATTATGTCCTGCAGTCTTTAATCTTGAAGTTTTGGATCCATGTCTTGGTGTTTTTATAGTCTGGATGTTGATTTTGATGATCATGATTACTTTTCTATGATTTTGATTCTCACTTTGTACGGTTGCATTTGTGAACTGTGAACAAGATATTAATGATGGTTTTGCATTACTAGGATGAAAATGGGAATAAGATGATCAATGAATATATTCGTGAGTTTAAAATTGGGTCTGGAAGTTATGCAAAAGTGGTAAGTATTTTTTTGGGCCAACTCACTTGTTGTGTATTGTTGACATGTGATTTGATTGTTTACTTAATGAAATTCGATGTCGCATAATGTAACAGGTTCTTTACCGAAGTAGCATTGATGGAAAACACTATGCAATAAAGGTTAAATTTTCTTTTGTCCTTTTGAATTTTCTAGTATCATTATGTTTCACCACACTTCTTGATCATTCTTTTATCCTGTTTGTTTTCTTTGAGTTGACAAAATTTTAGATCTTCATTTTCCTTTTTTTTTTTGAAGTTATAAATGAAGTTGGAAATAAATTTGACAAAATTGGAAGTTATATACTTCGTATTATGCTTTGTCAATACTATATTAAATTCATTGGATGCGCTATGTCTTTGCTTGTTGTCATTAGTTTTTATGGTGTGCTGCTGTGTGATGATAATGTCTGAGTTGTTCAAGTAGGATGCTAGCTTCAACCTCCTTTTTTTTCAAATATTTTTTTTAATAACTACTAATATAAAAATTACACGATCATACAAAGGTTTGTTTACCCTTTTTTACATAATATTATATTATACAAAACTAATGCATGTAACATATGTTATAAAGGATTAGAACATCTTTGGGAAAACTGGAAAAGTTTATAGATATAAAATCTAACCACGTATGATATCAACCTAAATTGCTCCCTGAAATAATATTAGATGAGCATACGAACCATAGAATCTTAACCTTGCACAACTCTTTTTGGAAGTGAAACATAATACTTGCCTTAACAACTATAGTTTTGGGGTTCAGACATTCAGTGTACTACAAGTCTACAACAAACACATTTTGTAAATATTAATCTCAAAAGTCAAAAAATGAAGCACGGTTATAGCAAATGGATCTCGTTATTGGAATTTCTAGATCTTTTAAATCTCTTTATGGTACTTATTGCTTATTTGGCTAGTACTTGTAAAAAGAAAATATATAAGTTTTTCTTTGTAGGAATTTGTTGTAATTTAGTTTGCACCATTTGCGTCCTGCATGCATACCAGATTCTTGTATTAGGTTATATCTTCAGCCATAATATTTATTTGGTGCTTTGTTTTCTAGGCATTTCATAAGTCTCATTTGTTAAAGCAACGAGTTGCACCTTCAGAGACTGCCATGACAGATGTTCTTCGAGAGGTATGTGCTTCGTGATAACTTTTCTTCTTTTTTTTTACTTGAATAAATTCCATCTTTTGTTCTATACTATGCTAAAATGTATGTGAAAGTCTCTGATTTTATTACCAAGTCTATAGTCCCTAAAAAAAGTGGAGGGGATATTGATCATTTGCATAATGGATTTGGTGCTGTAACTCTTTTTTTTAATTTTAAAGTAAGAGACAAAATTCAAGTGGTTCCTTGCTGTTTTCACCCAAGTGTAATTTTTAAAAAAATGTTTTTTTCTTTGGAAGTAATTTATGTTTAGTTATTTAGTTGGTTACAATAATGGATGTGGTCCAATTTGTCTGAACATCTACCATGTGAGAGGGAAGTTACGAGAATTCTTCACAAAATGATGTACTGATATCCAAATATATGGTCTTTAGCCTGTGGGTTTAGAGGTTTTTCCATGAAGGCAAACCCTCAACAAAAGAAGCCTTAAGTTATTTATAAAAGTAGTTGCTGTAGACGATGCCATAATGTGAAGGGTTTTGGTGGAGCAATAGAGATCTAATATATAAAAGGAATCATGTGGGTGTAGTGGTATGCAAAAATTATGAAGAACTTCTGAGAAAAGATTTGGGTCTGATCTAGAAAAGATGAAAATGTGTAAGAACTGAGAAGTGGAGGGAATAGATGGTACATTAAAAATTTAATGTTAGGTTTTACGAGTTCAAGTTTTAAAAAAATTTATTGGTGCTAAAATTGATATAGAGGGCAGAGTTTCTCTTTCTAGAACCTTCCCTTGGTATAACTAATAAGAGATTAAGAGTAATAACTGGAATACAAGCAAAAGATTAGCTTGTGCTGGTAACCATAGAATGTATTTGCAGATTGTTCTTAGGGAAGTGGAAGCAAAGATTTTAGTTGTTACCTACTAATTAGTTTTTTTTTAAAACATCTTTTGATGCTCATTCCACATCTAGGTAACCCTGCAATCTTAGTAGGACATTTTATCATCTCCAGAATACCCACAAAACTTTATAGGATTTATCAGTGAATTAACACGGTTAGCTGCTAAGGAGTTATCTACAACTAGTATCAGCAGTTCAAATCTATATATTCTAGGTTATAGAGTTTAGCTGTTCCCTTGCTCCCCTAAAGGTTATGTCTCTGACACATATTTGTAACTTACAAGTTGCAAGCCACATGGCTTTGAACCTGGTACATAAAACGCATTTACATTGTAGATTTGTAAATTAGCACCTTTTTAAATTATTATCCTTTTATTTTCTCTTTTATCTTTTTAATTTATATTAGGATCTTGCAGTGATATGTTTGATATCTCTGTTAGTAGTTTGTATTGTCATTTTGTCTTATGTATAAGTCCCCATAGCGACACTAGCAATTACAAGGCACATAGCTTTGAACCTGGTTCATAAACACACTATTGCAGATTTGCAAATTAGCACCTTTTCAAATTATCATCCTTTTCTTTTCTTTTTGGTCTTCTTAATTTCTTCTTTTGTTATGTTATCTTTTGGTTCGGATCTTGCAGTTATATGTTTGATATCTTTGTAAGTAGTTTAAATTGTCATTTTGTATGATGTATGAGTCCTCATAGTGGCTCTAGCAAAGCTTGTTTGAAATGGAATAGCATGTTTGATAAACCAGGGTGAGGCTTGTGTTGGAATTTTTTTCCTATAAGAATAAAGCTCATCAAGGGTTATTTTTGATGGAAGCAATAATGTTTACATCTCAACCATGGGCTAAAATGATGTTATACAAACTCTTCGACAGGTTAAGATGAACTGTCTACATGTTATTTCCCTTATTCCTACCAGCTGTGGGTGAGTTCGATATAGATAGGGCATCTTTGTATTTTGGAAGTCCACTTCAATGTTTGAATTCTTAAATTAATTGCTTGCAGGTGCTAATTATGAAAATTTTGAGCCATCCCAATATAGTCAATCTTATTGAGGTGATTGATGACCTAGAGACAGATCACTTCTATATGGGTATATTGCAAATATTCGGTTCCTTTATCTGAATTTCATGTCTGAATTTATATTTCTTGGAGATCAAAGGGACTCCATGCTGCACCTTTTCATCATTAAATAATCAACAGCGCAATATTTTCTATGCAGTACTCGAGTATGTGGAGGGCAAATGGGATTGTGATGGGGCTGGTCCCCCTGGTGGCTTGGGTGAAGCTATCGCGAGAAAGTATTTGCGAGATATTGTTTCTGGGTTAATGTATCTTCATTCACACGTAAGATCACTTTAGTGCTGTTGTATTCTTTTTTCACCCCTAGGATTTTATGTGCAATCTGATCTTTTTGCTTGATAATATTCTTAATGGAATATAATATCCTGCCAGCGTATATCAGAGAATAAAAAAAGTATGTTCTTTGCATAACTGATGTTATAGTGTTTTGATTTCGTTTGCTATTCCTAATTTCCTATATAAATGTCAGCATACATTACCCCAGTGTTCAATAGGAGAGTTGGTGTTTTTAGCTACTTCTCGTAATTGTAGCTTCTTCTCATAATTGCAAATAGGTGATTGACCTTTGATTTAGTACTGAATGTTCATTGTCTGCTTTGCAATAAGAAAAATATTGGAGATAGGCGTTTCCGAGATCTTAGCCCCTTTCCATAATTTCAAATAGGTGATTGACTTGTGGTGTAGTACTGAATGTACATCAACTGCTTACAATAAGCAAAACAGTGCAGATAGCTTACTACATCCTTTCATTTGGCGACATAACTTGAGCAAATGAATAGTAAACTTCTTCCCTGTGGAAATGGACACTTTTTTGCATTGAATATCTTGGAGTTATTCCTACATTAAGGATTGAAGGGTTTACTATTTCTACTGTTCTGTTTTTTTTGTGTGTGTTTGCAGTAGAATCTTTGTTTGCACTGACTATCTTGGAGTTATTTCTACATCAAGGGTTTCCTATTTCTCCTGTGCTTTTTTTTTTGTTTGCAGTAAAACCTTTTTTTACACCTAGTATATTATTTTTATGTAAATAACCTATTCAGGTAGTGTTAGGTTTTTGTCGAATCTTTACAGTTTTTTTTCTTTTGAGAAACAGAATATAGTGCATATGGATATAAAGCCTCAAAATCTTTTGGTTACGCGCACTGGCACTGTAAAGATTGCAGACTTTAGTGTCAGCCAAGTATTTGAGGTAGGAATTATATCTCTGTTTGTTAAATATCTATTTTGTTGATTTGAAAACCTTTTGCATGTGATCTTTCCCATGAATTTTGTGTTTGAGGATATTGCAGCTTGTTCATACATTTTTTGCTGCAATTGAAATCCAGAACCATATAATCTGTAGATGGAAGGAATTTGTAGGTGCTAAGGACGGAGAATAAAGAGAAGCAGAAATTTCCATTTTTATGTTAATTGTTGTATCATAGGAAGATAGTTCTTACAAGTTGTTGTCGAATGTTGCTTATGCTTTAAAATGATCTTATTGATACTATGCTTGGCTTTCATCCAAGTTTTTCAGTAGAAACACGCCCGCATTGATTTCTCTATCAACTAAAGATCTGCTTGACTGTTATCAGTGGGTAGAGGTGTAGAGTAGGTTGGAAGCGAAGAGTGAATAGAGAAATGATTGGTTTCTAGTTCATTTTTTAATGTTTGTCATTTATACTTCCTCCGTTAATGCAACAATTGGAGTAGCGCAGACTCCTAGGCAATAAATGGTTATGAGAGTAAAAGGGATAGAGAGAAAAAGTGGGATATGTGATGTTGTGAGAGATAGAAAGAAAAGACTTAAAAAAATAGAAGGATTAAAATTGTTGCATTTATTTTGAAACTTCCTGAAATGAAAATTGTTGCATTAATTTTGAAACGGCGGAAGTATATTTTATACTTTCTATCCCTAAAAGATTTGCTACACTTTTTGTTTTAGTCTGTCCGTTAAAGATTGCCCCATTCCGTTTATAAACATATGGTCACATCACTTTACTCTTACAGCAACTACATAAGGTCCCACTATTTTGTCTTCTATGAATAAAGCAAGAATTATAAAAAGCAACTAACGTCAAATGGGGCCATTGTTTGGAGACAAAGGGACTTATGAATTTCCAGAGAGATAGTGGCTGCTAGTGAATTTTCAAAGACACAATTAGTGACTGCTGGTGCACCTTGCATAGATTAGGATTGAGAAGATAGTTTAGTCACCCTTTTCAAAAATAATCTCTCTTCTGGTTAGTCTTTTGAATCTGGTGTGATGATTCTTAAATCACATATGAGATATTGTGATGATGCATCAAATGTTTGTCTTGTCTAAGCTTTAACCAACTAAGCTAGTTGACATTCACAATGATAATAATAATTAATTCGATTATAGGATGTAAAGCTAAAACTGTGCCATATCCTTCCATTTTGTTTGAGCCATAATAAATAGCTGTCAGTTTGCAATAATAAATAGCTGAAGGAGCCGATTTGTAATTATATGAGTAGGTATGCTTTATAATCCCATCTTCCTTGCCTTGTTTAGTTAAATAGTGTTAGCATAATAGGATTTTATGCTTTGAATATCTAATAATTTGGCCAGAAAAGAACCGTTCCCTCATCTCTTTCCTGCTTTTAGTACTACTGGGCATAGCCTCTCAATAAATTTCCAATTTATATTTTTTGGTTATGAATGAGCAGGCTGACATTTGGGGTAATGTGGCATGTCATGTTCACGTTGATGTTCGAAAATGATGCGCATTGTCATGTTTCAATAATCGCTCATTTTGGCCCAGCCTGTGCTTAACTCTACTGCCCTACTCTGTTCCATTCCTTTTTGTTGATAATCTTTCGTTTTCTTCCCTTTTTTGTTGGTTATCCCTTTGATTTATTGGCAATTACTTTTTTCTACTCTACCCCTTGTTACTTCATATTCAACACTATGCTGAAGTTATTTGGTGTTTGTTGTTTGCTAATGATAGAATTTTTGCAAAGCAAAGCAAAAAGGGATCAAAGCCATTGCTTTAGATGAGGTAACAAGGGGTAGATGAAGGCATGAAGTTACTTGGTGTCTGTTGTTTGCTAATGAGATTTTTTGGATAAGACTATGCTGGAGTTTTAGATGAGGTAACAATGTTTACCAAGATGAAGTTACTTTGATGGCTGTTGTTTCCAGATGATAGAATTTTTGGATAAGACGGCTGGAGTTTGATGATAAGTTTGAGCATGGAAACAAAAACAAGAAGCTCAAGAGTAGAGGCAATTACTTTTTTCTACTCTACCCCCCCCCCCCCCCCCCCCCCTTTTTTATGTAAATAGAACAAATAAAGACTGAAGTTACAACTAAACATTGAAATTGGACAAGGTCCCTACAAAAACCAGGAAGGTTCACTAAACATGACAATATCATTAAAAACAGATAAGGATTTCCTTGCTTCCTTTGCCATCATATCAGCTATATCATTGCACACTCTGCCTTTAAACTCCAGAGTGATCCATTGATGTAAATCTTTCAGCTCCCTGCAATCAGAGATCATGTTGAACAGAAAATGATTATGAGAATCATCAGAATTAATTAATTCCACAGCTTCTAAACAGTCTGACACCAAGACTAATTCATGGTTAGAATCTTGAGTAGACAAAGCTAGAACCTGTTGGAAACCCTCCTTAATTGCTGCCAACTCTGCATACAAACTGTTGGGAGTAAATATCTTTTTCATGACACCATATTTCCATTGTCCTCTATCATCTCTACATACTCCAGCAATACTTGCATAATCTTGATAGGAAATTAAAGAAGCATCGACATTGAAGAATAAAGAGCCTGTAGGTGGTGGTAACCAGCCATGTCTGACATGGGAAGGCACCTGAAGATTGTTTTTATAAGACATGAATTCCACTGACTAAATGATTGCTTTCCTAACAATGGTATGAGGTGATTCATGATCAAGATTTTGGATTGCAAACTTGTTCCTATTTTTCCAAATATCATAGCAAAGAAAGGGGAATAAAATTGGCCAAGGTATGCTATTGACAGTTTACTCTTAATGCAGGTTAGAATAAAACCAATCAGAGAAAGGACAATGCTAAAGTTATTTGGTGTTTGTGGTTTGCTAATGATAGAATTTTTGCAAAGCAAAGCAAAGCAAAAAGGGATCAAAGCCATTGCTTTAGATAAGGTAACAAGGGGTAGAGGAAGGCATGAAGTTACTTGGTGTCTGTTGTTTGCTAATGATAGATTTTTTTTGGATAAGACTATGCTGGAGTTTTAGATGAGGTAACAATGTCTACCAAGATGAAGTTACTTTGATGGCTGTTATTTCCAGATGATAGAATTTTTGGATAAGACAGCTGGAGTTTGATGATAAGTTTGAGCATGGAGACAAAAATTAGAAGCTCAAGAGTTTAGGTTGAGTGAGACTAAAAAAGAGTACATGAAGTGCCATTTTAGTACCCAAAGGAGGCAGAGTGAGAATTTTGTTACACTATATGGTAAGGAGTTGCACATGTTTGTGGTTGTTTTAAGCCCCTTGATCAATTGTAAAGAGTTTTGGATTTTTTTTTCCAAGACAACTTATGGAACTCCATCAAAATGGCTTTAATGGTGATTTGTCACTAGATTATTATGTGATCGTAGCTTGGCTTAGAAAAATTGCACGAGACGATGGCTAGACCTGCTTTGTAATATGAGCCAGAATGTTAGGCATTATAAAGGACCGCATCAAGGACATGGATGTAGTAGAGATGCGCATGTTGAGGACGATTTGTGGGATGTTGTGGAGTCTAAGAGTTAGTTAAATCTCCTACATTGGTCTGGTTATGATTCGTGATTTGAGGTTGCAACTAGTAAGGAAGCTAAAAAGTTTGGATTATGAAAACTTTAAGACAAGAGGATGATAAAAGATGATTTGTATGGAAAGAGTTAAAAGGCACATGAAGAATTTGGGCTTACAACCGCATATAGTCATAGATAGGAGTGAATGGATGATAAAAGATCTTCGTGCATGCGTGTTGACATGACAAAGAAATTGTTATGACAACTTGCTATGTACCATGTAATTATATTACTAATGGCATTTTAGTTATTTTATTGTATCTTAGTCGTAAGGGTATAATAGTCTTTTAATAATTGTTGTGTTAGTTGTAATTAGTCTATAAATAGGAGATTAGGAGATTAATTCTTTTATGTTGGAATTAATAAAGTTCAGAGTAATCCTTTGGAGTGCAACTGTCCACTCGAAAGACAGATTTGGGAGAGACTTGGCCTCTCGAAAGCCAAGAAACACCAGCTTCAAGGTGGCAGCGTGGTGGTTCCTAGCAGTTGGTATCAGAGCCGGTGGTCCTCGTGGAGGCCATGGTTGCTCCGACACATTCTCAGCGGCTCGACCAACTAGAAGGCAGCCTCACCGGGTTGCGTGAATCCCTAATTAAGGAGATTAATTGCTCCGTCGAGAGAGCCTTTACTTCTCTGCAACAAACACTAGTAAATCAGATTTCTACAAATCTAGACAAGGCACTTGGGGTCATTCGAACAAAGCAAGAACATAAAAAGAAGCAAGACAGATTTGAGGCTCGAATGGAGGAATTTCGAGTAAATCAAGAAAGTTTTCAAGACGAGCTCCGGCAAGAAACGCTGCCCACCCAGATTGCAACCAGCCTTGAAAAGGCCACCCACGCCCTCCGATCTGAAGCCCAGTTGTTGACAGAGAAGGGACGCGAAGGGATGGAGTCTCGAATTGAAGAATTACGGGCCAATCAAGAAAGATTTCAAGATGACATAAGGCGGATGAGGTTGGAACGACTGGTGGGGGATGCTAATTTTTCAGGCGACGGCGGCACTGGTGGTGGACTGGGAGGTGGCAGCAGCGTCATTAATTTGGTGGGCATTGATGCGTCGTGGTGCCCTAAACGAGGCTTAGAGAAGAGCATTCTGGAAATTGTTGGTAAACCTCATGATACTTGTACTATGTTGGAGAAAAATTCAGAAATTAATGCTAAGGGTAATATGGTAAAAGACCCATGACATGACATCAGTGCTAAGGTAATAGAGGGAGGATCACATGCCACTTTAAGACCTACTTACATCAGTAGGGCCAAGCATTTATATGGGCCTACCAACTTTAAAACCACTTGTTCTTTTAATAAGAAAAGGCAAATTGTTGGTATTCTGAAGCCCAATTTTTTCCAAGACCCACCCAGTTACCCCCAAACAAGAAACCCACAACCACAAGATTATCCAGGTCCACATAATTTTCAGCCAAACCCAACTCCTCTTCAACCACCGTAAACTCACTGTCAATTTCCTTCTTTCCACCTTGGGGACAAGGTGGAGGTATGGGAGGGGGGTATTGCTATGTACCATGTAATTATATTACTAATGGCATTTTAGTTATTTTATTGTATCTTAGTCGTAAGGGTATAATAGTCTTTTAATAATTGTTGTGTTAGTTGTAATTAGTCTATAAATAGGAGATTAGGAGATTAATTCTTTTATGTTGGAATTAATAAAGTTCAGAGTAATCCTTTGGAGTGCAACTGTCCACTCGAAAGACAGATTTGGGAGAGACTTGGCCTCTCGAAAGCCAAGAAACACCCGCTTCAAGGTGGCAGCGTGGTGGTTCCTAGCACAGCTCAAGGTTCTCAATATTGACCGGAGACTATTTTTATGTTGTTGGTGCTCCTGTCAGACTCTCTCACCTGAAGCTCTTGTTTTAGACATTCAAAACTTAGACTTGAGTAGTTGAGTATGAGACTTGAACGCTGGATCTTGAATTAAAATATAACAGATTTTTGTAAAATAGCCATATCCGACATTGGACAGGTGTGTGTGATACCTCTAGCGGAGTCCCGATAACATAGCCTCTATTTGTTGACTATTGATGAAGGAATTCATTAATGTTGACTGTTGAGCGTAAATATTAGTTAGTACCCCTCTTTGATGACCTCTTTGAATCTGGGAATCGCAGTGTTATGCTAACTAATATATAGCAATGAGTATGTATAACTCAAAGTTGAAACCTAATCCAAAAGTTTTAGTTCAGTAGTCCCAATGCAGTGGTCAGAAAGAGAACATTTTAAATTAGAAGAATAGTAAGTAAAGTAGTTCTTGTATTTGGATTAGATGATAGGAGGATGTATATTTGAACCAAATTACGGAATTACCCGTTACCGGGGCCACATTTGTGTACTGTTTTCAGTATTGTGTTGGTGGATCAAGCCGAGGGTATTTGTGCACTGTTATCAGTTTCTCACTTTCCCACCCTCTGGAGTAACTTGTTTGGCTTGATGCTTAGATGCATGCCCTTCCTCTAAAGTCTAAACATTATGCATTTCTTTTTTTTACTGAGGACAGGGCTAAGAAATCTGAACTTTGCCTGCTAGTAGCTCAGGATAGATTTATGTATTAATTATGTTATCTCTGTACATTTCTTTTGCAATTTTCTTTTATATGTTAGAATTTCTTTTCTAAGTAATGTATTTATTTCTTCTGCTTTAGTTACCCCTTGTTTTTGAACTACTTGTGTCTACAGGGTGATAATGATGAATTACGCCGCTCTCCTGGAACACCTGTTATAACTGCACCAGAGTGTTGCATAGGTTAGTATTTCGCTGTAATGACATCCACTAATGTGGTTTCAACATTTGAAGATAGATGAAATATACCTACAAAGTTGTGGACTATATTGTTAAACAGGTCTTACTTATGGGGGCAAAGCTGCTGATACGTGGGCTGTGGGAATCACCTTGTACTGTATGATAATGGGCAAATTTCCTTTTATTGGAGAGACATTGCAAGAGACCTACGACAAGGTACGTTGGCAACTCCTTGCTTTAGGACTGTTTTGTAATTTAATGTCTTGGCTTTATTTAATCTACTCTGATGATTTTTTTGATACCCAGATTGTCAATGATTCCATCTATCTCCCAGACAATTGTAACTCACATCTCAGGAATTTATTAGAGGGACTTCTTTGCAAAGGTGAGTCATGAGTGAACCACCGCAAGTCAACATGTTCCTCAAGTGGCCTTGTTTTCTGATTATATTTGCTAAGACATGATTCCGTTTCTTTGGGCATATGAATACCCCTTATGGATGTTATTTGCAATTATTCCCTATCTTGCATAAATGGCAGCAATATGTAAATGGCAATGGAATTAAATGAAATGGTTCGTATTGAACTGCTTTGTTTGTGGGGTTGGGGGACCTTGTTCTTCTGAGAAGGGTTCGAGTGAGAGCATCGAATACCCAGGGGCGGATTTAGGATTTTAAATATGGTGGGGCACAAATAATGAAAACACTTAGTGGAAAATATAGCAAAAAAATGTATGTTACTAGGCTTGAACCCATGACCATGTGAAAGTTGCAAACAATCCTAACCACTGCAACAAACACTTCTCATTGCATATCAATAAAGCATATAATAAATATATCTGTTACTTTGACAGACATATTAAGCAAAAAAAAAAGGAATGATGGGGCCCGTGCCACCCAGGCCCCACTATGGATCCGCCCCTGCGAATATCCCTTTATGGGTGATATTTGCAATAATCCCTGTCTTGCATAAATGGCACCAATTTGTCAATTGCAATGAAATTAAACGAAATTGTTTGTATTGAACTGTTTTGTTTGTGGGGTGGGGTGGGGAGGGGAGGGCGAATGCCCTTACGAATGGTACTAGTTTTTGAGCCCGTGCAAGGCACGGGTTATTTTTAAAAAAAAATGTATCAAAAATAAAAATTAATTTTAGAAAATGATATAGAATTCTATTATTGTTTTTTTTTTTTAATGTTTACACTAAATTAATCAATAATCACCATGAGAATTCTCAAGTTGAATTCAAAATTAATGCACAAAACATTAGAAATCAGATAGGGTATGATAATTGATGAAGAGGTAATTAAAAGGGCTATAAATCTATAAGTAATATTGTAAGGAAAAAGAAAAGGGTTAAAAAATAATTTTCTAAAAGAGATGACACTTGGCAGAAAAAGTTCTTGTGTTAATTTTAAAAATAAATTAAGAGAGAATATTATTAATTTGAATCAAATTGAAAGTGATTAATTAAGAAATAATGAACGAATTCTAGAGATCTAATGATAAAATTATCTTGAGTAAAAAAGGGGAAAAAAGAAGTCATTAGGCTTAAAAATGACACATGCAGAGCTGAAGCAAGGATTAGCAAATGGATGACATGTGGCACTTAAAACTTCCTGTTTTAATTATAGATTATAGATATAGATCATAGATCATAGATATAGATTTGTCATAATTCCCTGTCTTGCATAAATGGCAGCAATATGTCAATGGCAATGAAATTAAACGATTTTTTTGTATTGAACTGATTATTTTATTCTATTTTTAAAAGCCTTGCCGTAAAAAAATATAGCCATTGTGTCCTGCTTATTGAGGGGCAAAATAAATCAATGGTCTACCCCATCCCTAACAAGGCCAACACCCTACATGCACTATACCTGATGTAGTTTTGCACTTGAGCTGTTAATCAAGCTATATTTACTATTCTGAACCTGAGGCATCCTTTGTTGACAGATCCTGGTCAAAGGCTTACATTAAGTATGGTTGCTGAGCATCCGTGGGTTATTGGGGAAGAGGGGCCGCTTCCTGAGTTTGTGTGCTGGTGCAAGCGAAATAGTTTGCAGGGTGATGTGCATGATGTAGATGCATCTTGCCTGGAAGAGAAGCAAAACCAGGGTGAATAAAATGAGTCGTTAACCTATATATTTGTTTCTGGGCGTGGCTGTCAGTTTCGTGCTCCTCATTTACTTGTTTGCCGTTGTTCCTTTTTCACCCAAGGTGTTTATGTATGTTGAATGTTGTACAGTTGCAAGTGCTAGGAGTTGTCTTAGTGATACTAATTTCGGGAAAAGGAGAAAAATTGGGAAAGAGGTATAGGTTTTTTGGGTTTCCTTTTTGTGCAAAGAAAAAGTTGATTTTGTTACATTGATTATATAGCAGAAAATTTGTAATGCATTCTCAGAGACATCTCTTTTATCCGAGGTTACCTTAGATGTTTAGGGTTTTCAATGGTGTGTGTGTTCCTTTTTCAAAATTTTACTACCCCGTGTCGTGTAAGCTTTCGGGAGCCTCTATGGTTTTAGAAATATTTCAATATGTCCCTACTGTTGTATTTCCATATATGAAGTTTGTTAATGAGTGTATTGTAAAATGTGCGTGAACTTGTGTGTTTCCTTCATTGATCATATAAATATATAATACAATGTGCAACCACAAGACATAACCAACTCCTAGAATATCTTACTGTTCCTGAATTTGCGATGAAAAATATACTTCCTCCGTTCCATATTAATTGCAACACTTTGACCAAAAAGTTATCACGTATTTGGTCAAAGTGTTGCAACTATTATGGAGCGGAAGAACTATATGGTAGTGATCTTTTGGTTAGCCTATATATACGCAAGACAGGAGAGAGATCAAATTGCGTCTTCTCAGGAGCCTTTGTGATATCTAATATTGTGTGTACATTAGGCTTAATTATCTTTTGTAATTGTCTTTCCCACTTAAAACCCTAGTTTTATTTTACACACACCTCCCTTTAGATGAATGAGAGGGTGAACAACTATTCTCCCTAATTCCCTCTAACTTATATGGAGTAACAAAATAAGACTTATGATTATTAATAGAAAATGCTTTTAAAAGGCAATCCAAATTTTTCAACAGGTTAAGAGACCGGCTCAGTGATACTTAATTCCACCCCGTATCTCTAGAATACAAGGTTCAAACCTTGTTATTTGCATTTCAGTATCCCTAAATGTATGCTCAAAGCGAATTTTTTATCAATTCAAAAAAAGAAAATTATCAATAGTAACGCAGTACTTTTTACGTTTACCATTGATACCCCTGCATTTTTTTCATTGGTAACTCTTAGTTATTGTCCTACTTTCAAAAATGATTTAATTAAAAAAAATGTTAATTTCATTAAAATTAAGGATAAATTTGACCCTTGAGGAAAAATTTACCCCAAATCTTGATTGGACAATTTTCCTATTACAAAAATGGAGACACATGAATCAAAAAGCTTTCTTAAGTACAAACCATTGCATATTGGTCCTAATTTGCTGATTTAACAACAAATTTGACACTTAAGAACCAAAATAAACCCGAAAACTTTAACTGAACGGTTTTTTCAATAGATTAACTTTAGTCCATATTTCGGTATGCAAAACTAGACATCAACTCTAATAAATTATTAATCATACCAATAATTTTTTCTTTCATAAAGTCATGTTTAAAAAATGAAATAATAATTGAGGATTACAAGGGAAATAAAAAAAAATTCAAAGTTAACAAAGAGAAAGTTGAAACTACAATGTTACCATCGATAATTTCTCATAAAAAAAAGGATATTTTAACTTTAGGGTCAAAACCATGAGCTTATGAGCTCAGCATTTTGCTATATGATTTTTTGATTTTGCTTCTACAGATGGATCCATAATCGCACCATAGCAAGTTAGCAACTATGGTCAACTGGTTGCATGTGTATCTAGTTTGAAACTTGTGCAAAATGCTTGAATGAATTATACATTTAATTGGTTCTAGATACAAGAATTGCTTGCAATTACAAGTTGCAACAGGATACAAACAGCAAAAAGTTTAGTAGCATAAATAATTATACACAAACAAATAAGCAGCAAGAAATCATTTTCATTCTTTGATTTTGAGATTCAGGTTGACGCTCAAAAATGACATGAACTTGCTCACCATCATCCTTGGCTGCTTTTCTCCTTCGTCCCCATCAACTCTGTTAATTGTTGTTTCCAATCCAATACCTTGTCTTCACCATTTACCACCTATTCATACGTATAATAACAATTATATATATATTTTTTATTTTATTTAAAGAGAAAGATTAAACAGGAATCTTAGAAGTAACAACATTAAACCAGTTGCTTAACCCATAACATCTGAAAAATGAAGCATGATTGTGATTAACCTCAACTATGAATCCAGTTGCTGGCACTAAGTCAAGTGCCTCGACACATATAAATGCAGCATCTTCCTTACTAAGACTTCCCTTAGCTGCACTACCCTGTAAAACATTATAAACATTTGATTTTTTAAAAAAAATATTCTATGACGCGGAGTTGCATTAGTATTAATGGGGTCCATATTAAAAAAACAAAAAAAACAAATACCAAGGTAACTTCGAAAATTTTAAAGTTGTTAAACTCGTCTTACAATAAATTAATGTGAGATTGTCTAATTCAATACTTTGTCTAACAATTTTCATATCCTTGTGAGTGACAACAAATGACTTGTATATATAATATATACATCTTCAAGCACAAAAATGTGAGTGTAGTGCAATTTAACATACCTCTTGAAAGCTAAACCCTTGTGTTCCACCGGGTGTATTTTGCAGAGCACCGGCTCTTACAATTGTGTATGGAATTCCTGAGGCTACTAACATCGACTCATCTTGTTCAGCTAACTTTCGTGCATTACTAGTCATAAGGGCTTGCATGCCATTAGCACCTTTATACACAGATAACTGCAATATTATTGAAACAAACATGACACATAATATTTTGTGCTCCTTTTATTTTTGAGTAGTTGCCACAAGAGAAACACAAATTTCAAATATTTGCTATGAAATTTTTCTCACATTTACAAATTACAACATAAAATACCCAATAAAACTACCCCCTATTGTGTATCCTTAATTTAACTCTCCAAATTACCCCTAGACACACCCTTAAACAACACAAAATCCCCCCATGATATGATGAACACTTACGAACTAGGCAAGAGGCTTGATGCAACATTATTAGCTATGCTTCCAAGTGATTGACTGACCCAATCTATATATGAAGTATTAAAATAAAGTAGTATCTTCGTTTCAATTTATTTTTAAAAATGAATAACACTGCGGAAACTCCTAAGCAAAATTTATTAGTGAGTTTGCCGGGCTTAAAGAGGCATAGTAAATGTACCTGAGACAAGAGAACGACATGTTGCACTCCTTGCAAGTTCCCAACCTTGGATGAGAAACCTTCCTGAAGAAGCATAAGCAATGCTTCATAACATTTGAAGCTCAGTTAAGAATATATAGATATAGGTTTAGTGTAAAAACTACATACATCTGGGCATATAATTGCCCGAACACCCTTCATCGCCTTATTCAAGAACGCCTTATCATTTGCATCACCGGCCAATGCCTTTCCAAAAAAACCACCAGAAAACATTATATTGATATTGATGCAGCTAAAGAGGAGAGGCCAGAGAATAGGTGATCTGATGCCATACAGAAAGATCTAGACATACCTCGACATAGGTACCAAATGCTTCTAGTGCTGCACGCTGATTTTTAACCAGTGCTTTCACTCGGATTCTTTTTACAATCAAGGACAGAATCACCATCTAAATAAGCTAGAAATCAAGAGGCTCAGGGTTCAATCATGCCAGGCTAAGATAATACTAAGTGTAAAGTTAGATTGCAGAAGCATGAGAAGATTGATGAAAGCAATAACCATAGTCACTGACCCTAACTTCAACACAAAGACTGGTATCTGTACAATCACACACTAGCACTAGATGTATGGTTTAGAAGTTGAGCATTTGTGTACTAGATCCAATTATTTGATTCAAAATAATTAGACAAGGGGTGACATTTGTTTTATGGAAAGGTGTGATTCTTACTGTTCTCTTTCAAGGCCATCCACTGCTTTTAAGATTTTACTACAATGACAAAATCTCTTTATATAAGCCCTATTCTTTCGGGCTGAGTTAATCTGAACAAAACTAAACAGAATTAAACTAAATCCTAGACTAAAGCAGGAGTTAAACTGAACCCAAATTTCAGAAATTAAGCCAAAAGGACATGGCCTATATTTTACTTAATAAGTACTTATTTTAAAATTTCATAATGGTTTTCGCAAAATATTTCTAATCAATATGCATTAAGACCCAAGTAGTCAGCAGTCTCCGGGGAAGCGGGTTGGGGCAGATATCACGTAGCCGGTTCCTCGCCCTTCCCCTTTTCGTTTTCATTTCTCCCATTTCTTGCAGGCTGCGGCCTTGCTGAGCTCTCCCCCGTGCTGTAGGGGGGTCGCTTTTCAATCTCAAAAATCATGGTTGCAAAGTATTATGGTATGCAGGATTATATTGAGAAATGTGAACTAATACTCCAAACTCTAAAACATAAAGAAATTGTAAATAAACATACATAAATATTAATAACTGTTCAAAAAAAAAAAAGTATTAAACAATGATTTATCATACCTGGCCAATGTCGCTATCTCCATCTGTTACTAGAACAGCATCTCTATCTTCATCTACATCTATTTCACGTAATTAAGACATAAATATACAGCAGAGTGATACCAATATTGCTTAATAAAGTTGATTAAGCTTAATAATTAATAAGCAAGTGATACCAATTTCATCCTCTTCTTCAGTTGTTAACCCATCTTTCGGGAGTAGTTCAGGTGCTCCATACCATTTCCTTAATTTAGGCCCACCTTAATTGTTAATCAGGACCAATTAAAGATGATAAGTAGCTAGTAATTTAATTAATGATCATGATAATGAAAACAAAAGAGGGTATTAAATATGACACGATTATATATAGAAACTCAATTAAACAAGTAAGTATGGTATACCTTCGATGTAATCAAGAATTTGATCAACAAAACTTGGTTTCTTGCTGGCATTGCAAAGCCAAAGAGGAGTGCTATGATTAGGGTTTTGAGGAGAAGAAGAAATTGAGGGCTTATTAGGTTTAGGTGGAAGAAATGAGGGAGTGGGATTGGAAGAAGAAGAAGAATAAGAATGGTGGTAGAGAGAGAAAGTAGAAGAGGGGATAACACGATCCATGTGGAATGTGGATATCACTCTACAGTTGCTCTCTGGGTTTTATCAGCCCTTTCTTTTCCCGCAAAAAATTATGGTTTTTGTTAAGAAAATATGGGATAAGAGAAAAAAACAGAGTGCCTCAATTGCTAAATGCCGCCCGGGCGCCCGCTTTTACTATATACCGCCCGTACTTTTATTTTTGTTTCTTATACTACCCTTCCCCTTTTACCCAACTCCTACCTCAACTTACTCATTGTTGTTGTGTATTACACACACGACATACCACACACCTATAGGCGGCTACAGCCCCAATTTCCCAACCCCCTGCCCTTCTTTTTTTTTTTTTTTCCTTCCATACAATATTGACTAGTGTAATCGTAGCTTATGGCTAAGGAAAGGGGAACGTATACCATATATTACTACTGTTGACTAAAATTATGGAGCCTAAATATATGTTTGCTATATTAACGAAGATACAATATTGACTAGAATATGTTAAAAATATATATTAGTGGCATAATACATTTCATAATATATTTTTAACATATTCTAACAACAACCATGTAAGAAACACAAAACCAACACGTTGCACCCATGGTAGAAACGCATTTTGGAGCTGTTGCAACCATGGAAGAAACACAAGCCAATCACGTTTCAGCCATGGCAGAAACACGTTTGTAGCTCGTTACAACCATGGAAGCAACACAATCAAAGCACGTTCCACCAATGGATGCAACGCATTCATGGCATGCTGCACCCATGGAAGCAACGCAAAGCCAACTCGTTAATACCATGGAATGAACGTGTTTCAGACTCGTTAGTACCATGGAGCCAACGTGTTCTAGGCACGTTAATGTCGTTGATGGGCGGTGCTGCTTCGTGTAGGTGGTGGAGATTGGTGTTGCTGCCATTCTTTGGGTTCGTGGTGGTCTGCTGCGCGGGGGAGTGAGAGAGAGAAGGAGAAAGAGGAGATGGTGAAAGCTTTGCTTGCTTGCTTTAATGGAGGAAAGCCACAATAAAAGCTTTGTTTGCTTTTATGGAGGAAAGGCACCACGACAGAGGAGAGGGTGAAAGAAACAGAGAGATATTTTTTTAATTTTTTTTTCGTATAATGGAGGATAGGAGGATGAGTTTGGGTTTAATTGGAGTAATGGTAGTATAGGAAGTTTAAGTGAAAATACGGGCGGTATTGAGTAATTTCAGTTGGTATTTAGTAATACCTTTTTATTATTGGAGTGTATTGTAATCAAATGTATGTATATATTTTACAATCGATGATGTAATGATCCGTATTTCGAGCAACGACGTTAGCGGTGATAACGTCGTAAACAGACAATTACCAATCGATTCAATGACAAGAAAATAACTAAAACTCATGGAATAATGATATTTATTAATATTATTAATGAAACCTAATAACAATTGAAGGAAACTATTAAACTAATCCAAAACTTAGAATTCTACAACAAAAAAAAACAAACTAAACTACTAGAAACAGGAGCCTAGAACACTCGTCCATCACTCAAACCCGTCTCTATCCTTCGTTCTACTCACCTGTAAAATAAATATAAGGGTCCACCGTCAATGGCGAGAAACTAGACTGTCCTACTTAGAAGTAGAACCAAATCATATAAAATATATAACAGGCAAGCAAAACAGTTAAATCATTAGTCAAATCCAAATCAGAAACAGCAGCGGAAACTTAACAACCATCATCATTCACGAACACAGACAAGTTCACAATTCAATCAACAAGATTCAACTCGGTCGACAACCGATAACATGACCCGCTCGGTGTACAACCGATAAACATGACCCGCTCAGTTCATCACCAATGAACCGATAGACCTGCTCAGTTTATCACCGATAAACCGATAAACATGACCCGCTCAGTCTTCAACCGATAGACATGACCTGCTCAGTTCATCACCGATGAACCGATAGACCCACTCAGTTTATCACCGATAAACTGATAGATACAACTCGCTCAGTCTTCAATCAATAGACATGACCCGCTCAGTTCATCACCGATGAACCGATAGACCCGCTCAGTTTATCACCGATAAACTGATAGACACAACAAGACTCTGACCAAGACCCAAGAGACGCCAATCAAATTCAAAACACGAGACACCTCAAGTCACACGCAATTCACCATCAAGCAACATCTTATACATATACAATATCAGATTCAACAATCATGCAGTAAATACAGAAGATCAGGCAACACACAACAACTGGGTTCATTGGGTTACAAACTTGGCCCAAGAGACACGAACCACACGGTTCTCATGGGCATGGTTCAAGATCCACGAACAGGAACAAGACATGCCAAAGATGCAATACAAAACTTCAAGCAACAGTTCATACAATGATTAACATGATTCATAAACCAAAATTTAAAGTTACAACATAAAATTTAAGCCTTAGACAAGATAATTAAAAAGGTCCAATCTTGGTCATCAAGACCAAGTTGGCGAGCGCAAAATAAAACAAGGTTCGATTTTTAAAACGTTAAAACGCGACATGGATTCAAGTACTTCAACAATCAAAGCAAGAATTTCAAGACTAGCCATAAAACGAAATAAAGATTCAATCTTGGTTGTTGAAACCAAGATTGACGCATGCAAGAAAGATAAAAACACAAACTTTAAACAATCAACATGAAATAAGCATAATCAAAACTATAAAAATCCATACTTTAACACAATATCATACATAGAATTCAATCAAAACTCATGCTTTTATTCATCCAACACACAAGCATAAAACAAGAATAAATTAAAGAAAGATTCAAGAACTTCATAAATTTGCAAGATTCAAACAAGATTCATAATCAAAGATCACATAATAACATGACATGAAAATAATTGATCAAGATTCAAAAATAACATGAAAGAACACGAAAATCAATCACTCCAAACTCTCGGCTTACACGCATAACACCAACAATAACATCAAACTATCTAACCTTATCATCCTATGTAATCCAACTCTAATCCTAAGTAGAATGGCTAGTTACCTATAGGAAGATCAACACAAAAACCACGCCTAACACCTTGCCTCACTCGACAATCACGCACGGCCAAGGCTTGCACCAACACGAGGTTCACTATCACGAAAGTTGTTATAATCAAGAGAGAGGAGGGGGTTTAGATTGCTTGAATGATTATGAGTATGAGGGTTCAAATTGTGAGCTTTAGGGGTATAATAGATTTAGGCTTGCTAGTTTTTAGGAGAGTTTACTAGATTTTAGGAGGGTTTAAAGGAGTGAAAAGATGGCAACCAAAAGGGAGGGGGTCGGCTATGAGGACTAGTGGCAAGTGTAATACTCTGAAAATTTCATACTCGAAAATAATAAATATTATTCAAAATTAGGACATAAAATATTCTTGAAATTAAATTTTCAAAGCATTACCCGCCACGTGTAAAAACAACTGTTATTTGGAATAAATAACATAAATGAAATAACATTTAATAATAAGTTCAAATCTGAAAAACCATGAACTCTCGAATCACACCCATCCCATGACAATGCAATGCTTGAACTTCACCCATCAAGCTAACCTGTGCAATTCTGCTCTCCAATAATACAAGTGTATAAATTGGTTCATCACAGGGTCATTAAGGCGAGGGCCATGACCAAAGAAAACACATACAAAAGCACGTAATCAGCAAGAGCTAAGTACAAATATACAACAAGATATGCAACATATAATATAAAAAGATTAAATGATGAGCCTGCTATACACTATATGACCAAATCCCATACATCCCCCAGACTCCATCAGATTATAAGAAGGTTTGGATTCAACATCGAACGGGTTTCCAAAGATAAGTAACCATGCCCACCAGAGCCCCACTCGGTTACAAGTCGAGTGGTAAAAACCAGATCACAAAGGTGACGGGATCCCAGGCCAAAAATAATAAAAATAAACAAGGATGAACAACGTCTTGTACCCCTTGTAGGAAGCTATTTAGATTCCCCCATATGTTCATACTCAAGCTATATACGTTCCAAAAGTTTTGGTGTGAGTCCTCTTTCGCTTTATGTGATTTAACATATTTAATTAGTAACCGTGAAGACTCACCCAACACAAGACATCACATAAAATCAATGCATCACATAACACATTCTCCGTTTTTAAATCCTCTAGGACTAAGTGATCATATAACCAATTTTATTTATCTGATCTTTAATCCAGTCTCAATCACCCGGAGGAGAGAGAAAAATACTATCCAGTCTCAATCCCCCCGTAGGAGAGAGAAAAATACTATCTTGTCTCAATCCCCCCGTAGGAGAGAGAAAAATTATATAATTCTAGACTCAACAAGTGAGCAATCAAAAACTTTATTGCCTAATCTGCAATATACCTTTCATTTTCCATAATCATATAATAAATAATAACTCACCCTGGGGAATTCATACTACTTGATAACATGTTAACAAAATGAACGAGAATATAATTCAACCATTCAATACAATTCATCTTCTTTCCATACCACATGCACACATATATACATGCATAAGATCATTTCCAAATTTCATACAAACTCCCTAATCATGATACTACCTGGAAAATATATTCTTGCGTACATACGTACCTGGCATATTACCCTCGACTAGTCACTATTAACTGAATTCACCGAACTCAAAGTCTCCTACAATTAAACATTGGGGCTAATTAAAACCCTCATATACTCAAGCTATCCTACGTACATATGTATTACAAAATTTCCAGCTTCTATAAAAATTCCAAAAATTATTTTTAATCCCTTTAATTTAAAAATTACATTACAGTGCCCCCTAAATAAAATACCAACCCGACGTTTAAATAAATAAAACATCACATGGACATGATTATTCAAAAATTCAGCCCCGAAAAAACATTTAAAACCCTTCCAAAACGTCCCGAAAATCAATTTATAAAGTTTTAACAACACCCGACAGGTTCCTAACACTACCGAAAATAATTACGCGCTACTAACAACTGAAGCCTTTGAAATTATATTATTTTTCCAAAAATCACAGCAATAATAAAATCAATAAAACTCCAAAAATATAATCTAATTAATAATACTAATCAAGATTAATTAATAATTTCATAAAACTCATTAAAATATAAAAATAATCAAACTACAACACTTCATCTTCAACTTTTTCCCAAAATTCCATGAAAACCTCCATTTATACATACCCAAAAGTTTTAAAATTTCATAAAATCAACCTTTTACAACATATAACCAATATCAACCATTTCAAACATGAAAACTAACCAAAATAACATGTTTTTATTTAAATTTAATCAACAAATAAAATCTGAAAATTTTCTAATTAAAATCCACGAATTTCAAAGATTCAAAACTCAACTTTAATCATAAAACTTTAATCTAAAACATGATTAAACAACAATATCAAATCAGAAATTTCCTTCTCTTATAAAATATTACTTTCAGCTATATTTAGTTCAGTTTAGTTCAATTAAGTTCAGTTCAGTTATATTCAGCTAAAGTAAACGAGCCCTAAGTATCAAAATAACACACTTCAGTCATCATCCTGCCTTAAACACTCTCTCGTAGCATGCATTCCCATCTCTTTCAAAATAGATTCCGTAAAGCTACATACATACTTACATATATGGTGGTGCATGAAGAACTGCCTTCAGTCCCTAAACTAATACTCCCTCTTTAACAACATATTTGATATTTTCTCTCTACTCTATGTCAAATCGTTGCAATTAATTAATATATTACAAAAGAAGTAGCATTCACTACAAAACCCGGATATTGGAATGGAAAAATAATTTTTAAAGATATGAACTATGACCCTTCCAATTTTAAAGGTATGAACTTTGGATTAATTCTAGGAATAATTACATTAATAGGTACCAACTATTGCACTTTTTATTTTATAGGTACCAACTTTTGATTATTCACCAGCAGCACGAACTATTACATAAAGTTGCAACGATAGGTATGGATGTCCTATAAATAAGTATGAATGACCTATAAATTGCAACAACATTTAGGTGATATACCTATCCTTGCAACTTTATGTAATAGTTCGTGCTGCTGGTGAATAATCAAAAGTTGGTACCTATAAAATAAAAAGTGCAATAGTTGATACCTATTAAAGTAATTATTCTTTAATTCTAAACAGTACAAACTATGATGTTGCTTTGCAAAGAAAGGTATAAATAAATTTTCAACCAGTTGCTCACGGTTAAGTTATGACGTGTCGGTATAATGTTTTATTTTTCCTTTTTCAATTAAAATATCTTTATTTTTCCTTTTTTTTTTCGTTGTTCTCCTCTCTCTGGTCTCTGCTTTCATTTCTTTGAATATGTGTGATTTCTCTCATTAATTTCCTCATCATCAAGACATCAACCTTCATCATCTATCCATCATCAACCTTCTTCATCATCATCATCAATTCACCTTCTAAAACCACCGGTCCACCGCCATTGTTCACCACCAAGCACCAACAGCATCACCATGAGCCATTAAATCGGCACCCTTCACCACCAAACAACACCACCACCACCACAGTAGCACCTCAAACAACCACCCTCCAAACAACCACCATTCGACCCCCACCATCAAACAACCACCAAATAGGAACCCTTATTCCGAATTTTGACCATCACAACAAAACCTTAATTCAATTCAACCACCACCACCACTTCAATTCAACCACCAAAACCCACCCATTCGACTAATTTGGGCTAAGTGTGGGGCTTCGATTTAGAGGGGTGGATCTTGGGGCTTCGATTTCGAGAGGTTGGTATGATTCATGTTGGTGGTAGCTTGATTTCGTGGGCTGAATTTCTGGGTTGGAGTCAGTGCTGGTAGTGCGATTGGGAGAGGGTGTTGGTGGTGTGAGTGGTGGTGGTTAACGTGAATAGGTGGTGGTGGTTGTTGGTGGTCATGGTGAGAGAGGGGTAAGGAGGGAGAGAGTATTTTTGTTTTTTATTTTAATTAAAATAAAATAATGTTAATAATTAATAATGTTAAAAAAATGAAAAAATAAAACATTGCAATGACACATCATACTCTTACCGTGAGCAGGAGATTGAAATTTCATTTATACCTTTCTTTGCGAAATAACTTTATAACTAGCATAGCACCCGTGCGATGCACGACTTAGAAATCTTAATATTAAATTTATAAATAGTAATGTAAAGATTTACATAGTTAATTCAATAATTATGTAAAATATTTTATTTTTGTAAATAAAATACATAATAAAAATCTTAGACAGTACGATACTATCAATAATATATGAACAAAATATTAGTTTTTTAAATGAAAAAAGTCGACAGAAGTTTGTTTATACCCGTTATTATATAAGATAAATTGTTTTAAATAACACCCACAATTACAAGTAAATATTTTATTTTAATTCACCCTTTTTTTCAAGGGGCTAACTTTTTAATATTCATCTTTACCAATCTCCCATTAAAAACACAATATGCCCCAATTTTATAAATGGTTATTTCATAATTTGCTAATTCACATTTTCAATCACATATAAACTTCTAAGAATATTGGAATTCATAGTTATAATATAATATAGAGAAGGTATTGTGTCAGACCGGTCTGACAGTAACGTTTCTGCCAGACCAGTCCACTGGACCTGGACACATATTGTTGAATCTGGACACATATGTGTTTAACCTGGACACATGCTGTTAAATCTGGACATGTATTGGTAGACCTGGACACATTTGTAAACCTGAAAACAGAACTTGACACATTTGAAACCTGGACACAATTTGTAAACCTGGACAAATGTGGACAAACCTGGACAAATATGGACAAACCTGGACAAATCTAGACAAACATGGACAAATTTAAACAAACATGGACAAATCTGGATAAATCTGAACATGCAAACCTGGACAAATATGGGCAAACCTGGACAAATGTGGACAAACCTGGACAAATATGAACAAACCTGGACAAATCTGGACACACCTGAATATGCAAACCTGGACAAATATGAACAAACCTGGACAAATGTGGACAAACCTGGACAAATATGAACAAATCTGAACACACCTGGACAAACCTGGACACATATTGTTAACCCTAGATACATATTTGTAAACATGGACACTTATTTGTAAACCTTGACACATATTGTTTAAACATGGACACATATTGTAAAATATGGACACATTTTGTAACTAACTTGGACAAAATACGTTTTTTTGCATTTTGAGGCCTTTAGAGGCCTCGTTTGGCAATTTCCGGTGGCCAAATCTCCTCCGGGTATTTGCAGCTGCGTTCGTCTCGAAAAATTAATCAATTTCGATATATCATATGCCCTGATCCGACACCCGAGCGCAAAGTTATAGCCTCCCGAAGTTTTTCACTATTATATGTGGGTATATGGGTCAGCCGTCTGACCAGATTGTCTGATCAGACCGTCTGACCCAATACTTTCACTATAATATAAATGCTCGTGCAATGATATAGTATACAATTCTTACAAAACGATGATCGTAAATTTTTAAAAGATTAATGATATATTTTTAGTAATATTTTGATTGAAATTCAATTCAATAATAGTTGTGCGTAATGTTAATATAATTTAAGAAATCAAGATCAATGTTAAATAAGAAATAAAAGATTATTATTTTTTTTTTTCAAATTATTGTAATATATGGATATGAATAAAAAAATTGTGTTAGAAGTCAATGAAATCAACAAAAAAAAACATTGTGTAAGGTGGGTGGTACATTAAATTTAATATAAAATGGTAAATATAAAAGTAACATGAATAGATTTTAGAGTAACTTTAAACAATTTTAGAAAAACTTTAACCCGCAATATAATGATCGGCATTATATGTTAGTCATTAATTTTTATAGTATAGTGTTGATAAAAGATAAAATATATTATATAATCAATATCAATGTTTATTACAATAGAAAATATATAAGATTGAATATTTTTTTTAGGTTCAAGAAAAAAGACGTAAAATTTTTTAACGTAAGATTGACATGTGGCAAGATGTGATTTTAGTTTTTTCTCTTTTAGTATATATTGTATATGATTACAAAATATATGTTAAAATATCATCTTTGAGACATTGTGCATTAGATTTTTTTTATTTTTATGCTAACTTGCCCTATAATTGATGTGATTTTTTAGGAAAGATAAAAAGTAATTTTGCAATAAATAAAAATTACACAAAAGATTTTATTGCCAAAAATTAAAGGTTATGAAAAAAAGCGGGAAAACTTTTAACCACAGGACGACATGTGTCATCCATAAACTGATACAAAAAACTGATACAAAAAAATCAACAGGAAGCTAACGTGGGTCAACGATTGGATTTGGAAACAGTATATAAAAATAAATTGCTACTCCCTCCGTCCCTAAAAGATTGTCCCATTTACTTTTTCTCATCTCCCGAGACATATCTTTAAATGAAAATATCTTGAGATAGGTATAATAAAAAATTATAAGCATTACATATTTAAAAAGTACACATTGAGCCGAATCAAACGGGATCCCATTTGACTATATTTTTCCTTACATGTATAAAATTATAGATAGTCAAAGTTATCAAATGAACAGTACCAAAAGTCAATATGGGGCAATCTTTAAGGGACGGAGGGAGTACAAAATTTGGAGGCCGATCATGGATAAAACCCACAAGTAAAAGGTGAGATAAAAATAGATCTAACCTACATCCTAGCAGCTTTAGAATAAATAGTCAAAATTGAGGACTTTTACTAAGATTGCAGTTGCCATTCTATGATGTAAGCTTAAAGGGCTGCAGATAAACTCCATTTCTAGCAGTAGATAAACGATCCCACCTTCCAAGACGCGGTTCCTGCATAAGTAAAGATTAACCATTACCACATAGTCCATACAAAGGTGCAGCCACGGCTTAATAATGCATATTCAAAGCGAAAACAATTCAATCAAGCCAAATAAGTAAATAACAATCGGAAAAAAAAAATGGTAAAGATCTAACAGCATGTTAGATAACCGATTATAATAAATGGCACGTATACATTATCATCCAATAACACTCTTTTCAATAGTAATGGATAATGATGAAAGATATGAAGAAAAATCACATTTGAGAATGAAAATATGTTTCCATGGGGATTAAAAAGTTTCTTCCCTTGCTAAATTATACGTACTACTTGAAGTTTATTCACATTAGTGCAATTTATTACCAACAACCAAATGGGCCCCAAGTGCTTTACTTCCGAGCAAGTGAAAATACACAACACAACAAATGTGCAGAAGCATGAAACTGAATGCAAAACTCTACTTCACCTGTCCAACTCCAGCAACCAGAAATCTGCCAGATTTTGCAATAGCCAAGGAATTCACATACCCCACCTGAATCAATAGAAAAGAAAGAATAATCCAAAAGTAAAAGGGAAAAACAAGTCAGAAAGTAGTGTTTAGTCATTTAGACATTACAATGTAAAAGAATGGACCATACAATCAAATAGCTTATAAACCTCACAAAATGCAGTTAAAGCATGAAAAAATGAAGCAAGAAGCATGTGGACAATGGAAGATCAACGCAAAACTAAAACCTTGAAAATGATTTTAAAAAATATTACAAGCACTAGATAAGCATAACTTTATCATACATAGTCCAAAAATTGTCATCCAAGCATGAGGTTAATAAGAGTATAAGACTAATAGGCTACAAATCCTAACCTTAGCAAAGTTTTCTCTACCAAGAAATCAACCTAGGGAAAAATATATGCTATCAATGTCACTAGTCAATCCACAACTTATCTTGTTCTAGCAGAGTACGGAGTGTTATAAATTAACAAATCTCATATTCTAAATTCTAACTAACATTGATAAAAAAAATACCATTTTTAGTCATATATTAGCTAAGAGGAATGCACCATTTTCTCCAATATAGTAAAGTAAGGTGAATGTCCTCTAACACAAAATTACACTTTTAGGCTGCAAACACAATCAAAGTCACATAATTGATCACAAAATCTTTCAGATTTTAAAGCATTTTACCAATCACAACTGCCACAGCATGAATTGGCCTAGTGATGAATTCTACATAAATGTTTTTATGGCTTGATGAAAGTTCTTGAGAAATTTAACTTCAACTGTGAACACACAAAAGAACATGGGGACACTACAATCTCCATAAGCAAAAATTAAACAAAATCAAAGTCTTATTCCCAAATAACTTGGGGTCATCTAGACAGGAATCAAATATCAGAATCACAAAAATCACCCACATATGTCCTCCTCCAATCTTCCCTTTTTGCTGCCAAAATTTCCCAACCTCGTTGTTTCTAACCACTCTCCTCCTAGTTTGTTTTGGTCTTCCTCTTTGCCTCAACATGTCTAATCTTCAAGCCACCTTACCAATGCATTATTCTCTCTCCATCTTACATGACCAAACCTTCTTTAGTCAATTCTTAGTCATTTTTTCCACAATGGAAGTAACTCCTAACTTTTTCCAAAGAACTCCATTCTTTATTTTATCATTTCTCATATGCCCACAAAGCCACACATACAGCTCAACATACGCATTTTTGTCATATCCATCTTCTCAACATGACAGTATTTCAAAGCTCAACATTTTGTACCGCGTAGCATTGACGGCCTAATAGTTTTCCTGATAAATATTTTCGTTACCATCAATCTATGTGGCACACCACGGTCCATAGAAACCTACCTAGAAGCTCCACACCACTTCACCCAACACGATTTAAACCCTTCTTCGCTCATTTATGTCCACAACACCAAAACCTCCATGGCTCCATGCTTTTAAAGCAATATCTCCTAGAACCCACATGACCATTTAAATCACCAATGATCAACTTCTCCCCTTTAGGGAATGCTGCACCACTTCCTCTAAATTTCCCCAAAACTCTTACATTAATGGATTCACTCAATGCAACTATAGACGCTTATAATATTCAAGACCTCATTCCCTAAAATGAGCTTAGTGATCAAGATACAATCATTGTTTCTACACACCACTACATCACTGCTAAATTCAAGATACGTGAGAATACCCACTCCATTCTTTCGTAAATCCTTTCCAAAGCTTAAACCCTTATGAGCCTATGCACCACAATGAAGTTTAAAATCCTCATGTAGTCATGTGCCTATACCTGTTGGATGGCTCTAAAGACGTCACATTATATCTTATCACCCGCTAATAAATAGCATATATGGCAAGACAACTAAAGAAAGTATTGATCACCATTTTATTAGGCGAAGGTGTGAAACAAGTGGAGTTGTTTTTTTTTGGAAAATTATCAATGGTAAGCCCGCAGTTTTTACGTTTATTATTGGTAACCCTGTAGTTTTTACGTTTATTATTGGTAACCCTGAGTTTTTTTAATTTTCATCGGTAACCCTTAGTTATTGTCCTACTTTCAAAAACAACCTAATTGAGAAAAATAGATCATTAATTTCTTTAGAATTAAGGACAAAACATAATTAAGACTTCAGCCATATATGTCAAATCTACCAAATTTTCCTTTGTATTTTTGGAACCAAAATTTTGAAAACCATTATATCAAATACTCGCTAGGCAATAACCGGTTAAAACAAGAACCACAAAATTTCAACTCACCAGAGGAACATCAAACAAGGGCTCTATGCCTTTGTTATCACTATTGATTGTCCACAATCGAACACATCCATTTCCAGCACCAGATGCAGCAAGGTCACTATTCCGGCATACAGTAACAGAGCTGACCCAGGACTGTGCAGTTGAGCACGGATTGTTTGCTTTACATTCACTATTTTCTGCACAATTAAAAAAATGCTATTTTCTAAGCAGAGCAAAGGAGTCCAGCAAACATGATGTTAAACAAGAATAGGAAAGAACAAGGTCACCAAACAAAAATCTATTAGATATTTTTTATAACTAAACAAAAAACAATCTTACTTCATATAATACAAATTTATATTGTTTTAATGGACATTATTTTTGCGTTCTTGTATTCCTCTCATCATTCCTACATTGAAGCTAAGATAATATAAAAAAAAACTTTTTGGTAAGGACTAACAAGATCATTTTAACTTAACCTTAAACAGTTTAAATAGGCCATATGTGCTCGAAGAAGCACAAATGAAGATTTTTCAGGTGAAAAGAATAGAGTCATAATGCAGTGAAACTTGCTTGTTAAGTATAACCATTTTCATCAATTACACAACATACGTTTGATGAGCCAGGCAAGCTGAGCTACTGCAATGAACTAATAAGCAAGGAAAATGGGGATTGTATTGATAATGTAAAAAGTACCAACATGGAATTAAAACTCGGCCGTTCCGTTACGTAACGGCCGTTCTGTAACCTGTTTTTGAGATGCCGATACACGAAATGTCGTTATAGTGCTGGGAGTTGGAGTTGGAGTTGGAGTGAACATACTCCCTCTCTAAGACTCTAACATGGACTTATTTATAGGAACTACCTCTAAATAATCCCACTAGTCTTCTATAAGTTTCTAGTAATATCTTATTACGCATTTCTAGAATGCCCCTTTCCCTAATTGCCTGTTCATAGCAGCTTCTCTTAGAGCAAAAAATTTTCAGCTATAACACCATATACAAAATAGAGAGAGCAAGGATTAAATAGAAAATTACCAATACGACCGTTAGCCATTCTTCCGTTATCAAGTAAATCTACTGGGTTCTTCAATGAAGGTATTCTATGAGCATTTCTTACAATAAAAACTGGTTTTTTACGTAACATGCTCCACAGCTCAATGCTTCCGTCATCAGATCCAGACAGGAATTCATCATTACCAACAAAACAGCAGCATTCAAGCGATGAAGCGGACGCACGATAAACAAGACAAGACTCCTCTGGGACCTATCATCAAAGATAAAAAAAAACTGAGAAGTATTATGAGTGCACGTAATGAGGAAGGATTAATGTATATTGCATAAACAGTGGTTTAATACAAAACAAAATCCTCAAGCAATACCGTCTACAAAGGCTTATATATACCTAGCATTACAATGAGATACAAATAGAGCAGGTGGTTGAAAATGACAAAAGGTGATGGAAGTTGAGGAAGACAATGTAAGAACCATAAAGGAGTCACCGTGTGAGAGAGGGAGGATCGCGGATAGTGAGGGGTTATGATGATGAGACTCATGGTTTCATGTTATCTCCATTATATAAGAGAAAGGGGGAGGGGTGGTGTCCACTTGAAATTACCCTCCAACCCCCACCCTTTTTAAATTACAAAAGCCTTACCTTTAGTGCACATTTAAATAATAAAATCACGTTACTTTTTAACATAAGGTAATTCTTTATTATACTTTACAATAAGGTAATTTACATTAACTTTCATATAAGATGCAAAATCAAAATCAGTGTCATTTATTTTTAATCGAATATAGGATAACAATTATTTTAGACATTATTCATGAAAGAATTGTTAATTTAATAGTTTTGAAAATATACTGAAAACATTTTTCTCCCCATTCTAAGACACTCCTAAAATTATGCATGCACGTATCGCGTGCACGAAAAACTAGTAGAAGGAAAGGAGACGAGGATGTAGGGGGTGGATTTGCGTAAACTTGGGGGGGGGGGCGTCTGGTTAAAAATATGGTATGGTTTGGAATGAGTAATGAAAATAAGGTGGTAATGGGATGGAACTTCATTCCTAATAACATATATTATGATATGGTTCAAGAATAAAAAAATTGGCCTTTTGTATTCCTAGACTAAGGTTTAAAACCCATACATTAGGGGTTTGAAGTATCGGTTTAAAAATCATAAAATTACCAACAAAACATTAGGTATGAATTTAATCATTCTAAACCCATACTTGATATCAATACCAACCAATCCCCCCATAAAAGAATGGGAGGGCATGGGAGATGACTTAATTGAGAAGTGGAAGAATGAGGAGGAAGAGGATAATTAGCGGGGTGCAAATTTAATTAATGCATCGGTAAAAATGGTCACATGCATGCCTAATATCATCTCTTTTGTCTAGGCCATGCCTTGTATCCCAGTATTGCCAATAAGCTAGGGTTTTTTTAACAACTCCCTAAATAAGAAATAAAGACGGAGTTAGTAGACAAGCGGTAAAACCAAGGTAATTTTACCATGCTTTTTTTAAGATCAAGGCCTTGTTTTTTTGGACTTAATTTCTCAAATTTCAGTTCAATTCACACAAATTCTTTTCAACTCTGTTCAAAATCTATGATTTAGATTAATTCACTTCGGTTCACACAAATTAATTTCGGTTCAAATAAATTCAATCCCAAAGAACAAGGCCTAAGTATATGAAGAGGATAAATTGCTAAGCGAAGCTAACATTGTAAGTAGCAACAAGAGGAAATAGGAAGGGTAGAGCAAAAATGATAGTGCAACTAGAATTTCATAAAGCCTAGTAACAAATGAATTGATTTTAGGATATAAAGGCTGCTTCATTAATAAATGTCAAGGAAATAAAGCCTAGAATTTGCTCGCCATACCATTTTTTTATTCCCTTGAATCAATAGCACTCATAAAACGTTATATTTCGTGCAATTATTATGTACCTGGGAAATCCTTTTCACTCATCAACTCAATTAGGATAAAAGAAAACTTTCAAAAAATCAAACTTAATAGATAACCAAAGCAAAGGATTCACCCGTAGCTCTTAAATATCAATTGAGGAAGCAACAAGGGAGAATGGGAAGATCACCCTTAACACCAACAACAATAAAAAGTGCTATGCATACTATGCATTAATGCAATAGTGAAATCAGAATATATTCCATTTAAATGGGCAACTCTAGTTCAACATGATTCAAACTAAATGGGCAAGAGACAACCATAAAATGCAACAGCAAAACCATGGGGAGAGAAGCGAAAATTACCTTGTACAACTGTAAAGTTCGGTCACGCCCGACCGTCAACACCCGTTCCTTTCTCATGCAATCCATACTTAGCACCTCACTTTGATGGCCGAATAAAGTTGTCACAGGTACTCCACCTTCGGCATTCCAAATTTTAAGTGTCCGATCAAATGAACCAGAAAAGATTTCTGAAGTCCCTTGCCTAAATGCCAGGCATGATACAGGACCTTTATGACCATAAAAAGCCTGCCACTCAATCAGTAAGATTGCAATAGATACCAAAAAAAAAACAGTAGAGGTAGATAACAACATAACATTGTCATAATCCGTCAATTTATTAGACATCACCTAATCATAACTAAATAGACAAATAATCAAGAGCTCTAAAAAACCTAGATGTTTTCCTTTTCCCACACGGAAGCTCTAAACGTCAATGACCATGAAAGCTACATCATCTAAGCAAATAAATGATAATGATAACCTCAAAAGAAGCTAAGCTAAGAAAAACTGTAGTCCAATATAAGAATTCAAAAGGCACAAATTTAGAGTTTATAGGAAACGCACTCCTATTCCTAGCACACATATTGCAACCTTGCTCGTTTTACACGCTCCCTTCAAATACTTTTGTTTCCTTGAAAAGAAAACTAGCTTCTTTTTTAGTTTTTGTTTGTGTGAACACATAGGAGAGGTTTGGATGAAATCTAAGTTCATACTAGTTTTTCATCAATCACTCTCACATAAAGAGAAATAAATCTTTTAAAAAATCATTAATGGTATTATAGAAAGTTAGCGAAACTGATTGATCAAAAACTGTTATTACTTAGCTTAGACTTCCTCCAGTGGGATGCATCATCAAATAGACCATAAAAATGACACAAGATCTACCTTAATGTGCTCTCTTGTACGAGTATCCCAAATATGAACATGACGATCCAAACCACCAGTAGCCAGATAACGGCCATCAGAACTAACAGCCAATGCTAAGATACTCTTGCTATGCTTAGGTGTTCGACCCTTTGGATTTTTTACATTAGCTGCTCGTCTGTGAAGATCATGTTGCATCAAAACTTCCTCAGTGGGCCATAAGTATTTTTCTGATTTTCCAACTTCGACATCCCAGTGGGTGATATAACCATCCTTTGAGGCTGAAAAACCTCTTCTGTCGTCATCAGACAAAGTTACAGCTGTTACAGACTGCCTGTTCTTTACCCATAATTGTGGTTCCTCCTTAGCTTCTGGCTTTTCTAACCTGATCATCAATTAGAATGTAATCATTCCCACTAAATTAACAAATAAAATGAATATACTATATCCTCTTGATTGAAAATTGACAACATAGATAGACAGCTTAGAAATTGGACCAAACCATTAAAAAAACTGAGCAATAACAATCACAATTACAAATCAACAAAAAACACTCACTTAGAAGCAATCAATCTACGAGCCCGGCCGCTCTCTTCAAGTTGTTCTTGCAACATAATCTTAGCGACGAGAGAATCTCGATTCCCTTGTTTCTCCTCTCTCTCCTCCTCCTCATTATCTTCTTCATCTTTTCGTTCTTGTTCACCCTTCCTCACTTTCTGAACAAGTTCCCATGCCAATCTTCGACGCCTTTCCTCCACAGTTTCTCTTTGGAGTTCATCTTCTTCATCATTTTCTTTCCCTTTTCCACCATTTTCATCCATGAAAAAATCATCCCCACTGTCTGAAACTTCGCTCTCAATCTCTACATCAAACCCATTTTCTACTTCTATTTTGCTATCAAATATTCGAGGCCTTTTGGAATTTTTTAGCTTCAATGATTCACGGGTTGCTGTATGTGTTTTTACTTTGTTGTTGTATGTAGAATGGCGCTTCATCTTTGGCAGTGGCAGGTCTAAAATTAAAAGATTGGTGACTGATAAGATTGAATTAACAAATTAAGTAACAACAAAGTATAGTACTAATCCCAATCAATAATTCAAATTACAACCAGCTAATTCGACATGAAATTTAGAAGTGGATTAAAATAACTAAATTAATTACATAACAAATAGTCCATTGTCTTAGCTCATACTATGAATTACCAACAGCTTACATAATCAACAGATACATCACCTATATATCGAATAACATATAGGCAAGCAATTACAAACAATAGCTTAGTTCAAACTATAAATATAAACTTGCATCATCAAAAGATAAATATACACTTGCAATTTGAATGAACAAAAAGTTTGTTTTTGAACTTCAAACCCGTAGTATTTTGGTAAATAAACAATTTAGTTGCAAACACACAAAAAAGAAAAAGTAAACGGCAATAACAACTGGAGAAATTAGGTCTTTTACGCAGCATAAATGTTAGTTTACCTTAGAATATTGAAAATTGTACACAAGCCGGATCCATGAATTTTATAATGGTAGGTCACTGACTTACCAAAGTTCAAAAAATTAGCATGGCAATTTTTTAAAAAAAAAAAACACAATAACACCCTGAAAATGCAAAAAATAAAAAGAAAAATTCCCAATTCAAACTGAATATTGCATTAGACTCATAGATTGATATAATTCAAATGAAAACAATCAAGTATCTAATATTCTAACTACTCCGCATTAAAAATAAATCAACAATAAACAATAAGTTAATAACAAAGAAAACAAAAAAACAAATCAGCAATTAAAACAAAATTGTCATTTAAAATCATTCAATTTACAGTACTCAAAACAATGAATCAGTAAAAACAAATTTTCAATTTATTGGAAAAAAAAATTGATAACCAGGCCCGTCCCTGATCCAGGGCAAGAGGGGCGGCCGCCCTAGCCCAGGAAGAAAACCTCCATTTTCGTAGAATCTAATATAACCTTACCAGTTATTATAACCAAAACTCTACAGCAAATTATCAACAAAATTCGATTGGAAATTCATTCTCCTTTCGCTTAAATAAATTACCCAGTATGGTACATTCAATAACCCACACTAGAAGAACCCAACCCAATTGTTTCCTCATTTCCATCCACATTTTTTGCTGCACAAGTGTTCTTCAATGCAAGATTAAGAGTATGAACAACGCATGGTGTCCAATAAATGTGAGGAAACTGACTCTCAATGATCTCTCCAGCTGCCTTGCAATTTCGTGCATTATCAGTCACCATTTGAACCACATTTTGGTGTCCCACCTCATTAATAATGTCTTTCATCAAATCAGCAATAAAAAATGCAGTCTTTGTTTCACCAAAACAGTTCACAGCCTTGAGAAACATGGGGCCATTTCCAGAAGTAGCCATGAAATTAATTAGAGGCTTTCTTGTAGGATCACTCCAACCATCACTCATAACAGTCACTCCTTTTTCTTTCCATGTTAATTTAATTGGTTCTAACAACCTCTCAACATGGGTTTTTTCTTGTTGTAATAAGGTTGTTCTCAGCTTATTATAACCAGGAGGTATATAACCGGCAAGATTGTTACTAGGAGCAAAGTTATAAGAACGTTGGTAATGTGGATTCCTAGCAAGATTAAATGGCAAACCTCCAGTATAGAACATCCTAGCAATTTCTTGATCTAGTTGGTCCCTAGCTTCAACACCAAATGCTCTAGTGATAGCAGAGAAACTAGACTTTCTTTTTTTAGAGGAAGCATCAGTTTGCTCTTTAGATTCAGCAGGTAAAGGGACTTCTCTTGGTCCAGAATCACTCTTTTTTTTCTCAAATTCATCTTCTACTCTTTGCTTTTCCGCTCTTTCACTCCGACTAGCTTTCTTAGAAGCTGCAATTCCAGCATTTTTAATCCCAAGGAGATGTGCTCTTACTCTAGAGTAAGAGCCTGTCCTAACATCATTGCAAAGGTTACATTGAAATCTCCATGCACCCCCCTACTGATCCTTGTTTTTCCAGCCTAGTTACATAACTCCATAGTGGAGCATCCCCACTTTGGTTTGATGCAACTGAGCCACCAGACCCACAGCTAACATTACCACTAGATGATGCCATAAGGAGAAATTCGAATCAAGAAGAACAGAAAAATTCGAAGGAAAATTCGAAGAGAAATTCGAACAACAAAATTAGCAAAGAGCAGAAACTGAAAATCCAAAAAGTCAAAAACTCGAAGAGAGGAGATGCAAAATAGCCAGAACAAATTCAAACAAGAATTGAAGAAAAAACCTAAGAGTTCGAACAGCTTTCGAATTCGAACAACAAGAAAAAGAAAAGAAAGAAAGCTCGAAAAACCTGGTACTGGTGGACAGCAAGGTGGTTGGCCGGAGGTGCGGTGGTCGACGGCAGGAGACTCGACACTCGAAGCTGGTGCTGGTTTCGGTGGAGCACTGGAGTAAGAGTTGAGTAGTTGACAGTGATGGAGTGAAAGCATGAGAAATGAAAACCCTAATCCCAATTTGATTTTTCACGTTTTTTTTTTTTAATTCCCCTATTATTTGGGCCTAAAAATGGCTGATGGCCCTTTCTAAATATAAGCCTAACTGCCTCAAAAAAAATATAAGCCTAACATTTTAGTTTTTTTAAAAAAAAAAAAAACGACTTCAGCAAGTGTGGACGGATAGTATTTTTCTCTCTTCTTCAGGAGATTGAGACTGGTAGTATTTTTCTCTCCCCTTTAGGAGATTGAGACTGGATAAAAAAATCAGCTAAATAAAATTAGTTATATGATCACTTAGTCCTAGAGAATTTAAAAACGGAAAATGTGTTGTGTGATGCATTGAGGTTATGTGATGTCTTGTGTGGGGTGAGTCTTCATAGTTACTAATTAAATATGTTAAATCACGTAAAGCGAAAGAGGGTTCACACCAAAACTCTTGGAATGTATATACCTTGAGTATGAACATATGGGGGGAGCTAAATAGCTTCTATCCAGGGGTATAAGACGTTGTACATCCTTGTTTATTTTTATTATTTTGGCCTACGATCCCGTCATATTTGTGGTTTGGTTTTTACCACTCGACTTGTAACCGAGTGGGGCTCTGGTGGGCATGGTTACTTATCTTTGGAAACCCGTTCGATGTTGTATCCAAACCTTCTTATAATCTGATGGAGTCTGGGAGTGTATGGGATTTGGTCATATAGTGTATAGCGGGTTATCATTTGTATTATTTAATCTTGTTGTATATATATACGCAGCTTTTGCTGATTACATGCTTTTGTGTGTGTTTTATTTGGTCATGGCTCTCGCCTTAATAACCCTGTGATGAACTAATATATACACTTGTATTATTGGAGATCAGAATTGCACAGGTTAGCTTGATGATGTGGAGTTCAGGCATTCGGTATATGCATTGTCATGGGATGGGTGTAACTCGAGAGTTTACGGTTCTTGTATTTGAGCTTATTTATAATGGAATTTCTTTTATATTATTTATCTCAAAAACAATTGTTTTCTAACTAGGGGTTTTAAATTTTACTAAGTTGTAAGCTTTAATTAGTAAAGTTTATTTTGAGATTAACTTTAGGTTGAGTTTTATTCCGCTGCAAAATGTTGAATAAGCTGAAACGTTTTCACACGTGGCGGTAATACTTTGGAAATTTCCTTTCAAATGTATTTTATGTTATAATTTTAAATAATGTTTAGAGTTTTCAAGTAGGAAATTTTCAGGGTGTTACATTAATGATATTAATTTTTTTTCCATTTTTTTAAAATAATTAATTTATACCTGACAGTTTTTTTATGGAAATTTTATTTTTGTGTGATGGTAGGGTTTGATAGTTATGTTAGGATTTTTTTAAATAAAAAAAAAAGATTGATGTGAAACCCCCATTGGGGTTGTAGGGCTTCCAACAAAACAAAATCTTAGATTATATTATAGATTAATCATAGAAGTAAAAATATGATTTTCATATAAAAAATAAAATTTTGATAATCCGTATATATTTAAATGTTTGTTTATTTAGTTATGATAGGTATTTTTTAGGGTGGTTATGTGTCAATGATTTTTTTTTTGTTTTTAAAAAATTCAAATAGTGAGATTAAATGTGGTGCCTCCATTTGAGGTTTGGAGGATTATGATGATTAGAATTGATTCTTAAATTATTATATATATTTTGCTCATTAAATTATTTCAGATGACTTACTTAGTTTCTGTTCCAGTTGTGGAACTTCTCGTGAATAGTCAACGATCTTTTGGTGTATGACGTGTACTCTGGATGATCCTCGGTTAATGCTGTGACCTGCAAAACAGTCAGAGATTGCTAACCCGGGGGGTGGAACTCGGGAACGCCCCTCCAATGCTTAAGTCAGATATCGGAAATAAGGATTCAGAGTATTTTGTGAGTTTGTGGACTTTGAATTGCGTACCTGTAGAATGGTAGGACTGATCCTTATATAAGCATTAGATCCCCTGGTTAGGGTTTTGCTGAACTAGCAGGGCCTGTGTGTGGGCCTGGCCCACGACACATAGTGATAACCTGGTCAAATGACACGTGACATGACCCTACTCGTAGTCGAATATCTGGTGTAGACCAAGCCCTATCTGAACTGGGCCTAGGATTTGGGCCCACTAGCACGGGTTTGACCACCTAGGTGGGCCCGGAACAATTAGCCCCACGCTCAGCGTGGAACGGGAATCCTTGGACGTTGGATGCCGAGCGGAATACTCCGGAAAAAACGGATTCCGTCCTCTTATGATCACGAGGATGCCCCAAAGAGGGCACCTCGATCGAGGTTACCTCGACCGTGAGGGGGAGACCACGATCGAGGCTACCTCGAATCGTGTGGAACCTCAATCGAGGTATCCTCGATCCCCAAGCCCCCATCAAGAACCCCAAAAAAGCCTCGATGGGGTCCCCAGGAGGGGGCCTCGATCGAGGTAACCTCGATCGTGAGGGAAAATTCCCTCGATCGAGGTGGCCCCAGGGAGGTATGAAAATGACCTTGATGGGGTCTTCAATAGGGAGGCTGCCTCGATCGAGGTGTCCTCGATCATGGGGTTTTCAAAGGTTTTTCATGACCTTTATTACTTAAGCCTTATGGAGGCCCAAGAAATGTCTCGATGGGGTCTCTAATAAGGGAAAGGCCTCGATCGAGGCAGCCTCGATCGTGTGGAACCTCGATCGAGGTAACCTAAGCCCCATGGAGACCCAAGAAAAGCCTCGATGGGGTCTCCAATAGGGGAAAGGCTTCGATCGAGGCAGCCTCGATCGTGTGGAACCTCGATCGAGGTAACCTAAGCCCCATGGAGACCCAAGAAAAGCCTCGATGGGGTCTCCAATAGGGGAAAGGCCTCGATCGAGGCAACCTAAGCCCCATGGAGGCCCAAGAAAAGCCTGATCGAGGTAGTAATGCCTGCAAGGCTTTCCCTTTTGTTCGTGTATCGAGGTAACCTCGACCCACATGTCTAGCTAGGTCTTCCTCCTTCTCTACCTCGAGGGTGTCTCCCTCGATCCATGTGTTCAACATGTCTTGATTGTGGTGGCTTGTAGGTAATTACCTCGACTGAGTGAAGGGCCTCTTCCCCTGATCTTCACTCCTTGAAACCCTTATAATTTTTCTAAGTGTTGATGTTTCCTAGACCTCTTTTCCACCTCGAGAGTCTTCCTTTTTACCCTGATTTTTACCTCGATGGGTTGCCCCTTTTTCCTCAAGGGTTAGAAATGACATGCTCTGGGACAACCTTCCTAATAACCTCGAGGGTCTTACCTACCTCGACCGTGATAGAGGTACAAGGTAAGATTTACCCTGGTAATCTCGAGGGTCCTCCTATTACCTCGAGTGTGATAGTGCAGTCCAAGAGATGTTTTGTTTGTTAATACACCTTTGTTGTGCCCACATTGAGTGGGGCTTTGGCCTAAGGTGGCCAACTATCCCTTTAGGGGCTAATGAGCCCCAAGACATGGTTGGCACCTATCCAGCCTCCCATCTCCCTTGATGGGTGCCTATCTTGAGTAGGGCTTGTTGTAAGTCTTAGGAGCTTTCCCAAAGCCAAGGGGCTAATGAGCCCCAGAGACTAAGTGTCAGTCACCTTCCCTAATGACCTCGAGGGTGTCCATTACCTCGACCATGATAGAGGTAGAAGGTGAAAAGGCCCTGATGACCTCGAGGGTCTCCCTGTACCTCGAGTGTTAGGGAAAGATGTCTTAGCTACCCATCAGCCTCAATGGGTGCCCACATTGAGTGGGACCTTGGTCTAAGGTGATCAACTGATCCTCTGGGGCTAATGAGCCCCATGATAAGTGTGATACCCCTCCAACCTCCCATCTTCTTTGATGGGTGCCTACCTTGAGCAGGGCTTAATCATTGGCCTAAGGAGCTCTTTCCAAAGCCAAGGGGCTAATGAGCCTTAGTGACTCTGAATGCCTGTCCAACTACTCCATTCTCCTCGATGGATGCCTATGTTGAATAGGGCCTTTTGTCACCTGATGACGTGGAGGGTTTGACCAAAAGTCAACGAATTAGTGAACACTGTTCACCTTCTAAACTCATAATTTGATGTCGTTTTAGCTGGATTTTACCATAATGAGGTAAAAACTGTTTCACATTCTTTACCTCCTATATATTCAACCCCTTAATCATTTCCTCAAAATCATTCTCTCACTCTTCAAATTTTCTCTCTCTAGAGTTCTCTGATCTCCTCGAAGGTCTTCTCTCAGCTTGTGTCTAGGCAGCCTCGGAGTAGTTTCTTTGTCAAGGTAACCGTCTTCCCCTTCTTTGTATTTATTTGAATAAGTGAGTCCTTGTCCTGTCAAGTACCTTTCTTTTCCTTAGTTTATTTTTAATAACTTAGGTATTGGACATGTCAATTACTCCACCCCTTCTTCCCCTAGAGTGCATTGGGGTCCTTCGGGTCGAGGGTGATGAAGGGATTGAATCCCAAAACATCCTTGAGGCCATCCCTCTACTCTCTGACTCGGATGGGTCAGTGTCTGGGGGAGAAGAGGTAGAAACCCCTTACCCCTAGGAGCCATCTGTAGCACATCCTAACATTTACCATTCCACATATGAAAAACTTGTAGGTATACTAAATATGAACCTCGATGGTCCATCCACCTCTGGTCAAGAGGAGACAGAGAACATTGTGTACCCAAAGATTCCCACTGAGAAGAATCCTAAATATTTCTTCCTAGCCCCAACCTTCAACCACCGTCTCAAACGAGACATTCGTTCCTTTGCTGCCCAATTCCAATTTGCAGAGCCATATGTAGTAGTTAGACCCATTAACCTTCAGACCATCCGTTCCCCCCCTGATGGATGTGTAGCTGTATATAAACTTGCCATGGTTAGGGGGCTTAGATTTCCATTGCACAATTTTGTTGTACAGCTTCTTTGTGAATATAACCTATCCTTAGCTTCCTTAGTGCCTAACTCTTAGACCTCGATCAATTCTTTTATTGGCATATGCACAATGCTTAGGATTACCCCAACCCTTCGCCTATGGCGGAATTTGGCTAAATTAGTGGAAAGCTGTAGTGTTGATCATGGGAAGGGTTGGTATAGTTTTCAAGTTAAAAAGGGCTATAGATTTGTAAATAACGTGCCCACCAACCAAGAAGGATTTAGGCACAAATTTTTCTTTGTTTTCAATAGTGAGGGGTGGAAAATCCCTAGGGTGGTGGAAGAAGAGCCAAACTTCCACCTAAACCGCCAAGTGCCAAAGATGTCTGCTGAGGAAGCAGTAGTGGCCATATTGTGAACTTGAAGCAAAGGAGAAAAAGGGGAAGACAGTGATGGTCCCTTTTAACTGGCTTCCCAGCACAGATGACCTGAAGCAAGACTTCTTCTTATCTGTTATGGGGCTAAACCCAGCATATCCTAAGGGTAGGGGCTCTTATCTATTAAGTACTAACCCCATATTTTTGATCCTCTTGATATTCTAACTTATTTGTTCTTTTATTGCAGGGGTAGCAAGAGATAAACTAGACCCAAAGATGGCCTCCCTTATGACTGCAGCTGCCATCAAAGCTCTTGCTGTAAAAGGCAAGATCGATTCGAAGGAAGAAACAATCCCCAATCCTCCTGAGGTAATTTATTAACCTCGATGATACTTATGTTGCCCCCTTCCTTTGACTCGATGATGCTAACCTTCTTATTGCCTCGATAGGACCCCAAGCACAAGAAGAAAATCTCAACCAGCGGGGTGCCTCGAATCAAGAGGACCAGGGAAACCAATCCTTTTGCTGAAGAGCAAAAGGATAAAAAGAAAAAACAAAAGGTGTTTGATGAGGATCAACCATCATTGCCTGAGGAGGGTATTTTTCAAAAGGATGCAGCCACAGAAGCTGCCCTTGTTGCTGCTGGGAAGGTCATTAGGCCTTCCTCCTCGAAGGAGGTTCCTGCTGGCTGTGATAGGCATTTCAAAGCGCTGACCCAGAAAAAGCGCAATCGTCGCCTCCACGGTGCTTTTAGGGTCATGTACTCACCCTCCGATGAAGAGTACATCATGGGAGGCGATGGGGAGGAGGTCTTCAATGAGCTCCACAACGCCTGGCTGGATGTGAGTATCTATTCACTCGTTTAAATGCTTATCTTTTGCCCTTATTTGTGACTAACTTTCTACGTTTGTGCAGATGTCTATCCGGATGCATGCTGCATCCAAGTACATGCTGACCAACAAAGGCAAGGGCTTGTCCCTTGCTGATGCTGAAAAGGTCAAGGCTGACTTGGCCCAGGAGAAGGTAGACCATGCTGCCACCAAGAAGACCGTGACCTCTTTAGAAGGTCAACTAGAAACTGCAAGAGTTGATCTTGCCACTGCCAACACCTTCATCACTGACCTGGAGGCAAAACTGGCCAATGCCATCTCCCAGCGCGACTCCGTGAACCGCGCCAAGAACAAGGCCCTCGAGGACTTGTCCAAGGCCAAGAAGATCTTGAAAAAAGCTCAAAAGGCTAGAGACCAAGCCCTCGAGGCGATGAAGAATGAGGAGGAAGCCATCGTCAACAAGTGGCTTGAGTCAGAGGGTGGGGAGAGGTACAAGTCAGGCCTTCGCCTGAATGGTGCTGCTGAGGGTGCTGGCATTTTCATTTCTAACACCCTTGGCAGGGCCAGGAAGGTGTTGGAGGAGTTGCACCCAGGGGAGTGGGCTTCCTTTGAATCCAGGTACCAAGCATTGGAACTGGAGGAAGAGGCTCAGGGGCAAGAGGTAGTTCCTGAGGGAAAAGAGTCCAAGGAAGAGGCTGCCCCTCTTCAGGGTGAACAAGAAACTAACCTCCTCTCCTCGAGCTCGAGTGAGGGAGGTGACCTCGATGGAGTGGTTGGCAGGAGTGGTGGGCAGGGCAGCCATCAGCAGCAGCAGCAGCAACAGGGGGATCCTGATCAGCTCTTAGATGAGCTTAACATTTGTATAGACTAGGTTTCTTGTACTTAGATTTTCTCTTTTTATTTTTCTTTTTATTGTACTTAGCATAGGTTGTAACAAAGTGAATATTAATGAAAAACAACTTTTTGACCAAGTGTTTGCCTTTTTATTGCTTTCTTTATCGCTTTTGTTTATTGCTGTTGTTAACCTTATTGCTTAACGATGAAACCATAAAACTAGACCCGGTAAGGGTTCAATATTATGCAAAGAAAGAATAATTTTCTCCGAACTCAACCCTGCAAGGGCTTTAGAAGTTAGTAAAAACTCAACCCTGTTAGGGCTTTTATCTCATATTGCAAAGAATGATAATAAACACTAAACTCGACCCTGTTAGGGCTTTAAAAGTAAGTGAAAACTGGACCCTATTAGGGCTTTATAAATGAATGAATCTGACCTTGTTAGGGCATTATTGAAACTAAAACATCCAAATTTAATATTCATTCTAGAACAACTCCTTGTTAGGGACTTTATTGAAACCTAGCTAACCTAACTAGGGGAAATTTAAGCATAAAACTTCTTCAGGTGATCAGCATGCCATGGCCTTGGCAAGAGCTTTCCTTCTTGATTGACAAGTATGAATGTCCCCGGCCTTACCATTTCCTCGACTCGATAGGGTCCTTCCCAGTTGGGACCCAGTTTACCTCGAAGAGTAGTCTTTCCAGTAGCCTCGACCTTCCTCAGTACCCAGTCTCCAATTGTTATCGTTCGAGGTGACACTTTGCGATTGAAGTACCTCGTCATCTTTTGCTTGTAGGCAATGGACTTGAGTAGAGCATTTTCCCTTGTTTCTGGCAACAGGTCCAGGTTGATGGCCTTTTCTTCCTCGTTCTGATTGTAGTCATAGAAGGTGATTCTTGGCGAGGGTATTCCTACCTCGACAGGTAATACAACTTCACTTCCGTAAACAAGAGAGAATGGAGTATGCCCAGTTGCCTCCTTGACTGTAGTTCTAGTTGACCATAAGATTCCTGGAAGCTCATCTACCCAAGATCCCTTGACTGCTTCTATCTTTTTCTTGATGCCTTGATGTATGACCTTGTTGGCTGCTTCAGCTTGTCCGTTTGATTGAGGCCTTGCCACAGATGTGAACCTTGTTTGTATGTCAAACTGAGCACAATATGCCTTTGTAGGGCCACTCTCAAATTGCCTGCCATTATCTGAAATTAACATTCTTGGAATGCCAAACCTGGTGAAGATATTCTTCCAAACGAACTCTTGTATCTGCTTATCAGAAATCCTTGATAGGGGTTCAGCCTCGACCCATTTGGTGAAGTAGTCGATCCCAACAATAAGAAATTTCTTTTGCCCCACAGCTGGGGGAAAGGGCCCAAGTAGGTCCATTACCCACCTATCAAAGTGTAGGACTGCATGAACTGCTGTTAAAGTACTCGAAGGCTGCCTAGAGATGGCAGCATGAGTTTGGCATTGCACACACTTCTTTACAAGCTCGATGGCATCCTCCTTGAGTGTAGGTGTAACGACCCGACTCGCTTAAATCGGCGCGGAAGAAACCGACGAGTCGAATAGTTAAAAACTACAACTTAAAATACTTAAGAAATAAAAACTAATTCCTCAAATATTGTTATTAAACCACCAAAAGTACAAATACCCACAAGTTTGTACATAAACTAATCCAAAAGTCAAACTAGAAATACTAAAATGCGAGTAACTCCAACCACACGTCAGAGTCTAAAAATAACATATGAAAGTCCATACAATATTCTAATACTATCTAAAAATAACAGTAATAGAAAATACAACCAACAATAGCAGAAATAACAACGTCGCTCGCCCAACCCAAAGCTAAGCAAGAGTATCATCATCAGAAATACCTGAAAAATATACAACAGTCCACCATCAGTGGCGAGTAACATAACTGACTCACCCTAATGGGAATACACATGTACATAGCACAAATCAAATAATCAATATCAATAATCAAAGTACGAGATCATCCCACACGTGAACTCGACTCAAACCAACCTAATCAACTATCTTTGGCGCAATCATTCATATTCTAGACCGGACTGTGCTCGTACGAACGCATCTTACGCATTCGAACTTTCTACTATGCTCGGATTTGAGAATCTTACTCCCAAACCCCATGAAACCAATCTTACTGGAAATCCATGTCCCGTGAAACCAATCTTACTGGAAATTCACTAAGATCACATAGTATGACTCCAACTATCCCAATACCGCGGATGGAATAGGGGCAACGTCTTAACCCAAATACAATGAATCTTACTCAAAGTATCAGGCGTCTAAAAATGAAATCAAGCTAATTAATTAATTAAATCTTTTAATCAACTTAATCATATTATCATCATTATTACCCAACATAACTAAATTAAGTTCAAGAATTGCCTCTAGCCTTGATTCTCGAATTTAACTAGTTAAATCATCGAAGTTATTCTCAAGAACTGCCTCTAGCCTTAATCTTGAGTCTAACCAATCATAATCCAACATTCAATAATCATTCTTTAATCATATTAGACACTTTCTTTAACTTTCTTTACCATTTAAACCACTTTCTTTAACTTTCAAGATTCAACCAAGAACTCATAAAGACTCATCAAGAACTCATAAAGAACTCAAAGAACTCATAAAGAACTCAAAGAACTCATAAAGAACTCATAAAGAACTCATTCAAGATTCAAGATCTTCAATCAAGAACTCAATCAAGATTCAAGAACTCAATCAAGAACTCATCCAAACTCAATCCAACTACACGCATAACATCATCATCAACCAACCGAAAATTACCATCAAACTTATCCAAAATTCATCAAACTTTAACATGATATTCATGATCATAAACCAACACATAATCAATCATAAAACCATGAAAAATCATCATCAAAAAACCATGTAAACACATAAAAAAAATCAGATTATAAAATCATACATAAAATCATGGATATTCATCAACAATCAACCCAAACATGCATTTAATTCATACTATAAACATAGTATACCAAAAAGGTTGAGAAAGTATGTTACCTTATTGAAGATTAGACACAAATTCAACACAAACACTTGCTGCCCGGAACACTCATACACACGGCCTAGCAACGCGGTTCCATTTGCACACGAACACGACAACCAAGATGCCACCATGCTGCCACCACGCTGCCCAGTCAGCACCACACGGCTTCTGCCCAGCCAGGCCACACGGTTGCTGCCCAGCTAGGCCACACGGTTGCTGCCCAGTCAGCTTTGCACGGTTGCTTTGCACGAGTCTTAGCACGCACCTTCTTGCACCAATTGCGCGCACACTTCCAGCCACGATCCAGCCTTGAACCAGCCTCGTTCTAGCCTTGAACCAGCCTCGTTCCAGCCTTGAATCAGCCACGCACCAACACCTAAAATACCCACTCAACTAGTGGTCTTGAATTAATCAAATAAAGTTTAGGTTGTGTTTTGATACCTAAAGATCAAAGGATGTAGAATCTTTAAGTTTTGGTTTCGAAAAGATGATGAACAAACTTGGGTTTATAATGCCCAACATAGGCGTGTGGCAAGGGGCCAAAATGGAGGGAGAGTTTGTCTTTTGAATTGATGAGCAAAGGATGGAAAATGACTAAAGGAATCATCAAGCCTTACTACTACTTCTATTTATAGAAGTTAGTTAAGGTGTGATTGTATGGCAAGTGGCAAAATAAGCCACTTAAAAGAGAGGGAAAAACCGGCCATGGGCCTACTCAAATAGGCTCAAAGTTCACTTGGGCCATTTGCACTAATTCATGACTAATCATGATTAATTTTGCACTTGGCCCAAAACTAATTAATTAATTAGAAAATTAAATAAAATTCTAATTAATTAAAATAAAATAAAATTTAAGAATTAATAAACCATTTAAATAAAATGGTTACACTCAAGTAATAAAAATAGTCTAAAATAAATTTAGACCATGCACCGCAACAACAATAATTACAAACTAACAATACGAAAATAGCCCAAAATCTGGGGCGTTACAGTAGGCCAATAATACCCAGCTCGAAGGGCCTTGCCCGCGATCGTTCTTGCCCCTTGATGATTGCTACAACATCCCTCATGAATTTCCTTCAGAATATAGTCCCCTTCTTCAGGGGTCACACACTTCAGGAGGGGATGTGTGTAAGATAACTTGTACAACTCTCTATCATGCAATGTGAACCACTTAGACTTCCTTTTGATTTCTTCAGCTTCCTTGTCATCCATGGGCAGAGCCCCATGTTTTAGATAGTGGATGATAGCATCTTTCCATGTTTCACCTCGAGCCAGAGTGTTGACTTCAGATTCGTTGATACTTGGTTCTTTCAAGACCTGCCACTGAATGACTCGTGGCTCCTCTCCTTTTGCAGAGCTTGCCAACCTCGATAGAGCATCATCCTGTTGATTTCCAGACCGGGGGACATGTTCAATGTCAAAAGACTCCAGTTTCCCAGCGAGGGTCCTCAGTTTCTGGAGATACATCTTCATGCTATCTTCCTTTGCCTCAAATTCTCCTTTGAACTGTCCCACCACCAACTGTGAGTCAGCCTTGGCTTTAACATGCCTTGCCCCAGCAGTGAGGCACATTTGAATCCCTAAGATCAGAGCCTCGTACTCTGCCTCGTTGTTTGATGCCACAAAGCTGAACTTAATGGCATATTCCAGTCGATCCCCATTATCAGTCTTAATCAATATTCCTTCTCCTGTTAATCGTGATAAGAAATGGCCCAATGCAGCCATGCACCCTGTTAATCGTTGCACCTCTTTAACCGTCCTTGGAGATTTCATGTCAATGACGGCTTGAATTTTATCAGGGTTTGCCTCGATACCCCTTTCATCGACCAAAAAACCAATACATTTGCCCCCTTTAACCCCAAAAACACACTTCTTAGGGTTGAGTTTCATACCAAACCTCCTCAGTGTTGATAAGGTCTCCCTTATATCCTTGGGATGATCACCTGCCTGTTTGCTTTTGATTATCATGTCATCAACATAAACCTCAACATTGCGGCCAATCTGCTCGGCAAAGATGGTGTTCACTAGCTTTTGATAGGTAGCCCCAGCGTTCTTGAGTCCAAAAGGCATTACTCGATAGCGGTAGACCCCCTGGTTCGTGATGAAAGCAGTATGTGCCTGATCTTTTCCAGCCATTGGTATCTAATGGTAGCCAACATTGGCATCCATGAAGCTGAACATTGCACGTCCGGCAGTAAAATCAACCAAATTATATGTATCTTTGGGAGAGGATAGTCGTCTTTGGGGCAGGCTTTATTTAGATCAGTAAAATCTACACATATTCTCCATGTACCATTAGGCTTTTTGACCAGAACAACGTTGGCCTGCCAATCAGAGTATTGGCACTCCTTAATAAACCCATGTTCTAGCAGCTTTTTTACTTCAGCTGCAGCTACTTTGTTTCTTTCCTCGCTTTGTCTTCGCAACTTTTGCTTTACGCCTTTGAATCCTTCACGAATGTTGAGCTCGTGACACATAACCGAAGGATCAATGCCTGGAATTTCCGAAACATCAAAGGCAAAGACATCTCGAAATTCTCTGAGTAACTGAGCGACTGACTCCCTGAGGGTGGGATCCATTTCAATGCCAATTTTGACTGTGTGCTCAGGATTGTCATCGATGAGGACCTCTTCGTGACCCTCGATGGGTCTTGGTCGAGCGTAATGTTTGGCATCCTCAGCTAAAAACACAGCTTCAGAAGACTCGACCGGCTCCTTTCTCTTGTCACCCACCTCAACCGACGGTGAGGCTGTTTTGATGCTATTAATGTAACACTGCTTGGCGGTTCTCTGATCACCGTACAACTTTCCAACCTCCCCCTTATCTGTCTCATACTGCAGTAAGAGCTGGTAAGTAGAGATGGCAGCCTTTATTTTGTTCAACAAAGGTCTTCCCAGGATGATGTTGTAGGGGAGTTTAATGTCTACGACAACGAATGTGACCGGTAAGTTGCGTCCTTCCCCCTTTTCTCCGAGTCGAACAGGAAGCTTAATGATCCCCAAGGGAAAGACGGGTCGACCCCCAAAGCCAAACAAAGGTTTTTCCAACGGGGTTAGATCAGCTTCGCCGTACTTCAATTGACGTAGGCATTCCAAGGTCATCACATCAGCTGAACTCCCACTGTCCACGAGTACCCTCTTGACCCTAGAGTTTGCTACTTTTTCCTCGACCACGAGGGGGTCATTGTGAGGGAAGCAGGTAGGTCGAAGAGGAGATGTATTGAATACCATCGTCGGACCTGATGGGGGTGGTTCGATGGTTCCCTCAGCAATCTGAAAAGTTGAGTTTCTGAGATCCCTGTAACGACCCGACTTTTTAGACGTGTCGATTGACGAAGGGAAATCGACAAACGGATCATTACCAAAGTAAAACAACTATAAACGAAATTATTAATCGGAAAATGAATACTTTTACTGAATTATTTCAACTGTTGTCCAAAAATCTAATGAAATCCAAAATAAAAAGTAAGTACATGAATTATTCCAAAACCGTCCCAACATACTGGGATCGTAAATAAATGTAAACTATAATGTTTATTTCTAAAGACTAAGTAAACTAAAGTGTACTAAGTCCTCATGCACTCAAAGCCCATCCATCGAAGCCCGTTAATTAGCAGCATCTTCTCCTGAAACTGAGGGGGGGTCCACCGTCAGTGGCGAGTAACTAGGCTGTCCCATTTAATCAAGGGACCACCAAACACATAATAGCATAGAAAAGATCATAAAAACCATAAGAGAATCTAATACATGCTATACATCATTCAATACAAATTACGTATAAAAATACGTATAAACTACGTATACGGATACGTACAAAATACGTATAAATATACCTGCAGAAATACGATTAGAATACGTATAATCTACGTATAATGTACGTACAATCAACCCTGCAAATACGGTTAGAAATACGTACAAATATACACTCAACATTCGTACATACATACATTCTTACTCGCATACATACATACCCATACATTCATACATACATGCTTTTCAAATACATACGTACACAGATACACAGCGGAAGACTTATATCATTTTAATACACATATTTATCAAATCATAACCTACATTTTATATTATACCCCTTGTCAGATCATCGTATCTTATATTATAACTCATATTATATACTTAACTTATATTGTATCCTATCATATCACCCATATCATAACTTATACTTATATTATATCAAATCGTATCGTATATTATATCTTATCATTTCATAACATTCTTATCATTTCGTATCATTTCATCTTCATATCATATCATATCTTTCAATTCATATCCATATCATATCATTTCATATCTTTCGTTGGACCGGTCACTATAACTCGTTGTGGATCCCGTTTGCACCACAACTTTCCTAGAACATGCCGGGGTGAGCTCGTGTACTCAACCCGTAGCGGATCACGTTTGCACCACTAAGCCTAAGCTATGGCCATAACCCCTAATAGCAGCTCGTGTACTACTACTAGACGACTACATATCCTAAGACCCAGAACTACTCGGGGGAGCTCGTGTACTCGTCCCATTGAGCAGCGGCCTCGACTTAACCTAGTCTGACTACTCGAGTCATCGGGTAGGCGTCCTTATCTTATCTTATATCTTCATTATCATATCTTATCTTATATCGGGAAATACTAGGTGACCGTAATTGGGATGAAATGTTCGGAGTCCCAGGAAAGAGAGGTGCGGCACGTGTATTGGCCACCTTAAATACCAAGTCTTTCCTAGACAGAAACCGAGACATAACATATTCCTATTACTCTGTTTCCTTTCTTATCCCTATTAATGTCTTATCGTAACTTTCATATCTTATCCCTACGGATACCTAATCTTAGTAATAATACCAATATTATTTCATAACTTTAATAATACTAATAACATTCGGAATACTTATATCACTAATACTTATAATATACGAACTATAATAATATTAATAATAATAATACTATTATCTACCCCTTCCTGTTACAACTTGTCCCTGATAATTATTTTATCCGTAACTTTTATATTTAATTATTTCTAAATTAATAATAAATCAAAATTTACTAAATTTGACTAAATCAAATCAATCCACTCGACATTTCTAAATTTAAACCAAATAATTAATTATTTTCATCAATTATTCTAATTAATCAATTAATTACTAAAAATTATCAAAACATGATAAAAATTCTATTTTTATTCTTTTTCTTCACTCGACTTTTCTTACACGAATCTATCAACTTTATCAATTAATTTACATAAGTTCAATCATCAAGATCAAATAAATTAACTAAACTATATTAATAAAAATCATACTTTTAACATATAAACATCAAGATTGCATTAAAGAAACAAAATTAGAAATCATCCTTGTCGTTCATTCATCCACTCGACATATTCAACATATTATATCAATAACTAATTAATTAAACAACTTCAAACAACAAGATTTAATTAATTAAACTAATCAATAAAAATCATATTTTTAACAATAATCATCAAGATTATTAAGGATTAACATAAAGATTGAATTAAAGATTAGCATTAATAATTCAAGAATCATCAAGATACATCTTAAAAATCATATTTTTAATTCCCTTTTAATACTAGATTACTCGAAAAATTCAAGAAATTAATAATAACATATTTTAACAATTCAATTACCCTATTTTACACAATCTGATTTTTAAAGAATTAAATCTAGATCGACCATCTAAAGGTCTCTAATAATCTGGAAATTTTTATGGAAGCTAAATATAGGTTCAAGGTTTAACTTGCATGAATTTAGTTTAAAAATAACATCATTTACTAATTTTAAGTGATTTTATAATTTACAGATCAGATTAGAAATAATTCGGTTTCAGATTTTTCTGCCATAGCAATCGATCTTTAAAAATTACGAAAAAATTACACAAGACTTAAAACAGTATTACTGAACTCCATATAAAATTTCGTAGCTATTAGATTTGATTAGATATATTAATAAATTCGTAAACCTAATCTGGACAGTTTTACCGGTTCGAGAGATTAAATTATTATAAGTAATAAAAGGGCGAATTTTGCCACGAAATAAATCATGATCAATAATAAAACAGTAAAGAAACTTCCACGAAAAATTCATCAAGAAATATCAAGATTTGATTAATCAATAAATTCATACAAGAAATTATTCAACAGTTAAAGATTTTCAAGATACGACATAAAACAATCAAGAAAATTCTCAAAACAAATCAAGAATTATATCCTCATATCATTCGACTTTTTCGAACCTAACATACATTAAATTCCCTACAATTTTCATATTCAATCCTAATTAACTATGTGTTTTTCTACCCATAGATTAAAAGGAAAAGCGAAGTTACCTGGATTCGCTTAAAAATTCCAAACAAAAATTCGCCCTTTTGATTATCAAAGTTCACGGCCAAACAAAAAGGAAAGAGAGGAAAATTTGAGTGAAATTTAGGGTTTATGTCTTTTTGCAAAATAGGGACCAAACAATTACATGGGTCCTATTTATACATAGAGAAGAAAATAAAATAAAAAAACAAACCCTAACCAATTCCCTTGAAATGCCGTGAGGAGAGGGGAAAAATTAGGGGAATAAGTTAGGTTGTTAGCTTAGATTGACTAGGTGTTTAAATATAGTTTTAATTAATTAATTTAATTACCATTTAAATAATATAATTAATATTAATCAATTAAACCCAAAAAGAATTATTATTGACCCATATTATCCATAGGGCCGGCCATAGGAAAAGAGAAAGGAAGAGTTGGGTCTTTGGCCCAATTTAAAGGAAAGATTGGACTTAAAAGATGTAAACAGTCCAAATTATACGGCCTGTTTGGACTTAGAATTATCAAATAACATTAATAACCGCGAAATTTTCTAGCCCTAAATTTCGGGTTATTACAATCCCTCTTCAATGCTTTGTTTGATGGTGCTTCTATGGAGTATCCGCCAGCAATGACATTGATCAGACCGTTAGTCTCGTTGTTGGTACTGCGTTTCTGCTTCTTAGCCCCATTCTCTTTTGACAAATAAGGGTTGAGCTTGCCTTGATCTGCCAGCTTATCAAGCGCCTTTTTCAACTCCCGGCAATCTTTCGTGGTATGTCCGCACTCGTGGTGGTATTCACACCAGAGTTTGGGATTCCTTCGGTTAACCGATGTGCGAACATGGGTTGGTTTTGGAAGGATTTCTTGGCCTTTGATGTCCAAGAATATCTCCCACCTGTTAACGTTGAACCTGGGGTCTTCTCCCCCATCCCGAGTGTCTTTCTTAGAAGTGGATGTCCGGCTAGGACCACCTCGTTGGGACTCCTTCCTCTTATTGTCTTTCTTTTTGTCGGACTTTTCGACGGGATTATTGATATCCGAGGCCTGGACGTATTTTCGAGCCCTGTCCATCGCGTCGGTGTATGAGGATACTTCATTTTCTAGCAAGGAGAACTTGAATTTGCCCCGCTTTAGTCCTGACATGAACGCATCATAAGCTACTGAGTCTTCCACATTAGGTATTTGCAGCAGCTCAGCGTTGAAATGCTTGAGATAATCTCCCAAGAGCTCATGTTCCCCCTGCTGACAAGCCATAAGATGAATGCTTGTCTTACGCTGTTTCTTCCCAGCCATGAAGTGGCTAAGGAACATTGCTTCCAACGTTGCAAAACTAACGACTGACCCAGATGGGAGATCTGTAAACCAGGTGAGGGCCAAGCCCTTGAGAGTGGTACGGAAATACCTACACCAGCTTGCCTCACAGCTTGTCTGTACTGCCATTTGGGCTTTGTAGGCAGCCATATGCTCAGCGGGATCAGTTACCCCAGAGAAGGGTTCGATAGTGGGAGCCTTTACTTTCCTTGTGTCAGTGGTGTACAGAAGCCTTTGGCTGAATGGAGTTTGAAAGAGGACTTCTCCTGCTGGTTGTTCTGGCTCGACCACTGTAGAGCGTCTTCTGTTGTCATCCCGGTTAGGGACAGCCACTGGGGAACGACGTACGTTTTCCCCCAGGTTTGGGATGGCAACCGACCTTTGATTCCTAGCCGTAGTATGGTGAGATCTCTCTGGTGATCTCCTTGGCTGGCCTCGAGTCTCTTGCCTTGTGACCTCCCTAACATTCGAGGCCGTTCGTGCCCAACGCGACTCGATGACATTTCGAGCGTCATCGCGTCTAGAATTGATGATCCCTCGAGCGTCCCCAGGCTGAGAGCCTCTCTGTGAACGTGCCCCTGTTGCCTGGCTAGGGTTGGGGCCCCTGGATGGGCCTGCGGCCTGTGATGGAGGCCTTTGTTGCCCAATCATAGCGGGTATGCTATCTCTCAGCTCCTGTAAGCTTTTTTGGAACTTGGTGTTCATCGCTGTCACGATGTCTTCGAAGTCCTTACGTGAGACCATCTGTTCTTCGCAACGATGACGTTCGCTCGCCCTATTGGACGAATTTTCGTCAGTGACATGTACTTCTTGCCGGTTAGGCGATTCACGGGGATTTTCTTCTGGCTGATGAGATCGAGTCGTCTTGGCCCGGGTATTAGCCATGTTTTTGTTACCTTTCCCCACAGACGGCGCCAATCTGTTCCAGTTCTGGAACTTCTCGTGAATAGTCAACGATCTTTTGGTGTATGACGTGTACTCTGGATGATCCTCGGTTAATGTTGTGACCTGCAAAACAGTCAGAGATTGCTAACCCGGGGGGTGGAACCCGGGAACGCCCCTCCGATGCTTAAGTCAGATATCGGAAATAAGGATTCAGAGTATTTTGTGAGTTTGTGGACTTTGAATTGCGTACCTGTAGAATGGTAGGACTGATCCTTATATAGGCATTAGATCCCCTGGTTAGGGTTTTGCTGAACTAGCAGGGCCTGTGTGTGGGCATGGCCCACGACACATAGTGATAACCTGGTCAAAGTTATACTAGGTCAAATGACACGTGGCATGACCCTACTCGTAGTCGAATATCTGGTGTAGACCAAGCCCTATCTGAACTGGGCCTAGGATTTGGGCCCACTAGCACGGGTTTGACCACCTAGGTGGGCCCGGAACAGTTTCCTACCTCACTTTATTTTAATTACGTATATATCTACTCGGTGTAAGATATAAGTTTTAATGCTCATGTAAGAAAAACGAGACGTAAGAAGTTTAAAAAGGAAAGATTAAGTAAAAATAATCATCCAATACATCCAGTATTAGAATGTTATTTCAACGATTTCATTTATAATTTTCCTTTATATCATTACCCTTTGTTCACTGAAAAACCTTATACATCATTTTTATTTCACTTAACGTATTTTAACTTTGTATATAAACTTATAACAATTTGTCAAAAATTATCTAATAAGGGTCGAGTTTTGAAAAAAAATACCTAATATCAAGATTTTTTTTTTTATATCATTACCAAATTTATCAGTTAATCGACTACAATTAACAATTCTGTTAACAAAATTTAAATTTCAATTTTTTTTATAAATTAACCTTATATCTATTTTTTTTTAAAACACCATAATATAAAGTTTTTTAAAAGAAATTGTAGCAATACCAATTGACGAATTTGTTAATGGTATCATAATAATTTCTCCCAAAGAAATATTAATATTAGATATTTTTTACAAAAAAAAAAATGTTGGGTTGTACTTTTCAAAACTCAACCTTTATACCGTATTTTTTGATAAATTTTCATGAATTTATTTTAAATTTTGATTTTTTTTTAACTATATCCATGAGATTTTAAAGTTTATAAGCTATGACCTATTATTTAAAAAAAATCAGCTTATATTCAACTAGTTTTCTAAACTTAAAAACTATCCTTTGATATTCTTTTAGAATTTTCATTATAATTTTTTTGGGGTTTTTTTGTAAAGAATATATACTACAAGAATTTTCATTATTAACGACCAAGCTATAACAATAAAATGTAAAGTTTGTCGTTAAAAGACTAATATTTACTTTTATTAACGATAACTTGAGATTGCAATCGCTATAACAAGTGATTAAAATAAGTGTTAGAATTTCATGAAAAAGAAAAAAATATTCTAAAAATTTTAAGCGGCATTAGGATGGATTAAAATTTCACTTAAAATTGAAAATTTGCGTTTAAACCAAAAATCAACCATTTGCTCTCAAAAGTAAACCTCTCATCTCCCCATAAAAAAAAACCTTCCATCTCACCCTTCCTCACACAATCTTCGTCACTAAGTTAATCAAATGTAGTTTGAATCTTAGTACTCCATCCGTAACATAAATGGAAGAGCTATTTGTCGTGGGTTTCTTATTGATCACAAAACCATATATATACACAAGAGTTTGTTAGGAGTTTGTTAGGCAAACTAGGAAATTGTTAGACAAACTAGGGATTACACCTATTCTACAGAATAATTAAAAAACTTAATTTACAAATATTTACTTAGTCTATCACACCCCCGCAGTTGAAACGGGAGGTCTTCGAACGTTGAGACTGGCTCGAAAGTCATCAAATAGAACTCGTGGGAGGCCTTTGGTGAATATATCCACAATTTGATACCGAGATGGAACATGAAGAACACGGACCTCACCCCGTTGTACCTTTTCACGGACAAAATGAATGTCCATTTCAATATGTTTAGTGCGTTGATGTTGTACCGGGTTACCGGAGATATAAATTGCACTTACATTATCGCAATAAACCAATGTTGCTTTGGTGATTCGGACAAAATGAATGTCCATTTCAATATGTTTAATATTGGAGCTCTAGTAACAAATTTCGAATCCAACATGATTCGGAGACCACATGAGCAACCCCTCGATATTTGGCTTCGGCACTGGACTTAGATAAGGTGGGTTGACGTTTTGAGGACCAGGAAATCAAATTATCACCAAGAAACACACAATAACCTGAAGTAGATTGGCGAGTGTCCGGAAACCCACCCCAATGGCATCCGTATAAGACAAGATAGATGAAATAGAGGAATTAGTAAGATGTATACCATAGTAAATCGTACCTTGTATGTAACGTAAAATGCGCTTCAATGCCGTCATATGCTCATCCTTAGGATCATGCATGAATAAACAAACTTGTTGAACATCGTATGATATGTCAAGCCGAGTGAAAGTTAAATATTGTAAGACACCACAAAGACGCCGATAGGCCGTCGGATCGAAATATGAGGCTCCAGTTTTGCCACTTAATTTACCTTTGGTGTCAACAGGTGTCGGACATGATTTGCAAGATGCCATACCTGCTCTATCAAGAATCTCTAAAGCATATTTACGTTGAGACAAGAAGAGATCATTGTTATGACGAAAGACAGAAATACCGAGAAAGTAATTCAATGGACCAAGATCCTTCATAGCAAACTCCGAGTGGAGCTTGGACATGATGTGTCGGCGTAGAGAATCTGTAGAAGTAGTGAGCACAATGTCGTCAACATATAAGAGTATATAGGCAGTTTCCTTACCATTGTGGTATATAAACAAAGAGTTGTCACAACGGCTATGAGTGAAGCCGATGGTCGCAACGAAGTCAGAAAACCATTGATACCATGCCCTAGGAGCCTGCTTCAAGCCGTATAGTGACTTACGAAGAAGGCAAACATGATATGGCATTGTTGTATCTCTGAACCCCAATGGTTGATACATGTAAACGGTTTCATTCAAGTGTCCATGTAAAAATGCATTTTTGACATCTAACTGGTGAATGGACCAAGATTTTGACAAAGCAATGCTAAGAACCACCCATATAGTTGCTGGTTTGACAACCGGACTAAATGTCTTGTCACAATCAATGTCCTCTTGTTGTGACTGACCATCCCCTACTAACCGAGCTTTGTAACGCTCAAATGAGCCATTTGACCTCTTTTTATGCCTAAATATCCACAAAGACCGAATAATATTGACATTGGGAGGACGTGGTACCAAATCCCAAGTCTTATTTTCAATTAGAGCATTGAATTCATCTTGCATAGCATGCTTCCAATTCGGGTCATTATGTGCATGAATAGGGTTTTTAGGTATAGGAGAGATGGAGGTAGAAATGGCACTTAAGGCTTGTTTGTGGTATTTAAAGTTAGGCTTAAAAATTCCGTGTTAACTTCGGGTTGTCATACGAAGGGGGGTCGGAGTAGTGGGGTTAGGTCGTAAGGGTGGTGGAACATAAGGGTGTGGGCTATGGTGCAAAGGAGAGGGAGACACAGGTGTGGTTGGTGTTTGGGGCAGCGGAGACCGCAGGTGTGTTGCGGCTGGCTGGGTTGCACCGCCATAGGGCTGCGGTTGGGTCTGATTTGAGGGGAGAGAAGGAGGGTGAGGGGGTTGCGGGTTAGGAGAAGGTGCATCATGAGGAGTTTGGGCATGGGGTGTTTGAGCATGAGGCGAGTGGGTAAGGTCATGCAAGTAGTGGTGGCGAAAATGAGGATTATCTAGGAGGTTATTTTGCTCAAGAAGAAAATCATAGGATGTAGAGTTTGGCGTGTGAAATTTAGAGAATGGAAAAGTGGATTCATCAAACCAAACATGGCGGGCAATGTATATTGTTCTACTTGAGATGTCATAACATTTATAACCTCGATGATTAGAACGATATCCTAAAAAAACACAAGGAGTGGATTGAGCTTGGAGTTTGTGGATGTGAGTCGAGGGGAAGAGAGGGTAACACAAACAACCAAAAGTTCGAAGATGAGAGTAGTCCGGTATCTTTTGATAGAGGATTTGAGTAGGGGATTGAAAACCAAGGGTTTTAGTAGGGAGAATATTGAGAAGATAGGTAGCCATCTCCAAAGCATGATGCCAGAAGGAAGGGGGCATAGAAGCATGACAAAGTATAGTGCGAACAATATTATTAATTGTTTTGATTTTGCGTTCAGCTTTGCCATTTTGTGGAGATGTATGAGTGACTATGAGGACAAGAAAAACGGAAAGACATCCCATGAAGCTCAAAAAAATTATGAAAGGATGCATTGTAATGACCCTGATTTTATTGGTATTTTTGCCGATAATTTATGTGCGTTATGTGTATTTATGTGTTAGTTCAAATTTTCTTTTGAATTATTTATTTTATTTTTATGTGAATAATTTCGATTTAATTCGAATTATTTTATTTTCAGTTTTTATTATTTAAGTTAATTATTATTTAATTAATTAGAATTTTATTTATTTAATTTTCTAATTAATTATTTAATATTTTGGGCTAAATCGATTATTGCATGATTAATCATGTAAATTATGTACATTAGCCCAATTGATCACGAGAGCCCATTTTAGGCCCATAATCCTTCTTTTGGCCGGTTTTTCTAGTGGCATGGCAAGGCTTGCCACTTGCCTTGTGTTCACACCTTAACTAACTCTATATATAGAGGAGTTAGTAAGGCTTTTGCTCATTTTTGCCATCTAAAACACAATTGCCATCAAATGCTCTTGCCATCAATTCAAACACAATTCTCCCTCTCAATTGCTCCTATTTCACAAGCCATTTTTGAGTAATTGAACCCATCAATTGTTCATCATTTTCCTAGCCCAAAACTTAAAGATTCAAAGTCTATTGATCTTTAAGTATCCAAACACAATCTTAAACCCAATTATTTCATTCAATATCGCTAGTTCAGGATTGGTTTTGGGTTCGTGTTCGTGTGCACGTGTGGGTGTACGAGTGGATGCCGTGTGTTGAAGCCGTGTGTGCAGTGGTGGTTTGTGTGTGAAGCCGTGTTGCAGTGGTCGTGCTGTGAGGGTGGTGCAGTGGTGCTCGTGGTGGTGCCGTGTTGAAGGCCGTGTGCAGCGTGGTCGTGCCGTGCGGTAAGGCCGTGTAAGTCGATTTTCCGGGCTGCATTTGTGTGTTGATTTTGTGTGTAATCTTCAATAAGGTAACATACTTTCTCAACTTTATTGGTATACTATGATTATAGTATATATTAAATGCATGTATGGGTTATTTGGTGAAGTTTATTCATGATTTTATGTATTGTTTCTAATCTGATTTTAATATGGTTTTCATGATGTTTTGATGATGGTTTTTGATGATTTTATGATTGATTATATGTTGTTTTATGATCATGATTATTATGTTAAAGTTTGATGAATTTTGGATGAGTTTAAGTGGAATTTTCGAATAGTTAGTGATGTTATGCGTGTGGCATGATTATGTTGGATGAGTTCTTGAATCTTGATTGAGTTCTTGATTGAAGATCTTGAATCTTGAATGAGTTCTTCATGAGTTCTTGATGAGTTCTTTGGGTTCTTGATGAGTCTTGATGAGTTCTTGTTTGAATTAAAGAAAGTTAAAGATTGAATTAAAGAAAGTTAAAGAATGAATAAAAGATGATGGATTAATGTTGATTAGACTCAAGATCAAGGCGTAAAGGCAATCTTGGGAATAATTATGTTATGATGGGTTGAATATGATGATTAAGGTGATTAATTAATGATTTAGCTTGATTTCATTTCTAGACGCCTAATACTTTGAGTAAGATTCATTGTTTTTGGGTTAAGACGTTGTCCCTATTCCATCCGCGGTATTGGGATAGTTGGAGTCATACTATGCTATCTTGAAATGTGGATTTCCAGTAAGATTGGTTTCACAGGACATGAATTTCCAGTAAGATTGGTTTCATGGGGTTTGGGAGTAAGATTCTCAAATCCGAGCATAGTAGAAAGTTCGATCGCGTAAGATGCGTTCGTACGAGCACAGTCCGGTCTAGTATATGAATGATTGCGCCAAAGATGGTTGGATAGGACGGTTGAGTTGAGTCCGTTGTTGGGTCATTTTCGCATGTTTTGGATTGTTGTTGATTATTTGATTTATGCTATGTTCATGTGTATTCCCGTTAGGGTGGGTCAGTTATGTTACTCGCCACTGATGGTGGACTGTTGTTGTTTTTCAGGTGATTCTGATGACGATACTCTTGCTTAGCTTTGGGTTGGGCGAGCGACGTTTATTGTTGTTATTGGATGTATTTTCTATTTCCGTTGTTTTAAGATAGTAGTGGTACATTGTATAGACTTTATACGTTGTTGTTGGACCCTTTATCCGTTATGTTTGGACTCTAACGTGTGGTTGGAGTTACTCGTATTTTAGTATTTTTAGTTTGACTTTTGGATTAGTAATGTACAAACTTGTGGGTATTTGTACTTTTGTGGTTAATAATAGTATTCCGAGGAATTAGCTTTAATTCTTAAGTTTTCGAGTTGTAGTTTATGACAATTCGACTCGTCGGTTTCTTCCGCGCCGATTTAAGCGAGTCGGGTCGTCACAGTTGGTATCAGAGCCGAATAGGTTTTAAAGTGAAGTTTAAGGATTTGAGTTAAAACCCGGGAGTTGAGAGCTTTACTTTCCCGAGTGATTAAACCAAAATTCTAGGATTATGTGAAGGGAGAAGAGTTGGGTAGAAAGACCGGGATAAGATTCTTTCTATTTCTTTTTTTTTCCTTATGTTGAATACTTGACTTTGGTGGGGTATTTGACTAACATTTGTATTCTTGTTATGTCTTTTGTTGTGATGCGTTGCAGCATGTCTACACCTCGCCGGGCGAATACTGGACGACAGAGGTTGCGGGCACTCGAGGAGGCGATCCTTACGTTGGCGCATCATAGTCGTCATACGCCGAGTACGCAGTCGACGTTCGACCGTATCGCACGTCATCGACCTCCTACTTACGATGGGGTTGCTGACCCTACTACTTTGGAGAGCTGGATCCGCGAGATGGGGAAGCTCTTCGACGCGCCGTTTTGTCCCGAGCACGAGAGGGTGCAGATCGCCGCATATTATTTACGTGGAGAGGCCGATAACTGGTGGATGTTAGCTAAGGACGCGTACCAGCCGTTGCATACGATGTCTTGGACCGAGTTTACCGATAAGGTCCAGGAGCGTTTCTACCCCGACGAGTTGCGGTGGCAGAAACAGGAGGAGTTTCTTACTCTCTCACAGGGTAAGATGTCTGTCCAGGCGTACACCGATCGTTTTACGGAGTTGTCGAGGTTCGCTATGTCTGTGGTTCCATCAGAGAAGGATCGGGTCAAGCGCTACGTCAAGAAGCTAGATCCGAGGATTCGAGTTCACGTGATCAGCAGTGGAGCGACGACGTTCCAGCAGGCCTACGAGGTAGCACTTGAGATTCAGGCATCGATGGCTGATGAGGATTCGAGCAAGAAGAGAGCTCCAGTTCCGACGACTACAGCTTCGTTCAAGAAGCCCCGTTTCAGCGCACCTAGCAGTACCCCTCCGACCACGAGTTCGCGTAAGGGTGGTGATGGCTCGAAGTGTAGAGGATGCGGCCGAGACTTCCATCCAGGGAAGCGGTGCGATGGTTCGCCCATCACTTGTTTTACTTGCGGGAAGGTAGGCCATAAGGCGTCGACATGCCCCGAGAGGAAGCCAGATTCAGAGGTTAAGCAGCTTCCAGCACCGACGAAGACTCCGGTAAAGAACCGAGTCTACTGTATGACAAAGGCGGTGGCTTGAGTTGATCAAGGACTACGACCTGACGCTCAACTATTGCGAGGGCAAGGCGAACTTTGTTGCAGATGCGCTGAGTCGCAAGCATCGCTTGAGCTTCAGTAGAAGCCGTGGTTCCGTCAGACTTCGTCTGACATCTATGAGTGCCGAGCCTGATTTATTTCAGGAGATGCGCGAGGGTCAGCAGAACGACCCGCAGCTGGCTAGGATTCGAGAGGCTATACGACAAGGTAAAGCCGTAGGTTTCGAGATCCCTTCTGATGGTGGTATGCGCTTTCGAGGGAGATGGTGTGTACCGTACTGTTCTGATCTTAGGAACAGGATCATGTCCGAGGCACATAACTCGCCTTATTCTGTTCATCCCGGTGGTAACAAGCTTTACCAGGATCTTAAGGGCCAGTTCTGGTGGCCTAAGATGAAGAGGGATGTAGCAGAGTTTGTCGCTCGGGTTTGACCTGTCAAAAGGTCAAGATTGAGCATCAGAGACCAGGAGGTCTGTTGCAGCCACTACCTATTCCGACCTGGAAATTTGAGTCGGTATCTATGGACTTCGTAGTGAGCTTACCCACTTGTAATGGCTTGAATGCTATTTGGGTCATAGTGGATAGGTTGACTAAGGTCGCTAGATTCATTCCGATGAAGATGACCTGGTCTATGGAGCGTCTAGCTGAGGCATATACTCAGGATATCATCCGACTTCATGGAGTTCCGAGGGAGATTGTTTCTGATCGGGATCCGAGGTTTCTATCTCGTTTCTGGAAGTCAGTTCAGGAAGCCTTTGGGACGAAACTGAAGTTGAGCACCGCTTTTCATGCGGCGACTGATGGTCAGACTGAGAGGACCATCCAGACTTTGGAGGATATGCTTCGAGCATGCACTCTGGAGTATCATCAGTCTTGGGTACGTATGCTCTGCTTGATAGAGTTCTCCTATAATAATAGCTATCACTCCAGCATTGAGATGGCTCCGTACGAGGCCCTGTATGGCAGAAAATGTCGGAGTCCTATTTGTTGGAATGATATTAGCGATATTGTGGCTTTAGGACCTGAGATGGTACGCGATACTATCGAGAAGGTTCGAGTCATCCGGTCTAAGATGCAGGCCGCTCAGAGTCGTCAGAAATCCTACGCCGATAATCGGCGTAGACCGCTAGTGTAACGCCCCAGATTTTGGGCTAGTCTCGTAATTAATTTATTGTAATTATTGTGGTTGCGGTGCATGGTCTAAAATTTATTTTAGACTATTTTTAATGTTTTAGTGTAACCATTATTTTTAATGGTTTATTATTTCTTATTTTATTTTATTTTAATTAATTAGAATTTTATTATTTAATTTTCTAATTAATTAGTTAATTTTGGGCCAAGTGCAAAATAATCATGTTTAGTCATGAATTAGTGCAAAAGGCCCAAGTGATCAATTTGAGCCCATTTATTAAGCCCAACCGGTTTTCCCTCTTATTTTGATGGCAAGTTTTGCCACTTGCTTCATGTTCACACCTACACTAACCTCTATAAATAGAGGAGTTAGTAAGGCTTTGGTTCTTTTGATTCATTTGCTAATTCAATCATCTCTTGCCATCATCTTTATAAGGCAAAACACTAGCCTCTTCCTCCTTGAACCTCACGTTATTTTTGGGTTGATGAAAACCCAAGTTTGTTCATCCATCTTTCTAATTCTAAACTTAAAGATTCTATGTCATTTGATCTTTAAGTATTAAAACACAATTTAAACCCCAACAATTTCATTCAAGATCACTAGTTTGGGGTGGTTTTTGGGTTCATTTCTTGCCATGAGTGGGGCTGGTTCGTGGCTGGGCAGTAGCCATGAGTGGGGCTGGTTCGTGGCTGGGAAGTAGCCATGAGTGGGGCTGGTTCGTGGCTGGGCAGTAGCCATGACTGGGCTGGTTCGTGGCTGGTCCTGGACAGCAACGTGGTGGTGGTCCGTGATGGTGCAAGCCGTGTTGTTGTTCGTGTATATGTCGAAACTGGGCAGCAGGTTTGGTGGTCCTTTGTGTGTTGGTTTGTGTGTAATCTTCAATAAGGTAACATACTAACTCAACTTAATCGGTAATACTATGTCTATAGCTTTGATTAAATGCATGTTTGGTGAATTATTGATGATTGTTCATGGTTTGAATGTATTTCTATAATCTGATTTTGAAGCATTATAATGATGTTTTAATGGTGGTTTTTCATATTTTAAGATTGTTTTCATGATATTTTGAAGTCATGGTGTTTGGGTTTAAGTTTGTTGAATTTTGATAAAATAATGTTGAGATTTTCGTGTGGCTATGATGATGTTCATGCGTGTGATGTTGAGTTTGTATGAGTTCTTGATTGAAGTTCTTGAATCTTGATTGAGTTCTTGATTGAAGTTCTTGAATCTTGAATGGTTTCTTGATGAGTTCTTTAAGTAATAGATGAGTTCTTTAAGGTTCTTGATTGAGTTCTTTAGAGTTCTTGTTGAGGTTTGATGAGTTCTTTAAGAGTCTTGAAAGTTAAAGAAAGTGATAGAAAGAGTCTTGAAAGTTAAAGATTTGGGATATGTTGATTAAAGATTGAGTTAAAGATTGATGATATGATGTTTGGTTAGTCTCAAGAGTATGGCTATAGGCAATTCTTGGGTTAACTTCGATGATTTAGTTGATTGAATTCAAGAGTATCGCTTATTCTTGTTTTTAATTAAACTATGATGATATGATGATAATATGAGGTCTTTAGCTTGATTTCTTTTCTAGACGCCCTTGACTTTGTGTATGGCTTATGCTTAGTTTTGGGTTAAGACGTTGCCTCTATTCCATCCGCGGTATTGGGATAGTTTGGAGTCTCACTATGTTATTCCTAGTACGCCCAGTATGATTTGGGGATTAGGAACACGACTTTCCGGGTTGAATTCGGGTTCGTGGGATTTGGGTGTATGGCTTATGCCCGGTCCTGACATAGTAGAAGTTCGGTTGCGTAAGATGCTTCCGTACGAGCCTAGTCCGGTCTAGAACTAGAATGATTGCGCCAAGTGAGAATTTGGGATAGTGATGTCGTATGATGATGTCGAGTGTTTAGTCGAGTTTGGATTACGAGGTTGAGTATGTCTCGTGTCTTCGAGGATTTACGTGTGATGTTATTTGATTGATGCTATGTGCTTGTGTATTCCCGTTAGGGTGAGTCAGTTATGTTACTCGCCACTGATGGTGGATTATGTTGTGTTTTTCAGGTACGTCTGACGATGATGCTCTTGCTTAGCTTTGGGGTTGGGCGAGCGGCGCTTTGCGTGTTATTTTCTTGTTATTTACAGTTGTTTCATAGTATTGGACTTATTAGACGTTGTTCTAGATTTATAATTCTACTTTTGTTGTATAAGACTCTAGCATGTGGTTAGAGTTGCACTTTACTTTTCGTTTAGTACATTTGACTTTTGGATTTAGTTTTTGTACAAGATTGTGGGTTATTGTACACTTATGGTTTAATAATAATAATTTGAGGTATTAGTTTATTTCCTAAGTGTTGAGTTTTAGTTTCATAACTACTTGACTCGTCGGTTTCTTCCGCGCCGATTTATGCGAGTCGGGTCGTTACAGTTGGTATCAGAGCCGAATAGGTTTAAGTGAAGTTTCTAGGATTTGAGTTAAACCCGGGAGTTGAGAGCTTTATTTTCCCGAGTGTATAAACCAAATTATAGGATTATGTGTTGGGAGAAGAGTGACGGGTAGAATAATCCGGGATAAGACTCTTTTTCCTATCTTCTTTTATGTGTATTCTTGACTTGAATGTGATTTTTGATTAACATGGTTTGCTTATTTGTGTCCTTATCGTATTACGTTTCGGCGTGTTCACACCTCGCCGGTCGAGTTCGGGACAACAGAGATTTTGAGCGCTCGAGGAAGCGATTCTTACGCTAGCGCATCTTAGTCGTCAGCTATCGGGATCGCAGTCGACGTTCGATCGTATCGCTCGTCTTCGACCACCGACTTACGATAGGGTTGTCGACCTTACGATATTGAAGAGATGAATCCACGAGATAGGAAGCTCTTCAGCGTTATGTTTGGTCCGAGCACGAGAAGGACCAGTTCGTCACCTTTCACTCGCGAGGAGATGTCGATAACTGGTGGAGCATAGCTAGGAACGCGCGTTTACCCCACATTCGATATCGTGGTACGAGTTCGTAGCTAAGGTCCAGAGGAGGTTCTACCCCGACGAGTTGCGGTGACGGAAACCAGAGAAATCTCTTACTCTTATCCAGGGTAAGATAACAGTTCAGGCGTACCCCGATAGGTTCGCCGAGTTATCGATGTTCGCTACGTCAGTCGTTCCATCCGAGGAGGAGCGGGACAAGCGTTACGTCAAGGAGTTGGATACGAGGTTTCGCGTGCGTATGATCAGCAGTGGAGCGAAGTCGTTACGGCAAGCTTAGGAGGTAGCACTCGACTTTCAGGCGTCTGTTATCGAGGAAGATGCCAGCTAGAAGAAGACCCCGACCCTGAGGATGTTGCTATCCTTTGGGGGGCTCGATGTAGTACTCTTAGCAGTACCCCCTTCGACCGCTAGATCGCATTAGGATTTCGACGGTTCGAGGTATAGAAGTTGCGCCAGGAACTTCCACCCAGGGAAGCGATGTGACGACACGCCTATGGCATGTTTCATCGGCAGGAGAGGAGCTTTCGACATCGGCTAAGCCTCCAATAAAGGATCGAGTCCGTTGTACGACCAAGGCAGAAGCAGAGGTGCAGTTCGATGGAGTCTCGATTTTCCGTTAGTTCGTTTATAACTCTTCCTTTGGGAGAGGATCTTGTTTGTCAGCTCGGGTTCCGAGGTTTGCCTATCGTGTTAGCTGGTGAAGCAGGCGACAACCGATTTGAAGAAATTTCCGCTGATGGAGTTCGATGTCATTATTGGCATGGATTGGCTGTTGAGGTGTCGAGCGATCATTCGATGCCGAGATCAGTCAGTGACATTCCGAGGTTCTCAGGGAAACCGAGTTATCTACTCTGGGTTCGTCCTTAAGAAAGGAGTGGAAGTAATCTCAGCCTTGAAGATGAGGAAGCTTTGCCAGAAGGGCGATTTGGAGACATTTCGAAGACCGCTTCTTCGTACGAATACGACCACTACGGGTTTTGAAGTGATGTTGTCAGTTTCGTTTACGCTTTACCGTGTTCATGGATCGGATGAACCGGACTTTTCATCACTTATTCGATAAGTGCGTCGTAGTCTTCTTCGATAATATCTTAGTCTAAGCGAGAGACGAGTCTGAGCTTGCAGATCATCTCCGTATGGTACTAATGATATTATGGAGCAGCAGATGATTCGCGAATATCTCCAGGTGGGAGCTTTGTCTTCGCGAATTTGTATTTCTGAGTCGCGTACTCAACAAAGGAAAGTGTTAAGGTAGACTAGACCGGAACTTATAGGGGTGTAATTGTGGTCAGGAAACCGCTTGACCAACCGTATTCAACTTGAATCTAATTGAACCAAACCTATTTGATCACCCTTACAATTGATTTACGATTAACCTTATTTTCGTTGTTGAACTTATTTTTGTGAGTACTCTCATTGTTAACATAAGTAGCGCTATCGATTCATTGTTACTTCTAATTGTTAACAATATCGTTATTACCTTGTTCTAGTCGATTCTTTAACGTCCATGATGCCTTCATTATCGTTCAGGACAATTTGTTATATTGATTGTCATTCCTTTATTCGACGTCATAAGTTCTTAACCCTTGATCATGAGCGTCGTAATCCATTATCATCATTCTTGTCATCGACATCGTCGATCATGATCGTTATTGTCATCTATGACCACCCTTCTTCGATGTTATCATCATTACACCTAATTGAGGCCATCATAAATCATTAACGTTATTCATGTTGGCCGACCTCGTGTTTAACATCATTTCACCTTGTGTTATCCACCGTGTTTTTGGCCATTATTGTTGTTAATATCATCCATCATCGCTAGGATTTATCGATGGATAATTTATGCCATTTACACACCGTCGTGTTATTATTTCTATTATATCCATATATATATGTATATATATATTTATTATTTTGTAATCATAGTTATCCTATTTCTCGTAAATCGATATACTTATCGAGACGTTCTTTAATTTCTATATAATATTCGATATTCATATCAGGCATTTATTCACATCCTTGCTATTCTCATCATTCAAAGGTGGGCATTGTTTCGATCCCCGCATTCTATCCAGATAATCTAAACCTGATATGGAATTTTGAAATTAATTGTTTGTTTTGGAATTTTATTCGATCGTCCAAGACAACTAATTGTTTCCTACTTTTACCCTGATCGACCGATTTTACCTGCATTTTAAATTTGATCAATCGATCATAACCCTTATACCAGTTTTCGGTCATTTGATTGTTTTTACTCCTCTAGGAGTTGAGTCTATAGTCTAGAGGAGTAGTTTGAGTATGTGACCGAAGTTCATAAGTCTGGGTTTGTCGTTGAAGCGAAGGATAGACTTTGCGTTTATCTTGATCTTCCTAGTGATAAGGAGGATCCCGAGGTCTTTTGTGGTGCGACGAAGAGTGTTGGAGTTTGTTCAGGACTTCGACGAACGCTTTTCGATCGTGCGTGCAACGTGAGTAGAGTGGCTGAAGCATCAAGTCGCGAGGATCGGTTGATCGTTGATGGAAGCCAAAAGTTCTGTCAGATTTCGTCTGACTTTTTGTGTGTCGAGCCCGAATTACTGATGGTGAATAATCTCCTTTGCTTGAATTTCGGGACGAAATTCTTTTAAGGAGGGGAGATTGTAACGCCCCAGATTTTGGGCTAGTCTCGTAATTACTTTATTGTAATTATTGTGGTTGCAGTGCATGGTCTAAAATTTATTTTAGACTATTTTTAATGTTTTAGTGTAACCATTATTTTTAATGGTTTATTATTTCTTATTTTATTTTATTTTAATTAATTAGAATTTTATTATTTAATTTTCTAATTAATTAGTTAATTTTGGGCCAAGTGCAAAATAATCATGTTTAGTCATGAATTAGTGCAAAAGGCCCAAGTGATCAATTTGAGCCCATTTATTAAGCCCAACCGGTTTTCCCTCTTATTTTGATGGCAAGTTTTGCCACTTGCTTCATGTTCACACCTACACTAACCTCTATAAATAGAGGAGTTAGTAAGGCTTTGGTTCTTTTGATTCATTTGCTAATTCAATCATCTCTTGCCATCATCTTTATAAGGCAAAACACTAGCCTCTTCCTCCTTGAACCTCACGTTATTTTTGGGTTGATGAAAACCCAAGTTTGTTCATCCATCTTTCTAATTCTAAACTTAAAGATTCTATGTCATTTGATCTTTAAGTATTAAAACACAATTTAAACCCCAACAATTTCATTCAAGATCACTAGTTTGGGGTGGTTTTTGGGTTCATTTCTTGCCATGAGTGGGGCTGGTTCGTGGCTGGGCAGTAGCCATGAGTGGGGCTGGTTCGTGGCTGGGAAGTAGCCATGAGTGGGGCTGGTTCGTGGCTGGGCAGTAGCCATGACTGGGCTGGTTCGTGGCTGGTCCTGGACAGCAACGTGGTGGTGGTCCGTGATGGTGCAAGCCGTGTTGTTGTTCGTGTATATGTCGAAACTGGGCAGCAGGTTTGGTGGTCCTTTGTGTGTTGGTTTGTGTGTAATCTTCAATAAGGTAACATACTAACTCAACTTAATCGGTAATACTATGTCTATAGCTTTGATTAAATGCATGTTTGGTGAATTATTGATGATTGTTCATGGTTTGAATGTATTTCTATAATCTGATTTTGAAGCATTATAATGATGTTTTAATGGTGGTTTTTCATATTTTAAGATTGTTTTCATGATATTTTGAAGTCATGGTGTTTGGGTTTAAGTTTGTTGAATTTTGATAAAATAATGTTGAGATTTTCGTGTGGCTATGATGATGTTCATGCGTGTGATGTTGAGTTTGTATGAGTTCTTGATTGAAGTTCTTGAATCTTGATTGAGTTCTTGATTGAAGTTCTTGAATCTTGAATGGTTTCTTGATGAGTTCTTTAAGTAATAGATGAGTTCTTTAAGGTTCTTGATTGAGTTCTTTAGAGTTCTTGTTGAGGTTTGATGAGTTCTTTAAGAGTCTTGAAAGTTAAAGAAAGTGATAGAAAGAGTCTTGAAAGTTAAAGATTTGGGATATGTTGATTAAAGATTGAGTTAAAGATTGATGATATGATGTTTGGTTAGTCTCAAGAGTATGGCTATAGGCAATTCTTGGGTTAACTTCGATGATTTAGTTGATTGAATTCAAGAGTATCGCTTATTCTTGTTTTTAATTAAACTATGATGATATGATGATAATATGAGGTCTTTAGCTTGATTTCTTTTCTAGACGCCCTTGACTTTGTGTATGGCTTATGCTTAGTTTTGGGTTAAGACGTTGCCTCTATTCCATCCGCGGTATTGGGATAGTTTGGAGTCTCACTATGTTATTCCTAGTACGCCCAGTATGATTTGGGGATTAGGAACACGACTTTCCGGGTTGAATTCGGGTTCGTGGGATTTGGGTGTATGGCTTATGCCCGGTCCTGACATAGTAGAAGTTCGGTTGCGTAAGATGCTTCCGTACGAGCCTAGTCCGGTCTAGAACTAGAATGATTGCGCCAAGTGAGAATTTGGGATAGTGATGTCGTATGATGATGTCGAGTGTTTAGTCGAGTTTGGATTACGAGGTTGAGTATGTCTCGTGTCTTCGAGGATTTACGTGTGATGTTATTTGATTGATGCTATGTGCTTGTGTATTCCCGTTAGGGTGAGTCAGTTATGTTACTCGCCACTGATGGTGGATTATGTTGTGTTTTTCAGGTACGTCTGACGATGATGCTCTTGCTTAGCTTTGGGGTTGGGCGAGCGGCGCTTTGCGTGTTATTTTCTTGTTATTTACAGTTGTTTCATAGTATTGGACTTATTAGACGTTGTTCTAGATTTATAATTCTACTTTTGTTGTATAAGACTCTAGCATGTGGTTAGAGTTGCACTTTACTTTTCGTTTAGTACATTTGACTTTTGGATTTAGTTTTTGTACAAGATTGTGGGTTATTGTACACTTATGGTTTAATAATAATAATTTGAGGTATTAGTTTATTTCCTAAGTGTTGAGTTTTAGTTTCATAACTACTTGACTCGTCGGTTTCTTCCGCGCCGATTTATGCGAGTCGGGTCGTTACAGCTAGCATTTGAAGTAGGTGACAAAGTCTTGCTTAAGGTTTCATCATTCAAAGGAGTGGCACGCTTCGGTCAGAAGGGGAAACTCCGACCGAAATATGTGGGGCCTTACGAGATACTAGAACGAGTTGGGGAGGTGGCGTACCGATTGGCTTTACCACCTAGTTTATCTAGTGTGCATGACGTATTCCATGTTTCCCAGCTAAGGAAATATGTACATGATCCTACTCATGTGATTACAGCGGATCCGGTCATGATCGAGCCGAATCTGACTTATGAGGAGCGACCCGTCCAGATCTTGGATCGGGAAGTGAGGACCCTGCGGCGTAAGCAGGTGCCGCTTGTCAAGGTGTTGTGGAGAAATCAACACCATGAAGAAGCGACTTGGGAGACGGAAGCGTCCATGCGGCAGAAGTACCCGGAGCTGTTCGAAGGGGAGCGATCTCCTGCACCTTGAAATTTCGGGACGAAATTTCTTTAAGGAGGGGAGGTTGTAATGACCCTGATTTTATTGGTATTTTTGCCGATAATTTATGTGCGTTATGTGTATTTATGTGTTAGTTCAAATTTTCTTTTGAATTATTTATTTTATTTTTATGTGAATAATTTCGATTTAATTCGAATTATTTTATTTTCAGTTTTTATTATTTAAGTTAATTATTATTTAATTAATTAGAATTTTATTTATTTAATTTTCTAATTAATTATTTAATATTTTGGGCTAAATCGATTATTGCATGATTAATCATGTAAATTATGTAAATTAGCCCAATTGATCACGAGAGCCCATTTTAGGCCCATAATCCTTCTTTTGGCCGGTTTTTCTAGTGGCATGGCAAGGCTTGCCACTTGCCTTGTGTTCACACCTTAACTAACTCTATATATAGAGGAGTTAGTAAGGCTTTTGCTCATTTTTGCCATCTAAAACACAATTGCCATCAAATGCTCTTGCCATCAATTCAAACACAATTCTCCCTCTCAATTGCTCCCATTTCACACGCCATTTTTGAGTAATTGAACCCATCAATTGTTCATCATTTTCCTAGCCCAAAACTTAAAGATTCAAAGTCTATTGATCTTTAAGTATCCAAACACAATCTTAAACCCAATTATTTTTGATTCAATATCGCTAGTTCGGGATTGGTTTTGGGTTCGTGTTCGTGTGCACGTGTGGGTGTACGAGTGGATGCCGTGTGTTGAAGCCGTGTGTGCAGTGGTGGTTTGTGTGTGAAGCCGTGTTGCAGTGGTCGTGCCGTGAGGGTGGTGCAGTGGTGCTCGTGGTGGTGCCGTGTTGAAGGCCGTGTGCAGCGTGGTCGTGCCGTGTGGTAAGGCCGTGTAAGTCGAGTTTCCGGGCTGCATTTGTGTGTTGATTTTGTGTGTAATCTTCAATAAGGTAACATACTTTCTCAACCTTATTGGTATACTATGATTATAGTATAGATTAAATGCATGTATGGGTTATTTGGTGAAGTTTATTCATGATTTTATGTATTGTTTCTAATCTGATTTTAATATGGTTTTCATGATGTTTTGATGATGGTTTTTGATGATTTTATGATTGATTATATGTTGTTTTATGATCATGATTATTATGTTAAAGTTTGATGAATTTTGGATGAGTTTAAGTGGAATTTTCGAATAGTTAGTGATGTTATGCGTGTGGCATGATTATGTTGGATGAGTTCTTGATTAAGTTCTTGATTGAAGATCTTGAATCTTGAATGAGTTCTTTATGAGTTCTTGATGAGTTCTTTGGGTTCTTGATGAGTCTTGATGAGTTCTTGTTTGAATTAAAGAAAGTTAAAGATTGAATTAAAGAAAGTTAAAGAATGAATAAAAGATGATGGATTAATGTTGATTAGACTCAAGATCAAGGCGTAAAGGCAATCTTGGGAATAATTATGTTATGATGGGTTGAATATGATGATTAAGGTGATTAATTAATGATTTAGCTTGATTTCATTTCTAGACGCCTAATACTTTGAGTAAGATTCATTGTTTTTGGGTTAAGACGTTGTCCCTATTCCATCTGCGGTATTGGGATAGTTGGAGTCATACTATGCTATCTTGAAATGTGGATTTCCAGTAAGATTGGTTTCACAGGACATGAATTTCCAGTAAGATTGGTTTCATGGGGTTTGGGAGTAAGATTCTCAAATCCGAGCATAGTAGAAAGTTCGATCGCGTAAGATGCGTTCATACGAGCACAGTCCGGTCTAGTATATGAATGATTGCGCCAAAGATGGTTGGATAGGACGGTTGAGTTGAGTCCGTTGTTGGGTCATTTTCGCATGTTTTGGATTGTTGTTGATTATTTGATTTATGCTATGTTCATGTGTATTCCCGTTAGGGTGGGTCAGTTATGTTACTCGACACTGATGGTGGACTGTTGTTGTTTTTCAGGTAATTCTGATGACGATACTCTTGCTTAGCTTTGGGTTGGGCGAGCGACGTTTATTGTTGTTATTGGATGTATTTTCTATTTCCGTTGTTTTAAGATAGTAGTGGTACATTGTATAGACTTTATACGTTGTTGTTGGACTCTTTATCCGTTATGTTTGGACTCTAACGTGTGGTTGGAGTTACTCGTATTTTAGTATTTTTAGTTTGACTTTTGGATTAGTAATGTACAAACTTGTGGGTATTTGTACTTTTGTGGTTAATAATAGTATTCCGAGGAATTAGCTTTAATTCTTAAGTTTTCGAGTTGTAGTTTATGACAATTCGACTCGTCGGTTTCTTCCGCGCCGATTTAAGCGAGTCGGGTCGTCACATGCATTGTTAAATTCGCGGCCATTATCACATTGAAAAGTTTTTATGTCCTTCTCAAATTGGTTTTTAATATATGTTCTAATTTTAAGGAAAGAATTATAGACTTGTGATTTTTGAGAAAGTGGGATAGTCCATAAGAAATTGGAATAGTTGTCAAAGAATAGAACATAATATTTATGACCGAATGAGCTAGGAATTGGAGATGTCCATAAATCACTGTGAATAATATCAAAGGGCATAGTAGTGTATGAGATAGAATCATAAAAAGACAATTTTATTAATTTACCCAATGGGCAAGATTGACATAAATTTCTTTGAGCCTTATTACAATCAATGAGAGTACTACTACGCAAAGAATTAATAATTGCATCACCCGAATGACCTAGACGGGAGTGCCATAAACTAGAAGAAATTGTTGCAAAAGAAAATGGAAATGATGGAGTAGCTCGAATTGGTGTAGTCAAAGGATAGAGTCCGCCATTGCTATCACACCTCAGAATTTTGTTCCCCGTCCGCAAATCCTTCATAGAAAACCCAAAAGGATCAAACTCAACGGAAATCATATTATCATTAGTAAATTTACGAACAGAAATAAGATTTTTGATGAGATGGGGTGCATGTAGGACATTTTTGAGGTGAAGAGGAGGGTCAGTTTTTGTGAGAGAAGTATGACCAAGACCCGAAATAGGAATCATGCTACCGTTACCAACAATGATTGCATTACTTTTATTCTTGCTCAATTGAAAATAAGAAGGGAGATTACCTTGATCATTTGTCATATGCGAAGTCGCACCAGTATCCATGTAAAAATTGTCGTCAGGAGGAGGATTGAGCGATATTGTGTGCATAGCTTGATGAATGTCAGTGGGAACCGGAGCTGCTGCATAATAAGATTGAGTGGGGCGAGGCCCCAAGACCCCAGGTTCGTTGTGTGGAGGGCGAGACATGGGCCGGTACTGCCAGTGGGTTGGGGCGCCTTGTGTGGGGAATGGACATGGTGGAGTGGCCCAAGGTTGAGGCTGCCAAGCTGTCCAAGGAGGAAAGGCCCATGGCGAGAGCTGTGACGGTTGCTGTTGGGTCTGCCGGGGCTGTTGTTGCTGCTGGTTCTTCCTTTTTCCACCGCCACCACCGTTGCGATTATGACGGTGGTTGTTATTGTTGCGACCGCGGCTGCCCTTTTTACCTTTATGGTGCTGAGAAGTACCGCGAGAGGGAGAGGAGTTGTCTCGATCACGTTGGGTAGCCGGTGCAGAAGTAGTTTGGGTCACAAGAGCTTGTGCACCCATAGTAAGCAACCCATCATCATTACTTTGCTCTTCTAGCTCGAGCATTGATCAGAGTGTATCAAACGAAGGAAGGGGTGTTTGATGCTGAACAGAGGTGCGAAAGGCCCTATAATCATTCGATAGGCCTTTCAAGAGTTGTAGAGCCGTGCGGCCATTGGAGACGGTGTCACCCACATTACGTAGACTGTCAGCGAGCACCTTTAAACGAGTGCAGTATTCCTTGACCCCATTAAATTGCTCCAATTTGGTGTTGGTGAATTGAGCATCGAGATTCAATGCCCGAGCCGTTTTATTATTATGAAAGAAGTTCACCAAGCGATTCCATGTATCAACCGCCTTGTCATCGGGGTCGAGTATGGAGTTAAGGAGGTCAGTAGAGATGGTTCCGTAGATCCATTGACGGATTATGTCATCAAGACGTTGCCATAAGGCTGGGTCCTTGGTGTTGGTGTCCGTGGAAGAGCTGGCAACCTGGGTTGGTGGAATGATATGGTCGATCACGAGGTTCGCGCGGCAATGGAGTTGGAACAACGTCGACCAATTGTTGTATTGCTTCCCATCATAGTCAAGAACCACAGGAATACTGGCCTTGATGTTTGTGACGAGGGTGGCAGGGTGGATCTTGGAGTTGTCAGCCATGGGAACACAATGAAGAAAAAGTGGACGAAAGAGAGAAAAGAAGCGGAAGAGAGGTTTGGATTGAAACCTACACAAACTGATACCATGAAAGAGCTATTTGCCGTGGGTTTCTTATTGATCACAAAACCATATATATGCAAGAGTTTGTTAGGCAAACTAGGAAATTGTTAGACAAACTAGGGATTACACCTATTCTACAGAATAATTAAAAAACTTAATTTACAAATATTTACTTAGTCTATCAATAAAGATTTCAACAATTCTTTTTTCACGTATTTTGAGGAAGCGATTTTTAAGTGTAAACGACCAAATTAATCAAAATAATTTTGATATTAGTAACTTATAATCATATTCTTGCTTGTGTTAAAAATATTTTGACTAATTTCGTCGTTTAGACCCTTAAATCGCTTCCTCAAAATGCGTGAAAAAATAAATGTTGAAATCTTTATGTTACAGAGGGAGTATGTTGCTTATTAGAACATTTATAATTGATGTGCTTTAAGGTTCTATTTTTTCTCAAATGCTCAAGCCTTGTAGTTTTTCTTGGCCGATGCAATTTCATCCCAAGATGATATTTGATGATTTGGATCAAAGTCATGTCAATGGTTGATTGATGCTTCATTAGAATCTCCAATACTCCCAATTTTCCTTCATTGAATTCTTGGATCAAACTCTTCATAAATTCACACTTTTTGTATGAAATATTTTTAATTATTGAATAGATTTTTTGGTGATTTTGATTCTTAATTAGATGGACGTTACCTTTAATTCAAAAAATATATATAATAGTAGTTATATATATACTTCGTATTATCTTTTACTTTTACTCTTTAATTAAATCAATAACCAACTAATTCGTGATTAAATTTTTCAAACCTGGTTTTTCTATAATTAATATGAATACCGAATACCGAGTTCACATTGCTTAAAAACGTGAAAACCTATATAACAATTAATATGAATACCGACTACCGAGTTCACATTGCCTAAAAACGTGAAATCCTATATAACAATTAATATGAATATCGAGTTCACATTGCCTGAATCATGCCAGATATCACATGGTAACTGATTTACAGCTTAAATTAAATACCCTTATTATTATACTTGTATTTGGCAAAATCCAATCTACATTTGGCAACTAACCCTTGATTCATTCCCCCAAACTTAAGTAGAAAAAGTAAAAGAAAAAGCTCAAATATCTCGGACTTGACACCTAATTTATCAAATCCAGCAAATAACACCCCTTTCAAATCCGGAAAACTGTAAAGCCACAACACTGTATTACCTCTTCTCGCTTCTTTCTCGTTTTCTAGTTTGTTGTTGTTTATTTTTTGTACTGTATTGTTTTTTTTTTCTTGTTTGTTAAACTTCATTACTTTACTCAGTAAAATTTCTGAACCCAAAAAAAGTCATTTTCTCTCGCTTTTATTTTCTATAATTTTGCCGCTAATTTCACCTCTCTTGCTTTCTTCTCTTCTTTCTTCTTTCTCTGCTTTTTTTCCTGCATTTGCACTGTCAAGTTTTGATCATTCATCGCAAATTATGAAGTGGGTTTGCGAATTTGGGGTCAATATTCTCATGGGTTAGTTCAATTTTCTTCCTTTGTTGTTTAAAAAAATTGGGTCACTTCAATTTTGCTTCTTTTTTTGTGTGTCTTTATTCAATTTATCGATGTTTATGATGAATTTAATGGAAATTTCCCCCCTCACTTTTTTTCCCTAGATTCTTATTAATTAGGTGTGTAATTGTAATTCTGATGGAATTATGGTGTTTTGTTGTGCAGTATATATTAGAAATAAGTGTGAAGTTGGAAGAATAAAGGGGGTAGGGGTAGAGTAAAGTTTTCCCCTTTAACTTTATTGGGAAATATTGTTTGCTATATTGGGAAACCTTTGAATTTGGTGTGTTTCTTTGTATTGTGATTTTGAATTTTGAATTTTTTTCTTTCTTTCTGGGAACTTGCATTTCCAACATTAATCACCATGTTACAATTCTCATTTCCACATATATGGATTGATTCCTTTTCAGTTTCTCTGGCTTACCCTTTTTGACATGCTTTCTTATTGTATTTGGTTATATTCTGCTTGTGCTGTGAAGTTCTGTTGAATTTCTTGAATTCTAATGCCTAGATCTTTTTGGTGGATGGATTTGTAAAATTTTGGGTTGCAAAATTCCCCCTTTGATTCAGGTTGTTCACAATTGATATTTGTAAAGTTCCTTAGTCTTGTGCATTTGTAACACTTGTGGGGATGTTAGTGCTGTATTGTTCCATATGTGCTTTCTGGTACACTAAAAAAACACCCATTTTAGATATAAGTATATAACCTATGTGATATTGTGATTGCTTCTTTTAAGTGTTCATACGTGGTAAAGATTCCTTATATCACTCTCAAGACTTCTTTTTTTGTTACTGTGGCTAGGCCAATGTGAAATTTGGCTCTTGAATTTGTTCTGATGTCACTGAATACTGATTTTAAATTGTGAATTTATGTTTTTGTGATTTTTGGGTTTCAGCGAGATTGTTTTGAGTTCGATGTGGTGAGCTTTCCATGGAAGTTGTTGTTGGAGTTAAGAGAAGGGAGGCAGGTATTGTTGAGGACGATGCAACTGATAAACTCAGTTCTGGTTTTGCTCCATTGAAGCAAGGAGCTGATCCTATTGTTTATAAGCTTGTTCGGGTAAATGTCGAACACAAACCTGTTTGTTACTCAAATGCAGAATATGTTGTTTATATGTTCTTTCAAATCATTATGTCTAACACCAAAGATCAATGCGTATAGCCCTATATTTTGTAAATGATCTTTGGTGTTTTAGCTGTTCCGGTGATAAGAAGTTCAACTCAAGATTCGCTACAGTATAGTGTAAAGCATGTCTTAACACAAACGAAAAGATAGAGGACCTTGATGCTGGTTATTTAAATGATCAATGTAATATTGTAATGTAATCCTTGTTAGAGTTGTCAAACTTTAATATCACTGAGTGATAACTAAAAAGCAGATACATTCGCGGATTCGCCCATATGGATTGCTTGTCTAACAGTCTTAATGGTTATTCAGTTGATGTTTCATGCTTCGATTGTTTAGACTTTGTATTTGCTAGTCTTCTTTTTGAGGATACCATTTAGACTCTTTCTGATGACTAGCCCAATATATTTTTTGGGAGATGGTGTTTGCTGTTTATATTTTGCAGGGCCTTCTTATAGCTAGCTTGTACTTGGTATTAGATTTTGTTCCTTGTAGGAGAGAAGTAATACCAATTTCTCTTAATATCTCAGAATTTGTCATAAACTCATAATGAACGAACCATAGCAAGGTTGGGATCCTATTATGAATTTATGACCTTGCGTCTTCTTGTCTTTCCTTTCTCAATTTCTTTAGGCAAGACAATCATTCAAAATAATCAATTTATAGCCTAAAAACTTCTGCCCAACATCCACGGTGCCATCTCTAACCATGATTTCGAAAATGGCATGCTCAAATAAAAGGATATAATTTGCCTAAAACATGCAATTTAACTTATGTTATAAAGAATAAACACCTAAATAATCCTAACATGATAACAGAAGAGGTATACTATCATTTGACCAAAGCAAACAAGATAAACAAGCCTAAAACTACAGCATATCACACGCCTAAATTGAGTAACGTGCAGCTGCCATAATCAGGTTTAACAATGCTTTTAACACATCAAAACCCATCCCAAATACATCAAAATAACCTAAATTCAATCCCTAACAATAACTTAACAGAGAGTATCCAGTAAACACCCACAGCTAGAAACCTTTATCACGATTGAAATTTCAATTTGTCCCTGCCATAACTGTTAATTTTCTTGTACTTGTATTATCAAAAGTTTTCTTAATATTCTGGTTAGAACTATGGTCTATAACTTTGCACCTTTTATGTCATACTTCTTTAACACATAGGGTGAGATTAACGGACAAAGCTTCATGTGTAGGCAAGAACATATTTGTTTATGAATGAGATTTCAATGTTGCCATAAATTGTGGCAAACATATCGTTTGCTAAATTGTGGAGAGAGAAAATCTTTCATTCTTTCAATTTTGCCATAAAAAACCACAAAGTTTTCATGCACAAAGTCTGTTTGATCACTACCTTCTACAGACTCATATGCTGAAGTACAAATGAGATTGTGCTAATGAAATAAGTCAAATAACTCTGGTATTGGCTGTTATCTGCCCCTGGCTTGTGAAAGGTCAATAGTTGTGGTAATTTAAATTTGTCTTTTCCAACCTTTGTATAATCTACCAAAGTTATCCGATGTCTGAAACTTGTTCATTGAAATGGCACTGTACTTAAAGCTGCCATTTTGCAAACATTTTTTTAACCTTCTTCCCCCCCAACTTATTTTCTGTATTGCAAGAATCAGTTATGTAACTGACAAGTTATTTATCTCTGTTGTGTAGGTTGATTTTGATGGAAAGTTTGTTCCTGCAACTGATGATGAGCTTATGGAGGTTGAAAATTTGTTGGAGCTTGAGAAGAGTGAAGTGCTTTCTATACCTGCTGTTGTGAACAGAGTAGGACATATGTCGGATAACAATGACACTTTTGTAAAGCCTTTGCCAGAGAACAATGAAGGTTCGAATTTATTGACACTCTTTGCATTTTTTTCTTTGTTGCTTGGCGTATCAATTTTTGGTGATGGTAGCCTTTTTGAATTTCTGGTGTTGTCATACCATTAGTTGGCACTTTTCTTGCAGTTATTTCCCCTTAGTTTGAAACATTTATTTTGCAAAATAGTAATTGTCATAGCTACCCCTTTCAAATATCAAAATCCAATCATAATCCTCTCTTGGTAGTATATCATTAAACTGGATTTTGCTTGGCAAATCATGTGTTTTTTGCTCCTAATTTGGAAATTGTGGTTTGTTAGGTTTGTCACCAATGAAGTTTGCCAAAGTAGATGAAGAGAACTTAAAAGCTCATGCTGAGGTATTTGTTGAGCTTCAATATGCCTTTCTTGCCACGTTTAATGAATGAATCTGTGCCACCATTCTTATCCTCTGTGTACTCAACGAATTAATTGGTGCCGACATTCTTATTTCAGTATCATTTCTATTGTTGACAGTACTATCACTCTGTTCTTCCTAATCTCTCTTATCAATTATTTATTTATTTATTTTATTTTACTTCCTTTATGTAACCATTGTACATTGTCAATGAGGGAGCTTGGTGATTGGCTTTTTCATGCATTTTGGCAACTCTCTTGCAGTCTTGCGGACCTGAACTTTACAATTTGGTTATTCCTTTCTGGATGAAGTTATTTATTTATTTATCTTTTAATAAAATAAAATTCATGGTTTCTATAAGGAAAGTTCCTCGAAATTTGCTGGGATGTAGGAAGATTATGTTCTTTCCTCATTGAAACAGGCTTTAAAATACTACCCACCGTTTCAGAACAAATGATCCACTTTCTATTTCGGAATGTTTCAAAATAGTTGATACTTACATTACATCTTTTTATTTCTTATGTAACTTTTTATCATATTAAAAACTCATGGTCCCACACAAATAATTAAAAAAACGCTTTTCCTTCTTTATTCTACTTTCTTTCTATATGACCCCACATAAAAAATAAAAATATACATATTATTTACCCAAAAAAATATATACATATTAAATTAGGGTGCGTTCTCTTCATCTTAAAAATAATTTTCAGTTTTAATAAGTTTAGATAACTTTGTATAAGGTCTAATAAGGCGTAATAAGTTCAATGAGGTTTGATCAGGTCCAATTAGGTTTGATGAAGTCATTGTTTATATAATCAGGGATTCAGGGCTAATTAGGTCCATTAAGTTCAATAAGTTTCAATCAGGTTTAATAGGTTGAAGAGAAACATTCCTAGTAATTTGTGATTTTATGATAGGTTTGTGGATGTGCTAAGGATCCAGATTGTATTGTTTTTGGCTTATGTAAGATATGTGTAGCAGAATAAGGTTCACAACTAAATTTGTTTATTTTTTTGTTCGAAGCGCTTCTTACTTGAACAAAGAGAGTGTGTGTGTCGCTCTCGCACACGCTTTCTTTCTTTCAGGCTTTCATTGGTATATGTTGTTACAGACGGAGAGACCTACAGTTAATGAGCAGAACATAAGGGTAGGCACAATTTATATAGTAATATATTGAGCTTGAATGTAGGTGAATTGCCTAGGAATTTCTGATTCGAAGGAAGTATGAATTTGAGGTGTTGTTTGGTTAACATGTAGTGTAGGAATTAGGAAATGAAAATTCCTTAGAAGTAGAATTTCCCATGTAGTGTAGGCAATGACTTACCAAGGTCACCCTATGTAAGTCACAGTTCCCATAATTATAGTGGGACCACTACATGTCTACATCATTACTTTTAACGACTTTTTCTCTTTCTTTAAATCTTAGAATTTATTAGCCTAAATAAAAATTTGTTTTAGTGTACTGGTGCATGAAGGGAAAAAATTCTGAGGCTTAGATGTGAGATTGAAATTGAATATTTAGTTGACAACGTACCACTCTAATGTGTCTAATATGAAGTACATTTATACAACTGAAAACAGATTAATTGGTTGATAATGCATGGTCTGCGCAATTTTATGTGGAATTCCTGATATAAATGTCCTATCAAATTTATTCCCTTGACAAATAGCGAACATTTTCATCCTCAATGATTTCGTTATCACTGTAGATTTTTCAAGATGCTATTAGTTGTAATGACTAATGATGAATTAAAGAAAACCCAGATAAAGGAGCTGTAAGGAAACTTATGAAACACTGTCTTAGTGTTGAAGTCTGCCTTATCAACCATGGGATATGATATCCCATGAACAGCGGTGATTTGTTTTGAGATATCCTATTGTTTTCCATTTCTAGTGGAAGTTCTAAATAGTTGATTTTTTTTTTGGGCAAAGGGGCAACAAGAAAAACAATTGATGTTGTGTTACTTCAATACCTTGATATACCTTTAAAAAGTGTGTTTACTGTTTGGTGTCAGACACGATAAGATACTTGGATACTTTATTTTTAACTAAAAACTTTTAACTTTTTCTCAAATTAGTCGAGCCGACTACTTGGACATTCATATCCGAGCGGACACTTTATCCGTGTCTAAGTAACATAGGATGTCGCCTAGGCTTGTTTAATGTTTGTAGATAAAGGAAATTTGTAAATAGAGGTGCTCAATAGGTTGAGGATCATTGTTTGTTTGTTCAATATGCAAGTGTGCAATTGCTTTTCATTTTGCCATTGCTTAATTAATCTTCATTGTGTTATAGGCATCATTTTTATATAATTCTATTTATGGTAAATTAACATATTATAAAACGTGTTTGTGGATGGAAAACTTTCATAACCAAATACGGAATCCCGGAACTCCAAAGAATTGAACAAGGTAAACTAGATAAATAAATAAAAGCAGATATAGCCATAAAATGTACTTTGCCTTCTTTGACTTGCCTAAAAGCATCCCGGTATAATTCTGACCCAATATATGATGCTGGATTTGACAATGCATATTGTTCAGTATGAGGGAAGGAACATTCTTTCTAAGATTTTCTTTCATCAACAACAATTTTAGTTAATTAATGAAGGAATTTGCGAACCATTTCCTTTTCCATGCTTATCCAACCTCTTGGATATTACAATAACAATATAGCCTTAGTCCCAAAATATTTTGGGGTCGATTAGACATAAATCAATACATGGAATTGCTGATCTTGATCTTGGTTTGCTTTGGTCTTCTTCTATCTAATGCCAACTTCTCCTACAACCCCAATAGCCTCATATCTCTAGTAACAATCCTGATATTGGTTTGCTTTGGTCTCTATCTCTTATCTTCCCATTTATTTGCCACTCATCAAGTCGTCTTATGGGCGCAATGGCGTATTAATTGGTCTTTGTCTCACATGACCAAACCACCTTAGCTGTGTTGCCCTCATCTTCCAAAGTCATTAGCCTTATTTTTTTTTATAACCTTATTTCTTATTTCATCCTTGTATGCCCACACATCCAATGTAGCATGCACATCTTTGTCAAATTCATCTTTTGAACATGATAGTATTTCAAATCCCAGCACTTTGTGTCATATAACAATGGTCTAATTGTATGGTAGAATTTTTCCTTAAGTCTTTGTGGCATACCCCGATCACAAAGAAACTCTTAAGCTCCTTTCCACTTTAACCAACCTAATTTGATCATGTGAGGCATCTAATTCACCATCTTTTTGGATAATAGATCCTAAAGACTGTGATGAGTTAGAACTTTGAACACTCATTCCATCTAAGTTGATCGAGCTTATTCGTCTACTTTCTGTCCCATTGAATTTACATTCCAAATACTCCGTCTTACTTCTTCTTAACTTAAACCCACGGGGATTCCAAAGTCTTTCTCCACAATTTCAACTTACTTTCCACTCCTTAGGTCTCATAAACTAGCACAATTTCTTCTGCAAAAATAAGCATGCATTATTGGCAACATTTGATATTATTGTGAGGTAAAATATTCAATTTTTGCCAATAATGTGTGATGGAGGGAGTATATGATCTTGGATTGAACTTGTCAATTCATCCATGACTATGGCTAAAATAAAAGGGCAAGTGCGGAGCCTTGATGTACTCCAATTTTGATAGGAAAATCTTCTAGTTTTCTCGACACTACTACTCACTCTCGTGCTAGCACCCGCATACATATATTTAATAATGTCAATATATTTCTTCGGGATGCTATTTCTTGTTAAAGCCCACCAAAGTACTTTCCTAGGCACCTTATACATTATGTCTTCTCCAGATCAATGAAAACCACATGCAATTCCTTTTTCTTATCCCTATATTTCTTCATGAGTTGTATTATAAGATGAATTGCCTCCATCAATGACCTTCCTGGCATAATTGGCAACATAGTACTCCCTCTGTCACGCATTATTGGCAACATTTGATATTATTTGTGAGAGGTAAAATATTCACTTGTTGCCAATAATGTGTGACGGATGGAGTGTATCATCTTGGATTGAACTTGTCAATTCATCCATTACTATGACTAAAAGAAAAGGGCAAGTGTGGAGCCTTGATGTATTCCAATTGTGTCGGGAAAATTTTTTAGTTTTCCCAACATTACTCCTCACACCCGTGCTGGCACCCACATCTTTTTTCTTGAGCTGTACCTTAATCCTAAAGCGATGGTACGAGGACTTCCTAAGAGGTCACCCATCCTAGTACTATTCTCGGCCAACCAAGAGGTCGACGACATGGAAACACAAGGACTTCCCAGTTTGTCACCCATCCTAGTATATTCTTGTCCAACCATGCGTCTGGATGTGACATATTTTTATGCTGGCTATCACAGACCTACCACAACCTTCCTCCTTTATTCGGGCTTAGGACCGACAATGGGAAACCTCACTGGCGGAGTTGCTAGCACCCACATAAATATATTTCTTCGGGATGCTTTTTCTTGTTAAAGCCCACCAAAGTACTTTCCTTGGCACCTTATCATATGTCTTCTCCAGATCAATGGAAATCATATGCAATTCCTTTTTCTTATCCCTATATTTATTCATGAGTTGTATTATAAGATGAATTGCCTCCATCAATGACCTTCCCGGCATAAATCCAAATTGGTTATGCACACTTCTCGTTAACCTCAACTCAATTACTCGCTCCCATAGCTTAATAGTATGACTCATTAATTTGATCCCTCTGTAACTGGCAGAATCTTGTACATCCCCTTTGTTTATATATTGGGATTATAGTACTTTTCCTCCGCTCAATAGGCATCTTATTACCTCCTTTTTTTTTTCAAGGAGAATGGTCAGTCACTCAATTCCTCTTTCACCAAAACATCTCCACACCTCTATAATTCATTCGGCCCAACTGCTTTCCTAGATCCCATTTTTTTCTATGATCGTTTGACTTCCTTCTGAATTTATCTCATAAAATCCTGATTTATCATATCATAGGTAACACTTTTGTCTCTGATTTCTTGCTCCTTGTCTTCATTGAATAGGTTATCGAAGTATGATCACCATCTATCTTTTATTTCCTTATTGTCAACCAAAACCCTTTGATTAACATCCTTCACACTTAATTGTCACGATATCTCAAGTCTTTTTGTCTCTCATATGCGCAATTCTGTAGATATTGTTTTCTCCTTCTTTAGTATCCAATATAACATAGAGGTTTTGATATATAAAGCTAAAAAGTACAAGGTTCTCTCGGCTATAATGACGATTTATTCATTTTCGCTTTGATAATTCTAGGATTATTTTATTGGAGAAATTTACATGAATAATCTCGAATTTTAATCATCATCCCAAAATAATCCCAACGTTTGATTATTATAGAATAATCCTAAATTTAGTTTATATCTTCTGAAGATAATCCTAACTTTGATTTTCTTATTCAAAATAGTATTCCCGACATGGATGAACAAAAGCAACAAAAATAACACTTTGGATTATTTTGAGAAGGATTGCCTTAAAGTTGGAATTGTTCTAGAAAAATCAGAAGTTCATATTATTTTGAGAAGATTGGCGAAAGTTGGGATTATTCTTGCAAATATTTTCTTTTTTTTTATTTTAGTTGGTTGTCATAACTTCCGAAATATAGTCATGTTATTTTAGGTCGCTTTGCCCAAATTTTCCTTGACATATACTGTGTATGCCAAAGCTCATTGTGGCCCCAAAGAACAACTAGCTCTTTATATCAAATTATTTGTTTTGCCTGTAAGTCTGTTGTAGCAAGATTGGACATATGCACAACAGGTTAATTTTTATCCAAACTTCTTGAGGGAAGAGGTTACGTAAGGATGTACTTTTTTTGCCTAGCTTTTTTTTTTTCATAGGGTCCGTTTATTTTCTTTTCAAACACGTTATTTTTATTATTTCCTCCATTTTTATTTTAAAAAGTAGGAGAGAATTGTCTCTTCCCATTATTTTCTTCTCCTTGCTAGCAGCCTGAAGATTCATACATAGTAAGTTTATATGCTACATGATATGCATAGCTATTAGAAACAAATAGATTAATTTTCTCTCTAGTCAACTCTAAAATAATTTTAATTTCTACATCTCCCGATTTTTAACTAAGAAATAATTGTGGAACCTTTTTAGGAAATAAAAATGAATGTTAATAAATTGATACATTCCATGTGTCGTTTAGTCACACGGTTTCATCTATCAAGAAGTTTGATCATTTGACCTTTTTTTGGTTATTCAATTGTTCTCCTGGAGTTAAGGTATTAGTCAGGTTGTTGTCAACAAATGTAAGAGTTATTTCAAGTCTCTTAGCAATAATTTGTGGTGACTTGTAATACTCCATATGTTTTTTTTTTGGTTTCTTTTATCTGGCAATTAGTTTTATGTTTTGTGGGCCCCTATGTTCCCCAAATGCCCCCTCCCCCTCTCTCTCCACAGCCATACACACCGAAACTCTCTAGTGTGATTATTTATATTGGCTTTTTGATTAAAAAATAATTACTTTTGATTTGCTAATTAACAAAAAGGCATGTTATTGAAGCAAAAATGGAAATATGTCCGTCGATAATTGTTTGAGTGGGTTTGTGGTAATAATATGAACATGGAAGAAGTGACTTTGATAATAGATGGGTATGAATTAATGTGAGCTGTTTGACATATTGACAAAAAATAAATGATATTTATTTGTCAGTTTTTTTTTTTTTTTGATTGTTGTGCTGAACATAAGCTCATGCATAAATAGTAATTCAAAGATTTAACATCCCACCCCCAGTCCATATCATTTGGTTTTAGAATTTTTTTTTAATTATAAATATTTGAAAGCTTGTTAAGGTAATGTCTTTCATTTCTTACATGGACCCATGCCTTTTCAAGTCTTACATCAAGGTTGTTTGTTCACGACTTCAGGTAGCTAAAAGGAAAAAAAAATCTAGAATGTTTGACGCAGGAAGGAAAGAAATTTCTTGGATTAAAAAATAATGTTTATTGTTTAGAAGGGAAACAAAATTAATCACTTTAATTGCATTAATAAATGAACATACCATCCTAGCCTATCCCGACCTAGGCTTCTCATCTAGCGTCTCCACGTCTATTCCTCTTTGGTTGTGAAATTACTGCTTTTCTTCTAATCCGCAGCCATTAAGTATTGGGTTCCTTCTCTCCCATTGGTGCTCTTGTCTTCTATATCCATTTTACTACTATGGCTTTCTTCTTCATCAATGAGCTTGTCCGTCTTAAAATTTGATTAGTAAAAGATACATGTATATATAAAATTATATAATTATGTTATGGTAGTTTCTTACAATATGTAAAGGCAAAATAAATTGGTGTTTATTTTCCAGCTAAAAAGCTAACCGAAAATTTCCTAGTGATTTGTAATAAACTGGAAAATTGGAAGATAAAACCGGAAAACTTGATTAATAAATCTCACAAAGCCAAGGCCTTACAAATAATTTTCTGCATAATTTTCACTCTCTTCCCCTTCCTACATATATATACTACTACTATCTTAATTGCTATTTGTCCATATTCAAGTACAAGATCACCCAAAAAGCTAACAAGATAAACTAAAAATAATAAAGCTCTGATACCAAGTGTGAAGAACTAAAATTTTCAAAGATAAAGTCTGGAAATTTGGATTAATAATCCCAGAAAAAGTAATACAAAGATAGGTAGCAACTTAAGGTTGCAAATCTCCTAAGAGTGACTTTAGGTCACAACTCTCAAATGCCAAAGCTTTTTCACAAAATATTTCTGGATAATCCCTCTCTTCCTTGCTACCTATTATATATACTAATACTCCTTACTCTATTTTGTCCATTTCCTTGTACAAGATTACCTAAAGGCTAATACTCCTAATAGGCCAAAATACAAGAGTAATAAGGATAAATAATAAAAGTAAATAAAACAAAATAAAAATAATAAAATACTGGAAATTAACTTATGCATTTGGTTCATTACATCACACCCCCCCTAACAACCACCTTGTCCTCAAGGTGGGAAGTAATTGGCGCTACATTCTCGGGCATTGTAATTATGGTCAGCCATGTGATGTGAGAGTGGGCAGGAATGATGATAAAAGAGGACGGTTTTCGTTGTGAATTGAGATGTAGGAGATGTAGGTTGTAGAAGTTGGGTTAGGGAGATGAATGTTGAGTGGGTGTAGGTTTCTGGACGGCCAAAATGGGTGGGATTATTGGTTTTTGGGAACATGGAGTGGAAATAAGGTGTTGTGTGGGAGAGAATGGTGGGCTGGAATTTTGGAGTGTTGGGTTGGGGAGTGGTGGGATTATTGGGTTTTGGGAACTTGGAGTGGAAATAAGGTGTTGTGTGGGAGAGAATGGTGGGCTGGAATTTTGGAGTGTTGGGTTGGGGAGTGAAGGAATTTGGGTTGTAAATTTGGTGTGTGGGAATAAGCTTGTTAAGGTATTGAGGTTGTAGACCTTTGGAAGGGGTAATGGGCCTACAATTACTAAGCCCATGCTTACTGTTGTAGACATTAGCAGCAAAAGTGAGTTGAATCTGATCTTGCCCTATTTGATATTCTTTCTCCCTTACTTTCTCATTCTTAAGGCAATTTACAAGTCTGCCCTTACTAATATCTTTTAATGTTGGCTTCCCTTGCAAGCCAATCCACTCAGTTAAATTGTCTTCCAACCCATCTTCCAGAATGTTCTCCACTCCTCCATTTTTGCTGCCCTCTTCCAGGTCAGTTGCGCACTTGCTCTGTCCGTCGACCCACTTTCGGCACCAAACCACCTGGGTCATCACCGGAACCAGATTCATCAGCACCACCATGCTCAAATTTTCTTCGATGTTGTCCCTTTGCATCTCTTCCTTCACATCCTATGCCGCCATCGTTTAAGGGTCAGGCTCGAAACCCTAGCTCGGCATGCGACTCCGTTTCCCACCCTTGCAAACCTTCGATTGTGGTATGCATTTCAGCCCTGAACTGATCTGGATTGGTCTTTAGGGTTGCGAGCTGTTGGACCTGCGTCTCTCGATTCTGGTTCAATCGCTCCTCCCGTTGGTGGTGGTTGGCCTCCCGAGCCTTGGCAAGCCACTCCTCCACAGATTTCCTCCACTCTTCCATGCTACTTGCAACGGCCCTGGCAACAATCTCTGTAAAGCATCCATGGCCCTGGATAGCTTGAGGGCTCCACCCTTTCTATCTTCGAACTTATCTCAGCCACTCTTTCTTCCAAGCTTTCTAGCGTCTTCGTGGTGCTCCCCGGGGCCATGGATGTTGCTTGCTCTGATACCAAGCTCTTCTCCACCGCTCTCGCCACTAACTCCGGCAGCGAGGAGGTCAGTTCGTCCACCTTCGAACTAACTTCTCCCGTCTTCTCTTCCAGTTGGTCGACCCTCTGTGAAGTACTCCCTGGGGTCATGTCGGCTTTGATACCAAGTGTAATAAACTGGAAAATTGGAAGATAAAACCGGAAAACTTGATTAATAAACTCAGCAAAATAATACGGGATAGTGAGCAACTTTAGGTTGCAACTCTCCTAATGAGTGACTTTAGGTCACAAAGCCAAGGCCTTACAAATAATTTTTCTCTTCCCCTTCCTACACATATATACTACTACTATCTTAATTGCTATTTTTCCATATTCAAGTACAAGATCACCCAGAAAGCTAACAAGACAAAATACTACAAAACAAGGACAATTAAAGATAGAAAAATAAAATAAAAAGTCTGAAAATATAAAAATATTAGAAACTAATTTTCTAATTAATTGATTCATTACATGATTTGCTTCAGTGAAATAGTCTATTTTGGAGAAGTAAAGTAGGCAAAATTTGAGATATACACCATGAATGTAAGGTTCTCTATTTTTTAAATTTTTTATAGAATTAAATGGTACTTGGAGGAAAAAGAAAATAATAGAGGGAAAATGGGGTTACGGGAAGTTGTGGAACTTATGTTCATGGCATAAGGTTGGATGCTAATTTTTGGGCCCACAAACATGGGGCCTCGTTCTGTATTTCACCTTAAGCCTGCTAAAGACTGTCCTATCAATGAAAAAATTTGACCAAATTTCCTTACATATGAAGACCATGGTGGCTTCTGACTGTTGAATGTTTGTTTCAGCCACTATTGATCTAGATATAGAACCTTGGTTTGGATGAACCTCCAAAGAATTAGTTTTAGAACTCTTCCGATCCTTCAAAGGAACCTCTTAGTTTTAGAACTCTTCCGATCCTTCAAAGGAACTAAAGAGGTTCCTTTGAAGGATCGGGTGCTAGCTTCTTCTATTGCATAAGTCTCAAAACTTTAAATTGTAGGGAAATACTTGCTGAGCCTCAAAATTACCCGCTCATTCCCGGAAAATGATCATCGGGACAGGCTGGAAATCTGTTGGACAAGTATGGGCCATGGGGTAGAGAACATAAGCACTATGTCCACTCTCATTTGGGTTTACCCAAATTTAAGGAACTGGCCCTGTGTAACTGATCCTTCATATGTTTTAAAAAGCACGCCCAAGTGAGCTCACAAGTGTAGGTAGAGCCCCTCCAAGCACCTAGGCGCAACGCACTCCAAAAGGTGCAAGAAAGACCCGCCTAGGCCGCTTTTTGGTGTTTGCCTTGCGCCTCTTTCTTGTTTTTCCCCCATTTTTTCTTCTTTTTACACCTCTTCTTCTCCAACACAACCTTCATGGAAGCCTTTTGCTCACTTTATTGTTTCATACACCTTTTTTTAATCCCTTTTTTCCATATTTTTTTAAACTGATTTTGAAATTGCGCCTCCGCCTTTGCCTTTGCCTAGGCTCCAAGTCCCCTTTGCATGTCGGTGCGCCTCATGCCTTTTAAATCTAAGGATCCCTCCCTTGGTTTTCAAAAATCATTTGATATACCTCCTGTTCCAGAGGTGGAAACAGATGGGACTGATAGTGAACAACGCGTGCTAGATAGTTAGCCCAGCCTCTTCCCAACTAAAGCTTCCGAGCTAGTATGATCAAATCATCAAAGACTCAAAGGAAGTTGTCTGAGGTTCCAGGGGTTTGCTTGATACTTTGCTCTCATATCATGATACCTGTGATTTCGAATATCTGGTCTGTTTTCCTAATTTGCTGCCATTCTGCTCTTTCTTTCTGTTTCATACCTGTGATTTCGAATATCCCTTGTTGGTTTTGCTAATTAGCTGCCATTCTGCTTTTTCTTTCTGTTTCAGTGTTTTGCTGATTAGTTGTACTTTTTTATGGCTTTTTTTCGCATTGAATGCACAGCTACTGCCCATTCTCACCATAGCAGCCTTCCTAGATAAGGGCCAGAGCTCTACTCTGGTCCTTTATGTACAGAGTGTAGAGAATAATGGCTGTGGAGGCACCCACAATATGAATGAGGATTGTCATTTCTGTTTATCTTTAATGAGATTCATAAATAAAAAGGTGTACAATTCTCACTACACAGTACTCATTCATAATAAGGTTAGAAATGTGCGGCGGTATATTGCAGTATTAATCATCTATGGATGCTTATTTTTCTGCTTCTTTGGGTTTTTCCTAAATTTACTTCCCTATGATTCAGTTTCAACTGTATAATGTATTAATGAATATGAGTATTCATGCTCTTTTGTGGTAAGTTGAGTTTTGTTCTGCAAGTCAAAGTGGATGTTGAACACCAATTAGCATACGAGTCATCTGTTTTCTCTGCTTGTGTGATGCTAAACTGTGAGATTTATGGACATACTTCTTTCCTAATACTGATGGGATGTTTTGATTTGCAACCCTCTGATCATCTGGCAGGATTCTTTGCCTTCATCTGCATCAAGCTTAAGAGGTAGAGATATGAAGGGAACTGGGAACACTGAGGAGGATTTAAGCTTAAGCCTCGATGATGGGTCAACTAAAAGTGGACCAGACTCCAAACCTAACTTTTCTTTGATAAAGGGCCAGATAAATTTGGACAATCTAACTATTAGAGAACTTCATGAAACATTCAGAGCTACATTTGGGCGCAAAACTTCTGTCAAAGATAAGATGTGGCTGAAACGGAGAATTGCAATGGGGTTGACTAATTCTTGTGATGTATCTGTGACAAGTTTCATAATCAATGATGGAAAGTTCCTGAAGGAGGAAGAACATAGCAAAACAATGGAGTGTGAGGACTCCGTAGCTGGAGAGTTCTGCAATGCTGGGGAAAACAGGCAAGTGAATGTAATTGCATGTTCAAATGCAGGAGAGGATGTTATAGCTGATGATGTTGTAGCTGGTGATGTTGAATTAAAGAATTCTTTCATAGAATCTGGCTGTAGAAGTGATGATAACCCTGAGAACAGAGCTGGAAAAAGAGCTAGGAAACCTACAAAGCGATATATTGAGGAATTATCTGATAGAGAAAAAGACTCCAATGGAAAGCCAATATCCTCATCCAAGCGTTTGGGACAGGATAAAGCTTCAGATGCTGTAGTTAGATCTGCATGGGGTGCTCACTCAAGCGATTTTGTCACAAGGCCTGATTCAATTGGAGGATCTGGCGTTCAGGTCCCTTACATTTCTCGGATTCGGAGGTGTCGTCCAAGAAAAAGTATCATGGCCCTGACGGTACGTCTATTTTTCTTAGTTAACATTGGTACTAAACTTTTCTGTTTGATTGAAACTGCTGACATTTCTGAAATTTCTGGCACAGCAATTTTACCGTGTGTTTATTAGTATCCTGTCATAGATTACTGCAGACATTTAGTGCTAGTTAGTGTTCCCTTTTTCATACAAGAAAGGGGGAGCACTAATTGGAGTTTGCTATTTTCTTGCATATAGAAAGTTTTTGCATTAGAATTAGCTAGGTAATGAAGGTTTGAGATGTTTGCTAGCTATGTTTGTAGTTTATGTATCTTGTCCTTTTCTTTGTTTTTTATTATCTTTTTGGTAATGTCTTGCAGAAGTTCAATGCAAGTGATGTTACATTGACTAGGGAAATTGTTGATAGAGATGATATTCCTGCTGTACTGCGTGAGCTGCAGCCTGATGATTGTAGTAGTGTTCAAATTTCAGAGACTAAGACTAACCCATATGAAGACCCGGTAATAATCTTGTCAATCTAAAGTTTTCTTCTACTTCTATGGGTTTTTTGGGTGTTTATGACAGCTGGGAAGAGGGGGGGGGGGGTGTGTTGTTGTTGGGTGGATGTTGGAAGTGTTTTGATGCCCGAAACCATATATTGAACCATAACAACACTTTTGCAAATACTGAGTTTGGTTTAGCATGAATTTACATTTTACATCTGGTAAATAGGTATTGTTTAGCAAGTTATGTATAAACTGTTTGTAAATGGTGGCATACTGGTATGGGTTGATGCTGCAATCGTTGTGGATATGATTTGGAAATCTGTGATTGCATCCTGGTATAAGCTTGTAATGAATCAAGTAATTAGAAAATGGCAATTCCTTTCCCCAAAAACGGGTATAGCTTGCGTAGTTGGGGACGACTGAAATATATAAAAATTAAAATAAATTCATTCAAAAGTCACAAATACACCATAAAATGAGACATTAGTTTCATGTCTTTAAAAAAAAAAATCAGCAAATAACAAAGCAATTGGAATAAAATATAACAAGAATTAAAAAATAGCTGCTAAAAAATACCACAAGTAGAAGTTAGAACAAAAAAATTGGAACATAATGAGACACAAGTAGAAGTCAGTTAATACAAATAGCTCAATTAAAAGTTTAGAACAAGGAAGAAAAAGAATAAAAAACCGAAGGCAGCCCCTAAAACTCTAAAAACCCAAGGAGAGGTTGCGTCAGCTGGAATTCTATTAGTTGTCACCTTTGAACCTAATCTTAAAGTTTAATAGGGTTCAAAGATAGAGTTGTTAGTGTGTGCATAATATAGCCTTGGTTGTTTACTATCCTTCCTTGAGTTTACCTCAATGCATCCTTTAGGGGTTTGGTTTACTCAGTCCCACCTCTAGACTCGCAGAGAAGTCTCTTTTGGACCCTTCATCCAAAAATTTATCTACTCTTTCATTTCATACATGATGAAAGCATGTGCCATAAATAGTGTTACCTGATTTGCTAGTGTGAGATTCGATTGGGTTCGCAATTTGTTACCTAATTTGTTTAAATTGGGCCAAAAAATCCAATTTGGCAGATTGTAATCTTTTTGCGTTTTTTTGGTTCACATTTCGTGAGGGAGAATTAGGTAACATTGAATATGTATGGTTTATTGTTGCATTCTGATTATGTCTATCGCGATAATTCCATTTATCCTTGCATAAAATGGATTAATGTTATTCAAATCTGCATTTGGAACATCTCAGTGAAGCCAGGTATTTCCCTTTGTTTTTTTTCCAGATAGCCTTAGACGAAGAGAGACATAAACAATGCTTAAATAGTACGTCAGATGCATATCAAGGTGGAGGCCCAAAAAGTGGAGATTCAATGGATGATAATACTCCATTAGACAATGCATCCGGCAATAATTCTGATGAGCATGTAGCTACTGTTCCTACTGCAAAGGGTGGGATGAGAAGAAAGCACCATCGAGCTTGGACTTTGACTGAAGTTGTAAAGCTTGTTGATGGTGTTGCCAAGTTTGGAGCCGGTCGTTGGTCCGAAATCAAACGGCTTTCCTTTTCATCTTATTCGCACCGTACTTCTGTTGATCTGAAGGTTTGTTTCTACATCTTTTGCATTTTTGTGCACACAAAGTATGCATTTTGGGCTGTGTTTTGATAGCAGTGTTCACTTTGCAGGATAAATGGAGAAACCTTCTTAAAGCTAGCTTTGCTAACTCCCAAGCCGATAAAGGGGTAAGCAATTTATGGATATGTTAGTTGGGATTGTGGTCGTTTTCATGTCACTAAGACTTTGGTAGGACATAAAACATTTTCAATTGAGAATGATTTTCCATGGGGGAAAATATTTTCAACAGGGTGTGAAACATTTTTTCAGCCCAAGATTTCCGGTTAATTTTCTGGTCCAAACCAAACAATGTGAAATGGGAAAAAAATGTTTTCAGGGAAAACATTTTCCGGCTTACAAAACATACCCTAAAAGAAAAGTCAATCATCAAAGATAATCACTCTAGCTTACATAATATAGGTACAGTTTGAATATTAATCTTGAACCATATGATATGGTGAATAATGCAGGTGAATCCTCGGAAGAATGCACCGGTGCCAATTCCGGAAACAATTCTGGTGAGAGTGAGGGAGCTTGCAGAACTGAACGGACAGGCTCCGAACGCGCAGGTTGTTAGAGCTACCAGCAACACCGATAGTGGGTCAAGTGTAAATGAAAATAGATCAGGATACTTGTGACATTGTTGTATATAGTTCAACCTCCTAGAAAAATATAGTAATTACAGCATAATATTAATAAATTAATAACAATAATGGTGTTTAGTGCAAGCACTGCAGCTGCTGTGTCCAAGTTTCTGTAATAGATATCCGAATGTTGATTACTATAGATATGTGGTTCTGAGTTCAAGGTCTTCACTCTTTGAGCGGTCCTTTTTAGTTCAACTTAATGTATTTGAGTAGAGAGAGAATGTAATTATTTTGAGCAGGGGTATACAGATGCAAGTGTGTTCATGATATATGGCCTTTACCTATCTTGTTTTGAGATACATGTGTAACATACTGGCTAAGTTTTGCGAAGTCTGAGGTCTTGGATTCGAGCAAGTTGACCTACAAATCTACAATAGAGTCTGGCTTAAGGGCTGGTGCCATCCACAATTCAATGCACTAAAATTGATATTGTTTTTATTTTTATTATTTTTAATTTTTAATATTAGTAAAGTCAAAAGAATTACAAGAAGTTGGTGGGAGCCGAGACATGAGTCTGCTAAAGATGTGAGCAACAGTGTGATCTTAGCGAACACTTGTACCCGCTTCAGCAACGCCATAGCCCCCTTATTGAGTTCCCATAACGAAGAAAATGAGAAAGGGTGAAAATCATATCTAATTGCCCTGCAGCGAGCCTCATATTTGTCTTGTTTCCGCTGAGCTACAAATGACATAACATGCCCAGACTCAAAGTCAGCTAACCCCGGATTGTGTCAAAGGAGACTTTATTATTATTATTATTATTATTATTATTATTATTATTATTATTATTATTATTATTATTGTTATTATTATTATTATTATTATTGTAAGGATTTACATTGTAAAATTTACAAGAGATTAGTGAGCAACCGAGATATTATCTGGGCCATCACTCTTTTAGCAATAGCAAAGCTAATCCTAGTGAAAATATGAGCAGCATTACGGGTCCGTTTACTTTAGTGTAAAACATTTTACGTTGGAAAACTCATTTTTATAGAAATTTTCCAATGTTTACTTGCACGAAAAATATGTTTTACTCCCAAATTTGAAGGAAAATATTTCCACTATGGTGTAAAATGAGTTTTCACTCTAAATTTTACATTTTAATTTTGCACCCAAAATAAACGATGTAAAATGAGAAAACTATTTTCAAGGAAAACATTTCACCCTCTAGTAAATGGAGCCTACATGTTCCAATGTCCCCAGTGCGTCACATGGCAACATAAAACTTTTTAGACATGACATACATCATGCTTTTGTTTGGGGGTTTCTTTTTATATACTTATATAGATATATAGATATAGATATAGATTAGACCACATTATATCTTTTATTTGGCAAAAGTTAGATGTTAGGTAAAGGCGTAAAACATCTAAAAACGAAACTAATAAATTATAACAATTTAGAGGTTATTTTAAATTGCATTTAAAATGATTATATTTGAGGAGATATGTTATACCACCCATTTGATAATATGTTACAAATAGCGGTTGTGAGAATAAATGTATATGAAAATTTGGAAGAAAAAATTAATATAATTTCCTATGGCGGTGTTAAATTAGCTCAAATTTATTTAATTTTCCCACAAATTTCTATTTCCACCTAATACTATTTTTCTCAATAGTAATGAATGATAATGAAAATTAAGAAGAAAATTTAAGTTTTGGAACAAAAATAGATTCCTATGAAAATTATAAATGTTTTTCCTTAAATTCAGTCTCAATGCCACGATTTACCACGAACAAATGGGCGGGCCATTTTATAATTGCCTTAAAATTATTTTGATTAATTTGTTCATTTATTCCATTAAATATCTTCTTTAAATCGAGTGCAAAATAGTTAGTTGCATTATTTCATACATATTTAGTTTATTTCAGTTCTGCTTAATTCCTACTAAGTGAGCAATTTAGTTCACTCAAGTTCAGATTCAATAAAATAAACTCACATATGAGAAGTGTATTTTGTTTTTAAATAAAAAAAATACTACTCCTCCCGCTCATATAGTTATAATGTTATGACTTATACTCCTATTATGTTTTGATTGTTTTTTTTTAACCTAAAAGACAATTTTGTGGAAGATTGGTCCATTAATTTAATTTATGGAATATTTTTTGTAAAACTTCAATTTAATTTATTGGATGCCAAAGGTTCATTAATTATTGCTTTCCCAAATTATAAAATCAAAAATACTTACATATGATGATTTTTTTTTGGATGCAATAAATACGATGATTTATTATAATTGCAATAGAAACACAACAATTAATACTAAACCTGCCAAACAGGTCGGATCGGGTTGGTGTAAAATAGTAGCGAGTTCAGGTTGTACCGGGTTGGGTGTTAGCGGGTTCGGGTCAGTATTAGTTTTTTTATAACCCAAATTTTCCGGGTTCGGTTGACCCAGCGAGTTGGGAAGTTTTATAACGCCCTTTAATTTTTCATATTGTATTGCAATATATGTACTAAATGTACCTTAAGCGCTCTAAAAAGTACAAATTATAAGAAATATCTTCATTAATAGCTAATTCATGGCAAATAATTGATGTTGTGGTACAATAAAAATAATCTTAAATTCAAAGTTTTAATGGTAAGAAGTGTTTTTGCTTACATTTTCCTATAATATCATAAGTTTAATACATTTTTAATAATTTTCGGGTCGGATAGGGTTGAAAGTAGGCCGGGTCGGGTTAAAAGCGGGTTGTGTTTAACGGGTTCAAAACGGATTTGAGTTTTTATTTTTTGTCAAAACCCACTATTTACGGGTCGAGTTTACTGGGTTTATCGGGTTAGGTCGAAAATTGAGAGCTCAAATTAAAACTCACCAACATTTTTCTTTCTTGCTGGGTTGTGAAATGTGAAAGATAGATAAAAGTGAAAAGTTCATAGTTTGTGTTTTTTCACCATCAGTATTACAATACTGGAGTTGAGCTGGGGAATTCTTATGTTAATTGCTTGCTTACATTGAAGGACTGAGCAATTATTGTTTTCAAAATTCTTTGTAAACCCTAAAACAATAATTATTCCTTGCATCCTCCTCATCTCCTTCCTTGCAATTTGATTTTGTTTCACACAGGTTTTAACTTTAATCCATCCATGCTCGTTTCAAGATTTATGGCGAATTTTGCATTCCTACTTCTTCACTTTAAGCTTCTTAAATTCACAGTTCATGCCTAATTTGCGATTATTAATGCTTGATTGTTGATGTAGTAATGATTCACTTTCTCAAGCAGTGTTAGTTGGGGTTTTAGATAACGAAGAAAATGTCTGCTTTCATCTTACCCGAAATTTGGGGCTCTTGTTGTTACTTTAATCGATTGCGTACCAAGACGAGTGTGATATAGATGGTGATTTTGATGCTTATCTATTATATTCTAACCTTGATGTTTCTATTATTTTTTCCTCCCTATTTCTGTTTAATTTATTAAGACTTCATTGTTCTGCCTTTTTGTTTTGCGGGAGTATATATTTAGTTGCACCATGTGCATGTTGATTGCAGATGATGCTTATGTCAATTTCTTTGATTTAGTTGGTTGTATTGTACATTGTTGATCATTCATGAATTTCATTCCTATCTTAATTGATGTTATTGATGATTCCTTTGTGCATTTCTAGTAATTTTCTGCAAACACTCTATAAATTGAAGAAAATGCATGTATAAATTTTGTTTATGCGGAATGTCTCTTTTTGGCATGGAATTTACTTCTTTTTGATGCTAAATTTTCCTTTGCTACCTTTAACTGAAGTTTAGGAACAATGGGGATCATAGAAAGGATCAAGGAAATTGAGTCCGAGATGGCTCGGACACAAAAGAACAAGGCAACAGGTATGTGTGATAAGCTCTTGAGAATGATTATGCAATGAACTTGCATTTACAAGCATATGCTTTTGTTTTTCTTCCACTTAAATATTGATACTTTATCATTAAGACCTTCATATTTAACACTAAAAGTTAAGGGGGAAATAACGGAAGCAACCAAGTGAATATAATTCTTGTTTCTTATGTTGCCTGTCACAGTTCACTATTGTGTATCAAGTTCCATTCCTCCATTTTTCTTGTGAATTTGTAATGATTTTTTTATAAGGGTATAAAAGGTTGGAGCTTGATTCCTTGAGTGGATTATTGGATAGATTAACCGATACTTTCTCTGGGTTTTTTTTTTTTTTTTTTTTTTTTTTTTTTATCATTGACACATCATAATATGTGTTGCTCATCATATGAAAACTTTATTGTGTGTTTGCGTTTCTTTCTAGAGTATCATTTGGGTCAACTCAAAGCAAAGATAGCAAAGCTTAGAACACAGCTATTGGAGCCTCCTAAGGTATGTAATTAACTAATTATGAGACAAGCGATTCTGGGTAATTGTTATTTAGCATTTCTTCTTTCTGAGACAAGTGATTCTGGATACCCTGTAATATTTTCAGTTCATCACCAATTACAAAATATTTTCTGTGGAGAATAGTGTTCTCTATATCTTGTTTACTATATTCAATGAGAATGTCTTTTAAAGGTTCATTAAATCAACTATGTGTGCTGGGCCATACCAGCCGTGAATTAGGTCATAGTCCAATTAAATTCCATTTTATTGTCAAGTATATCCTTCTTAGCAAAGCGCAGAGGATATGCAGACAATGTTGCACATTTTCACTTTTTTTTTTTTTGTGAAAAGGTAAAAATTCCATTGAAGCACAAACAAAACAGTACAAAATACAGTGTGAGAAGGCACACTTCAGCAAGGCAGAAACCAAAACATCAGCAAACTGAACTCAACAAAACAAAGACCATTACAACACCCAATAGACAAGAATCAAACTAAAGTAGTAGAAAGCCATTGCTTATTTTGCACACTGGTTTTTCTGGGCAGCACTCCCCAAATTCTAGCAACAATCTCCTTATGCATTTGTCTCAATCCCACCTCAGTCCTCACAATTGCCTCATTCCAAACAGCATTATTCCTCTGTGACCAAAGGAAATAGTTCAGACCTGCACATAAGCATTGAAGAACTTGTCTTTTGAACCGACCTGAATTATTCAATAGCCAATCATTACAGCTTCAAAGGCTATCAAAATGGAACTGATAGTTCCCAGTGGAGTGCATCCAATTCAGACACAGCTTGCTGTAGTTGCATTTGAAAAAAATATGTTCAACCGTCTCCATTCTTGTCTGCACATAGGACACAACTCATCATCAGTGAGGCCAATCTGAAATAGCCTCTTTTTAACTTTGAGCTTATGCCACATAGCCATCCAAAGGGTAAATTTATGTTTGGGGACATTCAGCCTATTCCAAACCCATCCCCTCCAAGAAACTTGAGGATGATCCTGAGCAAGCCAATCATATCCACTAGCCACATTATACCCAGCAGGGTTATGTCTCCAGTTATTTCCTCTATAACCATTCTTAAACACATCTTTAACAAGCAAAAGTTGTTTCCAATATCAGCTACAGGACATGGGACAAGAATAATCCTTCCAAGATCTTCCTTTTAAGTACATGTGATCAATCCATTTGAGCCAAAGACTATCATTTTTGTTAGCAATATTTCAAATGAATTTCCCCAACACTGCCAGATTCCAAGTATAGCAATCTTTAATCTCCAATCCCCCTTTAGATTTAGGCCTACAGACCAATTCTCAAGCAATAGGAGGGGGCCTAGTATAACTAGCCCTCCTATCCCACAAATAATTTCTGCAGACAGCTTCCACTCCTTTCAAAACAGATTTAGGCAGCATGAAAAGAGAAGCCCAGTTAACATGAAGAGACATGAGTACAACATTAATTAAAACACATCTACCAGCATAACTAAGAGTTTTAGCTCCCCAAGACCTAATTCTGGACGTAGTTTTATCAATTAGATAAAAGCAATCATCCTTATTCAACTTCTTAGCACTTACATCAACTCCCAAGTATCTGAAAGGTAGCTGATCTTCCTGGAAACTAGAGCATTGGAGAACAACAGACCTGGCATGATCAGGAATATTGCAGCAATAAACTTTCGATTTAGCAGCATTGGCATGAAGGCCTGAAACTTGAGCAAAATTATCAAGAGCCAGCCTAAGAAGCTTAACAGACTGAGCATCCCCTTTGCAGAACAAGACCAGATCATCTGCAAAAGCTAAATGATTTAGCTTCAATTTGTTGCACCTGAAATGATAGGAGAATTGAGGAAATTTCCCAACAAAGGCTAGAGTTCTGGACAGGTACTCCATGCACACCAAAAAAAGAAGTAGAGACATGGGGTCACTCTGCCTAAGACCCCTTTTTACCTTCAAAGAAACCACATAATTCCATTCACCGAGAGTACATAAGAGAAGTTACACAGGCCATAATAAGCTCCATAAACTTCTCAGGGAAATTAAGAGCCTTGAGAATTTCAGACAAAAAGTCCCAATGAAAAGAGTCATAAGCCTTCTTGATGTCCACTTTTAGAATACAACGGGGGGGGGGGGGGATTTCCTCCCATACCTCCTACAAGGTCTTGGATTATGTTGATATTGTGAATTTTTTTTTTGAAAGAGATATTATGAATAATTCGTCTTCACTTCATGAACCCAGCTTGGCACTCAGAAACCACATGAGGAAGCACTGATCTTAGCCTCTTGCACAATAGCTTAGTAATACTCTTATAAATTGTATTACAACAAGCTATTGGTCTGAATTCAAGAACACTAGTTTAGGAATCAGAGTCAAAATGGTACAATTCAGATCCTTTAACAAAATACCATTGTTCATGAAGTTTAGAATAGCATCAGAAATTTCATTTCCAACAATGTGCCAAGTTCTTCTTAAAAAGGTGCTATTATAGCCATCTGGACCTGGGGACTTGCTGCTTGGGAATCGAGAACATAACTTCCTTTATTTCCTCTTTAGTAAAAGGAGTATCAAGGATATCCAATTGATCAGACCCAAGCACAGGACCCTGCTCCACAACTTGCTGCTGAATAGTCTTGGCTCTAGGACTGACTATCCCTAATAAGCTCTTATAGTACTCCTCAAAGGCTTTGGCCACCTGAGTAGAACTAGTTCTCCATTCACCAGTAGCATCTTTGATGCTCAAAATTTTCTTAGCATAATTCCTCATCTTAATGGATCTATGAAAATAAGCAGTATTATCATCACCAACCTTCATCCAAGTAATGTTAGACTTCTGTTGGATATTAGACTTCATCCAAGTATTTTCACTTTTTAGATTTCTAGATAAGCTGTTTCTCTTATTCATTGGCATTTCCAGACTGCCCATTGCAGAACTGGGAAAGAATTGTTATTTGAACTGCTTCAATCTATGTTGTGTATCAGGGTTCTAGTGGAGGAGGAGATGGTTTTGAAGTTACCAAGTTTGGGCATGGACGTGTTGCACTTATTGGATTCCCAAGGTTCTTTTTTATCCTAAAACCTATATTCTGAGCGGCTGTTATATTTTTATTTTCCTTATGTAGCTTCTCTAGAACAAATTTATAGTCTAGTTTACATCTTTCCATACATGAGATTTGTTGATAGTTTTGAAATATCTATTGACTGCTCTTGTTGCTGTATATGAAAGTTGTGGCTGTTTAATGCCAACTTTAACGAATTTTGAGTTCACACAAATTTCTCAAGTAAAATATATTGTGGATATACTGCTTACAATGTTCTTGATACAGTGTGGGTAAGTCTACTCTCCTGACTACGCTTACTGGAACTCATTCAGAAGCTGCTTCGTATGAGTTTACAACACTGACGTGCATCCCTGGAATTATACACTATAATGACACTAAGATTCAACTACTTGATCTTCCTGGAATTATTGAGGGAGCTTCTGAAGGGAAGGGGCGTGGAAGGCAGGTAAAATGTGGCAACATTCTAGATTGCCAATTATGATATTTAATTAGCTGTTTCTGATGGTTTATTTTTTAAAATGTGGTGTTTTGACCTGAAATTTCTTCCATTCTCCTTTTGTTTATGCATCTTTTGAAATTTTGTTCAGGTCATTGCTGTGGCCAAGTCATCAGATCTTGTACTAATGGTTCTAGATGCCTCAAAAGTAAGTTATGGAAACTTTGACTTCAATGACTTGCAAACGATTCCTGAACTTGTCTATCTCGGTATTTTCTTCTTAATGAAATGATGTATCATCTGCATATGTGCATTCTGATTGGCACCAATACACAGAAAGCATTTAAGTAGGCAGTCTTTCATGTGGCAGTTATGTTAAAGTTTTTCCTTTGGATATCCTGATTCATTTGTCTTTGACTGTTTGGGAAATGCTTTAGAGTGAGGGACATCGGCAAATATTGACAAGAGAATTAGAAGCTGTGGGATTACGTCTCAACAAGAAACCACCTCATGTAAGACTTTTTCTTTGAAAAGTGTTGGTTTAACAAAGCTAATGTTTTCAGATGGTGATCTTTGCTCTTTGTTTTTTATTTTGTCCCCGTTGCGATTCCTTGTTGGTGTATCCAGAATTAAATATTCCCACCCTTTTCTGTTTCCCTTTTGGCTGTGTTTTTGGATGTTTTTATGGCTTTATAGAGTGTCGAAAGTCTGAGTCACATAGGGATATCTTCCGCATTCATTTCTAACACTTTCCCTAATTGTTTTCTGAGTTGCATTTCTATTTTATTCATTTACTATGCTCTTTGGGCACTTAAATTCTCTTACTTTCTTATAATGGTCCAATTTCTACTACCTTCCTCTTTGCTTTCTCTAAACGGTCCAATTTCTACTGTTCTAGCAACGTATATTCATATACTATGTGAATTTCTTCTTTTGGAAACTTTCCATTTGGATGCCATGTATGTAGGAATCAATGCTTCTTCATCTTTCTTTCATATGCATTCGTTCTATTCTGTGCATTTTACAGATCTATTTTAAAAAGAAGAAGACTGGGGGCATTTCTTTCAACAGCACAATGCCTTTAACACATGTGGATGAGAAGCTTTGCTATCAGATTCTTCACGAGTATAAGATTCATAATGCAGAGGTACTAGTTGTAACTTTTTAATAACTTGGAATGTGTGTGTGTTACTCATTTTTTTGCTTATGCTGCATGTTACTTAAAGAAAGAAAAGAAAATGATATCTTTTCCACCCTTGTTTAATTTCCAAAATCTTCTGCATTATAGTATAACGCAATTAGCTAGAATAGAAGATGTGCTAGTTGCAACACTTGCAAGTTGCATTGTATGGTTTGTGTTCCCTGATTAGTCTAGTTTAAATTTATTAAGAATACATGTGATTAGCTTTTGAAGGACTTGTTCCTTACACCAATTTTGGCTGAAGTGTCATTACAACATGCTGTTCAGGGTTTTTGCCTTTGTGTGCTAGCTCTTCTGCAGCTCTTTACCCATTTCTTTCTAAGCAATTTAGTGCGCTGGATAGATTCCTTCAAATTGTAATCGAAGGCATTTATTAAAGCTTGCTTTTTGATGTAGGATGGAAGTGCAAAAGGAAGCAAAATCACACATAAGAACTAAAATTCGTAGCCCCTTGAAAACCCAACTAGAACACCATCAAAACTATCATAAAAACATGATATGAACATGGAAATAAGTTCACCAAGGACTTATAATCATGAACTAAACAATTTCTATTCAAAATCACTAAGTTAGAGAATAGAAAAAGACTTACAATCACCAAGGTTGCAAGATTTGTTTATCACTAAGGAAAGGTTCACTAAGCACCAAGAAGAGAGAGGAATCTCATCATCAAATTCATTTCAACAAAAGATGATTAAAAATGAGCTCAGAGAGGCTATTTAAAGAGGATTAGACCTAAAGAGGAAGGGGTTTAATCTAAGCCTTTGATTAGTTGAGTAATCAAGGGCTAAGATTAATTCATTAAACTCTAATCAGAAAATAAAAAAGAACCCGTAATACGCACATGTCAAAAGGAGCGGTCGCTCCTTTTAAAGGAGTGTTCGCTCCTACAGTCGCTCAAACCTACTAACTTTGAGACAAAAATTGGCCTTAGAAGAAAGGAGCGGGCGCTCTTCTAGTCGCTCCTTTTTGCTAGACAGAAACTTCACCAGGAAAAGGAGCAGTCAATCCAGAAGCTTGCACGGGCACTTCTTTCAAGGAGCGGTCGCTCCTTTGGCCCTGCCTGCAACAACCTGTTTTCAAGCCTCCTAATCATAGGCCAAAGACCACTTATGCCCTTAGCCCCTTAGGCACTTACATAGATCAACAAGCAACTACTACAAGTTCATCAAACATCCTAAGCAACTACAAAGCAACTAAAAGGAGTTTTAAGCTAATTATTACAACTCAAAAGGGCATAAAATAAGCTAAATAGAAGCTAAAATAAGTTCAAAGCTAGCTAAATGAACATATGAAATGGAAGAAGTTGTTGGCCGTTGATGAGGACGTCTTTGGGCGTTTCATTCTGGATCACTTTTAGGCTAGCCGTCAGTGTTTAGTGCCAACTAGTGCTAATACATGCAAGTAAATTAGCCTATGTAACAATGGAGCAAGTTCATCTACTTTTGATGATTGTTGAAGAATTAATCTCTCTTGGTCTATGTGAATCGTTCAGTAGATTAGCCTTAGTGGCATTTGCTCCTTGAAGTTTCGCGGGTAGATTGTTTTTGAAGTTGCTTTGACATTTATTTACTTGGTGCCCAATTTTCACCCGTAGTTCATACCTGTTCGTTGTTCGTATCATATAAAGTACTTCAAATTCAATCAAAACCACTTTGCTCAATATATATGGTGTCCCTCACTGCATTCTAGTGTTAGGAAAAATTATTGATCATGTAGCAGAGAGTCAGAAGAGAAGAAACTAGTTCCATGGTTTATACATTGAACAAGGCTGCTGGAATAAAGACGACAAAGAGTTATAATATCTTATACATCTGTAAATATTTTTTATAGGTGGTTTCTTTTGAGAGTTGATTTTACTCCTATATTGAAAGTATATAGACTTTGTTTTGACCTAGTATTTTCAATTTGATTTGGTGGCTCTGGCTGCAGGTGTTATTTCGTGAGGATGCAACAGTTGATGATCTGATTGATGTGATTGAAGGGAACCGTAAATACATAAAATGTGTATATGTATACAATAAGATAGACGTTGTTGGTATTGATGATGTTGACAGGCTAGCGAGACTGCCAAACTCTATTGTCATCAGCGCCAACCTGCAGGTTTTTTTTAGCTAATTAACTGAATTACTGGAATGTTGATGCAATGACAATATGGCACTTCTTATTTCTAATCCCTCCATTCTATTAAGCTCTATGTTACTATAGATATACTCCCTCCGTATCGGTTTATATGCAACAATTGAGAATATACGTGAGAAGTAAAATATTTATTGTTGCAGATAAATTGATACAGAGGGAGTACAAAATAAGAAAAAAAAATATAAAGTGGACCCAAAAGTTGTATTAAACTAGGAAGAATGATTTTTTATTAGGATTGTTAGACCCATTGTGTTGGGCCATGTTGAATTGAAAAATATGTTTCCTAAAGTAGAATAAAGTAAAATGTTAAAATCTTTGTGGAACGGATCAAAATGGGAAGATTAAAGAATTTTATGGAACGGAGGGATTAGGTTGAAGGATATTGTTCTATTGTCCTTGTGTAAAAAGAACCCCTCCTTTTCTCACAGTTATGATATATGCTGAAAAGGTTTGCACATCAGAATTAAATGTATTCCCTAAAATGGTATCAATTTAGTAATTCATGCCAAAATCACGCATTGATTAGTGTTATTAATGTTAAATTAATGCGAAAGAGTTTCATTTCTAGCTTGTTGCCTGGAATTTGTGTTCTTTTTGAGGTTTGGCCAAAAAATTTCTTACTGCGCAGTCAGAATTTTCATCAGTTTTGAGTTGCATTTACCTGTTTGATCCTAAACATAATGTTTCTAGTGCAAAGACTCTGCATATTTGGTATTTCCTCGTCAGTTTCTTTTGCTATCTAATTTGTGTTCCTTGGACAGCTTAATCTAGATAGATTACTGGCAAGAATGTGGGAGGAGATGGGACTTGTGAGAGTTTATACAAAGCCTCAAGGCCAACAACCAGATTTTTCTGAGCCTGTGGTTCTCTCTGCGGTATGTCATACAAAGTATTATGTTCTGTTCCTTCCTTGTCTAGGCTGTACATCTAGTCACCTACTCATGTTAGAGCTTTTCTAGATGTCTATCAGATATTTACACCCAACTTTCCTTGTATAATGGTCTTTGTTTTGCTATCTAGGATCGTGGTGGCTGTACTGTCGAGGACTTTTGTAATCATATACACAGAACACTAGTGAAGGATTTGAAGTATGCTCTTGTTTGGGGCACAAGTGCAAGGCACTATCCTCAGCATTGTGGACTCACACATCTCCTTCAGGATGAAGATGTGGTCCAAATTGTTAAAAAGAAGGTATATTTTGTTCCTTGCTTGATCATTCCCATTATTAGCAAGTTTTTTGTCAAACCTTCCTATGAGACAATTTTTCGCCAAAAAAAAAAATGTAATCGTAATTTTTTACCATAAAATCATAACTTATTATACAACTACAAAGCTTATCTAGGTATGCAAATAGTTATAGATTTATAGTAAAAAGTTTCAGTTTTTGAGTTAGATTTTGGTTGACGGTCTGACATGAGATTTGCTTGTCCATTTTTCACCAATATATTGGAACATGGTGCTTGAAATCTGTGGCATAGTCGGGTTTTTTTGACTTGGGGGGACAAATTTACGACAATCTTAACGATCTAAATACAATGACAAATTCAAACTGAATTTCATGGCTAGCTATATCATGAAGTACAAACTTACCAACTAGATATAATGTGTCATTCGTCATATCCAAAACTTATATCATCAATAATAAGAAGAAATCATTATTTGAGGGATATTAATAAAAAAAAATCTATAAGAAAACTCAATATAGCTCAAACATACTATTTAATGTTGTGTTCAGAAATTTGATCATGTAAACTGTAAAGTATGACATTTTAAATATAAGAAATTTAATCAGTTTTGCAAAATAGAACACATACTTTGGTCAAAATTTATTATTAGATCCAAGATCATGAAATATTAGTGTCTTTAGATTACTTTAAAGAATATCTATATTCTTTTAAAATAAACAACTAATATTTCTTTTGATTTATTTTTTAAAAAGTTGTAGGTATGCTTTTAATTAGTATATTTGAATTTTATTATGAAAAAGAGGGAATTGGAAACAAAATATAATTATATAAGGAAAGGTGAGAAAAAATTGAATGGAAAAGGCAAAGAAATAAGAATAAAAATAACACTAAATGAAAATATTAGAAACATAATTAAACCTAAAATGAGAAGTCGTGATTTAAAAGAAAATAATAGGATATAGAAAAAATTAAATAAAAAGAACTTTTTTAAACCAAAGAAACATTAAAAAAGTAATCTAGTAGGACTTGAACTTGTGACCATACACCCAAAGATTTTATTTGACATGGAAACCACTAGGCTATACTTGTTGATGTTATTTGTTTTTACACAAAAATCTATTTATCCTTTCTTTTTCTTTTTTCTTTTTTTTTTAAAAAAAATTGGGGGGACGACCGTCCCCCATGTCCCTAATGTGGCTACGCCACTGTTTGAAATCATGCCAAAACTTGTGTTTCAAACTCAAACATTACCAATACTAATGCCTTTTGTGGTCCTATTAATTTTAGTCGTCATTGGTTATTAATTAATAAAATTGAGTTCTCCAGGAGAAAGACGAAGGAGGGAAAGGTCGGTTTAAATCACACTCAAATGCCCCGGCCAGAATAGCGGACAGAGAAAAGAAGGCGCCGCTAAAACAATAGACTTGATGTTAGCTGATGTGTGATTAACTCCATCAAAGTTTTAAGTTAGAAGCTTCTGTTGGAAAGAAGTTATTTTAAAGATCCTCAGCAAAGTTTTCAGTCATTGCAACTGGGAGATCCATTTTTGTCCTCATCAATTTAGTACTCCATATTTGATTAAATTTTCTACACTTACATTTGCTGTTGCAAGGGACTTGTAACTTATGACTCATACTTACATAATTGTGGATTTAAATGGAACTTTTGGATTGAGACTCTTAATGTTCTTCAGTTTTATGTTTTTTTTTTACTTGTTCTAAGATTTGGGCCACAACAATCAGGAAAATCTCCATATGGTCCCAAATGCAATGCAATGCAATGTTTTCCTCTGGGAACTCCTCCATAATGCCCTGCCCTGCACACAAACTAGAACTTACCCATACTAAGTCTGTCGTGCAGAAAACACAATGAATCTCTCGCACACTGCTTCAAGGATTGTCCCATTGTCAAGAGAATCTAGAGCGCATCCCCACTAGGCATCAATGCAAAACAGCCAGCTTTCGCCTATCCCTGTTAAGGATTGGATTTCAAACTTCACCTGCTATTTCAAGCAGGAGGACATACTCCCTCCGTAACATAATTCTGGCAACAAGTTTTTTTTTCCACGCATTTCAAGGAAGCGATTTAAGAGTGTAAACGAATAAATTGATCAAAAAAAAATTTAAGATTAGTAATTTATGATCTTAACCTTACTTGTATTAAAACCATTTTGATTAATTTGTTCGTTTACACCCTTAAATTGCTTTCTTGAAATGCGTGAAAAATAACTTGTTGCCAGAATTATGTTACGGAGGAAGTACATGACATCCCGAGATGTACAGAGTTCCTGCTGACCTTATGGACAATTCGACTCCATAGGAACGAGGTCATTTTTATGGATGCTTCAAGATCCCCTTTTTGCATAATGGAACACCTCGTGCGCGCGCTCAAGGAATGATTTCCATGGGAGCCAAAAGCACCAGGCGGGGTGCATCCCTAATTTATGTTTAACTATGGCCCACCTCCAGTTTAGGAGGTCGACCGGATGCAAGTAGACGGAGCATAGAAATAGAAAGCCAATTCTGCTTGCCTTGCACACATTGGCTGGGGAGTCAATTTCCATGATCAAGTGATTGACCAAGGACACCAATTGGTTAGAGCTATTTCTCCCAAACATACGGAGGTATTAGCCATCCTGGAAGGTCTCAAGGTAGCCAAACTCAACAGTTTGCCCTCCGTCATCGTAACCATTGAATGTCTCACCATTGTTCATCAGCTGCTTGCTTCTCATGACCTAGGCCCACCAGACCTTACTGGAATCCTAATCTTTGTTAAGTCCTTAGTTTCCTCTTTTAGTTATTGTATATAATCCTGCTTGTTAATCGTGCACTTGTGTTACAGGCCACACTGTCTGGCCCACTGTTGCTCGTAGAGCAAGGAAGTGATCAAGCTCGCCCACCTTGTTTATGCTTGTTCTTTTAGCAAAAAAAAAAAAAATTACAATATTATTCTTTTCCTTAATATCATCTTTTACTTGCACAACCCTTCAAAAAAAATCTTATACTTGCATAACATAGATTATTATTATTAATTTTTTTTTGTACCAATTATTTGTTTAAACCGCTAACCTAATCTATAACTATATACATACTAAAACATTCTCCCTCTGTTTTTTGTTAGATGTAACACTTTGACTTTTGTTACTATTCATCCAACACACTTTAACTACTAATTGCGATTTATACATAGGTAAAATATAGTCAAGTGGGGGTCTTGTTGGATTCGTCTCGGTACACACTATTCAAATATATATATTTTTAAAATTTGTACAATTATACAATTAAAGATATAATCGGTCAAACTTGTACCTCGGCAAGTGTAAAAAGTCAAAGTATTACATCGAATAAAAAACAGAGGGAGTAATATGCTAATGTCATTAAGGGTTGCATGTCAAATTCCCATGAATTTTTTCCCTCCAAAATTTATGGTGGCATCACTTTCCTTCTAATACTAATCTTCCCAAGTTTCAAGAGTAATTATTAAATGCTTACTTATAAATTTAATAAAAATATGACTATACTTTTTTCATAAAAGTAATACTCCATATAATTTTTTCTTATAAGTACAAACTAAATAAATTGTGCACCGCACTGGTCTAATCTAGCCTATATCTATATCTATAACTAATACCAAAACCAACATTGTTGATGTCATCTTCTCCTAAAATGTACACATTTCAAACCGTGGTTACAAAATTTCCCGCCTAAACTCAAGCTGATGTCATTAATTTTTTATGATTCTTACCATGTGCAGCTTTAATTTTCAACAAATTTTCATTTATTATGCTTTCCAATTCAGCTTTCCAAAAAATCATTATGAATTTTCCAGCTTTTAATTTATTATTCTTTCCAAATCAACTTTAATTTCCAAGAAATCATTATGAACATTTTTCAACTTTTAAATTTGACTATGTAAATTTTTTTTAATAAAAAAATTACCCCATATGAGTATTCTTTTAAATTAAAAAGTAATAATTAGATTTTTTTTTTTAAAAAAAAGAGTATTTCTTTTAAATTTGACTATATAAATTTTAAAAAGCAATTCAATAATATAAAATTAGATTTTGCTTGCTCTTTTTGAATATATGATTTTAATTGTGTTGATTTTATAAAATACAATTATCAAAGAAAAAAATTCATACGAATTTTTTATGAGATTATTGTAGGTCTTCCAATATTAATCTCAACTATTGATTATTACCGTATAATCCAAACTATGAGGGTGTTTTTATGAGATTAGTCCATACTAACTAATGACCGACTCTGATTTGCTTCGTAGAAAGGGAGGAAGATATAATCAAATACAATAAATAGGGGAAGGGGGAATATAATGATTAGTTTTTGAATTTGTGACCGGTTACAATAGATTAACTAAGTCAATGGACTGATACTATAAAACAATGAAACTTTAAAGTTTTGATTATAATGTAATAATCAAGAGTTGGGATTAATATTGGAAGACTTCCAATAGTTGGATTATTCATATGAATTTTTCCATTATCAAATGCTATATATTTGAATGTATTTTTCAAATCTATATAATAATTTAGGAAAGAACCTAATTTAATGAGAGGCCTCCAAACCCTCCAATGGAGGCCCCACATTAATCCTATTTTAATTTAAATATTTTATTTTTTTTAAAAAAAAAACTACCTATCATAACTACCATCACACATTCATACAAAAAGATATCATCAAAATAATAACTACCACAAAAAATTAATCAAATTAATACTCGGCAAAGTTTATTTGGCATCCGAAACCCGATCCAAAATACACGAGACCCAATTTGGGTCTGTATCTGAAACGATTTGATCCAAAACAATCCGGTTTGAAATGGCCCCAATCAGACATCTCATCTAATCCGAATAATAGAATGATTCGAATCAAGTCTGAAACCAAAATGGTCCGATCTAATCTGACCCGTACGCTCCGATTTTCATGTCTAATTATAAGGCATAATCACCCACAATAACTAAATCTTACTATTTGGGCAAATAATAAGTTAAAAAAATGGCGATTAAACAAAAATGCTCAAAGCAAGTACCATTTTATTTCTATGGATTGGTGTTAGGTAGGTTCTTAATTTAATTTTGTATTTTATGAATTTTTTTAAAAAAATACATGCACAATTTTCTAAAATTATACGGAGTACATAAATCGGTGCATTAGCACCGGTTCACTCTAGTGCTAATTAATACCTCTGTATCATCATAATCGTAACAAACTAATTTTTTAACACTATAAATAATACTACTTTATTGCGAGCATTACAATACAAAGGTAGTACATAACACCTTTTATAACAGTGTTTCGCGCGGGTACCAATCTAGTACGTTACAGAAACAAAACAAATTAAGTCCATCTCTATATTTTGTCGTTTATGTTAACGGAGTATTCGTGTCAACTTAAGATTATACACGTAGAATTATGAAATCTGATGAGGTCATCTCAAAGAATTACTCAATTATGAACTTTGATGAGATCACCGTTAGAATCTGAGTAATTCGGATGTCAACCGGTTGAAATTCCAACTTTTCGTCTATTTCAAAGGTTTTTTTTTTTTTTTTTTCTTCCCCCTTTACGCATTTTTGTTGGGAATTTATATGTCACAACTAAAATTGATATGGGCACAATCTTTGTGAGAGGAGTATTAGAAGATGTGCTCTCAAAATTGATATGGGCACAATTTTTGTTGTCTATTTTTTTGCCCACCTTTTTGAGGGAAAATTTTATTGTAATAATACAATTTTTTGTATTCTACTTTTAAGGTCCGTTCTCTACAGCTTTTTTTAATCAAGTCTCAAAACTTATCAGGTTTAAATAGATTAGGTCAGTTTAATAAGTTATAATTGAGTCAGATTCAATATGTTTAATTAGGTCAGGTCAAATAAGTTAAAAAGAACGCACTCTTAATATACAACATCTACTACAATTATATTATAACTGACACCTAATTATTTTAATCATAAGTTACAATTAGTGCCTCCTTTAATCTCTTCTTTATATAATTGTGGGTAGAAATTAAACTGAATTCGATCTTTCATCACAGAAATATATCTTCATATTTTGTTAAGGATCCTCATTGTTTTACTTTATTTTGATTTGCTTGATTTATATTTTATTGTTATTAGTACTTTAGAATTGTAATTTTGTTTGAGTCCAATTTATATAATATAGGATTATTCCCATTGGTATACCTGAGAATTTGCATATTCCCACCGGTATACCTAAGTTTTAAAAAATCCCAGTGGTATACCTCAATAAATAATGAAATTCAATAACCACTTTTAAAGGCTGTTTCAGGCCATTAAATACCACTAATTCGACCATAAACATACTTAGGTTAACTATAGTTAGTTTTTTTGGGTATCCACCGTTGACTAAATAAAAAGAAAAAACCGATTTTATGGTTATTAATGTACTAAAACAACCTTTAAAAGTGGTTATTGAATTCCATTAAAAATGTAGGTATACCACTGGGATTTTTTAAAACTCAAGTATACCACTGGGAATACACAAATTCTCTGGTATACCAATGTGAATAATCCTATAATATATTGATGTCATAAAGACTTTTACGACCCGTTTGGTAGCTGGTTATAAATCATGCATGGTAATGAGAATGAATTTATAGATAAAAATTTGGAAGGAAAATCAAAATCCATTCCCAAGGTAGTGCTACCTTAGCTCCAATTTATCTACTCCCTCCGTAACATAATTCTGGCAACAAGTTTTTTTTCACGCATTTCAAGGAAGCGATTTAAGGGTGTAAACGAATAAATTGATCAAAAAAAATTTTAAGATTAGTAATTTATGATCTCAATCTTACTTGTATTAAAACCATTTTGATTAATTTGTTCGTTTACACCCTTAAATCGCTTTCTTGAAATGCGTGAAAAATAACTTGTTGTCAGAATTATGTTACGGAGGGAGTAGTTTTCTTCACAAATATCCATTCCCATCAAATATCGCATCACCCTCCCCAATGGTAATGGATGGGAATAAAAAAATGAGAAGAAAATTAAAGCTTAGGAATAAAAATTTGTTTTCTATGGAGATTATAAGGTTTATCCTTAACAAAATTATACTATAAATTCATTACCATTAACACAATTATTACCAACAATCAAGCGGGCCGTTAGGTTTCTTATAATTATTTTTATTGATTTGCAGGATCATATTATGACCTAACACACTTTATGTAAGTTAGGTATATTTATCTTGCAAATTTTGGTAGTTTAGCAAAATCAAAACAAAAAGTTTTTCCCACAATTTCATTGTATACTTTTATAGAAATTAATGCTCAATCTAGCTAGGTTCTACTCTCTTATAGCAAGTTAGCAACACTAACCAAATGCTATATATGCTCAATTGCTCATGTTTTTTTTTTTTTTTTTTTTTTGGTAATAGTTATTGTAGTATTTTTTTTTTAGGATAATGTGTGGGATATTAGGCGTTGGAATCGGGCCCTATTGCAGGTCACCCGGCCTAATTTTAGCCAACACACGCATCTATAAGGGGGGATAATAAGGAATCCTCGCAAATGCTATATATGCTCAATTGCGGTGAGAATCGAACCCAGGATCTCGTGCCTGGAATTTTGAAGCCCTAACCACTGGGCTATGACTTCATTCTCAATAGTTATTGTAGTATGGTTGCATGTTAATTAAGCAATACTCAATATATGTTCATAACATTAGATGTAGTAATGAATTTTTGGTAGTGTTATTTAATTTCTCTTTGATCTATCCATAGTTGATTTCTTTCTATTCGTTATTTCTATAGTATTTGTTAATGATCCATGCAAAAAATGCAAGCAAACCAATAACACATTTGAAGAAAACATCAATGTCAACAATATAATATTTTGTACTCCTAGACGTTTAAGAAAAAAATTTATCTGTTGTCTAAACTCTAAACAATACTGTATATTTAAATTTTAAAATAATATTCCATTTGTTAGAAAAATATTTTCATTTAATTTTCAAAGTATGTTTAAATACTTTGTACTTATATTTAAATTGTAAATTGTAGTAATAATGGACATAAAGCAGAATCTTTGAGTATGCAATGGCTTTTTACGGCAATAACATATGGATGAGAGAAACATTAATAAATTCTAGCTAATAGTAGATACATATATATATAAGTAGATATACAATTACTTGAATTACACATAATTAAGATATCTTACTAACTAACGTGATCCATGACAAACTTTAAAGCATAATATATATATATATATATATATATATATATATATATATATATATAAAATAAAAAAACAAAACAAGAGTAATTTAACACGTACATGCATGCAATGTAACAACAACAATTGCTAGAAAACAATCTTACACCCGCGCTCGGACCGAGAAGTTTGAGCAAACTTAACACTTCCCTCATGCATTCCCTTTTTCTTGTCATCATCATCGTACTCCGAAACATAGTAATCTTCTTCATACACGGTGTTTGAAGGGGGTAAGAACATACTCCCCCATTGCGGAAAATGCACAAAGGCCACAGGCAAGGTGCACGCTATAGCCATGAGCCCCATGTAGGTAATACTTTGATGGGTGCTAAAATTATTTCCCATAGTAAAGAAAATTAATTGTGTCAATCCCGATCCAATATTACCTCCTGCACCTGTGAGGCCGGAGATGATCCCTAAAGAACGTCGTGAGATAAAAGGTACAATTCCAAAGGTGGCCCCACACGCAGCTTGAGCGCCTAGGGAGAAAAGGACTAATGCTACTATGGCTGTGGGTAGGGTTGTGGCTAAACCTAGCCATACACAAAACAGGCCACCTACGGTTTGGAGGATCCATAGGGTCCAAAGCCGACCTCTCATTCCAAAGTATCGACCACTCCAATCTGAAGCTAGCCCCCCTAAGGGTCGAGACAATAAGTTAGCCATTCCAAAGCTAGCCGCGATGCTTCCAGCTGTGTGTAGCTGGAGATTAAACCTGTCAACAATTTAATATATACATGATTTATAGTCAAACTAACACTTATAACTTAGGAAAAATTGCCAAGAATAAGCCAACCTTTGGCTGATCTTCCACAATTAAGCCAGCCTTTTGAAAATCCAGAAATAAGCTAATCTTGTTATCATTTAAGCCAAAAATAAGTTAAACTATTATTTAATCTATTAGTTATCTATTGTTTCAAGTTACTGTTATCATTTAAAGCAAAAAATATGTGGAATGATTGTAAAATAGTGATAAAAAACAATAGAAAATAACATGTTAAATAATCATTTGACTTATTTTTGGCTTAAACGATAACAAAGTTAGCTTATTTCTGGGTTTTCAAAAGGTTGGCTTATTTGTGGAAGATCGCCCAAAGGTTGGCTTATTCTTGACAATTTTTCCTATAACTTATTCTTATTAAGGTCTAATAACACTAACTTTCAATTCTAAGTTTTAGAATTAGGTAGAAATTGCTGATATCTAAAGATGCATCACAATTCACAAGTAATGTAGAATTATATGTCCTATCAAAATTTACAAACTTTGGTCAATGAAATTTTGTGAAATTTGTCTCATTATGTGTTATCATTAAAGTATATGTAAGTTTTGTTTTTTTTTTTTTTTGTTTTTAAGGTCATTTAAGATGTTATTAAATGCATTTTATAATTTAAAGGGAGGGAATATTTATGAAAATCATAAATGGTACTAGGGGTACTGGCCTTATGCATCTAAAAAGAAAGTCAAACATTAAGTAATATAAGATGCACTGGTTGCATTATTATTAATGAAAAATTATACTATGTATTCCAAACTTTTTTTTTAAAAGAGTACTAACGCTTGTTTTCTGTTGTATTAATCATGGATTACTTTAAATAGAAGTATATAGAACAATTGATTATCTAAAAACATAAGGATTTTCTCATTAAAAGTGTCAACATCAATGATAATTATTATAAGTTTATATCTATGATATATATACATAGATAAGGACGTTATTTAGCATCTGCCAAGGCGGACGTTACACATGTTTAACGGACGTTAATAAGTTAACGTCCGCCAAGCGGACATTATACCTTAAATTAACAACCAAAAAATAAGCGTAAGTAGGTTAACGTCCGCTAATTTAACATCAGCTAATAGCGGACGTTAAAAACATGGAATATTGTAGTGAATTAGGTTGCTGTATCAATCAATCATTTGATACAACTCTTTTTACTTGCTACAATTCTTTTTACACAGTCTTCGAGACCTAACTTTGACCATTAATAATTCAAATTGTGTATTTAATTAAAATTTTAAAAATTAAATATTACGGAATAATAAACTAGACATTGAAACGAAGTAAATGTAATGTAAGAAATACCTATCAAAGAAGTATTCTGCAATGACATTATCAGTAGTCAACTCCACACCCAAAGAGTACCCATACAGAAGCACAAAGATCCATGTCCTGTAGTTGCTAATTGCATTCCAAAATACCTATTTTTTTTATCATACAATTACATATATTCATTAGTTAATTAGTCACCATAACCCCATCAATTTGTGCATAAAAAAGTCTTAATTAAAAAAATATAATAATTCTTAATTAGTAACTAAACATTGATATTACGCTTTAATTATTAGGCATGAATTTGTCATATATTCTAATGTTTATAACAAATGTATTTATAATATTATATGCAAGCCTTAGATTAATTTATTTGAATATAATAAGCATTTAATCAATACTACCTCCGTATCCCAATACTCACTACATAAGTATGCGATACGGATTTTTAGACAAAAAAATTGGTTTAAAGAGGGATATATAGTGTAAAATGAATAATTATTAATTGGACCCACAATAAAAGTACTGTTAAGAAAATAGAAAAAAAGCTACACATGGGTAACTTTTTTTTACTAAACATAGTAAAAAAATATTTGTTGCAAGTATTATATTACAGCCTAAAATGGTATAAGTTGCGAGTATTACGATACGAAGGTATTATATTTTTTGAATTGATAATAATTTAAGAATATTTTCCAAATTATGTATCATTATTCCAAGTGATAAATATTTCATTCAAGTTAATATTTCTAGTAGTGGCTTGTATATAACCATACAATCACCTAAAAACTAACCAAATCATTAATTATTTCCTTGATCATAAATTTGATTTTATTAATTTGGCAATAACCATGGAAATTGATTATTACATACCTTGGAAAAATTATCCTTAGCAACATCACCCTTTGCTTGCAAAGCCCTAAGATTACCATCAGGCAAATCTTGACCAAGATTAAGCACCAAAATGCCCATAATAATATGAAGTATTCCAGGGATAAAAAAGGCAATCCTCCATGCCGCAAACGGTGTAGCCCCGCCACGACGAATGATCTCAAACACCACCGGCATCAGAAGTTGGGTCGCCCCACCTCCGACATTCCCCCACCCTGCCGCGGTGCCATTAACAAACCCAATAATCCGGCCGTTAAACATGGTACTCATCCAATACTGGCACGACACGAAAGTCGCAAGACAAAACCCTATCATGAACCTCACCGCCACGTACCCCCATGCATCGTCGATCAACGACATGCAAAAGACCGCAGGTGCGGTCAACATGACTAGGGATGCGCATGCGTACCTGGGTCCCATGAGGTCACACAGTGTGCCCATCACCAGCCTAGAAAAGATGCTACCCGAAACTGAGGCAACTGATGCATTACCAATGTCCCTCTTCGTTAGCCCTAGGTTGTCCCTTATAATAGGGACCAAGGGCGCGGCCGCGAATGTCGATATGTAACATGTACAAAACGACATCCAGCTAAGATGGAACGTAGTCATGTGGGGTTTCGCGGATGAGAAAATTTTAAGCTCCGTGGCCTTGTGCTCTAAATCCACCGGCAAATCAAATTTGGTAGTGGTGTCCATTTCAATCGTGGTGGGGGAGACCAAGGAGGTGAACATCTGTTCCCTACCAGTCACCCCATGCATCGAACTTCCTGGCTCACCCGCCATATATATAATTTACAGATTTCTATATATATTTTTACGACAGTTTTATTTTAAAGTATACACAGACAACACGAGCACACATTTACTAGCTAGGTTAATTATAAATAATTATCATCTAGCTAGCTAGCTAGCTAATTAATGCCTAGTAGTGTACAAGATTATAGGAGTTGCATTGTGGAATGAGTATTTATAAGAAGATAACGTGGAAATTATTGTGAGATTAGGTGATAATAAAGCCAAAAGTAACGTAACCAAAACACATGTTGAATTTACACAATAATCACACTATTAATTAATTATAATTAAATTAACGATAGAGTGTGCAATTAACACTCTAATGTAAAAAAGTCAGAAGTGTTATTATCAAAATTAGAGGGAATCCTCTTCGCTGCATCTTGAATCTGAGAAATATGAGGCCCTTATCAATATACCAAAAGATAATTGCCCTTTTTTTTTGGCAATTTAATTACTATTTTATGTGATGTAATTTTGGTTTAATTAATGATGAATTTAATTTTCAAGTGAGGTGGGTCATTTAAATGTGATGACAATATTAGAAAGTTGAGGTGCCAACATTTTAATAATGTTGTGCTGACGGCTTTTGGACGACTATAGCTTATGATACGTTTGTTGTTAAATTTGCTTACGCAACTTCAAAAGAAACAAATACGCTAACTTGATAGTAGGACAAATTTTCATGTATGTCTAGCCACGCTATTAGTTTAGTAGTTGAATTAATGGTTTGAATGTCCACTTACATACTATTTTTTTTTTTTAATTTCATTTTGTTTGTTATATTTGAAATATTTTGTTAGAGAATAATTATCAAAATGTAACGAACACAGCAAAACAATTGAAGTCTAACTATAAGGTTACACGATAAGATATATATGAAGCTACTTTAATAAAAAGTTAGGGATACATGATACTTATTTAAATCGTAAAATGGTTGTCTTATCTAAGGATGTTGGGAAGTGGTCCATTCCAAGTCCCACATCGGACGAATAAAGAGTAAAATAGCTCTTTAATTTATTAGTGTTATCAAGCAACCATTAGTATGAGGCCTTTTGGGAAGGTGCCCTAAAACAAATCCGTGTGGATTAAAAGCCCAAAGCGGACAATATCATACTAATGGTTGAGCTGTGGTGTGTACGCCTGCAGCCTTACTAGTGGTATCAGAGCCTTGGTTTGATCTGATCCTGGTCAAGTGGCTGCTGTGGCGGTGTATGTGGTGTGGTGTCCCCCATGTATGTGACTTTGCGATTGGGTGATCTGGTGCCAATTATCAAAAGTCCTCCTGGCATAATGGTGATTAGGCGGCGTGTCCCGTAGTGATGACGGCGATGCTTGATGGATTGTGACAGATCAAGATTTACTCCTTAAGGGGAGGCTTGAGCCTTGTGACCCCTGTGTGGTCCTTGTATGTGATGTTGCCAATTAGGCACCCCTAACACAAAAACAATGACTTTTTTTTGTGACAAAGCACAAATTTCAGTTGGTGTGGTGTATTTGTTTTCATATTTGGTGGAAGAGTTGCAAGTCCTGTAGTATTTGGGCCTAAAAGTAGTGAGGCGTGTGCTAACGTTTGGATCAACTTCCCAATTCTTACTAACTCTATCAAGTGACGCAAATATTTTCAGCCCAAATTAAAAGAACTCTGGACACTCCATTATTTTATAGAACTAAAACATGGGTTTGGCCCAATTGAGTAATTGATGCTCTCCATCATTAATTCATGGAAATTTTGTCACAAATCATCATTTTTAGACTATCTTTTCTAGACAATGCGAATGAATTTTGATTTTCCTTACAAAATTAGTTATAAATTATTCTTATTACCTCCATTTATAACCGGCTACCAAACGGACCGTGACTGCTGTCAAATTTGTAATACCCCGAAATTTAGAGCCAGAAAATTTCGCGGTTATTAGTTCTATTTATGCAATCTAAGTCCAAAAGGCTCAATTAATTTGGACTGTTTTATTTTATTTTTTCCTCTTTTACTCTAAATTGGGCCAATGACCCAATCTTTTCCTTCTTTTAACCTTGGCCGGTTTCCTCTCCTCTTTTGGGCCAAGTATTATTTTCATTTTTGGATTTAATTTGTTTAATTAAATAAACTAATTTAATTAAATAATATTTTAATTTTCCTAAACTAATTCAAACCTAGCCCAAATCCATTCATTTGCTAGGTCCAAATCTTCCTCTTTCTCCTCTTGAATTCACGGCAGCCCTAACCTATTTTTAGGGTTTGTTATTTGTTTTCTTCTTCTATAAATAGTAGCTTAGCAATTTCATTTGTTTTCCAATTGCAAAAGCTTTAACTCCAAAAAAATACTTTCCTCCTTTTCCTCTCAATAAGGCCGAACTATATTCACCCAAAGTGGTGAATTTTTTCCTTGGAAAATTTAAGCGATTTAAGGTAACTAAGCTTTCTCATTTAAATTTGGAACAAGTTAATTACATAGTTAATTAGGATTAAAAGCATGAAAATTGTAAAAGAATTAATATCATGATTAGGTTTAGATTATTTCGAACCTTATGAATTTTATGAATATGTTATTTTCTTGATTTTAGTATGAATCTTTAATTATTTTAAGGTATTCTATGCATGAATTAATTTATTTAATTAAGTATATTGTATGAATATTTTTGTTCTTGTTGTTCTAAATTGTTGAGTCACTTAAAATAATTTTAGGGAGTCTCCTTACTGTTTGATTATTGATCAAGATTTATTTCGTGCCAAAATTCGTCCTTTTATTGCTTATAATAATTTAATCTTTCAAACCGGTAAAACTGTCCAGATTTGGTTTACGAATTTATTAATATACTTAATCAGTTCGGATGGCTACTAAATTTTAGGTGGAAGTCAGTAATAATGTTTTACAGCTTGTGTTAAATTTTCGTAATTTTTAAAGTTCGTTTGATGTGGCAGAAAAATCTGAAACTGAATTCAGCCTAATCTGATTTGTTAGTTATAAAATTCCTTAAAAATAGTAAATGACATTATTTTTGGACGAAAATGCACGTTAAACCTTGAACCTATATTTAACTTTCATTAAAATTTCCAGATTTTTCGAAACCTTTAAAAGGTTGTTCTTAATTTAATTCTTTAAAAATCAGATTGTGTAAAATAGTGTGATTAAATTATTAAAACATGTTATTTTGAATTCCTGAATTCAATCTTGATCTTGTTTGAACCCTATGATAGCCGTGTGGAGTGATGTAAATAAAAGAATGATTTTGATCTTGTTTTCATAATTAATCTTGACATATTGTGTTTTAAGGATAATCTTAATGTTTATTATAAAGTTTGTTATGAATTATTGGTTATTGAATTTAATTAATTAAATATGTAATCTTTGGTATTGTTGTTCATGATTTTCGAGTGATATAGAATATGAAAAGTAGGAATTTTATCATGTTTTGAGTAATTTATGTTGCTAATTGTATTTTTATGTAATTTATTGAATTAATTATATGATGATTTGATGAATTTATGTAATTGTTATATTACTCCTAAGATGTCGTGTGGTTTAGTTATATTGTGCTCAATTTTAGTTTAATTTTGACTTTTAATAATATTGGGATAATTTTTGGGAATTAATATTATTATTATAGTGTTTAATATTTACTAAAGGAACTATCAGGGATAAGTTGTAATATGAAGGGTAATAGTAATATAACCAAAAAGGGATAAATTGTAACATAATAATAATAAAAGGATTTCAAGATAGTTAATATATCTGTCCCCCTAATATTTATTATTGTTATTATTATTAAAGAAGTCAGTAGGGATAAGTTACAATATGGAATAAAGAATAATAAGATGTTAATAGGGAAGGAAAGGAAACAGAGTAAAAGGGTAATTAATTGTTTCGATCTCTGGCTAGGAAAGACTTGGTATTTAAGGTGGCCAATATACGTGTCGCACCTCTCTTTCCTGGGACTTCGAACATTTTATTCCCGATTACGGTCACCTAGTACTTCTAGTTATAAGAAAGATAATAAGTTAAGATCGCCCCTGCGATGACGCCAAGGTCATCAATCGGGTTAATAAGTTAAGAGCGCCCCTGCGATGACGCAAAGGTCATCAATCGGGTTAATAAGTTAAGATCGCCCCTGCGATGACGCAAAGGTCATCAATCGGGTTAATAAGATAGGACGCCCCTGCAATAACGCAAAGGTCATCAATCGGGTTAAGTCGTTGCCACTGCCAGACTGCGGTATCTGCGCAGTTCTTGATTCTAGGATATGTAGTCGTCTAGGTAGTTCTCGCAAAGGAGGACTATTTAGGGGTTATGGCCATAGCTTAGGCTTAGTTCTCGCAAAGGAGGGCTACGGGTGGGACGCAAAGGTTCACCCCGACATGTTTTAGGAAAGCTGTGGACGCAAAGGTTCACTACGAGCTATAAAGACCGGTCCGCTAAGAAGTGAAGATATATAATAAGATAAGATGTATGATAAGATAAGATGTATGATAAAGTAAGATGTATGATAAGTTATGTTAAGATAAGATATGATATAATATGAAGTGATAGTAATTAAGTTGTAAGCCTATGTATAATATAAGTTAAGCATCAATTGCATTGTAGTATGAATGGTATAAGTCTTCCGCTGTGTATGTCTGTATTCGTATGACTCTAGTATGCATATGTATGTATGAACGTATTTGTATGTGTATTTGTATGTGCACCCGTATTGTATACGTATTTTGTACGTATCTCTAACCGTATTTTGCAGGTATTATTATATGTATTGTATACGTACTTTTATATGTATTTTTGTATGTGTTTCTAACCGTATTTTGCAGGTATTATTATACGTATTGTATACGTATTTTTATACGTATTTTTGTACGTATTTTTATACGTACCCTGTATGAATTTTTGTATGAAATGTTATTTGTTTACATGTAATTTTCGTGTATGATTCTATGCTATTATGTGGTTAGCGGTCCCTCATTTAAGCGGGACAGCCTAGTTACTTGCCACTGACGGTGGACCCCCCCCCTCAGTTTCAGGTGACGATGCAGCTGCTTAGAACGGGCTTTCGCTGGATGGGCTTTTGTGTGGCTGAGATTTATAGTTTACCTTAGTTCATTTAGAGTTTTCAATAAGACTTTATTTTAGTAATTATCCCAGCCTGTTGGGAAAAACATTATTTCAGTTTATGTAATTTAAGTATTTTATCCTTTGTAGACTTTTGGGATTACTTTTGGATTTCTAAGTTAATAAAAGATGCCATTGCTTTGAATATAAGATTAATATTTAGTTTAATGTTTAAGTAATGATCCGCGAGTCGTTTTCCTTCGTCAAACGACAGTTTAAAAAGTCGTGTCGTTACAAATTGGAATCAGATTATGCTAGGAATAATAAAGAATTAATGTAAAGGAATAATAAAGAATTAATGTAAATACATGCGGTGAAAATCGAACCTATGACCTCATGACTGTAATTCTGAAGCCTTAACTACTAGGCTAAGACATCATCCTCACAGTATACAGTATACAATATACAGTATATATGTATGGGAGGCTTATCAGGTACACCAAAAGACAATTTCCTTCTTGTGGTGGGCCCTCTTGCTAATTAATTAATAATTATTTTTTAATGTCAAGTAATTTGGGTTTAATGATGGTTTAATATTCGAGTTAGGTCATGACAATGTTAGAAAAGTTGAGGTACGAGCGAGCATATTATTTATGATGGTTTGGTAATACGTAGAGCCGGCAAAATCTGACCCAACCCAATAACTCAATCCGAACCCAACCCAATAATAACGGGTTGGGTTAAGTTTTTCAACCCGTTTAACTAAATGGGTTGACCCAACCCAATCCGTTTAGTTTAATGGGTTGGGTCGGGTTGAAATTCTCAACCCGATTTCAACCCGCTTAACCCATTAAGAATATAAGTTGTAATAAAATTAGTTTCAATTTAAATTTTCTTACTAATCTAATATATCACATTATATTTTTATTTTATTATGTTACACATTCTTTACGAGTTATGTAGGTGGTTGTAATGTCTTAAAATCTATTGTATTTATCTTGAACATTAGAACTTAAAAGGTTGTTAGTTATTAATTAATACCGTGTGTGTAAATTATAAACAATATAACTTTTAGTATATGAACAATATGAACAATATAACATGTAGTGGTATAACTTTATTTGATGCTAATGAAAAAGTGATAACATTATTAAATGGGTTATTGGGTCAACCCGTTTATTTATAAGGTTGGTTGGGTTGAAAATCTCAACCCGTTTAACTAAATGGGTTGGGTTTGGGTTGGGGATTTCAACCCATTTATATTAATAGGTCAACCCGAACCCAACCCAGATTGACCTATTTACAGCTCTAGTAATACGTTGTAAGGTTGTCGTTAGCCTATAATCCAACACACTCTCTTTGAAGGAAAGTATTCCTTTAGTAGAAAGTGAAGAAGGCTTTGTCTTTTTAACTCTTGTGCTTATTTTAAGAAAATTTAGATAAGATTAGATCAATTCAAAAAAAAAAAATCAGATTAGATCAGAAAAGTTCTGAACGGATAAGAAAAATTATAACTATAATAACTATAATCAGAAAAGAAAAAAAAATCTTATCAAATCAGAAAAGTTTAGATAGGATCAGAAAAGTTTTTTATATACGATAACCTGAACCTGACCCATTTTGACCCAATTGAACTTTTTTTTTAGTATATTCTGGTTTAGTGAGGAGGGAGGGTGGGGGCTTTTTTCTAGAGTTAGCATTCGTGCTGAAACATGTAAAACCCAATCAATAATTCTATAATACATCAAGAGGCAAGTCAGTTTGAGTCAAATAAATTAGGTTGACCCAATCTCATTTTAACTCATTTAGATTTCAGGTTTTAAATTTTGACTTGAACCTAACCCATTTAATATCAGGTCGGGTTCGTGTTTACTAATTTAAGTTTTCACGTCAAAAACCTCAACCTAACCTGATTTTTCTGTGTTAGGTTCGGATCAGATTAGTAGGTCGTGTCAGCTTTTGACAGCCCTAAACAAAACGCATGGTCAAATATAGTATGTGAACTACCGAATAGTATTACCTTCTCAAAACTAATGAAACCTGATTAACCTTGATAAATCTTGATTCGAACTAGATTTGAACTGATTGACCCTCATTAGTTTTGATAAAGCATGATTGAAATTTATTACTCCATAACTTATTTGAACATACGATAACTAATTGGAACTTATTAGCTTAGCCCTGAGCTGACCTGATAAACCCTGATTGCTGATAAAATAAGTTTAAGACAATAAACTACCAAAAATGTAGACTTTGTTACTTAGGTTGTGTTCACTTCAACTTATAAATCTGATTTTATAAGACATACCCTGACCTAACATGACATGCATGTTTAGAATTGATGAAATCTGAATAATAGTCCTGATTAGAACTTATTAGATCTGAACTGTTTGACCCTGATAATAAGTCATAATAAAATATGATTGTAGCTTATAAGCCCTGATTGAAACTTATTAGCCATGATTTGACCTGATGTGTTGATAAAATAAATTAAAAATCTCATCTTATATATATATATATATATATATATATATATATATATATATATTATATAGAATTTTCATAATTTAGAAGTCATCCCTTGTCCATCCACAAAATTTTATAACCCAAACAATTAGGCACCCCTAACACAAAAACAATGACCTTTTTTTTTGTGACAAAGCACAAATTTCAGTTGGTGTGGTGTATTTGTTTTCATATTTGGTGGACACTAGCTAGTTGCAAGTCCAGTAGTATTTGGGCCTAAAAGTAGTGAGGCGTGTGCTAACATTTGGATCAACTTCCCAATTCTTACTAACTTTATCAAGTGACGCAAATATTTTCAGCCCAAATTAAAAGAACTCTGGACACTCCATTACTTTATAGAACCTAAACATGGGTTTGGCCCAATTGATTAATTGATGCTCTTCATCATTAATTCATGGAAATTTTGTCACAAATCATCATTTTTAGACTATCTTTTCTAGAGATTGTCTAAAACCATCTATCTAGCACAAAAACCATGTCGGAAAACCGTTGCCTTTTACTTTGGTTTTGCATAAAAATATTGAATAAATGTATAAAACTATTACAATCACTTGACAAAAATATTGAAAAAAAATGATATAAATAAAGCAAAAATAAAGGGCATGTTCATTATCGTGTATTCCTTCAGTTTCCTATGTTTTGAAAACAAAAATTCAAAAACATGAAACAAGAAATAAATGGTTTGCACTTTTTATTCTCTACTTTGTAAATTATGATGATTACAATAATAAGATTGATTATTTTTTATTCCTTAAATGGCATACTCCATGTTATATGATTTTAATAAACACAAAATAAAAAACTACAGTGATACCGCATGAAACTTTAGTTTCAAAGCAAATCTGGTGATTTCAATCATTTTTTATATATGATTGTTGTGGCCATAAACGATAACTATGTTAAATTTGTATGGAGTATCTTACAAGGCTGCTGAGTGTCTCCTCTCTTGTTTGTCATTTGTATGGAGTATCTTACAAGGCTGCTGAGTGTCTCTACCAAGCATTCTTCTTTTAAATTACACCCAAGGTGCAGAGGAGTTAAATTGACTCATTTGGCTTTTGCTGATGACTTGGTGATTTGTTGTGGTGGTGATCTGAATTCTGTAGCTCTAATTCTAAGGGCTTTAGCCACTTTTATTGCTTCCTCATATTTGGCTGCTAATAATGGTAAGACTGATATGTACTTTTGTAATGTTCATAATGATGCTAAGGAAGCTATTTTGGAGGCCAATGGCTTTAAGGAGGGGATGTTGCCTTTTAAATATCTAGGCATTAGCATTGGTACTAGGAAGCTTTCTAATATGGATTGTTAGGTGTTGGTGGATAAAATTGTGATGAAGATTAGGAAGTGGGGGATGAGAACTATGTCCTATGCTGCTAGGGCAATGTTAATCAATGCTGTCATTATTTCCATGCAAGTCTATTGGGCTAATATCTTTATTTTACGTAAAAGGGTAGTTGGAGAGGTGATGAATATTTGCAGAAACTTTTTGTGGGATGGGAAGTGTATTGCCAGCAGAGTGCCCCCAATAGCTTGGGATTATGTTTGCAGACCTAAGAAGAATGGAGGGCTGGGGATAATGGATTGTCATTTGTGGAATGTTGCTGCTATGGGGAAATATGTGTGGGTTATAGCTAATAAAAATGATAGCCATGGTTGAAGTGGGTGAATCATCACTATATTAAAGGAAGGAGTTAGAAAAGGATGCCTTGTCCTAGTGATGCTTCTTGACAATGGAAGCAGATTTGGAAGACAAAAGAAATCATTAAAAATGGTTTTTGGGGCAACAAGTGGAGTCACCATCCTCATAAATATACAGTGGCTAGTGCCTATAACTGGATCAGGCCTAATATGCTTGAGGTTGATTGGGCTAATTGGGTTTGGCATAGGTTCAACATCCCTAAAACAAGATTTATCTTGTGGCTGATTCTGTGGGGCAGGTTGAAGACTAGGGGGTTCCTGGCCAGATTTATGAATTTGGAGGATAAAAATTGTGCCTTGTGTGGAAGAGAGGAGGAAACTACTAATCACATCTTTTATAGATGTGAGTACAGCAGGGAATTTATGCTGCTGCTGCCTCAAGAAGTGCAGAGGGTCTGTTCTTTTTCTGATATTCCCTCCTATGTGGCTAGCCTGAATGGGCTGAGCAGGTTCAAAAGGGGTGTTGCTGGTTGTTTCATAGCTGGTATGATGCACCATATATGGGCTCAGAGGAATAGGAGCGTTTGGGAGAATACAATCCTAAGGCCTACTGTGTTGATGCAACAAGTCAAGTCAGATTGCACTTTGAGATTGAAGCAAATATTGCCAAGGAAAACGTCCCCTGCTATGCTAGCATGGATGAACAGGCTTATGTAGTTCTGTGTTTTTGTTGTGGTTATGCTGTTGCTTGCTTTGATTGTTTGGTTTTGTTTTGTTTTGGCCTTTTGATGTAAGCCAGAGGTGCCTAGTAGCATCAATGTATTTTAATTATTTGCTTGATGATATAAAATGCTTATCTTTTTTCGAAAAAAAAAAACTATGTTAAATTTAGAGAGATCATTAATCAACTCTTATTCATGTTTTTAATCACCCTTCTTGAGACCGAAAAAAGTATTTCTCTACCATATATAGAAACACATTTTTTTTTACACAATTTAAACATCAAAAGAATAATTTCTCTCTCTGTCAACCATATACAAATCAAAATGTTAGAGAGTTGAACACTAATATTGGTTGTAGTTAAATCGATACTTAATGCAAAAATAGGTCTATGATAAATTTATAATAAATTGATTTTGCTGGTGGAGATTTAAACTATTGAACTGTAAGGGCTCGTTTACATTAGCTGAATAGAGATGAAGTGAACTGAATGGAACTTAATAGAGATATATTAGAACTGAACTGAACTTAATAGAGATGTATTAATTGAACTGAACTGAACTGAATTTAATTTGAACTAAAGAAACCCTAAGTTGCTAGTTTGATTCTTTAAGGTACATTTATTTTTATTTTTATTTTCTAGAAAAAGATCAATTTAATTCGTTAAGAAAGTGACGTTAATGTTACAAACTAGGTTGCACGGGTTCGAGTACAGATACAGGTACGAGAACGGTACGGGTACGGGATACGGAACCCAAAAAAATAGAGGATACGGGTACGTTAATTTAATATTAAATAATATATCAAAAAAAAGAAAATTTAATAAATTTATCAATACAACACATGATCTTGTAGGCTGAACGATAAATCATGATAAAAAACTAAGTAAAAGGAAAACGTTTATTCTTTAACTCGCGTCCACATAAACAAAAGACTACAAAATAACAAAAGTAAAAGCTAAATAAGTCTTAAAATTCACTAACCAAATAAACACCAAATAAGTCTTACAATTCAAATTAATACACTTAAAAATAAAAATGTAAACAACTTCTACAACACTACTCATCAATAATATCATCTTCAAAGAACACATTTTCCATTTCGGGCTCATCAAGTGAAAGCTCGGCTGTAATGACCCAGATTTTATCGGTATTTTTGCCGGTATTTATGTGTATTTATGTTTGTTTATGTGCTAGTTCAAATTAATTTTTGAACTATTTATTTTAATTTTATATGAATAATTTCGATTTAATCGAAATGTTTATTTCTTAGTTTTAATTATTTATGTTAATTATTATTTAATTAATTAGAATTTTATTTATTTAATTTTCTAATTAATTATTTAATATTTTGGGTTAAATCGATTTAGGCATGATTTATCATGCGGTTTTCGTAAATTAGCCCAATGGATCACGAGAGCCCATATTTAGGCCCAAGTGACCCTTTGGCCGGTTTCTCCTAGTGGCATGGCAAGGGATTGCCACTTGCCTTGCTTTCACACTTAACTAATTCCTATAAATAGGAATGGTTAGTGAGCCATGAGGTTCATTTGCTCATTTTGCCATCTAATACACTTGCCATCAAAAGTTCAATCAACACAAAACCCCCTCCACTTTCTCTTGCCTCACGCCATTTTTGATGAACAAGCCATCAATTGTTCATCATTAGTTCTAACCTTGAACTTAAAGATTCAAAGTCTATTGATCTTTAAGTAGCCTAAACACAATCTAAACCCATTTATTTTATCCAAGATCGTTGGTTCGGGTTGGGTTTTGATCGTGCTCGTGTAGAGGGCCGTGTGTGGGGACAGCCGTGCGTGGTGCCGTGCAAGAGCAGCAGCCAGGCCGTGCAAGGGCAGCAGCCATGCCGTGCGAGTGCAGCAGGCTCGTGGGTTCGTGTGTGTGCAGTGGCTGGGCAGCCGTGTGGTGCGTGGTGGTGGTGCCGTGTTCGTGTTTTGCTTGTGCCGTGTTGGTGCTTGTTTCTGGGCAGCAACTTTTGCGTTGTTTTAGTGTGTAATCTCCCATAAGGTAACATACTAACTCAACTTAATTGGTACCCTATGTTTATAGTATAGATTAAATGCATGTTTAGGATGTTTGTTGATGATTGTTCATGATTTTATGTATGATTTCATAATCTGATTTTTATGTGTTTGTATGGTGTTTTAGTGATGATTTTCATGATTTTATGATTAGTTATACATTATTATATGATCATGATTTATGTATCAAAGTTTGATGAATTTTGGATAAGTTTATGTTGATGATTATGATGATATGCGTGTAGTTTGTGAGTTTGGATGAGTTCTTGGTTGAAGATCTTGAATCTTGATTGAGTTCTTGATTGAAGATCTTGAATCTTGAATGAGTTCTTTATGAGTTCTTTGAGTTCTTTATGAGTTCTTTATGAGTTCTTTATGAGTTCTTTATGAGTTCTTTGAGTTCTTTATGAGTTCTTGATTGAATCTTGTAAGTTAAAGAAAATGGTTTAAATAGTAAAGGAAGTTAAAGATTAGGATTGAGTTGATTAAAGGATGAATAAAGATTAATGATTAATGATTGGTTAGACTCAAGAATAAGGCTAGAGGCAGTTCTTGAGAATAACTTCGATGTTTTAACTAGATTTAATTCGAGAATCGAGGCTTTAGGCAGTTCTTGAACTTAGTTTAGTTAAGTTGAGGTAATAATGAATAATATGATTAAATTGAGTAATGAATTGATTAATTAAGATTAGCTTGATTTCATTTTTAGACGCCTGATACTTTGAGTAAGATTCATTGTATTCGGGTTAAGACGTTGCCCCTAACCCATCCGCGGTATTGGGTTAGTTGGAGTCATACTATGTGATCTTTGTGAATTCCAGTAAGATTGGTTTCACGGGACATGGATTTCCAGTAAGATTGGTTTCATGGGGTTTGGGAGTAAGATTCTCAAATCCGAACATAGTAGAAAGTTCGAGCGCGTAAGATGCGTTCGTACGAGCACAGTCCGGTCTAGAATATGAATGATTGCGCCAAAGATAGTTGATTAGGTTGGTTTGAGTCGAGTTCACGTTTTGGGTTGTTCTCGTACTTTGTTTAACGATGTTGTTGTTTGATTTATGCTATGTACATGTGTGTTCCCATTAGGGTGAGTCAGTTATGTTACTCGCCACTGATGGTGGACCGTTGTTATATTTTTCAGGTACTTCAGATGATGATGCTCTTGCCTAGTTTTGGGTTGGGCGAGCGACGTTTCTTTCTTTTGTTACCTGTTGTATTTACTGATGTTGTAGTATTGGTAGTGATAGTTTGTTTAGATGCTACTCTTTAGATTTTGGACTTTTATATGTTGTTTAAAGACTCTGACACGTAGTTGGAGTTAACTCGTATTTTTAGTATTTTTAGTTTGACTTTTGGAATTAGTATGTACAAACTTGTGGGTATTTGTACTTTTGTGGTTTGGTAATAATATTTGAGGAATTAGTATTATTTCTTAGGTATTTTGAGTTGTAGTTTCTAACAACTCGACTCGTCGGTTTCTTCCGCGCCGGTTTAAGCGAGTCGGGTCGTTACATCGGCCATCTCAAGGTGGCCAACTTCTTGTAAATTATCATGCTCATCTCCACCCACATCCCACAATTGGGTTCTTCCTTTAGTGTATTCTTCACTTCCCCTAGAAAGTAGCCTAAGGTTGTTATGAATAAAAACCAAGTCTTGAGCACGCTTAGGAGTAAGTTTATTTCTAACACAAGAATGAACGAACTTGTAAGTGCTCCAATTTTTTTCACAACATGAAGATGATGAAGGTTGCTCTAGCAACTTGAAAGCTAAGCTTTGAAGCATGGGTACTTGAGACCCATAAGTAGCCCACCAATTTTTTGCATCCATGATGGCCATATGATGCAAGCAATCTATGTCTTTGAAAATTCCCTCTGATCGTTGAGAAAAAAAATAATAACATATTATTAACAGTCCAATAACATAATAAGTTAATAACCCATTAAAATGGGCAGGATACGCCAAGTAACACATGATACGACCCGTACCCAAGGGATAAGGCCCGTATCCCCGTACCCGCTTTTAATTTAAAAAACCCGATACTTCAAAAACCATATCGGATACGCCTATACCCGTATCGCACCCGTATCCGATACGCGATACACTAGCAAATAGGCGTATCCATGCATCCTAGGTTACAAACAGTGGCATGTGCCGATTGTGACCAACATCAATTATCCTCTTTGAATAAGTTACTTGTATAGTTGTATATTATTTCGATTTGGCCGGGGCCCGTGCCTGGAAATGATAATGTAGTCCGATCCGATCTTAGCTCGATTTTATATGAATTTTGCTCATTGTTATTTCTGGATGATAATTTATTAGTCCGACTCTAATCCAGTCCAATCCACAAAAAAGATCTGATTCGTATCTATAAATAAATCCCTAAATTCGACCTGTTGAAATAACCTGACTATTGTCAGATTGGAATAAGATTATGCATAAACCGATCTGAGCCCGACTTGTTGCTTTTCCTACCCACGTGTCCGTACCCAACGGGGCCACATTATGGTGGAGATTCAAGCTATTGAACTAGAAATTATTGTGTACTCCCTCTGTAACATATGAACTGCAACGATTTGACATTTTTCTCTCTACTTTATTTCAAATTGTTGCAGTATTTTATTACAGAGGAAGTATTTAAAAAAGAAAAGGCAGATATAATGGGCGACTTGTAAAACAGGGTTCAACATTTATATTAAAAGTAGAAATTCAAATATAACCAAACCACAAACCATCTAATCAACAACCTATACTTATAGACAAAATTATCTGGCCCAACACAACAAATTCTACACCATTTCTGTTTTTTCTAACTCCATTTGGCCAAAAAAAATTATTTTTTTTGGGTCAGTGTAGATTTTAGGATTAACACTAAAATAGGCTAGCAGTGATAATATAAAAAGCATCAAAAGACTACATAGACATTACAAAAAAAAAATTGAATTTTTAAGAAAAAAAAGAGAGTGATAAATCATCTACTAACAATGGGTTGAACAATTCACAAACAAAGGGTAAAATTGTTTTTTTTTTTTTTTTTTAACAAATGAAAAAGCATTGCATTCAAAATACACTACTTAAACAGTATGTATGATTAGAAGGCATAAATTCATATGATCTTCAAAGCCCTTAATCTTTGTCCTAATTAATAAAAAAAATAGGATTAAATATGGTAGCATAATTAGCTAGAGTTTGCCTAACTAACTAATTCATAATAATTAGAGTAGCATAATTAGCTAGAGTTTGCCTAACTAGCATGAAGTAGTAGTTATATGGAGAGTAATTATTGAGTACCTAATAGCTAGGAGCCTAGAATGTACTGTGGAGAATAAAGAGGAAGGACCGACCTCATTTTTATTTGTGGCCTAAATTAACTTAATAATCTGCTGAATAATTAGCTTCCCTGCAAATGTGGTTAATGGAACAACTTAAATTTAGTGAGATCTATAAATGTATCATGAATTAAATTGTGAATTTTCTATAAAACTGTCATATTCTTCAAACTAGATTAATAACGGCTAGACTATCACCCGCAAGCAATCAATCTCATATATGATACTAGGAAACTAAAAACCCTAGTTTTTTTCTCCCCTTTTCTCCCTCTTTTCTCTTGTTCCATTGGTGATTTTGAAGGAGCTTCCATCGATTTAATCGGTGGAAAGCCTCAATTTAATTTTAATTTCTCATTTTCTTTAGTTCTTTTAGTTTTTTATTCTTGAATAATTACACTCCATCTCTAATAAGTAATAATGGTTCCTGGTCTACTTTTTTGGTGGATTGATTTCTTCCATCTTGTGTGGGTTCCTATTTTCCATCTTGTTTGGGTTCTTATTTCCCATCTTGTGTGGATTGTTATTTCCCATCTCGTGTGGGTTGTTATTTTCCCTTTATTGTGGGTTATTATTTTCCATAGTATGTGGTTTATTTTTCCTCAAATGAGTTACATCCAATCATTGATTTGGAGAGCTATGATTATCGTCAACAAAGATTTAGGGCTTCAAATATATATTTTCTTCCTTGTATCTATACAGGAGGTGGTTGCAGTTGGACAAGACATATTGAAGTCGAACAAAAATCACCAGGTGATTCTGCAATCGGACGGAAGCGAATCAATTAGTGAAGATGAAGTTAAAATATGTATTGTTGTTTTAAATCTAATGTCTTTGGAGAGATTATGGATTTGTAAGTGCCGTTTGGCTTTTTATTGATATATAATCTCTTGCCTTTTGATCCAAAAAAAAAAAATTATCTCCCGCAACTTGAATATTTCTATTACCTAGAAAGATGACATTTTTCACTCCTCTTAAAGCCAAAGCTTTAGCAAAGAGCTACGGTTGGAATGAGACTTAAAAGGACGACCCTCATTACCCTTGTCAAGTTAAACTACAGAAAACGAAAAAAATAAATGTATATGACTTTGTTCTTTAACTTAAAATCTCAAATTTCTTTTTATTTACTTCGAATTCAATTTCTATTGAGTCTAAAATTTATTTCAATTTAGTCATTTCAAAGACATGTTCAAAACAGTTTAGCTAGTTCAGATTAATTCAGCAAAAAAAAAAAACAAGCCTATACATATTTTTATTAAATTAAATGTGCCTGCATTGGATACTAAGGCCCCGTTCTTTAGGACTTTTATTGACTTAATTTAATTTAATTTCATTTAAGTTCAGTTAATTTAATTTAAATTCAGTTAATTTAATTTAAATTCAGTTAATTTAATTTAAATTAATTTAAGTTCATTTCATCATCATCATCATCATCATCATCATCATCATCATCATCATCATCATCATCATCATCATCATCATCATCATCATCATTATTATTATTATTATTAGTTTCGGGCATCGTTTTTCTGCTCGACACTTTCCGACGACGGTTTTCGAACTGACATTTCCGACGTTGATTATTCGGCCGACTTTTCCGGCGACAGATTTTCGGGACGAGTTTTTGGGTGACGGTTTTCGGGACGACTTTTCCAACGACGGTTTTCAGACTGACTTTTCCAGCAGTGATTATTCGGCCGAGTTTTTCGACGACGTTTTTAGGACGACTTTCCCGACGATAGTTTTCGGACTGATTTTTCGGTGGTAATTATTCGGCCGACTTTTCCGGCGACGATTTTCAGGCCGAGTTTTTCGACGACGATTTTCGGGACGACTTTTCCGACGACAGTTTTTGGACTGATTTTCCGGCGTTGATTATTCGGCCGACTTTTCCGACATCGATTTTCAAGCCGAGTTTTTCGGCGATGATTTTTTGGGACGACTTTTCCGACGACGATTTTCGGACTGATTTTCCGACGGTGATTATTTGGCCGACTTTTCCGGCGACGATTTTCAGGCCGAGTTTTTCGGCGACGATTTTTCGGGACGACTTTTCCGACGACGATTTTCGGATTGAATTTTCCGGCGGTGATTATTCGGTCGACTTTTTCGGCAATGATTTTCAGGCCGAGTTTTTCCGCGACGATTTTCGGGGTGACTTTTCCGACGGCAATTTTCGGAGTGACTTTTCCGGCGACGATTTTCAGGCTGAGTTTTTTAGCGACGATTTTCGGGATGACTTTTCCGGCGATAGTTTTCGGAGTGACTTTTCCGGCGGTGATTATTCGGCCGAGTTTTTTGACGACGATTTTCCGGCGGTGAAAATGAAGGTTTTAGGGTTTACTTTGAAATATAAATAAAATAAAAAAAGAATAAAAAAAAATTAGAAAAAATAAAAATAAAAATAAAAAAATAAAAATAAAAATAAAAAAATTAAAATAAAAAAATTAAATAAAAAAAATAAAAAAAATAAAAAAAATAAAAATAAAAAAATAAAAAAATAAAAAAATAAATTTAATTTAATTTAATTTTTTTTAATTTAATTTAATTTCAGTTAATTTAATTTAAGTTCAGTTAATTTAATTTAAGTTCATGTTTTCTCAGTCCTATAGAACAGGGCCTAATTTAATCTCTATATTTTTTCTTATTGTTTATATACTTCTATTAATTAACCTTATTTTTACGCACATTTCATTATTCTACTTTTAATGTATTATATTTATGAATTTCATGTTAATATATTTGTAAATAACTATGTATGTTGAACTCTTTTATTTTTTCATTGGCATAAGTTATACTCATTTAGTCATTTCATTTTTTAAAAGAAAAAGTACACAAGTGAGCTACAAACTCTTCCTCTTAAAGAAAACTCCAGCCCAATCATTTAGGCATTTCATACACGTTGTTATGTCATACCCGTCTTCATCCAACCTAGGTTGTATCTATGTGAAGAAATTTGGTGAGTGATGTCCCTACAAATGGTGGTCGGTTGAAGGCTAAATGAGCAGCTATACCACTACAAAAAATGTGTTCAAGAAGGACAATTAAAATTGCCCTATTTGATACAAAATTTGTCTTCTTAGGTTATAATGACAATTTTAGTATTGCCCTCATGTTGCCCTTGTAACCCCGTTGTATTAGGTTTCAAAGACAATTTTAGATGTTTTGCCATCTTTGATTCAATTCAAAAAGGGCAAAGAAAATTGCCTTCATTGATCATCAACAAAGGCAATAAATTTTGCTTTCCTTGATTTAAACACTTTATTTATTGTCCAATAGGGCAATGTTTTAAAAGTCCAAGAGGGCAAAATAATCATATTGTCTTCATTGTTAATATCAATGAGTGCAAAAATAATTGCCCTTGTAGGCATCATTAAGTAAAACAATACTCATATTGCCCTCTTTAATCATGATAAGTTGCCCTCATTGTGTGAGTTTTTTGTAGTGATATGTATGACTTCTAAGATCTATTGGTCCAAGTCATTAGGTGGCTTGTAATATATATATATATATATATATATATATATATATATATATATATATATATATATATATATATATATATCTATATATATATATATATTTTTAATAGGATAAAGATATGTTACAAAGAAGATTAGTTAACCCTTCTAATCAGGGCCATACCTAACCTATCCTCCTCAAGAATATTACAAATTTGAGAAGGAGGAGTACATTGAACACATAAAGTAGACGACATTAGATGTTCCACATTTGCGATCCAATAAGCCGCCCGATTTCCTTCTCAATAGATAGTCCGAACAGAGTAGGTGTCAAACTGAGTAAGAAAATATTGCATTTCACTGAGCAAATACGCTATCTTCCATGGAGGTCGAGAAATGTTATTTGCAGAATTAATAGCTAGTAAGTTATCTCCTTCGATCTCCACATTTTAGTAGCCGACTTCAAGTAGATGACGAATACCATTCCGCATTGCGGTTAGTTCAGCAATCATTGTAGAAGAGCGACAAAGGTTGAAGGTGTGAGCTGTAAGACAATGTCCAGAGGAGTCACGGATAAGAAAACCTGCTGCCGCCGATGTAGTAGTTGCACTGCTGTCAAAATTAAGCATGACCGATGAGGATGTCGGAGGATGCCAAGAAACAAGGATAGGATGTGGTGTGTGCAGGTCGTTGGTAGTGGTGGAGGGGAGGGGAAGGAGGGACAAAGTCGTATCCATTTGTGTACGAGTTGACCATTCCGTAGTTAGGAAGAGTGTATGATAAATAGTTTGGAGGATATTAAACTGGGTGTTATCAAAGACAAGAGCATTACGGCTTTTCCATATTAACCAAAGAGAGAAGAAGGTAATTGGTGGGATAAGCGTAGGGTGGTGTCGATGCAAAAATTTGAACATGGTTTTGATATTCACAAAATTTATATGATAACTGAGGAGGTGTTGTATTTTGTGATGATTCCAAAAAAGACGTACAGAGGTGCAATGGAGGAAAATATGGTCAGCAGTTTCATCATGTAATTGACAAAAAGGGAAAATACAGAAGGAAATTATGTTACGATTGAAAAGGGTACGAAGTAACGAAAGGCTATTGTGAAATAATTGCCAAAGAAAAAGTTGTAATTTTGGTGGAATATCCAAACTCCAGATCCATTTAAACTCCCAATCAGGTGCATGAGGAGAAGAAGGATTGTCATGTGCCAGCCAGGTAGCAGATTTAACCGAGAATTCTCCATTTGTTGTGAGACCCCATATTCAATTCGTCAGTGATATTGAAAGGTTGTTATATGTGTGTATATAAAAGATCCAAATTATAAGAATTTTCACCATTAAGGACCTCCAATTTTTTCTCACCTTATGAGACCTCAACCTAGTTCTCTAATCAAATTTCAACAAGGTAAGTTAAAAACATAGGTTAATAAGTAATTTTAAAAATTGATTAAATTGTATTTATAAAATTAAAATTCTATTGAATATTTATCCTTTTTTCACTAAACCAATGTAATCCCTAAGTTCACCTCTCCACGGTCATTATCAATTTTTATTGCTCCCCTCTCATTTATGCTAACATCAATAATAAAATGCCACAAAACCACTAATAACGCCCAATGACACTTGCTTTAGCAAGTCAAACCATCTAGGTTTAAATTTTGCCCATTTAATATGTAGTGTTGTTTAATTATGAAAGTTATATTATATTGCTCATTTAGTTTTCTATATCATTGTTCATTTTATAAAACTACATGTTAAACAATCAAAATAAATTTTAAATAATGAGCAAAATAAAACATAGTTACACATATACATGAGCGTAAGATATAAATTCTACTGTTGAATTATCCGGACCCATTTATAAGATAATGTCAAAATTTATAATCCATCCGTATCAATTTATCTGAAACAATTGAGAATATATATATATGCGAGAGATAAAAATATTCATTGTTGCAGATATAAACTGATACAGAGGGAGTACAATAAAAAAAAAAAGAAAAAAAGAAAGAAAGAAAAGGTAAAGAGGTGAATGGTGATCAAAAGACAAGGCAAAATAGATAGATCATCACCACAACATACGGTATAGTATACCTATGAATCTATTATGTCAAAATGTGAATGTCACGTTATTCTTGTTGCTCCCTAGATCATCAAAAAGATGACCAAATTTAAACTCAAAAAACGAATAAAATTAAAAAGTAAAAGCTGCAAACTCTAAGAAAAACAGTCCCAAACATGCAACTCATTCTCTCAAATCTTCTTGGGATCGCCAAAAATTCTCTTTTTACCTTTCTCTTTTTCTTCATTGATATCTGATCATCTAACCTCTCTTTTTCTTTTGCCCTTTTACTAATTAAAGATTAAAGAGATACACTCTATATATTTCTTTCAAATTTGTCCTTTAACTTGAAGTGCTTGTTAAATTATGAATCTTTACTTTAAGACAAAAATATGACACTTCAGATAATTTAGTTCAGATAAGTTTAAATCGATTTTGATTAGGTTTAATAGGATTAATAAGTTGCAATTATGTTTAATAAGGTTTGATTGTTTTTTTAGATTCAAGTCCAACTAATTATGTTCAACTCAAATGATCTGCATATATATCAACGTATTGGCTAATATGAGGATCTAGAGATTAAAGATAAAGGTCGAGTCGTTATTGTATACATCATGCTTGTTCTCCATATAACTGTTTTCTTTGAAAGTTCCTAGAAGCAGCTTTCTATCCTTTTTTTAGTCGAGAAAAAAAAAATAAATGCTTTAATAATTTCGATAAGATAACAAATGGCTTTGATAGCATTAAATATATTAACAATAAGATAGAGGGAAAATGTATATTTCTTCTTGTATGGGGGCCAATCAAGATGCCGGAGTAAGGAGAAAACGCTATCAGCAGGGTGGCGTCCCAGGGCCAAAAGGGCCTCAGAATCCGCCACCCAATAAGAGACAAAAATATACCCAGAGATGGCGGAAGTCTGGACCCCAGCCCTATACGTGGCACCGTCCAAAGCACTACTCAAGCACTAGGACCCACATCCTAATAAACTAACTAACTAAATCTAGCAAGACTATACAAGTGGCAGCCATCCAGGTGCCCGCTCAAATGTGTAACAAACTAGATGTCGGTGTTGGCATCAGCCAACATCTGCATGACACGTGTACCCAAGGGTAACGTTATCTTCAAGCATTCATTCTTATAAATAGGAGATGAATGCACCTCACAAAGGTATTCACACATATGCTTTCTACTCTATATTCTTCTACTCTTTCTCTCTCTAAAACACCCTTGCTAACTTAAGCATCGGAGGGTCTTTCCCCGAAAACAACCTTGGGATTAGCTCACCGTGTCTCCTTTGTGTAGGAACCACCATAGGATCCACCTTGGGTGATTGTCTCCATCAACTAACTTCAGCAAGGACGGAAAACTTCTCGATTTATAGAAATTTATCTCATATATATTTTAATATTTTTTTGTACATGATAAAATAGGAGGATACACATTTTACTTTTTACACTTAAAAAAAAAATAACTTCATGAGTTATACGTACTTCCAATGTTGAAAGAGAATCAAATCGTTAATTAATGTAAATCAAATTTTTTTTTACACCACAAAAAATATTTTATTTTATGTATTGTGAAAGAGAATCAAATCGTTAATTAATGTAAACCAAATTCTTCTAAAATACGAAATACAAAAATTGGTATGAAGGTAAAAGTCTCATTCATACTAGTTCAACGGTCACTATGATGCGAAGACAAGAATAATTAAGAAGAAACCCCAATTTCATTCTTCTAAATTCTAACTTTTTTTTGGATACATTTTATTCAACTTATATTTATTTATCAAAAATTATACGAAGTATTAAAGTTATGTGAATTTATTTGAACTTGTCAATACTTATCAGACCTTATTAGACTTTATTTTAATCTAGAGAAAGCTAATCAGGCAAACCTTATTCTTATTTACCAGACTTATCTTAACATTTATGAATTCATTTAAACTTATATTGAGAGAGAAAATGAGGTGAAAAGAATAGAATATAGCCTTTATTTTGTTAGTTTGTTTTTATATTGTTTTTTTTTTTTTTGAGAAAAGGTAAACATTTAAAAAATCAAGATCACTTCCTCTCGAAGAGAAAACCTAACATGATTTATCTAAAGCGACAAAATAAGAGAATTTAGCATCCCAAAAAGGATCGATATCGATGTGCGTGGGGGTCCAATGCCTGATGGACGCAATATAATCTGCAGAATTGTTAATTGGCTTCCCTAAAGACGTGAGCAGAAGAGTGGGTCGTAAAGTGTCGGAGGATGGAGCGAATATCATCCATAAGCAGGTGGATTTTTCAAGGACAACTGAATTTACCCTGCAAAACACGGATAACTGTTAGATTATCACCTTTAATAAAAATGTTGGTCAGATTATGTTGTCTAGCTAATAAAAGACCATTCCGGTGGGCGGTGGCCTTAGCAACAAGGGGAAAAGCATTGCCCAAAAAGAAGGCTCTGGCTGCAATGCAAGTACCATTGTGATCCCTAAGGACAATACCTGCAGATGCAGAATTAGTAGCAGCAAAACCATCAAAATTTGATGTATAAGCTAGAACAATAAGGTACACAAGTTTGCATGCAACACATGTACAAAACATGTTGGCCATGATATAATACAAGTGGTTGTCTTTAAACAATCAGTCCATTAACTAACTATCCATTTTAAGTGATCATATGAGATTTAGCAATCAATCTTTTTAAGTATGCTTGTGAAGTGGAGTACATATAGTCCATATTAATTTTGTTTCTTTTTGAGGAGGACCCAACAACATGGAAGTTATTTGCATCAATGCTTTTAATATGTGCTTAATTTGGGACAATATATAGCGGGATATCACGATTCTTATGAATAAAATCCAACATTCAAGTCCTTTTTATTCCATACATACATATATTATTGCTTTTTCTCTAGGTTATATATACTTTGGTCAATGATAAATATGTAAACTTGATTTATTTTTTGGAAGAAAGGTGCACATATAGAACTCATACAAGGCTTCTATCTCGGGAAAAAACCTTGATATGTAGGTGGGGCTGGGGGTGTCGAACCCGTGACCTCGGGGATCACGGGGGACACTTGGACCAACTGATCCAAGGTCCTTCGACAATATGTATAAGCTTGATTACTAAGTAGTAAGTACTTACTAGTATATGTATACTCCATTACTCCCGAAGTTTTCTAATGATGGTTATGTTTGGAATCTTGAATATAAGGTTAGAGATATTTTGATTATGAAAAATCTTTATTATACATACGAAAATTAAAAACATAGTCATATGTAATATCGTTAGATATGTTTCGTTGTTATATAGTTTTTTAATGCCAGCTTTTATAATTTTCTTTGTTAAACATAGCAAAAGATATATATTGATTCATTTTGCGCAAAAAAGAAACATAACCAACAATTTGAAACAGAGGGCGTAACATTTACATAGTTATCATCAAATTAATTACTATTTTTAGATGCTTATATTTCATTCATTATTTCAAGATAAATATATATATGCCATAGAGTAGGGATTGAACAGGTTTGATATTTATGAATATGGAGGCCGTCATTGGCCCTCCCCTCACTTGAAATGTGACGTATTAATTCCAACATAACCATGTGAAGTGGGTTTTAATTTGTTGTTTTGTTTTGGAGACATATATAACGCAAAAGTCCCACTAAGATGTGAATATATCTTCGTTTTGTAATTATCAATTGTACTACTAGAACAACTCTACAAGGCTACTCCTACAAAATTTCAAACATTATGGACATTATTATTATACTTGTTAATTGGTCTTGTATATCTCAACCTTAAAATGTCACTTGGTGATTTATTTAATAAAATAACTATGTTAAAAAATAAACTTAATTATGAATCTCCAAGTCATGGAATCTACGCTTTTTTATTAGTTTAATTTCGCCCAACTGTAGTATAGATCATTGGGTTACCACGAAATAACTAATGAGATATAATGGAGATCATTCACTCTATATTATCCTAAGAGTGAATCCTAAAAGACTTTGTGTTTTTAAATTGTGTTTATATATACACACTTTGAATAGTTTGCACGAATTTCCAAGTGTTAGCAAGTCGTAAGAGGAGGGAGAATTCAAAATGTTTCTTGTGCACCCAACTAGTGAAAAACCAAGAATATTTATAGGCAATAACCATCCATGCAATCGGCTCAAAAGATGAGCCAACAACTCATTAAACCACATTGAAATATGATTTTAATTTGTGTAACATAAGGAATGAATACAGACAATGCCATTAATCAATCCCAATAAACTTTGGTTTAATAGCCATTAGGAGCTTAAGAATCAGACTTAAACAACTAAAGCATCCGAGAAGGTATCCGAGGAAAATAAGCCAAACATACGAGGAATACTAGAGGCCATCTCGTGCGGCGCGATTTTGCCTTTGAACTTGACCTCGTTCCAGTGGCTTCTCGCATGCCACAACGTATCTCGCGTAGCGTGATTTCCTCAGTGTCTCGACTCCTTTATGTTTACAAGTTGAAGCCCACTTATGCATAAATGTTCCAACAATCATCCGCCCATTTATGACATAAATGTTGACACGCTTAAACCAACAACTTGCAAAAAAAAAAATACAAAATAACATGCTCATGCACACATAAAAATATCGTAAAGATTGAATTTCTACTTAGTATGTGTATACTTTACAATAATTCCAATTGTAATGATAGACTAAGCTTTGAATCATACAATCAGTACGGATTACCGAAGATACAATACACACAATTCAAGCACTAACAAAGGTCTTTTAGCCCTCTACACCGACCTTAGAAGATATGGTGTCCGTATCCGTTCATGAGCGTTTCAAGTTAAGCCTAAAACTTGACGAAGTGGCCAAACTTCTAACTCGTATAGGTAAATCTTTACGCACATGCTCCTGCTATTGAGCCAATATCAAAGATTTATTAAGAACCTTAGCTAGTGCACCATCCTTTATCATTGCAGTTCAAACACTACCCTTGTGATGATTTAAATTTGTAGTATTTCAAATCATTAAGCAAAGTTGGATCCTCAATCCAAGATATATATAGCGTTGTACTAGACGTTGAATTGAGTTTTCTTTACTATTGAATTTAATTAATTCAGGCTTATTGCCATCCCTCCAGAATTTTATACAGCTTTAACTTAACACTTTGGCCAAAGATTTGTCCAAGTTAAATTATATCATACAAAATTCTTAACCGCGACTTTATATTTATAAAATCACGCCCATAAAAAATGTCGCAAATGAGTCGTGAATTACATAATTATAAATATAATCCTACATTGTTCACAATTACGGAGTACAATGTACGTAACATACCACAAATTAGTAATATAAACTATGGAATTAATTTCAAAAGAAATTATTGCCATCATTCCACAATCTATTTAATTACAATATAATAAGTCACATATCCTTTTATATATTAAAAATATATAAAATACCATACAAGTTTAATTCATTGGATTCCAAGGAATTAAAACATTATTCATAAAGAAATACTATCTATCATTATGAATAAATAACCTCCGTCATAAAGACATAATATCTTTATGAAGAATAAACATCCTCCATAAAAACATACCATCTTTATTTTTGAAGAATAAAACCTCCTTCATAAAGACAATATGCCTTTATGAAAATCCTTCATAAAGAAATTAAACCATCTTTATAGAAATAACAATTCCTTAATCCGTTAAACATTTTGCACATAACATTCTTTTATATACCAAAGAATCTTATGATGACATCCATCTATTAAATAGTATGTTGAATAAAATAAAATTCAACCACTTTATACTAATAATAAGTATAAAATTAATAACCATGGAATATATATATTTCATCTATTAAATACCATGGGACCATTTATTTCTCGTCTGCCCCATGGTTCTTCCCGTTTGGTCTCACGTGCACGTTCAGGCTATTCGATGGATTTTACCTCTGCCTAGTCAACCATCCATTTCCTCTCTTCTCTCCTGTCTACATAGTCAACGTTATGCCTCCATGAATAAAGTTTTTCATATTTTATGGAGTATTTTGAAAGCGCAAAATATGTTAGTTTTTCGTAATTCTCCTTCTCTTCAATAAATGTTTTCACTAAGGCTTTTTCTTATTTCCATGAATGGAAATCCTGTCTCTCTTTAGATGCTCTCCATTTTATGTATGTTTTCAATCCTCCGACTCCGGTTCCCTTGGGGCCCTCATTTGTCAGTTGGCACCCCCCGGGTACAATTAAATTAAATTTTGATGGATCTGCTTCTACTAACTCTGCTTCTGCAGGTGTATTGCTTCAAGATCACAACGGGATTTGCTTTGCAGCCCACACCTTCTTTTTAGGCAATGCTCTCCCCTCGTTGCCGAGGCTACAACTCTTCGGAATGGTCTTTTATTAGCTAGGTAGGATAATCTTACCTCCATTTTTATTGAAGGCGATAATCTAACTGTTATCCGTGTTTTGTAGGCTAAATCTAGTTGTCCTTGGATAAAATCCATCTGCTTATGGATGACATTTGCTCCATCCTCAGAGGCTTTATATCTTCCTCTTCCGCACATGTTTTCCGTGAAGCCAACTTCATTGTAGATTCTATTGTGTCCCTCGGGCATTGGACCCCTACGCACATCGACATCGATCCCTTTTTGGACGCTAAGTTCTCTTATTTCTTAGCACTAAATTAATCAGGATATCTCTTCGAGAGGAAGAGATCTTGATTTTTTCAATTGTTTACCTTTTCTCCAAAAAAAAAATGTATATGTATATGTATGTATGTATGTATATAACATGTTTTTTTTTTTAATTATTTAATAAGCATAGCAATAATAATCAACATATTTATGAAACATGTTTGCAATTAATTACCAAATTTTTATATAAAAAAAAAAAAACTTCTGCAATATTAATTAACAAAAATCAGCATATTTTCTAGTCAAAAGATCGATTTTGAAAAGTACTTACCTAATACCATTATTGAAAAAGGGCATGGCGGCAGAAATAATAAAAATTAAAAAGGAAGTTATATATATATATATATATATATATATATATATATATATAGGAAGAGATGAACTAAAAACGTTTTCAACCTAAAAATCCTTACATTAGACACTTAAAGGGTACAAGTGTGATTACTAATGGCAATCTTTGTAAATATTAGTAACTTTCGCTAAAAATCATTTGTACCCTTTAAACATCTAATGTACCCCTGCGACTGCTAATGTACCCCTTTAAACCATTTTCTGTCTGGTTTTCAACCATATTTTCGTTTTTAGCAAATATATATATATATATATATATATATATATATATATATAGGAAGAGGATCAATTAAAAACGTTTTCAACCTAAAAACCCCTACATTAGACACTTAAAGAGGTGCACGTGTGATTACTAATGACAATCTTTGTAAATATTAGTAATTTTCGCTAAAAACTATTTGTACCCCTTTAAACATCTAATGTACCCCTGCGACTGCTAATTGTACCACTTTAAACTATTTTTTGTCTGGTTTTCAACCATCTTTTGGTTTTTAGCCAATCCTTCCTCTATATATATATATATATATATATATATATATATATATATATATATATATATGATACACCTCATATTTGTGTATGTCTCTTATGGAATAGCCAGAAATGATATGATATACTCCCTCTGTCCCAATTTACTTGCCCCAGTTTGACTTTGGGCACTGTTCACATGTGAACTTTGACTTTATTTAATTCAATAGACGTAAGAAAAAATATAGTCATGATGGATCTAGTTTAATTCGTCTAAACATGTACTTTTCAAATATATGATTTTTATAATTTTTTATTATATATAATTAAAGATATTTTTATTTAAAGTTGTGTCTTGGGAGGTGTAAAAAAAGGAATGTAGCAAGTAAATTGGGACGGAGGGATTATATTGTTTCGAGGCTTTAATTTGTGCTAGATATGTAGGGTTGGTGTGTAGCACGCCCTTGTCAAAGCTAACCCACATTTTATTATGCTCCTCTTAAGTCATTATACAAATTAATAAGCATCTTTAATTTGTACGTACCTACCTATTTAAGGTCAATTTTAGATTTTAAAGTATTTGAGAGGATTTTAAAGTATTTGAGAGGTGATAATGTTGTTGGGTAGGCTACTAGCTAGGCTATTTTATGAGTAGTTTACTAGCTATTTTGCACCCTAATTAATCATCAAGTCAACCACCCTCTTTACTTTAACTAACTAAGCTAGCTAATGATCGAGACATATCACCTTGCCAAAAAAAAAAAAAATCTAAAATACGGAAACAAGATTCACATAAAAAACAACTAAATAAAAGCATACTCGAGCTAGCGCAGATCCTGGAGGATGGATTTAATGATGAAATTAATAACTAAATATTCATAGTTTAATTTTGTTACACAATTTTTTTTAATAGGAATAATCATGTTTATAATCTAATTATGATATATTTAAAAAAATACACAAGTCATATAAAAGTGTAATTTTTTTTTTTTGCAACAAAATCGGGCATTGCAAGAGTGTAACACTATAATATTAATTGCTATAGAATAAAACAGAAGGCGCTAACAACATCCATAAAAATATTCGCTTTACAATTTTTTTGTAACCCAAAATACTATCCCATTTTTATTCTTTTTCAAATTTAAAGAATTTTTTTTTCTAATAAATGTAAATTAGGAAAAATTGTAACACAATTATTCCAAATCATTATAACTTATCATAACAATACTGCACTTACTTATTCACATTTTATTATTCTAACAAAAAAATGTGTCATTATTTGAAATAATAGAGTAAAAAAAAAATAATATCACATTGAAACATTGGAAATTATGATAACAACGCCACATCTATGCTTGTATATATATTTAAAAGTAATAAAAACATTTTTCTTTTTCTGATCTTTATATCATATATTTTGCTCACACAACATAGATTATTATTATTATTATTATTATTATTATTATTATTATTATTATTATTATTATTATTATAATATTAATAAATCTCACTAATTATTTTGTTAAAATCGCATTGCACAAGTGCTAACCATTCATAACTCAATTTCGAAAGTTACACTTATAATATAAGTTTGAGTTATTCAAAATAATATAGAGGTTACTATATTTTGTGGAAGATTGGTAAAATATTATTCCTGGTTCGATTTCAAATATTCATACATTTAATTTATCATTGGATGAGACATTTACTCGCTGTCAATAAATTTAATTTCCTCATGCAATATATGCCTACTCTTGAGTCTTGTTGTATCTATGTCAGATATATATATAGTTTAATATGTTGCATGGTAAAACCTGCGCATTTATTTTAGTCTTTTTGTTTGCAGTTTACATATTCAAAATCTAAAATTTGAAATTAAATCCACATATTTCACATTCAAGGGCTTGTTTACTTCAGATTATATTTAGTTCAGTTCAGTTCACTTAATCTCTATTCAGTTCAGTTCAGTTCAGTTCATCTCTATTTAGTTCAATTAATACACTTCTATTCAGTTCAGTTCAGTTCATCTCTATTAAGCTAATGTAAACGAGCCCTTATTGTGTATTCCAAACAGCGAAGTGTTCTTATGTTTCACATTATTTGTTACGTTTGAAAAATATTGTGAGAAAAAAAAATAGTAAAAGCAAAACAAACAAAGTGAAACAGACATCGAAAAAAATCGAGGCTTTAAAAGTGAAATGCTCCTCTCCTCGCCTCCCAAAACCCTAATCCCTAAAAAAACCCTAAAAAAATTTTGGGGCTGCCATGGATTAAAAATTTCATGGTAATCCCCAAATCTCCATTTTAATTTGTTGTTTATATAGTTTTTTATTTGTTTTTTTGTCAATAAGTGAGTCTCCTTTTATGGGAGTGTTTTGTCCTCTTTTTTGGAATTCTATGTCTTCTACCTTTATTGTAGTTTTGTTGTATTATTGTTTTCATTTACAGGGTTGAAGTTGTTGGGAAGATTATGATGGTCCAAGAAGGTATAATATATGGTTCTGACAACTATAGCTTAGGTTGTAAAGATCTCCTTTCATGCATAAAGATGCACAAACATCGAAATTAACGAGGTGTTTCATCGTTGAATTCATCCTACATGAGATGCGCTTGAGTATGCTTTTTATTTAGTTGTTTTGGATGTGAATCGTGTATTAGTATTTTAGATTTTCTTAAATTATGTATTCATATTCAATGTAGATGTCGTATGGCTATTTATGAATGAATTTCATCTTTTTTGTAAAAATAATAATAATAATAATAAAAAAAAAACAAACTAGAGTATAAAATTATCCTAGTTGTAATAAGGCAAGGATATTGATGCATAGCAAAAAGAAATTAAAAGTTACATACATCATAAGTACCCATTGCATGAGTATAATTAGGAATTAATTATTAGTTTAAATAACGCAATTAGTCAAGCTTTTCGCCTGCTATAGCTAGCTAGCTAGCTAGCTTAGAATGGTGGTCACGAGCCTATAAACCCACATGATCACACCAACGCTGTCAACTTAATTAGCTTGTAAGTTGATAGTTGATAGGTGTTTTTTCATTATAATAAAACCTACTATTATATATATAATATATTAAAGTAAAACAACTAATAACCTTAATTTGACCGGATTAGAGCTAACAGATTCTAATCAATAATCAATTCAATTATTTTTAAAGATCAAACAATAGTCTCCTGTCAGATCATCTAATAATAAGTTGGTGCAACAAAACGTATCGCTAAAAAGTTGTAACGTTTTACTATATAATCAGAACTTTTTTTCATACCAAACTTAACTAGTCATAATGAAAGTTACGATTTTTTTAGTCAAAAGTTTATTTCAGATGTAAATTTGTAAAAGAATATAAATAAACAACCTAATTAATTTGTAAAAAGAATATAAACAACCTAATTAATTTGGCCTAGAATAAAGTAGCAACTCAACCTATATACACTACTTTAACTTGGGTATAGGAAAAGGCTTTTACATGTTGCCTTTTGCTCTAAGTTCAATTCAAGTTCTTGGCCTACCTCTAAAGCAATAATACTAGTATAAAGTAGTATATATAAATTACAGTTAGAAATGTGTACATTATGATAATTAGCATATCACGATGCTATGATTTTGTGGTCCATCCTCACTTAATAAAATAGGACAAAAAGCTAATAAGCGCCTTCAGGGTGTTAGATAAGGAAGCTAAAAGTGAAAATAATAAATTATAACAAACATTAATTATACTGATTGATTCGTAATTTTGACATGTATTTTAAAATTATTTTCATTTTAAAAAAATGTATAAATGCTTATCTAGCGCAATGGGCAGTCGTCAGCATTTAACCTTAAAATAATCATAAAATACAACAAGAAAAACCAATATACTAGGACTCTAGGAGTACTATAAATTGTAATGGTCCTCCCTTAGATTTATTATAATATTAGCTATATATTCTATAGGGTTATAGGCAGGGGTAGGGTGTTTTTTTATAACTGTATATTTTTGTTGCCATCCCATGCATGTTCAAGAAAACTTTACCTAATGTATGATTATGATTTATATACTAGACTTTCGAATAAATTAAAGATTTCAATTGGCCGGCGACCAAGCCATTATTCTTCTATTTTAGTTAGGTAAAATATATAATATTTGCATTTGTTTGTATGCAAAAGAGATTTATGAGATGAAACAATTGGAGAGCTATATTTAAGTAGATTCAATCTATTCAATACTACTTAGGTAGTGTTTGGATATGTGAAATTCATTTCAAATTGATGAATTCAATTTCGGAAATTGAAATGTTACAATTCAAATGACAATTATTTGTTTGGGTTGTATTTAGAATTTGAAATAACATGGTTTTATTAAGTATTTGAAATCCACAACATTTGCTTATTGTTAAACATTTGGGTTGGGAATTGAGCCAAATTCAATTCCAAAACTTGCCAAACATATAATTTGGCTCAAATCCATCATTTTAAATAAAATATTAGTATCCAAACATGGCATTAAAATTAATTCAATTTCCTATAGTTGAATAACCACTTGAAATTCACAACTTCCTAAGAATAATTATACCGAGTAGTTTTTTTATCTATTTAAATGACAACAATGCTCTCAATTAGAGGTGATAACTAACTTATACCCAATTTTGAACCTAACCAAATTCTCCTGATATTATTGAACCGAATTTGACTTGAAATCGACCCGAATTACGTGACCATTAACCTGTGCAATATTTATTAACATGCACTTTAAATCTATTCGACAAAAACTCAAACCCAATCTGACCCGATACTAAAAGTGCCCTCGAACCCTAATTGATCCGATCTGAATCATCCTGACTCATACTCGACTAAAACGATCCGATTGTCACCTCTTCTCTCAATCAACTACAGATTAAAATCCCCTCAAAAAAAAACTACAGATTAGAATGAGAAAATTAAATACATATCAAACAAAGGACGACAGATAGATTGGTTCGTAAACTTTTTGAAATAGTAACAAAGTCAATATATAGGATCTCATTCGTCTTATTGAAAGATTGGATTATCATACTAATAATTGTTAGAGGTTTGTAAAAGTTTTTTATTTTTTTTATTTAGGGAATGAGGAAAGAAAAGGCCAACCAATTGCATCCAACATCCTATAAACATAACACGGGTATTTCATTTGACCGTTGTTCCTGTACCCAATTCTTTTCTGTATCCATTATTATCTTCTAATTTATACCTTTGTCGTTTTCAATCTCTATACTCCATATACATTATTGTCCTCGTCCTTGTCTCCGACTCAGTACAACCTAGACCGATTAATGATGATGGAAATATTATGAAAAGAAGTGTGTGTGAGAGGATATTGTAAAAGTTGACTTGGAGGAGTGTTTTGAACAGCTGGAAAATTCAACACTAAAGATTAAAAACATACAAATTACAATAGTAATAATCACTTTTACCGAATGTTCTCAAGAGCCATACTAACCTAAATTGACATGGAACCAAATAAATATAAAGATTTACCACCTGAAAATTATTTTATGAATAAATTCTACATCACAACAAATACCTTTTTACATGATTCACTTAAGGGATTAATGACCACCAAAGATCTCCTTAGTGGATTTTTGTCTAGTGCTTTACAGACCATTACATTTTTTTTTCCTTTTTTATTTTTTTTTATTTTTTTAATTTTTCACCTTATCTACCTTGTAATTTGTAAGTTGTAGTAAGTAATCTATAATCTATAATTATTAAATATTTAAACAGGAAGTTTAAGCTGTCACATGTCATTCTCTCACACTATGTTGCGCTACATAGGCATCCAGTCATTGCGCCATGTCATCAAGCCTAAATTTATTTAATATAAAAAAAGGTATAACAAGCCTTGAACTCGCAATCTCATTTGCACACACGAATAGTTTAAACCATTAGTCTATCTTTCATCCTTGTACTTAAAAAGGGATTTTAGTAACTATAAACTAGCTGAAGTTGATGTATAAAATAACAAACAAGCGCCCAATCGGTTTCTCTTGAATATTTTTTGTTATCATGCATCTTATACATCGTATCATTGCAAATTCTTTATCCTCTTAGTTATGTTCTTCGATCCTATTTTACACTACACTATATTAAATTATATTATTTAATATTTATCTATAATCTATACTAAATATTTATAACAGTATTTGTTAATCCACGTGGTATCCTTTCAAAACATATTGAATTTATAATTTCTTAAAAAAATAAAATAACAAATTTAATGATAAATTATATAATCATCTTTCTGATTTCTTTAACTTCCTTAAATTGGATGTTTTTTATTCATAATTTTTTCCATATCTTAATTTTATATTAAATGCATACTTTTAAACTCTTATTTACGGAGTACATACTCTTATTTATATGCATGTTCAATTTCTTTATTTTTTTAATATACATTTTGGTATATATGAATAGATGTTTCTTATATATTTATGGTAAAACATTGTAATTTTTCTCTTATATAGTCAATTTATAAGTCAAACAAAATCCCGTACAAAGCACGGGGTTAAAACTAGTTAACTATTATAGTGACACAATCTCTTTTCCTACATGCTCTTGCTAGCTAGCAAATATATTATACTTTATTATATGTAACAAAGATTATTAATTATTTTCCTTAATTAATTAATTAAATAACAAAGATTATTAACCTACATCAAAACTTCTTTACAGCAGGCAATTAATTTTCCTTGTTTTATCTTCCTTTTATGTTGCCAAACAGAAATTCTATATTAAAGATTATAGATCATATGTATGTATGTGTTTTCAAATCACCATTAAAACGAAAAGCTTAAATTGATGGTTGAGGTCCGAGAGTATTATTCTATCACTCCCCCCCCCATATGAAAAGTCATTTGGCCTTGAAATGTAAATGTGATATAGGCCCATCATAACCCATGCTAATTAATTTCACTTTGTAAAGGAGGGGTGGATAAGATTCGAACCCGTTACTTTTATGTCACGCTGGCTCGGATAACATGTCAAATGACTATCTAGAATGATTTATTAGCTTAAACTGATAGTTGAGACCCAAGATTATGCAATCTATCAGCATGGATTCTGTTTGATTTGTGTGAAAGGTTATTAGAATGATTTATTCTCTGTAAATAATGTAAAGAGACAACCACTACTAGCTAGAAAAAGATGTTATTTACGACCGAAATTTCTGGCGCAAAAGTGCGACCCCATCATAGAATGGGTCGTAAATGATTTTTTTTGTCATAAAATTATGACCCGTCTTAGAAAAGAGGGGTCGCAAATGATTTTTTCCGTCGCAATCCCATCGTAAATGAGTCAATTTTAATAGAGTTTGGGTTAAGTATTAGGTGAATTTTAACGACGGGCTCAAAAACCGTCACAAAACATCTTTATTTGCAACAGAATTTAGGCCCGTCATTAATATGCACCCTGCATTAATGTACCAATTTCTTTGTAGTGAACAACTCACACATACTCAAAGATAAATGTGTCCGACTTGATGATTGTGAAATGAAAGTAACTTTCCAAGGTTAATTGGCATTGAATAGTAGTGACGAAGGGTAAGATTCAGATCGGATTCGGGTCAGATTATGCACAATCCGACTCCGACCGAATGGAACAATTGTTGGATGTCCAATTTGACATCCAAATCAGACATTGAGATCCGACTAGCTCCAGCATACAAATTAACTATTATTTTATTATAAAACCAAACAATTGTCTAATATTACATTAAAACTACTTTATATTTTTTCTAATACAAAATTAGATACTAATTCTTTTTAAAAACAATATAAATTCAATTAATTACAATTTATAGAATTTTTTAAAAAATCTGATTCCATGTCGAAGTTGGATTAATTTATTGGGTTTTTTTCCCCTTATATATTAGACTCTTATCCGACCTTGACTCGGAGTCTATTTTTTTTAGAATAGGTCGAATGCGTATACATTCTTATTGTTTAAATTTGAATCGAGTTTTTTTTTCTTGCAGATCAAATAAGAATAAGGTCTCAAATCCCGATTAAATTACCATTTCTAGCCTAATTAATCATTTGTCTATCAAACCAGATAGACTGAAGAAACAATGTAATAGTATTTTATTATTGAATTTTGCTTGAAGCATGCCGCAATTTTTATTTTGTTCATTTCTTCTTTGTTGTTGTGTCATCTAGAATTCTAGATTATCCATGCATTATTAATTCATTATCTTTGATAAATATCATGAAAAGTATTTATTTTTCCATCCTTTTTTTTTTCCCCTTTCTGCACACTTATAATTCAAGGTGATCAATGATTGACATTGTCTCTAGAAAAATATATTTTGTTAAAAAAAAAGGGTACTATAATAATGTATTCTTTTTGTGAAATTTTATATTATTTTTGTTATTCTACCTAATTAAATTCTATCTAATTAAACCCCTATGAAAAAAAATTATTTAAAAAAAAAATGAATATGGAAAAGAGAAAAAGAGCAATATAGATAGGTAGCTTTGCATGGGATAATAGTGAGCCCAACACTTTTGACCACAGTTGCATTGGTGAACCAACCAAACAATATAACAGTCATAAATTTGTTGCTCATATTTATGGTCATGCTATAACAAGACCCTACAATAATGTTATGCGTACCTGTAGGGGGAAATAAAAAGTAATCATATATACAGTTCTATACATGACATACAACAGTTTTTAGAACTGTATAAAAATATTTAAGAATGCATGTCAAAATCACACGTTCTTCAATATATATGCCAATATATAGTGCTTAGGATTGTATGCTATAAAATATTTCTATGCATAATTAAGCATTTAATGCACTTTTTAAATTTATACTCCTTATGTTTCAATTTGATTGGTACATTTGTTTTTTTTTTTGAGAGAAAAATGATCGAATTGTAACAAACAAAATAAAATGCATAGAGTATCTAGATAATTTAAAGATGCATGTCAAAATTACACATTGTTCGGTATAATTAATATAGATTTAAGTTAATATTTTTACTTTTTATTTTTCTAATTTTTACTTTGGACATCTTATATATATATATAACATTTAGGTTCATATTTATCATTTTTCAAAAAAAATAAAAGATAAAGGTCGGGGTTATACATATTTTGTTAATAAGATTAAAAAATATGTTACAATTATTAGGTAACCATTTTAATCGGTAATACATAACCTATCCTTCTCAATTATATAGCTAGTACAGATGTGAGAAGAAGATTGGTATTAAATACATAATCAGCTAGATAGGTGTATTGTACTATATTTCCTACATCCAATTAGCCGCCCTATCGATTATCATCTCGATAACGCTGTCGAGCCAAAATGAGGTAGAAAATGCTGAATCTCGATGACTATTCTAGATAAGACAGTATATAATAATCGCTAGGATGTTATTATACCCTTCGATTTCAACATTTGAAAACCTTGCTTGAGATAAAGGGGTTATTACATCATATATGACATATATCTCTTCTCATTAGTTTCTTTATAGGAGTCATCATTTTAATTTATAGTACACACAAGAATAGGATGAAGTTTATAAATGACATATATAGTAGAAGTACAAGTAAGCTAAGTTTTAAACATACATGACCTTTTAATTTATTTATTTTTTTTTTTTTTCAGGGTAATTGATATGATCTCCTTTTAGATCAACAAATCATCAATCACACCTTTTTCTGGGGTGTGAACATGATCTCGAATCTCTTAGTTACTTCCTCTTTACTTCCCCTCATCTTCCTTCTTTTAATAAATCCCCCCATGACTTTATTTTTTAACCACCATCTATGTTTTTTTTTTTCCTTTAATTAATTTTCATTTTCAAACTTATAAATATATATAAATATAATTGTTACATTTTTATAAATGCACAGAAATTTTGTGGGGCAATCAACCCAACAGTGCATGCTTCAACAATCAGCATATATATATATAATTACTAAAATTTATTTATTTAATTTCAAGCTGTAAAGAAATTGTAAATTTCTTAATTAGCACATACAATAATCAACCTAAATAATTGAAGTTTATGAGTATGGACCAAAGTACACTTGTATACTTATTCTTTCCTTTTCTTCAATTCTAAAGGTGGCTTAAACTTCAGGCTATGGACCATATGGTACATGTATGGGTCCGTATTTTATTCATCATCTTTTTTTTTTTTTTTTTTTTTTTCAATCTGAATATATTTGAACTAATTTGAACTTATTCGAACTTAATCAAACTTAATTATTTGAATTTTAATTTCATCTGATTTATTTTACTCTTATATGTACTAAAAAAAGGTTAATACTGTCTCTATTAGTTTCAATTTTTGTTCAAACAATTGAATATTTTATACATTATAAATATTGCTCAATTGTTTCATACTCCCTCCGTTTTTTTTATTAAAAAAAATTATTCACTTCACCTTTTCACATTTGACGAGGCAAAATTTTTGAGGATTAATATATTTAATTGTGTGTTTGCCAAAATTATAAAAACTAGATATTAAAACGAATCTAACGAGACCCCACATGACTATGCTTTTTTTTATGTATAAATCATAAACAATAGTCAAAGTATACTTTGTGAATAATGCAAAAATTAAATTGAATAAACTAAAAAAATAGAGGTTGTGTAAATTAAAATGGAGATAGTAGAAAAAAAATCATACATGTATGGCTTGCCATGTTGACCTGAACAAGTTAGTGTAAATGAAATGATAAGAATAATTGAATAAGCCCTAATATAATAATTAGATGGTAGAATTGAATCAAGGGTGAGTGAATTATGTATGTATATTGGCCCTATATAGTTATATTATGCTATGTATATGGTAGTGCACATATTTACTTTCTAGATAGCAATCCAATAATAGTTCGTTTAGAATTGTGTTCTCAAATAATACTCCATTTTTTTTAATTTTTAATCAACACATTTTATCTTTACACTTGCTGGGATAAAATTGTAGGTTTTGATATTTCTAATTATGTATTTTTAATTAAAATTTTAAAAGCTATATACTTAAAAATTACATGTTGAAATAAATCCAACAAGATCCTACTTGATTATTATTTTCCTTACACATAAATCACAAATAATGCTAGCTAGTCACAATAAACTTTTTGAACATTGCCAAAAGTCAATTTGTGTAAACTAAATAATAACAGATAAGATAATATATATATTTGTTTACTCAATTTAACTTTCACATACATGTACATAAAAACATTAAATTTACTACACCTTAATTAGAAAGGTTAGTTTCAAAGAAAGTGACAAATGGATAGAAGAGAGCTAGTATGCTTACCTGATCAAGAGCCTTTCAAACACTATCATTTTATTTCATCACTGTATTGTAAAATTCTTAGAATTAGAAATATATCAACATATATAACAATATTTGAAGAATTACAATATAACAAAATTGAAACCTTGTTCTCTTTTATTTTTATCCAAATTCTTATATAGTACAATTTTTTTTTTTTTTTTTTTAAAAAAAACACATTCGTCAATGCTAAATAAATTGCAATATATAATTCATCTTAGGTATTATTATTGTTATTTTTTGTACATGTATATTTCCAAAATAAAATATAAAACACAGGCCTACATTATTTACTACCTTCAACAAAACAAGACCCACATGCAAGAAATAGTAAGCAATCTAGAGTACTAACCCACAACACCATATTAAAGAATCCAATGAATACATTATAAATAGTTTTTACTATGTCAACAAAGAATTTAATTTAATTCAACCACCAGTATATATATACTGTATTTGGTAAGCAAAAAATAGTAATAAAATTTTAATTAACACGTTATTATACAAAATTAATTAATTAATTAATTAATCACCAAATTACAAGATAAACCCATTAGCAATAGCTCTATTCGTATCAACATGAGTAGTTTCATACACTGGTAATTCTTCACAGTACCTTTGATTACCCCCAACCTCTAGCAAATGATCAAGTTCAAAAAGATCTGAGCTACAACAACTAGCATCATCATCTTCATCTTCCACCTGGAAACTTCGAATGCTATTGTTCTTCTTATGATTATTAACGTCGCTTTGATATTTTCTTCCGTGATGATAATTCTTCAACAACTCCTTGGCAACTTCTTCAACTCTCCTGTGTTTCTCCATTATTTGAACTTTTAACTCCTCGCTTCTCGACGCTTTTTCATTGGATTCTTCTTTTTTGTCGTTATATGCCATCACAGTACTCACAGGACAGAATCTCACTGACCTTCTCTCGAACCTTCCAGCAGACGACGGCGTTTTGCTCAAGCACGACCTCGAGTACGACGACGCCGTAGACGGCGTCGACGCGGAGAGCTTCGCACCGTTAGACGGCGTCGATTTAGACGACGACGAGGATGAGATCTTCGGTTTTTTGGAGGAAGCGTTTGAGTTAAACAACGAGTTGAGAAAACTCGCGAGTTTACCACCAGGAGAAATCGGTTGTTTAACCTTCTTCAAATCGCCGTAAAGCTTCAAGGCTCGTTTATGGAGGTTTCCTTCTTTGGACTTGTTTTTCGGCGGAAAGTCATCGGAGTAGCCATTGGAGTAATTCCGGTGAAATTGAGGTTGAGTTAGGGTTTTAGTTTTAATCGGCTTGAGCGCGAAATTGTTCGATTTGGAGGAAGCGTAAAGCGAATCAGCGTCAGAGCAAGAGAAACCACAAATACCAGAGCTAGAATCAGAGGAACTAGTAGAAGAAGACGAGTAATTAATTAGTTTAGCAGAAGAATTATTGACCGCCATGGAATTATTCGCCTTCGTAGTGTTGTTCTCCATCCACTGATCTAAAACGAAACTACGATTAACACGGAATTTATCGTCGTCTTTTGATCTATCCAGGTAACAACAATTACTACTACTATTATTAGTGTTATAATTAATGTTGTTGTGATGGTTATTGAAATTGTTATCGTTTTTAATATTACGATGATGATGATGAGGTTTGTTGTTGTAGCGGAGTGAAGGAGGATCGTCATCGCCATCATCGAAAGAGCGATAAATTTGTTCGAGAAGGGAGGAGGAGAAGGAAGGATGATTGTGATTGTGATGATGATCGGATGTTGATCTGGTGTGGTTCATTGTTGGTTTGATTGTGATGAAGTGGGAAGAAGAATGTGAAGAACAGAGTGTGGGGGAAGGAGGAGGCAATAATGAATGGGAAAATGAGTAACTGTTTGGGGAAGTTTGTACAAATATGGTTTGGTTGTGGTTTTAAATTGATGAGGAGAAGAGACAGTAATGAAAGCCTAATTCCACGCCACACAAACAGACAATTCTGGGAACTTTGAGTGTGTTTTTGTGTAGAGAGAGAAAAAGAGAGAGAGGGGAGAATTTTGGAAAGGGTGTGAATGAACAAAGAGAGTCGGCTCTTATAAAGGCAGTCTTGCTTGCTTATAGGGGCCCCGTGCAAACAACGGATACTTGAATTGATGCGTATTTTTTTCCCCCTTATTTAAATTTATGACAATTTATTTCATTATATGATAATTCATACTCCAATAACTTATACTTACTAGGATGAAATTATAGCCCAGTGGTTAGGGCTTTAGAATTTTAGGCACAAGGTCATGGGTTCGATTCTCACCGCACGCATTTGCGAGGATTTTTTATTATCCCCTTTACAGATGCGTGTGTTGACTAAAATTGAGTCGGGTGACTTGCAGTAGGGCCTGGTTTTCATTCTCTTTTCACTATTCTCATAACTCATTTTACATTCAACCAAACAACGGAAATCTCTTTTGAAAATGAGTTTTCCATTGTAAAATGATTTTCATGGAAAACCATTTTACATTGAAAATATTTTATGCCCTAACAAATGGACCCGTAATGAAAAACATAATCATGCAAGATCTGGTTTGATTTTTCTTGATATATACTTTTCAAATATATAATTTTTATATGTTTTTGCTACATGTAATTAAAGATATTTTTTATTTAAAATTGTGTCTCGGAAGATGTAAGAAAATGAATGTAGCAAATAAATTGAGATGAGGGGACTCAGGGGAGTATATTTTTTCCCCTTGTTTAAATTTATGGCAATTTATTTCACTATATCATAATTCATACTCCAATAACTTATACTTACCCAATTTCTTTTAATCATAACAAATGAGTATTTTTTAATGAAAAATAAAATATTTATTTGTTGCGATTAAAATAAATTTGAAGTAAGTAAAATTTATTAGGCATTATTTTGTAAGAGGGTCAAACTTTATTTCTGTTTATCTTAACTTGCGAACTAATTTATACACTTTCCTATTCATTTCTGAACTATTCATGTGTAAAGGGAAAAAATGCTGAAATAATTTGGAAAGTGCAGAAATTATTTATCCTAAACTTAGCTTGTCACAACTTGTTAGTAAGACTCATATCGTTGCAAAATTTTGAGTCTGCCACTTTAATAAGGAATACTCCTTCCATTCATTTATTATTATTTATTTTTTTTGCGCACGACAATTTCTGTAATTACAAATTTAAAGAAAACTTTGTGTTCATCCTCTACAAAAGTTTGTAGGTGGAGGTAATTAAATAAATAAATATAGATAAAAGCTTATATTCAGTTCAGTTCAGTTCAGTTAATTTTTATTCAGTTCATTTCAGTTCAATTCATACATTTCTATTCAGTTTAGTTCAGTTCAGTTCATCTCTATTAAGTTCAGTTCAGTTTAGTTCAGTTCAGTTCGTTCAGTTCATTTCATCTTTATTCATCTAATGTAAACGAGCCCTAAGTAATTTATATACGGTGATTATTAGTCACATACTCACGTATTGAAATATAGCAATTAAATGGGTAAGGATAAAAAAAATTCTGATAATAGGGATAGAAGAGTAGAGGGAGTAATTTATTTATTTTATTTTTTTAACATTTTCAATGTTTATTTATGGATTTATTAGTCTATTTATAGATATTATTATGCGATATAACTCAAATAGCATGAATATCTCTATTCTTAATTTTGAATGCTAAGTCATAGCCCAGTGGTTAGGTCTTCAGAATTTCAGGCACGAGGTCCTGGGTTCGATTCTCACCACACGCATTTGCGAGGTTCCTTATTATCACCCTTACAGATACGTGTATTAGCTAAAAATTGGGTCGGGTGATCTTAGTAGTGCCTATAAAAAGAAAAAAAGTTAACCATATAGGTAAAATTAAAATAAATAAATAAATAAACCTTTGGCCAAATTGGTCAGAGCAATTGACAATTAGAATGATGTGCCTATTACATAGTCTGTGCTCATTCTTTAGCCATAAAATCTCAATTGCTCCTACTGATGCATGCAAAATCAAATACAATATGTATCAAATTTTGTTTAGGTTTTTTTTTTTTTTTTTTTTTTTTTTTTTTAAAGATCAAAGTTTGTTTAGTGTCATCGCCATATCAAAGCAAATATTTATTGCTTCGACTAAATTTAAGGTTTAGTTGTCACCGCATTATAGTTTATATACTCAACTGTCACTGTTGAAATTTTTTTGTTCAAAAGGTGTTAATTTTTTATATGTACATGTTAAATGGACCCTTTAAATGATATGTTCTCTTCAATTTATTTGTATTTATCTGAATTTATCTGAAATTTGTGCAGTTAATTGAAACTCATGTGAAATTTTGTTTAGTTAATTAACTGATGCTTATCTGAATTTATAAGTATTGAAAATAAGTTAAATAAAACGGATAGACTTTAGTCCTGTTTGGAAATTGGTTTTTTGGCTGACTTATGGCTTTTAGCTTTTCAATATGTTCAAACAGCCAAAAAATATGTTTGGTTATTGCCTTTTTGGTTGGCTGAAAAGCTAACTTTTAAGCCAAAATGAAAAAGCTGCCTGAAGCAGCTTTTTAAGTTGGTTTTTAGCTTGTTGGCCCACAAACCCTTTAATAAACAGCCAACAACCACAATTAATTTTACCAAACACTATTTCAAACAGTTGACTTAAACAATCAACTTAAAAAGCCAATATATACAACCAATAATTTCAGCCAGTAAAATAAGCTAATTAAATCAGCCAAAAGCCAACAACGAACGGCATGAGGTGAAATCCAAAAGAAGGTTTTAAGTAGGTAGATGTGAAACACACGTAATAGAAAAGTGGTTAGTTGTTTTAGAATATAGAAGATGAGAGGTAAGTAGCTAGCTAGGTAACACAGATAAAATGATTCATTCCTAAATATATATTGCGGATGCTAGTTTTTTCATTATTGAGGATGACGCTAATACTCGAGTACTATAACAAGATTGGAGTGTCAGAATTGCAAGTGTGCAACACATTAATCATCAGCACTCACTCGCAGCGCAGTTCGTTCTCTGCAGATATTATTTGTATTTTTCCCTATTAAGACATGCAACAAAAACATCACAAATTTAGTTAAAGTGTTGCAATTAAATAGGAACGAAAGAAAGTATTATATAAGCATACATCTAATATAAGAGCATCCAGACCAGTAAGTTACAAACCTTGCTTGTATCTTTGTTTGCCACACCACTTTTTTGAGATACAATGTTTTTAAGAACAACTATCCACAATAAAATGTTACAAACATTGTAGCTTTGTAGTCAATGTCATAATGAAAAGAAGACGAAATTGTGGGATCTCAACAAAGCTACAACGTTCATGCAAGCTACAACCTATTTTATCCTACAATATATAGTTGATCGTGTAGTTTTTAGCTTAAAAGTTTACTCGTTTGCGAGCTATTTCTTCTAGCAAATCATTGTCGATGCTCTAATAAGATCACATTTCTTAATATACATTTGTCTCTTTAGGTTGACGAGCAGTCTAACACTCTAACATGAACTCTTGACAAGGAAGTTCTAACTTTATGTCATAAAATTATAACTTTTTTTTTTGTTAACATAGACATGTATGCTATGATTTTGTCGTGTGAAAAAAAAAGTATTTTTTTGATTAAAGTTAGATTGACATCACCCATTAGACCATCAGATAGTTTAACACGAGACAACTTTTACGAATTAATATAGACATCTATCTATATGCTCTTATTCTATGAATTTATTTTATTTTCTTCTTGTTTTCTGATTTAAATAGGATGCTTTTATGGATTTCTTGCATTGATCACTAATTAATTGATATACGCATCACACAACACAACTCACAAGGATAGATGCATGATACAAGTAACTTATTGGGAATAAAACTATTAACACTACAAGGGCGAGAAGGAAAAAAATTGGTTGACCCACTGGGTAGACCACAACAAGAAAATAAGGTTTTGCCAACCGAATTTTATCGACCGTTAATGGTCGGTAAACCTATTTATCGACCGTCTCCGGTCGGTAAAAGGAGGTCGGTGAAAAATTAGTCGGTAAAATTTTGTTACCGACCGACTGTCAATCGGGAGAAATTTACCGACCAATTATGTTAGGATAATTATGTTAGTGGAATTCAACTTGAACTAAATATTAATATTTTAATATTGTATTAGTATCGGATAGTCTACCCGCTGGTGGATAGGTGTAGCAATGTCCGAGCGAGAATAATGGGTTTTAAAGTGGGCAAATTAAATGAGAATCAATCAATCAAAGTTCCCAAAAACAAAAAAGGTAATAAGAGAAAGTGCAAGAGTAGTGAAGAAAAAGAAACCAAAATTGGCTAATATGAGGAAGGATGGGTTACCAAAACTGAAAAAGTGTCAAGAGAAAGGGGGCTCCAAATCATATTTGGGGCAAATTATTAGTTTTACTATCTGTCCCCTTAAACTCACAAATTAAAGCACTAGTTTTTGTGCTCACTTTCTATTATATGTTTATGGGTTTTTTTTTTTCCTTTTTTTTAGGGAATATATGTTTATGGATTAAAGTTGTATTAATTTCAAATTTTGATTTGCTACACAAAAAAAAAAAAGTATTAAATATTAGAGTGCGTAGTATTTTGGCTCGTACAATGCATACATATTTTCGATCAAGTTGTTACGTTCTTATTAGGTAATACTACTACTTAGTCTCTGAGCGGTGCTCGCTTTTATCAAAGAAAAAATGGTATGTTTATTATATTAAATTCTAATTTTGAGTATCATATTATTTTCAAATTATATCATCAAGAAAACTCATTTTTGATACAATTTTGATAAATTAATGATTGTATGTTATAGTTAATCGTGTTTATATTTTCAATGCTCACTAGTACAAACAGGGCTATAAGGACGCACAAAAATGAACTCCTACGTTGCAAAAAAGCGATGTTAGTGCCTATACCGACGCTTACATTAGTGCAACATAGGTAGGTACCGCTAGGCCCTATTGCAATGCGGTTTTCAAGTGGCTAATAAATAAGAATGGTCTTTTCAATGTGTCCTAGTAATAGTAAATATTAAAAGTAAAACAATGAGCATTTCATTTGATAGATTTGAAAAAGGAAAATTGAGTGTAGGAGGAAAAATATGAAGAAGTGGTTATTGTGTAGTATACATATAATTTGTATTGAACTAATGATGATCTTAATTAGCCTATATAGTAATTTCTAGTTTGCATGCATGTATGGTTCTTTGGTAACTTCAATTCTAGTGTATGTAATCAGAAAAACCACACAAAAAAAAAGAAAAAAGAATATGAAGTACTATTTGTTCTAGTTTTCATTTGATTTAACTTTTTAGAGGGTATTCATATTGTATAAGCTATAAACCTAATTTTATACAGTGTATAAAACATATGGTCTCTTTATTGTGTAGATGAAATCCGTTTTCTATCTTAAAAATGATCTCTTCACTACATATAAGAGAGTTATTTTTCGAAAAAAAAAAGCAGGTATTGGTGTGTATTAAATATCGACATAATTTTATTATAGATTGATTTAGTCTATTTATATAGTGTTCTACAGAGTACAAAATAAAAGTGGTCTCTTTACTATAGATTAATCAATTTTCTATAAAGAAAGTGGTTTATTTTCTATGAAATTGACTACCTAATTAATGAATCAAAGAAATCACTTGTTATATGATGAAGTTTTTTTTTTTTTTTTTAATTTTAATCTAAAAACCTAGCTACTTTTGCAATAGATATCTTATATCCTAAGAGACTTAAAAAAATCAACGACCATCGAAACCAAGTAAATCTAGACCGTTGATTTTCTATATTAATTAAGTTGATTTTGATAATTAGATTTGACTTTTATTTTAAATAAAAATATACATTTTAAAATCTTTTTTTTTTGTAACATTAGTTCATTTTTAATTTTTTTAGATTTACCTAAAATAATTTTAGATTTTAATAATTAAAAAAATTTAATTAAAAATCTGAAATTAATTTAGATAAATCTAAAAATATTAAAAATGAATTAATGTTACAAAAAATAATTTAAAATATTTATTTTTATTGAAAAAATTCAAATCTAATTACAAAAATCAACGATTTAGATTATTTTAAACTTGTGGGATATCTTAGAAACCTGATGTTTAGAGGCTAGTTTTATTTGTTCTTTTTTTTTGGAGGGGGGGGGTAGGGAGTAATGATAAACTCTTAGCTGCTATATGCATTTAGCGGATTTTGAATGAATGTCATAATTATTGTCCCATGCAATACAATTATTGTCATGTGTAACACAATTATTGTCCACGCACTGTTTTGACTTCACTTGTACGCGGGACCACTTCCATTTATTTCTAACAGAAATGGAGCAATATCATTGGTTGGGAAGCTGCTATTTGCATATAGCTGCTAAGAGTAAATACTACTCGGGGGTAGGAGTGGCCTATAAAAGTAAAGTATATAGGGTATAGGTATGAATTGATATAGATAATTGAGATAGGGTATTGCTAGGTATGAATTATAGAGCAAGGAATTTTATGGTAATTAGCTGGAGGGAGCTAAGCTAAGACAAGATGGACATCCATGTAGGGATATATAATGAATAATGACGTGGAAATTATTGTAAATTTGTAATGGCTTTGCTATTCATTTTTTGTATTGCGCTTCACATGACATGACAACAATATTTCTTAGCTAATCTTTATCCCTCACCTCAATTACAAGATTTAACAACACCACAAATTTTTTTATCTATCTTTTAGATTATGGGGATCAAATTTTAATCAAATTAAATGAGTAAATGGTAATTATTGTGCATGCGTTACATTATCCTTCCAGAAACCAAGCCCCCCCCCCCCCCCCCATGCTTTGCTGTACTACATACTGTACTGTTCTTATAATAGCTCATATATATAAAACACCCCACAAAATATAATGCAAATTATTATTATTATTATTAAGTATAAAAACACATAGAGCGTGATACAATCTGGGTCACCACTACTCTAGTTATAGCAAGGCATGTCCTAGTAAATTAAATGTATGAGCAGCAACACGTATCCTTTCGAGAACTTCTGAAATCGTTTCAATAAGCAACGCAGCAACCTCCTCCTCAAATTCCCGAAGTGAAGAAAATGAGAAAGGAAGTAAACAATACCCAATTGCACGACAATATGTTTTATACTTGACCCGCTTTCAATGAGTTGCGCTCATCAGTCGTCACAACCCGTCCAAGAACAAAATTAGACAACCCGAACTGCGTCAAACGGGAAGGCCAGGCCCTGCAGTCAAGTCAACACACGTACACATCGCGACCTCGATCCCAAGATTAAAGTAACACATCAGTAGGCATGAGGGCTAGATCAATCATTCCCCTAAAAGTTGAGACAATCCAATGTCAACCTCCTTTTTTGTTGAAATCTCAGACCGAGAACAAACATTTATTTGGTTAAAAATTTACGGTTAACCTTTTAATACTGTGACTTTGTTTTCACCAATCTATGTGAATTCTAGTACAGTAAGTATCTATCTTTTTTGCAGTAACATTATTGATACTCCATATATTAAAAAACCAAATCAAATTTCACTTAAGTTGGTAAATTCGACATCGTTTGATTCAACTTAAATGAGCAATCTTGTGATTATTTTCAAAAAAAATCATATCAGATCAAAAAGTTATAAATATAAAAATAAGTACAATAAGAAAAAATAAGATCGAATCAGAATTTTTTTTATCAGATCAGATCAAAAAACTTCAGACAAATAGTTAAAAAAGTTTAATCTTTTAACTGTTTCGTTCAATGCTTTCTCAAAAATAGAAAGAGAAAGAGGTAGATAAAAAAAAAAAAAAAAAGTAACCACAATAGTTGCCTTTAAAAAGTTTTCCATTTTCTCTGTTTCATGCCCTTCATTTTACTCGTATGCAAAAAATACAGTTCAACTTCAGATGAAAAGGATTTACTGTTATGAAACTTTGAAACTCCTTTAATTTCACCTTAATAATGTTTGTTCTATTCCTGTTATGTGGACTCATAAGGAAATAATTCAAATTAATTTAGCTAGTGAAGTGTTAGGGAGATATATCATCAAAGGCTTATGATTAATTAATTAAGACAAATCTCATCTAATTATATATGCTTTTATTTTATTTGTAATGTAACTCTCTATATACATAGAATAATTAACACTTATTAGATGTCATCATGCAATGATGAATGTATGTCTAGATTGTTGAAGGGGCCCCTTCATGCATGCTCCAATGGATAGGGTTTACTAGCTTTGCGTGTGATCCAAATCCCGGAAACGCACCTTCAATGCTTAAGTTACACAACAATCAGATAATAATTGAATAATAAAAGTAGACGAACTTGCTACATTTTCAAATGGAATTAAAATAATACATACCTCGCAAATTAAATGGAAATATTACTTTTCTTTTACCGTACTATATATTGTGTCCTATCTTAGAATGAGATAACTCACAAGTACATGGAAATTTAATTTGGAAAGTATATTTGACGATCTGGAGACAATATGTGCATGGGTCGTTAAACTTCTACATTGATCTTTGATAATTAAGCGTGACAATAATAATACTAGTTTTGGTCCGAGCATTTGTGCTTGGAATTCGTTGAATAGACCCGAACCATTATCTATAGGTGGTGGTGATTGCAAAGAAAACATATTTATGGTGTACAAAGTCACATCTAGCATGAACATCACCAACTTTACAAGGTGCATTTAGCAACATGAACTGTACTCAAGCTGATATGGTATTGGAAGTAAGGAATAATATACATATGTGATTTTGGATTTTACTTAATGTTAAAATTAATTTTGGGATGAATTTTATGGATTTATTTGTTTGCATGTTTATTATAATGAACGTTATGACTCCTCACACATAATATCAATGCTAATAATGCTTTGGGTATAACCAATTTTGATTTTATTTATGTTTGTAACTACTTGCCGCATAACATTAAAGTTCATGCTGATGGATACACGTGTGAAACTTGGTGTTATTCGTTGTTGGCCATATTGTTGGGTGCATTTAAGCTAAAGTTTGTGCTATTGATACCAATTTTTATCATGAATCAATTGTTGGCTTGTCGTACATACCTTACCTTTCATATATATGAGAGTGCGTTCTCTGCAATTTATTGAAACTGAAATTATTCGAACTGAATTTATCTTAACTATTAAACCTAATTGAAACATTTTAAATTTATTGAACGTGATTAAATCATAATTTGAATAAACAATTAAAGCTTACCACATCCTAGTGGAACAGATTCGATCAAATACTGTTGAGCTTATTACACTCGATTAAACGCACCTCTCATCAGTATATTTTATAAATCTGTATAAAAATTCACTGATTTAATTTCTCCAGACAGCTCCAGCTTACTTGAGGGTTGAGGAAGGATGGAGTGTTCCTCAAATATTCCCAGCTGATATTCCTACGTGCTTAATTGAATTGCCTATATTTTTTCTTTTATTCTTCCTTTAGGCTTTAGCACGCTGACATTGTCATTCTCTTTAATTTCCATACACACCCCATCCATATTACATATGGGCTCAAATAATTCTACATTCATTTCATATTATTTGAACGTTTTGACATAAAGTTAAAAATAAAAATAAAAAAACAAAATTGTCAAATTGTTGTAAATAATATGAAACATAGGTAGTACACACTAGTAAAGTGTACCGTGCAACACTATTTTAACCACAACAACTACACTTGACTCATTTTTGATTGGACTATTTCGAACCAATATAATGTCTTACCACTTTTCGGATTGGATCAGACCATTTCGGATTCAGACCTAATCCGGAACATTGTGCTATTTAGACTGAATATGATTTCAGATTAAGCTAAGGTTTTGGACCAAATTAAATTAGATTGGGATCATTTTGAATCGGATTGTTTCGGACTAGATCACTTCAAATCGAATTGTTTCATATATTAGATGATTTTGTATTGACTCGACAATAATGGTGACAAGTTTTTTTATAGTATGTTTTTAAAGGACCAAGCAACACTAATACAATAAGGAAGCAATTCTATTAATATTGAACGAGCAAAAGGAGAGAGAGGGATTCGAACCCTCGGTAGTTCGGAAAACGAACTATGCCGGTTTTCAAGACCGGAGCTATCAACCACTCAGCCATCTCTCCAACCTAAGTCAATTTCTATTTTATTCTTATTCTCCCGCAACAATTATATGTCAATATATAATATAATACTTGTGTATATGTTGTTAATATAATTTTTAATCGTCTGAGTTGTAAATTAATTTATTGTTCCTCCGTATATGGCGTTATTAGAAATGTAAACTAAATAATTTCCCAAATTTATCTTTAAATAAATTACTCTTAAATTAATTTGTTTTGAACCATATGAATTTGGATCAGGTTGTTTTTGGATTGTACAAATTCCGATTTGTAGCATTAAGAAGATTTGGCTGAGTTTCGGACCAAATGAAGATTGGATTGGAATTCAAATCGGGTTAGTTTGAATTTCAAATGATTTTTCTAATTCTCCTTTCGAACCAAAATCGGGTCTTTTGAATCTCGGACAAGTAAAGGCATTGAACCGATGGTGCACTTGCAATGGTGCCGCCATTGCCATTTCAAAGATTGAACACCGTACCAAGTTATCATGACCAACGGTTCACCTTTAAATTTGACTACATATCCATAGTTTGCATCCACTCCTTAAATTTCTATTGTATTTTTCATTTATTGGAACTTATTTTAATTTATTTAATATTGGGAGACATCTATCTCTTGGATTGGTATAGATATAGAGGAGGGCACAGCCTTAGTTCGTTATACATTAAAGATATGATGATTTAATCAATCAATTAGTTTAGTTGGTTGATTAAATCCCATCCACTTTGATAGAATCTCAAACTCTTAGGTTCATGAAAATTAAAAAATTCGAGTACTCCATTATTAAGCATTACTCAAAATTAACAAAACAATTCCAACAAATTGAAAAACAAACCCCAAAAAATTGATATTAATTTCCTCATTTGGGTATGACAAAAGAAAGAGGGAGATAAAGAAAGGTGAATTCATAAAGATTAATAGTAGAGATGAATTTAGGTTTGTTTAGAAAAGTAAGAGAAGATGATGACTTGGTGAAGAAGGATGAGAGTGAAGTAGGGCTTTGGAAGAGAGAGTTTATAGATAGTCACGTGAGGAGATGTTAGAGATTAATCTAGAAAATTCTAGATGAGTCATGTAAAATCTAGGAAAATAGAATTATTTAGAGACATTAGTTAGTAGAACTCTCTAGTATTGGATTAGTTTAGAATATTCTAGATTTATGTATTAAATCAATATAAAAATTTAATATGTACATCAGTTGGACGAGAGCCAAAGGAGAAAAAATTAAGAGAGCTCCCACAAAATAGTAAAAAGGGTAGAAACAAGGGTTCTACCAAGTTAGAGTGAAAATGAGAGACATGGGCTCTCAAGAAAAACAATATGATGTAATCTATTAATTACAATCAATGAAAATACAAGTCTATCCTATCACTCAAAATTATTCAGGTCCATCAAAACTTCCGCGTGCGCCCAAATTTCCATCACGGTATCAGAGCCAAAATGTGATGGCCAAAAGATGGAGAATCAAAAGAAGTAGAAAATTTTAAAGGATGCTAATGACAAGGACATTAGCAGAGTATGTTGGTGACACGAGCACCAATAAGAAAAAATGACAAAAAGAAGAAAATATTAGAGGATGCTAATGACAAGGGCATTAGCGGTGTGTGTCGGTGCCATAAGCACCACTAAGAAAAAAAAAGTAAGAAGGAAAAAAAAAAGGAGTGAGTGAAGGAAGAAAAAAAAAAATGAAAGAAGAGAAATCTTTTGGAGGTTGCTAATGACAAGAGCATTAGCACGACTAATTGGTGACATAAACACCAAAATTTGAAAAAAAAAATGGGAAGAAAAAAAAGAAAGAAAAAAATTCAAGAGAAAAATTTGGGAGATGGTCAGTGACATGAGCATTAGCAGTGATGGTTGGTTACAAGAATACCAACACCTTAATAAAAAATTTGAAGAATAAAACAAATGTCATAGGAGATGACCGATGACATGGGCATCAATGAAATTGGTGGTAACATGAATACCAAGTAAGATGAAAATTGAAGAAAGGAGAAAATTATAATTAGGGGAACAAATTGGTAACATGATGAGTACCAATACAATAATGAAAATTAATCAAATGAGATGAAGATATGAAGGAGATAGTTAGTGACATGGGTACCAACACAAACAAGCAAGTTCAAGTTCAACATTGTTGATGACATGGGCATCAACAAAGAATTTTCAAGATTAAGGGGGAGTGTTAGAGATTAATCTAGAAAATTATAGATGAATCATGTAAAATCTAGAAAAATAGAATTATCTAGAAATATTACTTAGTAGAACTCTCTAGTATTGGATTAGTTTAGAATATTCTAGATTTATGTATTTAATCAATATAAATATGTAATATGTACATCAGTTGGACGGGAGCCAAAAGGAGAGAAAATTAAGAGAGCTCCCACAAAATAGTAAAAAGGGTAGAAACAAGGGTTCTACCAAGTTAGAGTGAAAATGAGTTATGGGCTCTCAAGAAAAATAATATGTTGTAATCTATTAATTACAATCAATGAAAATACAACTTATACAAGTCCATCCTGTCACTTAAAATTATTCAGGTTCATCAAAACTTCCGCGTGCATCCAAATTTCCATCAAGTATGTGGGAAGGATATATTAATGAATCATTGATTATAGCAATTAAGTAAAAAAAGCGAATTAATTAAAGGTTTATTATACTCTTATTAAGGTCGAAAAATGAATCAGTGGGCCCTACGTCACAGTAATTTTAAAGGTGTTAGGTTTTGGAGTGGGCTGCAAAATTTGGGATACTTCATGGTGATTTTTTCCCATGAAAAAAGTTCATTATGAGGGTGAGGTTATTTTCAAAATTCAACAAGTTCAGGGGTTTGTTGAACCCCATATAGTGCACTAGTGAGTGTCCCACATCGAAAGATGATGAGACACTAAACCAACTTATAAGTCTAGGAGTTACTCCTCCTGTTACCAATTGGTTTTAGATGAAACCTCCTATATGGCTTGTAAGTAACCTAACTCTCTTCATCGATATTGGGTTGCCTAGGCCCGTTTCTAATATTCTAATCAAATTTAACATGGTATCAGAGCCCATGTTGTGGTTTCTTCTAAACTGGGTATTATTAAGCACATTTGCATATCACGAGTATAATCTTCAACTTCCTTCATTCATAATTTAATATTCTCATATATCAAGATTTTTATTACAAAATTTGTATTCAATTTCTATTTTGATTTTCAATTCCCCAATTATCATTCTTTCAAATCTCAAATTCAATTTTCTTTTTTCCCCAAAATTGTTTCTTCATCTAACGAAATCCCTAATTGAAGGATGAAGATTATCATTAACGATCATTTACAGATTCAATTTCTACATAACAATTTGTCTGTAAAAAGCCCTTTTTTCATGCCCTTCAATATTATTGCATTGTAATAGATTAATTCTAGATTATGTATTATTTTCTTCTTCCAAATCTAATAAAAATGAAGTATTGCAAACCGAAGTCTCACTTATTGCACACCCTTAAATTTTATATTTTTAATAGTAGTTATTCAATGGGGCCCCATATTGTGATCTCGCCCCTAGGCCTCTATATACTCAGGAACGGGGGCTGTGAACTGGTCTTATTAGCCTTTCCTGCATTAAGATTAATTAAACAAAAAGGCTAAAAACACTACTCTTTCTTTATCTTTTTGTTCTTTTTATTTTCTGAATGAAATGTGTACAAGTAGTCAGTATTTCTCCCTTTCACAGAAACATCCCGCGCCCATTAGTGAGTAGGAAGAAAGGGAACATAATATATATCCATATATAGATCCATATCAATATGCGTAAAGGTCCAGTACCCTAAAAATGCAACATAATCTGTTGTACAATTAGCTTCACGATAAATATGAGCAAAAGGGACCAAAGCGAAATTCTAAATGTGGATATTATATCCATGAACAGATGAAATTAATAGGGACAACGGAACCAAACCTGCAAAATATTAATAGCCGTTAGATTGTTACCCTCACTAATAAAAAAAGAAGAGCAATATACAGCTTCGGCAAACAAGAGCAATATCTTTTTGTTCTTGCTATTTGAAACATAATTGTTCTTGTTATTTGAAACATGAAGCACTATGATTATGAAGAATAGAGGATCTTTTAAATTATTCCTAATATACATTGTATGAAATAATATGGTCATTAAAAATCTTGCTTGATTATTTGAAATAGTACTTTAAGTATATCCAATTTGTATTAATTTTTACTAATAATAACTAGAGAATGAATTGTGTCAGACGCCTCTGACACATTACAAACGTCGGACGAAAGACGCACGCACGTCACATTATCCTCCATTAACAAGCCACACATGTGTCACAACCTGGAAAACACGTATCTGACATGGACACATATATGTCAAACCTGGAAAACACATACACCTGGACATTGATCACCTGGACACATATGTGTTAAATCTAAAAAATATTTATTAAATCTGGACATATATTTGTTAAACATGGACACATATTTGTAAACTTGGATACGTATTTGTTAAATCTAGTGAAAACTCTTTTAACTTGGACAGATACTGGTTAAACTTAGACACTTATTATGTGGTTAAACCTAGACTAATATTCCTCTGGATTTCTTTTGTTAAACCTAGACACACTTATGTTTGCACTTGGACTCATATAGTCATATGTTTGAGCCAGGACTCTAGAGTAATATTCCTATCACCAGGATTTTTTTTGTTAAACCTAGACACGCATATGTTTGCATCTGGACTCATATGTTTGCACCTGGACTAATATTCCTTTCACCCGGATTTATTTTGTTAAACCTGGACAGACGTAGGTTTGCACCTAGACTTCTTGGTTAAACCTGGATTTTTTTTATTTAAACATGGACATATTTACTTCACCTGGATATATTCTTTGAACCTGGACTAATATTCTTTTCACCTGAATTTCTTTCGTTAAATCTGAACACACATATGCTTGCACTTGGACTCATACATTTGCACCTGGACATCATTCTTACACCTGGAACAAACAAACACATGATACTTCATCCTCATCCTCCATCTTTAGGTCCAGACTTCTCTCTTCTTCTCAATTCAATTTGTTCGACCACAAAAATGTTGATCCATTCAATACTTCAATTTTATTTTCTTTTTGTTCTCAATATTAATTTTGAAAGTGACGAACAAATTAAATTAAGTGATTTGAGTATTAATTATTGTGCTTTATTATTGATTTTAATCGAAAATTTTGCCAGAATGTGTGGCGTGGTGTTTCGTTTCGTGCTGGGTGGCTAATGCCTGATGGGGTGATTTGTTTGTCATTTCACAGTTGAAAATTTGCAGTGAACGATGGTCCGACCAAATGTGTTGTCGTACCGTCTGACAGAATACTTTCATTAATTAGTAACCATATTTGAGGTTAAAGATTTAATTTGTATTAGCAACTATATATGTTAATACCAAATGGAAAAACTTTTAGATACGAATACTATATAATAACAAAATAAATGAGAAAAATAGTTAAAACCCACTTTTGATTAGTTGGAAGATCCCTTGTGTGCGCATGTGCATGTTAAAAAGCTAATAAGGAGGATTAGAGAAGAATGAATTTATGTGTTTTGGTGGGCTACTCTTAATATGCATAATAATGATTGCACTCGTGGCTATTCTAGCTTTTTCTATGTGTGATAAAGAGAAAGATATATAGGATCCCTTGTAGTTTTAGTTACACTTTTAAAGTAAAAGATTTGATTTTTTTTTTTTTTTTCTTTTACACGTTTGATTGATTGCCTTAGGCAAAAGATTAGAACAAATCATAAAGGGACTACATTGGTATACAATCTATACATATACTTTGTTATTTTAGACTTAATTTTTCAAATTTTAATTCAGTTCAGACAAATTCATTTTACGATTATACTCCCTCTATAACAAATTGACTGCAACGATTTGACAATTTTTCTCTCTACTTTATGTCAAATCGTCACTTATTATATTATGGTGGGAGAATAGTTCATTTTCTCAACCTATTTTTGCGTCAATTAAGGGCTTGTTTACTTCAGATTATATTCAGTTTAGTTCAGTTCTGTTCAGTTCATCTCTATTCATCTCTATTAAGTTCAATTAATACACTTCTATTCAGTTCAATTCAATTCATCTCTATTAAGTTTAGTTCAGTTCAGTTTAGTTCAGTTCAGTTCAGTTCATTTCTATTCAGCTAATGTAAACGAGCCTAAACTTATGTAAATGTATTAGTATAATTTTTTAGATGACCTTATTTTGCGAGAAAATTACATTTTGATTCCGTTTATTTAAACTTTATTTCTTACATAGGTTGTTGGTATAAAAGTGGAAAAAGACCATTGTATACTATTTTAATCATAACTTTTGGTATACTAAATGGATTGAAGTAATTCCAATTTCATTGGAAAGTAGACTTCAAGAGCTTTCCAACGATAGGTCATAAGCTTAATTCTGACAAGTAACGAAGGAGTTATGACGTTTATAAGTTTGTTGAGTTAGTGATCCGTCGCTGGCCGCGACCAAGTGGCCTTTTGAAGCATTTTAGATCTAGTATCTCATCGCGGGCCGCGACTTAGGTCGATCGCTGGTCGCGATATAGTGACCGTTCAGGTTTCTCGGGGGAATCTTTTCTTGTAAAATTCATGTTTATGAGAGTTGATTGCCATGTTTATTATGGCCTTTATTGTGGCAATTACATTCTGGATTGTTCCAAAGACTCTACAATTCTCTATGATGCCTATATATAAATCCTTTTGGTTCATCATCAAAAACAACACAATTACAAATATTTCTCATATAATATTCTGATTTTCTTATCTTCTAAGAAGGTCATTCTCTTTCTCATTTTTCTTTGGGCATAAGTGTTCAAACTCCAATCTTTCTCCCTAGAGTGCCATAGTGAGGAAGAAGGTGTGATACCTTGAATTACGTACCGGCAACGACTATAGTGCACCTCGGTGGCGTCGGAATTCGTTTTCAAGTCAGTGGATCTCAATCCACGACACACCTAAGTTCTTGGTTTTCCTTTCAATTGTTCTTGTCTCAAGTTAATTTGTTCATCGTTGTATTTCCTTTATTACACATACTTACAAACAATATTTTGAAAACGAATTATGGCTACCAACAACGGAGTGAACAAACCATTTTTTGATCTCTCTAAATTGGAGACATTGGATGGAAAAAACTATAAGAGGTGGTCTCAAAAGTTGCTTATCTTCTTTGAGCAAATGGAGATTGATTACGTGATTTACAAAGACGTCATAGAAGAGATTAGCACCGCCACCGCTTCCACGGAGCCCCCCCACTGAGTCACAAAAGGAGGCCTTGAAAAAGAAAGTAAAGGACAATAAAATGGTACGTGGACATCTTCTTAATCATATGTCAAATACTTTGTTTGATTTGTTTGTTAATTACAAGTCTAGCAAATATATTTGGAATGCTTTGGAGAAAAAATATGGGGCGGATGATGCGGGCAAATAGAAGTATGTTGTAGGAAAATGGATCAATTTCAAAATGCATGACAACCAGCCAATCATGGAACAAGTTCATGAATATGAGAATTTGATCACCGAAATTCTTAGCGAAGGCATGAAGATGTGTGAAACTTTAAAAGCCAATGTGTTGGTTGAAAAATTCCCGCCTTCATGGAGTGACTATCGGAATCCTTTGAAGCACAAGAAGAAAGATCTAACACTTCAAGAACTCATTAGTCATATGAGGATCGAGGAGGCCAACCATCTCAAAGATAAGCTCGAATCTCTTACCCTTAATGATTTTAATGCTAACCTTGTGGGAACTAGTGTGTCAAAAAAAAAAAAAAAAAAAAACAGGTACAAAATGGGAAGAAGGATGGAAAAGGAAAGGGTATGAGAAGTTTGACCAAACACTTAGAAGTAACGGGTTTGTAGTGAATGCGTCGGACTCTTGTTTGTACTCTAAATTGCTTGGTTCTTCTTGTGTGGTTATTTGTTTGTATGTTGATGACATGCTTATTGTTGGTTCTAACATGGATGTTGTGAATGAGACTAAGGCTTTTCTTTCTACAAAATTTGAGATGAAGGACCTGGGAGAAGCCGATGTAATTCTTGGACTTTGGTTAACGAAGACTAAAGACGGTTATTCTCTAAGTCAATCTCACTATGTAGAAAAAATCCTTAGGAAATTTAACTCCTTTGATGTTTCTCCTTGTAAGACACCATATGATCCTAACATGAAAATTTTCAAGAATAAGGGCTCAAGTGTATCTCAAGATATGTATGCAAAGGTAATTGGAAGTGTGATGTTCCTCATGATCGAATTGCACACGTCCGAACATTGCATATGTGGTAAGTAGACTTAGTAGGTACACACACAATCCAAGTCATATGCATTGGAATGCCCTCAATCGACTATTGAGGTATCTTAAAGGAACAATGGAGGTATGCTTGCATTTTAATCGTTTTCCTAAAGTTTTGGAAGGTTATTGTGATGCTAATTGGGTAACCGACAATGATGAAGTATCCTCTGATAGTGGTTATATTTTTATGTTGGGTGGTGGTGCTATTTCATGGAAGTCTTCTAAACAACCATGTTTAGCACGCTCCACCATGGAATCTGAATTCATTGCTCTTGAGCTTGCAGGTCAAGAAGCGGATTGGCTAAGAAGCCTCTTAGTAGGCATCTCATTGTGGGGGAAAAGGTCTTCAACGGTGTCAATACATTGTGATTCTCAAGCTACCATTGGAGTGGCAAACAATAGTAATTATAATGGAAAAAAAGGCACTTGCGGATTAGACATGGATCGGTGAGGCAGTTGTTAAAAAATGGGGTAATTTCCCTGGACTATGTAAAGTCTGAATTGAACTTGGCGGATCCTTTGACGAAAGGGTTGCCGCATAAACAAGTTGTGTTATCGTCGAGGGGGATGGGCCTTAAAGCTCTTTGATACATTACGATCATTGGCTTATCCCTATGGCGTGACTGGATGGTAATGTTGGTTCGAGGTTGAGCATATTATGCTCTTAATGAATTCTAATGCTTGAGAGACGCATGTAAGAATTTACCTATGTGGATGTGAAGGCTAGCCACCTTCTATGGGAATGAGCTATTTCCCTAAAGCTTCGACACAGCGTGGAGGTTGAACAATCTTGGATGGAGATATGCAATGTGGGGGTCGTGTTTTAAATCTTAGAGTTTCAAGGTTCGTCCACTCTTTGATCAAGAGTTTAAGGGTTTCAAGGTATGCCCACCCTTAGATTCGTAGAACATAGTCCTATTTTGCTAAGCAAGTAATTTCAAATCACTTTTGTGATATTATTTGTTATGTGTCAAAGTCCTCTTATGCCCAAGAACATCTCTTTCCTTTCATTCTATATATGTCTTTTCTTTTTCACTTTTAGTGGGGGATTGTTGGTATAAAAGTGGAAAAAGACCATTGTATACTATTTTAATTATAACTTTTGGTATACTAAATGGATTGAAGTAATTCCAATTACATTGGAAAGTAGACTTCCAGAGCTTTCCAACGATAGGTCATAAGCTCAATTCTGACAAGTAACAAAGGAGTTATGACGTTTATAAGTTTGCTGAGTCAGTGACCCGTCGCTGGCCGCGACCCAGGTCGCGGTCCACGACCAAGTGGCCTGTTGAAGCATTTTAGATCCAGTATCTCATCGAGGGCTGCGACTTAGGTCGCTGGTCGCGATATAGTGACCGTTGAGGTTTCTCGGGGGAATCTTTTCTTGTAAAATCCATGTTTATGAGAGTTGATTGCCATGTTTATTATGGCCTTTATTGTGGCAATTACATTCTGGATTGTTCCAAAGACTCTACAATTCTCTATGATGCCTATATATAAATCCTTTTGGTTCATCATAAAAAACAACACAATTACAAATATTTCTCATATAATATTCTGATTTTCTTATCTTCTAAGAAGGTCATTCTCTTTCTCATTTTTCTTTGGGCATAAGTGTTCAAACTCCAATCTTTCTCCCTAGAGTGCCATAGTGAGGAAGAAGGTGTGATACCTTGAATTGCGTACCGGCAACGATTATAGTGCACCTCGGTGGCGTCGGAATTCGTTTTCAAGTCAGTGGATCTCAATCCACGACACACCTAAGTTCTTGATTTTCCTTTCAATTGTTCTTGTCTCAAGTTAATTTGTTCATCGTTGTATTTCCTTTATTACACATACTTAGAAACAACATAGGTAAAATAAGTTGAAAACTAAGAAAGACTCATTATATGCATATTTTAATTTTAGTGGCTTAAAATAATAGTAGTGAGTATATCTATATTGATCTATATGTAAGTGGATTATCCATGCTTAGCTTCTTTCTATTCCTTTCCTTCCTTCTTGGTCACTTCAAATTCACGTTAGATATAATCATACCAACTTTCCATTATTATTTTTTTCATTTAAATAATTACTTGACGATTTTTTTTTTAAAATTTAATTATCGTTTTTAGCTAGTTTGAGGAGGCTACGATCACGAGTAAGTCTCCACTCTTAGCTACTATATGTATTTAGCAGCTTCTCAGCCAATCAATTTGCTTCATTTATGTTAGAAATGAATAAAGGTGGTCCCGCGTACAAGTGAAGCCAAAACAGTACATGGACAATAAACAACACCATTGGGACAATAATTGTGTTACACAGGACAATAATTACGTTACATTGGACAATAATTATGACACTCATTCAAAAACCAGTACATACATTTAGCAGCTAAGAGTTTATCATTCCTTCCATTACTTCCTTTTGTAGGTACGTCTGTACAAAGTACCCTACTTTGCATACTAGTGCTAAAAAGCCAAAAAGGGTATCTTGTGATACTCTGATGAGAGTTTTTAATTACTCCCTCTGTCCCAATTTACTTATTTCAGTTTGACTTTGGGCACTGTTTACATGTGAACTTTGACTTTATTTAATTTAATATACGTAAGAAAAAATATAGTCATGATGGATCTAGTTTAATTCGTCTCAACATATATTTTTATAATTTTTTATTATATATAGTTAAAGATATTTTTATTTAAAGTTGTGTCTCGCGAGATGTGAAAAAGAGATGTAGCAAGTAAATTATATTGGAACGGAGGGAGTATAAATTTAGTTATAATAGTCCTGTAAAATATTTTGACATTTCGTATTAATTGTAACATATTAGCATTTTTGTTAAATGATATAGAACAGGGGATAAAAGAGTTGATCATGTTAAATAAAAAACTTTTGTATATAAGGAAAATGCAACAATTAATATAGGATGAAATCATGAAAATATACATCCTACAATTAATTATCTACAAACAAGCATGGAGATGTATATATGAATGTGTTAAATTTGATTGAATATTAGAAACGGGTTAGGGCAACCCAATATGGAAGAGGAGAGTTAAGTTAAATAAGTAACTCCTATACTTATAAGTTAGTTTAGTCTCTCATAATCTTCCGATGTGGGACACTTAGTAGTGCACCATATGAAGTTCAACACTCTCTCTCACTAGTGCGTGTCCTTAGAATTTAGAGTTAGCTGGAAAGACAATTAGAAATAATCTTCTTAGGGGCTGGACATCCTTTCGAGGCAAACCTTTTCCAGTTGGTTAATAAGACCCAGTTTAGGAGTAACCCCTAGACTTATAAGTTAGTTTAGTCTCTCCTAATTTTTCGATGTGGGACACTTACTAGTGCATCATGCCACCATATGAGGTTCAACATAATGCATCTAGAAGACCAAATGGGTAGTGGACTAGTGGTCACAAGCCTATGCATGCAGTTTATGTCTTTATGATCTACATTCTACATATATAGTTAATTATTTTCATGACATGCGTAAAGCAATACTAAAGTTCCAAGGCATAGCGTTAAACTTAATACTTTTTTTTTTGAAGTTTTAACTGCTAATTATAAGATGATGTTCTTTTGGCATGAATTAATTTAAATTGAACTGAATTTTTCTAAATTGGATTTAATTAATTCAAATTCTAGACTTATCCATGTTCTTTTAGAATGAATTAATTAGAACTGGATTGAAATGAAATAAATTTGTTTGAACTGAAATGAACTGAATTAAAGTAAATCTTAAACTCATGGGGACCTAGCTAAACTGTAGTGAGCTGAACTAAACTACGCTAAGTTTGTCTAAACTGAACTACAATTTCAGAAATTAAATCCAAAAAGATCGAACAAGGTCTCAGCATGAATTGAATCGATTTGAACTAAATTTGTCTAAACTGAACTGAATTTTCAGAAATTAAGTCCAAAAGAACAAAAATTGTTTCAAGGTAAAACTTCGTTGGACCTGGCTAGAGCTGTAACCAACGTTGATGATCCTACTCCTTCAAGACAACAAATGTAAACTAGCCTCGGGGGTATTCCGAGGAAAGACAATCCAATGCCTAAGTCAGTTATGGGTTTGAGCTTAGATAAAGCAAGAGAAGAGAAAGTTTTCGTAGATTTGTGTTTATGTGTTTAGGCTTTTAATCCAACAAGGCCTAAATCTTATATATATTCTATTATATTGAATTTTTTCGTCATTATATATTCGTCTATACTAACTTGAATGTATATATTTAATTTTCAGTAACATACAAAATTAAACATATGCATATTTATTTATGCAAAATGTTTTTGGAATTGTTATTATTTTTATGTCAAATTATTTGTTACATTTTGATTAAAAGATTCATATTTTTCAACCAAATATAGCACGTAATTTGAGATTTAGAGAGTATAAATTTCAAAATTAGTTTTCAAGGTTTTTTTATTTAAAAAAAAAGTACGGAGTACAACTAATTGAGAACTAAATATTTTGCCAAAGTTTCATACGTAGTACGGTCGTACGGAGTACAATGAATTGATGGAGTATAAATGAGCCACAAAAATTTGGAACTCAATATCAACGTTGTCTTGGTCTAATGGTGTCAGGGGCTAGACTTGGTAAGGAGAACCATGGTTCGATCCCCCGCAAGCACGTTGGGAGGAGTTTAAAACCTTAACACCGGAACGCGCTCCAAATCCGGATTAACCCAAAAGGGTGATCCGGGTGGATACACAAAAAAACAAAATTGGAACTCAATGGAAATTAGTCTCTCCTAGCTAAAAAGCCTAAACATCTTCATTAAAGTATGTTAAGTGGACTAATATATAGTCCTAGACTGTAATATATACTATGCTTTTACCACTTGAGCACCTATATATAAATCTACGTAATTAATAGCTAATTAAGTGCCTTTCTTAATAAAGCATCATTGTTGGGAAATGATAAATGCACAACTAAAATTGATATTAGCACAACCCATTGTGAGAGCACTCTTCTTATGTTTCTCTCACAAAAGTTGTGCCTTTATCAAATTTAGTTGTGTCAATATCAATTTCCATCATTGTTCCAATAGATCAACAGTAGTGAATGAAGCAAATTAAGTATCATATAGTTATTGAAATGTGTCCTTGTTGTTTTAACATGGTGTGAGATGTGGGAAGTAAAAAAAAAAAAGAGAGAGAGAGAGATTCCATTATTTAGATCATGGCATGGAATTTATATATTGATAATCAAAATTGGAAATTAACCCATTAAATTAGCCGAGAGCGATGTTCATCTTGAATTTTTAGTGTTATTAAGTGGTTATAGTTAAATTAGTTGGTTAAAGTTTTAATAGACCAGATTTAAAATTGAGGTGAAAATTTTCCGTGTCAATTGCGTTGATATTTATGAAACTAACATAAAAAATTACGTCATTAATATGAATCTTTTAACAACTTTCTTCATTATCTTATATTGATGTCAATCTTTACAATTGTAAATTCTCAATTCAATACCACCAATTTTATTTTTCTCAAGTGATCCAGCCTTAAATCGAGAAAACAATACAAATCATTTCTAGTGTTTTGAAGGATGTAATGCTAAAAATTATTATTTTTTTAAGATACTAATACATCATAACCCAATTGTATAATGCTACCCTTTAATTTTGAATTAAACTAATTCACACGTGACATTGTCTATAAATTAAAATTGGAAGTCGATTTGAATTTGAATTGAACCCAAACGTGTAGCATAGCAAACAAATATATTAATTTTCTTACTCCTACATGCACATACAAAATGAAAATTCTTCTATAGTCGTCGAAAACACGAACCAAAGTAAAAATAATCTAGGCCGTTGATTTTTTATGTTAATTAAGTTGATTTTGATAATTAGATTTGACTTTTATTGTAAATAAAAATATACATACTTTTAATTATTTTTTTTATAATATTAATTCATTTTTATTATTTTTGGATTCACCTAAATTAATTTTAGATTTTGTTATTTTAAAAATTAAATTAAAAATCCGAAATTAATTTAGATAAATCCAATAAAATGAGAAATGAATTAATGTTACATTAAAACAATATACAATGTTTATTTTTTTTTAAAAAGTCAAATCTAATTACTAACTAAATTATTTTGACTTTGGTGGTCGTTTTTTCGATGACTATAGAAGAAACATCTCATACAAAAGGGGGACATGAAATCATTATTAAATCCATCAACTATTGATGTTAACCACAATAAATATGTAATATGCTATCTAGGTAAAGAATAATGCAAAGATTTTTCATGGAAAAGATGTAATTAGCAATCTTATGAGGCAAAAAGAAAAACCAAATCAAATCAAATGATGGCTAGCTAATCCATAATTAAGTGCATTGATGAATATGATTGATTACTACTACCTAGAGTTTACGTAACTAGATAATAATGATGAGTTTGATTTGTAGCCAAAAATAATAGCTTGATTAAATACATAATGGAGACATCCATGAATAACCGTGAAAATTGCAAATGCGAGTCATTAAGCACCAAATGTGAATAGTTTTTTTTTTATTATTATTATTTAAAAAAAATTAATATTGTGTATGGTACTGGCCCTTGAACCAGAGTAATCCGATCTAATTTATCGGCCCACACAGGGATCTGAAAGGGAAAGATAATGAATTCTCACTACAAACGCGTGCAATGAGATTCAAATCCAAAATCTCCAAGTTTGACGTTCGCAAGACTTAATTAGTAGACTAAAACTTTTACCTCAAAAATTATGAATCTGAAAGAAAAAGGTAATAAATTCTCACAAATACGTGCAGTAAAATTCAAACCTAAAATCTCCAATTTGACGTTTGCAAGATTTAACGAGTACGTAAAGTAACACTCTTGCCTTACTACAACACTAGAGCTAGCTAGCTTAGCTTAGCTTAGATTTGCTTATTAACATTGATGGCTTCCATTTTAAGGCATGTAGTACAAATTAAAAGTTAATTCCATGCATATGATATTGATTGATTGATTTATATAAAAGGGTCTAAATTATAATTAAATTAGTTACCCACTTAGCTTGGTGATGTTGCACCACACCCACTCAATATAATTACGAGAGACTAAACACACACATATATATATAGTACCAAATGACCTCTAAAGTCTTTGTCTTTCATCATTTCCTCCTTAGAATAGAACACTTAGCTTATTTGCTTGCAATCATCCATCAATCTCATCTACTAGTTGAAAGATTTGATCTAGGAATCTTTAGTAATCATCAACTTAGTAGTTAATAGTTTATTTTTTGATTAGTCAGTCTCCTATCAAATCATCTGATGGTCTAACACGAAAAGTATTCTTAACTTTTAATCATATATTTTTATCTAACATAATATGTCGCGTTAAAATTTATGGTTTTAATAATGTAAGAAGTTAGAATTTTGTAGTTAAATTATATGCACAATTTAACATGAGAAATGGTATTCTTTGATACATCTATACCTAATATATTAAAACACACCCTAAAATATAATTTTGACACATGGAATATCTCATCTTTAAAATTATGTCATGTGTCATCTTTAAAAGTGTTTCATTTTCCTTTCCTTTTTTTGAAATAAAAATTTGGTTTTATTTTCTAATTACAATTAATATTAATAATGTCCGTATTTACAATTAATAAAACTCTTCAATTACTCTCAAATTATGATATTTGCTTTCTTACATATATCACTTCCCTTTTAAGTTATTCATTTTAAATTTAAATTTTATTCCATTTTGAAATTCTTCTAAATGAGCTCACACTTCATATTTAGAAAATTATTTTCCATTATTTTATAATTATGAAAATGATTATTCTTCAAAATATATATATGAATTTTCAAGGAACATATATGGTATAATATTAAAAATAATTTATAATTTGATATATTATCATTTTTTTGATGAATTATTATCAAGTCTTAGTTTCAATCTTCAAAAATCATTAGAATTACAAAAATTAAAACATATAACTATGAACCTAATAGGTACAAAGCACGTGCATTATGCATTATGTATTACAATAGTAAATAGTTTAGGATCATATCTTATACACACATTACCTCTGCCACTTTTTATTTGCAATAACGTTGAAGACATAGACTCTTAAGAGAAATTTACATGTGAGCATTAAATAGAGAAGGGGAAATAGAGATGAAAAGTAATTAGGAGAAAATTGATTAAAATGACATCTAAAAAAGGAAATATAATTTGTGACTTTTTAAAGTAATTTAATTTTTTTTAAGTAAATGTTGCAATTTTTATAAATAAAAATAAAAAAAAAAAAAATCCCAAAACAAAAATAAATGTAGTAGTGTGCAAGTGTGTGTCATGACTTATGTGAGAAATCTGGTTACGATGAGAATGGTAAAAAGCATTTTATAGCATTTTGATTAGGTATAATACGATCAAGATAAAAAGCATCCCTTCTTTTCATTCCCACCCTCCACCCCCCACCCCCACCTCGTTATATCGAATTCAACCTTCCATTGTGTCCACGAATCGTGCATAACTGCATTATCATTTTATATAACAGTAGATGTGCGGTGAATTGCGATTTAACCCTAGAATACTGCAAAAACTAAAAAATGATTTTGAGTAACAAAATATTATGTTATAGAAGGTCAAAATTGAAAAAGAACCTCATTGTAACTCGCTGGGTTCATAATGAAAAACTAGACAAAAAATAAATAAAAAAATTCGGCCTAAAATGATATTTTGAGATCCAAAATCAAAGATTATAGACCATTTAATTTTCTTAACATTTTCAAGGCCCTAAACAAAAACATCCTAAAGTATTATGATGGAACCCTTGGCTAACAAGGAGCCCCAGCCCCAAGACTTATGTCAAGCTGTTTGGAGTAATATTATGCAACCATCCAAACACTACAAACTCCGGAAATAAAAACAATACTTTTGAAAGACATAAGGCTTTGGTATAGAACCTGAAAATGTCAAAAAAAAATAAATAAATAAAATAAAACTCCTTGTAACCGCATAAATGTAGGAAGAAAAAATTGAAATAAATGGCCTCAAAATGGGTCCGTAGAGCCCAATCGAACGTTATAGTCAAAGATTTTTGGGGTTTTAAGGTTTGAGAACAAATAAATTCAGAATCACTGTGAGTGGGTAATTCGGTGACAAGGATACCCCATGATGGATATCAGGATTTGGGTGCCATATGAGGCACTAGGAACACGTAGAATACCACAAACTTTGAAAAACTGAAAAATTCTTCCTAAAGACACAATAATTTGTTATAGAAGTCGCAAACTGACAAGTACCTTCCCTATAATTCCTTAGTAGTAGTAAGAAAAAACTAGACAAAAATAAAACCAACCCATAACGGCCTCTAAGAAATGAAATCGAAGGCTATAGTCCACTTTTTGGGATTTTCAAGGTCCAAGAATAAAAACATACCTAAACATTGTGATGTGGCCCATGGGTCACGAGGAGCTGCCATATCGGACACTTTGGAGTAATATGATGCACCAAGAAAACTCGAAGCATTATTGTAAACCTCGAAAATAAAAAATATATTTCGGGAATACTTCGTTTAGAAGTCAAAAACTAACAAAGACCTTACATGTTACCACTCTAGGAGCAAGACGAAAAGGCAGGAAAAATAAAGAACCTGACCTTGGAACGACCTCCTTAGAGCTAAAATTAATTGTTGCAGTCCATGCTTTTTTAAGTTTTTAGGACTTGAGAACAAAAACATCGGTGAGACGGTGACTATGGATATCGAGCTCTTTGGAGTCATATGATACCCTGGGAAAAACTAGAAGATACTTCCAAATTAAAGGACGAGATAGTCTGTTATAGAAGCTAAAAACTGCTAAGGATCCCATGTAACCCTCTGAGCACATGACGAAAAAACTGGACATAAACGAAACCGACCCCGTAACAACCTCCTGAGAGCTGAAATAAAAGATTATATAGTGCAATCTTTTTGACGTTTTCGGGGCCCGAAAACAAAAATTTCTTGAAATTCTGTGAAGGGCCGAGGCCTTTGGCTGACAAGGAGCCCTCAAGGTGGATATTAGACTCTTTGGAGTAATACGATGCACCAAGCAAAAACTGAAACACCACAGACCCCAAAAATTGATAGATGCTTCTTAAGCACTCAATACTCCGTTATAGAAGTGAAAAAACTTACAAGGATACTCCCATTAACCCTTGGATGCAAGACGTAAAAAAATGACAAAAAAGGCTCCATAATGGCCTTCCGAAAGTCTAAATCAAAGGCTAAAATTCGTAGTTTTAAGGGTTTTTGTAGCACTAGAACAAAAGAAAATTCCTAAAATACTTTAAGGGAGGCCCTTTAGTGAAAAGGATCCCCTATGATGGATATCGGGCTCTTTGGAGTTATATGTTGCACCAAGTGTTTTTCCACATGAGGAAACTTTCGACGTTTGGTTCATGCATTGCTTTGTGCTTTGTAGCTCCATTATACAACCAAGGATATTTTTTTTCCAATTTTTCGAGTCGTTTTCATTACCATGATCATGAGTCATCAAAATTCTTAATTATAGCCTTTGGTTTTAACGCTAAAGAGACCTTTCTAGAAGCAGATTTTTTACACCATTTTTTTCTTGAGTTAAGGGTTGCACCGGGAAGCTACTTGTCCTTTTTTTTATTGTGAATTGTAGGCTCCTCATCCTTTTTTGGTCAATAAAACAAATTATTGTGTTCTCTCAAAAGAGTTTCCGGTAATTGGGACATGCAATATGCGACATTTTGTGTTTTTTTGCCTCCATCATATGACTATGACACATCTGATACCTATTTTGGGGGTTCCATATCACACTGTTATATTTCCCTTATTACATAGATAGAATTACATAGAATTATCATCCCTCCCGATTCCAGGTGGATCGATTCTCATCCCTGCCCTTTATGGCTCATTCGCACCCGATAAAATTATCATATGAATAGTACTAAAGATTAAGGAAAAATTCATATAAATAATCTCAACTATTGGATGTGTTCCAATATTAATCCCAACTATTAGTTATTATAGTATAATCCAAACTTTGGGGGTTGTTTTATGATATTAGTCCATTGACTTAGTTAACCTATTGTAATCGGTCACCAATTCATAAAATATTCGTTATATTTCCTCTTTTTCTATTAATAGTACTTGACTATACCTTCTTCCTTTTCTATGAAGGAAATCGGAGCCGGTCAAAAATTAGTTATTATAGTATAATCCAAACTTTGGGGGTTGTTTTATGATATTAGTCCATTGACTTAGTTAACCTATTGTAATCGGTCATTAATTCATAAAATATTCGTTATATTTCCTCTTTTTCTATTAATAGTACTTGACTATACCTTCTTCCTTTTCTACGAAGGAAATCGGAGCCGGTCAAAAATTAGTATGGACTAATATCATAAAACTACACCCATAGTTTGAATTATAGTGTAATAACTTATAGTTGAGATTAATATTGGAAGATCTCCAATAGTTGGGATTATTCATATGAATTTTTCCAAAGATTAAAATGAAGTCTTTAAAATGGGACAGATGGACTAAAAAAAAACAGTAACCAACCTTAAAGAAATAGGTTTTTCACATTTAGAATGAAGAAAAGCCCACAATAAATGGGCCCATTATTATAAATACAAGTAAAAAAAAAAATGTATTTTCCTTTTCATACAGAAGGGCTATTGCTGGAGACTAGCACGTGAACCACTACTCCTTTTGTCCGAAGTCACACGTGGAGATGTTGTTGAGTTCCCCACTAAACAAAACAGTCTCACTCATCCTACGTTACTCATACATACTAAGCCTAAACAACATGAACTCATTTCATGAAAATGATATTTCTATCTTTTTATTCACATAAAGAAAATATCACTCCCACCATTTTTTATTTTTTTTCTTTTCAAATGTTATTATGATGTGTGCTTCAAATCAATCCTTTTGGAATCATTCGTTAACATCTGATACTCCTTCCGTCTCAATTTAGTTGATACATTTACTTTTTTCACATCTTCCGAGAAATGATTATCTATTCATAACAAATTATATAAAACTAAAAGCAGTCAATTATCAAATGTGAACAGTGCTACAAGTCAAAATGTAGCAACTAAATTGGGACAGATGGAGTACATTATAATCCTCCTTAATTATTGTCATAATTAAAAATAAACAATTCAATTATAAACAAAACAACAACAAAATTACTTTTGTAATTAACTAATTCCATTTTAATTAATGTTGAACCCCATATATAGTGCACTAGTGAGTATCCAACATCAGAAGATGAGGATAGACTAAATTAACTTATAAGTCTAGGAGTTACTCCTCCTATCACTAATTGGTTTTAGGATGGAACCTCCTATGGCTTGTAAGTGACCTAACTCTCCTCTTCCATATTGGATTGTCCTGGCTCGTTTCTAATATTCAATCAGATTCAACATGGTATCAGAGCCCATGTTGTAGGTCTCTTCTAAACTGGGTCTTATTAAACAACTGGAAAGGGTCTGCCTCAACAAGATGTCCAACCCCTAAGAGGATTATTTCTAATTTGTCTTTCCAGTTAGTTCTAAATTCTAAGGACACTCACTATTGAGTGGGTGTTGAACCCCATATATAGTGCACTAGTGAGTATCCCACACAGAAGATGATGAGAGACTAAACTAACTTATAATTAAGTTTAGGAATTACTCCTCCTATCACCAATTAGTTTTAGGATGGAACCTCCTATGGCTTGTAAGTGACATAACTCTTCTCTTCCATATTGGATTGCCCAGGCCCGTTTCTTATATTCAATCAAATTTAACAAATAACTTATCTATTTTTGTAATTTTATTTCATATCTCTCTTCTATTCACATGAATTCTCTAACAACAATATATGCAAATACTACATGTTTCAATAATATTTTTTTTGAAAAAAAAAAAAATTCGAAGAATTCGGCTATAAATAAGATAGATAGGAATTTTGATGAACTCTTAAAGAAAAAGGAATGAAAATCGACTAACTTTGTACATTTTTTTTAACTCTTAAGAAATGTACTATCTTCCAATTTTATGACAACTACGTCTTCATAATATAGAGGTGCTTTGGTTGGATATGCTTGGCACAAAACATTGGAAAGCAACTACATATAGGCACACAACAAACACTGGCTTGGCTATATGCTAAGCTTGCAAGACTCATACCATAAAACTATAAAATTATCACGCCTAGAACAACATAAGAAACTATTATGGGATGCCGAGCTCGTGCCAAGTTCTTAAAAAAAAAAAAACTCATGCAAGCTTCAATTCAAGTTTTGTGCTTAGGTAAAATTATTAAGATGTCATCTATTCACAGCTTATAACTAGCTAGAGATGACAGTGGGTCTGAAATCCGACCCATACTCACTTAGACCTCATACATTTATAAGGTTTTGAGTCTACTTTTATAGATCCAATGGGTCTAGATCTCATTGATCATGAGTCGAGTCCAAATTTCTCATATCCAAACCATACCCGCAAACCCATTTACATTACAAAAAAATTATAAAAAAACTCCCCAAAATATATATAAAAAGACTCATACAATTATACGTATTTACTCATACAGTTTGAAAAGTTGTGAATTGTAATTGCAACTCCAAAATTAAAATTGTCGTAAACTTTGAGAGTCGTAAACTTTGTAATTTAAACATTTACATCTTTTTTCTTTGAGGCATTAAATTATTGTGGTTACACAGTACCCATAACAGAATGCAAAACCCTAAATTGTTACATGATGGTAAATTATTGATTAAATGCTTGAAATATGAAAGCCTCAATTAAAACACATTTAGAACCCATAGACCAGTAAGGTCTAGGTCTGAGTCTGAAAATTCTAGACCCAGTGGGTCGGGCGTGGGTCTCCAACAAAAAAAAGGTCTGGGTTTGGGTCAGGCTGGACTTGACCCAGACTCAGACCGGACCCATTGCCAATCCTACTCATAAGTCATCAATCAATGTGCTTATGGCGACCTGTCATGCTAACAGCAGACTTATGTTGGACTGATTTTATGTTGTGTGCCACATACTGGGACCTCGTACAGGACCGACTATGCCCAACTCTCTCTATTGGCAACTATCTCTGTCTCAATTCTCTAATCGTACTAACTGAAAACAAACAATGGCTTCACAAAATGAGAGCATTTGCTAGAAACAACTAGGAACATGATCCACATAAGAACCATAAGTTGCAACAGTTTGTCCACAATATTAGGGGAATGAAGATCCTGCACAACTATTACACAAGTGTCTGTCAGTCTGTTACAACAATAAAGTACCCCCTCTGTAATATATTATTAACTGCAATAATTTGACTTTTTTCTCTATTTTATGTCAAATCATTACAATTAATAGGCCAATAAATATGTTATGGCGGGATTTTTTTTTTATTTAAAAAATCTCACTTTCCTCTGTACAATGTACATGAGAAGATTGGTAATCAAAGGGCTGGCACACATTAGCAATGAGCAATGACTCGTTGGGCTACCCGTATTTTTATATGGGTGAGAATGTCCATTTGAGAGCATCCTCATCCCTAAGCTTTAAAATCCTATTTATTTATTTTATTTAAATGGTACAAAACAGTAAATGAAAATTAAATAAAAGGAATCAAGAAGCAGATCACAAGGGTAAGGTCAAAATCAGAATATTGGAATATTTGGGCAATGGACATAAAATCTTTCCAAAGGACTTTGGAACTTGTTTGGTTAACAATTATTATATTAGCATATGAATTTGAATTTCTTAGGAAGTGTGTAGAAATTGAGTTGTTTAGTTGAGACAACCACAAGCATAGAAAATTATATTTTTTTCAAAATTACCAAGACCCCCCTTTGTAAACTGAAATTCCCAAGACCATCAACGAAACACTAATTTTGATTTCCTGAGAAATTGACAAAGGAAAAAACTTCCGATGAAATATAAATTTCTAATGGAACTTATTTTCCATGTGACCCAAACGACTGCAATTGAATTAAAATACAATTTTGTTAAGGATGAAATTTTATAATCCTCATGAAAAAAGGAAAAAAAAAAACATACTTTAATTCTCACACTTTGACTTTTCTTCAAATTTTCTATTATCATCCATTATTATTGGAAAAGGTGATATTAAACGAGAATAGTTATTTGTCAAGAAAATTAAATACATTAGAGGTAAACAAGCACAACCATAGCAATTGATATTGATTTACTTTCCAAATTTAATACTAAGTCATTTCAATTACAATCATTTACAACTGGATACGAAACGGACCGTAAGGGTAATGGTCATACCCAGCACTAAGTTTATAAATCAATATTAGAATTGATAATAAAAAAAAAAGGCCTGAGTTAAAGATTGAAATTGAAAACGTGTTTCATAGAATTAAGGCAACAATGAAACCAGGTTAAACTCAACAATTTATCTTTTCAGTCAAATTGTAGAAGCCACATACAATGCGTGATGCATTTAGCAAACACCCCTTTACAACGTGAGTCAGGGAAGATGAAGTATAGTTGAATATCTGATGCAGAAGACAACATCATCCTTATAATATATATCAACAAATATTCCATCTAATGTCTGGAAAAGCATTATCTAAATATAATTTTAACCATTTATGAAATTTTTATAGACATGATTTTCTATGCATAGACACTATTTTAAACACTGCAAATAGTATTCTGCACTTTCATAGACATCATATTCTCAAAAATATAGGCTATCAGGCATTACCTATATCTGAGTTAAGCTTACCAGCCCTCATCACCTGTATAAAAGAAAGCAAGAGATATTACCTCAAGACAAAATGATTTACCAGACTCTCCTATAACTTCAATAGAAAAAATTAAAGCAAGAAGTCACCTTGTGAATCAAAGAGAGCATTACATTTTGGATCAGAAAGCAAAAAAGCAGGTAAAGATTTGTAATAATTTCTTCTTGGGATCACCAAAGTACTGCAGTAACTTTTTCAGGCTACACATCTAATTCCCTTCACAGCATGACTGTAAAACCCATGCAGTTTTGGGTGGTAATTACTGTTTCTTGGGATCACCAAACAACTATGCTAAAGCATAAATCCCTGCTTTATTCCCATCAATAAAAACAAAAAAAAGAAAAATAATGCTAAACATAAGAGGAAAAGGTTTGCTTTTCCTATCTGAAAATTGCAATTTCATCATTTCAGTTAATGTAGTAGAGTCACTAGAGCTAAGGCAAAATCTTTAGGCTGACAAAAGCAGAATATTCTGGATAAACACCAAGGAACCTGGAATCTTTAATTAGCTTATAACCTACTGCTAACTATATTAATTAAGCTTTCAAAAGAAACAGCATTGATTGTAAGATATGTTCATAAAGCACTCTGTTAGGATGACAAATCAACAGCACCAAGACGAGGGAAACGAGAGAGGAAGAAAAGGAGGGAGAGAGATACAAAGGGCTGAACGCCACATTCTATTTAATAAAAATAATTTCAAGTGTTGGTGTCATAATAACAAGAAAATTTGGTACCTGTACCCTAAATAATCCATCTCTGACTATAACAAAGAATGGATTAGCTTCTTAGAAGTTGGTTGTCCAGTTAAGATGACTGATCTGAGGCTGCTGGTATGCCCCAACTTGTGGACCGGGAGCTCCAGGACCGACCCCAACACCAATATTACCCCCACCCAGATGATGGGCATTGGGAATTGCAGTGGGCTGAGGAGGATACATCCCAGGAAATTGCATTTGAGATGATTGCGCTATACCTGCTCCATTGAAAGAAGCATGACCTGCATGGGACTGTAGATAAGCAGCAGCAGGGTGTGCTGTCTGTCCCTGCATGTTGAAATATGGAGTTGATTGCATCCCAGGAATATCCCTGTGGTTCTGGATCCAAACTTCAGAAGTTTCAGCCTGAAATATCCATAATATGGAAAGATGAGAACAGAAACAAAACTTCCATTCTTGGCTGTAACCCTCAGAATCGGCATTAAAACTTCACTCTCTATTCATGGAATCCTTGCTATCTTATTGAGCATATTAGGTATGATATTATTGTGATAGTTAAAAAAAGGCAAAGTTTACACATAATATAACAAAATAGCACAAATACTGCATTAATATAACTCTACGGTTGTACCAGACCTTCAACACACATGCAATATCTAACCGAACAGAAAAAGAATAATGTATGCAAGATCCAAACACGCACCTGTGGATTTGGAATGTAAAGGCTATCTTTGTACTTAATACGGGACGAATCATCAAGACCTGTAGGTCCACCAACAACTCCAGGAGCATTGAGGGCATATCCAGTGGGGTTTGCCATATTACCAAAACCTGTAGGACTACCAGCAGGAAAAGGTTTGAACTGCTGAACTCCATACTTAAGGCTGTTTGCAGGAAGATGGGAACTGCCCCCAGGCATAAAAACATAACTGCTTCCGTTAGACAGGTGAGGATAGCCGGGGTTCCCAGAAAACCCAGGAACCATTGGGGGGACATAGAGTTGAGGAATAAACTGCCGATACGGCATGACGTTTGCATAATGCGAAACATGGACTTGTGGATACATCTGGGCTATAGGTGCCTGTTGTTGTACCATTCCTACAGAGGATGAGGGGACACTATTCGCAGAATGGGATGGAAATGCCTGTAACAGGAAGAGTTAGCACAAATATAGACAAGAATGCAAACTCAAGTAAAAACATGCTCATTCAACATACCATGCACTCTATGCAACATCAAATACAACGCATGGGAACATCAAACCACATGGGAAGGGTATAGAAATTCAATCTCAGTTCCTTTAACTATCCTTCCAAAGTGAACAAGGTGGTACCGCACCGCGCTACTGATAAGTTCATTATCACATTCAGTCAACGCAAGTATCAATCAATCAAAGCCTTATTCCCATAGGTGGGGTCGGCTACATGAACCAAAGTGATTATTCCGAAAGGTCGTCCACATAGATTTTCCTCCTCCACCCCGTACGGTCGAGAGCCTCAATCTCTTGTAAATCCATCTGCTTCATATCTTTTCTAACTCCTTCCCGCCAAGTCATTTTTAGTCTCCCTCTACCACGTTTGAAATCCCCCTGATACCACTCTTGCCGCCAAGTCAACACAAGTACGATAAAAAAAATTAGGCGAACATCTTTTTGTTCTTGCGCTGCACCTTAATTCCAAAGCGACCACACGAGCACTTCCTAAAAGGTGTCATGGACTGAGTTGGGTGGCTGATTTCAGTGGTGTTATGAGCAAAAGGAAACTGCATTTGATATGGACTAAACATGATGAACTTTGATTGATGATAAAATAATCCAAGTGAAAGAAACTAATACAACTAAACCTAGCTAAAGCTAATACTAAATTCTCAATATCATACTTCAACATATTTCTCTCTTTCTCCTTAGTCCTATATATATAAAGACCCTAGGTACTATTCTAGAATCATCTAACATGTGAATTATTATAAAATTCCTAAATTACCCTCATTCTAATATTTCAGTCATTACATTACCGGCCCCCTAAAGATCCACCTTGTCCTCAAGGTGGGTCGTAATTGACACTGAGCTTCCGGCCTTTGGAGTGATGGTCATTGTTAACCTTAGGAAGGTGGGTGAAGTAAAGTAAGGTGGTGTCCATTGTGGGTAGTAGAAAGTTTGGGTTGTAGGAAGTGGGTGTGGTTTTGGGGAATAGGTTTTGATTGGGGAAAGACATGGGTTTGGAACAATGGGCAAGAGCCTTGGATTGAAAATATTGTGGGCTGCCAGATTGGAGTGGAGTATTGGATGTTGAAATTGGAGGGGTGGGGTTAATAGAGCATTGGGTGGGTTGGATAAATAATGAGTTGGGTTTTGACATGGATAAAGCCATAAAATAATTGGGTTCTGAACATGTAGGCCCACTTTCTTGCCACCCCTCATAAATTAGGTGGGTCATCTATATCTTTGCTGGCAAAAGCTCAACAATTGCTCAATTGAAGCCACGTGCTCCCAGCCAACTTACTGCATCCTTTCTGTCATTTTTAAGTTGCTGATTTACGAATTTGCCCTTACTATTATCTTCTGATTTTACCTTCCTCTCCAAGCCAACAAAAAACTGAATGAGACAACAACCACTCTTGCCTTCTAGAGAATTTCTTCTGTAAGTTTCCTCCACTCTCTCTCATATTTGAAAATTCCATCTGGAAACTTCCTCCATTCTTCAGACCTCCATGACCACTTCTGAAGTTACCACCGGGACCACCACCTGAGCCAGATGCACCAGCGTCGCCCTTAGCAAATCCACCTCCTCTGCCCGTCCACCTCATCAACCCACCAGGCCCACCGCCGGGCCCGGATTTCCCCGCACCACCAGGCTCCCCGCAGAACCCAGATCCGCCAGCCCCGCCACGCTGAAACGTTCTCTCCTTTAGCTCCTTCGCCTCTCCTTCACGCTTGGGGTTGATGACGACTCCTGAACCTCTATTGAGCACCGCCGCCAACCCATCTTCATTCCCACCAGATCTCATATCCTCTTGGATCTTTTCTGGCATCAAGTGAAATTTCTCATTCTCGTCCTTGTCAATAGGAAATTCGGCCATGATGAACAGTAACTTATCATCCTTGTGGCCTACTTCCTCTTCTTGAAGCCCCTTGCTTTCTCCCCCTTCGTCAAGCACCTGTCTTTCTTCCTCTCTTTTAAATTTTTGGCTTTTTTTCTCTTCTCCAAGTTCTTTGCTATGCAGTTTTGTGTTCTCCAATTTAGAGATTACTTTATCAAAAGCCTTGTCGATGTTCGCACATGCTCTATCAATCACCTCCTTCATTTCCTGTTCAAACACCAAGGAGCGGGCCTCCATAGCATGCAACCTCTGTAGCACAGCAGCCCGCTCACGGTCACCAAGGACCGGTCGGCTCTGATACCAAGTTGTCATGGACTGAGTTGGGTGGCTGATTTCAGTGGTGTTATGAGCAAAAGGAAACTGCATTTGATATGGACTAAACATGATGGACTTTGATTGATGATAAAATAATACAAGTGAAAGAAACTAATACAACTAAACCTAGCTAAAGCTAATACTAAATTCTCAATATCATTCTTCAACATATTTCTCTCTTTCTCCTTAGTCCTATATATATAAAGACCCTAGGTACTATTCTAGAATCATCTAACATGTGAATTATTATAAAATTCCTAAATTACCCTCATCCTAATATTTCAGTCATTACAAAAGGTCACCCATCCTAGTACTATTCTCGGTTAACCACGGTGTCGGTGGGGTCGACGGCATGGCAACACAATGACTTCCCAGGAGGTCACATCAATGACAATAATAATTTAGAGATTGAAGAACAATACAGTTTTGCAGGACAACTAGCAAGAAAGCACAACATTTGCATCAACATGCCTTCTCATCTTCGAGCAAACAAACTGGAACCCAACTTTCTAAAATAAATGGGACCAAAAACCCACCTTACCAACAACCCAAAAGTTGATACTTCCTCCATTTTTTGTTATGTGCAACACTTACTAAAGATAGAAATTTTCTATTATGTGCAACAAATGTTTACTTCCCTATTCTCATGTCATTTCTTTCTACTTCTCTTTATCAGTTATCACGTACCTCTCTTTCCCTCCATCCTTTTTCCCAATCACAATTAAATTTACCTAGGAGTCCGTGTGTCCGTGCTTGCAAGTTTGTTGCACATAAAAAATAAATAAATAAAACAGAGGAAGTAAAAAACTTAACAATCTGAGTTGACACAGATGGAGAGAGACTCACCATCTGAGTAACCCACCCTCAGTTTTTGACAAATAAATTTCATCAGGAAAGTTAAGGAATTTACACATTTTCTCTGAAATATATGAGCCAGAAAAGAAAAAAAAATTACCTCATGAGGAGACTGTAGGCCAGGTCCACGTACAGCTTCATCAATGGAAGGCCTGAAGTACGATATGTCATAAACCGGCTGCTGATCATAAGCCTGCATAAAAACATTTGGCACACTAAGAAAGAGTCGCTAGTTTTACAGACACACCAATCCACAAGATTGTGATTCGCCAAATGAAAATGAACTATACTAAAGCACATGCCCTTACAAAAGTCCACTACAAATTTCAAGGACTATAATACGTGACCAATTTACTCCAGGCTCCAATACACAAACACACATACACACACAACCATAACATAAATGGTGGCTTTCAAGAAGGCTAAATTAGGTTTGGAACAGCAACAATGCAAAGCCACAGAGCACAAGATACAGCCTTTGCCGTTATCCAGAAACTTACAGAAAAGTTGTGCAAATCGTTAGACTCTAACTGCTGCTGTGAGGTTGAAGCAGTCAAAGATGAGCTGCTTTGGACCAAACCCATATCACTAAAATCTTCTGTATTGGAAATGCCAGGAGAATCCTTCTTGTCAGGAGAGTGATTTTCAGATGATGCGCCAGATGGACTGGTAGAGCCAGAATTTCGCACTTGATCATCAACAGAACTGATCTGTTGATCGCTGTATTCCAGAGAATATAAGAAAATGTCATGCTACCAAAAACATACACATAAAGGTATATTTGGCAATTGGCAATCAAACCAAGTCAGAATTTCAAAAGATTCATGAGTAACTGCAACACCTATAATATCATTATTTTCTCACACACTTACTTTAGATTTTAATTTTCCTAAATCAGCATCAAAAATATAAACTACAAGCAATATCATTTCTCTTCCTAAGCAAACCTTGAATAAAACTCAATTTTAAAAGAGTGATTAAGTTTTCTTTATAACTTATACAACAGGTGTTGAGTTTTATTTATATATGTCAAAACAAACATAAATCAAAAGATGCATCTTAATAAAGAAAGTTGCACAATGGAATCAAACAAACCTAGGTGATTGCTCCAATTTTTCTTCTACACTATCAACAGCAACAAATGTGGAAGCAGGGTTCTCAGCACTATCTGATTCCATACCAAAGGTTCCAAAAGTCAGCCTTCCACGATCATTTTCTGGAACACGAATGTGCTGGGCTATAATGACATTTTGATTTTCCTGGACATTTACTTGTTGGAACTTATCCTGTAACTGCTCAGCTTCACTCTCAGCATTCTTAGGATCAGCCAGATGCACGACAGTCTTCACAGGTGATCCTATCACACCTGGATTTGATGCACTGGACTTCTTATTTGTCTTGGGTTTCCATTCTTTACCAGGCAATGCACCTAGATAACAATTCAATATCAAGATAGTTTAAAAAAATATACAATCCAAATATATGTATATATATATATATATAAGAAGATAGCAAATTACAAATAAAGCATTGGTAAAATTTTTGTGAGGTTGCTTTGACATTGTTGATTTTCTGTGCACCTCAGTATTCTCCACACATATTCCTGTATTCAATTCAAGTGCAAAGCTCTTTTGTTGAAGATCAGTTTAGCTTTTCATTAAATCAGGCCAGGAATATTTCAGCACTGTCGCTTTTGGTACTTACATTTTGGCTCAAAGCATTTTCAACATCCCTTACTATTCGAAAAACAAGGTCACTTAACTCATTGAAAAGTCAGGGATCTTTCTGTAAACCTAGTCTCCAGCTGTCCAGCATACCCCGTGAACAACAAAGAGCAAAACATAAAAGCTAATGATTGCCTATCAACTACACCACTAGAAAGACCTTCACTCAAAAAGTAAAGTTCATTTTTAATAAGCAAAACAATGAGTAGTACTAGATCTCTGTGAAATAATCCAATTTCCCAACAACCTAAGCGATTGAACCACAAACAAACCCCCAAATCCCAATCATACTCTGTTAATTAGCTGTTGTCAAAGAAAACCAGCATATCAAAAGAAACAATACCATGAACATAGGCTTTCCACAATAGTAATTCCTCAAAGCAACATCTTTCTTTCCTCAAAAGATAAAAGATCAAGTAACTCTATGAACACTATTACCAAAAAAAGCATATTCTAATCCATTAACCAACTAAACTTAGAAATGCAATGACCCTATATAATATTTAAATCAAACAATCTGCGGCTGAAACAGAAAAACAAAATCTAAAATCATGTGGACAAGTCTCACACTCTACCATGCACCTTCAGTTTCTTAAGTAAGCCTAATTACCTTTGGGAAATCCCAACTGGCATAAGCATATAATCCTTCCAAAAGATAAATTGTATTAAAAAGGCACAGCACTCATAATTCATAAAAATAAACTTAAATGAAAAAGGCCAAGCACAAGTGCCCAATTCCATTTGATGTCATAAGGTGTATCCATTTCTTTGCTTAGAAAGTTCAGAGAGGCAATCTCTTTTACAGCATGCAGCTTTATTTCACGACAATAAGCTGCATGAAATGGCAAGCATTCAATGAATCTGCTCAGTGCTCACCCTCTGATTCTGCACGACATTTGCATTTTAGCAGTTTCTGATGAATTAACTCATTTGTAGGAGGTTTAAAAAGTGTAGCTTCATCAAAATTGAGTTTGCTCAACTAATCTTTAGTTTGGAATTGAGATAAATCGTATAGTTAATTACTAGCCATAATACAGCTAGTTGTGAGGATCCAGGATAGAAAAGTTAATCTTGCCTAAACCTGATGCTATTCTAAGGGGAACTTTCCAGGATTCATATTTTTTATGTACTCCCTCCGTAACATAAAAATGGCAACGATTGTTTTTGCACGCATTTTAAGGAAGCGATTTGACGGTGAAAACCATTTTGATTAATTCATTCGTTTACACCCTTAAATCGTTTCCTTGAAATGCGTGAAAAAAATAATTGTTGCCATTTTTATGTTACGGAGGGCGTATGTTCAATGTAAAAGCAGCAAGATAAAAATCAGATTTTTTTTATAACTATGTAAGCCGAAATAGGAGATACAAAGCATACCTTTCTGATGACCAACAGATTGTTGATGCAATCTACTACTAAAGTGAGTGCTAGATCTGCTTCCAGTAGAGCTGACCACAGCAGACTCCACAGCTGTAGCATGAGTTTGGTCATTTCGAGAAACAGCATTAATCTGTCGAAATGATTCCGCTGTAGTCGAACTTCCCAAGACCGAATTAACATTGGAATTATTTTGTTGAAAAGACTGCTTTGAACTATTATCTGAAGATTGTCGACGACTACCGACAACCCCAACTTCACGCCTTATAGCCCCAATAGCTGAAGAGGATCTAGTATCGGGAGATGGAACATGAACAGGATCAGAAGCAGAAGCATAAACACCTACAGCATTGGAAGATACAGTGCTAACAGCTACAGAGTGTGAGTCATTTGGTTTCGTCATTGTGACACGTGATTCAGAATTCGTAACAGCTGATTTCTTCTCAAAATGACCATTTCGATTATCAGAATTGATATCTCGTGGCAATTTAGAACGAAAATCACGCGACCCATTCAGAGATTGAAGATGACGTCCAGCAGAGTGTCTTTGATGATTAGGCACTACAGATTGACTGCCACAAATTAAGAGAATTTCCAGTGAAAGGCAGCTCACAAATCAGTTAGCAAAAAAGAGAATCACAACTCATAACAAGCCTTTGATTGCATCATTGACATTCAAAATGACACGAGTATAACTGAATGCTATTAACAGAGAAGTAGACATTCCTCTGTAACTGAATGCTATTAACAGAGAAGTAGACATTCCTCTGTAAGAACCTGTAGTCACTATCATCAAAACAAAGGGAAAGCACTGCTACAAAGATGGAAAATTAATGAAAAGAAATCAGAAGAGAAGATGCCTATCCAATTTGGTACGAATTATACCTTCTATCATTAATCCGCTGAACATTGGGCAAGGATGAATCATGAGATGAAGACTTAGCTTCTTTATCAGAATTCTGATTAACTCTGTTGTCTCTAACAACACGAAACTCCTTGCTTATCCCTGCATCTAGAATGAAATAGTTATCAATTTAGATGCAATCAAGCTATATATATATATATACGCTCTCCCATTAAAAAAATAATGAAAAAATGGTAGACATTCTATTAAAAAAAGATTTAAAACAATGTGCAGAGTTCTGAATCTGTTCCAGTCCAGTAAACATTCTATTCAAAAAAATTACAATTAAAGAGAATAGATAAAGTGTCCTAAAGGAGTTTTGGCTCAATTTAAGCATAGCTATAGCAAAAACAAACCAAAAATTAGTAAAATTAAACCTCTGTACAACGTCAACCAACACTATCACCCCTCATTAATAACTAATCATCAAGCAAACAAAAATACCAGTAAAAAAACTATATACATCTCATTGAAAAAAATATATATATTAATGAATGTATGGAGATTCTAGCACAAGTGTATGCACCTGAAGGTGAAAAGCAGAAGAATTCCCTATCACAATCATAGTACATCAAGGTTCTACCATCAATCCTTTTCTTTTTGCAATAGTGATAAGTCAAAAACAGGGTGACATACTGTGGTGATAAAAGAAGGCGTGGAGAATAAGATGGAACTATGGTGGCAAACCTTGGAATCTCAAGGTTTTAAAATTAGCAGGTGTAAAAATAGAGTATTTGGAGTGCAACTTTAGCCGATACAAGAAGAAACACAACAAGTGCAATCACTTTGGATGAGAAGAGTATTCATGGTTCTGATTTTTTTTCACATATTAAGGATCTATTCTACAAAAAAAATTGGTGAAATGGATGGAGATGTTGCTCAAAGGATCAAATCATGTTAAGTTCGGTGACACATAAGGGAGCTACACGGTTTTTTCTCTGAGATCGTGGTATGCCACATAGACTTGAGGGAAATTTTTCTGCATAGCAGTTAGACCGAAACTGCTTTATGCATCAAATACTGAGCTTTAAATTATAGTCTTGTTCATAAGATGAATGTGGCAAAAAAGCCTATGCTATAATGGATTAGTGGACATAAAGAAAATAATAGAATAAGAAATGAGGAAAGTTAGGGTTACTTCCATAAAAGACAAAATACAAAGACTCAACTAAGATGCTTTAGTCCTGTAAAACGAAGAGAGCATAATGTACTAGTAAGGCGGCTTGAAGAGTGGCAAAGAAGAGACAAAGTAAGGGTAGAAGAAGACCAAAGCAAAAATGGAGGCTGGTCGAAAATGACATGTGGTTGCTACCTTGATAGGACTGAGGGAAAATTTAACAGCAGATAGGGAAGCTTGGAGGAGAAGGATCGATGTGGATAAATTTTGTGATACATAAAATTGATTCATGTCCAGCCGAGTGAGCCGACCCCAAAAAAATTAAAAACAAGGCTTTGATATTGTTTTATTGTTATAATGAAAACATTGGTAGGTATTCTATTAAAAAGATTAAAATTAATGAGTAGAATTTTAAGAATAACATTCTATAGAGAGATTACAATTGAATAGCATAGTTTAAAGCATCCTAAAGGGGTCTTGTCACTATTTCAACATAGTTATAACATAAACAAACCAAGATCTGTAAAGTTGAAACTACAAACAAACTCAACCAACATTTTCAACTCTCATTAATAACTAATCATCAAGCAAACAATATTACCATTAAAAACCTATACACTCTCATTTTAAAAAAAAAAAAAAAAACAATAATGAAAAACTGGTAAATATTCTATTAATAGAATTAGAATTAATGAGTAGAAAACATTCAAAAAGATTAGAATGTTATGTCTGTTCCAGAAAAATAAATTGAATTTAAGAGGATAATATAAAGTATACTAAAGGAGTTTTGCTACAATTTCAGCATAGTCTTATAACTTATAACATAAGCACATAAAAATCTGTAATATTGAAAAACTGAGCAACATCAACCAACACTTTCACCTCTTATTAATAACTAAGTCATCAATTAGAAACAACAAATTACATTATTATAAAATGAAAACGGGTGAATTTGTATGTGCTGATGTCTTTACATTGGGCAAAAATACATTTTCCAGTAAACAAACTAGATTCAGGCAATTTTAACACTAAGCGGAGCTCACACTCACGGCTTAATGAAATTCTAACAAGTGTCTAAATCACTGATGCAACTATATGCCACCTAGAGTTGTAGGACTGTAGCCTAGGTGAGGATATATGCAGTCTCTAATTAATAGTGCACTAGCTTAAAATGTCACCATCAAATTTCAAGACGAAAAACTATTAACATGAACTTGCTCTATCCAATTACCAGGTGTAGAACTCCTTCTGTAGCCCCCTCTGTTAACATTCCGATCAGAACCATGAAATTTCAACCCTTGACTTGTATTTTCAATACGCTTCCTCGGTTCAGCATGACCATTGTAACCTACATTCTGGAATGTAATGCGCGAAATATTCAGCATCCATGAAACTAAAGTTATACAACTAGCATTACTTTTTGCTTTTAGTTTGAGCCAATATACAAAGCGAAAAAAAAAGCCTTTAATTATCAGTCTTAGGCAATAACATAAGCAAAGCATAAGAATTGGAAAATAAAATGTCATTCTCAAAACCTTATAATTTACTGGCTACAGTTGTGTGTATTATGACACAAAGTGGACGGCCACACATACAATTTTATCTTTTAACCAGCATTTCTGATCTGAAATACAAATCAAAAAGTTCTATAGCACATATTTCCAGCTAGTAATCAACCCATCCCCCAGTAGACAGCATTTCAAGCACGAAACAAATAAAATACTCTGTCGCATGCTCAAGCAAGAAATACAAAAGGCCTAAAGCAACATAACTGAACAAGATAAAACAGCAGTACAACCATAACATGTTACATATCAGTAAAACACATCCAATGTTTAAAAAAATATTACACTTGTGATGACAACAATTTGCACACACTTTAGTTTTAATAGGCGCAAGGTGCAAATAGTCTCTTGAGCCTAGGTGCAAGGCGAAGGCGCGCACCTTTTGTGGGCGAGGCGCATGTATTTATATACATTTCAAATTAATTTTTCCTTTGATTGTATTCAATATTAATTAAAAAGATCCCTAATAATTTAAATAATGATATATGTAAAGCTAAGATAGTCTCAATTAAATCAATCATTCTTCAATTTATAACTTACATCTAAGCTATTTTTCTTAAGTCTCAAAGGCACCCCTTACCCAAAGGCGCACAAGGCGGGCGCGGTTCGTAGGTGGCTGTCACTCGGTTAACTAAAGCGCATTTTCCAAAGGCTGGGAGCGAGGTGCGCTTTTTAAAACTAAGGCACACACAATATTTTCTATGAATCAACCAGAACAACAATGTGGGGAATATTTAGGGAAACAAGAAGTACAGTGGCAATTTCTTTGATTGCAACATAATTACATAAAAAAAGTAAAATGTCAAAGTTCATAGATTCACAAAGAATTACCTCTTTTTTCTTATCCCGTCTTCTCCTCACTTCATGAAAGGGATCTGACAGATATATTCAACAGATTCAGTATGCTGAGGAGTGCAGATTTAATTTAAGCAAGTTATTGGCAACCATATATTGACATTACAGGAAACTATCAAAAAAACTATATGATTCATGAGTTAGCCTTTCCCAATATCCTACATTGTGAACCAAAAAATTAAAAAATTAAATTAAAAAAAAAAATCCCAACTAAGTTTTCCATGGGATCCACAACAATATTGTTTCCAAAACCTCCAAACATAAAAACAATAATAATAAAAACAAATGAGAATTTTACATCTTAAATATTCTATCCATCAAAAAAAGGATAACCTAAGAGGCTAAGATTTTACTAGAGAAAAACCCCTCTAAAATACACGTATCACTCAGTCTATACCAACATAGTAAATTCTAACATGTTCCATTCATAGGAACAAGTCATCGCTTCAGAACACTCATAATTAACAATAAATCATGATTGCATTAGAAGGAGCTCTACCATAGTTGAATCAATCTCCATATGCCAATGTAGTCACATTCTGAAATTAGAGTGTCGATGTGCCATATGCCGATGCCTTAATTTAATTAGAACAGCAATTCATAATGCCGAAAAAACAATGACTTCACATTCAACAGCAGTTGTCTCTTTTCTTTGCCAGCTCTAAGAAGCACAATACTTATCAAAAAAACGAAAGAACAAAGAGACACAATAAGCACAAAACAGTATCTCAATCATCAAATACATAAAATTTCATAACATGTAACCTTTTTAACTAATAATTGCATCCACTAACTAAACACTTCTTAACATGCACTTTAACTTCTCTGCCTCAAACTCTTAACATTTCAATAGCTACGTCAAACACTGAATCAGCCCCCATGACTAAAACTTCAAAACCAATCAAACCCACAAAAATAACCAAAAAAATGGCAACGAAAACACCAATAACAAAATCCAAAATACACGGAGACAGAAGGGGGAGAGGGAAGATACCTTGATTTAAGAGCTTCTGAGCAGTTTCATTAGGGTCCATATTACTTTCTTTGAGAGCGTTGTAAATTTCAAAATCAGAATGATTGCCCACAATTTCTTTAATCGATTGTATAGTTTTCTGGAATTTAGATGGAACAATTTGCGTACCACCTTCAGCCTTCAACAAAGTACCCATTTTTATTTCGTAAATCAAAACAAAAAAAAGGAACAAATATTAATTTGTTTGCCCTAACCTTACGTACGATTGAAAGAACAACCGAACGTCCAAAATCTAAGAAGAAAGAAAGGGGAAAGTTAGGGTTTTAGGGTTTGCATTTAGAAGAGAGAACAATGCGAAAAAAAAAAAAAAAAGGGGGAGATTGGAAGTTTTTTGGGAGGAGATGAAGAGAGAGAAAGACGAGTTTAAGGGTTTTGATTTGAATTCATTTTTTTTCCACCCTCTTAGAGGCTTGATTTTAGGGAAGCTCTTTTTTCAAATTTCTTTTTTTATTATTTATCTTTTTGACTTTTTTTTTGTAGTTGATGTAGCTCTTTTGTATTGGGTTATACTTACAAAAAAAAAAAAAAAACAAATATTTGGGCTTTAAACCTAATTGAAATGAAATATGGTTTTTCTACCTGGACTGGTTTAGCTTGGGCTATAAGACTAAGTTGCCAGTACTGGGCTTAAATGAACACACCACAAAACATATATATATATATATCAGGAAAGTAGAAAAAGGGCTCGTTTAACTTAGATGAATAGAGATAAACTGAACTGAACTGAACTAAACTTAATAGAGATTAACTGATATGAATAGAAGTGTATTAATTGAACTAAATAGAGATGAACTGAACTGAATTGAATTGAGATTAACTGAACTGAAGTGAACTAAACTAAATTGAACTGAACTGAACTGAATATAATCTGAAGTAAACAAGTCCAAAGTGGTTTGGAGTTTTTAATTGTTACGAAGTACTTGTAGTTTTTAAAATTATAATGTTCCCAATAGTACTAGATATTTTTTATTTTTTATATGACATTTTTCACCAAAATATAGGAAATTATAGCAATGTCGAACGGGCTCTTACCAATTTGTAGCTCACTGTAAAAAGAAATTTACCTACGAGGAATTGTTATATATAAGAGTGAGAAATTGAGTAGAAAGGAGACTGGTGAGTAAAAATTTTGCCCACTGCAATTTAACAATTTAACTACTCGTGTTATGTACTACTACTATGGGCCAGCACAAGCACAAGATACAATAGTCCCAATTTCTAATGATTTGCTTTTTTCCAAACAAAGATTTAATTTAGTATAAATATATACAAAAAAATGTCTCAGTTTAACAATAATATGTTATTATTAATTAAATCATAAGAATTTAATAATGATACATTGATAAGAAGCACACTTTCGGAAAAAAAAAAAAGAAAGAAAGAAAGAAAGAAAAATGGTTAAATATATAAAAATTAAAATTAGAATTTGTTCGCAACAATTGCAATGCAGTCCATGATGAATGTGTCAGTAACGGGCACTGCAACTATTTTCGCGATCGTAACTGAAACCACATTTTTAAACTATGGGTTAGGACTTAGGAGCGTATGGTATAGGATAAGGGTTTAAGGTTTTATGGTTTAAGGTTTCTATTATAAGTTTAGGGATTATGTTATAGGTTTATGTAACACTCCACTAGGGACAAGGATCCACTAGCCCGCAAGGATTTATTTTAGTGTACGATTAGCCTACCCAAACATACTGTGGGAGGATTGGATTAGATTTTCCTGATTACAAAAATCAACTAATTTCTCCAGTAACTACTGGTGAATTTAGGTAATTAGAGTTATTTTACATGTCATTTCATACCAAAATTCCCTTTGGATTTTCTGTATTCACCCCCACAATCCATAAATATCCTAGCTAAATTATCCAGCCCAACTGGAATTACATAAGCATTTAAAAACCTCTATCTCTCTCTATATATATAAGATAATATAAACTGAAGGTTAATAAAACTAGAAAAAGGTTTTAGTTGTGTGTGTTCCATCCATATTCACCATCTTTGGTCTTCTTCCCTTGACGAATTCAACAGTCGTCAGTGCAGGTAGCTACTAACGAACACGAAATGACTTGTACAAACCCAGGAACTCTAAATGAGCAAGTAAGTTTATATTATGATTATGATTATCTTCACAAGTACTGTTCTTGAATTCTGGCCTTGTTCTCTTCCCACCACACTCTTGCATGCATTTCCCCAAATCTCTCTCGGCTGCATTATTAAGAGTCGTACAATATTATTTAGTGCATCGAATCGAATCAAATCAAATCATTGTAGTAACTAATAATAATAATACCTGAATCTAACACGTCGAAGCTCACGAGTAGCATTAGGCAGAGATCTGATAGTGATGTAGACACCAGGTTCATCCTGCTCAACCCATTCAGTCTCGACGTCACTGGCAATGCTAGCAGAAAGTTCACCGGAGTGATCGACGTCTCTTGACATGCTGCTCCTAGCAGAGGCAGAGACAGAGGCATCAACTGATGATGTCTCAGTTTTCGAAGCGCTAATGTTCGAGAGCTTAGGAGTTGAAGCAAGTCCACATGACTCGTAGTATCTCTTATTATGCTGCTGATCAAGTGAGTCTGATGACGAATATGCTAATCCTGTTGGACGATGATAATTCCGAGGCAAACGTTCCTTGCACAACGGTGGTGTTGCAGGACTCCCCTGTGCCGATGATCCAATCTTGGAGCTCTATATAAATGTCAAAAACTTCATATCCATCAATATGATTATCATCAATCATAATAAAGGATTATTATTAAAGTAACAAGGTCTAACCTCATCTTCTGACCTAAGGGGTGCCTCTAGCGGTACAGATTGTTGATTAAATTTCTGAACGTTATAAAGTTCCGTCACCTTGTCATAGTTCTCAGCCCACCATCTTTGAGCTTGCCACTTGTTAAAAAGCTCACGGCTGAACACCAACAGACAACATAAGTAAAAAGCTACGTACAGTTCTCGACTGCATGGGAAACGAAAGCCAGTAATTCAAGTTTTCAACATAGACATCAGACAATAGTCACAATACCACTGCTTGTAAGCGAACAATATATCTTGACAAGCAAATCACTCCTTAAAAACATTCAAGGCACACCCACCGACATTTGAAGGGAGCATCCCATAGGATAACAACGTCACCAACGAGCAATAAGTCTCTCAATTAGATAGATTAATAACCAATGCATTTGATTAAAAGTGAAATAGATAGATTAATAATTAAGCAAGTATATCATTTAGGATTTTTTTTTTATTGGACACCTTTCAGTATTAAAACATAATATTTGAGATAGTTGAACATTATAAATCCATAATTCCTTAAAAAAAGTTGTAAGATCATGTAGTTTGATAACTTTCTGCCACTAATATATCAGGCAAAACAATATACTCCTAAAAGGTCAAACCTCTAGCTTCTATACAAATCATCATTGCTAAAGATGTACTTAAATAGGAAATTATCATTGCTAAAGATGTACTTAAATACAAATCATCATTGGAATCCCTTTGCTTTGTTTCACTTATTGTGCTGCTTGGATTTGTAGGCAACAAATTGACATTCTTTTTCTTTCACACTCAATGTCTTCTATACTATTCAACTAGTAATTTGCAAGTTCCTTCAAACTGAATCAATGGGAATTCAACTCCAAGTATATTCTTACAAATATAAAAGGACAATATGCTAAAGCAACTTAAACATTTCAATATCTAACCAACTTATTGCTTGTTCGATACTTCGACAGGAGGAATTTGAAAGGAAAAGATCACGAGGTGGAGGAAATAAATCAGTTTTTGGTTCAAAAAAAAAAAGGAAGAAGAAGATTTATAGGAAATGAAATGAAATGAAGTGAGAGAAAAGACTCCTTGGAAAATTTTAACTTTCTTTAATCCAAACATGAGGAAAATAAAACTTATTTCCCTTCTCTTCTTCTTCTGCCTTTCTTTCCTTGACTAAACTTGAACCAAAAAAGTTGTTAATAATTGATGTGGATAATTAGTAATGCATATTGTAAGGTATTTGCCTTTATATCCCAGACTTTAGGCCTTTGAGCTCTAAGCAATTCATATCATAAGCACATCTTTCTCTGAGTACACATACAAAAGACGTGCAACGATTCCTTTCTCTGATCAATAATCTTAAAATCACATCTAATCATACTCAGTAATGTGCAGAGAAATAGTAAACAGATTGCACAGCCGGAATTTTATAGGTATGCAGAACCCTGAAATTTGGGGGGCGCCGGGGCGGGGGGAAGAGTGCTTTGCGAGAGAGTTTAGAGTATTTTCCACTATAAACTCTAGAGTTGTACAAAAAAAAACTCGCATCAAAACTCTCTTGAGAAAGCTTTTTTTTTAAAGTAAAGAGAAAAATACAACAAGTAATTTGTGCATAATATTCAAATCTAACAAATTATTTTTTAAAATGTTACAAAAAAAATGTCAAAAAATATCATTTTACTTTACAAAACTCTAAGCAATCAACTAAGGGTGCATTTGATTCATCTGAAATTTTGTGATCTAACCTGATCTGATCTTAGATTTTCTAATTTGATCTGATCTTATTTGAACTTTTCTAATCTGATCTAATATGATTTTTTCTGATTGTAGTTATTATTATAGTTATAATTTAATTTATCTGATCTGAACTTTTCTGATCTAATTTGATATGAATTTTTCTGATCTAATATGAATTTTCTTAAAATAAGCACAAGAGTACTTATTTAAGTTAAATCAAACGCACCCTCAGTATTACCAAACACTTTTACCATCAACTATTTAAATTAGTAATCAAATCATTTAAACAAAAACTAATCTATCTACAAACTCTAAACCCTAAACGGGGCCTAATCTTCTCTGAACCCCGCCCTAAAGAACTCAACTTTTTTATGGAAAAAAAGGTAAAAGCAAAAAAAATCAAGAACATGTGCACAAAGGGGTGATCAAGAAAACTAGAAAAATAAGCTAAGAGAGAAAAGTACATGGTTCATAATATTAAAGAAAAGGCAATTATGCTGGAAAGCACTCTAACATGTTAAGACCACTTATGACTTGATAAAGGCCCACTACAGCCCTTGTTTTGTGGTTAATATATAGCACTATGCACATCCAGTCTCATAATTATATCCAAACCCACTGTCTAATGGATATTCTTGACCAAGAAAGTGCACAAATTTAATGACCAAATATTATTTTATCCATATGATAGCCACTAACAAGTAGCAAGTGTCTCAGCTAATTTTTTCTGCTTATTATGCCAGGAGCACAAAGGACCAGGAAGTCACACAATTTACACAACTGTCCAGCAACTAGGGCCATTATACAACACAATCACTGTTTTTGCTCACTTTAAACCCCAATAATCAAAGGAGGTGAAACCCCAAAAGTTCTACATCAATAACACTCACAACTCTTAAGTATCAAACGATCCACCAAAACTATTACAGTACATCTCTATCACCAACCTTTCATCAATATAATCATTATCTTGATTTTGAAGGGAACTATACTACCCCAATTTATGTTTGCAAAATTGACTTTTCGATCCAATAATTTCAACATTCATATTATCATATACAACAGTTCAAATTCTTCAAAATCAACATTGGACCCATCTAAGTATCTAACTACAAAAGAGACAAGTCATCATCAATTCATGACAAATGAATTGGTAAAATTGGACAAAAAGTATGGCACACAGTAACCTAATCAAAAAACACACAAATTCTAAAATACGAGCACACAATAGACTAAAGGTTACCCCAATTGCATTATTTTCCCCTTGATAGAGTTAGATTGAACTGAATTTGTATGAATTGAATTAACTGAAATGAAATTGGACATTAAGTCCAATAGAACATGATCTTACTCTTTTTCAAGTGAGAATTTTGATAGAATTTAGGGTAACTTTAAATCCGTTGTACCCTAACTTAACATCACACTCATTAAAAAAAACAGAAACCATTTGAACTCAAATTCATCAAGCAACCCAAAATCAAAACAAAAACAGATCAAAACCAAACACCAAATTAACAAAGAAACCCAGAATTAATCAATATCAGAACAAAATATTATACCTAAAGCGAATTCGCTTGAGATCATTACCACCTTGAGGCATGGAAACGAAAGTAATAAGAACACCAGGCTCCACCTGAGCCACCCACTCCTTTGGCTCATCCTCCTCCATAAACAACACAGATTCCGACCTCCCACTCACAGACACCGGCGTCGCTTCGCCACTCGATAGCCCCATTCCAACTCCCTTAATCACAACCCTCCCTTCCATTTCTTTTCTCCCAATCTTAGCCGTTGAATCAGCCCTTTGGTACCCTCTATGGAACCTTCCAGAAGTACCAGACCCACCATTTGACTCCTCGTAACTTTTTCTGTTCTCATTTTTACCTGCACACGGTTTACAATTCTTGTATGCCCCTGACGCCCGCAATGCCATTCCCTTTATCTGCCATTTTTTTTTGAGCAAAAAAATGCTCAATAAAAGCCATAAAAATATAGGGCATAAAATTGGTGTAATTAATTAATAAAATTTTACAAACTAGGACTTACTTGAGTGGTGAGGGTTTTGATGGGTTGTTTTTTGCTGGGGGTTGCAACAATATCGTCTTCTTCCTCAAGTTGTTGTTGTTGAGGTGCCAGAGATCCGCCATTCAATTGCTTAGAACATGCTATACAAGTCAACATCTGGGTTTTTTTTTCTGGGTAAAACCACTGAGGCGGATTAAAAAATAAAAAAAAAAAAAGAGAAAAAGAAAATCAACTTTGATTGAAATGTGATAGCACTGATTAGTACTAAGAAGTTAGATAAGATCTTTTTACAGAGGATTAGTCACATCAGAGTCGTTGGGATTGCAGGAGAGAGAGAGAAGGAGAGAAAGAAGAGAGAGGAAAGAGGTCAGAAATTAATTTACCACCACCATTAATAACGTAAATTTAATGGGTTTTTTTTTTTGAAGTTTTTGTGAGTGAATGTCGCCAATGTCAATCAAGAAAAAAGGGGGGAAAACAGAGATTAAGAGAGGTTGAAGATGAACTGAAACTCCATAGGTTGAGGTAGTGGAAAATGACAGTGAAGAAGAAGAGTGAGAAGAGAGAAAAAGAATGAGATTGTTTAGTTTTAGTTTGAGTAGAGTGGTGTGAGAAAGCAATTGAGATTTTTGAGATTCCCCACACTTTGATTTGAGCCGTTGACACACAGATAGTGAAGACTAGAGTTAACCATTTCTCTCTCTCTCTCTAGCAGAGCAGAGGAGATGAAATATGGTGGAGAGTAGAGAATGGAGATTTGGGTGTAAATTCGAGGGCACACTTAAGCAACAACCAACGTTTAATAACGTAGCTTTAGAGTTAAAAAAAATCTATTTTAGGTTTTTAGGTAAAAACAGTTTCTAAATTCATGGAAAAATCAGTTTACATTCGTTAGTTCTTTATTTAGAGTTTTGAATATTGTTTTTAAAAAAATGAATATTGTATTGGTAGGAAATGAATATTGTGTATTATTTGTTCAACGTATTATGATTTTGCATGGGATGAAGATTTTGGTTTCATTGTTATTGAAAAATGATTGTTATGCTTTTGAATATGAAAATTTTCTTATGTTTTCATGAAGTTTGTTTTGTATTTTGTGAATGGTGATAATTTTGCGTATAATATGTTACATTCATTAGTTCTTTATTTAGATTTATGAATATTGTTTAAAAAAAATGAATATTGTATTAGTAGGAAATGAATATTGTGTATTATTTGTTCAACGTATTATGATTTTGCATGAGATGAGGATTTTGTTGCAAAATGAATATTCAGTTATCGCAAAAATGAATGTAAATTCAGGTTCTTTGTGGTAAAAGGAATATTTAGTATAACAAAATGAATATTCAGTATTAAAAAATGAATATTAAGTTTAGTTGGTGCAAAGTTGATTGTTGGTTCAGGTTCTTTGTGATAAAATGAATCAACATTAAAAAAATGAATATTCGATATGCAGTAATTAATATTCATTTTAGTTGTTGCCAACATGAATGTAAGCTTGGATTTTTTGCGGTAAATTGAATATTCAGTATTAAAAAATGTGAATATTTAGTATAAAAAAAATGAATATTCAGTATTAAAAAATGAATATTCATTTTAGTTGTTAAAACTGACTCGCTGACGCGCGAGACCAAAATTGTTCTATGTGCTCCCGGGAGCATTGTATATTATAGGTTAAAAAATTAATTTTAAAAAAATGAAGCTTTTAGTTTTTTTTAAAAAAAAAAAAATGAATATTATAGTGTACAAAAATGAAGATTAAGGATTAAAAAAATGAAGATTGTAAAGCAAAAAATGAAGTTTTCCAGGATCACAAAAAGCTACGTGGTCCTGGGAGCACCATATAACAATTGGGTCTTGGTGGCACTATTTTATGGAGTAACTAAATTAAAATTGATTTTGTTTTATTAATGGGTATATAAAATTAATTAATTAATGGAAAGAAAAAGCTAAATGCATTCCATCAAGCATCTATAATTAGGGTTGTTCGAAATGATATGATATGATATGATCCGATTAGCGATCTGGGCGATTCGATTCGAAAAAATCGGATAATTTTTTATGTAAAAAATTTAGATATTTCAGATCGGGTATCCTAGAACTTTTGGATACGGATCGAGCAAAATGATTTTTCATATATTCCGAATTTCAGGTCGGGTTTAATTTCCGGATATTTCAGCTCAAAAACAGTATTTTTGAATATTTTGGATCGGAAATCCAGATTTTATCGGATATTTTGGGTCAATAACCTGATTTTTCGGATCGAAAACCTGGATTTTTCAGATATTTTGGATCAAATATCAGGAAAAATATGTTAAAAACACAAAAAATATATAATTTTTGAAAATCCCGAACCGGCTCGGATATTTCAGATATCTGGAATTTTTTGGATCAGTATTTAGCCGATCTGAAATTTTCGAGTATCCAACATTTCGGATCGGATCGATCCGAATGAACAAACCTATCTACAATGGCAAGCTACAAGCCTTGTAACTTTGTTTGCCCCATCACTTTTTGAGCTACATCATTTTTAAGCTTCAAGTATCCACAATGGCAAACTACAGATCTTGTAGCTTTGAAATCAATATTTAAAACTTGTATTTAATGCAATAGTGAAAAAAATAAGGCATAATTAAAAAGGTGAAGCCAAAAAAAACCTTGTGCAAGCTACAATATCATTTCATCCACAATAATTGAGCTTGTAGCTTTGAATTTTGCATATTTGCAAGCAACAAAATTCCAATGCTCAGAATATGTCTTTACAACCTAACAAAGACACATTTCACACATATTCAACTAATAATCTCACCTTTTATAAAATTAAGGAATAATTTCACATTTTCATATTGTATTCATTTTTTGGACCTTTTTACAATACCGATCTGATTTAAGGTTAGTTTTGGGGATTTGTTGGGCTTAGAAACATGTGTCAAGTCCTTCTATGAGGCTAAATTTGGTGTGCTAAGCTCAACATTCCTCTAAAAGATACCTTAAATACGGGATTATTCCTTAATTTATGAAATATGAGATTATTAGTTGAATACGTATGAAAAGTGTGATTATTAGTTTCCAATTTTTCTCAATATTACTAGTTTTTTTCACAACTTTTTCTTTATAACACCTAACCTTACATGATGAGACAATCGTAATCTCACTAGTTACCTATTGAGTTTTACACTAACTTGGAATGCACTAAAATATTTCAGAATTTATCTATATTTTTATTAAAATATTGATCATGTAGATATTGTATGATTTTAACAATGAATTTATCTATATTTTTATTTAGTTTTTGTTAAAAATATGTGTGAGAGCGCATTTGGAGCTCTTTGAGTCTTTTGCATTGATGTGGGCAGTGGCTTGGACCGCTTGGTACCACAACAAGATACGGGTTGCAGAGTAATTTTATTAAAATTGGCCCATTATAAGTTATGACGTAATTTTATAAAATTTTAAAAAATCAACATTTATTAACTAAAAAAAATCACTTTGATATATTGAAGTTCAAAATTACAAGATAACATGAAAAAATAGTAACATGTTCACTTAAAAAAATTATTGTAAGCACCTACAAAAAAATTGCAATTAAGCCATATATGACCTAATTAGTAAAGTGACAATTTAATGCAATGACTAATTTAGCTGAAAGGCAAAGTGATGCCAAGAATGCAAAGGGATGCATGCTTATGAGAATTGGGACCCTCACATGATGAAAGAGGCCCCATTGGTTTGGAGGCCCTGTGTTTTGACCAATAGACGCACTTAATAAAAAGGAAAAGATAAAAGGTTCGAACTAAAGACCTAACTTCGAATTCACGAGACTTAACCAATAGCCTATTGAATCAACCACTTTTTGTTGTCAATATATTTATTTATTTTTTTGAGAAAAGGTAAATATTAAAAGTGTCAAAATCTCTTTCTCTCAAAGAGAAATCCTATTTATCTAAAGCTAGGAAATCCTGATTTGTCAATAGTCGCATATATATTGCATAAATAAAAGCATGTAAATTTCATTTGTTTCAAGAGAAAAAAAAAACAAAAACATATACTTATCCAAAAAGTACACTATAGATTCTATAATGTGGAGTTTTTAGACTAGTAATGTCTATTGTTGTCAAGATACCTTATCAACTATATAGTATACAATAACACTAAGCTATAATATAATTATATGATAACTATAGTCCTACGATACTCATGACCATCACATGAAAGGATGAATCATATGTTGTGACTTGTGAAGGTGATTAATCTAATAATAATCTTGTCGATCCCACAAACAATAGGGTCCCAGATTCCTTAAATTAAAACATAAAATGAATAGTAATTACTCGTACTCCCTCCGTCTCATTTTACATGCTACATTACATTTTGGAACAAATTTTTATGCAAACCAATTTTCATGTGGGCCCACCATTGGTAAAGTTAAGTAGAAGAAATTGATTGGCTTAAAGAGGATAAAAATGACAAAAAAGAGGGTAAAATTGTAAAATATATGTGTGGCCCATAGACTATAAAAGAAAATGTAGCAAGTATTTTGGGACATCCAAATAAGGAAATTGTAGCAAGTAATTTGGGACAGAGGGAGTATATGTTTAGACTTCTCAATTCTCATTCTTCTACTCCTCATCATCATTATTATTATTTCTGGCCTCGTACGTAATCTCTTCGAGTAGATAAAGATCGTAATTACAAAAATACCCATGGACTTTTGATGCAATAGTATAGAGGTATGGAATGGAGTTAGAACCCGTTGGGTATGAGATTCCATATTTAAAAAGCTCAATCAAACAAAAAATAAAATAGATGGAGTGGATTCTAACTCCATTCTAATCCATTAAAAATTACACAACCAAACACACCCTAATATTTTTTGAGGTAGTGTTTTAACCTAATATAATGGCTGTGTTTGAGAGTTAGCTATCAGTGGTTAGCCGATTGAATTAGTTGTTTTGACTAACTGTTTGTGATAGCTGATTTGACTAACTGATTATATTAGTTGTTTCTGTAAAAATGTTTGGTAAATAACGGTTAGATGTTAGATGTTTGGTTGTTATAGAGGAATTCCTAGGAACTACATAAATGTGTTTGGTTGTTATAGAGGAATTTCTAAATCCTAGGAATTGTAAGTGACCAAGGGTGGATATGGTAAATAAATTCCTATATTTTTTTTGTAGAAAATGACAATTCCCATGAAGTTTAAATTCTCTGATTTTTGTTTTTTTGATACCAACCAAACAAGAAGGTCATAGCTAAATTCATAGGGATTATGAGTTCCTATAGTAATCGAAGGCAACCAACATTGACATAACAAATGCATTACTTGTGGATTAATTTTGGTCCCTTAAATTAGTGAGGGCCGACAAAACTTCCAATTATTAATTTATAATAATGGTATTATGGCATGCATAAAATTTAGCCTCAAATTCTGGAATCTTGTAATTCTTCCCCCCCAAACCCAATAGACCAGTACCACTCTTGTATGTGGTCCTTGCTTCCTTCTATCAATTGGATGGAGTGCTACAATATTATAGAATTGGTCACTTGACTCACTTCTTGGCTTCTTGCTCCCTTACCCTACCTCTCTATCTCTTAATTAATAAAAGTAACCTTTTAATGTAAATACGACTATTATTGCTATATTTTTCTAAACGTATATTTTTAGTTGAACAGTAAAATAGTAATAGTAAAACTTTTAATTGAATAATTCTGACAATAAATCACGTAAAAATAATAAGTCGGACTATATAATCATAATATTTGGTCAGATGATTGTTTCCAAGTTTTTTTCCAACGATAAAAACTCGAGAAACTTGCTTATTAAAATAACATTTGACTCTTATAATTCCACGACCTTCTTAACGACTTCTTCAACTTCGATCCTCCACCATCATCACGGGAACCACCACAATCGATGACGACCTTTTCATCCTACTTAGGTATTCTTATCGGGTTTAGTCCTACTAACCTCTTAGACTCCCTCGTTCATGTCTTCTCTTCCAGTATAAGGTTCAATTCAAATCCGATGACACTTGATGATGGTGAACAAATTCGAACATAAGTTTCAATTTTAGTCAAATATTATTCTTTAATTTGAATGCTACTAATAACCAAATTACAATAAGTAGAGTGTGGATGATGATGAGAAAATCAAATTGAACTTTTATACACTTCATAAGTAGAGTGGGTACATGGAGAACAATTTCTAGTCCGACAATTTTTATTTTTATTTTCGTAATCAAATAGGTGATTTTGCCAATGGCCCAATGTATTTTTAGAGTTAGCCAGATATTTTTTTTAGAGTCAACTAACCAAGTTTTAGAATCAACCGATCAATTTTATTTTAGAGTTAACCAAGCATGTTGGAAACGGTCTCACCGTATATAAGTTATGGTCAAACCGGTTTGATACAATATTGTCTCATAATAAATCAATTTTAACAACTATTAAATTCATTAAGTTCTTGCTTCTCAAATGTAAAATAAATGAATTAAAAGTTAGGAATTTTTTTCCAGAATTATGGAATAAATGTCGACTTTTGAAAACTACTACCAAATAAAAAAAATTGGTATGAAAGTATCTAATAAATCAACTCCAACCTGGTAGCACTACCACTTGCCGTGTTTTTTTTTCTTTTCATTTTTCCGATGTTATGGCCCACTAGCCACTTTTGATTTGCTTCTATTTTTTCCCAAAACTGCTCGATTTCCCTCCATTTCTAACTTCCTCTTTTCCTTTATATATATATATATATGTATTAGACTTTTAATAACATATGAATTGGATCAAAATATTCCCCTTTTGTCTTCACTCGAACTTTCTTCAATCCAACTTTCTTCCATTAAAAGTTGAGTATGTTTAGCAATGGAAAGAACTAGAGCAATTTTGGAAAAAAAATAGAGGGAAATCAAAAGTAGTGGGGCATAGTAACATCAGAAAAATGAAAAGAAAAAAAAAACCACAACAACTGGTACTACTACCAGGTCGAAATTGATTTATTAGGTAATTTTATAACAATTTTTTTTTATTTGATAATACAAGACTAATAATATTCTAGAAAATTATTAATGCACATCTTTTGGAACTCCATGTCGAATTATGTTTTCATAATGTTTAAATGATCTTTTGAATTACATATATATAGTAAAGAAAAAGGTAAGAGAAATTAGATGACTAGTTTAAGATGCTAGTTTTATTTGAATCACGGTTATCTATACTTAAATATTTAAAACAGGATTTGTTTGTGCCATGTGTCAACTTTTTGCGAATTTAATTTTAATTTATTTTATTTTTAAATACAATCTTTCATTAATCAAGAGAATTTTAGAAGACACTTTATATTTTCATTTATAGTGCCTACAATTTCTTATATTATGTATGATCAAGTTAATTCTATAATAATATTTTAATCATTTTGAGATTATAATTTTTTTTTTTATATACAACCCGTGCATTTCGCAGGTCAATAAACTAGTTTAGGTTTAATTTCAGCTTCTTTAATCTTTTGTAAAAGTCATTTAAGGTGAAGCTGACAAATTACTTATACAACTAGTGAATTGGCTTGGACGTTGGCCTGGGTTGTAATAATACTTTGTTTATTCACATAATAATTTCTCGGGGTTACTTTGCTTATAATTAAATAGATTATTTTGTTTGTTGAACAAAATTGTGGTTAATTGGCTAGTCTAGTGTAGTAGTAATAGTATATGTTATAAGGTTTCAAGGTCTAACCCTACGACAAAATTTTTTTCCTTTTTAGTTTTGATTTAAGCATATGTGAACAAAATCTTATATAATGCCTACATGTTGCAATGCAATGAAAGTAAAACCTTTTAGTTAATTGTATAGATTTAAGGCTCCATTAAATTGATTTGGATAGAGAATATTTTCAAAAATTTGTATTTTTTTTCACATTAAGATTTAAGAATAGAATAAGAAGGTAATAAGGATGCTTATGATATGAGTTGAGATCAGGTATCACTGAGCTCAACTTGAACTCAATAATAAAAGCTCAAGCTTGACTCAAACTCGATAGCAAAATCTCGAGCTCGACTTGAACTTGAACTTGAAAACTCGAAGAATGAAGTTTGACTTGAACTCGATAGATGACTAGGATCGAAACTCGAATCAAGCTCGACCTGGCATGGGGTCGATTCGAGCTCATCAAACTCATAAGCTCGAAAATGTCTTGGAAATATATATATAATTCAGTGGTTTATATTTGTTTAATAAAGGTTTAAATGTTTGAAGAAAATATTACATAATTGTCTCATTATTTCACAAAGAGCAAATGTTATCAAGCCACACAACATTATGGCTTTTTACTATAATTTTTTGAAAAGCCCTATTTGTTTATGTATTATTTTTTAGTGAGTTAAGTGCAAATTTAGCCCCATGCCAAGACTTGGGGCTAAACTTGCACCTCCTTATCATTGTTTTATGTTTTAAGATTTGGAATTGATTTTCCTCATTTTTTTTCTAAAATCTTAACCCAGTCTTAAATTGAGCCTTGAAATTTTAAGACTCAACTTATATATATTAAGACTTGGAATATCAGACCCAATTTTATTTTATTTATTTTCTTTCCTTTGCTAAACTTGCACCTCCTTATCATTGTTTTATGTTTTAAGATTTGGAATTGATTTTCCTCATTTTTCTTCTAAAATCTTGACCAAGTCTTAAATTAAGCCTTGAAATTTTAAGACTCAACTTATATACTTCCTCTGTTCCAAAAAAAACACAACAAACCATTTTGCATGCATTTAAGGAAGTGATTTAAGGGTGTAAATGAGCAAATTAATCAAAATAATTTTAACACAAGTAAGAATGATATTATAGGTTACTTGTCTTAAAATTACATATATTAATTTGATCGTTTAGACCTTTAAATCTCTTCCTTAAAATGCGTGCAAATAAGTTTGTTGCGTTTTTTTTTTGGAACGGAGGAAGTATATATTAAGGGCTTGTTTACTTCAGATTATATTCAGTTCAGTTCAGTTTAGTTTAGTTCAGTTCAGTTCAGTTATCTCTATTTAGTTCAATTAATACACTTCTGTTCAGTTCAGTTCATTTCAGTTCATCTCTATTCAGCTAATGTAAACGAGCCCTAAGACTTGGAATATCAGACCCAATTTTATTTTATTTATTTTCTTTCCTTTTTTCGCATTTTTCTAAATATAACATATATAAGTGAAAGTAAATAAAGTAAAATAATATAGCATATGTTCAAGTGTTAGGGCTAAAGTGATACATTTGGACAGGTTTTAGAAATTCCTAACTATAGTTGGATGACATCGTTTTCAGTGGGGACCATAAAAAATGATGTCACCCCCAAGTCTTAAGACTTTGGGCAAAACATGCTTAAGGAAGGAAACCTACTATATATTACATTAACGGACAGGGAATCGTATTCCAAACCTCAAGGATTTGAGGTAAGTTTTTAGAGCCGTCACTCTCTATTGGAATTAAGAACCGCATGTGTAAATATCAAGCTTTTTCCGAGTTTTTAGTCGCTTAGAAACTTGTTCGACTCGACTCGACTCGAGTTAAGCGTTGACCGAGCATTGATCGAGCTCGAGTAGTGTTGTCTCGCCGCAGGAGGTAAACATTAGGGAAAGCATGCTCTATTTCAACTTTCAAGACAAAATTATGCCACATTTTCACTTTAATTTACTTCCCTATCCAACCTTCTCTCCTCCCTTTCAATCCTATTTTGCTTTCTTTTTCTTTCTTGCACGAAAACAAAAAAAGTTACAATAATATTCATTTTTCATTCACAAAAGTTACATGAGTTTTTGACATAGAATTTTCTTTAACCTAAAAATGGGTTCGTTTATATTCCTTTTTCATTTCCATGCTTAATTAGATTTATATTTGAGCGGTCCCCTATATTCTTTTTATGCTACCATAAAATGTTATACCCAAAGATTCACAACCTTCAATTTATCAATTATGGAACTTGCTCTTACATTTAATTTGTATCACACATTTGGGTGTACACATATCCACGTTGATACTTTGTTCATTAATATCTATTTTCTTACTTTAATACTCCGCATACAATTTGCTTATAAAATTATTTTAGCATAGCGTATTTATTTAGTTTTTTATTTCTACACTGTTTATTTATGTTGGATGTCATACAAGTATACAACTATATATTTTATAAGTAAGGTTACTGAGCCCTATCGAGCACACGACTTATTTTATAGAGTAATACCGAACTGACATTGCCCTGATATTTATTACAGGAAAGTAGCTGGTGAAAATCGAACTCACAACCTCTTGGATGCAAGGTTCATTCCTAAAGCCACTGACGGCCCGTTTGGTAGCCGGTCATACATGATAGTAATGGGAATAAATTTATAACTAAATTTGGAAGGGAAATCAAAATCCATTCCCATGTTGGTGCTACCTTTTAGCTCCAATTTATCTAATTTTCTTCACAAATATCCATTCGCATCAAATACCACCTTCCCCAAGGGTAATGGGTAGAAATAAAGAATGAGAAAAAATTTAAAGTTTGGGAATGAAATTTTTTTTTTTATAGGAATTATAAAGTTCCTCTTTAACAAAATTACACTATAAATTCATTACCATCACCACAATTTATTACCAACAACCAAACGAGCCGTAGTGTCCGAGTTAGAGATTGATACTCAATACAACTAATGTAGGATATGCTTCAATAGCCATAGAATGTCAGCTTTTGATAAGGGATTCTCATGTGGCATAGTTTTATATACACCACTTATATATATATATATGTTCTCTATTTCTTGGTAAAGTAGTTTAATTTTACGATCACAAATTTAGGGTTTATGTGCCGCATTTAATTTAGTATTCTAGGATTGTGTCTCGGCTCTAGAGTGTGAATTTCTATAACTTGTAACATTATTTTATGTTTGACTTTTTCAATTTTTTAATTTGTTTGTATTTCATATGTGATTCATTCTTAGATCTTCTGTTTATTTTTTGGGGGAGGGGGATATGGATCAAGACTAGAGCTTATCAAGTAATTTAATAAACAAATAAATACTGCATGTCAGATCTAGCTAGGTCATTAATTGTTTGGTTAAAATATGTAATTCATTTAATTTGTAATATCAATCACTACAGTTAATTTGAAATTTCTTCCATTATGATAATAATACAACATTTTTTACTATTGTGAAATAATAGTGCTTATTAATTTGAAATTTCTTCCATTATGATAATAATATACAAAAATTTTGACTATTGTGAAATAATAGTGCTTATTAATATTTATTTTTTGACACAAATATAAGTGAAAAATCATTCCGTGTCTTAACATTATGCTTTATAATTTGATTATGTGAAGGCATATTGTTCCGGGCTCACCCAGGTGGTCAAACCCGCGTTAGTGGGCCCAAATTCTAGGCCCAGTTCTGGTAGGGCTAGGTTCATATCAGATATTTCATGGCGAATAGGGGGTTGCCACGTGTCAACCAACTTGGTAAAACTTTGACCTGGCTGCCATGGGCCCGACCCATACGCCAGCCTAATCGGCTCAGCAAAAACCCTAACCAGGGGAACCTAATGCCTATATAAGGATCAGTCCTACCCTTCCACAGGTATGCAATTCATAGTCCACAAACTCACCAAATATTTTGACTCCTTATATCCGATATCTGACTTAAGCATCGGAGGGGCGTTCCCGGGTTCCACCCCCCGGGTTACCAATCTCTGACTATTTTGCAGGTCACAGCCTCATTAAAGAGCATCCGGAGTACACGTCATACACCAAAAGATCGTTGACTATTCGACAGAAGTTCCAGAACAGGAACAGATTGGCGCCGTCTGTGGGGAAAGAGACAAAAACATGGCTAACACCAGAGCAAAGACGACTCGATCCAATCAGCCAGAAGAAAATCCCCGCGAATCGCCTAACCGGCGGGACGCACACGTCACTGACGACAATTCGTCCAATCGAACGAGTGATCGTCACCGTCGCAAAGAACAAGTGGTCTCACGGAAGGACTTCGAAGACATTGTGACGGCGATGAACACCAAGTTCCAACAGAGCCTACAGGAGCTGAGAGACAGCATACCTGCCATGATTGGGCAGCAGAGGCCTCCATCCCAAGCCGCAGGTCCATCCAGGGGCCCCAACCCTAGCCGGGCAACAGGGGCGCGTTCACAGAGAGGCTCTCAGCCTGGGGATGCTCGAGAAATCATCAATTCTAAACGCGATGACGCTCGAAATATCATCGAGTCGCGTCGGGCACGAACGACCTCAAATATCAGGGAGGTCACTAGACAGGAGACTCGAGGCCAGCCAAGGAGATCACCAGAGAGATCTCACCATACTACTGCTAGAAATCAAAGATCAGCTGCCATCCCAAACCTGGGGGAAGGCCTACGTCGCTCCCTAGTGGCTATCCCTAACCGGGATGACGGCAGAAGACGCTCTCCTGTGGTCGAGCCAGAGCGACCAACAGGGGAAGTCATATTCAGAACCACATTCAGCCAGAGGCTTCTGTACACCACCGACACAAGGAAAGTAAAGGCCCCCACCATCGAACCCTTCTCCGGGGCGACTGATCCCGCTGACCATATGGCTGCCTACAAAGCCCAAATGGCAGTGCAAACAAGCTGTGAGGCAAGCTGGTGTAGGTATTTCCCTACTACTCTCAAGGGCCTGGCCCTCACCTGGTTCACCGATCTCCTATCCGGGTCGATCATTAGTTTTGCAACATTGGAGGCAATGTTCCTTAGCCACTTCGTGGCTGGGAAGAAACAGCGTAAGACAAGCATTCATCTCATGGCTTGTCAGTAAGGGGAGCATGAGCTCTTGGGAGATTATCTCAAGCGTTTCAACGCTGAATTACTCCAAATACCTAATGTGGAAGATTCAGTGGCTTATGCTGCATTCATGTCAGGGCTAAAGAGGGGCAAGTTCAAGTTTTCCTTGCTGGAAAACGAAGTGTCCTCATATACCGACGCGATGGACAGGGCTCGAAAGTACGTCCAGGCTTCAGATATCAACAACCCCGTCGAGAAGTCTGACAAAAAGAAAGATAATAAGAGGAGGGAATCTCAACGAGGTGGTCCTAGCCGGACGTCCACTTCTAAGAAAGACACTCGAGATGGGGGGGGGGGGAAGACCCCAGGTTCAATGTTAACAGACGGGAGATATTCTTGGACATCAAAGGCCAAGAAATCCTTCCTAAGCCAACCCCTGTTCGCACATCGATCAACAGAACGAATCCAAAACTCTGGTGCGAGTACCACCACGAGTGTGGGCATACCACGAAAGATTGCAGGGAGTTAAAAAAGGCGCTTGATAAGCTGACGGATCAAGGCAAGCTCAACCCTTATCTGTCAAAAGAGAATGGGGCTAAGAAGCAGAAGCGCAATGACAACGACGAGACTGACGGTTTGATCAACGTCATCGCGGGGGATATTCAGTGGAAACACCATCAAACAAAGCACTAAAGAGGGATCTCAGGAACTCAACCTTTCAGATTGCTGAGGGGGCCATCGAGCAGCCCCCATCAGGTCCAACAATGATATTCAATGCATCTCCTCTTCGACCTACCTGTTTTCTTCACAACGACCCCCTCGTGGTCGAGGTAAAAGTAGCAAACTCCAGGGTCAAGAGAGTACTTGTGGACAGTGGGAGTTCAGCTGATGTAATGACGTTGGAATGTCTACGACAACTGAAGTACGGTGAAGCCGATATAACCCCGTTGGAGAAACCTTTGTTTGGCTTTGGGGGTCGACCCGTCTTCCCCTTGGGGATCATTAAGCTTCCTGTTCGAATTGGAAAAAAGGGGGGAAGGGCGCAACTTGCCAGTCTCATTCATCGTCGTAGACATTAAACTACCCTATAACATCATACTGGGAAGACCTTTGTTGAACAAAATAAAGGCTGCCATCTCTACATACCAACCCTTATTGCAGTATGAGACAGATAAAGGAGAAGTTGGAAAGTTATATGGTGATCAGAAGACAGCTAAGCAGTGCTACATCAATAGCATCAAGACTACCTCACCACAGGTCGAGGTAGGGGACAAGAGAAAAGAGCCAGTCGAGTCCCCTGAGGATGTGTTCCTAGTAGAGGATGCAAAACACTACGCTCGACCAAAACCCATCGAGGGCCACGAGGAAGTCCCCATCGATGAAAATCCCGAGCACACAGTCAAAATTGGCATTGACATGGATCCAACCCTCAAAGAGTTAATCACTCAGCTGCTCAAAGAGTTTCGAGATGTCTTTGCCTTCGACGTTTCAGAGATGCTAGTCATTGATCCTTCGGTTATGTGTCACGAGCTCAACATTAGTGAGGGGTTCAAAGGTGTCAAGCAGAAATTGCGACGGCAAAGTGAAGAAAGAAACAAGGCAGTTGCTGCTGAGGTAAAGAAGCTGCTAAAGCATGGGTTCATCAAGGAGTGCCAATACTCTGATTGGCTGGCCAACGTTGTTTTGGTCAAAAAGCCTAATGGAACGTGGAGAATGTGTGTAGATTTCACTGATCTAAATAAAGCATGCCCCAAGGATGATTATCCTCTCCCAAAGATAGATAGTTTGGTTGATTCTACCGCTGGACATGCAATGTTCAGCTTCATGGATGCCAATGCTGGCTACCATCAATACCAATGGCTGAAAAAGATCAGACACATACTGCCTTCATCACCAACCAGGGAGTTTACTGCTATCGAGTCATGCCTTTTGGACTTAAGAACACTGGGGCTACTTATCAAAAGCTAGTAAACATAATCTTTGCTGAGCAGATTGGTCGTAATGTGGAAGTCTATGTTGATGACATGATAATTAAGAGCAAACAGGTGAATGACCATCGTAAGGATGTCAGGGAAACTCTATCAACATTGAGGAAGTTTGGTATGAAGCTCAACCCCAAGAAGTGTGTCTTGGAGTCAAGGGGGGCACATGCCTTGGTTTCTTGGTTGATGAGAGGGGCATCGAGGCAAACCCTGATAAGATCCAAGCTATCATCTGTAACGACCCGTATTTTAGTAGCGTTGTTTTCGGAGAAAACAACAATACAGATCATTAACATCTATAAACCTTTATTATCAGATTCATTAATTACAACGGAAGCTCTAAACTTAATTCATATTATTCATTTAATCCATTAAATAATTCAAGATAAATAAGTTTCTAAAGTCCAACAATACTACAAAGTAAAGGAAAGTCCACTAATAGAGATACAAAGGCTAGAAATGATCAACAGCATAAATTGTGACGACCCGACTCGCTTAAACCGGCGCGGAAGAAACCGACGAGTCGAATTGTCGATCGAACAAACAAACCTACTAAAAATCAAAACAAAACCTCGAAATATTATTACTATAACCCAAAAGTACAACACCCACAAGTTTGTACAACACTAAACCCAAAAGTAATAAATACTAACTAGTAACTCCAAACACGATCAGAGTTAGAATAAATGAACTATAAATACTAAGTCCAAAACTACAAACGAAATACAAACTAAACAAATTAAAAGAACATCGGCACTCGCCCAACCCAAAGCTAAGCAACACTGCCACCATCAGAGTTACCTGAAAAATTAACAACAATCCACAGTCAGTGGCGAGTAACATAGCTGTCCCACCCTAACGTGGATACACATGATCATAGAATGCATCCAACAACCAAACCAGACATACCACATACGATCATGTAAAACAACATATCAAATCAACAATAACCAACAACAATAACATTAATAATAACGACATTCAACGATATTATCCAAAACTCGACTAACTCCTAATACTCGACCTTAGACTCATCTTTACTTAATCTTTGGCGCAATCATTTACATATCAAACCGGACTATGCACGTACGAACGCATCTTACGCGAACGAACTTTCTACTATGCCAGGATTGAGAATCTTACTCCCAACCCCACGAAACCAATCTTACTGGAAATCCATATCCGAAGACGACATAGTAAGATCACCAACTATCCCAGTACTGCGGACAGGATAGGGGCAACGTCTTAACCCAAGCCTTAGAATCTTACTCTAAGGTTAGGCGTCTAATAGTAAAATCAAGCTAATCATTAAATCTTTAATCTTTAATCAAAGTTTACATTCTTAATTAATTCTTAAGTTGCATCTTACGCCTTGACTCAAGAAATAACATGTAAACCATCGAAGTTATCCTCAAGATTGCCTTTCTTTGCCTTTTCTTGAGTCTAACCATAAACATTACCACTTCTTTAATCAATCTTAAACATTTCCTTAACTTTTCTTAACTTTCTTTGAACCTCTTTTAACTTTCTTTTTAACCTTAACTTAACTTCCTTAATCAAGACTTATATAATCCATACTTAAACCACACAATCATGATAAAGAATCCAAGACTCGACCAAGAACTCATAAAGAACTCATAAAGAACTCAAAGAACTCATAAAGAACTCATCCAAGATTCAAGAACTTCAATCAAGAACTCAATCAAGATTCAAGAACTCATCCCAAACTCATCATATCACACGCATGGAATCATCAAGTTCAACAATAAAATTTATCAACTTCCTAATCTCCAAACTTCATCAAACTTGAACATGAACAACATCGAATATAATACTAACATAATCCATCATGAAATTTATGTAATCAAGTAGAAAACATCATAAATCATCACCCAAAAATCAGATTAAAATCCACACATAAACAAGGTTACAAAACATCAAAACGGTCTAATCTAATCGTTTAATCCATACTATGAATCATAGTACCCCAATTAGATTGAGAAAGTATGTTACCTCATGAAAATTGGGTGTTTAAACAAAGAAAAACCTTCTGCCCAGATTCGTCCCACACGAACTCAAAGTTACGCACAACACGATGCACCTTCTTGAACACACACGGCTTCAATGCACGGCACAACCATCATCACGGCTTCGTTGCACGGCTGTCCTACGACCACGACCACATTGCACGGCCATATTTGAACCACCACACGGCCACCTATGTGAACCCCATGAACACCCAACCCTAAAACCGAAACCCAACTAGATCAAGGCAATTGAAGGCTACTTGTGAAATTAGTCACTTAAAGATCAATGGATGAAGAATCTTTAAGTTTGGATTTACAAAGATGGATAAACAATGGTTGGGGTTTATAATCCAAAAATGGCATGTGGAATAGGGGTGTATGAAGGAGAGTGTTTGGCTTTTGAAATGATGAGCAAAGTGTTTAAGATGGCAAATGGGACATAAGCCTTACAACCTCTTCTATTTATAGAAGTGGTTAAGGTGTGAACATGAAGCAAGTGGCAACATTAAGCCACTAATTAAGAGAGGGCCGGTTGGGCCTAAGGCTCAAATGGGCTTAAATGATCATTTGGGTCATTTACACTAAATCATGACTAATCATGATTAAATTCGTACTTGGCCCAAACTTAATTAATTAACTAGAAAATTATAAAATAAAATTCTAATTAATTAAATTAAATAAAAGGAATAATAATTCATACCATAAAATAGTCACATTTAAGCAATAAAAATAGTCTAAATAAATTTAGACCATGCACAAAATAAAAATAAATACAAAGAAAATAGCCCAAAATCTGGGGCGTTACATAAATAAACTACTAAAATAGCTCGCACACAATCCCAACCCTTGCGTAACCCAAATCAGTCACCACCTGTACCTGAAAAAGGATGTTGGGGGTCCACAGTCAGTGGTGAGTAATTATATTGTTCTACTTAATCAGTAGAACACAATTAGAAACATAATCATTAGAATAAGTCAATCAAACAGACAAACCAATCATTAGAAAATCGTACATAAACCATCTTTCAAGTACGCAGCGGAAAATAATCATAACAACATAATACCCCAATCCTTCTACACTAACTTATTCAGTTCTAGACTGCTTGACATCGCTATTGACTCTTCTATTCTATTCCGTTCAGGTGCTAATCCATGACCAGTCATATGCTCGTAAGGGGTCAACCACGAAGATCTACTCCCCCAACTTTCCGTGTTCATCCGAGTCAACCACGAAAATCTACTCCCCAAGCACTGGGATCAAGAACTGTCCTGAATCCGAAGATAGGACAGTGGCTTCGACTATACCTATGTTCATGGCACTTGTGCCACTAGATAGGCGGTCACTTCATAGTTAATCATCTTTTCAATTCAATTCTGTTCTGTTATTGATTCCTTTTCACAATTCAATTCCATATCAACACAACTTATCCTCGATTCAATTCTAACTCGTCTTAACTTGACCCAAAACTCTAAAGCCAAATTAGTACCACACGACATTCCCTCTTAACAATAATAATCAAATCATAACCTTAAATAAACTCATAAACCATTTAATAAATCAATAGAATAAACTCATAATCGTCTAAACCAACAATCATCAACATATATTGCTTAAAACAAAATAAAAATCCTATTTTTATCAAACATCACCATTCGACATTCATATACATAATTACCAAAATTGACACTTTAATCTAATCAATACAATTATCAACAATCATTCATATAACTTAATATTAAATCATAAAATCATGCTTAGAACATTAAATCATCAATTTAGAACCAAATCAAGAACAAAATCAAACCTTTCTTGAACATAAACTACACGGCAAATTGGTTACAAAACAAATTCAAGAATAATTTCAAGAAACCATCATAATACACCTAAATCAAGGATTCAATTCAAGATCATCATAAAAGATTAATTAAAGATCAAGAATATAGCATAAAAATAATATTTTTCCATCAAGAAAGCATTCGAATTGCATCATGAACCACTCGGCACTCTACATATAAATATTCAATATTAAATTCATCCATTCTAATATTAACATGAATCATAAACAAGCATGTAATTATATTAAAACAAGTAAATAATTCAATTAAACAACATGGGAACTTATATACATCACACATCATACCCTATGCTAGGCCAACAATTTATTCAAAACTTATTCTACACAATTCTAAACAATTCTAAGCCTATTCTAAACATGATTAAACCTATTCTAACAATTATATTGCTAACCTATCCTATTGAATAAGTAAAACAAATCTAATTACCTAATATTGATGGTGAATGGTTCGATCTTTAAAGGCTAAAGGTTGAACTTTCTTTGATGAAGGTGTTTGAATTGATAAAGTGAAGGAAGTATTTGTGTGGGGAAAAGGAGGAGTTTTTATTCGTACTTTTTATTTGTAGTTTTGTTTTTATTTGTAGTTTAGTTTTTATTTGTAGTTTAGGATTAAAATAGGTATAGTTTAGTATTTTAGGTTGAAAGAATAAAATAAAACAATTAGATGGAGGATAAAAATTAGATTTTTTGTTGGGGTCAAAATAGATGTGGTTTAGAGTTATTGGTTAGAAAAATATAATAAAACAATTTTAATGGAAGGGAAGAAGGAGTCGTGTGGAATGAATCAATAAGAGGGTAGTTCCATTCCTAAACTTTAGTAAGAAAGTTAGGATAAAAATAAGATTTTTAGGAAGGGTCAAAGAAATAGATATAGATTACTAGTTTAGGTTGTAAATAGAATAGAATAGAAAATGATAGATAAAAGAAATTAATAAGGGGGGGCCGTGGGTTTAACAAGAGAAGGGTTTGGGCTTTGGCCCTATTTGATGAAAAAGTTGTTATAGTTGGTCATGATTATGCGTGTATGTTGATGATGATTATGAGGTTGAGTTCTTGAATCTTGATTGAGTTCTTGAATCTTGGTTGAGTTCTTTATGAGTTTTGGATGAGTTCTTTATGAGTCTTGATAGTTCTTTATGAGTTCTTGGTCAAGTCTTGAAAGTTAAAGAAAGGTTAAAGAAAGTTAAAGAATGGTATATGAGGTTCCAAGATTTGTTGATTTACATATTATTCTTGAGTCAAGGCGTAAGATGCAACTTAAGATTAACTAAGAATGTAAATTTCGGTTAAAGATTAGCTTGATTTTACTATTAGACGCCTAATCTTAGAGTAAGATTCTAAGAATTGGGTTAAGATGTTGCCCCTATCCTATCCGCGGTATTGGGATAGTTGGAGATCCTACTATGTCGTCTCTTGATATGGATTTCCCGTAAGATGGGTTTCATGGGGTTGGGAGTAAGATTCTCAATCCTGACATAGTAGAAATTTCGTTCGCGTAAGATGTGTTCGTACGTGCATAGTCCGGTCTAATATGTAAATGATTGCGCCAAAGTTTAAGTATGTTAATTAATGGTTAAAGTTAGTCGAGTGAGCATGATTACTTGTGGTTATTATTATTGATATGATGATATATGGTTCGCGTGATGGTGTTGGTATGTTTGATTTGATTGTTTGATTTATGCTATGACCATGTGTATCCCCGTTAGGGTGGGACGGTTATGTTACTCGCCATTGACGGTGGACTGTTGTTTATTTTTAGGTAATTCTGATGATGAGGTTCTTGCTTAGTTTTGGGTTGGGCGAGTGCCGATGTTATTTAGATCTTGTATTGTTGTTTTACGATTTCTAGTATTAGACTATAGTAGTGATACTTGTATATTCTAACTCTGACATTGTTTTGGTGTTAATACTGTTATTAGTAGTAGTGATATTTGGGATTTAGATATGTACAATCTTGTGGGTGTTGTACTTTTGGATTTAGTAAAGTAATATTTTTGAGGTTTTGTTTTAATTTTTAGTAAGTTTGTTTGTTAGATCGACAATTCGACTCGTCGGTTTCTTCCGCACCGGTTTAAGCGAGTCGGGTCGTCACAGTTGGTATCAGAGCCGAATAGGTTTTAAGTGAAGTTTTAGGATTTGAGTTAAAACCGGGAGTTGAGAGCTTTACTATTCCCGAGTGATGAACCCCAAATTAAGGTTAATTTAAAGGGAGAAGAGTTCGGGCAGAAGAGCCGGGAAAAGACTCTTTTTCTATTCTTTTTCTTTTGATTTTGTGTACTTGACTGTGGTGGGGATGTATGGCTGACACTGTTCTTTGGTATGTCTTTGTGTTATTTGGTTGCAGCATGTCTACGCCTCGCCGGTTGAGTATGGGACGACAGAGATTACGAGCACTCGAGGAGGCAATCCTTATGTTGGCGCATCATAGTCGTCATACGCCTAGTACGTAGTTGACGTTCGATCGTATCACACGTCATCGACCTCCGACCTATGATGGGGTTGCCGACCCTACTGTCCTGGAGAGTTGGATCCGCGAGATGGGGAAGCTCTTCGACGCGACGTTTTGCCCCGAGCACGAGAAGGTGCAGATCGCCGCCTACTATCTATGTGGAGAGGCAGATAACTGGTGGACTATAGCTAAGGACGCATGCTTACCCTTACATTCGATGTCGTGGATCGAGTTCGTAGATAAGATCCAGGAGCGATTCTACCCCGACGAGTTGCGGTGGCAGAAACAGGAGGGGTTTCTTACTCTTACTCAGGGTAAGATGACAGTTCAGGCGTACACCGACAAGTTCACGGAGTTATCGAGGTTCGCTACGTCTGTAGTTCCATCAGAGAAGGAGCGGGTCAAGCGCTACATCAAAAGGCTAGATCCGAGGATTCGCGTTCACGTGATCAGTAGTGGAGCGAAGACATTTCAGCAGGCCTACGAGGTGGCACTCGAGATTCAGGCATCGACGATCGAGGAGGATGCGAGGAGGAAGAGGACCCAGGTTCCAGCGACGTCGTCTTCTTTTAAGAAGCCTCGTTTTAGTGCTCCTAGCAGTACCCCTCCGACCACGAGTTCGCATAAGGGTTCCGACGGCTCGAGATGCAGAGGCTGCGGTAGGAACTTCCATCCAGGGAAGCGGTGTGACGGTTCGCCCATAGCTTGTTTTATCTGCAGGAAGGAAGGCCATAAGGCGTCAGTTTGCCCCGAGAGGAAGCCAGACACCGAGATCAAGCAGCTTCCGGCACCGACTAAGACTCTGGTGAAGAACCGAGTCTACTGTATGACTGAGGCAGAGGCCGAGGTTCAGCCCAACGTTGTCTCAGGTAGATTTCTTGTCTATGGTGTGTTAGCTTTTGTTTTATTTGATTCTGGTGCTGTTGTCTCCTTTGTGGCTAGTAGTTTTGCCTCGAGGTCTAATCTTCGTGGCAGCATTCCTGTTAGTTCTGTTATAACTCTCCCGTCCGGAGAGGATTTTATTTGTCAGCACGAGTTCCGAGGAGTGCCTATAGTGATAGCTGGAGAGCAAGCGACGGCCGATCTGAAGGAGTTCCTGCTGATGGAGTTCGATATTATTCTTGGTATGGACTGGCTGTCGAAGTATCGAGCAATCATTCGTTGCCGAGATCAGTAAGTGACATTCCGAGGATCACAGGGCAACCGAGTTACCTACTCTAGGTTTGTCCTTAAGAAAGGAGTTAAGGTAATCTCAGCCTTGAAGATGAGGAAACATTGCCAGAAGGGCGATATGGTGTACTTATGTCAGGTAAGGGACTTGACCGAAGAGCATCTGTTGGACGATATACCTGTAGCAAGGGATTTCAGAGACGTATTTCCTGATGAGCTACCAGGAGTTCCACCCGAGCACGACGTCGAGTTTCATATCGACTTAGCACCCGGGAAAGCGTCGATTTCGAAGGCACCTTACCGGATGGCACCATCGGAGTTGCAAGAGTTAAAAACGCAACTCCAAGATTTGATCGACAAGGGCTTCATTAGGCCGAGCGTTTCTCCATGGGGAGCACCTGTGCTCTTTGTGAAGAAAAGGGACGGTAGTATGCGCCTGTGCATAGACTATCGAGAGTTAAATCGGGTAACTATCAAGAATAAGTACCCGTTTCCTAGGATTGAGGACCTATTCGATCAGTTACGAGGAGCGGGAGTGTTTTCGAAGATAGATCTTCGATCTGGATATCATCAGATTCCAGTCAAGAAAGAAGACATCCCGAAGACCGCTTTTCGTACGAGATACAACCACTATGAGTTCGAGGTGATGCCCTTTGGCCTCACTAATGCGCCAGCTGTGTTCATGGACCAGATGAACCAGACTTTCCATCACTTACTCGATAAGTGCATCGTAGTATTTATAGACGATATCTTAGTCTATTCGAGAGATGAGTCTGAGCATACGGAACATCTCCGGATGGTACTAGAGATATTACGTAGGAATAAGTGGTTCGCGAAACTCTCCAAGTGCGAGTTCTGGCTTCGCGAAGTAGCATTTTTGGGTCACGTAATTAGTAAAGAAGGCATTAAGGTAGACCCAACAAAAGTTAAGGCTATAGTTGAATGGAGTAGCTCGAGAAATGTGGCGGAGGTTCGTAGTTTTCTGAGGTTGGCCGGATACTATCGACGATTCGTCCAGGACTTCTCCAAGATTGCTAGGCTGATGACTAGTATCCTATAGAAGGAGATCCGATTCGTTTGGACGGAGGCTTGCAAGCAGGCATTTCAGCAGTTGAAACAGAGATTAGTCTCTGCTCCGACTCTTACCCTTCCGAACGATGAGGAGGATTTCGAGGTCTATAGTGATGAATCTAAGAGTGGCCTAGGGTGCGTGCTCATGCAAGGCGGGAAGGTCATCGCTTACGCATCAAGGCAGCTGAAGGTGCACGAGCGTAACTATCCCACGCATGACTTGGAACTAGCAGCTGTGGTGTTCGCGCTTAAGATTTGGAGGCACTATCTCTATGGTGGTTCGTGTAGAGTATTCACGGATCATAAGAGTCTCAAGTACATCTTTACTCAGAAAGACCTCAATATGAGGCAGAGACGATGGCTTGAGCTTATTAAGGACTACGACCTGACGCTTAACTATTGCGAGGGCAAGGCGAACGTAGTCGCTGACGCGCTAAGTCGCAAGCATCGATTGAGCTTCAGTAGAAGCCGTAGTTCCGTCAGACTTTGTCTGACATCTATGAGTGCTGAGCCTGAATTACTTCAGGAATTGCGCGAGGGTCAGTAGAATGATTCGCAGTTGGCTAGGATTCGAGAGGCTTTACGGCAAGGTAAAGCCGTAGGTTTTGAGATCCCTTCCGATGGTAGTCTTCGATTTCGAGGGAGGTGGTGTGTACCAGACAATTCTGATCTTAGGAACAGAATCATGTCTGAGGCATATAACTCGCCCTACTCTGTTCATCCTGGAGGTAACAAGTTGTACCAGGACCTTAAGGGCCAATTCTGGTGGCCTAAAATAAAGAGGGATGTTGTAACGACCCGTATTTCAACAGCGTTGTTTTCGGTGAAAACAACAATACAAATCCTTATCATCTAAAAATCTTTAATATAAGATTCTTTATTTACAGCGAAAGCTCTAAACTTAGTCCATATTATTTAATAAAACCATTGAATAATCCAAGAACAAATAAGATTCTAGTGTCCAATAATACTACAAAATGAGGAAAAGCCCACTAGAAATAATGCAAAGGCTAGGGGTGAACATTAGAATAAAAATAAACTGCTAAACTAGCTTGCACACAATCCCAGCCCTCGCGTAATTCAATCAGTCATCACATGTACCTGAAAAGGATTTCGGGGTCCACAGTCAGTGGTGAGTAATTAGATTGTTCTACTTAATCAGTAGGAAACAATTAGAAACATAATAATCAGAACAGGTCAACCAAACAGTCAAACAAATCATCTAGGAAAGCATTCATAGACAATAACATTCAGGTACGCAGCGGAAAACAATCATAACAACGTAATACCCGAGACCTTCCTAATTAACTTATTCAGTTCTAGACTTCTTGACACACTATTGACCTTTCAGTTCTATTCATTTCAGGTGCTAATCCGTGACCAATCATATGCTCGTAAGGGGTTAACCACGAAGATCTACTCCCCCCAACTTTCCTTGCTCATGCCGGGTCAACCACGTTTGATCTACTTTCGAGCACTGGGATCAAGAACTATCCCAAATCCGAAGATAGGACAATGGCTTCGACTATTCCTATGTTCATGGCACTTTAGCCACTGGATAAGCGGTCACTTCATAGTTAATCATCTTTTCCATATTACAATTCAGTTCTCAATTCTAGTTCACAATTCAATCCTTTATCGACACAACTTGACTTCTAATCAATTCTAGTTCAACTTAACTTGACCCAAAACTCTAGTCCAAAACTTGTACCACACGACATTTCCAATAGTAAAATAATAATAAAATCAATTCTTTACAATAATCATATAAACAATTCAATCAATCAATTAATTAAACAAATAATCATATGAACTAACAATCATCAACAAATATTACTAAAAACAAGATAAAAATCCTCTTTTTCTTAATTAACACCACTCGACATTTTCACATATAAATACCAAAATTGACACTTTAAATTAATTAATACCATCATCAACAATTAATCATATAAACTTAATAATAAATCATAAAATTATACTTTAAACATTGAATTATCAAACATGGACTAAATCAAGATCAAAATCAACCCTTCATCATACATGAATCACACGACTTTGATGGTTCAAAAAAACATCAAGAATAATTTCAAGAATTAATATTATCATGATTAAATTAAAGATTAAATCCAAGAGTACTAATAATAACTCAAGAATTATCAAGATTCAACAAGAAAAGTCAGATTTTTATTTCCCTTTTAATCATACAACCATTCGGCTTTTATACAAACAAGAACCAAAATAATAATTTTAATTTAAGACTTTAATTTAACAATTAAATAATCAAGATCATCAATATAATTCAAGAAAATATCATAAAAATCGTCAAAATCACATTTATTCTACTCGACCATCACACGACAATTATTAATATCCAACAAAATTTAATTCAAAATATAAACAACACAATTCTAAACAATTCTAGGTAGTCCTAAACCCATTCTAAACATGATTAAACCGATTCTAAACATGATCAAACCTACTCTAAAAATTATATAACTAATCTATCCTACAGATTAAATAAAGCAATCTAATTACCTGTTGTTGAAGTATATGATTCGAAAAATACCAAGGTTACACGATTCTTGAAGTCTTTCTTGGCTTCTTGGTTCAAATCTTTGGTTGATGGTTGAATGGAAAGAGTTTTTAGGAGTTTCTTGTGATTGATTTTGGAAGAAAGATAATTGATTAATGTTGTTGTTGGTTCCTTAGGTTAGCCGTGTAACAAGAGGTTTAATAGGGGTTATGGTTTCCTATAATTTAGTAGTCAAAGTAGGAGAAGCTAGAGTAAAAATAGGATTTTTAGGAAAGGGTCAAAATAGATATATCCTTTAGCAATATAGGTTAAAACAAATCAAATAATTTAATTAAAGGAAAGGAGATAGGGGGGGGGGGGGCGTGAGGTTACTAGGAGGAGAGGGTTAATGTTCTCCTAAAATTTAGTAGAGAATTTAGGAGAACAAATGTGGAATTTTTGTATGGGGTCAAAATAGTTATGAATTAATAATATTGGTTTAAAATAGATCAAATAAATTAATTAAAGGGGAAAAAGGGATCAAGGTAGCCGTGGAATAGGGTGAGGAGGGAAGAAATTGGGCTTGAGTCTTAGCATGACAAGGAAAAAGGTTTGGGTCAGGATAAAATAATTAGATTGCTACAACTAAATTATAATTAATTAAATAATCCATCAATTAAATGATTAATTAATTATATAATTAATTAATTAAGAAAAATTTAAAATATCCCGAAATTTCGGGGTATTACAGATGTACCAGAGTTCGTAGCTCGATGTTTAGTCTATCAGAAGGTTAAAATCGAGCATCAAAGACCTGGAGGTCTGTTGCAGCCACTACCGATTCCGACCTGGAAATTTGAGTCGGTTTCTATGGACTTCGTGGTTAGCCGGCCTACTTGTAATGGTATGAATGCCATTTGGGTAATAGTGGATAGGTTGACCAAGGTCACTAGATTCATACCGATGAAGATGACCTGGTCTATGGAGCGTCTAGCAGAGGCCTATACCCAGGATATTATCCGACTTCACGGAGTTTCGAGGGAGATCGGTTCTAATTGGGATTCGAGGTTCTCATCTCGATTCTGGAAATCAGTTCAGGAAGCCTTTGGGACGAAGTTGAAGCTGAGCACCGCTTTTCACGCGGTGACAGATGGTCAGACTGAGAGGACCATCCAGACTTTGGAGGATATGTTACGAGCATGTACTCTGGAGTACCATCAGTCTTGGGTACGTATGCTCTGTTTGGTAGAGTTCTCCTATAATAATAGCTATCACTCCAGCATCGATATGGCTCCGTACGAGGCCCTGTATGGCAGGAAATGTCGGAGTCCGATTTGTTGGAATGATATCAGTGATACTGTGGCTTTAGGACCTGAGATGGTACGAGATACCGTAGAGAAGGTCCGAGTCATTCGGTCTAAGATGCAGGCCGCGCAGAGTCGTCAGAAATCTTACGCCGATAATCAACGTAGACCGTTGGCCTTCGAGGTAGGTGACAAAGTCTTGCTTAAGGTTTCACCATTCAAAGGAGTGGCACGCTTTGGTCAAAAGGGGAAACTCCAACCGTAATTCGTGGGACCTTATGAGATACTGGAACGAGTTGGGGAGGTCATATCGGTATTGGCATTACCACCTAGTCTGTCTAATGTTCATCACGATGTGTTCCATGTTTCCCAGCTAAGGAAATATGTACATGATCCTACCCACATCATCCCAGTGGAGTCGGCCACGTTTGAGCCGAATCTGAATTTCGAGGAGCGACCCGTCCAGATCTTGGATCGGGAAGTGAGGACCCTCCGGCGTAAGCAAGTTCAGCTCGTCAAGGTGTTGTGGAGAAATTAGCACCATGAGGAGGCGACTTGGGAGACAGAGGCGTCCATGAGGCAGAAGTACCCGGAGCTTTTTGTGGGTGAACAATCTCCTTTGCCTTAAATTTCGGGTTGAAATTTCTTTAAGGAAGGGAGGTTGTAACGACCCAGATTTATCGGTATTTTTGTCACCGATTTATTTGTTATTTATGTGATTTTATGTATGGTCCAAAATTTATTTTGGACTATTTATTTTATTTTATGTGAATAATTTCGATTGGATTCGATTATTTGTATTTTTGGTTGATTATTATTTATTTTTATTATTATTTAATTTTCTAATTAGTTAATTAATATTTTTGGGCCAAATGCGATTTAAGCATGATTAAACATGCAAGAGTGCAATTAGCCCAATTATTTATCGATAGCCCAATTTGGCCCATTTCCTTAGCCTTGGCCGGCCCCTTGAATAGAGTGGTATGATTTTTGCCACTTGCTTCATGTTCACACCTTAGCTAACCTCTATATATAGAAGGGTTAGTAAGGCTTAAACTTCATTTGCCATTTTAATCATCCTTTGCTCACAACTAAACACAAAACACTCTCTCCAATTGCTCTCCATTCCACACGCCATTTTTGGCTAATCCACCACCACTTTTGTTCATCAAATTCTTCAACCCAAAATTTAAAGATTCATCTCCCATTGATCTTTAAGTTCTTAAAAACAAGTTAATCCTCATTAGTTTCAATCAAGATTAGTTGTTCGGGTTAGCTTTGGGTTTTGCTCGTGAGGTTCGATTGGTGGTCGTGTTCGTGGGTTAAGGCCGTGCAGTTGGGCAGTGTACGTGTGTGTGGTTTGGGTGGTGCACGGTGGTTCGTGGTCTGGCCGTGTGGTGGTGCGAGTTGCTCGTGCCGTGTTCGTGTTGCTTGGGCCGTGTGGTTACGTTTCCGGGCAGCAAGTTTTTGTTATCGTTGTGTTATACTTCGATAAGGGAACATACTATCCATATCCTAGTAGGTATACTATGATTCATAGGGTAGATTAAGTGATTAGATTAAACTGGAATAGATGTTTATAACCTTGTTTATGTGTGAATCATAGGCTGATTTGGGTAATGGTTTTGTGATGATTTTGCCTTGATCATATGTATGTTATGATTGATTATGTTAATTTCATGTTTGGTGTTGATCATGTTCAAGTTTCGTGAAGTTTTGATGATTGTAAGTTGATGAAAAAGTTGTTATAGTTGGTCATGATTATGCGTGTATGTTGATGATGATTATGAGGTTGAATTCTTGAATCTTGATTGAGTTCTTGAATCTTGGTTGAGTTCTTTATGAGTTTTGGATGAGTTCTTTATGAGTCTTGATAGTTCTTTATGAGTTCTTGGTCAAGTCTTGAAAGTTAAAGAAAGGTTAAAGAAAGTTAAAGAAAGTTAAAGAATGGTATATGAGGTTCCAAGATTTGTTGATTTACATGTTATTCTTGAGTCAAGGCGTAAGATGCAACTTAAGATTAACTAAGAATGTAAATTTCGGTTAAAGATTAGCTTGATTTTACTATTAGACGCATAATCTTAGAGTAACATTCTAAGAATTGGGTTAAGACGTTGCCCCTATCCTATCTGCGGTATTGGGATAGTTGGAGATCCTACTATGTCGTCTCTTGATATGGATTTCCTGTAAGATGGGTTTCATGGGGTTGGGAGTAAGATTCTCAATCCTGGCATAGTAGAAAGTTCGTTCGCGTAAGATGCGTTCGTACGTGCATAGTCCGGTCTAATATGTAAATGATTGCGCCAAAGTTTAAGTATGTTAATTAATGGTTAAAGTTAGTCGAGTGAGCATGATTACTTGTGGTTATTATTATTGATATGATGATATGTGGTTCACGTGATGGTGTTGGTATTTTTTATTTGATTGTTTGATTTATGCTATGACCATGTGTATCCCCGTTAGGGTAGGACAATTATGTTACTCGCCACTGACGGTGGACTGTTGTTTATTTTCAGGTAATTCTGATGATGAGGTTCTTGCTTAGTTTTGGGTTGGGCGAGTGCCGATGTTTTTAGATCTTGTATTGTTGTTTTACAATTTCTAGTATTTGACTATAGTAGTGATACTTGTATATTCTAACTCTAACATTGTTTTGGTGTTAATACTGTTATTAGTAGTAGTGATATTTGGGATTTAGATATGTACAATCTTGTGGGTGTTGTACTTTTGGATTTAGTAAAGTAATATTTTCAAGGTTTTGTTTTAATTTTTAGTAAGTTTGTTTGTTAGATCGACAATTCGACTCGTCGGTTTCTTCCGCGCCGGTTTAAGCTAGTCGGGTCAAGTTTTATGGTTTCATCATCGAGCAATAAAGTTAACAAAAGCAATAAACAAAAACGATAAAGAAAGCAATAAATGAGACAAACACTTAGTCAAAAAGTTGTTTTTCATTAGTATTCAAATTGTTACAACCTATAAAAAAAAAGTACAAAAAGGCCTAGTCTATTCTGATGTTCAGTTCATCTAAGAACTGATCATCCCCTTCTTGTTGTTGTTGCTGCTGTGGTTGTTGGTCTTGTTCTTGCTGCTGCTGCTGTTGTGGCTGTTGGCTGCCCTACCCGCCAACCTTACCAACAATCCCCATGTCGCCTCCTTCGCTGGAGCTAGAAGAAAGGATGTTGGTCCCTTGTCCACCCTGGAGGGGAGCAACCTACTTCTGAGCCTCTTCCTCCAGTTCCAGTGCTTGGTACCTGGATTCAAAGACAGCCCACTCCCCTAGGTGAAGTTCCTCCAACACCTTCTTCGCCCGGCCAAGGGTGTCAGCAATGAGAATGCCAGCATCCTCAGCAGCACCATTCTGGCGAAGGCCTGACTTGTACCGCTCCCCTGCCTCTGACTCGAGCCACTTGTTGACGATGGCCTCTTCTTCATTCTTCATTGAGTGTAATGACCCAGATTTTATTGGTATTTTTGCCGATAATTATGTGTGTTTATGTGCATTTTTGGTGTTAGTTCAAAATTATTTTGAACTATTTATTTTAATTTATGTGAATAATTTCGATTTAACTCGAAATATTTATTTTCAGTTTTTATTATTTATGTTAATTATTATTTAATTGATTAGAATTTTATTATTTAATTTTCTAATTAATAATCTAATATTTTGGGCTAAATTTATTTATGCATGATTAATTATGCGGTTTTCGCAAATTAGCCCAATTGAGCACGAGAGCCCATTTTTAGGCCCATTTCCTCTCTTTGGCCGGTTCTCATATGGCATGGCAAGGCTTGCCACTTGCCTCATGTTCACACCTTAACTAACTCTATAAATAGGAGAGTTAGTAAGGCCCCTTGCCCATTTTGCCATCCTTGCCATTTTATGCACTTGCCATCCAAAAGTTTAAACACAAATCCCACCCATTTGCTCTAAGTTACACGCCATTTTTGGCATTAATCATCATCAAATTGTTCATCCATCTTTCTAATCCCAATCTTAAAGATTCAACTTCTATTGATCTTTAAGTGCCTAAACACAATCCTAAACACGTGCATTTCATTCAAGATCACTAGTTCGGGTTGATTTTGGGTCTTGTTCGTGTTCGTGACCAAGTGGGTTGGACCGTGTGGGTGACCGTGTGTGGGCAGCCGTGCAGTGGCAGCCGTGCAGTGGTGGTGCCGTGACCGTGCGGTGGTGTTCGTGCTTGGACAGCAGGCCGTGTGCAGCAGTCGTGCAAAGGGGTTCGTGGTGTTCGTGGTGGCTCGTGGTGCCGTGTGGACAGCCGTGTGTGGGCTGTTTGTGTGCCGTGTTTTGTGCTATTTTCCGGGCTGCTTTTGTGTGTTGAATTGTGTGTAATCTTCAATAAGGTAACATGCTTTCTCAACCTTTTTGGTATACTATGTTTGTAGTATAGATTAAATGCATGTATGGGTTGATTAGTGATGATTATTCGTGATTTTATGTATGATTTGTAATCTGATTTTTATGTAGTTTTCATGATATTTTGATGATGAATTTTATGATTTTATGATTGATTCTATGATATTTTATGATCATGATTAATGTGTTAAAGTTTGATAGGTTTTGGTTAAGTATAAAGTTGAGTTTTCGAAAGGATTTGATGATGATAATATGCGTGTGATGTATGGAGTTTGGATGAGTTCTTGATTAAAGTTCTTGAATCTTGATTGAGTTCTTGATTGAAGATCTTGAATCTTGAATGAGTTCTTTATGAGTTCTTTATGATTTCTTTGAGTTCTTTATGAGTTCTTGATGGGTTCTTTGAGTTTCTTGGATGAGTCTTGAAAGTTAAAGGAAGTGGGTTGTAAGTTAAAGAAAGTTAAAGATTGAGGTATAATTGGTTAAAGAATGATTAAAGATTGTTGAATTATGATTGGTTAGACTCAAGATTAAGGCTAGAGGCAGTTCTTGAGAATAACTTCGGTATTTTAACTAGTTAATGTCGAGAATCAAGGCTAGAGGCAATTCTTGAATTTAATTTAGTTATGTTGGATAAAAATGATGATAAAATGATTAAGATGATTTAATAAAAGATTTAATTAAAGATTAGCTTGATTTCATTTTTAGACGCCTGATACTTTGAGTAAGATTCATTGTATTTGGGTTAAGACGTTGCCCCTATTCCATCCGCGGTATTGGGATAGTTGGAGTCATACTATGTGATCTTTGTGAATTTCCAGTAAGAATTGTTTCACGAGACATGGATTTCCAGTAAGATTGGTTTCATGGGGTTTGGGAGTAAGATTCTCAAATCCGAGCATAGTAGAAAGTTCGAATGCGTAAGATGCGTTCGTACGAGCACAGTCCGGTCTAGAATATGAATGATTGCGCCAAAGATAGTTGATTAGGTTGGTTTGAGTCGAGTTCACGTTTGGGTTGATCTTGTACTCTAGATTATTGATTTGATGTTGTCTATTTGATTTATGCTATGTGCATATGTATTCCCATTAGGGTGAGTCAGTTATGTTACTCGCCACTGATGGTGGACTGTTGTATATTTTTCAGGTATTTCTGATGATGATACTCTTGCTTAACTTTGGGTTGGGCGAGCGACGTTTATTGTTTCTATTGCCTGATGTATTTTCCATTTCAGTTGTTTATAGATAGTATTGACGTATTGTATAGACTTTATACGTTATTGTATGGACTTTCATACGTTGTTTTGGACTCTGACGTGTGGTTAGAGTTACTTGTATTTTAGTGTTTTTAGTTTGACTTTTGGACTAGTTTATGTACAAACTTGTGGGTATTTGTACTTTTGTGGTTTAATAATAATATTTGAGGAATTAGTTTTATTTCTTAAGTATTTTGAGTTGTAGTTTCTAACTACTCGACTCGTCGGTTTCTTCCGCGCTGATTTAAGCGAGTCGGGTCGTTACAGTGAGTCCCGAGCTTGGTCCCGGGCCTTTTGAGCTTTTTTCAAGCTCTTCTTGGCCTTGTCCAAGTCGTCCAAGGCTTTGTTTTTGGCGCGGATAAGCGAGTCGCGCTGGGAGGTGGCGTTGGCCAGCTTCTTCTCCAGGTCTGTGATGGACGCGTTGGCCGTGGAAAGATCAGCCTTGGCAGTATCTAGCTCACCCTCCAAAGAAATCACCTTGGAGCTAGCAGCCTCCAGGGATTTTTTGGTGGTGGCATGTTCTTCTCTTTCTTCAGACAAGTCAGCTTTGGCCTTCTCAACATCAGCAAGGGACAGGCCCTTACCTTTATGGGAAATTCCCAGTGGTATACCCGAGCTTTTTCGAAATCCCACCGGTATACCCGAGTTTATTTTAATCCCAGTGGTATACCTAAAATTACGTCTAATTCTCATCCGTTACATTTAGAAGGTATATTCCGTTAAATGTATTGGAATATACCTATGTTAAGGTTAGATTTAACTTTGGTTAACAATTTTATTAATTTTTTTTTAAAAAAAATAAAAATTAAACCAAGTAATATATTAAATTAACGGGTTTTTGCAAAAAATGATTCGATTGCCCCCAATTTGCGTTTCTGATTTGCATCGATTTGCGCGCATTGATCTACGTGAAAAAAATAGTCCGCTCATGGTTTTACGGGTCATTTTTTTCCTTACGAGATCTGATTTGAGGTCGGATTTTGCAAAAAATGATTTGAATGCCCCCACTTTGCGTTCCCAATTCGCCACGTTTTGTGCGCATTGATCTACGTGAAAAAATAGTTTGCTGAAGGTTTTACGGGTCATTTTTACCCTTATGGGGTTCGATTTGAGGTCGGATTTTGCAAAAAATGATCCGGTTGTCCCCCAATTTGCGTTCCCAATTCGCCTCATTTTGCGCGCATTGATTTATGTGAAAAAAATAGTCCGCTTTAAGTTTTACGGGTCATTTTTATCCTTAAGGGTTCCGATTTGAGGTCGGATTTTACAAAAATTGATCCGATTGCCCCCAATTTGTGGTTGTTTTTCCTTTTTTTTGTTTTTTTTTTCAATTTATTAACCATGGTTAGTGTTTTTAACAATTTTTAAACAAAAAGGTTACTTTTGGGAATTATGTTTAACATTAGATACACCTCTGGGATTAAAAAAAACTCAGGTATACCAGTGGGATTTCCAAAAAGTTCGGGTATACCATTGGGAATTTCCCTACCTTTATTGTGCAACATATATTTGGATGCAGCATGCATCCAGATAGACATGCAAAACAAAAGGAAGAGTTAATAACAAATAGAAGGAGTATGATGATAGAACACATGAATAAGTTCTTACATCTAGCCAGGAGTTGTGAAGGTCATTGAAGACCTCTTCCCCATCAGCTTCCATGATGAACTCTTCATCAGAGGGGGAGTAGATGGCCCTGAACGCCCCATGAAGGCGACGGTTGCGTTCTTTCTGGGTCAATGCACTAAAGGGTTTGTCGCCCCGAGCTGGAACCTCTTTGGAAGAAGAAGGCGTAATAACCTTCTCAGCAGCAACAAGTGCAACCTTAGTGGCTGTATCCTTCTAGAAAGGCCCCTCTTCAGGTAGGGATGGCTGAGTCACTTCACCCACCTTGTGTTTCTTCTTTTTATCCTTTTGCTCTTCAGCAAAAGGATTGGAATCCCTGGTTCTCTTGGGTCAGGGGACCCCACTGCTCGATGTTTTCTTTTTATGCTTGGGGTCCTATCGAGGTAACAAATATTTTAGAAAGGTGGCATCATCGAGTCAAAGGAAGGGGGCAACATAAATAAATACCATCGAGGTAAATAATCACCTGTGGGGGATTAGGGATAGGCTCTTCCTTTGAATCGACTTTGCCTTTTACGGCAAGAGCCTTAATAGCAGCAGCGGTCATTAGGGAGGCCATCTTTAGGTCTAGTTTTGATTGAGATACCCCTGCAATAAAAGAAAATGAAAAAAACAAGTCAGAATATCAGGAAGGTTCAAAACTAGTAAATTGGTACTTAATGGTTAGGTGCCCCTACCCTCAGGATATGCTGGGTTTAGCCCCATAGCATACAAGAAGAAGTCTTGCTTCAAGTCGTCCGTGCTAGGAAGCCAGTTAAAGGGGACCATCACTGACTTCCCTTTCTCCTCTTTTTCTTCAAGCTCACAGTAAATGGCCACCACTGCTTCCTCAACGGACATCTTCGGGACTTGGCGGTTCAGGTGGAAGTTTGGTTCATCTTCCACCACCCTAGGGATTCTCCACCCCTCGCTATTGAAAACAAAGAAGAATTCGTGCCTAAATCCTTCTTGGTTGGTGGGCACATTATTTACAAACCTATAGTCTTTTCTAACTTGAAAGCTATACCAACCCTTCCCATGGTCAGTGCTACGGCTCTCTACTAATTTGGCCAGATTCCGCCAAAGGCGAAGGGTTGGGGTAATCCTAAGCATTGTACATATACCAATAAACGAATTGATCGAGGCCCAAGAGTTGGGTACCAACGAGGCTAGGGATAGGTTATATTCACAAAGAAGTTGTACAATAAAATTATGTAATGGAAATCTAAGCCCCCTAACCATGGCAAGTTTATACACAGCTACACATCCGTCAGGGGGGGAACGGATGGTCTGAAGATTGATGGGTCGAACTACTACATATGGCTCAGAAAATTGAAATTGGACCGCAAATGAGCGAATGTCTCGCTTTAGATGATGGTTGAGAGTTGGGGCTAGGAAGAAGTATTTGGGACCCTTCTTAGGGGGAATTTTAGGGTACACGAGGTTCTCTGTCTCCTCCTGTCCAGAGGTGGATGGACCCTCGGGGTTCATATTTAATATACCTACAAGTTTTTCATACATTGAATGGTAAATCTTAGGATGTGCTACAGATGGCTCCCAGGGGTAGGGGGTTTCTACCTCTTCTCCCCCAGAGACTGACCCATCCGAGTCAAAAGGTAGAGGGATGGCCTCAGGAATGTTTTGGGATTCAATCCCTTCATCACCCTCGACCCGAAGGACCCCAGTGCACTCAAGGGGAAGAAGGGGTGGAGTACTTGACTTGTCCAATACCTAAGTTATTGAAAATAAACTAAGGAAAAGAAAGGTACTCGACAGGACAAGGACTCACTTATTCAAAGTAAATAAAAGGAGGGGAGCCAATTACCTGGACAAGAAGACTACTGGCTTGGCTGCCTAGGAACAAGCTTAGAAGACACCTTCGAGAAGATTGGAGAACTCTAGAGAGAGAAAATTTGAAGAGTGAGAGAATGATTTTAGGAAAATGATTAGTGAGTGGAATATATAGGAGGTAAAGAATGTGAAACAGTTTTTACCTCACTATGGTAAAAATCAGGTAAAACGACATCAGTTTATGAGTTTAGAAGGTGAAAAGTGTTCACTAATTCGTTGACTTTTGGTCAAACCCTCCACCTCATCAAGTGACAAAAAGCCCTATTCAACATAGGCATCCATTGAGGAAAATGGAATGGCTGGACAGGCATTCAAAGTCACTGGGGCTCATTAGCCCCTTGGCTTTGGAAAGAGCTCCTTAGGCCAATGATTAAGCCCTGCTCAAGGTAGGCACCCGTCAAAGGAGATGGGAGGCTAAACAAGTATCATCCATATCTTGGGGCTCATTAGCCCCTAAGGGTCAGTTGATCACCTTAGGCCAAAGTCCCACTCAATGTGGGCACCCATCGAGGCTGATGGGTAGCCAGGACATCTTTCCCCAGACTTTTCCTAACACTCGAGGTACAGGGAGACCCTCGAGGTCATCAGGGCCTTTCCATCTTCTACCTCTATCACAGTCGAGGTAATAGACACCCTCGAGGTCGTTAGGGAAGGTGGCCTGAAACTTAGTTCCTGGGGCTCATGAGCCCCTTGGCTTTGAGGAAATCTCCAAAAGCTAACAACAAGCCCTACTCAAGATAGGCACCCATCAAAGGGGATGGGAGGCTGGATAGGTGTCAACCATGTCTTGGGGCTCATTAGCCCCTAAGGGATGGTTGGCCACCTTAGGTCAAAGCCCCACTCAATGTGGGCACAACCAAGATGTATAAACAATCAAAACATCTCCTGGACTACTTTATCACACTCGAGGTAATAGGAGGACCCTCGAGGTTATCAAGGCAAAACTCTGCACCTCTATCACGGTCGAGGTAGGTAGGACCCTCGAGGTCATTGGGAAGGCTTTGTCCCAGGATATGTCATTTCTAACTCTCGAGGTAGGAGGGACCCTCGACGTAAAAGGGGCAACCCAAGGGGCTCATTAGCCCCTAAGTCCAGGTTGCTCATCTCATTTCCCAAGCCCCACTCGGAGTGGACATTTGCTACTAAGGGTGGAATAAGTCTTGATGTTGCCTTTCAAAAGTACATCCCTCACAGTCGAGGTAAAGGAGGACCATCGAGGTAAAGAGAGGGTCTTGGCAAGATCAACACTTAGCCAAATTTTGATGAAGTTCAAATAAAGGAAGTCCTCCACAATCGCGGAGGATGCAATCACGATCGCGAAAAACACCAATCAACGATCGCAGAGGATGCAATCACAATCGTTCTAAAGTTGTCTCTGGATGCGTCTATCACGGTCAAGGTAGAGGAGACCCTTGAGGTATCTAACAAGGGTCACCAAGTTTTGCCTCAACCGCGACCAAGGAAACAATGGTCGCGGAAGGTAGTAATGATATCAACACTTAGAAACCAAGGATAGAGGTCCTTCACGGTCGCGGAAAACACTATCGCGATAGAGGGACCCTCGAGTTTTATAGGAGGTCTCATTATCAATATCCCTACCGCGACCAAGGGTAAATACGGTCGCGGAGGACAAGATTGATGCCAACACTTCGATAAATTTTGGAAATTCATGCCAAAAGCTCTCCACAGTCGCGGGATGATGTAAAAGCAACACTTAGAATTTTCTCAATATCACTTATGAAGAGTTTCTCACAGCCAAAGAATTTGACCCATGATCGAGGTAAACACCCTCGGGTCGAGGTAAAAACCCCTCGATCGAGGTAATCATTACTCGATCGAGGAAGTCACCGCTTGGAGTAAGAGAATAGCTGACATTATTGGTCCAAGATTAGGACAAAGCACGTTAAAGTAAAGCTACCCTGGGATCGAGGAACACCCCACCTTGGTCGAGGATTGCCTCGATCGAGGTAGATATCTTCAAATCACTCTTGACGGACCTCACACATCGCGCCTTACTTGCAGTTCTAAAAGACCCTCGAGGCAAATATGGGGGTATTATGGCCAAGGTTACCTCGATCGAGGGACTCTACCTCATGGTCGAGGTTACCTCGATCGAGGCATCCTCCTTGGAGACCCCATCGAGGTTTTTTAGGACCTCCATGGGGCTCACGCGATCGAGGCTGATGGAAAGGCCCTATAAGCCCCACGGTCGAGGTTACCTTAATCGAGGGACTCTCCCTCACGGTCGAGGTTACCTTGATCGAGGTATCCTCCTTGTTGGAGACCCCATCGAGGTTTTTCTCAAGACCTCCTTGGGGCCTAGACTTCGAGGCTGAAGGGGAGCCTTGTGAGCCTCACGGTCGAGGTAACCTCGATCGAGGGTCTCCCTCTCACGGTCGAGGTCACCTCGATCGAGGTGCCCTCTTTGGGGCCATTCTCCTCGGGATCATAAGAGATCTGGAGATTCGTTTTTTCCGGAGTATTCCGCTCAGCATCCAACGTCCAAGGATTCCCGTTCCACGCCGAGCATGGGGCTAATTGTTCCGGGCCCACCCAAGTGGTCAAAACCGCGTTAGTGGGCCCAAATCCTAGGCCCAGTTCTAGTAGGGCTAGGTTCATATCAGATATTCCATGGCGAATAAGGGGTTGCCACGTGTCAACCAACTTGGTAAAACTTTGACCTGGCTGCCATTGGCCCGGCCCATACGCCAGCCTAACCGGCTCAGCAAAAACCCTAGCCAGGGGAACCTAATGCCTATATAAGGATCAGTCTTACCCTTCTACAGGTATGCAATTCATAGTCCACAAACTCACCAAATATTCTGACTCCTTATTTCCGATATCTGACTTAAGCATCGGAGGGGCATTCCCGGGTTCCACCCTCCGGGTTAGCAATCTCTGACTGTTTCGCAGGTCACAGCCTCATTAAGGAGCATCCGGAGTACACGTCAAACACCAAAAGATAGTTGACTATTCGACAGAAGTTCCAGAATGGGAACACAAATAATAATTATTAAAATATCACTAATGGTAACGTATTTGTATAGAATTTGTCACTATATATGCTAATTTTTATTTTTATTTTGGAGAAAAGGTAAATGGTTGAAAAAATAAGATCTTTTCCTCTCGAAGAGATAACTTAATTTATCTAATGCTAAGACAATAAGAGAACCTAGCATCCAAGAAGGAATCGATATCGATGTGCGTAGAGGTAGTCCAATGTTGTCCGAGGGATGCAATATAATCCGAAGTGTGGTTGTCTTCACGAAAAATGTGGGTAGAAGAGGATGCCACAAAGTCTCGGAAGATGGAGCGAATATAATCCATAAGTAGCGAGCTGGATTTTCCAAGGACAATTGAATTTGCTCTGCAAAACACGGATAACATTTAGATTATTGATCACCTTCAATAAAAATGGAGGTCAGAATATGTTGCCTAGCTAATAAAAGACCATTTCGAAGTGATGTGGCCTCAGCAACAAGGGGAGAAGCATTGCCCAAAAAGAAGGATCAGGCTGCAATGCAATATGTTTGGAAATATGTTTTTTTTTTTACTTGATAAAACACCAATATATATCATCTATCCTATCATAAGCCTCCTAAGCTTACATTTAGGGTATGTTCGATCTCTTCAACTTAGCTGAACTTGTTGGTTTAGTTAATTGATACTTATCTGAACTTATATATAAATTCTAAAAATAAGTTGAAGAGAACAAAGTTCATTAATTGTAACTAGAATTTGATTTGTTAAATATGCACATGCACCTATTGCATATTCTTATTATTTTAATTAATTTACACACTTAACATTTTTAGCACTTGTATGGTGAAATACATTTTACAAATAAATATTTCGTATCTAAAATTATGAATTTGTAAGAAAATATACAAACTAGATATAAATATATTGTATGTTGAGAGTTGAGACAAATTCAACAAGACTCCTCATAACTATATACAAACTAGACTCGCTCGAAGAGATTTCCAACAATAAGTCAGACTCTTAGACTCCCAATTCTGACATGAAACGAGTAAGCTACAATAGTTTGAAAATTTTGGGCATAATAGAGACCGATATTGGGTCCACTGGGCCCAACACATGGTCCAGGGCTAGAATGCTCCCAAGGGACCAAAAAGAAGAATTTGGTATCATGGATTTGGGAGGTACCATTTCGAGCGGGCCGCTACCATGTCAAGGCCGATGAGTCGGTTTTCTATAAAATCTTGTAATCTGATACTCCCTCTGTTCCTAAAAGATTGCCCCATTTACTTTTTCTCATCTCCCGAGACACATCTTTAAATGAAAATATCATGAGATACGTATAATAAAAAATTATAAGCATTACATATTAAAAAAGTACACATTGAGCTGAATCAAACGAGATCCCATTTGACTATATTTATCCTTACATGTATAAAATTATAGAGAGTCAAAGTTACCAAATGAACAGTAGCAAAAGTCAAAATGGGGCAATCTTTAAGGGACGGAGGGAGTACATACTAATACCATGTTCTCAATATCACTATTTGGTCAATTGGCCATTTTACAAGAATATTTAGTATCGGTATCACATACGTGGACTTTTAAGATGAGGGTCAGGGCAGCCACGCCAGCCGCTCACCTTAGCTTGGGTCAGTTATTGTAATAACCCGAAAATCTGGGCTAGAAAATTTCGTGGTTAATCACAACAAGAAAATCTCGTTCGCCCGACCGATTTTACCGACCGACATTTTTGTAGTCGTCAAATACCGACCGATTCCGACTGAACACAGTCGGAAATTTTTTCCCGACCGAAGGTGCGGTCACCGTCATCACCGACCGTAATGGTAACGGCCGGAAATTACCGACCGAACTTAGGCGGTCGGTAATTACCGACCGTTACCGAAGGTGATGACGGTCGGAAAATTTTAAAAACTTTTAAAACCCCAGTCGGAGAAATTCGACCCCATTTCAACGTTTCTCTCTCTCGCTCTCCACTCTCTCTCTCCCTCGAACCCCCAAACCCTGACCCCCTCTCTCTCTCTCTCGAACAGTCGGCCACCGTGACCGGCGTCCGCCACCCCTCCAGCCGGCCTTTCTCTTTCTTTCTCCTTTTCTCTTTCTCCTTCTCTTTCTTTCTCCTTTTCTCTTTTTCCTTCTCTTTCTTTCTCCTTCGCCCCTCCGCCCCTCCGTCCCTCCGCCGACGCACGGCTGCCGCCCCAGCTCCTCAAATTGTGGTTAGGGTTTATTTTATTTTTTTTTGTTTTTCAATTTATTGAATTGTGTATATATGTAGATGTATTTGTATGTATATGTGTATGTATTATGTATGTATATGTGTATGTATTATGTATGTATTTGTATGTATGTGTATTTATTATTTATGTATTGGCAAGGAATTGAAAAATATGTATTATGTATGTATTTGTATGTGTGTATGTATTACATATGTATTTGTGTGTATGAATTGAAAATTTTAGTTCATTCTTTGCTAACTTTAAGATTTTGTTTAATTATATTCTAATCAAACAAATTTTGTTCAAATCAAATTAATTTAGTCCAAAACAACGGCTTTAAAAAAACGGCCATACTCTATGGCTAGAGTGCTCAACACTTATTCTTAGTAATATCACACTCAACCTATGCCCAAAAAAAACACTCAACACATTTTAGGTCGTGTTCTTTTGGGCTAAGAAAACAGCAACTGAAATGAACTAAATTGAAATGAAATAAACCGAAATGAAATTAAATGAATTGAACTAAAACGAAACGAAATGAATTGAAAATGTTAATGAAATAATTTTTATTTTTTTACGTTTTATCTTTATTTTCATTTTTATTTTTGTTCTTGTTCTTGTTCTGCTTGTTCTTGTTCTTGTTTTTGTTTTTGTTTTTATTTTTGTTTTTGTTTTGTTTTTGTTTTTATTTTTATTTTTATTTTTATTTTTATTTTGTTTTTGTTTTTGTTGATAAATCAAGAAATATGATTGTTGATTGAAAGTTGAGTTATATTTATATTGAAATACAAAATTGCCTCTGTATTTGATTTATTATGAATCTTTGTAATTGTTGTGAATGAATACAATTAAAGTAGAACTAAATATGACTTAAATATATATATATATATACATGTGCATTACATAAGAAAGCTTTAAGAAGAATTAAGAAAGGCTAAAATAAGATAGGAGTGAAGACATTGAAGGATGTTTGAATGCTTTGAACTGATATTTGTTAATGGCTTAGAATAGGCATAATCGAAATGAAAAGGAAGGAGCGTGATTGGATGTATAAGAGACACGATAAGGACCACAAACTTCGGGATGAGTTCATCCAAGGGGTGAATGAGTTTGTTGCCTTCTCTCAGCAGCACCCCGAGCTTAATGATAGGGACAAAATAAGATGTCAGTGTGTTCGGTGTAAAAACTTGAATTACTTGGATGTGCCCAACGTAAAGGTACATTTGTATAAGAAGGGGTTCATTCCGAACTACTATGAATGGTTATGTCACGGTGAAAGGGTGAGTATAGAGTCCACCTCGTCTCCTACTCATCCGAATCCTTACCGGGAAATGGTTGTGACAAGGGCATGAACATTCATGAGAAATATAGAATTGTAGAGGTCAATCACACTAGGACACTCCCGTGGTACGACCCCTTCATTGTCTCGTACCAAGCCAGTCAGTTGTATTATGCTCCTTATCCTAGCCTGAAGAGGGACAAAGTGCAGTGGTGGGCTGTGTTCAAGACAAAAGCTAGGTCAGAGGTTGATGCGCCGGTGGACTCGGATGTTCTACAAGAGGAAACATCCCTTATTCCCGTAGGTGTATGTTCTCCGGACGAGATCCCAAACTACGAGATCATTCAGGGTGATGATGGCGAAGATGAGGTCATTCCAAGTCTTGATGAAGATGACTACGATAGTGGACAGGAGCTTAGAAGTGATGAGATTGATGAAATGGTTGATGATGATGACGAGGACGTTGATGACATCGGTTTGTTTCATTAGGATGTAATTTAAATTTAATTTAATTGTAGCAATTCATTGTAATTTAAAACGACAAACAAGATCAGTTTAATAATTCAAGGAAATTTAAGTTTATTGAGTTCCCCCTCAATGTGATTGTATATATTAACGTTGATTGTTTAGTTTTGTATGTATAAATTTTATTATTCGCGTTTGTTAATGCTTGTGCATGTTCAGGGCAATATTCATTATTAATTAATTGGGGTACGTTTTCATACCATCATTTTGTGATTGTGATTTCTGTCAATAACTATTAATCGTGCGAATAATTTACTCATTACTTTATGCAGGAACATGTCAGATTCGGAGGCTCAGAGTCAGAACTCCCAGACCCGGCAAGATTCTCCCTCTCAGTCTTCGGTTCGTCCTACTGGGTCTAGGCCGATATTGCGTCCTGGTGACCTTCATCGTCATGTTGAGTCGTCTAGGAGACGGTCGGCGAGTTCATGTTCCGGTCCAACTCAACCTACGTTTACCTTACCTCCACCACCACAGTTGGGGTTACCTCCGATACCACAGCTTCGGCCTCGGCATCATCCTCTTCAGCCTACGTCGCCGCATGAGCCTACTCCTACGTCTGAGCTCACTCCTTTGTTTCAGCCTACTCCATCCTCGCTGCCTCAGGTCACTCCTTTGTCTCACTCTACTCCTCCGCCTGAGACTACTCCGACTCGAGAACCCGAGAGACAAACTGGTGAGGTTGAGGGTGGAGACAAGGATCAGGGAGAAGCTTCTACATCCACAGCTGGGGTTCGAGAATTGGACCCCGATGGCCTATGGTGAGTTTTTGTGTTATTTTTTAATGTTTTCACTATTGTAATTAAGTTGTATTCATATGTTGTTTAGCTTACAATGTTTTGTGTGCAAGGTTTGACAAGGGCGCTGTTGTTCGATCAATAACACACGTCATCAAGTCCTACTTCCATCAGCCTTGGAAGAACTACACTGAGGTAGATCAGGCGACCAAGGTACATTGGTGGAACATGTGGAAGGTCAGTAAGACAAATTATGTAATTTGATACAATATTTTTTTAAATATAATCTCTTACATTAACATATTTGATTGTCTTTGGTCTAATGCAGAAACAGTACACTTGGAGGCCTGAGCTCGAGGGCACTGTGTGGGATGCGTATGATACAAAGGCTGGATTACGGCTGAAGGACATATTCAATGACACAGTGCACAAGCAGAAAGACCGACCAAATTGGCTTGGTGATGACATGTACCAGGCAATGAAGGGTAGGATCGATGACAAGCTATTCAAGGAAAGGTCGGCTCGAGCGAAGGCAAACAGGAGAGGCGGCGACGCTAGTGGCAAGGCCCAGGCCTCTCACTGCGCGGGATCTGTCTCCACCACTCAACGAGCTAAGCAATTGGTTAGTCTACTATTTCATTAAATTATTGTAATTAATGCTCGTTTGTTAACATTTGATTATATATCCTATCCTTACGCACATTTGTTTGTGTTGACTAAGGCGAAAGGAGGGAAGCTACCTGATGCTGCGGATCTCTTCCTTGATACTCACTTCAAGAAGCAACCAGGGAAGGATCCAGTTCCGATTAGTCATAAGGCCAAGGAAGTGATGGTAATGCTTTCTTCTTTACTATGCATTTGATTTTTAAAGCGGAATTCCGGCTTCAAAGCCGAAGAGTACGAATAGGATTGATTTTTTATTATTTGCAATTGATGTTTAGAGCGGAATTCCAGCTTTAAAGCCGAAGAGTACGAATAGGATTGTTTTTTAATTATTTGCAATAGAATGTTTATAATAATGTTATGAGTTGTGAATTAACCCTTAAAACATGATCTACGTTGATCGGTGCGAAGTTGGGAATGAAAACACCAAAACGAGCCAAAAATGCCTATTTAGTTTGTTTTTGTTCCAAAACCCTCTAAACTTTCCCAAAAATATGCAAATAAGTTATATAAAGTTTGAATGAATATTATAGGACATGAATGACACTTAAAAATACAAATTAGGTTGATCGATGCGAAGTTGGGAATGAAAACACCCAAAACTAGCCAAAAATGGCATATTTAGTTTGGTTTTGTTCCAAAACCCTCTAAACTTTTCCAAAAACATGCAAATAAGTGATATAATGTCTATAATAATGTTATGAGTTGTGAATTAACCCTTAAACCATGATCTACGTTGATCGGTGCGAAGTTGGGAATGAAAACACCAAAACGAGCCAAAAATGGCCTATTTAGTTTGTTTTTGTTCCAAAACCCTCTAAACTTTCCCGAAAACATGCAAATAAGTGATAGAATGTTTATAATAATGTTATGAGTTGTGAATTAACCCTTAAAACATGATCTACGTTGATCGGTGCGAAGTTGGGAATGAAAACACCAAAACGAGCCAAAAATGGCCTATTTAGTTTGTTTTTGTTCCAAAACCCTCTAAACTTTCCCAAAAACATGCAAATAAGTGATATAATGTTTATAATAATGTTATGAGTTGTGAATTAACCCTTAAAACATGATCTACGTTGATCGGTGCGAAGTTGGGAATGAAAACACCAAAACGAGGCAAAAATGACCTATTTAGTTTGTTTTTGTTCCAAAACCCTCTAAACTTTCCCGAAAACATGCAAATAAGTTATATAAAGTTTGAATGAATATTATAGGACATGAATGACACTTAAAAATACAAATTAGGTTGATCGATGCGAAGTTGGGAATGAAAACACTCAAAACTAGCCAAAAATGGCATATTTAGTTTGGTTTTGTTCCAAACTAAATAGTCTAAAATGACAAGTGTTCTTTTATTCATAATGTCAACTTTATTGTTCTTTTATTTTGAATTGTTTGAACTAACTCCGCCCATAATTTGCAGGAACAATATAACCATTACCTTTCGGAGTCTCAGGCTAATGGCTCGGAGATGGATCCCAACCAGGTGTTCTTTGATACGGTTGGTGGCTTCCGGAAAGGCGAGGTTCTAGGGTTCGGCAAAGACGGAGCTTCTCTCTATTATGAGAGAACCTCGCGGCGGCACGTTGGATCTGCCTACTCTCTATCAGTTTCCGCTCAATTGGCAAAGATGACCGAACGTTTGGAGGAGTCCGAGCGTGCGAGGACGCAGTTAGAGGAGCGAGACCGCCAACGGGAGGAGCATCAGCGTCGTTTGGAGGAGGATCAAAAGAAGCAAGCGGAGTACCTCGAGCAGATGAAGGCGCAAATGGACGCTTTCATGAGGCAATTCGGCGATCAGTCTTCCATTCACCGACGACTCCCCGACGATCGCACAGACGGTTCTGGCGGTTCTGGAGCCTTCGTAGTGTAGTTGTTTATTATATTTCGGTTTATTATAGTTTACGTTTTTGGAAACTTTAATATGTATTACAAATTTTTGTGCATTAGGAATTATTTATATAAATAATATAAAATATTATTATAAAATATTATTTCGTATATTTAATCTGTTTTTCATTAATAAATAATTTAATTTCTTTTATAAAGGTTTTTTGTTATTTAATGAAATGGAAAAAAAAGACATAACAATTTAACGACCGAAAAACGTTCGGTATCCAGAAAGAAAAAACCGCGAAAAATGACAAATATTAAAATTAAAAAACCGCGAAAATTAATATACCGACCGACACACGGTCGGTAAATTATTAAGCGCCAAAAAAAAAATGGCTGGAAGGAGCTAGTTTCCGACCGCCTGGCGGTCGGTATTACCGACCGACGCCACATCGGTCGGTAATACCGACCGCCAGGCGGTCGGAAAATAGCTCCATATTTTTTAAAATTTTTTTTTATTTAGTCGGTAAAATGTTTCCGACGGAGAGTCGGTCGGTAAAAAAAAATTTCCGAATAATTACACACCGACCGCATTTTTCCGACCGAAGACGGTCGGTAAGTTTAAATACCGACCATTAACGGTCGGTAAAAGGCGGTCGGCCGAAGCTTATTTTTTTGTTGTGAATTATTATTGTTTCTAATATTCTAAGTCCAAAAGGCCCAATTAATTGAACTGTTTAATCTCATTTCCTTTTCTTGTCTTAAAATTGGGCCCAATTACCCAAATATTTTCCCTCTTGGCCGGCCCCCTCCTTGCTTGGCAAGGATTATTTTTAATTTTTATTTATTATTATTATTAGATATAAAATCTATTCTATATCTAAAATTTTCAATTTTTATTTTGAAAAGTCAACTAAACTAAAAATCCTATTTTTAACTAACCTTATACCAAGTCTCCTAAAGTTGACTCTTTTCCCTATTCTTACTCTAATTCACGGCGCCCATCTCTTTATTTTTATTTATTTATTCTTTTGTTCTTTATAATTATATAGGGAACAATACTCATAACCTTTTATCCTAACTTCTAACCTCTAAAAATATTCACAAAAGTGTTCTTGTTGTGCCGTGTATTACTTGAACCCCAAGAAAATATTTTTCTTTGTTTTTCTTCCTAATTCAAGGTAACTAGACTATCCTCCTTGAATTTGGTATTAGTTTATCATATAGTTAATTAGGATTAAACTAGGAAATTAATTATTATCATGATAGGGCTATGATTGTTCGAACCTTTTTGATGATGTTCTTGATTGTTTTTTAATATGTTTCATGATCTTTTTGAATCTGTATTGTATTAATTAATATAGCATATTTTACTATCTTAAATGACATGTTTTAATTAGAATAATTGCATGATAAAATCTTGAATTGTTTCTTGTGTTGTGCGTGTTTATGTCGAGTGGTAACAAGAGTTTTATGATGATTTTAGGATGTTTTCTTGATCTAAAAGTGTGTTCATAATTTATCTAATTGTATAATTAAAGTCTTGAATTAAAATTATAATCATGTTATAATCCTTTATAATTTTGGAATGGCACAAGATTAATAAAAGAATTAAAGATTCAATTTTTCTTGTTCAAATATATTCCTAACCTTAGTTTATTAATTAATCTTTATTTTGAAAGTAATTTAATTATGAAATATTAGGTTCTTGAAATTAATCTTGATCTTGTTGTTCTTCTATGATGGCCGAATAATATGAGGGTATAAAGGCTTGATTTTTGATCCATGATTATCTATAATTTCATGATTAATGGTTAGATTACAATTTTATAATTTATATAACTGAATTAATAATTAAAAACATGATAATAAAATATGGAAGTAATTTATATAATTTTCAAGTGATGACATGTTGACAATGGCCGAGTATTAATATGATAAAAAGGGTAAATTTTGATCCTGTTATGACTACTGTTTTGGTAATTTAAAGTTAATCCATGACTTTATTTTTTTATCTAATAAGTTTAAATGATTTATCCTTGATATTGTGACTGATATGTTAAAGTGTATACTTTTATTATTTAACTTGAGTTATTCGAATGGTGCAGGGATGGAAAAAGGGTATTTTCATCATGTATTATGATAATTGTTGCTTATTATATTGATATGATGATTTATTGAATTATTTGTGTGATTATTTAAAAAGAATTGATTTTATTATTCATTATGTTTATTCTCGAAAATGTCGTGTGATATGAGTAGTATTATGATCAATTTAATTTAATTTTTGGCTTGTAATAATTTTGGTTTATGAATAAAGGATTTAATAATATTAAAGGAATAAGAAGGAAATAAAAAGATAAGTTGTAATAATACGGAAAAGGAATTGACTTTGATAAGATGAAAAGATGTTATTGGTCTCACAATGGTCATGTCACAAAGATAAGATAAGATAAGATAAGAAGTGGACGCCTGTTAGGTGATACACGGGTCACCAGATTAGGTTAAGTCGAAGCCACTGCCCTACTGCGGAATCTGGGCAGTTCTGGATCCTAGAATATGTTGTCGTCCGGGTTAGTAGTACACGGGCTGCTAATCTGGGAGTGAGGGCCCCACTTAGACATAATCCTTGCAAATGAGGGTTACGGGTAGGATACACAGGTCCTACCTGGCATGTTCTGGGAAAGTTGGGATGTACACGGACATCCTTACGAGCTATGATGACCGGTTCATGAACTTAAGAAGATGATTAAAAGATGGGATTTGGGAAAATAATATGATAAGATATGTATTCCACAGGTTGGTGTATTATTTGTATGCTATTATGTTACCTTAGTACGTATTTATGTATTGTCCATGTATGATTATAAGTATGATATGTTAAGTCTTCCGCTGCGTATGTCTGACACGTATGTATTTATGTACGTCTATGTATGTATTTTTTATACGTCTATGTATGTATTTTTATACGTTTATGTACGTATTTTTATACGCATTTGTATGTATTTTTATACGTTTATGCATGTATTTTTTTATACGTTTATACGGGTATCTTTGTACGTTTATACATGTAATTTTGTACGTTATCCTGGTTGATTCTATGACATTATATGGTTTACGGTTCCACATTTAAGTGAGACAGCCTAGTTACTCGCCACTGACGGTGGACCCCCCATTTCAGGTGAAGATGTTGAAGTATGAGTGGGCTTTCGTATGGATCGGGTTGAGTGTTTTGGCAAGAATTATAGAGGAAACACAAAGTCTACTTTACAATCTAGTTTATTATTTCTTTGATTTCACCCAGCCTGTTGGGAAAGGACAATTTTAGTTGTAGTTTATTGAATAATATGGATTTATGGACCTCCTATCCTTTCATTAGTTAATTAATTAATTAAGAGCTATCTTAATTTTAGTTTAAAGGTTTCAATTTAATAATAATCTAGTATGTTTTGTTGAGTAATGATCCATTTATCGATTTCCTTCGTAAATCGACAGCTTCTAAAAAGTCGGGTCGTTACAGTTACGGGCCTAATTCCATAGATCCGGCCAGCCGATCCGGTTTAGTTTTGAATAGGTGAACACCCCTATGCCCTAGCTACACCAATTGAGTAAGTTGAAAAAAAGCCCGCCAAATATTATCCAAAACGAACAATAAAAAAAAGCAAAATGAAGGAAAAAGGAAAAGGGAAAAAAAAAAAAAGAATAGAGATGAACTTTATTAGGAGCTTTATGTGATGCTAAAACTCTTGAGGAACCCCCAAAAAAAAAAAAAAAGAAAAGGTTGCACGATGGGCAAATAATTAGGGTCTCACATTATTACATTGTGGAGTATAACTTTAGAAGCATTAAGGAAATTCAGAAAGAAAACTGATCTGTGCCCACTAAAAGAACTAAGGTATGTAGGGGCCAATCCCCAACTTGTATTTTATGGGAGTTTCTTTTAATTTGCCGTTAAATTTGATTGAATATTAGAAACGGGTCTGGAAAATCTAATATGGAAAGGAAGAGTTAGGTCACTTACAAATTATAGGAGGAGTAACTCCTAGACTTATATGTTAGTTTAGTCTCTCCTCATCTTCCGATGTGGGACACTCACTAGTGCACCATATAGGATTCAACATTTGCATTTTGTAACAATTTGATATAAAGTATACGATAAAGCAGAAATAATGTCTACTTTTTGTAAATATAAAGTTACAAAGGTAGTAGAATAGAGTTTAGGAATGACACTGTATAATACCTTTATTTTTATTTGTAGTGTGAGGTTTTGAGCCCCAATAAATTCAATTTTTAAAGGATTAATTTGAATCTGATCCAAGAGGGTTTATTACTATTATTTTTTTTAATAGGGATTCCTAGGAATTGAAATAACGATACAAAATTGATTTTGTAATTCTTTATGAGACCGGACGTAAATGCCCCCAGGCGGGTCTACCACTAGCAATTCATTTTTTTGTAAACCGAACCACTTCATATCAACTAATGAGATTGATTATTTTCGTAAATTAAAAAGAAAAAGATTTACCTTAGCTCTGATTTTGTGTAATTATGAACAAATATATAATATTTTTGTGTGGATTCGTAACATCCACAATCGTGTATTAAATAAAATTATTATATATTAATTCACAAAAGAAATTATTTGCTAGTTGGGGTTAAGATCCACTGTGGAAAAAAAGGAAAAAAAAAATGAAAATCAAATTAAAGTTGACAATGCTTTTGATTATACAAAGAAAAACAATAATAACAGGTCTATTCTATTCACTTAATTATTCCTTAAAATAAGTTTTACAAATTTAGATAGGTTAAGATCAATTTGATAATTAAAAATTGGACAGATAAGCGAGCCATGAATAATTCAAATAAGTTGAAAAGAACCAATCCTAGAATATTTTTTAATTAAGATTCACTTTTATGTAGAGAAATAAATGTACTTACTATGAAATAGTAAATTAGAATTGGATGGATATACCTTTGATAAATTTAATTAAATTAACAGCCGAAAAGAGCTATGGAGTAGTAGATGAAACACCGTCGAAAAGAAAATCATTAAGTGCATTAGTAATAAGAAGTTTGTGAAAAAGTTCATAGTATTTCTTTGATGACGTTTTTGGCCCAACAAACCTCATTATTACCAACAATTAAAAATCACAATGTATATGAGTTTACTGATAATATAAGTGATTTGTCATCTAAAAAAAAGTTAAAACAAAGTTGATTGTTTTAGCTAGAATATATAAAGTTAAAAGTGCATGTGATTGTGGGACCCCAAATACAAATTTTTAAACAACTATCTATTAGTTGAATATGAAGTTTAATAATCGATGATATGTCATGTAAAGAGAAACTCAGAAAGATGAGAAAATTATAAAAAAAAAGAATAGTCAGAAGTTTAGATCATCTTCCAGTATTAATTCTAAGTTTTACTCTCCCAGTCCCTCCCTCCACCCCCACCAAAAAAACTAGATTTTAGAAGGATTTCCTGCCATATTATTCTAAAATTATTTTCAATCACATAACACGGGATCTTTTTTTGTATATTTTTACCAATTTCAACCCCAATTTTAATCATTAGATAGAGACCGAAATAATGAAAATGACAGTTACCTATTGTCAATTTTTACCTCTAATGGTAGGTTATATTTGACCCCATCAAGACCATAATGGGGATAGATAATACCAACTCAGGATCATTTAGGGAAAAAAAAAAAAGAACTTGGCCGATTGCTCTAAATTTATTTATTGCTCTAAGGGCTCGTTTACATTAGCTGAATAGAGCTGAACTGAACTGAACTGAACTGAATAGAAGTGTATTAATTGAATTAAATAGAGATGAACTGAACTGAACTGAACCGAACTGAACTGAACTGAACTGAATATAATCTGAAGTAAACAAGCCCTAAATAAACAAATTATTCATCCCTTTATGAAACCAAATTATTAGTGATTATATATATTATTAATAATTACTCCCTCCGTCCCAATTTACTTGTTACATTATCTTTTTCACACCTCCCGAGACACAACTTTAAATAAAAATATCTTTAACTATATATAATAAAAATTATAAATTTGAAAAGTACATGTTGAAACGAATTAAACTAGATCCATCATGACTATGTTTTTTCTTACATATATATTAAATTAAATAAAGTCAAAGTTCACATGTGAACAATGCCCAAAGACAAACTGGGGCAAGTAAATTGGGGCAAAGCGAGTAGTTAATTACCATTGTAGCCATTTGGTTTTGTCTCCTTAGAAGCTAAGGAAGGAATTGCCAAATTTCCCAGCTAAAGCAGCTAACTTTGTCGAGCATGAAAGCATCAAATTGTACTTTTCAATTATCAACTTTAAACTTTTTTTTCATTCAAGTTCAAATAATAATGCTCTTAACTTGATCTAAATCTATATATAAGTGCAAAAATGAAAAAGTGTGTCCTAGTTTTATGTGTTTATTTTCAGAAAATTCAGATCAGATTAGAAAAATTTAAATCAGATCGTCAGATTAGAAAAGTTCCGATCAAATCAGAAAAATTATAACTTTTATAATAACTACAATCAGAAAAATTTAGATCAGATTAGTTTAGATTAGATAAGACAAGATCAAAAATTTCAGATTAAATCAGATCAGATAAAAAAATTTCAGATGAATCAAATGGTGCCGGTTACTTATATTATCAATTAAACTTTGTTCTTGTTAACTTGCAGATTATTATAAAGGAGTTGCTGACTTGTACAGTCATTATATTATCAAACTATGTCTAAATCATTATTACTTTTTATATATTTATGAAATTTAGGAAACATTTTCATGATTTGAAAAGGAAAAAGACTGTCTTAGTTAATCCCTACTTTAATTTGGATTATATAATGGCAATTCACGTAAAGATCCTAAAAGCATAAACTGTACTTCATTCTTATTCCTTTTCTTTTTATGATTTGTTTCTTTTCTTTTCTTTTTGATTTTTCATCTCTTTATATCCTTTGCTTTTCTCCAAGTCCTTCAATTTTAATTTTTTGAATGGTGATTTAATTTGTCTTATGGGATAAAATATAAATGGTGAATCCAAATCCAGTGCAATGACGTTAGAGTTACCCTCGTATTCTCGAGGGGCGAATTTTCGAGGGGCGAGATTTGATTCTCCTAATTAACGACAAATATATATTCCCTCCATCAATCTCCGTATAATACTAGCTAGCATGGTATGTCAATGCATCGTAACTTACATTTAGATGCATCGTCCCAATCTTTGTAAAATCTATATAATACCTAATTCCGTTTTAATTTATGTGCAACAATAATTGCATATTTTATATCTCACAAATATTATTGTTATGTTACACATAAAATGTAAACGGAGGTAGTACATTTATATGTATGTCTTGATGATTGGTGAGCACATTTGCATTTAATTTTTAGTCCATGTGTTGGTATGGTGCATTATTTCTCATGTAAGAAAGTTCAAATTTCAACATTTTAGTCTTTGAGATCATATTACCTCAATTTCTTTAATCACTTTCCTTTTTGGGTTATTTCTTTTATTCACTTCCTACATTACTCAAACAAAGTTAAGTTTTACTCTTTTATATTTATTTTCTGATAGGTATTCTTTTAAATTTATTAATTTATGGTTTTCAATTTTATTTTTTTTTTCCATATTCTCTCTTGCTTTTAAGTAAAGGTGCATCTCTTCAACTTATTAGACCTGAACTTGATTGAAACATATTGAATTTATTTGACTTAATTTGCCTTGATTACACAATCCATTGGACCTTATCACATCTGATTAGACTTGATCAAGCCTTAAAATTTATATATTACCACATGCATTGCATGCTTAAAGGGGTAGTGTAATTTTATTGGAAGAGAAAGTAAAATTTGAATATTTCTTCCCATTTTTCAAAGAAACTGACACATTTGACTGATAACATCTTAATTTTTTTACGAAAAAAATTATAAAAAGTTGATGCTAAAAAAATTACATGTAAGGTAATTTTTTATTCTTGCTTAACACAAAAAAATTTTATAACTTGTATTGATTGTTAATAAAAATAATTATGAATGTAACCAGATAATTCAATAATTTTCAAAGAGTGTGTGTATATTAAAAATCTTCCTCAGAAACAGTAGAAAAGAGGAAAAAAATACAAAATATATATACTTCATTCGTAATCCAAAGAAGCTGCATGTTAGTATGTTACTCCGTATTATTTGGGGAGAAATCTAAGAATATTATAAAGTATTGTAAGTTAGTAGTAAGTAATTAATTAATACTTTTTTTGAGAAAATTAATACTTGTATTTAGATTGGAGTAGAAAATATTATGGGTAGATATATGAGTGTTTGACAAAAATACTGTTTTGAGCAAAAATATTTACCAAAATAATGCCATTGCAAAAGTATTTACGAAAATACTGTCCACGTAAGCAATTTTTTTTAAAAAAAGATGCAGCTTAAGTCACTATCCCTATTAGCGATTTTGGTACCAAAATCGCTAAATGAGATAGCGATTTTTTCCTAAGTAAAAAAAAAAAAAAAAAGCAACGCCTTTGTTGTAAAGATCAATGACTGAAGTTGATTTTGTTCTAATTAAAGGGTAAATCGCTATTTGAAATAGCGATTTTTATTTCTAACAAAATCGCTATTTCAAATAGCGATTTTGTCACTGCAAAAAAAAAAAAAAAGACACAAAAACACACTCTTTCCTACGTGGACATTATTTTAGTAAATACTTTTGCAATAGCATTATTTTGGTAAATATTTTTGCTCAAAACAATATTCTTGTAAAACACTCTAGATATATGGAGTAATTGGTTCCCGGCCACATGGTGAGCTCTCTAGAAATATATTACTCCGTCGGTAACATTTTTAATTAACTGCAATAATTCTAAATATATATGTGTCATGTGTGTAACAAAATTACTTCAATAATTACTCAACTTTCCGTATTTAGTATGAATTTGAACATAAAATATCTATAATATAATGACCTTAACTTTAAAACATAAAAAAAATGGAATAATGTAGTGTAGAAAAAACATAAGATAAAATGAAAATAAAATGTACAATAGTTGAGATACAGATAGAGCATATTGTTTTCTCCCCTTTGGCATCTTGTCTCTCTTCATTGACGAAAATTCTAGTGTAGTCTCAATCTTATGACTACCGACTACCGTAGTGGATGGTTAGGATTGCACGATTTTTTATTTAATTTTAATTCCTAAATAATCTAATTAAAAATCTTTTCTAAAATGCTCTTATTAGATTTTTTATTAAAGTATTTTTAAAAAGATTTTAAATTAGATTTAGGAATAAAAAATAAATCAAAAATCATGCGATCTCAACCATCCACTACCGTAGTCGCGCGGTAATCATAAGACTACACTAAAATCATCCATTTATCTATTTCAAATTTCCTTATTGCGAGTAGTATTTTAATTAATTGTATAGGAAATTAATTATTTGACTCGTCTATTTTTTATATAATAAAAATATTGATGGTAAAAAATATATTATCAATCATTTTAATACAGGTTAATGCATAATTGTAAGTGTTAAATATAAATATATATTTCTTATAGAATGACAAAAAAAATTAAAATGCATTAAAAAATTATGCATAAATTGTTGTAATAATTTTTTTAATTAATTATAATTAAATTACTAATAGTCACTCATTTAATATAGTCTTAAGAGCAATGTATATCATTATTTCAAATAAAAACTGGGGAAAAAACTTGTGATATACTGTAATACAGTATTATTATTATTTGAAAAATTGGATTTAAATAATCCAACTTTTTAATATTTGGATAACAATAATTTTACCTTTGTGTAATTATCTAATACGTCAACCTTAAAAGGTAGTGAAAGGTTAAATTATTAGATAATTACAAAAAAGTAGGATTATTACTGTCCAAATAATATTAAAAGATTAGATTATTAAATTCAATTTTCCTTATTCTTTAGTTTTATTTTCCATCCTGAGCAAGAAATATAGTAGTATTAGTCAATGATACCCTGTATTAATCATGAACAACAATATTTTACTCCATTATTCTTGGACCCTCCATGCAGTCAAACAAAAGACAATGAGCACCATATACAAGACTGGGAAAAAAAATTAGGAGATCTCGTTACATTCACGTGCTAAGCACTTGGCAAGCCACATTACTGAGCTGTAATCTGTATTTATATAATTAACTAATACAACAATTATTTTTTTACTCCGTTTGAATAATGATAAACTCTTAGCTGCTATATGCATTTAGCGGTTTTTGAATGAATGTCATAATTATTGTCCCGTGCAACACAATTATTGTCATGTGTAACACAATTATTGTCCCAAGGGTGTCTTTTATGGTCCACATACTGTTTTGGCTTCACTTATACGCGGGATCACTTTCATTTATTTCTGACACAAATGGAGCAAATTGATTGGCTTGAAAGCTGCTAAATGCATACAGCAGCTAAGAGTAAATATTTACTCAAGCATATACATACACCTCCTGATTTCCGTTTATTCAATAGGCGATATAGGATGCGTTCTCTTCAACTTAATAGACCTGATCGAACTTATCAGACCTGATTTAACTTATTACACCTGATTTAACTTATTAGGCCTTATTGTAACTTAATAAACCTTATTGGAACTTATTAGACCATATTGGAATTTATTAGAATTTATTAGACCTTATTGTAACTTATTATACCTGATTGAAACTTATTGGAACGTATTTTATATGATTGAATAAAATAAATTAATAATAATAACAACAACAACAATAATAATTATAATAATAATAATGATGATGATAATATTCTATACATTTGAATCTATGTTTTTTTTTTGGTTGAATTACGTTCAAGGTCGTGGTAGAAAAATTAATTAATATTATCAATTCCAATAACAACTTATCTAAATATTTATTTTTTCTTAATTCACTTGTAGTAAAATTAACAAATTAGAACGGATGGAGTAATAATAATATGGAGGCTGGGTAAAGTTTAATTTGGACCAAAATTAGTAATAATAATATGGAGGATGGGTAATGTTTAATTTGGACCAAAATTAAATCAAACCCAAAATAAATAAATAAGTTTTATTTTATAATTTAAAAAAAATAGTTTAATTCAATCTAACTCTGATTGGTTTCTGTAAAAAAAATTATAAAACAAGAATGATAGAATAAAATTGGTTTATGTTGTGTAAGAGTGATTTAAGGTAATTATTAATTTAATTAATTTCTTATCGAGCAAACAAACTACTATTGTAATTTATTTGCGCTTAATTACTATTCTTCGGCAGTTTGAATATTTAATGTCAAATCAAGTTAATTTTGCATTTTTTAAGGTAATTTTATACCAACTGATCAGGTTATGCATTGGCAAAGAGTGAACACACATGGTTAAAAGAAACCTAAAAATGCTAGACATAGGCCCATTACCTTAGGATACAATGTGAGATAAGCTTTGGCATCCTAATTTTTTTTTAATATGATAATGTGATGGAATATAAGAATTAGATAGCCCTTCTAACTAGGGTAGTACCTACTCGATCCTTCTTCAACAATATTGAAAAGTTGAGAAGGGGGAGTACAAGAAATCATTACAGTTGACAAAATTAAATGGTCAACATTGGCAATCCAATCGACAGCCCAATTACCTTCACGATACACATGTGAAACAGTATAAGACGAAAATAAGCTAGTAGAAATTTGGCATTCAGTGAGAATCGAACCCAAAAACTCGTGCCTGGAATTCTGAAGCCCTAACCACTGGGCTTGATACTCAATTTGCATCCTAATTAGCTTGACACATAAAACATAATAACACATTACATATACAATACATACATATTAGCATGCTCTTGTACAAGGCCTGTGGGCTGTGGCACCACAAGTCAAGGTTAAGGCCCATATACAAGCTAGGCTATATCAGTCATACCAAGTGACAATAATGCAGCCTGAAAAAAATTTAAGTGGGCAACCAGGCAGACTTTTTTTTTTTGGCAATACCAGGCAGACTTATTATCGCCACTTGCAATATCACACATTCACACCTCTATTGTCTATAACTCGTTAGCTCAACTCATGGAATAAGTTACACATCCAAATTTAGGGGTGTGTATAATTTGTCGAATTTATTTTTTTTCCCGAAAAATTATCGATTCGAAAAATGATAATTCAATTCGGCATTTTGAAATTCGAAAAATCAGATTTGATATCCGGATTTAAAGTTCGGATACTAGGTTGGATACAGATTGGAGTTACATAGTTTGTATTATCCGAAATTTTAAACTTAAAAACAGATAAACGAAGTAAAAATAGATATATGAATATAAAATCGGACTATCGTATTTGAATTTACAATTCAAATTTTTGGATATACGGCTTTTCGATAAAAAAATGGTTACAAAGTTTGGACAGGGATATCTGATTTTTCGAACTGGACCGGAGTCGGATAAAGAATCATGATTCAAAAATTTGGATATCCGAATCTTTGAATCGGATTGGATTCGATATCCGAAATGCATGCCCTATTCACAATTGTCCATTTACATTGATTGCACATATAACCAAATGCGTTCTCCATCCCTGAATATTTGCTGCTTGTTTATTTTGCACTATCTCTAAATCTTTGGTACATTTTTTTCAAAGCAAATAGTCCCACAAATGCTCTCTCTAATTTTTAATCCTATCCACATACTATTAAGTTACACATCCAAAATTACAACAAATGCAATGATTGGGTTATGGTCCTTATGGAAATTGTTTTGTTCAAGTCATCTTCTCTCTCTGTATTTCCTTCGTTCACAAACTCCGTTATCAGTTATTATTGTCACCATTCAATCTTCTTTAACTTATCCCACGAATTTAATTATTCAAAACCCAACACCCAACACCCATACAATATGAATGGTAAGAACCGTAAGATACATATTCTTCATCAATTACAACAAATTCCCATTTAGCTTTCTGGTCATTTGAGCCATTTTCAAGTAACACCCATCTGATTTCTTCTATCTACAATCAAATCCAAACCCAGTAATTAGAATCCAATAAAAAAAAAACAGGAGATCAATCTGAAGCTTTACAGCTAAAAAAAAAAAACTAAAGAAATTATCGCCGGAAACGAATATTCCGGCACCGGAAAATGCAGAGTATTCGCCGGAGAAAGCCAGAGCCCGAAAGACCCGAACACGAGCCCGAGAAGACAGATGAAGAAGAGAAGGAAAAAGGAGAAGTAAGCTATAAAAATGACAAGGAAAAGAAGAAAAAGAAGAAGGAAATGAAATGGTCATGTATAGATAACTGTTGTTGGATGATAGGGTTAATATGTTCAGTATGGTGGTTATTGCTATTTTCATACAAGGCAATGCCATCATCTCTACCGCAGTATGTAACGGAGGCTATAACGGGGCCGATGCCGGACCCGCCGGGGGAAAAGCTAAGGAAGGAAGGGTTGAAGGTGAAGCATCCGGTGGTGTTTGTGCCGGGCATTGTTACCGCTGGTCTTGAGCTTTGGGAAGGCAAGCCTTGTGCTCATGGTTTGTTTAGGAAGAGGCTTTGGGGTGGTACCTTTGGTGAACTTTATAAAAGGTGAGTGACTACTCAACTTTCAACAATTGTTTTTTTTTTTTTTTTAGCCAATAAGGATGTGATTACAAGTTACTAATATTAAAATTATTTTGACTAATTTCTTTATTTCGCTTCCTCAAAATGTGTGCAAAACTAATTGTTGAAAGCTTTTTAGGTTAGGGAATGAGTACTTTTGCTACATTTATTTTAGCACAAGTTTTTAACAGATATGTAAACTAATAGGGCTTATTAAAAAGTAGAGGTGATTGTTAATGATGACATAATTAAGAGTAGATTAGGTAAAATAAAGTACATACATAAATGATAAAATAGAATAGATGGAATTTACTTGAGCTCTACATGAAAAAATAGTAAATGTAGCAGTTGGGTTATCCAAATAAGGAAAATATAGCAAATGAAGAAAGACGGAGGAGGGAGTAGAAGTTTATGTGTCTGTTTTGTTTGTGTTACGGTTTGACGTGATAACTTTTAATAGTAGCTCTGGTTCTTATTGTTTGTAACTTGTAAGGGTATACTTTTCGCCTATGTGAGGCAAAATTTTGAACATTAATGTAGGTTTAATTGCGTATTCGTAAAAATTATAACAACTACATATTTAAAAACGACGAATCCAAAGATACCCTACGTTAGGAAATGTGCAAAATTTTGACTATTGCAAATAATAATAACACGAGATTTTCTATGTTAGTTATTGTTGTTGGTTTCAATGTTATCTTACATTCTTACAACATGTACAATGTGATGTGAGTAATAAGATGTTGGTGATTGTCCTTTTTCTTTATTTAGAAATTGTAGTTTTTGTGTTTAATTGGGGTGACATTACTAGTAGGAGTAACCTCATTAAGTCATGGTTGGTGATTCTTATTCCCTCAGTCTCATTTTACATGCTATATTCCATTTTGGAACAAATTTTTATATAAATCAGTTTTCATGTGGGCCCACTATTGGTAAAGTTAAGTGGAAGAAATTGATTGGCTTAAAGAGGATAAAAATGACAAAAAAGAGGGTAAAAATATAAAATATATGTGGGGCCCATAGACTATAAAAGGAAATGTAGCAAGTATTTTGGGACATCCAAATAAGAAAATTGTAGCAAGTAATTTAAGACAGAGGGAGTATAAATCTTACTCCGTAATTAGTAACCTAGTTTTTTTTTTTTTGACAGTAATTAGTAACCTACTAGTTGAGGGAATAACATTTGCAGTAACTTAATTTTAAGATTATAAATAACTTTATTAATGCTTATAAGTTATAACATTAACTTTATTAATGTTGTGGCGTGTGTTGCATAGGGATCTTGTATAATTTGTATATTGCTTGTTTTTCACTCCTTTGTTCTGTTACTTTGTTGTAGATTATGGGAAAGGAAGTTTACCATTTTAGAATGGAGTTGAATTGAGTATTAGCTATTAAACAATAAAAGCCACAACAAAATACAAAATGTTGAAAGGAAAATGCTATATGTAGCCCTAAGAAACTAAAAGTAAAATTACGCTAATTTACGTGTAATTTTGTGTATCCAAATTTATAACATTTTAGGAAATATTATTAATTATGTTAAGGGTTGCATTTAGCATTATCCAAACTCACCAAAAGGCGAAAGAAAAACGGTACAAAAAGACAAAACACAACAATCAACATTGCAAATGAAAACTGCAGGGCAAGCTCTGTAATGGTCTCAGTAGTGGTCCAGCTCTCAATAGGCGCTGATTTTGGTAATGTGCACCAACGCAAACATTTTCGCACCCTACTCCCGAGGCACTGATTTTGGCACTCCTAATTTTGATTCTGACACTCACTGTGAGCAAAGCATTGAAAACTGTGCTCTCGCAGTTGGAGTGCCAAAATCATTTCCCCTTTCAAGTTATTGCTGCAGTATTCAAGACCCACATGTAAGACATTATGGTGTTGGTGCTCACTCAGGGATTTGGCCATGAGATTTACCAATTGTAAGAAGGATTTAGCATGAAAAGTGTTCAAAACTCTTGTTTGTTATTCGTAGCATGATCACAATCAAGTTTCAAATGTTTGGTTATTTGTGGAGAATGGGGTTTCGAACAATTTAATGAGCCGCCTATTATCACAGAAAAAATCGATTGGCTTTGGTATTTGATACCTCAAAAAATCTTCAAGAATGCCATCAATAGTTCAATACAAACTAACTTGCTTGTCTGAGACATACATTTGTGTTGTGCACTTGTGCTTCTACAGATGACTTAGAAACTGTTTTTCTTTTTTCTTAATCTTCCATGATATAAGACTTTCTCCTAAGAACACACAACACTTCAACAACTCATCAAGGATCTTGCACTATAGGCACAAGTCCCCCAATGGGCATCACAAAATGCTTCATGATTAAATTCTGATTTAGCAGGATAAAAAAGTCTAATTCTACTGTTCCAGCAAGATATATAACTACATGCACTGCTGCTTGCAAATGTGGTTTGTGAGGATATGACATAAAATGACTAAGTAGGATATTCTAGGTCTTGTGAGATCTAAGTATAGTCCCGATAATCCTTCTGTACATGGGTGTTCTGCAACAAACTGGAATACTGTAGATAAAACACATATTCATGCTTGAAACAACAAGGGCTATCAAATTACATGCAGGATTGCCTAAGTATTTGTCGATAGAATGCATGCTGGCTGCCACCCATCTTATTAATTTGATGCAAAGCAGTGTGACAGACCTACATTTGCTCGTAGCTTCACAAAATACTCTGGCATTCCTTCAAGACTACTAATTTCGTTCCACAAGCTTTTTAGCTTACATTTCCCGCACTCAGATTCCCTTGAACCTTTTTGATTTGAAAAGGTTGAGGTGCATTTTTCTGGTCACATCTCCCATCAATCTTTTCCCAAAGCTGCTTAAGAGGATTCTACATACACCTAACGTTCTACTATCTCTTTAATGGAAGTAAACAATCAATTTCTTACATGTCATTTCTCGTATCCTTCCTTATTTTCTTGAGTAGGTAAATTAAGGAAACCCAATTTGTTCTTTGCTCCAAAAGATGTCCTCTCACTCCTGCTTCATTTAAGGAAATTATTCCTATTGAATACTATCGTAGCAAGTGGAGGTGTTGGTGAATCTTTTATGGCTACGAATAAAGGGTCTTCATAGGGATTTTGGTTCTGATTTTCTTCTCTTTTTTCTGCGATCTCAGGATTCTTTTAGAAACCTGAAAATAACTCAAGGTCTTTGACCTTGTTGATTTGATAGCATGAACAGAAAACGCAACAATTATTTTTTGGGATTTAGTTAATTTTCATAAGAATGTATTTCTTTTAATTTTGTGTATTCGTTTTCCGCTTACAAAGAGGAAAGAAACTTATATATATACATATATTGATTTGTTTAGGTAAAACGAATTAAAATTGGAGTGTTTTGGTAGAAATAAATCAACATTGTATCCAAAGGGACAAAAAAAGGACGAAAGACAAAAGGTAAAACAATCAGCATTGGAGCCACCTATTAGTGTTGCAACTGAAAACAGCAGGGCAAGCTTAGTTGTGGTCTCAGGACTGGTCCAAGCATTGTCCACCAACACAAATATTTTCACAAGTAGAACTCATAAAATGCGTGTAGTCACATAGTAAGGCAGTGACGATGCATATAAAGCTCTTGGGTATGACCTGTTTCCTCCTCCACATCCGCAGTTTGATGGCGCCACCATCGATGACTCCACCATTTTTATCTACTTTCCAAAATGCACAACGAATGATGTTATTTGTCTCTATCAACACCCTTTTTCACTTGCCTCATGGTATGAAAACCATATTGCCAAGATGGTTAAATGATTACAAGGATTGGGGTGGCGGCAAACTAAGAAGTGAGTGTTTGGGCATAGTTCAAGGCCTTCTAAGCAGGTGGCTTAATCTTTGTCAAGGTGATAAACCCCATGGTAAATTGAATGATATGAGAAATTACATCATTTCTCAGCATGTTGAAAGTCACAGGGTGCAAAAAAGGTGAACTTTACTGTGGTGTTGATCAATTGGGATGACAGTGGAACTAGTCTTGGAGACGACGTCGAGGAATTCATTAAGGTATTGTCTAAAATCTATGAAGGTGGACTTCTCGACAGTGAAATGCAACGGCTTCCCAAAATGATAAGACTCACCTCGGTTTATCCTAACGGATATGTTGCTTTGTTGTTGAAGGACTTTCCCGGCTTGTGGGATGCCGAGGAGAGGATTGCCTTCTTCATCAATCTCAGCTTTCGTTTTGTCAGTGATGATTTCATGAGAGGAGAATTTCTAAACTGCTTTAAAAAAAGGTTCAAGTTCACTAGGCCAAATTGAGTAGGTGCATGTGAGGAGGAGTGGAAAAAAAAAAAACACTCTAAAACCAAAAAATCACATATGACAAAAAACTTAAAAAGGGACCTTACATGTGAGGGGGAGTGTTAAAGAATAGACCTTCCAAGTTCACCACATGCAAGTATCCCACATTGAAAGATTAGATAGATAATGACTAATATATAAAGTTTGGTGGTTACTCCTTATATTACCAATTGGTTTTATAATGGAACCCATTAAGTTTGTGTATGGTAAGACTTTCGATCTCTTTGTTGCGAGTGCGGCCCAGACCCGTATTTAACAAGAGCACAGGTTGCATTACTCTCCATAATGATTTCGCCCATAGACCATCAAGCCGAAATGATTCTGCCTCTTCAAAAGATGCTTTACACATAAGGTCACTCATCATATGCTCAACTCAAAAATAAATTCCGTATGCACATTCCGGTGTAAATATTCAGTAGCAGTTTAGTGAAAATTTCTGAAAGGACGTGCTCGACACGCCGGAGTGGTATTTGTTGGCCGTCAGCTTTGTCTCGGAGATGGATGAAGGTGTTCCTTATAAACTTCACCATATGCGTTATATCATTATCATTGTACTTTATATAATGTAAGATGCCATCGAAAACAGATCCAACTGGGATCTTAGCTTGCCATTGAAGAGGAAGTCGTGTACCAAAAGCAGAAGCGGCATCAAAGCAGCCTAGAAATTTCCTCTCATGAAATCATCACTGACAAAACGAAAGCTGAGATTGATGAAGAAGGCAACTCTCCTCGGCATCCCACAAGCCGAGAAAGTCCTTCAACAACAAAGCAACATATCCGTTAGGATAAACCGAGGTGAGTTTTAGCATTTTGGGAAGCTGTTGCATTTCACTGTCGAGAAGTTCACCTTCAAAGATCTTAGACAACACCTTAATGAATTCCTCGACGTCGTCTCCAAGACTAGTTGCACTATAATCCCAATTGATCAACACCACACTGAACTTCACCTTTTTTGCACCACTGTGACTTTCAACATGCTGAGAAATGATGTAATTTCTCATATCATTCAATTTACCATGGAGTTTATCACCTTGACATAGATTAAGCCAGCTGCTTAGAAGGTCTTAAACTATGCCCAAACACTCACTTCTTAGTTTGCCGCCACCCCAATCCTTGTAATCATTTATCATTTAACCATCTTGCTTCGTCGGCAATATGGTTTTCATACCATGAGGCAAGTGAAAAAGGGTGTTGATAGAGACAAATAACATCATTCGTTGTGCATCATGGAAAGTCGATAAAGATGGTGGAGTCATCGATGGTGGCGGCATCAAATCGCGGATGCGGAGGAGGAAACGGGTCATACCCAAGAGCTTTATATGCATTGTCACTGCATCCGCGTTTCCTCCTCCGCATCGCGGTTTGATGCCTCCACCATCTTTATCGACTTTCCAAGATGTACAACGAATGATGTTATTTGTCTCTATCAACACCCTTTTTCACTTGCCTCATGGTATGAAAACCATATTGACGACGAAGCAAGATGCTTAAATGATTACAAGGATTGGGGTGGCGGCAAACTAAGAAGTGAGTGTTTGGGCATAGTTCAAGACCTTTTAAGCAGCTGGCTTAATCTTTGTCAAGGTGATAAACCCCATGGTAAATTGAATGATATGAGAAATTACATCATTTCTCAGCATGTTGAAAGTCACAGGGGTGCAAAAAAGGTGAAGTTAAGTGTGGTGTTGATCAATTGGGATGACAGTGCAACTAGTCTTGGAGACGATGTCGAGGAATTCATTAAGGTGTTGTCTAAGATCTTTGAAGGTGAATTTCTCGACAGTGAAATCAACGGCTTCCCAAAATGCTAAGACTCACCTCGGTTTATCCTAACGAATATGTTGCTTTGGTGTTGAAGGATTTTCCCGGCTTGTGGGATGCCGAGGAGAGGATTGCCTTCTTCATCAATCTCAGCTTTCGTTTTGTCAATGATGATTTCATGAGAGGAGAATTTCTAGACTACTTTGATGCTGCTTTTGGTACACGACTTCCTCTTCAATGGCAAGCTAAGATCCAGTTGGATCTGTTTTCGATCGCATCTTACATTATATTAAGTACAATGATAATGATATAACGCATATGGTGAAGTATATAAGGAACACCTTCATCCATCTCCGAGACACAGCTGACGGCCAACAAATACCACTCCGGCGTGTTGAGCACGTCCTTTCAGAAATTTTCACCGAACGGTTGCTGAATATTTACATCGGAATGTGCATACGGAATTTATTTCTGAGTTGAGTATATGATGAGTGACCTTATGTGTAAAGCATCTTTTGAAGAGGCAGAATCATTTCGGCTTGATGTTCTGTGGGCGAAATCATTATGGAGAGTAATGCAACCTGTGCTCTTGGGTTTAGAGTGTTTTTTTTTTCCACTCCCCCTCACATGGACCTACTCAATTTGTCCCAGTGAACTTGAACCTTTTTTTAAAGCCATTTAGGGTCCCATAAATACTAACTTGCTTGTCTGAGACATACATTTGTGTTGTCCACTTGTGCTTCTACAGATGACTTAGAAACTGTTTTTTTTTTCTTAATCTTCCATGATATAAGACTTTCTCCTAAGAACACACAACACTTCATCAACTCATCAAGGATCTTGCACTATAGGCACAAGTCCCCCAATGGGCATCACAAAATGCTTCATGATCAATTCTGACTTAGCAGGATAAAAAAGTCAAATTCCACTGTTCCAGCAAGATATATAACTACATGCACTGCTGCTTGCAAATGTGGTTTGTGAGGACATGACATAAATTGACTAAGTTGTTGTACCAAGTAGGATATTCTAGGTCTTGTGAGATCTAAGTATAGTCCCGATAATCCTTCTGTACATAGGTGTTCTGCAACAAACTGGAGATAAAACATATATTCATGCTTGAAATTGCAAGGCTATCAAATCTTATGCAGGACTGCCTAAGTATTTGTCGATAGAATGCATGTTGGCTACCACCCATCTCATTAATTTGATGCAAAGCAGTGTGACAGACCTGCATTTGCTCGTAGCTTCACAAAACACTTCCGCATTCCTTCAAGACTACTGATTTCGTTCCACAAGCTTTTTAGCTTACATTTCCCGCACTCAGATTCCCTTGAATCAAATCATTAAGAACCTTTTTTATTTGAAAAGGTTGAGGTACATTTGTCTGGCCACATCTCCCATCAATCTTTTCCCAAAGCTGCTTAAGAGGATTTTACATACACCTAACGTTCTACTATCTCCACTTTAATGGAAGTAAACAATCAATTTCTTACATGTCATTTATGGTATCCTTCCGCATTTTCTTGAGCAGGTCCATTAAGGAAACCCACTTTGTTCTTTGCTCCAAGAGATGTCCTCACACTTCTGCTTCGGTTAAGGAAATTATTCCTATTGAATACTTCGTATCGAGTGAAGGTGTTTGTGAATCTTTTGTGGCTATGGATAAAGGGTCTGCATAGGGATTTTGGTTCTGGTTTTCTTCTCTTTTTTCTGCGATCTCAGGATTCTTTTAGAAACTTGAACATAACTCAAGGTCTTTGACCTTGTTGCTCTGATAGCATGAACAGAAAACACAGCAATTATTTTTTGGGATTTAGTTTATTTTCATAAGAATGTATTTCTTTTAATTGTGTGTATTCGCTTTCCGCTTACAAAGAGGAAAGAAACTATATATATACATATATTGATTTGTTTAGGTAAAACGAATTAAAATTGGAGTGTTTTGGTAGTAATAAATCAACATTGTGTCCAAAGGGACAAAAAAAGGACGAAAGACAAGTTGTATAAAAAGACAAAAGGTAAAACAATCAGCATTGGAGCCACCTATTAGTGTTGCAACTGAAAACAGCAGGGCAAGCTCAATCGTGGTCTCAGGACTGGTCCAAGCATTGTCCACCAACACAAACATTTTCACAAGTAGAACTCATAAAATGCGTGTAGTCATACAGTAAGGAATCTTTTAAGTGAAAGTATTGGGTCAGACCGTCTGACCCAATGTTATCGTCAGACAGCTGAACCGTAAATTCATTTCTTAAGACATATCAGAGAATATTGAAAGACATGGTTATTTCACACCTTGCTTTTATTATCCCTTCCTTAACTATCTCTACACATAAGTTTACAAAACATCATTTTCTCTCTCTAAAAAAATCATCAACGGCACCAAAGGTAGATAAGATAAACCATCGGAGAAAAAGCCAACCGAAGACATCGTTAAAAATCGCCGGCAGAGAAGAAGCCCAAAGTCGGTAAGAAGCATCCAAAGGAAGTTGGTGCAGCTGCTTGAGATTAAGAAGAAGAGATCAAAGAAAAGTGTCAGACACTTACAAGATCTACATCTTCAAAGTTTTCAAACAAGATAATCCAAATATTGTTATTTCTAGCAAAGCTATAAGTATCATAAATGATATGTTTGAGAAGCTTGCTCAAGATTCTTCTAAGCTTGCTCAGAAATTTTAGAGGGGTTTTTTTATTGGGGGTTTTAGTTGGAAATTTCGAGGTTAGATTTTTATGTTGTTAAGGTTGATCTTTTAAAACTCTCCAGGTTCATTTTTATACTGTCTAGGTATTGAAAATTTTTGTCCAAGCCTTTCCTTTTATTCATCCATGTACTAGAAAATTTGTCCTGCTCTTTCATTTTATTTTTGTCCAGGTCTTTTTTTTTAATTTTGTCCAAGTCCTCAAATTTTTTCTAGGTTAAGTGATAAATTTGTTTTGTCCAGGTTAGTCATTTTTAGGTCCAGGTTAGTGCTTATTTTGTCCAAGTTAGTGTTTATTTCGTCCAGGTTAGTGTTATTTGTCCAGGTTATATGTTGTTTTATCCAGGTTAGATGTTATTTGTCCAGGTTATTTGTCCAGGTTAGGCTTTACTTGTCCAGGTTAGATGTTATTTGTCCAGGTTAGAGGTTATTTGTCCAGGTTAGATGTTATTTGTCCAGGTTAGAGGCTATTTGTCCAGAGTAGAAGTTATTTGTCCAGGTTCAACTGTCCTGGTCCATGTTCAACTGTCCAGGTCCAAGTTCACTGTCCAGGTCCAGTTTTTTTTTGTCCAGGTTCAACTGTCCATGTCCAGGTTCAACAAAATGTGTCCAGGTTCAGTTGGACTGGTCTGACAGTAACCTTACTGTCAGACCAGTCCGACACAATACCTTCTCATCTTTTAATGGGAGACATGTAATATTTGCCCTTGTAAACAACCTATGAAATAGAAGAAGATATGTTAACTTTAAAGCAAAAGATAGATAGATGTGTTTTTGTGTGTGTGTACTTGATAAGTTTCTTGAGGATTCATCTCTTAATTTTGTTGTTGCTAGATTTTAGGTTTGTTGGATTATTAAGTGGATGGTTTTGACTGGAGAGTTAAAACTCGACATTCGACTAATGAGGATGGACTACTTGGACTTTGATACTTTTTTTTGCTTTTAGAATAAAGAGGTAATCCAACCTTGTATGGCTTTTGTTTAATTGTGAATACTGCCTGGTTAGTCTCTCTTTCTTTGCCTTACTAGTGATTGGCTCAAGATTTCAGGTGGATGAATAAGATAGGTAAATATACTAGTGGAGTGGTGTAGACCTTCTGTGTGAGTACATATTAGAGATAAAACTTGTTCCATAAAAGAAAAAGAGATGGTCAAAAAAGAAAAAAGGGAGTACTTTGCATCTCCTATTTTTAAGGACTTTGTTCCTTAAGAACTTGATGTTTTACATGGGTGCATTCAATCTGGTTGTAACCTTCCTATTGTCGAGCATTATCTGTTCCTAATTATATTCACGAGTATATGACAATGAGAATGTTGCAGTTATAAAAGTGCAGTGGCTATGACCATTCTCTTCATAGTTTCAATTGATGAAATTAAAGGTTATGACATCAAGGAACTAGAAAGACAATGTGAGAGGGATTTGGGATATGATTTTGTTGCTTCCCTCACCCAATTACTTAATTGCATTTCTATGCATATTGCAAAGTAAAACCTGTTTTGCTCTTTTCGGATAGAGAATTTCTAGGAATATGAGCAATGTTAACAAAAAAAGCTGTTTAATTCACTAGTGCGTTTGCCTTTGATCTATACCCCAACTATTTTAGTTAGAGATTTAGAACTGTATGATTATTTGACAGATCTCTCTAGATAAACAGATTTTTACATCAGAACTAATCTTTTCTAAATTTTATTTCTATATGTTGAAATCATCGAAAGTTCCTGATTCTCAGATTGTCTTTTCAAAATACATGTAATATCTGGCAAGTTATTACTAATACTTTAAATCAATCAACTTTGATGCTGCTCTGACCCTAGATAGATTTTAGACAATGTCAGAACATAAGAGTTGCATATTGCATTTCCTTTCACTACTGTATTTCAGAGCTTTTTATTGTGACATGAAGAATAATGATTTTTGCCTTTTAGAAACTTAGATTTAAAAAAAATAAAAAATTGCATTGGATTTCTCATTTTATGTTTTCATCTTATCATGTAACAAAGATCTTTCCTTCTGCCAAGGCAAGTAACATGATAGTAGAGGCAATTTTGCATGTTTGTTAATAGTTGATACTAAGATGGTTATATTAACATGCCCCTTATGAAAGCAATTCTTGTATCTCTTAATCAATGACATGCTGCCTGCAATACTTGTGAAAATAAGTTATTCCTTCTTGTTCCATCTTACACAGACCATTGTGCTGGGTTGAGCATATGTCTTTAGACAATGAAACTGGACTCGACCCTCCAGGCATAAGGGTTAGACCTGTCGTTGGACTTGTTGCTGCTGATTATTTTGCTCCTGGGTATTTTGTATGGGCTGTCTTGATAGCTAATTTAGCACGTATTGGTTATGAGGAGAAAAATATGCACATGGCTTCATATGATTGGAGAATATCTTTCCAAAATACCGAGGTGCTTTTCAATCTGAATTTGTCTTTTGAGATTCTATAATTTTTTCTTTTCGTACATCTTTTTTTCCATAAATTGCATATTTCTTCCCCATCTCTCACATGTTTGGAGTGGGCAGGTGAGGGATCAAACTTTAAGCCGTCTAAAAAGTACCATAGAGCTTATGGTAGCGACTAATGGTGGTAATAAGGCTGTAATTGTTCCACACTCCATGGGAGCTTTGTACTTCCTCCATTTTCTGAAGTGGGTTGAGGCTCCGGCTCCAATGGGAGGTGGGGGTGGTGCAAACTGGTGTGCCAAACACATTAAAGCGGTGATGAACATTGGTGGACCGTTTCTTGGTGTTCCAAAGGCTGTTCCTGGACTTGTTTCTGCTGAAGCCAGAGACATTGCAGTTGCAAGGTATCACATATATGTTACAAACTCTTTTGTTAGAGAGACAAACCAAATCACTATATATGTGGTTGGAAAATGAACTTTTGTTTGAAAATTCTAGGGGAATAAAGGTCTTGCCATAGATCAGAAATGGAGCTTTATGCATTCTATTTGTTAGAAATTTGTATAGAAATTCACTTTGTTATGTTTCGTCCGTAGGGCCATTGCACCGGGTTTTTTGGATAATGACATATTTCATTTCCAAACACTGCAACATGTGATGAGAATGACTCGTACTTGGGATGCTACAATGTCAATGATACCAAGAGGCGGGGACACTATTTGGGGCGGTCTTGATTGGTCACCTGAAGAAGGTTATTGTCCTGGTAAGAAAAAGAAGGAAGAAAATGTGACTACCTCTACAGAAAAAAATGAAGATTCGAAAGAAAAGAAAGTTAATTATGGGCGGATGATATCATTTGGTAAAGATGTAGCTGAAGCACCTCCATCAGAGATTAAGAGAGTTGATTTTAGGGTATCAGTTCTTAATTACTCTTTCAGAACTTTAATTATTACCATATCTGACCTTAGTTTCGAGTAATCTATTGATAATGTAGCCAGTTTGTGTTCTACTGTAGGTTTTAATATGTTTTGTATTCTGAAGTTCCTGTGTTGTAATTGATCAGGGTGCTGTCAAGGGTAGTAACATTGCAAATACATCATGTCGAGATATTTGGACAGAGTATCATGACATGGGTGTTGGTGGGGTAAAAGCTGTTGCCGACTACAAAGTGTATACATCTGAAGACATAGTAGACTTGCTTGAATTCATTGCTCCGAAGATGATGGCACGTGGTGATCTTCAGTATTCATATGGCATTGCTGATGATCCGAGTGACCCAAAATACCAGCATTTTAAATATTGGTCCAATCCCTTAGAAACCACGTATTATTCTTTCTTTCTCTATATATATATATGTATCAAATTTTAAGGCTCTGTTCTTTTAGACAAATTCCGTTCAGTTTAATTCAGTCCAGATTCAGTCAGTCCAAAAGATCAGGGCCTTAATCTTGTGTTCATTTCTGGTCAAATTTACACCTGTATTCTTGTGTTAACCTTCAGGTTGCCAGATGCACCAGAGATGGAAATCTTTTCTCTGTATGGTGTTGGCATCCCAACAGAAAGGGCATATGTATATAAAGTAACAAGCGCTGCAGATTGTGGCATTCCTTTTCAAATCAACATCTCTGCAAATGTGGAAGACGAAGATAGTTGTTTGAGAGATGGAGTGTTTGTTGTCGATGGGGATGAAACAGTGCCAGTTTTGAGCTCGGGTTTCATGTGTGCTAAAGGCTGGCGCGGGAAAACCAAGTACAATCCTTCGGGAATTCGAACATACATAAGAGAGTATGATCATGCTCCTCCGGCTAACTTCTTGGAAGGCCGTGGGACACAAAGTGGGGCCCATGTCGATATAATGGGCAACTTTGCGTTGATTGAAGACGTCATGAGGGTAGCTGCTGGACAAGATGGTAAAGACTTGGGAGGTGATCGTGTTTATTCCGATATCTTCAACTGGGCAGAGAAGATTGATTTGAAGTTATAGCTGATAATTTAGACTACTTTTGAATGAATGGCAAAATAATCTTGAAAATACAGCACCAAAACGTCCAATTGAGAGCATATCATCAGCAGTTCAATCTGATATTGGTGCCATTGTTGTGCTTTGGTGAGATTGGTTGGTAAATTTGTCTACCAACTATTGAAATTCAAACTATGCATTCTTATTTATGATCTGTCATTGTAAAGTTCTTTCAGGAAGTATTGCTTGATTTGGTTGTATTTAGACTTCCATTACTACAATTTTTTTAGTAGTTATTAGTTTAGCATGTCCAATACACAAAAGTGTTTTTCCCTCAAGAAATATCATGTTTTTTTTTAGACTGGATTGATTTGAAATAAATTAAATTAAATTGTAGACTCAACAGCAGTTGAATTGAATTTGTCTGAAATAAAATTGAAATTTCGTAAATTAAAGTTGCATGTTTTAGAACTCTTTCCATGAATATTGTTGGGAAGTTTCCTAATTCCCAAAATACAACCATTTTTATATCAATTTTCAAATTACCGTCCATGTTAGCATAGGTAATTTTTTTATGTTTTTTTTTTAATTCTGCTTAAGACAAACCGCTACTGGCAGTAGCAGTTTATGTGCAATGTTTATTTTTTTTTAAGGTTGAAAGCCAATAGTTTATATAGGAAACTTGCAATTTTATTAACTAGGACAAGTAGCGGTTTGTCGCGAAAATCGATAAAAAAATATATATAACTCACTGAACCGTCTACGTGGACGGTAATTGGGAAATTGGGAGAAAAGTAATAATATTTTGGGAATTAGTAATATTTTTAGCATTATTGAGGGAAAGAGTTCCATGTTTTATTCTAGATACAAGAATTGATTTCATTATTCCTTTACAATCAATTCTAAAATATATCCCACCTTCATTACTCTAGACTTTCTTCTCCATTCCTTGGCATGTTCTAGCTCTCCTTTACATTTATTTAATACTCTCTCAGTAACAAATTAAATCATTCATTTTGACTTTTGGCAATGTTCAATTTATATCTTTGACTCATTTTAATTATATATCTCTATTATATAAGCCAATGGGGAGCCATGGTGTCCCCCCTCAAAAAGACCATATTAACCCTCAAAATTTTGTAAAATCTTAATTTGTATCACTCCTAATTATTAAGGAAAGCTATTACAATTTTTGAAATTTTTTAAATGAAAATAGTACAAAATATAAAATTCTAAAAAATAAAACAAAAATATCAAAATTCATATTTTAAAATTCTCTATAAATAGACATCCATATTGATATATTTTATCAAATAAAAATTTTACATTTTAATTATCGTAAAAATTTGATAGCCAATAGAATATGATAAATAAACATTTTCTTTTGTTTATTTTTGTCGGATAAAGACCGAATGAAAAGGGAAAAGTTTGTTTTTGATTATATGACTGAGTGTGAATTTCTCTATAAATAGATATCCATATATTGATATAGTTTGGCAAATAATATTTGACTTTTTTTATTATCGTAGAAATTTGATAGACCATAGAATTTAGTATAAAAAATCTTTTTTGTTCATTAATATAAGATGGGCTAATGAAAAGGGAAAATTTTGTTATGATTATGTGAATTTATGTGAATTTGAAAATATTTTGAATTTTTCAAACACGTTTTTTTTTATATATATATATACAAATTGAAAAATACATTTAAAATATCATCGCACGCAGAGCGTGCATAGAAGGCTAGTATATATATATATGAGAAAAAGACATAGTCATATGAGATCTCGTTTGATTCGTCTACAATAGCCCTCCATCTTCCATTGCCATGTTAGGTTGTCATTAGGAAAGTAGTAATTACTTCTTCATTACTGTTGTTCACTATTTATATATGAACTAGTATTTAGGCCCGGGCGTTGCCCCGGGTCATACATTTTTTCATCATCTTCAATATTTTTTATGATTTGAAAGTAATATAGTATAATGAGGGTTGTAAAATACCGAACAAAATTTTGAAAGATAGTACAATATGGAACTTGATACTTTCACTAATGTATTGAAAATTGGTTATCATCATCATCATGGCTTCCTCCGTTTCGTTTTCAACACAACAAACGAATATTTTATATTTCACAAAAAATACCCCTTTCATGCGTTTAAAATGAAACAGAGGAAGTATCATCATCATTAATTTGATCGAATGATACACTAGGTTTTTTATTTTGAGACTTAAGTCCAGAAAACAAAGGCAACAAAAATTTTTAACAATGAAATTTATAATACTTCTTTATAGAATAATTGATAATGAAATTAATATGGATTAGTGGTTAAGTTGTGACTTTTGTACTTAAGGCTTTTGTACTTAAGGGATTATGGGTTCAAGTATGCTTAGAAGATGCGTTTTAGAAGAAGAGTATAGATTACATGGCACAATTAAGAATTGTAACGTTATGTTGTGGCGAGTAATTACATAATATTTGAAATGTAAAAAATGCACATCATCTTTCCTTTTGAAGAAAACTAGTTTTGAGCCCGTGCAAGGCACGGGTTATTCTTTATAAAATATCAAAAATAAAAATTAATTTTAGAAAATGATATAGAATTCTATTCTTATATTTCATTTATTAATGCTTACACCAAATCAACTAATGTTCACCATGAAAATTCTCAAGTTAACTTCAAAATTAATGCACAAAACATTAGAAATCGAAGAGAGTATGATAATTGATGAAAGGGTAATCAAAAGGGCTATATATAATTAATATTGTTCAGGAAAAAGAAAATTAAAGAATTAAAAAAATTAATTGTCTTGAAAAGATGACACTTGGTAAAAAAATTCTTGTTTTTAAATATATAATTATATATTATCGATTATAGAAGTAAAAATACTACCATTTAATGTTTGAATCAGAAGAGATTTATGAATCCTTACATCAAATCAACTAATGATCACCATGAAAATTCTCAAGTTGACTTCAAAATTAATGCAAAAAATATTAGAAATCGGATAGAGTATGATAATTGATGAATGGATAATCAAAAGAACTATAATTAATATTTTTCAAGGAAAAAAGAAAAGGGTTAAAATAATAATTGTCTCGAAAAGATGTCACTTGGTAAAAAAGTTCTTATTTTTAAATATTTAATTATAGATTATAGATGTAAAATTGCTATCATATAATGTTTGAATAGGAAGAGGTTTATTCATTATTTTTTTTTAAAAAGAATTTACAAATTACAATAGGATGACATGTGGTACATACAAGATCCTGTTTTAAATATTTAAGTTTAGATTTGTGCGAGTCTTTTGAATTTAAAAAATATTTGTAAAATAATAAAAGTATTGTTATTGGTGTTGTTGTTCTTACTACCATTGTTTCCCTTGATTTAAATATGAAAAAAGATATTTCATAATGATGGTAAAACTTGTAACAATAATATTAATATTTTTTATAGGAACAATAATATGAATAATTAGTATGGATTAGTGATTTAAATTTAACTTTTTTGTCAAATAGTTATCATGGAAGGTAAGTATTATTATTAAATCTTATCCAACACCCAGCTTTTGCCTTATTAATAGTAATATTGTCTCTTTTGTTTGCGCCTAAAAAAATAAGCGATCTAGAAATTTATTAAATTTTGTTCCTGTTCTAGAACTTCTGTTGAATAGTCAACGATCTTTGGTGTGTGACGTGTACTCTGGACGCTCCCTTGATGAGGCTGTAACCTGCAAAACGAACAGAGATTGCTACCCCGGGGGGTGGAACCCGGGAACGGCCCTCCGATGCCTAAGTCAGATGCCGGAGGTAAGGAGTCAGAGTAATGTGATTGTGAATTATGAATTGCGTACCTGGAAAGGTGACAGGATTGATCCTTATATAGGCGTAGATTACCCAGTTAGGGCTCCTACTAGGCCGGTTAGGCTAGCGTATGGGCCGAGCCCATGGAGACCAGGTCAAAACTTGACATGTGGCAGCTCTTTATTGGCTAGAGAGCATCAGGCGTATACCTAGCCCTAACGGAATTAGGCCTAGGATTCGGGCTTACCAATACGGGCTTGACCTCTTGGGCTGATAGCTCTGGGCTGACAGCTCTAGGCTGACAGCTCTAGGCCACGGCGGCTACAGGCCGGCAGCTCTGGGCTGGCGGCTACAGGCTGGCAGCTCTAGGCCGCGGCGGCTACAGGCCGGCAGCTCTGGGCTGGCGGCTACAGGCTGGCAGCTCTAGGCCGGCCGCTACAGGCTGGCGGCTATAGGCTGGCAGCTCTAGGCCGGCCGCTACAGGCTGGCAGCTCTAGACTGGCAGCACTAGGCTGGCAGCTTTAGACTGGCCAAGAATGCCAAGTCAGATGACACGTGGCGTCATCTTAGTTGTTGTAGAACATCTGATGTGGACCTAGCCCTATCCGAGTTAGGGCCCACTAATACGGGTTTGACCTCCTAGGCAGGCCCAGAACAATTAGCCCCACGCTCGACGTGGAACGGGAAACTTTGGACGCTTGGATGTCGAGCGGAACATTCTCAGAAAAACAAAGCTCCGAAACCCGTGCGTCCGTATGAAAACCTCGATGAGGGCACCCTCGATGGGAAGACCCTCGACCACCATGCTCCTGAGGGTTTCCACCCTATCCTCGATAGACATTGCTAAGCAGGAACGGTGTGAAGACTCGATCGAGGAAAACTCGATCGACCTGTTCTAAGGACCGCTTCTTCACCCTCGATGATCTAGCATAAGGGAAGCCCCAAAAAAGCTCGATGAAGTCTTATCCAGATGGATCCTTCGATTGAGGTAACCCCGATCGAGGGACGGATTCCTCGTGTGCTGGGGATTATAGCGCCTTGTATCAGGACCCTGGTGGTGTAGGCCTCCATGGATCCCCAAGAAATACCGCGACGGGGTTCCCAAAGAGGAAACCTCGAGGATAAGAGGAGAGAACTTCGATCCAGGTGACCAACTGCCTAAGCCCCATGGGAGCTTCCAAAAAGCCTCGATGAGGGGAGACTTGTGGTGATTCACACATTAAGCACAAACCTCGATCCATCAAGCCCAAGGAGGTCCCCTGAAAACCGCGATGAGGACCTATGTGGGGGGAAATCCTCGATGGACGCAGCCAACATGCCTCATTGGTACTTTTCCCCCTTTTGAATGCTCGCCTGAATTTTCGAAGTGTTGGCATCCATCTTTGCTGTCGCGATCGTTGTCCCCGTCGGTCGCGATAGAAACGTTGACAGGGAGAACTCATAAAACCTCGCTGAGATCGCCAAGGCGGATACCTCTTTTGACGCGATGATATTCCCTTACCGCGATGGGAGTGATACACTTCATGGCAAGGACTTGTCACTGAACCTTATGAAAATTTGGTTAAGTGTATTTTGCCGATTCTCCTTATTTGCCTCGATGATACCTTTACCTCGACGGTAAGGGTGTATCCATGAAAGGTGATGACTGAAATTGGTGGCCAATGAATCTCCCTATTTACCTTGATAAGCTCTCCTACCTCGAACGAGTTGAGTCGCACCATGCTGGATGGAACTTTGGCCTAGGGTGGCCAACCTTCAGGGGCTAATGAGTCCCAAGGCATGGTTGGCACCTGTCCAGCCTTCCACCTTCTTTGGTGGTGCCTGTGTGGAACAGGGCTTATTAATGATCCTTTGATGTTTTTTTTTTTTTTTTTTTTTTTTCAAAGGCAAGGGGCTAATGAGCCCCAGGTTTGGTTCTCCATCTACCTCGATGGATGCCCACGTTGAGTGGGGCTTTGGCCTAAGGTGATCAACGGATATCTGAGGGCTAATGAGCCCCAGAATATGGGTGATACCTGTCCAGCCTCCCATCTGCCTTGACGGGTGCCTACCTTGAGCAGGGCTTGACCGTTGGCCTCAGGAGCTTTCTCCAAAGCCAAGGGCTAATCAACCCCAATGACGTGGAGTGCCTGTCCAGTCACCTCGTTTCCCTCGATGAGGGCCTATGTAGAATAGGGCTTTTTGTCGTAGAGAGTTTGACCAAAAGTCAACGAATTAGTGAAAACTGTTCATCTCTTAAACTCATAATTTGATGTCGTTTTGTCAGACTTTTTACCGTGATGAGGTAAAAAACCTTTTTCCTTCTTTACCTCCTATAAATTGGTAAATCCTTAATCATTTTTCACCAATCATTTTCTCTCTCCTCAAATCTTCTCTCTCTGACGTTCTAGCTTTCCTCGTTGGTATTCTTTCTGCCTCAGTTTAGGAAGCTTCAAAGTAGTTTGTCTGTCGAGGTAACAGTCTTCTCCTTTGTATTTAATTCAATAAATGAGTCCTTGTCCTGTCTAGTAGCTTTCTTTTTATTTGCTTGTCTTCAATAACTTAAGCATTAGACATGTCAAGTACTCCGCCCCTTCTTCCCCTAGAATGCACTGGGATCCTTCGGGTCGAGGGCGATGAAGGGATTGAGTCCCAAAACATCCCTGAGGCCATCCCTCTACTATCTGACTCGGATGGGTCAGTGTCAGGGGGAGAAGAGGTAGAAATCCCCTATCCCTGGGAACCATCTGTAGCACACCCTAACATATATCACTCTATTTATGAAAAACGTGTAGGTATATTAAACATGAACCTCGATGGTCCATCTACCTCAGGCCAAGAGGAGAATGAAAACCTTGTTTACCCAGAAATTCCTCCTGAGAGAGGCCCAAAGTACTTCTTTATTTCCTCCACTTTCAACCATCGTCTAAAGCGAGACATTCGCTCCTTTGCTGCCCAATTTTATTTCCCTGAGTCTCATGTCGTTGTTCGACCCATCAACCTCCAAACAGTTCGTTCCCCCCCTGACGGATGTGTAGCTGTTTATAAACTAGCAATGGTCAGGGGGGTTAGATTTCCTTTGCACGATTTTGTTGTAAAGCTACTGTGTGAATATAACTTGTCCTTAGCCTCTTTGGTGCCTAACTCTTGGGCCACCATTAACTCCTTCATTGGCATATGCAATATGCTTAGAATCCCCCCAACCCTTCGCCTTTGGAGAAACTTAACTAAGTTGGTGGAGAGCCGTAGCGTAGATCATGGGAAGGGTTGGTATAGCTTCCAAACCAGGAGGGGCTATAGGTTCGTAAATAATGTGCCAACCAACCAAGAGGGATTTAGGCACGAATTTTTCTTTGTCTTCACTAGTGAAGGGTGGAAAATTCCCAGGGTGGTGGAAGATGAGCCAAACTTCCATCTAAACCGCCAAGTGCCGCAAATGTCTGCTGAGGAAGCAGTGGTGGCCGTATACTGTGAGCTCGATGCGAGGGAGGAGAAAGGGAGGACAGTGATGGTCCCCTTTAACTGGCTTCCTAGCACTGACGACTTGAAGCAAGACTTCTTTTTGTCTGTTATGGGGCTAAACCCAGCATATCCCGAGGGTAGGGGCACCTGACTATTAAGCATTGATTTCCTCATTTAGATTGCTTATGATTATTCTAACTCATCTTTTGTTGCAGGGCTAGCACGGGACAAACTTGATCCAGCGATGGCTTCCCGCATGAGTGCTGCTGCTATTAAAGCTCGATTAGTAAAAGGAAAAATCGAGTCAAAAGAAGAATCCATCCCTCTTCCTCCTGAGGTAACTATTAACCTCGATAGCATCTTAGTTGCCCCCTTGTTTTGGCACGATGATGACTTACCTTTGATGTGACAGGATCCTAAGCATAAGAAGAAGCCCTCTGCTGGTGGGTCTTTGCGTATAAAAAGGGCTAGGGATCACAATCCCTTTGCTGAGGGGCCCAAGGAGAAGAAGAAGAGAGAAAAAGAGGTAGAGCTACCTCAGTCGCCCCTGTCTGGTGAGGGTTTGTTTCAAAAGGACGCGGCGACTGAAGCTGCTCTTACGGATGCTGGGAAGGTCCTCAGGCCTACCTCTTCTAGGGAGACCCTTACTGGGGCGGACAGGGACTTCACGGCCCTCACTCAGAAGGAACGCAACCGCCGCCTCAATACTGTGTTTAGGGCGATGTACTCTCCGTCAGACGAGGTGTAATAACCCGAAATTTTGGGCCAGAAAATTTCGCGGTTATTAACGTTATTATTCAATTCTAAGTCCGATTGGGCCGTTTAAATTGGACTGTTTGCATTCCTTTTGGTTCAATCTTTTCCTCAATTGGGCCAAATGACCCAACCATTCTTTCCCTTCATGTATGGCCGGCCCTCTCATGTTATTTTTGGGTCAAATTAATTTCTTTGATTTAATTAATTAATGTTAATTATAATATTTGAATAGTTAGATTAATTAATTAAATATTCTAAACCCATTCAAAGTTTGTTATAACAAACTAATCAGTGGTCCTCTAAACCCCCATCTCTCACGGCACACCCTAGTAAAAATTAGGGTTTGTTTCTTTGCATCTCTTTAAATAGGACTAATATTTCATATTTGATCCTATTTTGCATTTTGTTCACAAAACCCTACAAAAATCATTTTCTCCTCTCTTGTTCTTCATTTTGTCGAGTGTTCTAAGATTCACCAAGGGTGAATTAATTTTGTGTTTTGGAATTTAATAAGCGAATCCAGGTAACTTCGCTTTCTTATTTAATTAAAGGGTAGAAAAACATATAGTAAATTAGGAATTATATCATGAAAATTGTAGGAATTTAATCTTGTTTTTGGGTTGAAAATGTCGAGTATGTATATGAATTTTCTTGATTTATTTTCATGTATTTCCATGATTTTATGTATGAATCCTGCTTGTTTTGATAATTAAGATTGCATAAATTGATTCTTGATAATCATGTTTGATTCGAAAATTTGCATGAATTTAATGATTATGTTCTTGATTTAAATCTTGAAATTTTCGAGTGTGAATATATAATTATGATGATTTTCTTTAATTGTTTAAGCATGATCATGATTAATTTAATTAGTATAAAAATTGAATCTTGAATTAAATTAAATCGTGTATGTTGTTCCATGATGTCGAGTGATAGAAACAGATTAAAGAAAGATTAACAATGTTATTTTTATGTAATCTTGATCATGTAGAATTAATTATGTGAATCTTTAATTTAATTCTTTAATTATATCATGTTATCTTTAATTCTTGAATCTATATAAATTGTTCTTGAATTGGTGTATGAATGCCGTGTGAAAAGTATGTATAAAGGCATGATATTTTTTTGATCTTGATTCTTGAATTTAATCATGTTAATTGTTGTTAAAATTATGATTTTTATGTTTATTGATTAGTTAATTTATTTAATTCTTGATGATTGAATTTATATAAATTAATTGACAAATTGGGTAAAATTTGAGTAAAATGTCGAGTGTGAAGAAATTTAAGAAAAATAGATTTTTTTTATTATAATTTTGGTAGTTTTAGCAATTAATTAATTAATTAAAATAATTTAAGAAAATAACTAATTAATTAAATATGAAAATGGCGTGTGAAATGATAAGAAATAGTCATTTTTAGTTAATTTTGGAATATGAAAATGGCGTGTGAAATGATAAGAAATAATTAATAGTCATTTTTAGTTAATTTTGGAATATGAAAATGGCGTGTGAAATAATTAATAGTCATTTTTAGTTAATTTTTAGTTAATTAAATATGAAAATGGCGTGTGAAATGATAAGAAATAATTAATAATAAAAGTTACGGATAAAATAATTATCAGGGATAAGTTGTAAAGTGAAGGGATAGATAACAGTATTAATATTATTATTAGGATGATTCGGTTATTTATATTATTAATAATAATATTTACAAGTTAATATTAGTAATAATAATAAGAATAGTTATCCGTAGGGACAAGTTATAAAGATATGATAAGATATTGAGGATAGTATAAGATAAGGTTTGAAGTTGCATAAGATATTACTAGGGATAAGAAAGGAAACAGAGTAATAGCCATACATGTTATGTTTCGGTCTCTGGCTAGGAAAGACTTGGTATTTAAGGTGGCCAATATACGTGCCGCACCTCTCTTTCCTGGGACTCCGAACATTTCATTTCCTATTACGGTCACCTAGTATTTCCCAATATATGATATGATATGATTAATTAAAGATATAAGATATGATAAGGACGCCCACCTGATGACCCGAGTAGTCAGACTGGGTTAAGTCGAGGCCACTGCTCAATTGGGACGAACACACGAGTTCCCCCGAGCAGTTCTGGGTCTTAGGATATGTAGTCGTCTGGTAGTAGTACACGAGCTGCTATTAGGAGTTATGGCCATAGCTTAGGCTTAGTGGTGCACACGAGATCCACTACGGGTAGAGTACACGAGCTCCTCCCGGCATGTTCTAGGAAAGTTGTGGTGCATACGGGATCCACAACGAGTTATAGTGACCGGTCCAACGAATGATATGATTTGATATGAAATGATATGAAAAGGAATGGAAGTTGTGATATGATAATGAACGAAAGATACGATATGTCATGAAATGAATATGATAAGATAAGATTATAAGATATGATGTATGATTGGTTATAATATAAGTTAAGAAGGATATGGGTCATGAAATATTTATGCTATGATATGACTTAGGGTATAAGATGGGATATAGACTATGATATAATGAACATTGGGATAATGTGAGTTATGAGGATAATATAATATAAGTATTTGATTTAGAATGATATAAGACTTCCGCTGTGATTCTGTATTTGTATGAATGAAAGTATAAATGTATGTGTATGTATGAATATGATTGATGGGTGTATTTTTATACGTATTTCTAACCGTATAATGCAGGGTTGATTATACGTACATAATACGTAGAAATTATGTATTCTAACCGTATTCTGCAGGTATATTTATACGTATTTTGTACGTATACGTATACGTATGTTTGTACGTATTTCTATACGTATTTTGTATTGTTGTATGAGAAGCATGTATTAAGTTTCTTTACAGTTTTTATGTGCATTTCTATGATATTATATGTTTGGTGGTCCCTCGATTAAATGGGACAGCCTAGTTACTCGCCACTGACGGTGGACCCCCCCTCAGTTTCAGGTGAAGGTGATGCTGCTGATTGACGGGCTTTCGTGGATGGGCTTGAGTGGCTGAGGACTTAGTTTAGTAGACCTTAGTTGCTTAGTTCATGTTAGACTATTTTAATGTTTTGAGACAATTTAACTTAGTTTATTTCATGATCCCAACATGTTGGGACTGTTATTAAGACCATTTATGTAATAGTGAATATTGATTTATTTTGGATAATTAGTAGTTTAATTAATAAAGGTTAATCCATTAATTCGAATAACATGATTTACTGTTCATTTTAGGTTGGTAATGATCCGTTTGTCGATTTCCCTTCGTAAATCGACATGTCTAAAAAGTCGGGTCGTTACACGAGGAGTACATTATGACAGGCGACAGGGAGGAGGTCTTCAATGATCTCCATAATGCTTGGATGGACGTAAGTGTTCGAATCTCGACTTATTTTTTTTTTTTTTTTTGTAAAATACATGACTAACGGTTGCTTTGGACAGATGTCCATTAGGATGCACTGTGCATCCAAATATATGCTGAACTACAAGGACCAGGGTCCTACTGCTGCTGATGTAGAGAAGCTGGAGGCAGCTCTGGAGAGGGAGAAAGAGGAACACAAAGCCTCCAAGAAGTCCTTGGGGGAGCAGTTAGATACTGCCAGGAATGACCTCTCCACTGCCCATGCTTCAATCGCGGACCTGGAGGCAAAGCTGAGCACTGCCCACTCCAACTTGGAGGCTGCCAACCAGGCCAAAGACAAAGTGACCGAGGACTTGGCAAAAGCCAAGAAAAGCTTGAAAAAAGCTTATAAGGCTCGAGATCAAGCCCTCGAGTCGATGAAAAATAATGAACAGGCTCTGGTCAACAAATGGCTGAACTCTGAGCAGGGTGAGAGGTACAAAGCAGACCTTCGCCTGGATGGGGCTGCTGAGGGTGGAGGCATCCTTATTGCTGATACCCTTGGTAGGGCTAGACGGGTGATGGATGAATTAGTACCGGGGTTCTGGGAGTCCTTTGAGTCCAGGTACAACCAACTGGAACTGGAGGATCAGGACGTCCAAGAGCCCTCTACACATGCTGCCCCTCCCCAGCCAGAACAAAAACCCAACCTTCTATCTGCGAGTTCAAGCGAGGGAGGCGACCTCGAGAGTGTGGTGGGCAGAAGCGATGGTCGGCGTCCACAGCAGCAGCAGCTCCAACAACAACAGCCCATCCGACAACATCCCCCTCATTCAGAGGACCCTAACCAGCTCTTAGAAGAGCTGAATATTGTTGTAGATTAGAATTTTTCTTCTTTTTGTGTAGTTTGTAATAGGACAAACGTATATATACAAACAACTTTTTGACTAAGTATTTGCTTTTCTTTATTGCTTTATTGTTTTTCATGTTGTTATTCCTTGCTCGATCATGCCCGGTAAGGGAGGCAATTAGCATTTGATCATTGCACAAAAAAAAACTCGATGAACCATCAATTAATCTAAGAGAATGTCAATTAAACTCGACCCTGTTTGGGCTTTATCGATACAAAAAGATAATATTTATGGAATGTCGAAACTCCCTGCTAGTGACTCATTGAAAACAAAAATCCAAACTTGATGCCTGCTACAAAGCAACTCCCTGCTAGGGATATATTGAATGAAGAATCCAAGCTCAATGCTTGTTACAAAGCAATTCCCTGCTAGGGATTTATTTGAAAGTGAAAATACGATGAAAAGAAAAGCTAAGTGTAGAATTTCCTTAGATGATCGGCATGCCAAGGCCTTGGCAGTGGATTTCCTTCTTGGTTGACGAGCCTGAATGTGCCTGGCCTTATCATTGCTTGGACTCGATAGGGTCCTTCCCAGTTGGGACCTAATTTACCTCGAAGAGCAGTCTTCCCTGTGGCCTCGACCTTCCTCAACACCCAATCTCCAATTGCTATTGTCCGAGGTGACACTTTGCGGTTGAACTGCCTTAACATCTTTTGTTTGTAGGCAATCGACTTTAGCAGGGCGTCTCCTCTTGTCTCTGGCAGTAGGTCTAAGTTGATTGCCTTCTCTTCTTCATTCTGATTGTGATCGTAGAAGGTGATCCTTGGTGAAGGTATCCCTACCTCGACAGGCAGCACAACCTCACTTCCGTAAACCAGTGAGAATGGGGTGTGTCCAGTTGCCTCCTTGGCCGTTGTCCTAGCTGACCATAGGATTCCTGGAAGTTCATCCACCCAAGACCCCTTGACTGCCTCTATTTTCTTTTTGATGCCTTGCAATATGACCTTGTTGGCTGCTTCAGCTTGACCGTTTGATTGGGGCCTTGCCACGGAGGTAAACCTGGTTTGTATATCAAATTGAGCACAATAGGCCTTGGTTGGTCCACTCTCAAATTGCCTGCCATTATCTGAAACCAACATCCTTGGGATGCCAAATCTGGTTATGATGTTTTTCCAGATGAACTCCTGGATCTGCTTATCAGAAATTCTCGATAGGGGCTCTGCCTCGACCCATTTGGTGAAATAGTCGATTCCTACAATGAGAAATTTCTTCTGTCCCACGGCAGGGGGAAAAGGCCCGAGTAGGTCCATTCCCCATCTGTCAAAAGGTAGAACTGCTTGAACAGCCGTTAAAGTACTCGACGGTTGCCTTGGAATGGGAGCATGAGTTTGACACTGCACACATTTCTTGACAAGATCGATAGCATCTTTCTTGAGAGTGGGCCAGTAATATCCGGCTCGAAGGGCTTTTCCCGCGACCGTCCTTGCCCCTTGGTGGTTGCTGCAACATCCTTCATGAATCTCTCTTAGAATGTAATCTCCCTCTTCAGGGCTCACACATTTTAGCAGGGGATGTGTATATGACAACTTGTAGAGTTCCCCGTCATGCAAAGTGAACCATTTGGACTTCCTCTTGACTTCCTCAGCCTCTTTATCATCTATTGGAAGAGCCCCATGTTTCAGGTAGTGAATGATGGCGTCCTTCCACGTTTCTCCTCGAGTTAGAGTGTTTACATCAGACTCGTTGATACTTGGCTCTTTCAAGACTTGCCACTGAATAACTCGTGGCTCTTCTCCTTCTGCCGAACTTGCTAGCCTCGATAGAGCATCAGCTTGCTGGTTTATTGATCGAGGGATATGTTTAATGTTGAAAGATTCCAGCCTTGTAGTGAGTGTTTTCAACTTTTGAAGGTACATCTTCATGCTGTCTTCTTTTGCTTCAAATTCTCCTTTGAATTGCCCTACAACCAATTGTGAGTCAGCCTGGGCTCTTACATGCCTTGCTCCAGCAGCTATGCACATCTGAATTCCTAGGATGAGGGCTTCGTACTCTGCCTCATTGTTTGAGGCTGTAAAGCTGAATTTGATGGCATATTCTAGTCTATCGCCGTTGTCAGTCTTGATCAGTATCCCTGCTCCTCCTCCGTTCTGTGTGGCAGATCCATCAGTAGACAACTCCCAAATTTTGGAGCTATCTGGATCTGGGGAGCTTGGCCTGTTAGTACACTCCACAATGAAATCAGCCAATGCCTGGGCTTTGATGGCTCGACGAGGTTCATACTCTAACCCAAAGTCTGACAATTGGTTTGCCCACTCAGTTATACGGTTTGAATGATTCTTTCCCTCGATGATCTTTCTTATTGGTTGTCCGGTTAGGACTTTAATTGGATGTGCTTGAAAATATGGCCTCAGCTTTCGACTGGCCATGACCAAGGCAAAGATCAATTTCTCAGTCTCTGTATATCTGAACTCTGCCCCTCGAAACGCATGACTGATGAAGTAAACCGGGTGTTGTTGTCTCTCTCTCTCAGCGACTAGCACTGCACTCAGGGCATATTCAGATATGGCTAAGTATATATAAAGTGTCTCTCCGTGCAAGGGTGAGACAAGCTTTGGAACACCGGCAAGGTATTGTTTGAGCTGTATAAAAGCGTTTTCAGCTTCGTCGTCCCATTTGAACGTTGATCTTTTTAGCACTTGAAAGAAGGCTAGGCTCTTATCAGCAGATCGGGATAAGAAACGACCCAACGCCGCCATGCACCCTGTTAATCTTTGGACCTCCTTGACTGTCCTTGGGGATTGCATATTGATGACGGCTTGTATTTTGTCTGGGTTGGCTTCTATGCCCCGTTCATCGACCAGAAAACCAAGACACTTGCCCCCTTTTACTCCAAAAACACATTTCCTGGGGTTAAGCTTCATACCATATTTCCTTAAAGTCGATAGTGTTTCTCTGATGTCTTTAGGGTGGTCTTCTGCTTGCTTACTCTTGATTATCATATCATCCACATAAACTTCCATATTTCGCCCTATTTGCTCGGCAAAGATGGTATTTACTAGTTTCTGATAGGTTGCTCCAGCGTTCTTGAGACCAAAAGGCATCACACGATAGCAGTAGACTCCCTGATGAGTGATGAAGGCAGTGTGAGCTTGGTCCTTTTCTGCCATCGGTATTTGGTGGTAGCCGGCATTGGCGTCCATAAAGCTAAACATTGCATGTCCCGCGGTAGAGTCGACTAGGCTGTCGATTTTTGGTAGAGGATAGTCATCCTTGGGACAGGCCTTATTGAGATCAGTAAAATCAACGCACATTCTCCAAGTGCCATTTGGCTTTTTGACCAACACTACATTGGCCAACCAATCAGAGTATTGGCACTCTTTGATGAAACCGTGCTCCAGTAACTTTTTTACCTCGGCAGCGGCTGCTTTATTTCTTTCTTCGCTTTGCCTACGCAACTTCTGTTTTACTCCTTTGAATCCTTCTTTAATATGTAATTCATGGCACATTACTGAAGGGTCAATACCGGGCATTTCTGAGACATCAAAAGCAAAGACGTCGCGGAACTCTCTGAGCAGCTGAACAATTGACCCCTTCATTGTGGAGTCCATATCAATGCCGGTTTTAACTGTGTGCGCAGGATTGTCATCGATGAGGATTTCTTCATGACCCTCGATAGGTCGAGGTCGAGCGTATTGTTTGCTATCTTCAGCTAGAAATACGTCTTCAGAAGGCTCGACTGACTCCTTTCTTTTGTGTCCTACCTCGACCGATGGTGATGCTGTCTTGATGCTGTTGATGTAGCACTGCTTGGCAGTTCTCTGATCACCATACAACTTCCCAACTTCCCCTTTATCTGTCTCATATTGCAACAAGAGCTGATATGTGGAGATGGCAGCTTTTATCTGATTGAGCAGTGGACGTCCAAGTATGATGTTATATGGAAGCTTAACGTCAACGACAGTAAAAGAGACTGGCAAGTTACGTCCTTCACCTTTCTCGCCAATCCTGACTGGGAGCTTGATGATCCCCAGAGGGAAAATGGGCCCACCTCCGAAGCCAAACAAGGGTTTTTCCAATGGGGTTAGATCAACTACCCCATATTTTAGCTGTTGTAAACAATCCAGAGTTATTATATCGGCGGAGCTTCCACTGTCCACTAGTACTCTCTTCACCCTTGAGTTTGCTACTTTTACCTCGACCACTAGGGGGTCGTTGTGAGGAAAGCAGGTGGGTCGAAGAGGAGATGTGTTGAATACCATGGTTGGTCCTGATGGGGGTTGCTCGACCCTTCCCTCAGTGATTTGGAATGTCGAATTCCTGAGATTTCTCTTGAGCGCTTTATTCGAGGGGGCTTCTACCGAGAACCCACCCGCGATGACATTGATCAAGTTATCAATGTCGTTGCTATCAGCGCGTTTTTGTTTCTTAGCCCCTTTGTCCTCTGCCATGTAGGGGTTGAGTTTACCCCGGTCTGCCAATTTACCCAGTGCTTTCTTCAACTCCCTACACTCCTTTGTGGTATGCCCACACTCGTGGTGGTATTCACACCAGAGTTTTGGATTCCTCCTATTTATAGAGGTTCGTACTGGGGTTGGTTTTGGGAGGATATTCTGATCTTTGATATCCAAGAAAATCTCTCTTCTGTTGGTATTGAACCTGGAATCTTCCCCCTCATCTCGAGTGTCCTTTTTAGAGGGAGGCACCCTGCTAGGGCCACTCCTCTGGGGCTCTTTCCTCTTATTGTCCTTCTTATCAGACTTTTCCACCGGGTTGTTGATATCGGACGCTTGGACGTATTTGCGTGCCCTGTTCATTGCGTCGGTATATGAAGATACTTCATTCTCCAGCAAGGAGAACTTAAATTTTCCCCTCTTTAAGCCGGACATGAATGCAGCGTAAGCTACCGAGTCTTCGACGTTCGGTATTTGCAATAATTCAGCGTTAAAACGCTTTAGATAATCTCCTAGGAGCTCATGCTCTCCTTGTTGACAAGCCATAAGATGAATGCTTGTCTTACGCTGTTTCTTTCCGGCCACGAAGTGGCTAAGGAACAATGTTTCCAATGCCGCAAAACTTGCCACCGAACCAGATGGGAGATCCGTAAACCAGGTAAGGGCCAAGCCCTTAAGAGTTATAGGAAAATATTTACACCAGCTTGCTTCACAACCTGTCTGCACCGCCATCTGGGCTTTATAAGCGGCCATGTGTTCAGCGGGATCAGTCACCCCAGAGAAAGGCTCAATGGTGGGAGCCTTTACCTTTCTGGCGTCGGTTGTGTATAACAATCTCTGGCTGAAGGGAGTTTGGAAGATGACTCCTCCCGTTGGCCGTTCAGGCTCGATGACAAGGGGTTGTCTCCCGTCGTGATCCCGGTTAGGGACTGGAGAGTAGCGTGCCTCTTTACCGCGGGCGGAGGCAGCAACCGGTCTCTGATTCCTTGCGGTAGTGTAGTGAGATCTGTCTGGAGATCGCCGGGGCTGACTGTGACTCACATGCGTCCTCTGATTTGTGACTTCCCTGGATTTTGAGGCTGTTTGTGCCCGACGTGACTCGATGATAGTGCGGGCGTCTTTACGCCTGGAATTAATAATCCCACGTGCATCACCAGGCCGTGAATCTCTCCGCGATCGTGCCCCTGCTGCCCGGCTAGGGCAGGGGCCCTTTGATGGGTCAGCAACAGGGGATTGAGGCCGCAGTTTCCCAATCATGGCGGGTATACTATCCCGCAGCTCTTGCAAACTTCTTTGAAACCTATCGTTCATTGTTGTTACGATATCCTGAAAGTCTTTCTGTGAAACCATTTTCTCCTCGCGGCGATGACGATCACTTGCCCTGTTGGACGAGTTATCGTCCGTGACATGCACTTCTTGCCGGTTAGGCGAATTTCGGGGATTTTCTTCTGGCTGGTTTGATCGAGATGCCCTCGCTCTAGTGTTAGCCATGACTTTTGTTTTCTGTTGCTCCCCACAGACGGCGCCAATCTGTTCCTGTTCTAGAACTTCTGTTGAATAGTCAACGATCTTTGGTGTGTGACGTGTACTCTAGACGCTCCCTTGATGAGGCTGTAACCTGCAAAACGAACAGAGATTGCTACCCCGGGGGGTGGAACCCGGGAACGGCCCTCCGATGCCTAAGTCAGATGCCGGAGGTAAGGAGTCAGAGTAATGTGATTGTGAATTATGAATTGCGTACCTGGAAAGGTGACAGGATTGATCCTTATATAGGCGTAGATTACCCAGTTAGGGCTCCTACTAGGCCGGTTAGGCTAGCGTATGGGCCGAGCCCATGGAGACCAGGTCAAAACTTGACATGTGGCAGCTCTTTATTGGCCAGAGAGCATCAGGCGTATACCTAGCCCTAACGGAATTAGGCCTAGGATTCGGGCTTACCAATAAGGGCTTGACCTCTTGGGCTGATAGCTCTGGGCTGACAGCTCTAGGCCACGGCGGCTACAGGCCGGCAGCTCTGGGCTGGCGGCTACAGGCTGGCAGCTCTAGGCCGCGGCGGCTACAGGCCGGCAGCTCTGGGCTGGCGGCTACAGGCTGGCAGCTCTAGGCCGGCCGCTACAGGCTGGCGGCTATAGGCTGGCAGCTCTAGGCCGGCCGCTACAGGCTGGCAGCTCTAGACTGGCAGCACTAGGCTGGCAGCTTTAGGCTGGCCAAGAATGCCAAGTCAGATGACACGTGGCGTCATCTTAGTTGTTGTAGAACATCTGATGTGGACCTAGCCCTATCCGAGTTAGAGCCCACTAATACGGGTTTGACCTCCTGGGCAGGCCCGGAACAAATTTATTGTTAGATAATAAATTAACATTAAGTGTACTCGAACAATAAAACAATAAGTTTTAAAATAGTGGCATTTAAGATAATAATGAATGTTGGGTGAGTTGGTAAGTGTATACTATTAATGTGTTATAGTCTCGAGTTCCAACCTCACTATAAACATTTTTTTAATAATTAAACACCCAAACTAAAATCCTACATGGAAATATTGCATATGTGGCGGAACTCAAGCGAGAGATGATGCTTTTGTGTCGGCTATGTGCCAGCTTACATGTCGCATAACTGGTGCTTCGCACACCTTTTAACATATTGTATAGATAGATTTGAAGTTTTAGCACTTCACAGATTTGGAGCCCTTAACCCGGGGGTATACCTTCTTCTGCCTTCAGCTACAATCCTAATAACAACACAACATCCTAGAAGTAACTCATAATATCACGTGGAGGGAGTAATAATTTATAACAAAGGTAGTGTTAGCATTCACATTACATATTATTAGGCTATTATGCACTAGTTTTATTTTTAACATTTTATAAAATATATTTTGTAATGAGTGTTGAGTGAGCTTTAAACTTGAAGATCAAGATTCAAGAACTTGCAAGTAGGATGGTCTAAAGAGGATCTTAGGGGGTGTTTGGTTTAAAAAGTAGAATGGAATGATATGAGAATGCTAATCCTCTAAGTATGGAAGGGTATGGGGATGAGAAACTTATGGGGGGAGGTTAGAGATGGAAAATGTGTCGTGTCGAGTTCGTGTCGTGTCATTTAATTAAACGGGTTCACACCCCTCAACCCTAACTCGACCCGTTTAATAAACAGGTCATGTTGTGTCAACTCGCTTATATTAAACGTGTCGAAATCATTGACCCAAACCCGTTTATTTCGTGTCGAGTTCGGGTCGTGTTGGCGGGTTATGTAGTTTTTTCACGCTAAAGTTGAAAATCATGTAAAATCGTGTCGAGTCGGGTTGACCCGTTTAATTAAACGGATTGAACTCCCTTGACCCTAACCCGACCCGTTTATTAAACGTGTCGTGTCGTGTCAATCCATTTAATTTAAACGGATTGACATTGTCGACCCAAACCCGTTAATAAGGGTCGATTTCGTGTCGAGTTAGCGGGTCGTGTCAAGATTTCTCACCTCTAGGGGATGTGAGTATGAAATTCATGAGGTTAAGAAACCATTGGGTATGAGGATCCATACGCAAATACCCTAACCAAAAATTATATTGTTCGTTAATATTCCCTCCGTAACGAATTACTAGCAACATTTGTACTAGCACAAATTCCTAGGTGAAATAAGGTAATAGTGGTATTAGGTGGTATAATGATAAAAGTAAGAGAGAGAAAAGTAAGAGAAGGAAAAGTAAATGGAGTATTATGTGGTAATATGATAAAAGTAAGAGAGAGAAAAGTAAGAAAGAGAAATATAAGTGGGGTATTGTGTTGTTTTTTTTACCAAAAAAGGAATAAAATGAAATTGGAAAAAATTGTTGCAAGTATTTTGTTACACCTAAAAATAGAAATTGTTGCTAGTAATTCGTTACGGAGGAAGTAGTATCACATCTATTCCATTTCATTTTACAATCTTGCAACCAAACATGCCCTTAGAGAAGATAATGATGGAATGAAAAAAACAAAGGTTGTAATTTACAATTTAAATACACTTGGATGGTCCGTACTTAGTGTCATTAATGACGCAATTAGCATTGTATAAAATAAAATTAAAGAAGTAATTAAGGTTAAAAAAATTATCCACGTGTACAAGAGACAAAAAAATCAATAACATATTGAAAGACAGTGGTAGGTACCCACCAACAACATCATTGATATGAAATAAAAATGGTGATGACCTCACTTGACAACGATGGTCTTACCACTATCCTCCTACTCACATGGAATTTTTATTTTTTTTAAAAAAATAAATAAATAATTCCATGAAATAATTATGGATGTCCATGAAACAATAGTATCACTTGGAATCATTATTTCCTTTGGAATCATTGTACCTTTGGACATGTATATATATGTAACTTACATATGGAATAATATATAGACTGATATGGTTTTCCCTCTTTACATTCTCTCCTTATTGTATTATCTTATTTATAACACGTTATCAGCACGAATTTGTTCTACCATTTGGTAATTACAAATCAAAAGAATTTTCATGGTTGGAGAATTACAAATAACAATAATTATGAATTAAAAGTTGAAGGGTTTTAAAGATTGATTAATTTGATGGTGTTTCATGAAAAGATTCATCTCCTTTGGCGATTTTTGGATATGGTGTATATTCAAGGGTAAAGTATAATGGAAGACTTTCAAGTAAGAATTTTCTTAATAATCTATTTTTTTAATATTTATTTTATTAAATATTTCATGATGTTTATTTTGGTTATCAATGGTTATTGATCATTTCTTGATATTAGACATATTTCACGAAGATGATCGGTAATTAAAAAAAAAAAAAAAACAGACAAACAAGTGTTTTAGCATTGCTAATGGCTAAATAATTTTGTTGTTCATGAAATGGGTACCGGTTATATTATGGTCAATTTGATTTTCATTGTTTAAGTATCAAATATATGTGTGTGTAGTTTGATAGGTTTTATTTCATGTTTATTTTGACTTTAGAATGCACAAATGATCCACAGTTTTGAAACGTAACAATGTTTACGGTTTATGTCTTGATGGTTTTGCATGATTTTAGTAATATGCATGGTTTTCAAGTGCTATACATGCATTGCATGACTATTTTGGTGCACTGTTTTTTTTTTCCTTCATATTTTGGAGGTTGTCAATTATTGTTTGGTTATTTTTTTTTCACATGCACGTGGTTACTTAATTGTTTTGGTGATAATGCACAGTTAAGTGTGAACACTTTGTAAGAAAGTTGCATGATTTTTTTTAATTATATATGGTTGGATTGTTGTAATTTAGACCGTGTGACGATATGCAATTTTTTAATGATAATTTAACTTAAATTGTCATAAGATGCATGGTAATTTCATTACACCTGTTTGGGTGTTATGACAAATTCAATACACCTTTTGGTGTTTGATGGTTATAATAATAAATTTCAACTGCACCATCTAATTTACATTCTTTTACGGCATGGTTTGGTTAAAATTTTATATTAATTAATAACATATTTTGCATAATATGAAGATATTACAGTCTAATTTACATTCTTTTACGGCATAGTTACCAAAGTAATATGTTGCATGCATTATTTTATATTTTTTTTTCTCCATGGTTAATGGAGGAAGAATTGATTTATTTATTTATTAATTAATTTTGTGTTTCATAGTTGGTAATTTAGTGAAAAATAATTCATGTTCGTTGTCTTATTTTTCCAAGGATTGTGACACTTCTTTTTAAATGAATGGGTATGTGAATGTGTGATTATTTGTGTAACAATTATGGTTTTATGTATCATTTTGTTTTGATACATAATGTTTCAGTTTTGGTGGTTATTGATTTTTAACTACCATGTAATTGTTTTAATTGAATAATTTTACTTTACTTGATACATGCATTGATAAAGGAATATATGGGTTAAAAAAAATACAAGAGATTCAAGATTGTTGGATTCATTTCATACCCCTCATATGCAAGTATTAGGGGGAGATACTTTATATTATTCACTTATTTTATGTGATTTTTACACATGAATAATAAAGTGCATTGATGGTCAGTTTGGTATATACACATTAGCTTATAATATCAATGATTTATTTGATATATGTGGCCACATGATATTATTTGGAAATGATACCATCCTGAAGATGGATATGAATAAATATCATTGATTATATATTGTTGTATGTAAATGCTTCACTAAACCTAGAGTACACCTGAAGCGTGGTAAATCAACAGTTTACAAAAAAAATAAGAATCCTCAAAAGAAGAAAGTGACAATAATGGACACTGACAAATTCGAGAAAGTGATATATCATTTTGATTGATCTCGTAAAGAGATTGTGTATAGTAAGAATTAATGTGTACAATGATTATATGAAAATGCTCTAGAAGAGTATAAATGTCCAACAATGATTATTATGTATCAAGATTATACTTAATATACTCCAGTAGAGTATAAGTTATTATTGAATCAAGTATTAACTGATTGTCTTGCCTAATGTAGTATGAAATAAATGTTAATGTTCTTATATCACATCATATTCATGGCCATGCATAACATACTTCTAATAATTAAAGTGATCACTGGTAGAATTAAAAAAAAAAAAAAAAAAACTGACCCTATATAGTTTAAATTCAAAAATGTGATTAGATGTGATGATAATATTAGGTCATCCGGGTTTAATGATTACCCGTTATCGAAACCTGAAGTTTCATTTGACATGACACGAAAAATAATGTGCTGACACGCTCTCTCATACAAATATATGAAATAAATTAAAAGGCAAGACATAGCATTGAGATTGAGCCATATTAGTATTGTGTTTAACTGTTTGTTTTGAAAGGAAAAAAAAAAAATTCAAGAGATCATATAATCATATGTCAGTTTTCAACAACTTTGTATGGACATATGTAATAGGTGACCAGAAGCTCACCGAAATAATTTATATGTCGTTCAATATTAGGTGAATAGAAACTCACGACACCTACTTTTATATGAAAATTCTTAGGAACTAGTATATCATTATCAAAGTCTTTGATGATCCAAAAGATTACTATGTAGTGGAATTACATACAAGTAATTTATGTTCCTATAAAAATCTCTTGATTGGGGCTATTATTATTGGTCAGCACACGCATAAAGAAATGAAATAATAGAGATTGCACAATATACTCCTCCTTGTGAATAATATTCTCCTGAAGAGATTGAATATGATCCTCCCAAATGAAATGAGTTTTATCGCAACTTTGCATACTAATTAAGTTGGTCAAGAGTTTTGATGCCCCTATAAATACAATATTTTACCAACTTTAGGGGAGAAGAATTAGCATAAGTTGGCAAAATCGAAAAATTGATGATCCCTGTAATGATATATTAATACTAGTGTATGAAATACCCTAGAAGGGGTATAGGTATCTGAATTATTATAATGGATGGCCTATGATTTTAACATATTTATGATGGTACTAATGAGCAATTTATCAGATATCATTATAGAATAGTATGCAAGTTAAAAATATATTTTGAGAAATTATATGGATGATATCGGTATATATTGGAACCGATAAATAATATGCATATACAGATTGAGTGGACATGTGAACAAGGGATCATAAATATATGTCCATTTTGATGTCGACATGAAACTAAGATAATGATCAATAGTTTGTCAGGGGCCAGAAGTCCAATGAAATATGAATTGTGTTGATCTTAAGTTTGTCATGGACTAGTAGTCCAACTAGAAACATGGATTTCTAAAATCCACACTGTACAGTGTTAAGTGTTTTTGTGTCCTAGATTTATATGCATGTTTGAGTCATAGGTAAATGCATTATTCATTGTATGTATAGGATGTAGTTTGATGCATTACTCATTCTAGATATTTTATTTTGTCTCTTATCATGAATTTTTCATCTCATACTACGTGCACTAGTTCTACTTAACAATTGTGGTGTTTTCAGATGTTCATCCAAAATATGTTGAGACGAAATTTATAAGTTTGTATGAGATATTTATATTCCAATGGGGTTATAGCTCTCACGAGGGTTTACATATAACATTGATCTAATAGTATGCTATGAATCATGAAAGAAGAGTTCCTTAAAAAAATTATATACAATGTATTTTAATATTTGATTCTACAAGTTATATACTTGTAGTTTAGCAATGTTAGTTAATATTACTATTGAACTCCTAAACTGTCTATGCGACTTAATTTTTGACATCTCAACCTGAAGCTTGAGCATGCATGTGATAGATCACCAGTTTTTATACCCATTGGAGAATTCTCGCATATATGAAATGTCTAAAGAATATAAATAACAATATCCCAGTGATAATAGTTGTTATGGTCTAGAAGAACCATAAGGAATGTATGATTAGACCATAATATGTGAATATATTAAGTGTTGCTATGATATTGGGATTGGAGAATGTATGATCAATCATTGATCATGAATTTTTACTTTATGACCTCCAAAACAAGGCATCAATTCAATAATTAAGGCAACTTGATAATAGACTCATGCAGTGTCTTCATAAGTATTGATAATTGAAGATGTCTCACTATGTCCAAGAGAAGATTTGAAGATTCAAGACTAGTCTAAGAAGATCTGTCACCGAGAAATATTATTATGCAACAAATGTGAAGTTACTCAGTGGCATTGGATTTATTACATTTGAAGATCTCAAGTTATGTATTCATCAGGGAGAGTAAATACACGTTGCACTCTTTTTCCCTTAACCAAGGTTTTGTCCCGCATTAGGTTTTCCTGGTAAGGTTTTTAATGAGGCAACATTCCAAGGCGTATTACGAAAGTGTTGTACTCTTTTTTCTTCACTAGGTTTTTATCCCACAGGGTTTTCCTAGTAAGGTTTTAATGAGGCACACTATTCAATCGTTACATTTACGAAACTGATTTACTAAATTGGATTATATTGTGACAAAGGATCATGATTGATGATTTTATAAGGGGGAGTTAATGTGCGTTGTATTGTTTTAGATAATGGACATCCAAGGGGGAGTGTTATGAAATAATTATGGATGTCCATGAAATAATAGTATCACTTGGAATCATTATGTCCTTTGGAATCATTGTACCTTTTGGACATGTGTATATATGTAACTTACATATGGAATATATAGACTGATAGGGTTTTCCCTCTTTACATTCTCTCCTTATTGTACTATCTTATTTATAACAGCACGCTATTTTTCTCAGTAAATCTTTGCCCTTTATTCGAACTCCCTTGTCTAGCATAGCGATGGCAATGAGTAGGGACGTGCTCGTGTCAATTTTTTGTGTCAGTTTCGGATTGTTCATTAATTACGTAAAAAAACTGCATAAATGCAATGTATTTTTTTTGTAAAAACAATTTTGTCAAAACGGGCCAGTTTTGTGTCATTTCATGTCGTGCCGGTTTCAATTTTCTCTCACTAACTTCGTGTTGGGTTATTGTGACGTGTCAGAGATTGTCAACGTGGGTTATGGTCTTAGCCGAGCGTTGTCTAATTCAACATTGTGCACTGTATTTTAAGGGTGTGTTCTCTTAAACTCATATCAGATCAGATCTCATCTCACATATTCTCATAAGTTTTCAGATCAAATTAGAAAATTTCAGACGAAGAGAACGCACCCTAAAAATGAATATTGCGTGGTGTTTTGTAATTTTGTATGCTAAAATCATTAAATTGTGTGACTTCATTTGTATTTATATTTCTATTTTATTAAATTGTTATTGTGTAAAATGTTTAGAAATGCTACACAATGTTGAATAAGGGCTATTAGACATTAGCCGTCTTAGCCGTACTTTAGATTTTTAATGTAGACTCATTAAAATCTATTTTTATATGATAAAAAAAATATTTAAACCCTTGCTCATAACACTTAAAATTGAATATTATCATCATCATCATGGCTTCCTCCGTTTCTTTTTCAACACAACAAACGAATATTTTATATTTCACAAAAAATACCCCTTACATGCGTTTAAAATGAAACAGAGGAAGTACATCATCATTAATTTGATCGAATGATACACTACGGTTTTTATTTTGAGACTCAAGTCCAGAAAACAAAGGCAACAAAAATTTTTAACAATGAAATTTATAATACTTCTTTATAGAATAATTGATAATGAAATTAATATGGATTAGTAGTTAAGTTGTGACTTTTGTACTTAAGGCTTTTGTACTTAAGGGATTATGGGTTCAAGTATGCTTAGAAGATGCGTTTTAGAAGAAGAGTATAGATTACATGGCATAATTAATAATTGTAACGTTATGTTGTGGCGAATAATTACATAATATTTGAAATGAAAAAAATGCACATCATTTTTCCTTTAGAAAAAAATTTGTGCGAGTCTTTTGAATTTAAAAAATATTTGTAAAATAAAAAAGTATTGTTATTGGTGTTGTTGTTCTTACTACCATTGTTTCCCTTGATTTAAATATGACAAAAGATATTTCATAATGATGGTAAAACTTGTAACAATAATATTAATATTTTTTTATAGGAACAATAATATGAATAATTAGTATGGATTAGTGATTTAAATTTAACTTTTTTGTCAAATAGTTATTATGGAAGGTAAGTATTATTATTAAATCTTATCCAACGCCCAGCTTTTGCCTTATTAATAGTAATATTGTCTCTTTTGTTTGCGCTTAAAAAAATAAGGGATCTAGAAATTTATTAAATTTATTATTAGATAATAAATTAACATTATTAAGTGTACTCGAACAATAAAACAATAAGTTTTAAAATAGTGGAATTTGAGATAATAATGAATGTTGGGTGAGTTGGTAAGTTTATACTATTAATGTGTTATAGTCTCGAGTTTGAACCTCACTATGAACATTTTTTTAATAATTAAACACCCAAACTAAAATCCTACATGGAAATATTGTATATGTGGCGGAACTCAGGCTAGAGATTATGCTTGTGAATTGGCTATGTGCCAGCTTACGTGTCGCATAATTGCTGCTTCGCGCACCTTTTAATATATTGTATAGATAGATAGATTAATATTTTTTTTGGCATTTTACTCTTTTAAATATATGGCAAATATGAAGTTGAACATGAGTGTTCATAGATCTATACACACCTTGGTTTATGATATACTAGCCTTCTATGCTTGTGATCATATTTTAGATGTATTTTTTAATTTGTCTAAATATAACAAAGGTTATTTGTTCGCAAAGCTGAAATATTTGTCAAATTTACACTCATTCACATAATTATAAACAAAATTTTGTATTTACTATGTTCTATCGGCTATCAAATTTCTATGATAATCGAAAGGTAAAATTATCATGTGACAAATTATATCAATATGGATATCTATTTATAGAGAATTTAAAAATATAAATTTGTTATTTTTAGTTTATTTTTACGAATTTTATATTTTGTAATATTTTCATTTTAAAAAGTTGAAAAATTGTAGTAACTTTCCATAATAGGTTGGAGTGATGCAAATTGAATTTTTGGAAAATTTTGAAGGGTAAGGCAGGCTTTTCCAAGGGGGACACCATAGCTCCCCATTGGCTTATATAATAGAGATTTGTTGTAATGCAAAATTTTCGGCTTAATTATAATCAAGTTAATTGTTAAATTTTGTGTGCGAATTTTCAACATTATTGCTTCTTATATTTCCTAAGTTTCTTTCCTTACTTACACTAATTAGCATCAAATACGAAACACCAACACTACGACATCGACCCACATACTGGACATTAATCGCACATTAAGGGTCCGTTTACTGAAGTGAAAAATGTTTTCCCTGAAAAAAGTTTTCCTATTTTACATCGTTTACTTTACATCGAAAATGTTTTACACCAAAATAAACGGGCCCTAAATCAACAATGGCATCCACATTAATCGCACATTAAGTCAACAATGGCTTATTTAAAGTCAGAAAACTAAAGCGACATTCATAAAAATGACCCTCGAAAGAGGATAGAGCGCATGAAAACAAGACTTTCAACCTATGAGAAGGTACATGGATCCATGCTCGCCTAGGTTAGGGAGCATGGATGGATCATGACTCGTTTACATTAGGTGAATAGAGATTAACTGAACTGAACTGTATTAATTGAACTAAATAGAGATGAACTGAACTGAACTGAACTGTATTAATTGAACTAAATAAAGATGAACTGAATTGAACTGAACTGAATAGAGATTAACTGAACTGAACTGAACTGAATATAATCTGAAGTAAACAAGTCTCACTCTTCTTGATGCATCACTCTCCTTGGCTTAGGATGATGCACATATTGAATGAGTCAGGTGTAATACCGTTTTAGAGAATGAATGAAGTTGAGAAAAGGGTAAAATCAAAAATAGTATCAGTGATGCCAAAGATCAAAGACTTACCTCCACACTTATACAAAGTATATTGTGTATTGTTTTTCTACTAACTTTTCCAAAATCCCCTTCTCTTTCCCCTTCTCCAAATCTTTTTCCAAACCTCATTGGTTTGTGTATATAGGGACCTCATTTATTTAATTTATGTGTAATAACTTTCAATAATGAGTGAACCAAATGACCTGTAATTAAAATTGTAAAAAAATGACTGAGCGGACCCAAAAATAGTGGTTTTGACAAAAAATAATGACATGACCAATTTTTGAACCGTTAAAAAACCAACCTCTTTTTAACCCGACCCGACCTGCTTTCAATCTGACCCAAAAAATATTAGCAATGTCGGAAACTTATGATATTATGAGAAATTTTAGGCAAAAACACTTATTACCGTTAAAAATTTGAATTTAACATTAACTTTATTGGATCACAACATCAATTATTTTTCCTAAATTGGCTGTTGATGAAGACTTTTCAACCCGTTGGATAAAATCGAACCCGAAAACTTAGGGTTATAAAAAAACTAATACCGACCGATACTCATTGACAATTACAATTTGAACCACAACTATTTTACACCAACCTAACCCGACTGTTAATAATAGACTAATGGGGAGTTAGGTAAGTCTTTGTTGAAATGGTAAGTCGTAGCTCTTTTCCTACTCTACTCTCCTCTCCTCTCCTCGTTCGCCTATGACCTGTTCTTTGTTATCATAATTCACAACAAAACAAAACAAAACATCTTTGGTAGATAATAAATAATTTAATAGCTTAATCAAAAGATTAATCTAAACCTATAAGGCTATAATTTTATTACACTACTTCAGTGTACAGTTCTTGAGTAATATCATATAGTTAGCCAACAGCCAATTGGGATTAAAAAAATGTATAGAAAAAGGAGACTGGTGGGATGATGGTGGTGATTACATTACATGGTGAAAATTGAGCAACTTTTAGCCTTTTGAGGAAGAAGTGGGGTTATCATCTTTTCAAGAGCTTTGAAAGGGGCAATAACCCTTCTCTATTGGCTTAGTCTTTGCAGTAAAGTCATTATTATTATTTTTGGAGAAACAGATTTACATTTCTGAGAGAGATTTTGTTGGAATTTTTATTATTGTAAGAAGGAGACATGCCCATAGTCTCCTCTACAAATGTACTCCGTACTTGACATGTTTCTTCTCCTTATCACCATTTCCTAAAGGTCTTGTTCAATTCCCTTTTCTTTTCTTCTTTTTATTTCATTCTTTAGTTTTTTTTTTTTTGGTTTGGTAATATAATTAATTGTTTTGATTCTTTTTGGGTGTACTTTATTATTTTCTATTCTTATAGATTCTGCTGTTAATTTGGGTTTTGAGGGTGGTAATCGCTTATTTGGAGATGGGTTTATGTTAATCTTGTTCTAGGATTGTGCTAATTGGCTGAGAAGCTCTTTTTTCCAATTCCTTTTTTTGTTTTTTAAGTTAGGAAATTGGTGGTATGCTTTAATTGGTGTTGAAATTTAATATTCTTCTTTTTGAATGTCAAAGCAAGTAGAGTACATTTATGCTTCTGGGTTCTATAAATGGATTATAATTCCATTTTTGCTTCAGTTGAGATTTGACTTCCTGTGTAATACCATTGGTCAATTAAGGTTTTTAATCTGGATATATGTTGCTGTTTAAAACTGGATTATCTAGACTCCACCAATTATCATGGGGAGTTTTCTGCTTTTTGCCTATAATTTGCCTCAACTTTTGTAGCTATTGGATGATCAAAGATTCTATTCTATTTTTGTAGGTTACTAGACACATCATTGACCCATTTAGTTGTTGTTCCGGTTGCTTATTGATTTTCACAGTTCCTTTTTCAACCTGTTATAACTCAATTCATTTTTCAAACCCGAGAATTGCTGTTGATTCTTTCCTGATAAATTGATATGATTTTTCCATTAATGACTGGTTTGCTCCTCTATACTATGATAGCAATATTGCTATTTGCAAGTAATATGAATAAGCATCTTTAGTTTGTGTAATGGCATTAGTAGCCTAAGCACGTGTTCGTGCTACATCATTTGTATGAAGGCATATAGAGTAATAGACCCTCTTTGTAACTTTTCCTCTGGGTATTGGACTGCACATGTCCAGTAGCAATTTTCCATCTTGGTCTTGTTGGGTTCAATGAGGTTGAGAATGACATGAGGTTGTTGGGACTTGATGAAAATTTAGCTGCAGGTAGGGAAAATGGAAGCCGGATGATATACGTGGATGACTTTTGTGATACAAATATTTGATTCATGTCTAGCCGACCCAATTTTCTTGGGACTAAGGCTTTGATATCTGATTCTTCTGCATGTTAAATTGGATTTGGTTGGGCTAGTGTTGTTCAGAAGTTTCCAAGCGAAGATATCCATTTTGTTTTGATAAGCATGAAAATTTCTTCCACACCCTTGCTGAGGAGGTAGCTTGATTCATCCTTTGATTTTCAGCCATATTGATCATATATCACCCTGTTATAACACTATAGCTGACATCTGGTGTGAGTGCCCACCAAAAATGATGTGCCCTTTGCCTATCAACCTTGATTTGCTAATATCCTTGAATTTCATCCACTTTCTCATGACCGGAAGATTCCATTCCTTGATTTCATGCTTGTTAAAAACTCTTGCTTGGTCCTCACATATCCTTCCTTTTGAAAAAGATTTTTTATTCTTTTGCAATTTATCTTCCCATCTTTTGACACTGTGACCTCTTACCACTCCTTTGGCATTTCCTGGTTAATTTGATTAGTTTTTTTTTACTATACCTTTGAAACCAAACATTTTAAAGTTTATATTTATCCTTTACTTCTAGTGTAATTTGTTCAGGCTGTTACAAAATATGAGGTAATTAGTTGCAAACAAATTTATCTATTAGCAGTTTTTGATAATTGATACAATTTGTCTATGCTTTTGACACAAGTATTTTTCGTTATCGCTTAAACGTTCTAAGATATCATAAAGCCATGTTCTGCAGAAAATTTCTCTTTGTATTGAAACAGTTGAGTTTCTATTGCAGTTTTAAACGAGAAATAACTAGGATCCAAGAAGGAAACAGTTTTTGAGCGCTGTTTAATCAATTACTCTTTTCGTCCTTAGATTACAGTTGTGGGGATCGTCCATTGAACTCAGCTGTCTAGTTTGTATCCAAGAATTCAAGCTTGGAAATGAAGGTTCCTTCTCAACGTTACCAGGGTGCAAAATTGTTGGATTTTTCATTTCAAGATCAAGATTCATGTTCAACTCAATCAACTGGACAATCTTATACCAGCAATGCTAGCCTTGGAGAAAATGACCTTAATTCTCAATGCGTGAGTTTTGCACAGTCAGGTAATACTTATTGATATTAACTTCACCTCGGGATCTTTTGATTTATTGTCCATGTACTTGACCCTACTTGTGGCAATGTGGTATTATATTTATTATATACTGTGGGTTTTTTTTTTTTTTTTGGGTAAAGGGATACTACTGTGGGTATTGTTTCCATATTTCCACCTGATTAAAGCTCTAAGAATCCTTAGTTTGTAAAATAGGATGGTGAAGGAAAAGATATATTGTTGCTCCTTTCTAAAATGGTTATTTTTCTTTTTTCCTTTTCTTTGCCAAAAAATTATGACTTCAATATGTTTTTTGGGGAAATTCTCAATGGTAACCTTGTACTTTTTAAGTTTCTCATAGGTAACCCTAAGTTTTTTCAATTCTCATCAGTAACCCTTATGAAGGAAAAAAATGATTAGTTTAGTTAACAATTTGTTAAAATAAGTGTTGCATTTTGGATGCTAAAAAAATGCTAAGTTTGTTTGTCAGGATAAATCACCGGGTTAAAGTTTTGGGGTTTTATTTTGACCCTTAAGGGTCAAATTTACGGACTACGGTTCAATTCAACAAAACAAAAAGGACAAGAAACACATAAATTTGAGCACCCTTGATTTATGTGTCTCGGTTTTTGTAGCGAGAAAATCATCCGATAAAGATTTAGGTAGTTATTTTTGCCCGTAAGAGTCAAATTAACCCTTAATTCTAATGAAATTTACCTTTTTTTCTCTCTGTGAGGTCACTTTTGAAAGTGTGATAATAATTTAGGGTCACCTATGAGAATATTAAAAATTCAGGGTTAGCAATGATAAACTTAAAAAGTATAAGATTACCATTGAGAATTTACCCTATATTTTGGTTTTTGTGACGGGCTTTTAATTAGTTTCCTTTTTTGCCTTATATTTGAAAGTTCTTTTATCAATGGGTCATCCTCTTGTCTAATTTGTTTATAGTCCTAACTGTATTGAGTGTATTATGAGTTGGTAAAACCTACCTGGGTATTTCCTACATAACAAACTATCTTTGAATGAGTCCTAAGTTGTGGATTTGTGGTAGATGTTGAACTTAAGAATAGAAGATATTATCTAGTTCATGGTATTAAATCAAGGTCGCATCACCGCATCATGACCACATTGTAAAACTTTTTGAGCTTATCGCGACAGATATATTAGGCCGCAACGGCTGCAAACTATCTGCATTGCCCGCAAATGTGATTCCGCGACCATTACCGTGATTGAAACCGAGATTTAAAACCATGATCTAGTTCGATTTTTGAAAATGATCCCCTATTCCAAATATTAGATAAATAGGTCATATTTGACATTTATTGTCACTTTGTAACCACTATCTTCTTCATTGAATCATAGAAAAGACTAAATGAGATTTTTTTGTGAAGGTACTTGTGCAGTGAAGCTAGTAATATTCGTGAAGATCATATTTGACATTCATTGAATCATAATCGTTGTCACATGATTACTAGATACATGTTTTATCCATGGTTAAAAAATTAATGACCTGGAGTTATAATTTTAAGATGCAGTATTAGAAAGAGAAGATGTATCTGATCCAAAATATCCAAAAGAATTACAGTATGATTGACCTGAAGTTCTTTAATTCTTTTGTTTAGATGAATTCTTTATGGATGACCTTTGAACGAATGTTGAGTAGTAATACATATTGGGTGGTTTTCTTGGGTTTCGTATTAATTAATGTGAACTTGTGAAGTTTCCCTCCTCCCCTTTTGTAGTTTATGTGCATGTGATCTATTTTATGTTTTAGCAGTCAGCAATCAGCATATGCATTTGATTAATTTTTGATTGCAAGTTTGTAGATATGATGGAGTAGGAAATTTGTAGTTAGATAAATAAATGATCTATCTTCTGTAGGCAAGTTGAAATATTACTGATACTCAGATGACAAGGAGAAAACTTTATGTGAATTCTTCCAATAAGTTTGAGCTGTTAAGTCACTGAAAAAAATAATTGCTCCAGGAAAGGAAGTGGGCTCACTGATTTATGTTCCAATGTATGTTCTTGAATCTAAGCATCTCAATTAGGGCTGCTGTCTGAATTGTTTTCACTGTAAAAAAGTTTCAGGGGGCAATCAGTTCATATTAGTTTTGGCAAGTCTTGATTGGGTCTAATAAGTTCAAAAGTTTTAATCATGTCCACTCAGTTCTAGTAAGTTTCAATTGTTTCTTGGAATTACGTGTAATCAGGTTCAATCAGGTTCTTTAAGTTTGAATAACTCTGGTTCTCATAAGGTGAAGAAAGCACCTTAAATAAATTTACTATGTATTGGTGGTCAATGTGTGATAGTTTGGGCACAAATTAAAAATATAGTTACAATTATTTTGAATCTTAACATTATTTGTTTCATACTGTTTATGTTTCAAGTATTGCTTTTATATATGCACCTTGTTAAAATATTTACTTATATAAGCAAAATTATGTGTCATTCAGTGAAACTTACTGTTTTTAGTATTTCTTTGTAATTTAGTCATGTGAATGGTGTATGTATAAATAATAGTGAGAGATCTCCATTAGTCTTTATCAATTTCACAGCCATAATACTAGCACATGCTCTTATATACATACACTTCCAGATCAATAACAATGCAAGGGATTATTTCCTACAAAAATCTATCTGTCTTCCCCCCCCCCCCTGGTGTCCAACTGATCTTCTGCTTTTATGAACTTGCGCTGGTTAAACATGGCAAAGAATTGGTTATGAACAGTTTATCTGTGACTGATGGGTTGAGCATTGTGGTTAAACATGACTATTACTGAGCACATGAAAGAGGGTTTTTTTTTAATTATTATATTTTTTTTAATTTTTTTAATTGAAGCACATTATCTTTTATGAGTTGCTGCTTGCTGAAGACCTGAACTATGAAACATGCCATGCATATGAACACGGGGTTAATTCGGCCACTAAGTGAGGATTTCATACTAGGAAAATTACTGTTGAAGGTTGAAGGGTGATGAGCCACCAAGTCACTGATATTTTTAACTATGCAACTTTCGCTGCTCCTCTTTATTTGAATTGCTGGCCACTTTTTTTTCCTTCACGAGTTGATCTAGCCATTTGCTTGTTCATTATGCTTCTCATCTTCTCATCTTCGGCTTTGACCGTTCATAGTCTATTTTTCTAACAATATAGTGTGCCTTATTTTGACTTGCCTGAATTTGATTTGATTTTTCCAGTCTTACTTTTTAACCTATTTTGATTTTCCATATAAATCACAGCTGTATTTCACTTTCACATCAATCTTTTTCTTTCTTCTCCTGTATGTTTGCTTGTTTTGTAAACAATGTTTTTGTGGATGTAATTACAGATTTACTGAACATGTCTTTTTTCATCTGTTTATTTGCTTATTATTATTAATATAATTATTATTATTATTATTATTTTTTTATTATTATTATATAGTTGAGGCTTGGAGATATGTATAGGCTATCTTTGTGAATTAGGGCCGGGACACTTATGTTTATTTTTTTCATCCAGGTTATACTCATGGGAAACATGATGGTGGTGAGTATAAATTCACCTCGCCAATGGGAACTCAGAACTACATCCTTCCTTCTTTCCAAAATGATTTCAGCCAAGCCTTAGTAAGTGTATTGATTGACTTAGTATTATTACATAAATACATAACCTATTTACCATCTATCTAATTGATGCTTAGGGCTCTTTTTTTTTTTTAGCCTCAACTTGCTGTCACATTTCCTGATCAATCCTTCAATAGTATGATGTCAACATATGGGCCTCAAGCTGTGGTAAGACCTCACTTATTAATGGGAATATCAGTCAACTTATTGGTTGAAAACCTACCCTATATAATGTTGACAAGTAGCTTAGAAATTAGACTCTACACAATCTATTTTCTTTTCTTTCTTATGAACTAATCATCTTTACTACTAGCATAATTATTCACATATGTCTGATGACTACTTTCTGCTAATCTTTGTTGTTAATTACTCATTCAATATTGCTGCTGAATAGCTGTGGGATTCCCTCCTACAAGAAAAAGGAAAAAGAAGAAGTTCCAACTTCCAAGGAACAATTTCTTATGACATCATTTTTTTTTGGGCAATTTTGTGATGGCTTTGAGCGATCATGCTAATCATCTTTGTTTTTAATTACTAATGGGTATGTTTGGTAAAATTAGCTGTAGAAGTAGCTGTGAGCTGTGGGATTAGAGTTAGTTGTTTTGGAGTAGTAGATGATGGAGGTAGTTGTTAAAATAGTGATGTAATATTGATGTTTGATAAAAAAAAAAGTATTGAAATGGTAAATAAATAAATATATAATGATATTTTAAAGAAAAAATTAGTAGCTTTTGGCAACAGTCAATCCAAAAGCTAATATTATTAGCTTTTGCAAAATTCTACTTCAAAAGCTACAAGCTACTATTCACTACTCCTTTTCCATACACTAATATATGATTAATCTAGAGTTTTGATATGCTCAAAACTCTAACTATAACTCTACATCCAAACATAGCCAGTATTGCTGATGAATAGCTATGGGATTCCCCCTACAAGAAAAAGGAAAAAGAAGATGTAACAAGGAACAATTTCTTATGACATCATTATTATTATTATTATTTTTTTTTGCAAGATGGCTTTGAGTGAACATGTTGCCTAAGCTGAAATTCTGAGCTTAGATGACTTGAAAAATAAATCGTGGTCCTCACATGATTTCTGCATTAGGATAATGGATTACATTATTGCCACTTGTGTACTACCTTATGTGCCAATTAGATTCTAGCTCTAATCTCATTCAGTAATTTGTGGTCCTTTCAAAGTCTCATAGCCTAATATGAAGTCAAATAGGAATCAATTTGTGTCCATTTTGTGGTATGTTGGAAATGAATTGTTAAAGTTGGCACCACTATGTCACTTAATTAATACCTTGCTTTTAGGGAATAATTGGTTTAAATATAAACTATTTTAAACATTCGCCAGATTTAGTGGTGAAAGGCTTTGGAATAACTCCTTGATCTTTACTAAATTAATTAAAGGATCAGGTTTGCAAATCTAATTGCTTGAAAAACTGTAAAATGCTGCTATTTATGGAAACAATGATCTGCAGATGCACCTATGCAAGTATTAGTCATGACCCAAAAAATATTAATCATGCCCGATTGCCCGGTTCCCTATTTCCTTTATTTTCTTTTATTTTCCCGGAAAAAGGGGCGGCAAATAGGTCTTGTTGAGTTGCTTTATGGATTTGTCAATAGTTTTGAATTGGTATTCCTTATCCCAGGCTTAACCCATTTATGATACTTCGTATATTGATATGGATAATGGGTTGAAGTTCAATCCTATCCTCCTGCGTATATCCTTATACTTTAACAGATTATTTAACCCATCTTTTCCCATTTTGTTATTTAAATATAAGGAAAAATTCACATAAATAATCTGACCTTTGTGCAGTTTTCTCAAAATGCTACGACCTTTTGATTAACTCGGAATAATCCCACCTTTTGGGGTATCTTCCCAAAAGGTAGTTTTTCAAAAGGTGAGACCATTTTGAAAAGATACTCCCAAAAGGTGGGATTAACTACGTAAGGTGACAAAGAAGTTTTGACATTGTTCTTTATTAGTACTTATTTTACTTTACTACTTGTTCTTTCTTGTTTACCAGCTGTTATATATATATATAATATATTATTGTAAAGTTCTTGGCGTCTATATTTTTATACGAAAATATAGAACCTTGATGACATAATGGTTAGTTGTTTTTCCATCAAATAAAATTAAAAAAATATACTACCTTTAGCAGGGTATTAGATCATCCAAGTTGCTGCAAGATTTGATACTATGTTTATCTAATTCCTATCTTTAGTAGTGTAGAACATCCAAAATGCTCTAATATATGGTAATTTATTTCCTCGTGGTTTCCACGGTATAGATTCCCCCACAATTTGCAATTTTTAAAATGGTTGATGCTTTAGTGAAGTCATCCATCTATCCTACCAGTAATCTTTATTTAAGTCTCAGTTTAATGCTTCACCATCAGTTATCTTTCGTTCTAATCCAATTATGTTGTATTTACCTGAGAAACGCGTCACAGTACTCCCCCCTTGTTTACAGATGATGGGAATAGTGCCTGCTCGTGTTCCTCTCCCAATTGACTATTCGGCAAATGAACCCATTTATGTCAATGCAAAGCAGTATCATGGAATCTTAAGGAGGAGGCAGCATCGTGCTAAGCTTGAAGCTCAAAATAAAGTTGCCAAAAATCGTAAGGTACTTGAACTTTTCCATACTTCTATTTCTAGAACATGCTAGAACGAGGATATGCTTCTAAAAATAATTCCTGTTATTCATCTTTTAAAAGGGATTCACAGCTAGAGAAGCAATTATACGTAACAAAAGAGTGGTAAATCTGGTAATCTTTGGCTGTGCTGCTCACTAGCATTTTAAAACTGCTTTCGATACTATGCCACTATTTGCTCTTTATCTAGAAATGATATCCTCTACTCCATGCTATAAGTTACTTGTAAAAAGGGAATTAAGTTTTTACTACCAAGAAGATTGTTGTTCTTTTGAACTTAATTTCTGATATTAAGGTTCAACTCAGCTCCGGATAAGCCTAAGATTTAGCTTAATTCAGTTCCGTTCAAATTAATTCAATCCAAAAGAACAGGGCCATATGCACCTGGGTATACTTGTATGTACCGAGAGACTTATTTGTAAATATAATAATTAAAAAAGGTTGTTTCAAGATTGCTCATTTTTTTTCGACATTGTTTTTTTTTTATATTTTTTTTTGCATTTTAGTCTTTAAACTTTTTAATGTTTGTGAAATAGTTCCGGGTACTTTTTGGAATATTTGCTGATTTATGTATTATTATGCTGGAATTCTGTAGCCATATCTTCACGAATCCCGGCATCAACATGCCCTAAAAAGGGCTCGGGGATCTGGTGGACGGTTCCTTAACACAAAACAGCTCCAAGAATCAAAGCCTGCTGCCCTGACTACCGAAGGGCATAATATTTCAGGCTCAATTTCACTCCATTTAGGTGGAAAAACATCTGGGCCTAAAATTCATCGGCAAGAAAATTATGGAGAACGAGCGTCCACTACCTCTTGTTCGGATGCTACTAGTACCTCAGCGAGTGACAATATCTACCATCCACTGGAATTCAGGTTCTCTGGTTTCTCGTCTTGCTTTGGGGAAACCATGCAAAGCGGCAGTACTACCAGAGGGAACTATATTTGAGGTTTTTTTTTAAAAAAAAAAAATAGCAGCATTCCAGTTGAGAGATCATTGGGAGTGCTGCTCATTCCTTATAAGGGAAGTCATCCTTGGCTCAGTTACTTTCTTCTTTGTGTTTCAGTTAAATAGATTTTGATTGAACTAAACTTTAAGCATAGGTTAACAAATCTTTTCATTTCATTTCTGGATTATGTGAAGAAGTTGTATTATTAGAGGAAGAGAACCATCTTTGTGATTTCAAACTTGCTAATTCACATGATTGTGATTCTTTGTAAATTAAGGTTTTAAATTTTTTATTTTGATTGTGAACTTATTGGTTCCTGATTTTCTCAAGTTTAATTTGTTAAGTTACTTGTCTCATACTCTCATATGGTCATTGACAAAAATAAAAGCCCTAATCCTAAAAACACTAGACTAGACTGATTATTGCTTGAACTAGTATCTTTCTCATTTGGCCATCCGCAAAAATGTTTTTGCTTCAATCATTATGAAAGGTGTGCATGGGTGTGCTAGTATGGCCCGTTTCGGTGGGTCATGCCTTGAACAAGCAACAATGGTTCATGCTAAGTTTCAAAATAGAGGGCACTCAACCCGTCTCATGGTTATTGTCAGGCTGGCTCATGTCAAGCTTTGTACCTTAGTTATAATTTTTTATGTTATGTGGAGTTTTGCTCATAATGAGCGTGCCATTTGGCGGGCATGTCCCTTCGTGCTAGAGTTGTGCCAAGTTTTGAAAATGTTGTAACATGCATGGTCTATGGCCTATGAGTGTGCCATGTTGTGCCTGTGCTAGTGGCGGACTCGTGTTGGATAGGGCCCAACACGTGTCATGCACATTTGATCCTCATGGCAACTCGGCCATGCCCACTCCTAATTCATATCTAAAGCTACATCTGCGCTTTTTTTTCACGGACCCGTGCGCTTTTTAATTCCTTCCATTTATGTCGTTTTTGTAGTTGCTTAATGACCAATATCTATCTCATAAGGTCATCTACAATAAACAAAGCCCTGATCCTAAAAAGATGAAAACGATTGCATGAACCAATATGCATGCTATCTCACATTCTTATCTACAACAATCCTTCTGTGTAATACGAAGTATTATTGTAGCAGATTTTATTTTAATTAATTGTATATGTTCTATATATATTTGTTATATTTTGACTATTATATAAATGTTGTATGAAACTTGTTTAATGAATTGTTATTATGTGTATTCAATTATTCATGCATGATTAGACGCTCATTAGACCATGCATTAGTTAAAAAAAGGTTAAAAATTAACTTTCTGATAAAAGTTTAAAAAATAGGTTTTTTTTTTTTTATATTAAATTAAGGAAAAAAGAGAAAAATTAGCAGGTTGACCAATTCTATTATTCCCTCCGTAACATATTAATGGTAACGATTTGACATTTTTCTTCTCTACTTTATGTCAAATCGTTGTCATTAATATGTTAGGGAGGGAGTAATGTATATGAGACAATTGATGTGAGAGTTGGTCTAGCTTGGGCACCCAAATGTTGCTGCTAGTGTATGACTTAAGCTATTCTATCTATTTATTAAAATCCTTGAAAATAAAGTGACCTTCAAAATAATGAACAAAACAATAACATCAGATAGACCAATAAATAATAATCGAAGAACTTATTCGAATTATGGTTCAAATTAAAATCTAACTCTTTGCTATTAATCTTGGTATTTATCTATAGTTCTATAAAATTATATTTCTGATCTCAATTAATTTTCTCTTACACAAATATTTAAATGGGAGTTGCTTTTAGACAAAAAATTATCTTGATTAATTTTCTCTCACACAAATATTTAATTGAGAAAAGGAGTAAGTTTTTATAGCAGTTACTAGCTACTGAATTAAACTGACTATTTTAAAAAAATTAATATTATTTTATTTAGAAATTTAGATAGAAATTAATTATCAGATAGATACATGTTAAAAAAATAGATGAACTATAGACTCATTTTCATAGAAACTCCAAATGTTTTTCTATTTTAAAAGATGGCGTTTATTATATGTCTAAAATTCTATCTTAATCGCTAATACGTACTATGTATTATTCTCCATATGACAACTATCATTCTTCAACACTAGTACGTAGTATTTTCAATTTTTTTTGGAGAAAAGGATACTAGAAAATCATGAGTGCTTTCTCTCAAATAAATAACCTGACTTATCTATAGCTAAAAAAAATAAGAAAATTTAGCTTTAAAAAAGGGATCAATATTGACATGCATATGGGTTCAATGCCCGAGCGACGTAATATAATCAGCAGACTAGTTGGCTTCTAGGTAGGTGTGTGAAGAGGAGGCAACAGCAAAATCACGGATAATAGTCTGAATATCATCCTTCAACAGTTGGATTTTCCATGGACACCAGAAATGACCCTGCAAAATAATGATAACAGTTAGGTTGTGTTCTCGATGTGAATAGAATTAAAATTTAGCTGACGAGCTAATAGAAGACCGTTCCGAAGTGTAGTCGCTTCCGCCACAAGGGGAGAAGTGTTGCCTAAGTAAAAAGCACGGGCTGCAATACAACCGCCAAGATGGTTTCAAAGTATAAGCTTAAAAGTACTTGGGGGGGGGCAAGAGACAAAAGAGGAAGTGGAAGAAGGGGAAGCATGTAATTCATAGTCATAAACCTTGTGCAACTTTTCTATGGAGAGGCAAGCCTTTCATTCTTGGAAGTAGGAGAGAGCTTGCGTGAAGACACTAATTGTAAAGGATTGGGAGTTACGAAAAAAACTAACATGTTACGAGCTTTCCAAATACTCCATAGGGTATGAAGGATTTTGCAAAGGGAGACATATCACTAGTTGTGAAGCATAGTGAGGAGAGTGGGAAGGGAGGGGCAGGACGAGAGTGGTGCAATCCAACAAATAGCTTGAATATAGGACCAAATGGAAAGAACCATTAGATAATTGCTTAAATTAGTGTGCTATAATCATTAAAGTAAGATAGATATGCAATACTAATAGAAGTTTTTTTTTTTTTTGGGAAAGTAATAGAAGATTGTTATACGAAGCTAAAAGTGAAATTTTTTTATCATCTTGATTAAGGTGTGACTTTTATTCAATGAGAATTCTAACCTGGTATTACGTCATATCTATCTACTAGTATGCGTAAACTCGTAAAGGTATTTAAAGAAATAAAAGGAAATAGTTTGTATAAAACTACTCGATAATTTAATTTATTACAACAATAATTAAGTTATAAATAAAAAATAAGTCGAATACAATGATTCCCATATCTCATAATTGCATACAATAAAATCCAAAAAAAAAATTTCAACCAAAACTTCAGACTTTAAAGTCTCTTTTAATAAATTGAAACACACATAAATCAAACATAAAATGATGAATATTCCCCATCATTTTTAGATCAACTTCAAATGCAAACCTTTTTTAGATTTTATGTTTCATTTTTATTTATTTAATTAGCCTTTTTTATTTTTTTAAGGCATTTTAATTAGCCAATTTAGCCAAAATGGTTTTTGAAATGAAAAAGAAAAAAAAGAAGCAATAGTCGACTCCACAAACCACAATTGACAAGAAGAGTCTCTCGGATTCGTCGCCCGTCTATCCAATATAGTTAAAACTTTCTGTTCCCCCATTATTCAAAACCTCTCTCCCCCCTCTTTCTTCTTTCTCTCTCCTATTTCTCTCTCTAAAATCTTTCATACTCCATTAATCTTTTTTTTGATTAATTTAATTTCGTTGAAATGGATGGAGGACAGTACAATCCAAGAACAGTTGAAGAAGTTTTTAGGGATTTTAAGGGTAGACGTGCTGGTTTAATTAAAGCTCTTACTACTGGTTCGTTTTTCACCCCAGCTATAATTTGTTTTTTTAACCCTTTTGATTCTTCATTTCTGGGTTTTTGGGCTTAAATGTTGAGTTAAATTCCCGGGAATTTTTTTTAACGGGGTTGTAAAGAGTTTGAAATTTGATTTCGGGTTTTGTTGAAAGTGATTATTCTGGGAATTCAATTTTGCTGTTTCTGATGTTTTAGTGGTCTTTCGTGTTGGCGCTTAACAATATTTTACCTGTTTTTGCAGATGTTGAGGAATTCTACCAGCAGTGTGACCCAGGTTAGGGTTTATCTCTCTCTCTCTCTGTAAGCGTGTCCATGTTTGTGTTTCGTTTGAAACTTTTATAATCTTTTTGACTGGCGAAAGTGCTGAATGTCAGCTCATTAATGCCAATTGTTTATTTTTTTTTAAAGATTTGCTTGCATTTGTTGAACTGCGTTGAATGCTGATTTCGATAATCTTATGTCTGTATATGATAGTTGATGTTGGAAAAAGGGATTAAAATAAAGGATATTTCCTTATTTTTTTTTTCTTTACTTAATTGACCAGTTTATTTTTGGTGGGATTTGAATCTTTGAATTGTGTTTTGAGCTTTTGATGTTGGTGATGTTATTGTTGAGTGCCTTCATACATACGTAGGTACATGCAAAGCAATGAACTTGTGAAGCTGTGTTTGGGTACTTGTCTCTCTTAATGCTGTTGAGCTGCAATGTGATTGCTTATTCAGCATGTTCTGTTTTTGAAGATGTTGAGGTTAGGGTGTGTTTAAGTTGTGTAATCCAAGACTCGTCTTGCAGAGAGAGATATTTCATTTACACTCATACTGTCTCATACAAGTAAATGAATTACTTCTATCTTGCCAGTGAAGCCTGAAGAGAAGATATTTGCTACATGGAATTGTCTCATTGACATTCTTTGATGTTGTTGTCTTGCTTGCGTGCTTCTTTCTCTTGTGACATAATTTGAACAATATGGAATGGATTGGATGTATTGGTTTTGGATTTTTTTTTCATCATAATATCTGAGTTTGGAGGCGTCTTTGATTTAAAGAACTCTATTATCAATTCATTAAATTCTTTTTTGTTGCAATTTTAAAAAATTTAATGTATAGAAAGATGCATGATGTACATTGTACAGTATGCAATGGTTTATCAGTATAGCTTTCGTACGTTTTAGGTTACTGGGTATGTTCTTTTCACCTTATTTTTGCTTGTATAAGATTAATTTTAGATAAGCAAAAATAAGGGTTATTTCTCTCTAAAATGAGGTTTAACAAGTTCTAAATTAATTATATTAATTTAGAATAATATCAATTAAGTTTTGACAAGAAAAGATAATTTGAAAAGAATAAGCTTAATATTTGTGGAAAATTTGCATAATTTGATTGTGTAACACTGTAACATCTTCTCACTTTTTTTCCCTACTAAAAAGTTTCCTCACTTTTTTACCCTACTAAAAAGTTTCCTTGTTCAGTTCAATATTGTTGCCTGCTTGCTAACATTATTTTCTTGTTGTACTCCTTTGTCATGGTCATCCTTCTGTGATGTGCTCATAAATCTAGATGTATGTTTTCAGAGAAAGAAAATCTATGCTTGTATGGGTTCCCTAGTGAACAATGGGAAGTTAATCTTCCTGCTGAGGAGGTTCCTCCTGAGCTTCCGGAGCCTGCTCTGGGCATAAACTTTGCAAGGGATGGCATGCAGGAGAAGGATTGGCTAGCTTTGGTTGCTGTTCACAGTGATGCTTGGTTGCTTTCTGTTGCATTCTATTTCGGTGCAAGGTTTGGGTTTGATAAAGCTGACAGGTTTGTAACCTAAAATTGATTTTTGGTTGCTTAATTTTATATACTATGATATTCCTTTTTTCTGCATCTACCTATCATATGTATCTTATTTTTGGTTGCTTAATTGTATGCTTTTGTGCCTGCTTTCCATTGAGTGCCCTTGCATCATGTACTATTGCCTCATTTGCAAATCTTTGTACTCCCTCCGTAACATATTAATGGCAACGATTTGACATAAAGTAGAGAGGAAAAATGTCAAATCGTTGTCATTAATATGTTACGGAGGGAGTAGTTTGTTGTGTGCCAAACCGTGAAGGAGAGGGGTAGTAGCGATTGAGATTGGCCTGACATGCTAGTGGGATGATTTTTATGCATGGCTAAAGCTTGAAGTATAGCAACTGACATTGATCAATTGGTTATTGCTTGTTATTGTAGCCATTTGTTGGTTTTTGTAGCTCTTTCTTTACTTCCCAGTAGAGTTCCGTGTTTCCTTCTGTTTGGATATTGGAAAGGTGATTGAAGTGGTTAATGTCTTGCAGCTCTCATAATTACAAAATATGTTGCTTCATTAATGAAGTGCCCATTTGATGTTCGAACTTTTACTAGCTAGCTGCTGTGTTGTCTGGTTTATTTTCATCAAGGTGCTGTTGCTTCCAATGTGTCAGATACCTTGACCTTAAAGGATTATGAAGTCTGCACTATGATTTTCCTCTGAGAGGAATAGGAGTGCAAATGATTTCCTTTCAACTGTGCTGATTATATTCATGAGAAGTTGCTGAATATTTGGGTTGTACCCTCAAGGTGCACTCTTGGGAAGATCCTTGTTACCAAATTTAGCTTGTTGTGGGTTATTGCAATTGAAGCTGAACTGTCATTGCCAAAAATGGCTTCATGAACTATGTAATACCGAATTTGCATCAGGGAAGTTGCAGCTATACTGTATCTTTTTTGCATTTGATAAATTATGTGCAAGGGTTTGTGGAAAATATTTTTTAAGTTGTTCGAAGGGATTGTGTGTTTTTCAGTTCATTACACACTTTCAGTTTGTTAAAAATCTGCTGATTTTGTGAGTAGGAGACGACTGTTCAATATGATAAATGAACTCCCAACTATATTTGAGGTTGTGACTGGCACTGCTAAAAGACAAGTGAAGGAGAGATCTGCAGCTTCCAATCACAGCAACAGCAACAGCAAGTCAAAGTCCAACCCCAAATCGGTATAAGCCCTTATCCTTTGTTTGTCCCTTTTCTTTTGTTGTTTACTTGTGTGAATGCTGCTCATATCTATGTGATTGGGGTTCGGTAGGCAGGTTAGCTTGTGTTGCTCTCTTGTCAAATTTTCTGCTGATCATTGTGAAATTTCATTTTTTTTGGTGGGAGCTGGCTTGTTAGCCTGCATCATTCTGTGTTATGCTTCTTGTTTATGGCCCGTTTGCTAACTGGGCATAAATGACAGTAAGGGCCTAAGGGGAATGGAAGTATATGTAAAGTAGTTAATGCCCGAGCAATTGCTCGGTTTTATCATTTGATCAATATCTATAATAAAGCATCAAGTAGCAAAATTTAACTATAGAATATACTTATGCATCATTAAGTAGCTAATTAAGTTTTTGGTCATTTCTCCAACGTAGTTATTTTATTAAGAGATCATGTATATAAGTGAAAATGATCCTTCCTCAACAATTATTTGATTAAGATGTCATGTACATAAGACAAAGTTTTAGAAAAAAGTCATGTACATACGAGAAAATTCTTGAAGGAAAAAAAAGGAGGTTTCCCTTGGAAAAATCACAAACTACTTGTTTGGGGGTGGCGGTTGGGGGTGAGAACAGAATGAAAGAACGAACATTAGGATTTAGGAGGATAAGAAAGAAAAAAAATAAGATAATATTTTCAATGCTATTAATTATTATGTGGGGGGATTTTCTAGGGTAACAAATAAAATTTTTAATTCCCAAAAATGTTTTAAAAGTTTTATGTTAAAAGTTAAGGGTAGTAGTACTAGGAGGAAATTTTAGTGGTTTGTGTTTTAGTAATATAGATAGAAGATTTGGAAAGAAATGGTGGTGCATTCACACAAGTAAACAACAAAAGTGTGAATGTGTGATCTCCCAATTTTAGCTAAATTTGAATGTGTATAATTTCTTTTAACCTTTATGGCACGTTTGGTAACCGATTATAAATGACGGCAATTGGGATGATTTATATGTAATTTGGTAGGAAAATTAGTATAAATTCCCATGGTTGTGCTAGTTTGCCTTCTAGTTATCTAATTTTCTTCACTACTATCCATTTCCATTCAATATCACCATTCCAAATAATAATGGATATTAATGGAAAATAAGGGGGGAAAATTCAAGTTTGGGAATGAGAATATGTTTCTAACTTCTATGGAGATTGTAAGGAGTCTGTCCTTGGTAAATTATGCTTTAACTTCATTTTCAGTACTACGATTTATTACCAAGAACCAAACGGGTTATTAGTGTTCTCTTCCTTTCACTCTTTATGAAAGCGCAAGTACAATGGATCTACTACACACCCGGATGCATGTAGAGGTATGTGCATCCAAATGTATTTTATTACTCATTTTAAATTTTAAAATGAGAAAAAAAATATAAAATGAGCAAAATTAACCTTTGATGTGCCTTACACCCGGGTGTATAAAGAATTTCTACTGCACGTATAGCTCATTAAAAAATTTATTCCCCTTGATTTCAGTACATGTAATGTAACATAGCAATATGGTTTATTACTCCTATCTATTCATCATTGCTATTTCCCATGTACATGGGGATGATGAAATTCAGCAACTGTGGATTGTAGGGAAACAAATACTCAAAGGCTCCACCACCGCCGAAGGAGGATGAAGGCCTGGAAGAAGAGGATGAAGAAGATGAAGAGACCGGGGATACTTTATGTGGGGCCTGCGGGGAAACCTACGCATCAGACGAATTCTGGATCTGCTGTGACATATGTGAAACTTGGTTCCATGGGAAGTGCGTGAAGATCACACCTGCCAGAGCTGAGCACATCAAGCAGTATAAATGCCCTTCGTGCAGCAACAAGAGAGCTCGCCCATGAAGGAATCCGTTACTTTTCAAGCTAAGCATCATCCCTTGTGTTCTGTTCTGTTCTGTTCATTAACATTGGTTGTATTGGCTCCAGCTTGTTTGTAGAAGTTGTCTTAGGATCTAGGATCTTTGGTAGCAGACCTGAATAGCTGCTTAAGCCTGTAGATTATGTTTGCCCCAAGGCAGAAAAGTTTTCATTGAGGTCTATAAATTTTATATCCTTAGTTTGATCATTAATACTAGTGACATTGTCTGCTGCACACATAATTATTCTTGTACTATAATATGGATTTGCAGACAAGGGTGTAATTTTTCTACTAGATTGCATCATCCTAATTGGATACTTCAATGGAAAATATGGCTATTGATGATTGATAAATGTATAAGCAATATTCGACAGACTCATGTATTATATCTTATGCTACTAATATCATATCCAAATAAGCTTTAAAAACGGGTATTTTATTTTTTTTTACATAAATTATCATTGGCAAACTATATGTTAAGGGATTATCGAAATATAAAATTATATATATTGATTCTAGTATCATACCCGAAGTTGATCATGTATTATATGACATTATTTGATATTGGACAGCCTTTCCAATTTCCAATATGGCCTATCCATGAATACTTGCTCATTCACCTGTTGTTGCATGCATTCAGGTCAGTGTCAGAGACTTCTTTTCTACCCTGTATAATTCAGGATTGAGAGCATGGATCATCCCACTTTTCTCATGACAAGAGGACTTTTAAAATGTCAAATAATGATATGATTGATGAATGTTGACCAATCTTGTTTGGCATGTTCAAAAACCCTTACTATGTTGTCTTATTTAGTATTATGATTGATTTTTTTGCCCTAATCAGTTGAAAGCTACTGCTTTCATGCTTTTGCACGAACTATAGAGAGCTGCCTAGTGCAGGATGAAAGGTTATTACGGCTTCTTTGGTTGTTGATAATAAATTATGGTAATGATAGTGAATTTATAGTGTAATTTTGTAAAGGATAAACCTTGTAATCCCCATGGAAAACAAATTTTCATTCCCAACTTTAATTTTCTTCTTATTTTTTATTCTCATCCATTATCATTGGGGAGGGTGGTATTAGATGTGAATGAATATTTGTAAAGAAAATTAGATAAATTGGAGTTAAACTAGCTACATCATGGAGATGGATTTTGATTTCCCTTTCAAATTTAGTTATAAATCTATTCTCATTATCATCATTTATGACGGACTACCAAACGGGCTGTTAGAGTATTTTCATCTTTTTCATCTTGAACTGTGCAGAACAACAGAATTAGTTATTTGCCGTTTATTACTACTTATGACAATATGTGGCTAGCTGCACTTTTAATGGAGAATTGATAGGCGGCTAGGCGATATGTGCAAGTTTTGCACATATCCTTTTTGTCCTTTTCTTCTCTTTAAGTGTTCTAATGCAATCCTAAAAGGAAAATATACAAAGTCCACTATCAACGTAATACCAATATAATTTTCTATTTCCACAAGGAAAAGGACTAATTATGGACACTGTCGGTTACCAGGACTATAAATAACAGTAAATAATAATAATAAGGGAATTTATATTTTTGCCTTCTGACACCCCTTTTATTTTCTGTATTGTACTCATTTCTTTTTTGCTTATTGCAGTAAGTTTCCCTTTATTCAGCGTGCATTTATTATCATACTGTACATGCATGCATTCTAATGTATATTTCATTGTCTTATTATTCACTTTTTACGTTCTTGTTTTCTCCTTTGTAAAATATGTCTATTTTAAAAACAAAATATACACATTATTAATAAATAAATAAAATGATGCATCCTGTTTTAAGATGCATCAAATAGTTTTCGAACCCTCGATCTCATTGATAGATTAAAGGCTCTTGGACCACTGAGGCTTACATACCAGTGTGATATTTTCATTTTCCACAAACCTAAAAGGCTAATTTTTCTAACAACGGCTATTTTTTTATAACGGCATATTATTGCATTGTGTATAATACAGTTAACAGTTTTTTCCCCCTTTATAAGGGGTTTTCCCCTACTCATTTCACCACACACACAATACCTTATCCTATCTTTTACTTTCCACTGAAAAAAAAACCCAGCCACCATGACTCCCATCAGCAACCAGCTAACCACCGTCAATCTTCCTCCCCATCTTCCTCAGTTGAAGAAAATTTAAGAGCCATAGAAGTCTACTTATTTTTAATGGTCGCATTATTTGTATTAATTGTAGCTATTATGTTTGTCATTTTAATAAACAAGTACAATTTTTATTTATATTGATCCTATCCTAACAATTTGTCATCTTATGATATTCCATGTGTATTATTATGTCATTATTTTTATTTCTCTCTCTCCCATATCTTGCTTAAATTGTTCCTACCTCAAACAATAACAAATCAGGGGGAGATAATATACATGTGATTTATTATTATATGGTAATTATACTATTAATATCACTCACGAGATTATCCATTAATTTTTCAAATTTGTATCTAAGATGGGAGACTTGATGAAAAGACAATTCAACATCTTAGACTTGGCTGGACAAAACTTCTTAGAATGGAAGGTTGATGCACAAATAAACCTAAGGGCCCAAGGCTTGGAACATATTATTGCTGATAATAAAATCCCAACTCAAGTAACAGATGCTACCATTATAACAAAAGTTCCTACAGAACAAGAGAAGGCAAAGGCCTTGGTATTAATCAGACACCATTTAATAGAAAGTCTGAAAAGTGAGTATCTGCTTGTTAATGATCCTAAAGAATTGTGGGATAAACTCAATGACCGATATGGACACCATAAGAAGGTGCTTCTTCCGAAAGCTAACTTTGTCTGGACAAACCTAAGATTTCAGGACTTTAAGTCCGTAAGTGATTACAATTCAGCTATGTTCACAATAGTGTCCAAATTGAAATATTGTGATCAAACAATCTCGGAAGAACATATGATAGACAAAACATTGTCTACATTTCACCCTAATAATATAGTATTATATGATATGTATCGAGAAAGGAGCTTTAAAAAATACAGTGAGTTAATTTTTGTTTTGTTGGTTGCGGAACAAAATAATGATCTTTTGTTGAAAAACCACAACATGAGACCAACTGGGTCCAAAGCATTGCTTGAGTCAAATGCCGTTTAAAGCTCAAATAAAGATACTAGCTATAATAAAAGTGGGCGTGGAAAATTCAATAGCCGCGGTAGAGGACGTGGCAACTACCGTGGAAGAGGTCGTGGACGAGGCAGGAATAATTTTTTTCCGAGAAAAAATGCTTTTAAATACTCTGATAAACCACGAAACCAAGATATAGAAACCAACAAAGGGTTCCCCAAACGGGAAAAGATGCTTGCAACAGGTGTGGTATAAGTGGACAATGGGCACAAACATGCCGTACAGCTAAACATTTAGCATATCTATACCAAGCATCAATAAAAGGAAAAGGAAAGATGCCGGAAGCAAACTTTGTTAATGAAGAGGATATCTCTATGCCTAGCCTTGATGTATATGACTTCTTTATAGATGACATTATTTAAATGTGAACTTTTTCTTGGTAGCACAATATCATAGCTAGTATCATCAACCAATAATGTGTGTATGAATGTTATTATAAACCTTTTATGCTTTTTACGATGCCTTTATTCTACTCATGTATTTCATATCATTAATAATAATGTTTATTATATTTTATTAAACTAACTACATTTACTAACCATTTATGAAGATATGAATTTATCAGAACATGAAACAAAATATCAATGTTTATTTGACAGTGGAACAACACATACAATATTAACAAACGAAGAGTACTTTTTAGAACTCACAATGTTCCAAGCAAATGTTAATACCATTTCTGGAACAGCTAAACTGATCGAAGGATCAGGAAAAGCATGCATTATACTTCCAAACAAAACCAAATTAATGTTAATGATGCCTTATATTCAAGCAAATCTTGAAGAAACCTTGTGAGTTTTAAATACGTATGTCAAAATGGTTATTATCTAGAAACCATGACAGTTAATCAAGTGGAATACTTGTGCCTTACGGCTAAAAAAATGGCAAGAAACATGTGTATGAGAAATTGAAATACGTCCAATTGAAATAAACATGATATCCAACAAGAAGTTGGATGATAAAATATCCCTTACTTTGTGGCATGATCGATTAGGACATCCGGGTACAGGAATGATGAACAAGATTATTGAAAATTCAATTGAACATGCAATCAAGAATGTTATGGTTACTCAATCAAATGAGTTATCATCATGCTTTGCTTGCGCATTAGGCAAGCTAATAACGAGGCCATCGAAAAATAAAATCACCATAGAACCCCCAACTTTTTTTGGAAAGAATACAAGGTGATTTTTGTGGTCCGATTAATCCATTATGTGGACCATTTCGTTATTTCATGGTGTTAATCGATGCCTCCACGCGATGGTCATATGTGACCCTTTTGTCAAGCAGAAATTTGGCATTTGCAAAACTCCTTGCTCAAATTATCCGATTAAGAGCTCAATTCCCATATTATACAATAAAGAGGATAAGGCTTGACAATACTAGGGAATTTACGTCTCAAACTTTTAATGATTTTTGTATGTCAATTGGGATTTTGGTTGAACATCCAGTTGCTCATGTACACACACAAAATGATCTTGCTGAAGCATTAATTAAGAGATTGCAATTGATTGCAAGACCATTATTAATGAGGTCAAAGTTACCTTCATCTGCTTGGGGGCATGCTATATTACATGCAGCACCCCTCATCTGAATAAGACCTACTGCTTATCACAAATATTCACCATTACAACTAGTTTCTGGCAAAGAACCAAATGTCTCACACTTTAGAATTTTTGGATGTGCTGTGTATGTACCAATTGCCCCACCCCAATGTACAAAAATGGGTCCATAAAGAAAAATAAGAATTTATGTTGGATTCGAATCTCCATCCATCATAAAATATGTTGAACCTATGACTGGTGATTTATTCACAACTTGATTTGCTGATTTTCATTTTAATGAAACAACATTCCCATTCTTAGGGGGAGAAAAAATGGACCCAATAAAAAGGAAGGTGATAGAAATCACATGGAACGCAATACAATTGTCAAAATTTGACCCTCGGGCAAATTCTTGTGAACAAGAGGTCAAGAAAATTGTCCATCTGCAAAGTGTTGCAAATCAATTACCTGATGCATTCACAAATATTAAGAAAGTGACAAAATAACATATACCAGCAGAGAATGCACCAGCCCGTATTGATGTTCCTAATGATGAAAAGGTTGGAGAAAATGAAACTATTGCCCGCAAAAAGCGTGGCAGACCACAAGGGGCAAAAGACTCTAAGCCAAGAAAATTGAAAAAAAAAAGATGAAATGGTAAATAGGACCAACATTGCCATCCCAACCGAGAACCACGAAGTTAAAAATGGAAATGACAACAAAGATAGCAACATTCTGAAAGAGGATGAGGAGAAGAATATTGACAATAATGAATTGTCAATAAATTATGTTGCTACAAAGAAACAATGGAATAGAAAAGATGTTGTCATTAATGAAATCTTTACTTACTCCGTAGCGGTTGAGACGACATATGATGAGAATGATGTCGAACCAAGGACAGTAGACGAATGTCGTCACAGTGATGATTGGCCACAATGGAAAGAGGCAATTCAAGTAGAATTAAATTCACTCGAAAAACGAGAAGTCTTTGGAAAAATTACCCAAACACCAAAAGGCATAAAACCAGTTAGATATAAATGGGTGTTTGTGTAACGACCCGACTCGCTTAAACCGGCGCGGAAGAAACCGACGAGTCGAATTGTCGATCTAACAAACAAACTTACTAAAAATTAAAACAAAACCTCGAAAATATTATTACTAAAACCCAAAAGTAATCAATACTAACAAGTAACTCCAAACACGATCAGAGTTAGAATATAAGAACTATAAATACTAAGTCCAAAACTAGAAACGAAATACAAACTAAACAAACTAAAAGAACATCGGCACTCGCCCAACCCAAAGCTAAGCAATACCACCATCACCAGAGTTACCTGAAAAATTAACAACAATCCACATTCAGTGGCGAGTAACATAGCTGTCCCACCCTAACGTGGATACACATGATCATAGAATACATCAAACAACCAAACCAGACATACCACATATGATCATGTAAAACAACATATCAAATCAACAATAACCAACAACAATAACGTTAATAATAACGACATTCAACGATAATACCCAAAACTTGACTAACTCCCAATACTCGACTTTAGACTTATCTTTACTTAATCTTTGGCGCAATCATTTACATATCAGACTGGACTATGCACGTACGAACGCATCTTACGCGAACGAACTTTCTACTATGCCAGGATTGAGAATCTTACTCCCAACCCCATGAAACCAATCTTATTGGAAATCCATATCCGAAGACGACATAGTAAGATCACCAACTATCCCAGTACCGCGGACAGGATAGGGGCAGCGTCTTAACCCAAGCCTTAGAATCTTACTCTAAGGTTAGGCGTCTAATAGTAAAATCAAGCTAAACTTTAAGTCTTTAATATTTAATCTTTATTTACATTCTTAGTTAATCTTAAGTTGCATCTTACGCCTTGACTTAAGACTAACATGTAAATCATCGAAGTTATCCTTAAGATTGCCTCTTTTGCCTTTTCTTAAGTCTAACCATAAACATTACTACTTCATAATCAATCTTAATCATTCTTTAACTTTCTTTACTTTCTTTAAACCTCTTTTAACTTTCTTTTTAACCTTAACTTAACTTTTCTTAATCAAGACTTATATAATCCATACTTAATCTACACAATCATGATAAGGAATCCAAGACTCAACCAAGAACTCATAAAGAACTCATAAAGAACCCATAAAGAACTCATAAAGAACTCAACCAAGATTCAAGAAACCAATCAAGAACTCATAAAGAATTCATAAAGAACCCATAAAGAACCCATAAAGAACTGATCAAGAACTCAACCAAGATTCAAGAAACTAATCAAGAACTCATAAAGAATTCAAGAATTCAATCCCAAAATCATCATCATCATACACGCATAAACATGACCAACTTTTACCAACTTATGATAATCGAAACTTCACGAAACTTGATCATTAATGAACACGAAATTATCATAAACAATCATGAATTACATAGAATCAAGGCACGAATATCATTAAAACATCACCCAAACTCTTACTTGGAAATCACGCATGAAATGATGAACAATCATCAAAAACTTATCTAACAAGATTATTTAATCTATTCTATAAACATAGTATACAAATTAAGGTAAGATAGTATGTTACCTATTGATGATTACACACAAAAATACCAAGAACTTGCTGCCCGGAACCAAACTACACGGCCTAGAACACGGCAGCAACACGCACGGCCACCACGCTGCAGCCCTCACAAACACCACGTAGCACCACACGGCCACAACGTCACTCCACGAGCACGGCTCCCTTGCACGGACCACCACGCACGACCTTCAACACGAACACCCTCCTGAACACGGCCAGCCACGAACCACACGAACCAAACGAGTGAAACCCAAAAACCCAACCCGAACTAGAAGTCTTGAACGAAAACAATGAAGGCTAATGTGTTTTTGGTTCTTTAAAGATCAATGGAGTTTGAATCTTTAAGTTTGGGTTTTGAAATAAGGATGAACAATAGTTGGGTGTTCATAAGCCAAAATAGGCGTGTGGAAAATGGAGAGCAAATGGAGGGAGAGTGCTTTGTTTTTGATGGTGGCAAATGATGATTAAATGGGCAAATGGTGTTTAAGCCTTACTAACAACCTCTATTTATAGAAGTTAGTTAGGTGTGAAAACAAGGCAAGTGGCAAACCAAGCCTCATAAAAGAGAGAGGGGCCGGTTATGGCTAAGGAATTGGGCCAAAATGATCACTTGGGCCATTTGCACTAAATCATGACTAACCATGATTAAATTCGTACTTGGCCCAAACTTAATTAATTAATTAGAAAATTAAGAAATAAAATTCTAATTAATTAAAATAAAATAAAATAAAATAAAATAAAATAAAAGAATAATAAATCATACCATAAAATAGTCACATTCAAGCAATAAAAATAGTCTAAATAAATTTAGACCATGCACAAAAACACAATAATTACAAACAAGAAAATAGCCGAAAATCTGGGGCGTTACAGTTTGTAAGGAAAATAAATGAGAAAAATGAGGTAATAAGATACAAAGCAAGACTAGTGGCACAAGGTTTTTCTCAAATGCCGGGGATCGATTATGATGAAACATATTCCCCAGTAGTTGATGCAACTACACTAAGGTTTCTGATAAGCTTGACTGTGTCAGAAAGACTACAAATGTGTCTAATGGATGTTGTGACTGCATATCTAAACGAAAGACTTGACACAGACATTTACATGAAAATTCCCGATGGACGCACGCTACCAAGAAATCACAAGCCTAGAGAAATACTTTCCATAAAATTGAAAAGATCAATTTATGGGTTAAAGCAATCAGGGAGGATGTGGTATAGTCGCCTCATTGAATACCTCATAAAGAAAGGGTTCAAAAATGATCAAATTAGCCCTTGTGTATTCATCAAGAAATCACAGATAGGGTTTGCTATCATTGCTGTCTATGTTGACGATCTAAACATTATTAGAACTCCTGAGGAGCTCGATATGACTGCGAAATACTTGATGAAGGAGTTTGAAATGAAAGACCTTGGAAAGACAAAATTTTTCCTCGACTTACTAATTGAACATCTAAAGGGAGGAATATTTTTCCATCAATCAAACTATACTAAAAATATTTTAAAACGTTTCTATATGGATAAAGCCCACCCAATGAGTTCCCCCATGGTTGTTCGATCTCTAAATGAGAAGCATGACCAATTTCGACATCAAGAAGATGATGAGAAGGTTCTTGGCCCTGAAATACCATATCTAAGTGCTATTGGTACCCTAATGTACTTAGCAAATAACACACAACCTGACATTGCTTTTGTAGTAAATTTGTTAGCCAAGTACAGTAATGCACCAACCAAACGGCATTGGAATGGAATCAAGCACTTATTCTGTTATCTTCGCGGAACAAAAGATTTTGGTTTATTCTATCAATCAAGTGAAGATGATATGCTTGTCGGATATGCAGACGCCGGTTATATGTCAGACCCTCAAAAGGCAAAATCGCAAAATAGATATGCGTTCACTTTTAGGGGAACTACAATATCGTGGAGGTCAACAAAACAAACATTAACAACTACATCATCAAACCATGCAGAATTGATCGCCTTATATGAAGCAGGGCGCGAGTGTGATTGGCTGAGATCAATGATTAGTCCTATTCAAGAATCATGTGGAATGAAAACAATTTCAGGAAATCCAACGGTAATCTATGAAGACAACACTGCATGCATCACTCAAGTTAGTGAAGGTTTTATCAAAGGTGATAGGACTAAACATCTATCACCAAAACTCTTCTTTACACAGGATCTCCAGAAATAAGGGAAGGTTAACATCCAACAAGTTAAGTCATGCGATAACCTTGCAGATTTATTCACTAAGTCACTTCCATCAAAGAAGTTTGAAGAATTAGTTCATAAAATTGGAATGTGTCGCTTAAAGGACATATGTTAGATTGAGGGGGAGTATTATATGCATTGCACTCTTTTTCCCTTGTTCAGGTTTTTATCCCATTGGGTTTTTCCTAACAAGGTTTTTAATGAGGCAGTATACCAAAGCATATAATTACTTATAACTTACCATGACATTCAAGGGGGAGTGTTATGATAGTATGAATGTCAAAGAAACTATACATGCAATTGATTGTATTTGCATTATTGTACATATACTACTATGCTAGAAATGATTACAAATAGTGTGTGTATGTGTAGGATTTTTCCCCTATAAATACCAATGAGCTCCAACAATTGGAATGCATTGGAGCTTTGCAACATACTGTAGGGGTCGTTTTTACCCGGCTGCCTACGTCTCACGAGTTTGTTTGAATGCTCGTTAACGCCGTACGTGAATACGGACTAGTAGGAGTCGCCACCGTGCGTTTTATACGGTCCACGGACACCGAAGAAGTACTGAAAGCCAGGAGCAATCAGCCCCATATGGTCGTGCACCAGAGTATGGGTTCGGGGACAGGTTACGGGCCAATCGTGCATTGGGCCCGCCCGCCTGTAAGCGGTCTCTACTAGGTCTCTTTTTGTGGTCAAATTATTATTAATCCTGAATACATAAATATCTCAGTTTTACCCTAAGGAACGTATATTACTAAGCAGGTTTGATTTATTTGCAGATTAATACTAATTATTGTGACCATTTTGAGCTAGATCCGTATTAAGGGCCCCTAAGATCAAATTGGTCCAAAGTTAAAAAAAATACATGAGATAAAATAAAATATGTACATGAGATTGATAAGATAAAATAAAATCATATGAAATAAAATAAAATAATACGAGATAGAATAAAATGAGATCATATGAAATAAAATCAAGTCAAATAATATCAAATAAAGAAATAACAAAAATAAAACAAAAGAAACTAAGAAAATTATCAAGTCATATGCAACCACCATTGACCAACTTGGATTCGGACCGGAAAATCACTTGCAAGAATTTTTAAAAATTTTTGCTAGTATTTTTCCATAAAAATATACACAATAAGCTTCAAAACGACTACTCACACGACTACTAATTCGTTTCGAGAAATCCTGTAAAATTCAGCAAAATCAGACAAACGAAACTGAAAACAGCAAGACTGACCATCCTCTGTTCGAACCCAGAAAACATCTAGAAGAAAATTTTATAAAATTTATTTGATATTTTTCATTAAAAATATAAATAATAATATTTAAAAAAGTTATTCACACGACTCCTAATTCAATCCCAATTGTCCTGAAAAATTCGGCAAAGTTAGACATTTAAACTGGAAATCAGACAATCAGTGCAGCAGAATAACGACCAAGTTATGTTCAAGGCCATATAACGCCTGCATAAAAATTTCTTATAATTTTTTAGATATTTTTTACTTGAAATTAGACATAACAATCTCGAAAATGAGTACTCGCACAGATCGTAACTCATTCCCAATAGCTCTGGAAAATTCATCAAAGTTACTGCTCAGAACAAAATCGAGAAAATGAAACAAGGCATAAACATCAAACTATAACTTGCTACAATCATGAATAAACTGATTAATACTTAAATGAAGTATGAAATCAAATACATATATGATTATAAAGAGATTGAGTCCTTAGAAATTATACCGAAATCGCTGTGGTCGAAACGGAATCGTCAAGGCTTTCGAATCGCTTGTTTCAGGGTTGTTTTTCAGTTCTTGTGGCTGGTTGTTCTTGCTTTTGTGGTTGTTGTTGCTTGGGGAAGAAGGGTGTAGGTGTTGCTAGGACTTGTTAGTATCTTATGGCTTGTTGATGTCTTGTTAGTGGTAAGGGAAGAGATATATATAGTGGCATGGAAGGTCCGAGAATAAAACTCAATAAGGAAATGGTGAGGATATGGTGAGTTGTTGATTGATATAAATTGATGCTATGAGATATGCATGGTAGTATATGGGAAAAAGTTGGATATGAAGAGATATAGTGAGTTGTAGGTTTATATGGTGTCATATGGTGTGATATGGGTGATATTATTATTATTATTATTATTATTATTATTATTATTATTATTATTATTATTATTATTATTATTATTACTATTATTATCATCATTATTATTGTTATTATTATTAAAAAGTTAGTAATGCTAGTTTTGGTTTATTTGGGCTAAAAGGTTTGGGCTTGGTTAAAAGGTCACGCACAAGCAATTCTCGGGCCTTTTCAGAAATCCGGACCAATTGACGACGGGTATATCAAAATCATTGGACCCTTAATTGGGGAGACACTTTTAGGTGTCTACAGTAGTACGTAGCATATTAACAATATACTTAATTTTGTTGCATTTTTATTTCGTGATTAGTGTGCAAAACAAAAGACTGGTCTTAATTGTGGCTATTATGTGATGAGATTTATGCACGACATAGTCTCTACTTACACAGAAGTAAATGATTTGGAGAAGGTACGTAAACTTTCATTTTTGGTAAATTAGTATGAAAGGAGGTTTTGGGGGTCAGTGGTGGGGGAGGGGCTTGGAGGTGGGGCAGGAGTGGGGGAGGTCTATAGAGGTGGGAGGAGGGGCTTGGGAGGGTGGGGCGGGTCTATAGGGGTGAGGGGAGGGGCTTGAGGGGGTGAGGGGAGGGGCAAGGGTGAGGGAGAGTTTGGTTTGTTGTCGTTCCGAAAAGCCCTTGTTGCCCCCTAAACCTTGTAAATGAGTCATATAATCTAAAATTAGATGGTTTAGGACATACATGAAGCTTAATTAAAAACTTGAAATAGGCTATGTAGGTTGAAATTGGGAACAAAAACACCCTTAAACAACCCAAAATGGCCGGTTTGGCTTGTTGTCGTTCCGAAAAGTCCTTGTTGCCCCCTAAACCTTGCAAATGAGTCATATAATCCAAAATTAGATGTTTTAGGACATGCATGAAGCTTGAAAACTTGAAATAGGTTATGTAGGTTGAAATTGGGAACAAAAACACCCTTAAACAACCCAAAATGGCCGGTTTGGCTTGTTGTCGTTCCGAAAAGCCCTTGTTGCCCCCTAAGTCCCCGAAACTTTGTCAAAGTGTCATATTTTTGAAACGGATATATCTAACTTAACGATTGCAAGAATAACACACACTCAGTAATTCCATGTAAAACATAATAGAAAAAGGATGAAAGTCGTTACACAATATATTCTCAAAAATGGGTTTAAGATCATAAATATCTAATTATTTACATTATTACCAATCATATCCAAATTAGAAATAAACATTTTTAATTAAGACAAATTAACCCATTTAATAGGTTCTCTTTATTTTTTTCTTATATGATTTATATTATAGGTTTACAAGGTTTCAAGGGGAACAACTTTCAGTGTTGAAAAAATCAAAGTCGTTCGAGACTTATTTGCAGACTTATCTCCGAATGCATATGTTCTCTGTAAAATATATAGGTTTTGATATATTATGTAGGAATTGTTATAAACTTTCAAAAATTATTTACATTGGATTTGTATGTCGTAGTTGGACAAAGGCGCATCGGGTAACATGTTTGTGTGCTAATTAAATTTATTATGCTTTGGTAGGTGTAATTGTAATAATGTGATGATAGATGAATTGTTGGATTAATTTATATAATTTTTTTGAGTATATAGTACAGTATGTGGTGGAAATTGAAGGTGAATGTTTAGTTGTTGAACAAAGGCATGGCGCTGGGGTATGATAGATGATTTGCGCCACGCTTGTTGATGTGTATCTCTATTATATAAGCCAAGGGGGGAGCCATGGTGTCCCCCCTAGAAAAGTCTAAACTACCCTTCAAAAAATTTCTAAATACTCAAACTATATAATATTAACTAAAAAGGAAAGTTTGAAATATTACAGAATATATAATTCAAAAATATAAAACACAAACTCCAAAATTCATATTTTAAAATTCTCTACAATTAGATACCCATATTGGTATATTTTTCACACAAATTACATTAAAAATTTGATCAGATATAGTATAGTGGATGAAATTAAATTTTATTCAATTAAGGAATCATAATCTTATTTTCAACAAGCTTATAAATAATGTATATAAACATTATATAAGATACTCATACATTATTAAAGCATGCATAGCATGCACATAAGGCTAGTGATAATAGATGTGATGTTGGATTATGAATTGTGATCGATATTAATATATTAACCGCGTTAAATTTATTTTTTTAAAAAATAAGTATATGATGCGGTTCTATTAAAAACCGCATCTTTTCTCACTTACTGTATGATGCGATTCTCAGTAAAACCGCAGCAGATAAGGCCCTATATGTAACGACCCGGAATTTTGGGCCAGAAAATTTCGCGGTTATTAAAGTTATGTCTTAATTCTAAGTCCAAAAGGCCCGTTATTTTTGGACTGTTTTATCTTATTTTTCCATCCTTTACTCTAAATTGGGCCAATGACCCAATTTCCTCCTTTGTAAATATCTTGGCCGGCCCTCTTGTATAATTGGGTTCATTTTAATCCTTTTCATTTAATTATCAATTAGGTTATTTAATTTATTAAATTAATTGTTTAATTTAATTTCCTAATTTAACCTAGTCAAACTTAATCTAACAAACTAACTAAACTCTCCCCTTATTACTCCAATCTCACGGCAACCCTAAACAAACATTAGGGTTTGTTTTTATTTTTCTTTAAATAGGACCTATTCTTTCATTTGGGTTCCTATTTTACTAATTGTTCAATTTAACTAAAACAAAGTATTTCTTCTCTTCCTTCCTCTCAAAAATGTCGAACCACCTTAGGAAAAATTCATCAATGGTGAATTTTTCGTGCCTTGGAATAATAAAAGCGAATTAAGGTAACTTCGCTTTTCTATTTAATTTAAGGGTAGCTAATCACATAGTAAATTAGGATTATATCATGAAAATTGTAAGATTTATGTTTGCTTACTTATTCGAAAATTTCGAACCATATGAAATATTGATCATGTTATTCTCTTGATGTATTCATGTAATATTTATGAATTATTATGGAATTTCTTTTGATTATTTTATGTAGTTTATTGAAATCTGAAATTGTTGAATAATTACTTGTATGAATTTATTTCTTAATCAAATCGTGTTATTTCTTGATGAATTTTTCATGGCAGTTTCTTTGTTGTTTTATTATGAATCATGAAATATTTCGTGACAAAATTCGTCCTTTTATTGCTTGAAATAATTTAATCTTTCAAACCGGTAAAACTGTTCAGAATCGGTTTACGAATTTATTAATACACTTAATCAAATCGAATGGCTACGAAATTTTAGGTGGAAGTCAGTAATACTGTTTTAAAGCTTGTGTAATTTTTTCGTAATTTTTAAAGATCGTTTGCTATGGCAGAAAATTCTGAAACCGAATTCAGCCTAATCTGACCGGTTAGTTATAAAATCACTTAAAAATAGTAAAAGATGTTATTTTTAAACGAAATTTATGCAAGTTAAACCTTTAACCTATATTTAACATCCATTAAAATTTCCAGACTATTCGAGACCTTTAGATGGTTGATCTTAATTTAATCCTTTAAGATCAGATTTCGTAAAATAGTGTAATTTAAATTGTTTATATAAGTTTATGTGATTAATAGATGATTATTGTACTTGATTAAATTAAAGAATGAATTTTGGGTAATATATATAAATTTCGAGTAGATTGAATAAATAAAAATAGGATTTTTATTATGTTTTAGGTAATTATGGTTGTTAGTTGTTATTTTACATGATTATTTAATTTGATTTATTTGATGTTTGATGATTGTGTTTAATTGATTTAAAGTGTGAACTTTTGCTAAATTATATTTATATATATGTCAAGTAGGTCAAATTTATGAAAGGTGGAATTTTTATCATGTTTTTGTGCAATTTTTGGTGACGATTATTAATTATTCGAATTATGGTTAATATAATTGACTTGGTTGATTATTATATTAATGAATTTTACTTAATCATCAACTACCCCTAAAATGTCGAACAAATGGTTATTATTGACTAATTTTTAGGTTAACTATTTTGACTTATAATAATATTAGTATAATTTTAGGAACTGTCATTATTTTATTATGATTATTATATATTAAAGGAATTATAATTATTATTATTATTAAGTACCAGTAGGGATAAGTTACAATAAGAAGTTAATAAGATGTTACTAGGGATAAGAAAGGAAACAGAGTAATAGCTATACATGTCATGTTTCGGTCTCTGGCTAGGAAAGACTTGGTATTTAAGGTGGCCAATATACGTGCCGCACCTCTCTTTCCTGGGACTCCGAACATTTCATTTCCTATTACGGTCACCTAGTATTTCCCAATATATGATATGATATGATAAAGGTATAAGATGTAATATAAAGAATTGAAAGATAATAAGTTAAGATCGCCCCTGCGATGACGCAAAGGTCATCAATCGGGTTAATAAGATAGGACGCCCCTGCGATAACGCAAAGGTTGTCAATTGGGTTTAGTCGATGCCACTGCTCACATGGGACGAACGCAAAGGTTCCCCCGCGCAGTTCTTGGTTCTAGAATATGGAGTCGTCTAGGTAGTTCTCGCAAAGGAGGGCTATTTAGGGGTTATGGCCATAGCTTAGGCTTAGTCCTCGCAAAGGAGGGCTACGGGTGGGACGCAAAGGTTCACCCCGACATGTTTTAGGAAAGTTGCGAACGCAAAGGTTCGCTACGAGCTGAAGAAGACAGTCCGGAAAGATGATATGTTAAGTTAAGATGATATAATAAGTACATATGTTAAGATAAGAAGCTATTATGTTCTTATTATAAGATTGATATTATGATATAAGATAAGATATAATTATATGATAAGATATGTTAAGGAAGATTATGATAAGTAAGATTATGAAGTATTAAGATATAATTTATGATGGGTTAAGTATAAGTTAAGGTGGTGGGTTATATTTTAAGTTGTATAATATAAAGTATAAGTATTGTACATTCTAAGACTTCCGCTGTGTATGATTCTACATTTATGTAAGTATATATGCGTTGGTATGTACATGGAAGGTTTGTGTATTTTTGTACGTATCCTAACCGTATTTGCAGAATTGATTGTACGTACGTTATATGTAGATTATACGTATTCTAACCGTATCTCTGCAGGTGTATTTATACGTATTTTTATACGTACATTTATACGTATATTTATACGTACTTTTATACATATTTTTGTATGTTTGTATAAAGGCATGTTTTAAGTTTCTTTACAGTTTTAATGTGTATTTCTATGCTATTATGTGTTTGGTGGTCCCTCGGTTAAATGGGACAGCCTAGTTACTCGCCACTGACGGTGGACCCCCCCCCTCAGTTTCAGGTGACGATGCAGCAGAGTAGAGCGGGCTTCGCTGGATGGGCTTGAGTAGATTAGTATCTTATTTTGAGTATTTAGTTTTCCCAGAACATTTTGAGACATTTACTAGTTTGTTTCATGTTCCCAGCATGTTGGGACAGTATCTTCAGGCTTTTTATGTAGTTTTGATTGTTGGATTACTTTGGATAATCAGTAGTTTATTTAATAAAAGATAATTCACTCATTCAATTTATTTCATTTATAGTTTAATTTGAATAAGTAATGATCCGAATGTCGATTCCCTTCGTAAATCGACAAGCTAAAAAGTCGGGTCGTTACACTATATGCTGCGGTTTTTCTAAGAACCGCATCATTTAACTGGTTTTTTTTATAAAAAATTACCTGTAGATGATGCAGTTCTTTAGGAACCGCATCAGATAACTTGTTATCTGCTGCGAGGAACCCCGCATCATATACACATTTTTGCTACTGTTGCGCCTGCTTTTGCTGCGGGGCAAAACCGCAGCAGTAAAAGCTTAAAAACCCCGAAGCAAAAAGGAATTTTTCTACTTGTGTGACGAGTTGTTTTGATCCATTATGGATCAAATCAACTCGTCCCTTATTGACGAGTTGTTTTGATCCAAAATAGAACTCGACACCCACTAAGAGTGACGAGTAGTTTCGATCCAAAATGGATCAAAACAACTCGGCACCCACTAAGAGTGGCGAGTAGTTTGATCCAAAATGGATCAAATCAACTCGTCACCCACTAAGAGGGACGAGTAGTTTTGATCCAAAAATGGATCAAAACAACTCAACGCCCACTAAGAGTGACAAGTAGTTTTGATCCAAAATGGATCAAAACAACTCGGCACCCACTAAGAGTGACGAGTAGTTTTGATCCAAAATGGATCTAAACAACTCGACGCTCACTAAGAGTGACTGGTAGTTTTGATCCAAAATGGATCAAAACAACTCAGCATCCACTAAGAGTGACGGGTAGTTTTGATCCAAAATGGATCAAATCAACTCGTCGCCCACTAAGAGGGATGAGTAGTTTTGATCCAAAATGGATCAAAACAACTCGGCGCCCACTAAGAGTGACGAGTATTTTGATCAAAAATGGATCAAAACAACTCGGCGCCCACTAAGAGTGACGAGTATTTTGATCAAAAATGGATCAAAACAACTCGGCACCCACTAAGAGTGACGGGTAGTTTTGATCCAAAATGGATCAAATCAACTCATCACCCACTAAGAGGGACGAGTAGTTTTGATCCAAAATGGATCAAATCAACTTGTCACTTTTCCAAAACATTAAAAATAAGTTGTTCCATACAACAAAATGAGCAAAAGCTAATACTACGTTATAAACCTTTGTCTACGCATATTAACATGCCAATAGCCTCCAAAAAATTATTGTTACAAATACCATCTTTTGTAGGGAGCTATACAAGGGGGACTTTAAATAACTCCTAAGTGTGGTCACATAGCTTTTCAACATTGAAGAAATCTCTAGTGTCTATATCTACAAGTGTGAGATTTGGAAGGGTGGCTTTGTATAATTTTTTCAAAGTTTTTCATTTTATTTGGATTCTTCTCAAAACTTGGGCCAAAACTTCTTTGTCCCAAATTGTAAGTGACTTGGATGCATATGGCCCAACTTTTGAAAGGCAAATGATGTGGTCACTCCATATTGCCACTTGCCAGATGATGAATGTTCATAATGACTAATGATTAAGTGACACGTGGCAACATATTAACAGTTAATTTATTATCTACTTTAACCTAAGGTAAATATCTATAAAAAGATCACAATGATAAGATAAGATAAGAGAAGGGCAAGTTGGCAAGTGGGCAACCTGCCCTACCCCTATAAAGTCTAGGAAAGCAAGTGGATGGTCTAGGATTTTACTTAGCCTAGAAGTAATTCATCTCATTACTTTAAGAAAGGAGGAGGTGTCATATTCTGATAGGGGAGAAATGTTTATAAATACCCCCTAAGTTACATAAAGAAGGGACAAAAAAAGAACCAACAGAAACAGATACATTAAAAATACAAGAACTTATCTCTAACTAAATACTCAATTGATAAAATCTATCTTTGAACTCTACATACTCTCATTTTAATCTTAAGCTATTAATCTCCCAAATAATCGAGGAAAATCCCACAACACGTGACATATATCAACCTATCAAAGTATTATTTAAAATGATAAATATTTTTTTTAAAAAATGTAATGGAGTATATAAAAGATATAATATATCATCAATATTTTGACTTAAATTTGTAATACTTGCTCTATTTTTTAATAAATACAACATAGTATGTAATTATTCGAGTTATCGTAGCTCATGTCGATAATCCATGAATCCAATAGACCCCGACACTAAAAGTGCCCAATTCGCACCTCAATTACCTAATTGTAAAAATTATAAAAGTTCAATATAAATAATTAATTTATAAAGATGAATCAAATAAAACCCTACTATAATAATTAATATTATAATGTATATTGATAAATAAAAATAAGAGCTTACATCTATATGTGAAAAGTAAAAAAAATGGAAATGCACGAATTGAAATATTATCGTGCTGATCGAGGGATTAGTTATGGATTATATCTTTACAAATATTACAGTTTCTGCATACCTCACAATTTCCATAAAAACTAGAAGAAAAAAAGTGAGATGGAAGTTTAAATTTTTGTTATGGTTAGTGGGGGTTCAGTTTGGGTTGAGACCCCTTAGGTTAACTGAACTTTTCATAATCTGAACTGAAATAATCTGAACTGAAAGTGACCCATAACCTGAAATTGACCTGAACTGAAAGTGACCTATATATTAATGGCCTGAACTGACCTTAACCCAAACTGAATATCAATTGAACTGATAATGACCTGTCTCGAACCTGAAAATTCAAGAAACTGAATTGAACTGAACTGTAATCAACCCGTTACATAATTTGACTTGAACTGAACCGAAACCTGAAACATTTTACTTGCACAATTCAATATGAACGACTAACTAAAATTGGATGACCGATTAACCTGAAACATTTTACTTGCATAATTCTATATGAAGCATTTTTATATACGAAAGTGTCCGTTCACCTATATATGGAACACTATATGAAATGGATGGAGTACTAGTTGTAATCAAATTTGAAAATACTTTTTACCAAGTGTTAATAATCATTTGACTGTACTCAAATTTGAAGAAAGTTCGGAGGAAATATTGGAAATTATAAAATCTGATCTTGTTGATGAATGAATAAAATTACTATTTCAACGTAGAAAAAATATTTGACTCGATTTATAAGGACGTTAGTTTAAAATGCGGTTTTTTTATACATACGTATGTACATACATACATACGATTAACCCCAAAATATTGTCAAATTCCGATCTAATTGACACTCTAATAAAACCCGATACAAACTGGCTTCAACCCAAAACATATCGTTTATTATCGTTGACCCGTATTAACCTGAATCGTTTTGGACTGAACTGATATAGGCCCGACCGTTAATGCCTAGAACCTGAATTGAATTGTAACCGAGAAAAAGGCAACCTGTTATGACCCATTACCGAAATAGCCTGACCTGAACCGAACTGAACTGTTAGACGAGATAACCTGATTCAACCTGAACTGAAAATGTACCGAACCCATTTGGGTCAACCCGAATCTATACCGTTAACCTGATTTGACAACCCTAATGGTTAGTTTTGGAATATGGAGTGAGAGGGGGCAATCTCTTTGTAGTAACAATGTGTATATCAGCATACGCATCGTACAACTTGTTGTGCCTAGCAATGTACAATCAAGTACAATATTTGTTCATTTGATCGACATTGAATAAACAAAAAAATGTTGCTCATTTCATTTTATTGGCCACAATTGAGAGAAAAAAAACATATAAAATCTGTTCATTTGAGATCTCTAATTGAATAAAATGAACCAAAAAAACTTTGCTCATTTGCTGTCAAATGAACAAATATTACACATTGGTTGCATAATAATATTTGCCTGCCTTTGAGATTATATCCTATTTTTGTAATTATTATCCTATAACATACAAAAGGAATGCAACAATTATTGGACATTATTTATGATTATTATGGACAACGATGATAATTGAATTGAGCAGCTCGAACTCAATTCAATTAATGCTCGACTCAAGTCTGCTCATGCTCAGTCGAATTAGGCTTAAAACTCAATCTTTTTTATTTATAGAAAAATCGATGATCTTCTATATTATATCTCTGAAAATCAAAATTTGCCTTAATACAGTACTCAATAAAACTATATTAATACACTTTAAGAAGAAATTATTTACATAAATACTCCTAAAAGAATTATAATCAACTATTTTTCATTTAAAAAAATAGAATTAAAGAGAGCTGAAATATTAAACAAGTACGGAGAACTCGTGATCAACTCGCACGGTCCGACTCAATCCTTATTTTTTCACAATTGGTTCACTGTTATTTGTGAAGTTTATAATATCTAATTATTGCATTTGTTTTTGTTAATCCAACATTTTGTAGAGTACCCCAAAAAGTGACCGAGGAGCTAGGAAGATTCAAATTCTGAAGCAATGCATGCATGCATGCAGAATTGCAGAAGATCAAGGGTTTTCACAAGTTAATGAAAGGCACGTTGTCTCAATCTCTGAACAAACATGTTTCATTCAGAAAATCAATCCTTTGGGAACGTTCATTAAACCATTGTAACTTAGATAAGGTTCTTTGATATGAAATCTCTATCGATCTATTAGATCAGAGTTAATCATCATTACACTCTATGTTTACAGAAAAAAAGATCATTGGACTCTATGTTACCTTTTTTTTTAGTGGACTCTATGTTACCTAGACTGAATATATATTGTCCAATTGGACATGGGCGTAAGTGTAACTTTAAAGATTTTTTGTATACTATATACAATCGGTTGTATAATGCATGCCAAAACGGGTTAACGATATAGGTTATGGTTGATTCAAATGAGTTCAATTTGGTCTAAATCAGGTTATCTTGTCCAAAAATTTAGTTTAGTTCAATTTAGGTAAGGTCATTTCAGTAACAGGTCACAATAGGTTGTCTTTTTCTCGGTGATAGTTCATGTCATTAATGGTCAGACCAATATCAATTCAGTCCAGAACGGTTCAAATTAATACAGTTCAACGATAAAAAACGATATATTTCATGTTGACATCAGTTTACAATACTTTGCATTGGTTTATATTAAGTTGTTCATTACAATTAAAATTGATCATAAAACACGAGATTTTTTGAAATGTGATTTGTGATATGAAGTTACTTTCAAGTCAAATAAGATTTCAATTCAGTTCAATTCATGTCAAATAATGTAACGGGTTGAATTCAGTCCTGTTCAATTTATTAAATCTTTGGTCTTGGGACAAATTATTCTCAGTTAAGGTTACTTTCAATTCAGATTCAATTAGGTCGTTAATTTACAGGCCAATAATTGTTCAAGTCACTTTCAATTCAATTCAAGTTCATGTTATGGGTTACTTTCAATTCAGTTAATTTCAATTCAAATCACGATTAGTTCAGTTAATCCAACAGGTTCAAACCCAAACTGACATCCCTAAATGCATGTGCTCATGTTAGCTAGTGTCTCTACTAGCTACAAAAACTATATTACTCTATTGATAGCCTGTTGCACTTTATGTGGGTCTCAAATATGCATGGTTTGTTTTTGAATTGATACTCAGAAAATAATACACTTGCCTTTATAAAAGAACCAATTTTGGCTTCATTACACTGCAGTGTTAAAAGTATTTAACTACTATAGGAGACATGTAAGGATGATTTTGTTTTCCAAAAATGTACCGTTACAAGTTCTTCACAGAGACAGAATTGATTTTCAAAAGCAGCTAAGATGACTATTCAATCTCTCAATATGAAGTTAGATACAGGAGCAAGCAGTTCGCTCACTCGCTCTATTGATTCAATGCCTGAAGATGCTGCTAACTACTCGGATGGACGAATATAAGAAAGGAAGCCTGTCATCTTTCCCGGAGTGGGTGAGAAATGTAAACGTAATCCTTGCAGATTTGTTGTGCAGCTTCGGCATATTCATCACCCTTCAACCCGAAACTACACATTGCATCAAATGTCATTAGATACTTGAAGCCGTAAGAATGCAAGGGTCCACAATGATTCGTGTGATGAAGAGCCTGCAAAACATCAAGATCAATTAAATTAAGCAATGATAGATACAGCAAAAACTAGCAAAGCCACAACGATTGATTCAAATGTATATGCATATCAGCATATTACATATACTTGGTAGTTCCTCTTTCTTCAAATTCCAGCTGAAAACTTGACATATTTGCCTTTGGGACATTGCTAATTAATTAGTTATAAGAATTGAATTTTTTTGGTAAAGTTCTGCGGACGAATTAACATACATGCTCAATGTAATTACAAGGTCTTAGGTCTCTCATTTCCATATTTCAACCTATACCTATTCACATTCATGCCCCCAAACCCAATCCTCATGACTCTAACACCAAAATGTTGCAACTAACAAAGATAGTGGAAGTATAATATATTAGCCTCTACCTCATTTCTATAGGTGAAACCAGCAGGCTACTTATTACAGAATAGTAATTCGTTGAATTCTAAAACCTAAGGGCATGTTTATACCTAGTCTTAATATGAGTCTTGGAGTTGAGTTTTGCATAGTTTCCATCAATAATCTACCTCAAGACTTGCAATAGTCTCAAAGTGGGTTTTGGAAAACCAAACTCACATTGAGACTCCAAATGGGCCCTACATATGGAATATGTTGCTTTTATAGTTTTTTATCTCGTTTATTTTGCTTGCAATTGTGCCCCACATAATAAAAAAAATAGTTTGGTGATATATAGATGGATCTGAAATAAAATCTTAGGGATAAAGTGTAAAATCTTGTACGAGTCTGAATAGATTAAAGATGATGTGGCAGAGTCTGAATTGTGAAAGTAAGTCTGAGGGATAAACATGCCCTAAGCCATGTTAACCTCCTTGAACACTGACAAGTGGCAACTAACTTTTCAAGACAAATGTCGTCAACACAAACAACATTAATCTTCAATCTTGAGATGATTTATACTTCACAAACAAAGTGTAGTAATACATTCATATTCCATTAAAAAAAGGATTTTAAAGCATCAATACAAGTATACAACCATACATAACTTTGGAAATGTGGATATGAATTCTTGAAATTTGAGTATAAACTCTGGCAAAGAAGGAAAGGGGAGATAAAGGGAGAGAACAAGTCAACTTACAATGTCCTTCCAATCTTTGCAACAGATATTAGGTGTTTATTTTAGGGTTCACGAAATCAAAACCCTCAAATTATTAATCACCGCAACCTCAATTCCCCCAATTTCAATTAAACCAACTAACTTTTTAAGAACCTAAAAGGTCAGCAATTCTAATTAAAGATTAGAAAAAAGGATAAACCAATACACTAACTAACGCCATTTGAGAAGTGATCAACAGATCCTAGACCACAAGTAAAGGACCAGATATACACAGTATTACTGCTAAAAAGGGCCGGAATCAGCCTATATAAAAATAAAATAACAAGTTGTCACTTATTGGGTAGCACTATTTTAACCTTGATGTAGCAATGGTGCATTCTTTAACCATTAAATTACGAAAACACTATCTTATATTAGGGTTTACTCATTAATTTTCTACTATAAACTCTGATTAATTCACTTACAACACAAAAACCTAGGAAGACATTTTTTAAAAGTGATGCATATAAACAAATGATAAGAGTAGGACGAAGTATACCACTTCATGTACGCATTTGTCAAGAGCGCGGAGATCACCCATGTCCATGCCAAACGCCTTTAGGCGGGGATTCATAAGCCAAGCACCCATTCTGTCACCGAAAAGAAGTCTCGAAATTTTGTAGATGCTTTGATCCGTGTGCAGTCTATGATTAATCTCCCGAGCTAGCACCTTCCATGCCTCGATCTCTTGGTCGAGATCTTGAGCCCTGCATACCTAAAGGGGAGGAAATATTAACAAAAAGCGAGTATTAACCACGTCCACAAACTCACTCATTAACAATATGCGAAGACATTACATTACAGAACATAAACAGCATACCAGTATCCAAAATACCATGAGATCATGGTTAGTCTCGGAAATTCCAGAATCACCCCGTTCAAGCATCAAATCCAAGACGGGATATAATACCGAATTCACATCAACATAAGGATAACTCCCATTGTAATGAATAATAATATCGTCCAGGTAAGAGTAGAGAATATCGGGCCGGTGACACCGAGGGACTGATTCCGATGTGTCCGAGAATCCGATCGATTGTTCGAAACACAAGAGAATCACCACTATAACAAGCACAAGTCCACAATTTGACCTGTAAATGTATCAACACATCAATTACAGTAGCTAAAACTATGTAGATGCAGAATTCAAAGCCGAATAAAGCGTTCATCACAAATAATAAGAGAACCGCAGCAAATAATAAGAGTTGCAGAAAAATTTGATAGCCGAAAAAGGCGAAAACAGTCATACAATCAATTTAAGAATTAACTCACCACTTCATATTACAATTATGCCTAACAAATTCAATCTGCTTCAGAGTTCCTCAAATGAAAACCCTACAAGAATACACAATCAACAGATTATTATTATTGCCTCGACCAATATAAACACTGACAAACAATTTTTTTTTTTTAAAAATGTATCAAAATCGGAATGGAAAAGCTAAATTAGAAATACACAACAGCGACAGAATTAATGGAAAAACCCTAATTGCAAATTGCAGCTTAAATTACAAACCAAAATATGGGAAAACTACCAAATTGCAAGAACAAACATGGTACACAGTTGCGTAGTTAGGTTTTTAAATATGGGGACGGATTTGATAATTTAACTAAAATAATTTCGATACATACTTTCGGATGTAATCCGATATTAGTGGACCCAAGATTTGAAAAAAGAGGTATAGAGTACTTATGTGGGTCATTACGATAAAATCAAATTCAAAATTCACATTAAAACAAAAATATAGCATATATATTTTTATACTGAAACAACCAAGTTAATCCACCAATTTAAATTTTGTAAAAAAAAAGCCAAAATAATCAAAAAATGATAAAAATATTGAAAGATCAAACTTAAAAACACAAAAATCACACAAAAAAAATTATATTCAACCAGAACTTACAAACTCAAAAATCAAACACTAAAAACAATCAAAATTAGATTCAAAGTGAAGTTGCAAAATAAACCAGAAATTACAAACTCAAATCAAACAATCAGAAATTTAAATCAAAATCAGACTAAAATTACAATCAAATTAAATAAATTGAAATTTCAAGTCAGAATTCTATTCAATAATTCATGATTATATCACGAGTAAACATTTGACATTTATCAAATAAGTCAAACATGGTTTTCTTCATTTTATAAAAATTTATCCCTTCAATAGCAAGAAGACATTGAACCTAAATAGAAGATTTAATACTAATATTATTGTTTTTTTTTTTAAAATAACCTACGAAAAATCTCAACTATAGTTCAACTTTACCAATAATGCTTTTACACATTCTAACATGAGTTTGGACACTTTAGATTTAAGATTAATTACCCTCAAAAAAGATACGAAGTATAAGGTGAATAATTTGGTTCTACAACATAAAATAATGCATACTTTCAACTCATAAAAAATTAGGATAGAAGAAGGAAGAACAAATAATATAAAACCAAAGGAAACTTTAAGAATAAAACCAAAAAAAAAAAAAAAAAACTTTAGGGGAAAATAAAGGAGAAATAGTGCCTGCAAGAATCAAATAAGGGACCACAAACTATAACTCACTACTAAGCTAATGTAACTACCGCTGAGCCAAACTTGTTACTACTACTAATCATCAACACGGAAATTGCTTTATATTTGTATTATTGTTCATAATTTTTAAATGATTTTTTTCTTTTTTTCTTTTTAAAAGATGGAGGGACACTGGTCTCCCATGTTCCTATGTGGCTACGCCTATGATGGTACACACTTAAATCAACGCTAAAGATAATCGAATTTTGAATTTTAGTGAACAATTTAAACACTAACCTTTCGAACCGCGTTTGAGTCGATTTGTAGGATTGATTAGGGTTTTGTGGAATTAGGGGTTTTCAAGTAGGTGAAGCCGCGAACGTCGTCGTTACTTTCGGCGTTTAAAATTGGGAGGTAATTAGGCTGCGTTTTGAAACCAACCCAAGGGAGCTGGCTGCTGCGAGTGTGGAAGGAGCCAAGGAATAATCAACTCACGTGCATTGGGCATGCTCATTTAAGTAACTAATTGTTATTTTGTCTTATTCAAGCTGTAATAGTTGTTCAGTTGTTTTAGATTCCATCCCTTTATATTTGGTATGACACCAGTTGTAAGAATGATGAATGAATGATATGAAAAATCTCCTTCCCTCTTCTCTGTCTATTTCTCTCTCTCACTCTACATCCTTAATTCAGTAGCTTCAATTCGAGTAAGTCTTGTTGGAATAAAAACGGGTAAAATAAAGGAATGACTTATCTGGAAAGATCGTGGCGTGATGTGATCACTGCCCTAAAGCTGAAATTGCCTCGCTACGACACACGATCACTATTTCACCGGTGTCGACAGGGAAATAGGTTGAGAACTTCTTGAATATTACCCAGAAAAATTAAAAGATGATTCGTGAAGTGTTTATGTTTGTAGGAATATGTAAGGAGTGAGGAGATAAAAAGTGAATATGTTTTTCTGTGTCCCTTTCCTGGTATAAAGAAACCGCTTTTTATAGGACACCTCACCTAACAAATTCCATACCCATGATTGAATTAGTGGGGTAACATGCCATAAAAATAAGGAAGAAAAAGTCAATCAAAGAGTTAATGGAGGAAATTAGTCAAAAGGAATAAATAATCCTTGACCCAAAATAATAATTAATTAATTTCTCAATTTCTTTTGAAGCAAATATAATAGTTTAATATATAAACTCCAACAATCCCCCACATGATTCAAAAGAAGTTAATTAGGAAGGACATAATCTGAAAAGGAAATTCTGGGTAATAGATACTTAGTTTCGAAGCACCAATGTCTAATAGACTTGAATTGATACTCAGTGCATACAATCGTATCTTACTATCGTGAGGGGTAGATTACTCTTTGAACCTTTCACGGGGTTCGTAAGTACAATAGCGCACTCAACCTTTCTCAAATCAAGAAGCGTTCTCGCAATTTGTAATATATCGATGCCCCACACATTACCTGGATTCTCGTGAATGCTCTAGAAAGCCTAAGCCTTTGGACTCTCATAGGGGATTGGGCGTAACCCCCACATTCACATAGGTAAGTCCATCAAGTTTGCGTTGCCACAAACCACCTCAAAAAGGAGGCTATGAACTTATTAAGAGCCGAATGCTCAGCCTTACTCATAAAAATATATATATAAAAAGAAATATTACATCACCAAAAATTTAATTTTATTACTAGGAATGGTAGTGGTATACAACAACTAGAGTTCTTTTGTGACTTCGTTTGACCCTTGAACTTAGAAAATTTATTCTAAGTGGGTATTCATCACAATTCACACCCTCATAGGCTTTAAACCCATTCCTTGTGCCGACTCCAGCACCATTTTTGTACATAGGCCTTTTGTGAGAGAATCTACAATATTCTTCTCAAATTTCACACACTCATGTGACATCACATTTGTAATCACTGATGGACTTAAAATCTTGGAACCTAAGATTTGTCCATTCAAACTGAGCTTTTGGGAGGAGCACCCTTTTGTGGTGCCCATACCTCTCGTTTAATCTATCCCATAATTCTTTGGGATCATTTACCAGTAAGTACTCGGTTTTTAAGCTCTCATGCAAATGATGTCTAAGTAATACCAAAACTTTTGCCTTGTCTTGTTCACTGATGGTTTTGACAATAATGGTTCCATCTGCATTTTTTTCAGGGTCTTTTATAGCATGCTCCAATCCTTGAGCTTTTAAGTTTATTTGTGCATTTACTTTCCACTCGAGAAATTTTTGACCAGACAGGTCAAGAATGTTGAATTGTCTTTTCATCAGATCTCCCATATTAGCTATATTCAAATTTTAATATTTGTTGGTAAACAAAAAATTGGTTTTTGTAATTATATAAATTATACATAATAAACTACATTATCTTCATCTCTCCCCCTTAGTTTATTAGGGACGATCGTGGGGAGAACAACATTATTAAACCAAATTAAACAAATAATTTTATTAAGCATAAAATGAAATAAGATAAGAAAATGATGATAGGCAGGTAACAATAATAAAACTAAGATAATGACTTTAAACATACAACAAAATACACTTGGATAATGACATTAAACATACAACAAAATACAAAAAAAAAACTTACTTGTTAATAATCATAAAAAACATAATAGCTACAAAAAGTATAAATAATGCCGCAATTAGAAGTAAATAAACTTCTAATGCTCTTAAATCTTCTTTAATTGAGGATGATGATTGGTGGTTGTCGGTGGAGGTTTGATTATTAATGGATGAAGAAGAGAGGAGAGAAAGAAAATGAATGGTGTAAGGTAAAAGTTATGATAGGATAAGAAAGGTATGGTAGAAATAAATAGGAGTAATCTCCAAAAAAAAATTGTAGTTTTTTTTAAATTTTTTTTTTTAAATTTATCTATTTAAGATACAGTATCATGGTAAATTATTGTATCAAGCTAATGTGAGAAAAAAAATTGAATACTTTTATATTTTATAGGATCAAGATATATCACACTGGGATGTAAGCCGTAGTGGTCCGAAAACTCTTGATCAGTATAAGAGGTCAAGGGTTCGAAAACAAAAATTGATGTATCATAAAAGATACATCATTTTTATTTATATATATATATATATACATATTTTATCTTTTTATTTATTTATTTTTATTTATTTATTTTTAGTAGAAACAAGAGGTAAAGGAGCAAAACATAGTTATATTACCAATTTATGAAAGAAACTATTATATGATAGGACTATAGATACTAGTTAGTCATAAGTATGGACAATGCAAACAAAATAATATGTAGACATATAAGTATGGTGGTGGAAGAAATAAGTCAAAATGTCATATGACAATTGTAGGAAGAGTTTATGTAAAATGCAATAAGTGCATAATAAGATAAAAATATAAATAGTGATGCATAGTACAATAATGTAATATTTGATGTAAATAATGCATGAGTAAATAAATACAACAAATTAGAATAATAAGTGAAGAGTGTACTCCCTTGTATTGTACCATATGCATTGCTACTTTGTATGAAATTTTGTCCATAAATCATCAAAATAATTGTCCAAAGTCAAGTCATATATAATATTTGATCATTTAAATATGATGGTCATTCTCCTTTTTAAGTCTAACCTAGTATTATGGTACCGAATTAGTTTAATAAAGCTAGTATATATATAATTTTGCTATCATTAGGTGAGTAAAATTCTTAGGATTATACAATGACAGTTTTTAGCATATTTGGCATTAAATTTTAGTGAAAGTATCATTCTGAGTTTCTGATATAGAAGATCCGAATTTTCGGCAACTATAGAGCATAATTCTCAAAATGATCCCTTGAAAAGAGTAATGAAGTTAGAAATATTGAGTGAATTTTAGATCATTACCTTTCAGGGAATTCGTGCTGATAACGTGTTAAAAGTAGTAGTAGTTGATTAGTAATAAGAAGATGAATGGGGAGGAAGTAGAAGAGAGGTAAATTGATATTATAGTAGAAGAGGTGCCTCTTAAGCCTTTACATAAGGTGCCTATTTATAGGCAAAGGTAAGAGTGGTAAATACAATATTTTACAATATATGTGTACTTGTGGGGTATTAATTATTCACCTCAAGTGGTAATTTCTCAACAATATATATATATATATATATATACATACACACACACACACATATATATATATAGAAGTAGACTCATGTAAGAAGTGTAGTTTTCGTGAGAAGGGTGAAAAGCAACCACAACCTATTGATCAATAAATGAATGGTTATGATTAAAATTGATTTTCACTCCTTACTCTTTCAATTGTTTGGAGTCAATGAATCTATGGTATAAATTCAATGTATTTATAGTGTATTGTGAATGTACCTATAATTGGTGTTCAATGTACCTCTAGGTTATAGTCAATGTATTTATCTCTTCTCACATTTCTCACGATTTCTCACCGGAACCCAACCATATATATAATATATATATTAGATTATTAGTTATATATGGAGAACCAACATCCTTTTTTCTTTCTCTGAGATCGAGATGTTTCGATCGGGTGGCCTTTCCAAGTGCAACATATGGGGAATTTATTGATATTGCGCGTCATCAATTATATATGATTAATGTTCCCGCAAGAAATTATGTAGAGAAGATGACGCATGCTGGTTCCAGCTATAGGAGAAATTAAACATCTTTTAGATTTAAAAATCTAGTTGTTAGGCCTGGACGTTGCTCCGAGTCATTGATTTTTCATCATCTTAATTTTTTTTATGTTTAAAAAGTAATAAATTGAAATAAGGGTTGTATAATATCTAATGAAATTGTTAAAGATAATACAATACGGAACTTGATACTTTTACTAACGTATTGGAAATTGGTTATCATATTATCAATTTGATCTGATGATACACTACGTTGTCTGATCTTGACGCCCCTACCATGGTTGGGGCTTCCTGTCTGGACGCCCCTTCCCTTATTTAAAAAATTTTAAAAATTTAAAAAACAAAAATTAAGGGAAAGAGCATCCAAATCAGACGCCCCAACCATGGTTTGGGCGTCTGATCAGGACGCCCCTACCATGGTTGGGGCGTTTGATCAGGACGCCCCTACCATGGTTGGGGCGTCTGATCTGGACGCCCCTTCCCTTTTTTAAAAAAATTAACCACTACCATGGTGGTGGTGGTGGCGGTAGTAATCGAGGTCATGGCGTGGTGTCCGACGTCGTTGTATATTTAAGCTAAGTTGTTGTGGTGTAATTTTAAATCAAAGGTAATTTTGTCTTTTTACTTTTGGTTGTGGGCGATTTTAAGTAATATGCGGGCGACGTTTAGCAACCCACTTGAATAAACCTATGATGCAAGCCACAATATTAAACAAACAATTAGTTTAAAATGAGAGGTAATTGAATTAATAATTTATGTTAGTTGAGTTGGCAAGTTGTAATAAATCCAAGGAGGATCTAATTAAGTATTTTCCTCGCAATGCAAACCAATTAAGAGATGCAGGTAGGGATGTAAAAATAGGTCAAACGGTCGGAAAAAGGTTGGTAAAAAATAGGTTCGGTAAAAAACAGGTCGTATGATTCCTTTCTGTATCGGTCGGTAACGGTCGGTCTTATTCGGTATTCGGTCAAATTCGGTATTTTCTGAAACAGGTGTCGGCCCGTTTCGGTCCGGTACTTATCGGTCCGATCATTTTTCGGTAACAAGTCACATTCGGTCGGTCAAAATCGTTTTTTACAGGTCGTAACCGGTACACTGGTCATAATCGATCGGTCAAAATCGGTCGGTCAAAATGATATGAAGGTTATAATTAGTTGGTCGCGGTCAAATGTATAACGACCCGAGTTTTATAAGCTGTCGATTTACGAAGGAAATCGACGAATGGATCATTACCAAACAAACATAACAAATCATTATTAAATTCAAGAGTTACTTTTATTAATCATTAACTAATGGAAAGATAAAATGTCCATAAATCCTTATTAACCAATAAACCACAACTAATACTGTTCATTCCCAACAGGCTGGGCAAAACTAAGAAATAATATACTGAAAGAAAATAAAGTAGACTCCGGGTTCTCTCTATAAATCTTGCCAAAACACTCAACCTGATCCATACGTAAGCCCACTTAACCTTCAGAATCATCACCTGAAATGGGGGTCCACCGTCAGTGGCGAGTAACTAGGTTGTCCCACTTAAATGTGGAACCATAAACCATATAATATCGTAGAATAAACTAAGACAACGTACAAAAATATGCGTATAAACATATAAAAATACATATAGAATACGTATAAAAATACATATAAAATACGTATAAAAATACATACGAAATACGTATAAAAATACATACGAAATACGTATAAAAATACACACATATACATACATAGATACACACATAAATACATACCTGTCAGACGTACGCAGCGGAAGACTTAACATAACATACTTAAAATAATACATGAATAAATACATAAATACTCCATTAAAAACATAAATACGTACGTTACCCTATCAATCATACACCAACCCGTGGAATACTTATCTTATCATATTATTACCCGAAACTCATCTTTTAACCATCTTCTTAAATCTATGGACCGGTCATTATAGCTCGTAAGGGTGCCGGTATACATCCCAACTTTCCCAGAACATGCCAGGTAGGACCCGTATATCCTACCCGTAACCCTCCTTTGCAAGGATTATGTCTAAGTGGGGCCCTCACTCCCAGGTTAGCAACCCGTGTATTACTAACCCGGACGACAACATATTCTAGGATCAAGAACTGCCCAGAGACCGCAGTAGGGCAGTGGCTTTGACATAACCTAATGTGGTGACCCGTGTATCACCAAACATGCGTCCACTTCTTATAACTTATCTTATCTTATCGACATGTGTAATACCCCGAAATTTAGGGCCAGAAAATTTCGCGGGTTATTTATATTATTTTAACTTTCCGAGTCCAAAAAGGCCCATTTAAAGTTGGACTGTTTATTTCATTTCTTTTCCTTATCTCGAATTTGGGCCCAAAGGCCCAATTTGCTCCTCTATTTGGCCGGCCCTCTCTCTTTATAGTTGGCCAACAATTATTTCTTTTATTATTGTTAATTAAATAATTTGTGTAATTATTTAATTAAATTAATTATTTAAATTATTTTAAACCTAGTCTACCCTCCTAAACTAATTCCCCTAATTTTTCTCACTTGTCCTACTCCTTCCTCTAAACTCACGGCCATCCCCTTTTCTTATGGTTGTTGTTTTTATTTATTTATTTATTTTACCCTTGTTTAATTATTTAAGAACAACAACAATTATTTCCTTTTACCTAATTCCAAAAGTTCCAAAAAAAATCTATTTTCTCTTCCTCTTGGCCGTGTATTTTCGTGTAAGCCAAGGAGATTTTTCTTGGAATTTTATTACGAATCAGGTAACTATGCTATTTCGAGTGACTTAGAATAATTTTGTATGAATAATTGCATGAATATTTTTGTTACTGTTGTTCTAATTTGTCGAGTGACTTATAATAATTTTAGGAGCTTCTTTACTGTTTGATCTTTAATCAAGATTTATTTCATGGTGAAATTCGTCCTTCTCTTGCTTGAAATAATTTAATCTTTCAAACTGGTAAAACTGTCCAGATTTGGTTTACGAATTTATTAATATACTTAATCAATTCTTATGGCTACAAAATTTTAGCTGGAAGTCAGTAATAGTGTTTTACAACTTTTGTTAAATTTTCGTAATTTTTAAAGATCGTTTGCTATGGCAGAAAAATCCGAAACTGACCTCAGCCTAATCTGATTTGTTAGTTATAAAATCCCTTAAAAATAGTAAATGACATTATTTTTGGACGAAAATTATGCAAGTTAAACCTTGAACCTATATATAACTTCCATTAAAATTTCCAGATTAATCGAGACCTTTAAAGGGTCTTTCTTAATTTAATTCTTTAAAAATCAGATTGTGTAAAATAGTGTAATTAAATTATTAAAACATGTTATTTTGAATTCTTGAATTCAATCTTGATCTTGTTTGAACCCTATGATAGCCGTGTGGTGTGATGTAAATAAAGGAATGATTTTGATCTTGTTTTAATCCATGTTTTATGATTTAATGTTTAAAGTAAATTAAATTGTTTATTATTAAGTTTATTTGATTAATTGTTGTTAATTGTATTCAATTGATTAAAAGTATAATTTTGGTATTTTTATTCAAGAATGTCGAATGGCTTGTTGTGATAAAAACAGGATTTTTATCATATTTTGAGTAATATATGTTGTTAATTGTTAAATTGTTTATAAGATTGTTTAATGAATTGATCTGATTATTATGTTATAATTAAAAAATGTCGAGTGGCCTTTTTATTTTGATCAACTTTAGTTTATTTTGGACTTATAATAATATTGGGATAATTTTAGGAATTGTTATTATTATTATTATTATTATTATAAGTAAGGAAGTCAGTAGGGATAAGTTACAATAAGGAATTGAGGATGATAAGACATTAAAAGGGAAAGAAAGGAAACAGAGTAAAAGGAATTTGAATTGTTTCGATCTCTGGCTAGGAAAGACTTGGTATTTAAGGTGGCCAATACACGTGCCGCACCTCTCTTTCCTGGGACTTCGAACATTTCATTTCCGATTACGGCCACCTAGTATTTCCCGACATAAGAAAGATATAAGATATGAAAGATATAAGATAAGATAAGGACGCCCATTCGATGATACACGAGTCGTCGGATTGGGTTAAGTCGAAGCCACTGCTCAATGGGACGAACACACGAGTTCCCCCGCGCAGTTCTTGGTTCTAGAATATGTAGTCGTCTAAGTAGTAGTACACGAGCTGCTATTTAGGGGTTATGGCCATAGCTTAGGCTTAGTGTAACGACCCGACTTTTTAGCTTGTCGATTTACGAAGGGAAATCGACATTCGGATCATTATTTAATCTTATTAAACAATAAATCAACCATTTAAATGAAAGGAATATCTTTTATTAAATTAAATGCTAAAATCCAAAATAAACCACTAATTGTTATTACATCAAATGTTTGAAAATACTGTCCCAACATACTGGGATCATATAATTAACTAATTAAATGTTTATGTAGTTCTGGATAAACTAGAAAACTTAAAATAAAGGCCTAAACTCTCGAGCCCATCCGGCGAAGCCCGCTCTAATCTGCTGCAACATCACCTGAAACTGAGGGGGGGTCCACCGTCAGTGGCGAGTAACTAGGCTGTCCCATTTAATCGAGGGACCACCAAACACATAATATCATAGAAAATATCATAAAAACTGTAAAAGCTTTAATACATGCTTTACACAAAGATGCACAAATTCCATATAAACGTACGTATAAGAAAACATATAAAAGTACGTATAAAAATACGTATACAAATACGTATAAAAATACGTATACATATATGTATAAAAATACGTATAAATACCCCTGCAGAAATACGGTTAGAATACGTATAATTACGTGTAAAATACGTATAATCAACCCTGCAAATACGGTTAGAATACACACCAAAATACATACATCATCCGTATAATTATACATACACATACATGCCCATAAATACAGAAATACCCAGCGGAAGACTTACAATATACTAAACTTATACTTTATGCTATACATCTTAAATTATCCCAATCCTTAACTTATAAATTATCCTTCATAATTTATATCATTAATGAACCTTAATCATATCTTATCATAATCATGTCATCATAATTCATATCTTATCATAATCTTATCATATCATATCATATCCGTTCATATTCTTAACATATCATATCATATACGATCATAACTTATCTTATCATCTTTGAAATCATCTTATACTTCATCTTATGATTTCATCTTAACATATCAATCGTATAATCATAATATAACATCTTTGTTGGACCGGTCACTATAACTCGTTATGGATCTCGTGTTTCACCATAACTTCCTAGAACATGCCGGGAGGAGCTCGTGTACTCAACCCGTAGCGGATCCCGTGTTTCACCACTAAGCCTAAGCTATGGCCATAACTCCTAGTAGCGGCTCGTGTACCACTACCAGACGACTACATGTCCTAAGATCCAAAACTACTCGGGGGAACTCGTGTGTTCGTCCCATTGAGCAGTGGCTTTGACTTAACCCACTAACGACTCGTGTATCATCAGGTGGGCGTCCGTATTGTATCTTATATCTTCATTTAATTTAATCATATCATATATTAGGATAATACTAGGTGACCGTAATAGGAAATGAAATGTTCGGAGTCCCAGGAAAGAGAGGTGCGGCACGTGTATTGGCCACCTTAAATACCAAGCCTTTCCTAGCCAGAGACCGAAACATAACATGTATAGCTATTACTCTGTTTCCTTTCTTATCCCTAATAATATCTTATGCATCTTAAAATCTTATAATATATACTATTCCTTAGATATTCATATACTTATATCCCTATCCTTTCGGATGCTAACCTTAACATTATATAATAATTTCATATCATATACTAATTAATTCATAACATTATCCAAAATATAATCATATTAATATATCTTAACACCCATTCGGCCCTATTACTAATGATAGTAATATTATTCCTTTTAATTCCTACACTTTGCAACTTATTCCTAATAATTATTTTATCCGTAAATTTTATTATTAATAATCCCTAAATTATTAACAAGTCAAAATTAATTAAATAAGACTTTTTCAATCCCTTTATTTCACGGCAATTCATAATTAACAATAATTAATTAAATTCTTAATTCAATTTAATTAATCAACTTAATTACCTAAATTACCAAAAAAAAATTATGATAAAAATTCTATTTCCCTTTTCTTTTATTCCACTCGACATTTCTAACAATTTACCAAAAATTATTCAACTAAATTATATAAATTCCATCATCAACCAATAATTAAAATACCTAGTCAATTATCATAAAATTTATACTTAACAACATTTATCATGATTAAAATCAAGAATCAAGATTTAGATAACATGCTCAAACTCACACGGCATTCTCCATAATTCAAGAACAAATATAACTTCTAATATTTTTAATCTTTAGCTCACTCGGGAAAATCCCGAGAGTAAATAGATTTTAGTTTTAAATTAATCATGAACATACTAACATAATTAATTAAAGTTTATCATAACAATCGTGCAATACTCGAAAAACCCATAATTTAAACAAGAACATTTATACATTCAAGAATCAATCTTTATCATGATACAATTAAAGATTTAAATTAAAGATTACATAATTTATTTAAATATAAACAAGATTAGCATAAAAATTAGATTTTTAATCCTCTCCAAAATATTGAACCACTCGACATAAAGAAAACAAAACAAGATTTAATTCCTAATTCAAGATTTAATTATCCTAACAATTTAATCATGATCATGCTTTAAATAATTCAAGAAAGCATCATAAATCCTATTGTATCACTCGACAAACATCAAAAAAATTATCAAAAATAATCATCATCATTTCATGCCAATTTTCGAACCAACTTAACTATTCATGAATTAAATTATGCAATTTAAAATAATAGAACAAACAAGATACATACATGGGATCATGAAAAATATATGAAAATAAATCAAGAAATCATCATGCTTCCATTCGACAATCACAAGTAAAACAATATTAAATTTCCACAATTTTCATGATTTTATTTCCTAGTTAACTATGTGATTAGCTACCCTATGATTAAATGAAATAGCTTAGTTACCTTAAATCGCAAAAATTCCAAGGTAACAATGGAGGTTCACGGCTATATGAGAGGGAAAAAGATGGAGAAAACTTTAGGGTTTTGAGCAAAATAACAAATAGGACCCAAAGGAAGAGAAGGGGTCCTATATATAAAGAAAATAATAAAATAAAAAAAAATAAAAAAAAAAAAAACCAAACAACCCCATACTTCCCTTGAGCAGCCGTGTTCTTAGAGGAAAAAGGGGAAAATAGTTGTTGGTCAAACAACAACCTTTGAACAAGTTATTTAAATTATTTAAATTAATTAAATTAATTAATTACCCACAAATAATAATAATTAATATTTAATTAATTAAAACAAAACAATTTTGGCCCAAATAAAAAGGAAGGAGCCGGCCAAGCTAAAAAGAGGAGAAAAAGATTGGGTCACTGGCCCAATTGAGTAAAAAGAGAGGACATAACAACTAAACAGTCCAAAATAGCGGGCCTCTTTGGACTAGAACTAAATAGGGCTAATAAAATAATTAGGAGACACGAAAATGAATAAAGGGACCGTGCTCAACAAAATCAAAGAGAATAATTGGGCTCGGGTTTTGGCCAAACAAAATAAAAAGGTTAGGGCCAGACTCAAAAGAATTAAATTGCTACCCAAAATAATAATTAATTAAATAATAATCAATTAAATAGTCAATTGATTATACATTTAATCAATAATTAAAAATTTAAAATATCCCAAATTTTCGGGGTATTACACTTAGTGGTGCACACGAGATCCACTACAGGTTGAATACACGAGTTCACCCCGGCATGTTTTAGGAAAGTTGTGGTGCACACGGGATCCACAACGAGTTATAGTGACCGGTCCATTAAGAAGTAAAGATGAATGATATGATATGATACGATAAGATGTTAAGATGATTCATATGATATAAGATAAGATATTTTCTTTAAGGTTTTATGAAGTGGTCACCCCACCGACGATGCACGCTTCGTTATCGGGGTTAAGTCTTTGCCACCGACCTGCCGAGGCTTTCTGGTCGGTTTACTGATTCTAGTTTGTGTTGTCGTCCGAATTAGTGGCACATGAGTTGTTAATTCGGGAGTGAGGGTCCCACTTAGACTTTGGGAAAGACACATGAGTCTGACCCGACATATTCTAGGAAAGTTGGGGTGCACACGAGATCCCCTACTAGCATGTTGACTCGACCATGGATTAAGCAAAGATAAGATAAGATGTTTATGTTATGTTTATGTTATGACAAGATAAGATATTTATGTTATTATACGAAGATAAGATATGATACGATATGAAGTTAAGATAAGATGATATGATTATGATAAGATGATGAGATGTTACGTATGATATAAGATAGGATATGTTTCAATAAGAATAATGATAAATAAGCATATGTACAAGTTAAGCTAGGTATGAAATGTACACGTATAATGAATTGTATAAGTCTTCCGCTGTGTATTACTGTATTCGTATGATCTGAGTAGTTCGTATAAGAGTATGTATAAGTATGTGTATACCTGTACAAGAATCCGTATGTATGCGTATTTCATGATGAAGTATACGTGTCTTTTTGTACGTATTCCTAACCGTATCTTGCAGGTGTTATTATACGTATGGTATACGTACTTTATACGTATTTTTGTACGTATTTCTAACAGTATTTCTGCAGGTATTTATGTACGTATTTTTATACGTATTCCGTATGAATTTTCGTATAAGATGTAATAAGTTTATGTGCGATTTTCATGTATAATTCTATGATACTATGTGTTTAGCGGTCCCTCAATTAAGCGAGACAGCCTAGTTACTCGCCACTGACGGTGGATCCCCCCCTCAGTTTCAGGTGACGATGCAGCAGCTTAGAACGGGCTTCCGATGGTTGGGCTTAAGCGTGGCAGAGTTTAGTTTTACCTTAGTTTTTACTAGAGTGATTTAAGACAACATTACTTTATTTTATATATGATCCCAGCATGTTGGGAAGACAATATTTTCAGTTTATGTAATACTTTAGGTATTTTTACCTTTAATGACTTTTGGGATTATTTTCAGACTTTTAAGATAATAAAAGATGTTTCTATTTTTAAATATATAATTAATGTTTAATTTAATGCTTAGGTAATGATCCGCAAGTCGTTTTCCTTCGTCAAACGACAGCTTAAAAAGTCGGGTCGTTACAACATGTCCATCGTGAGACCAATACTTCTTATCATCTTATTGTTATTCTTATCATCATATTAATCTTTTCCCTTAATATTACAACTTATCTTCTTATTTCCTTTTATTCTTTTAATTAAATTAATTCCTTAAATCATAAACTAAATTATTATAAGCCAAAAATTTAATTAACAATTGATCATATTTTTATAAGCCACTCGACATTTTCCAATAAAACAAGAATTAAAATCAACTTCTTTAAATAATCACATAAACAATTCAATAAATCAATTAAATCATCAAATAAACATATGAACTAACAAGTATCAATTAATATTGCATAAAACATGAGAAAAATACCCTGGACCATCATCATAACCATTCGACTTTCATATAGTAAAATAACAAAATTAGTACTTTAAATTAATCAGGCACAATTATCATAAATCAATCATATAAACTCAATAATAAGTAATAAAATCATAAATTAAACATTGAATTATCAAAATAAGAATCAAAACAAGATCATAATTTACCCTTTTTCACATAATAGTACTCGACCATCATATAAATAAAATATAATCAAGATTAATTTCAAGAACTCATAATATCATAATTAAATTAAAGATTAATTAATAAACTAAGGTTGAGAACATAATTGATCAAGAAAAATCGAAACTTTAATTCCTTTTAACTTCTTGAACCACTCGACTTTTATCAAGAAATAAGAACAAAATTATAAATTTAATTCAAGACTTTATTTAAACAATTAAACAGTTCATAATCATATTTTTAAATCAAGAAATCATCATAAAATCATCATAAAAATCATGTGAACAATTCGACACATACACGCACCATTCAAGAATATACTTCAAGATTATCATGCAATTATTCTACTTACAACATGTAAATTAAAGATCATGATTCATGCATAGAATTAAATAAAGTACAAAGATTTATTAAAGAATACATAAAAATATCAAGAAATAACATGAATAATACTCATCATATGGTTCTAACTTTATAGGCCTAAACATGATACTAATTCAATAAATTTCCTAGTTTAATCCTAATCAACTATATGATAAATTATCCAAATTCAAGGGGGTTAGTCTAGTTACCTTGAATCAGGAAGAAAACAAGAAAATTCTTGTTTGGGGGGTTCAAAAAGTACACAACTACTTTAGAGGGTTTGATTTTTATTTTAGGATAATAATAATTAGATAAATAGATATAGAATTATCTAATTAATAATAATAAATAGAAAGAAAAATAATCCTTGGCCATGTACAAAGAGGGCCGGCCAAGGGAGGGGAAAGATAGGGCTTTGGCCCAATTCCAAGACAAGGAAAAGAAATGAGAATTAAACAGTCCAAATAATTGAGCCTTTTGGACTTAGAATATTAAAATAATAATAATTAACCACGAAATTTTCTGACCCAGAATTTCGGGTTATTACAAAATGTATGTCATAACCTGTCAGTCTTAAACGATCTATCACAATACAATCGGTCAATTCAAAACTTCGGATCAGATTTTGATATTTCGGGTTAGTTGGCCTAGAATTTTTGGCTAAGAATTTAGGATCGAATAATTTTATTTAATTTTAATTTTATTTTATATTAAGTTTTAATTCTAATTTTATTTATATTAAGTTTTATTTATTTATATTAAATTTAATTTTAATTTATTTATATTAAGTTTTAGTTAAATGAATTTACAAAAATTTCATCAATTTTTGTCAACTTAGAGAAATCATGTAAATAAGTTCGGTAAAAAACGGGTTCGGTTGTAAACAAGCAAACAACTTCGGTGATAAGACTGATCCAAACAGGTTCGGAACAGTACGGTTTCGGTCAAAATCGGTCAGTCAAAAATCGGTTTTTGGCAGGTTGAAAACAGGTTCGGTAACGGTCGGTCTCGGTATAAAAAAAACAGGTTGGAAAAGGGTTCGGTTTTGAATTGAGTCGGTACCGGTCGGTTACGGTATGTGTTAAAGCGGTCGGAAAACGGTTTCGGTATAATTCAGGTTCGGTAGCGGTCGATATTCGGTCACTAAAAATTCGGTCAAAAACATATTCGGTATAGGTCGGTAATGGTCGGTCAAACAGGTGTGCAATTTGAGAAAACTCAAAGTCTGAATCCACTTGACATAAGGTTTAACAGTTGGATCGAAAGGTTATCCGTTCCTACCATGGATGTAACGACCCGAATTTTTAAGCCGTAAAATTTCGTGTAAAGTTAAGCCTTAAAACCCAGACATTCTATTTTGGGCCAAAAGACTTAATTGTATTAGTTGTGCAAGCCCAAAACCTAAGCTCCAAGTCCTCCTAGCCGCCCCCCACCCCTCTTGCATTTAGTTATCAATCTTCCTAAAAACCCTCCTAAAAACTAGTTCCTCTCCCTATTATCTAGCAAGCCTATTCTATTTAAACCCCCAAACTACATCTTTTAACCTCCTAAAAATTAGTAATCTCTTCCTAATGGGGTTTAAATGGTAATGATGTTTTAGATTAGTTTAATTAATCTGATTTTTTTTTTTTTTTTTAGTTTTAGGGTACCACCTGGATTAGTTTTCAAAATTGGGTATCACAGGAATTAGTTTTCTGATTTGAGGTACTACAGGAATTAGGTTTAACGGAAAACTAACGCCGGTTAACTTTTGGTCACGACACAAATTATTTTGCTAATTTAGAGTATACCTGAATTTTGAAAGTTTTTGGGGTACCACATGAATTATGTCAAATCTCAAGGGTAACCCATGAAAAATCCCTAAATAAAAATACCAATTTTACCCTATCATGCATGTTTGTCCCATGTCAACCCTATCCCAGATTTTCTCATTACTTAGAATATTTACCACAAAATGGTCCTAGATTGATTAGGACTTCCTCCTCCAATCTAATAGCAACCAAAATCGTATTGTCTGTAATTCTGTATAGTATTATATATCAACCCTAATCAATCCTACAAATCGACTCAAACGCCGTGTTCGAAAGGTTAGTGTTTAAATTGTTCACTGAAATTCAAAATTCGATTATCTTATAGCGTTGATTTAAGTGTGTACCATGTTTGTTCTTGCAATTTGGTAGTTTTCCCATATTTTGGTTTGTAATTTAAGCTGCAATTTGCAATTAGGGTTTTTCCATTAATTCTGTCGCTGTTGTGTATTTCTAATTTAGCTTTTCCATTCCGATTTTGATACATTTAAAAAAAAATAAAATTGTATGTCAGTGTTTATATTGGTCGAGGCAATAATAATAATCTGTTGGTTGTGTATTCTTGTAGGGTTTTCATTTGAGGAACTCTGAAGCAGATTGAATTTGTTAGGCATAATTGTAATATGAAGTGGTGAGTTAATTCTTAAATTGATTGTATGACTGTTTTCGCCTTTTTCGGCTATCAAATTTTTCTGCAACTCTTATTATTTGCTGCGGTTCTCTTATTATTTGTGATGAACGCTTTATTCGGCTTTGAATTCTGCATCTACATAGTTTTAGCTACTGTAATTGATGTATTGATACATTTACAGGTCAAATTGTGGACTTGTGCTTGTTATACTGGTGATTCTCTTGTGTTTCGGACAATCGATTGGATTCTCGGACACATCAGAATCAGTCCCTCGGTGTCACCGGCCCGATATTCTGTACTCTTACCTGGACGATATTATTATTCATTACAATTACAATGGGAGTTATCCTTATGTTGATGTGAATTCGGTATTATATCCCGTCTTGGATTTGATGCTTGAACGGGGTGATTCAGGAATTTCCGAGACTAACCATGATCTCATGGTATTTTGGATACTGGTATGCTGTTGATGTTCTGTAATGTAATGTCTTCGCATATAGTTAATGGGTGAGTGTGTGGACGTGGTTAATACTCGCTTTTTGTTAATATTTCCCCCCCTTTAGGTATGCAGGGCTAAAGATCTCAACCAAGAGATCGAGGCATGGAAGGTGCTAGCTCGGGAGATTAATCATAGACTGCACACGGATCAAAGCATCTACAAAATTTCGAGACTTCTTTTCGGTGACAGAATGGGTGCTTGGCTTATGAATCCCCGCCTAAAGGCGTTTGGCATGGACATGGGTGATCTCCGCGCTCTTGACAAATGCGTACATGAAGTGGTATACTTCGTCCTTCTCTTATCATTTGTTTATATGCATCACTTTTAAAAAATGTCTTCCTAGGTTTTGTGTTGTAAGTGAATTAATCAGAGTTTATAGTAGAAAATTAATGAGTAAACCCTAATATAAGATAGTGTTTTCGTAATTTAATGGTTAAAGAATGCACCATTGCTACATCAAGGTGAAAATAGTGCTACCCAATAAGTGACAACTTGTTATTTTATTTTTATATAGGCTGATTCCGGCCCTTTTTAGCAGTAATACTGTGTATATCTGGTCCTTTACTTGTGGTCTAGGATCTGTTAATCACTTCTCAAATGGCGTTAGTTAGCGGTTCTTTCAGAAAATCAACCAAGTTTGCGAGTGTATATTTCCACTTCCCCTAAGTATTGGTTTATCCTTTTTTCTATTCTTTAATTAGAATTGCTGATCTTTTAGGTTCTTAAAAAGTTAGTTGGTTTAATTGAAATTGGGGGAATTGAGGTTGCGGTGATGAATAATTTGAGGGTTTTGATTTCTTGAACCCTAAAATAAACACCTAATATCTGTTGCAAAGATTGGAAGGACATTGTAAGTCGACTTGTTCTCTCCCTTTATCTCCCCTTTCCTTCTTTTGTAGGGAAGGAATGCCACATTTTTCTTCCTACTCTTTACTTCTCCCTTATTCACTCCTCCCATCTTTCCTTCATTTCTATTTCATTTTTTCTTTCCTTCACAAGTTTTCCTCTAATCAAACAAAGGAAAACTTTGTTTGCATCTATGTTTTCCATTGAAAATTGTTTTCCTTAGAAAATGATTTTCCATGAAAATTGTTTTCCTCCAAAACAAACGGAGCCTTCGTGTCAGTTTCACTATAGTTCATTTGTTTGGTAATGGCTTTCCTCTATCTCATCTTGTTTTCACCTCCAACACTGAAGTGTTCACAATCATAATAAAATAAATAAATAATCAGAACTACAAAGTAATTATGAGCAAAATTTCAGTTACCAAAATCATCAACATAAAAGGTGATATAATGGCTCAAGTGAAAATATCAGTTACCAAAATCAAAAATAAAAATTTTAAAAAAAGCACAAAACATTCATTTCAAACCTCAGTGGCATCTTAGTAGCTTTCATATGATCCTTGGAGGAAAAATAGGAAATAAGTCCTTAGTATTTGTTTTAGCTGCTTTAACGTGCCTAATGCCTACAGAACATAGCTTTAAGTTTGGCATAGCTAGTGAAAGAAAGGGAGTCTGTTTGTGCTTCTGAATAAGACATTTGTAAGTGGTCAAAGCCTAGAGCAGCTGATCTCAGCACATACACCTGAACACAACAACAGAGAAACTCAAAATGTACTAAAAACAAACGCATAAAGCCACAAACACAGAAAAATAAAACTTAAACTATACATAATCAAAAAATGATGTGTACATAATGGAGGCATTAAAATGAGAAAACCTGTTGTGTGTCCTCAGTCCTCACTATAAGCATCCTGAAAAGCTAGAACACCGATACCCATAACCGAGAGTTGTGGTTGGTGTTCTAGGAAGATAGATTTCCAGGAAGACAGACATCACAAATATGAAATATCACTAATACAAGGCTCAGATAAAATTAAGCCCAACTTCAAATGATTGTATGTTACGGTTCACAACAAGAAAATCACTCTCGGTCGACCGTCGTTTACCGACCGGAACCGGTCGGTAAACGTCGGTCGGTGGAAATTTAGTCGGTAAATTTTTTTTAACGACTGGTAATCGGTCGGGAAATTTTTTACTGACCGATTACCGACCGATTGGAGGTGAAGAAAGAAATGGCGCTAAAATCCAATTTGCCGACCGCCAGTCGGTCGTTAATTACCGACCGTCGTGACCTCGGTCAATAATTAACGACCGAATAGCGGTCGGAAAATTGGAATTTAGCGCCATATTTTTATTTATTTACCTTGTGCCAAATTTTCCCTTTTTTTCTTTTCACTAAATATCAAAAACGCTTTAAAAAATAAATTAAACTATATATTAATGAAAAAAAAATTAAAATTACGAAATTAAATTTTATATTATTTACATAAATAATTCGTAATACACAAGACTAACACATGTTACAGTTTGCAAAAAAGTAAGCTATAATAAATCGAAATCTAACAAATAACTACACTACGAAGGCTCCAGAACCATCTGTGCGATCGTCGGGGGGGCGTCGGAGAATGGAAGACGGATCGCCGAATTGCCTCATGAAAGCGTCCATTTGCGCCTTCATCAGCTCGAGGTACTCCGATTGCTTCTTTTGATTATCCTCCAGACGGCACTGATGGTCCTCCCGATGGCTGTCTCTCTCCTCTAACTCCGCCTTAGCGCGCTCGGACACCTCCAAACGCTCAGACTCTAAAAAGTTATGGGTTTATTTTTCCTGCAAAGTATGGAGTTAGTTCAAAGAATTCCAAATAAAAGAAAATAAAGTTGACATGCAAATTTTGTTGCATTTTTTGGGCGTTTTAGGGTGTTTTCGCGCCTAACTTATACAAACGCTACCTATTACACGGTTTTAAAGCTCGATCATGTCATAGGTTATTCATTTAAGCTTTTTAGGTCTTGATTCCACATGTTTAGACACAACAAGGTCAATTTGGGGCAAGAAAGGACCATTTTGGGCGTTGTAGGGTTTTTTTTTGCATTTTCACTCCTAACTTATCACATGTCTATCCATTACTAGATTCAAACAGAAACAAAACTCACACTAAACCATGATCACAATTGAAAATAAGAAGGCCAAAACAACAAGATTTGCTAATCTAATTTGTACTAATTTATGCCCGACTTAAATATTAACATTTATGCATGATAAACAACATAAAAACAGGAACAAAATGCTTTCATAAATCACATAAATTGCACACCAAAAACATAATACACCAAAAAAGGGCAAGAAACCATGCAAAAAACCCAAAAAAAGACCCGAACGCATTTAAATAGCTTGAATATCATGCAAACAAATTCAAACACGCCTAATATACCTCAAACAAGCAAGAAATCATGAAAAAATACACACACATGCAACATTCAACACAAATGTGGCCAAAACATGCCAAAATTCAAATCCCAAAAAATCCCAAAAAATCTCCAAACACCACCAGTGTCTATCCTAACAATCTCTAAGTTTCATTATACCAAATTGAGCCACTGTCTCAACCTGCAACAAAAAACAAATACAAGTGTCTGCACAGTTCAACGAAAAAAAAATCATCAAAAACCCTAAAATTCAAATCAATGGTAATTACCAAAAAAAATTACAAATTAAAATTAAAAACAACAATTCAAAGTAAAACTAAATGCTAACCCTAAAATCAATAAACAAGTCAAACACCAAAAATCATCAAAACCCTAAAATTCAAATCAAATCAACTACTAATACATACACAAACATAATAATACATAAATAATACATACACAAACATAATACACATACATAATACATACACATACATACAAATACATACAAATACACATACATAAACATAATTCAATAAATTGAAAAACAAAAAAAAAAATAAAAAAAACCTAACCACGATATGAGGGGCGACGGATAGCAGAGCAGGAGGGGCGGCGGACGGCAGCAGGCCGCTGGAGAAAGAAAGAGAAGGAGTAAGAGAGCAGGTCGCCGTGGTGGGTGGTTCTCCGGAGTGAGTGAGGGTGGCCTGGGGTTCGCGTGGTGTTCGCCGGAGTGAGGAGTGAGTGAGGGTGGGGGTTCGCGTGGTGTTCTCCCAGAGAGAGGAGAGAGGAGAGAGGAGTTACGAGTGAGCAAGGAGTGAGGAGTCTCAATTCACGACTGAATTTGAATTCCTCTTCCAGATTTACCGACCGACTGCGCTGCCGACCACACAGTTGGTCGGTAAACGTTTTTCCGACGGTCGGAAAAAATTTTCCGACTATTTTCAGTCGGAGACGGTCGGGATTTGCCGACTAGATTATGTTCGGTCGGTAAAATCGGTCGGCCGAATCTTATTTTCTTGTTGTGGTTGTTGCCACAATTCTAAGAAAATTTACCTTAAATTTCACAGTTAATATTCATAATATTCTCTCAGATTTTAATCTAAGCAGAAGATTTAGTTTTCAACTTATTTTGATTGTGTTTTGACCTTTGACAAGACCACTCACCACCAAGCAGTGGGCTAGAAGCCATTTCTCAGCTTCAATTTAACACTTGAGATTAATAATTGATTGAATTCTGAAACAATGAAGATCGAATTTAAAAAATCCTAGACTAAGAGACTACAACAAAATAACAATCAAATTCTGAAGCCCTAAACTATTCATTTGATTGTTGACGATTCAGGAAAAAAATCTTACCATAGCATAAAAAATAAAACCTACATTAGCATCTCCAACGTCACCAGATGAGATGAATTGATGGAGGAGAAATTCATTGATAAACATACAATCCCTAAAGTAATTTTTATTAGATAATCATCAGAGTCAATGACCTCAAAATAGCATCCTAAATAAAACTGGAAAAGAAAAAAGGAAATAGTAGAGCTCGTCCTACCATTTAATTGATTTGGAGCTGAACTTCCTCATCCAATAGCTTACACTGTGACTTTTGGAGACCTGCCTTCCCACATCTCACACAATACACAGACTCTGTAACAAACCAATAAATTCAAAGCATATTGATCAATTACACAAATTTGGTATAAAAAACATATGGAAAAATAAGCATCCTTCCAAATATCATAAAATCAATCAAAATTGAAAATAAAAAAATCAACTTTGCCACAATTTAAATCCAAACAATCGACAAATTGAAGATAATGGCCAAAAAACCCTAAATTCGAGAAATTAAAGAGAATCAAGAAATTGAAGATAGTGGCCAAAAAAATTATCAGAACAGGAAATGAAGATAATGGCCAAAGAAACCCTAAAAAATAAAGAAATGAAAAAGAATCAATTATGGCAAAAAAACCCTAAAAATCGAGAAATTAAAGAGAACTAACAATGAACGAAAAAAACCCTAAAAATCGAGGAAGTTCAAAGAAGCAATAACTTACCTCAAAATTTAGAGATCTACGATTGAAAATCTGTCTACACCACCTCAGCATTCCCTAACCCTAGTTCGAAGCTTTTCGATGTTTTCGAAAGCGCCACCGAAATCATGAACACAATCTATTTGTGGAAGAAAATACCCAAAATCACACAAAAAATCGAGAAATAAAGTGAAGCAAAAATGGCCAAAAAAACAATAAATAAATCATTAACCCAGGAAATAAAAAAGAAAGAAATAGCACAAATTTGTCATTTTTTAAAAAAATTGACAGCACTACATTGAAAACACATTACACAAAATTAGTACTTTGAAGATAGAAAACTCAAAATCAGAATTTCTTAATCTTATGCTGGCTTTTAGCTGTCAAGTTTCTCTAAAATTGACATTTGCTCCAAACCATTACTCATCATATGCATCTAACTATCCAAACATATAATATAACACAACACCCATAGATAGCAACACAAACCAAAGAAAGCACAAACTACTTAAAAAAATAAACAAACACCAAAATAAATAAATAAAGGCTAGCAGCCCCACCAAGAGAGACAAAAACAACCCAAGAGAAACAAAAAGAAAAGGCAGGGCTAATAGCAGGCTATATTTACATAAGCCACGACTGCCCAGCTACCCAAAATAGCAACCTACGTCAGATCAGTAGCCAGCATGCACCTAATTAAGCAGTAAGTCACAGCAGGCTAGCAGCATAGTAGCACAACAATTCAGTAACACAGCAGCACGTGGAGTGCTATCAGCACAGCAGCAGCCACGCAACATCAGCAGTGCAACAACCAAACAAACACACAGACATGCAACACCCAAACATTCCAATAAATTCAAGCATAAGTCGGAATAAGCATATGATAAATGTAATTGGATATGAACATTTAAAAGTTCAAGCTGACAAACTAAATGTTGTCGAGGGTTATCGTAATAAAACAATATATTCTTTAATGATACTTTGCTACAGTAAATGTATTAGGAGTTCAACCCTAAGATCTTACATAACCAAATGAGTAAAGAAATTTGTGGAAGCAATATAATTATGTGCAGACAAAAAAGGTCAAAATGCTAAGAAATTTGACAGCAAGATATTAAACCCAAAATATATACTACGTATATTTTCTTAATCTCTAAAATTGACAGAATAAAGCACATATATTTTATACTATATATATATCTATATAAACCCAAAATACTGACAACAAGAAATTCGAAAATTAACACTGAAGAAATCTAATTATCAGAAGCAGGAAATGCTAAGAAATTCTGAATAAAGCCATTGAGAGATTAAACTAACATTGGCAGCAAGAGATTTTTTTTTTTTTTTTTGTAAAAAAAAAATAATTATTATGTAAAAAAAAGATGAACTACAAGCAAAAAGATAGCATTAAGCCCTGCGACACGCACTAAAATATGGCCTCAATCTTACCTTTGACAGTACGGAACATATGGAGGAATCCATTGTCTGCATCATACCAACGGCAAAGCTCATTGCAGCCTTAAATGACTCGCTATCAACCTGAAAAAATTCAACACTGTATATTATCTCAACCACAAGAGGAAAAATAAAAAGTTATGACAAAATGCAAAAATAAGGACAAAATGCAAAAATAAGAACATAATGCAAAAAAAAACCCAAACTCGCTATCAACCTAAAAAATTCAACACTGTATATTATCTCAACCAAAAGAGGAAAAATAAAAAGTTATGACAAAATGCAAAAATAAGAACAAAATGCAAAAAAAAAACCCAAAATCGCTAACCCTAAGCAAGATCAGAACAAAACGCACAAAAACAAACAAATTTGGTAAATTTTAAAAAATCAAAAACCTGATATCTTTCCATTCACTGCCCTTTCTCCTTCTTCCACTGCTATGATCTGAAAGAAGATTGGAGCAAAAATCAAATAGAGATCGAAAAAACTCAGAACCCTAGATTGTGAAATCGAGAAGGAAATGGAAAAAAATCACAAATTAAACCGTGGATCGTAAAAATGAAACAAAGAAAAGATCAAAACCCTAGATCGTGAAAAATAGGAAAAAAATACCTCAAAATGAGGCTGCTTCATTTGAGAACTTCGAGGTTGCTTCAATGGAAAAATTGCTTGCATAATCTGAACTTCGAGGTTGCTTCAATCTGAACTTTGATGAGCCAAAAGATGTACAACATGAGCCAAAAGCTCTAAAAGATGAAGAAGAGGAAAGAGTAGTAGCAGGCAGATGGAGGAAGAGCGAGGCATTGTGAGTGAAGTGAAAGAGGGTGAGGTTAGGGTTTCAAAGTGAAGTAAATGGGGGTGGGAGGCGGCAAAGAGGACGTGGCAAGGCGATAGTAAAGTACACGCACAAACAATCACATGTGAAAAAAAATCAACTGTTATAACTAAATAATTAGCAATGTCCCAAAGGCAAATATGTCAAGTTTTCAGCTGGAATTTGAAGAAAGAGGAACTACCAAGTATACGTAATATGCTGATATGCATATACACTTGAATCAATCGTTGTGGCTTTGCTAGTTTTTGTTGTATCTATCATTGCTTAATTTAATTGATCTTGATGTTTTGCAGGCTCGTCATCACACGAATCATTGTGGACCCTTGCATTCTTACGGCTTCAAGTATCTAATGACATTTGATGCAATGTGTAGTTTCGGGTTGAAGGGTGATGAATATGCCGAAGCTGCACAACAAATCTGCAAGGATTACGTTTACATTTCTCACCCACTCCGGGAAAGATGACAGGCTTTCTTTCTTATATTCGTCCATCCGAGTAGTTAGCAGCATCTTCAGGCATTGAATCAATAGAGCGAGTGAGCGAACTGGTTGCTCCTGTATCTAACTTCATATTGAGAGATTGAATAATCATCTTAGCTGCTTTTGAAAATCAATTCTGTCTCTGTGAAGAACTTGTTGTAACGGTACATTGTTGGAAAACAAAATCACCCTTACATTTCTCCTATAGTAGTTAAATACTTTTAACACTGCAGTGTAATGAAGCCAAAATTGGCTCTTTTAAAAAGGTAAGTGTATTATTTTCTGAGTATCAATTGAAAAACAAACCATGCATATTTGAGACCCACATATATAAAGTGTAGAGGATAAAGTCATAGCCCAGTGGTTAGGGCTTCGGGATTCCAGATACGAAGGTCCTAAGTTCGATTCTCACCGCATGCATTTGTGAGGATTTCTTATTCCCCCCTTACAGATGCGTGTTGGCTAAAATTGGGTCGGGTGACCTGCAGTAGGGCTCGGTTCCAAAGCCTACTATCCTACACATTATCTTATTAAAAAACATATATAAAGCGCAACAGGCTATCAATAGAGTAATATAGTTTTTGTAGCTAGTAGAGACACTAGTTAACATGATCACATGCATTTAGGGATATCAGTTTGGGTTTGAACCTATTGGGTTAACTGAATTAATCGTGATCTGAACTGAAATAAACTGAATTGGAAGTAACCCGTAACCTGAATTGAATCGAAAGTGACTTGAACAATTATTGGCCTGTAAATTAACGACCTAATTGAACCTGAACTGAAAGTAACCTTAACTGAGAATAACCTGTCCCAAGATCAAAGATTTAATAAAGGATTTTTTGCTTTGAATAATATAACCTTTCAACGATTTGCAAAGAATAGCACAACTAGAGGTGATCAAAAGTCGGGCCGGGCCGGGCCTTAACTAAATAATTATGCCCAAAGATCGGATTTTTTAGGCGGGCTTGGCGGGCCTTGCGAAGGCTTTTCGGGCCGGGCCAGGCTTTTGAACTAAAAACTACTATTTTAAGTGTGCCATAGCCCGCAAAATTTTCGGGCCGATCGGGCCAGGCTAATGGGCCGGGCCAATCTTGATCGGCTCTAAGTACAACCTATCATTTTTTCGTGAATAATACAACATTGTCCTCAATTTTGCAACCAATGATACATGTGATCTTTAACCTGCTATTCAAGTTAAAACTATTAATTTTTTTATTTTTTATTTTGTTAAGTCAGAAAAATAAAAAAAATTAAAATCAAAATCAATTTTTTTTAAAAAAAATATAATAAGGGGAGGGGGCAGGGGTGGCGGCAGGGCGGGCAATGGGGTGGGGAAGGGGCGGGGGTAGGGTCATTGGTGTCGGAATTAACCGGAGATGACCGTGGGGGTGGTGGCCAAGGCAGGCAGGGGCAGGGGGCGGAGGATTTGTGGGTTTTTGAAGGAGGGGTTTCGGGTGGGGGGAATCGGGATGGGGGAATCGGAGGTAGGGAGGGTGGGGCTAGGGGTTTCGGTGGGTTTGGAATGCAAGGGAGGGGGTATCGGCGGCCGTCGGAGGTTGGGGAGGGGGTTTCGACGGGTGGGGGAAGGGATTGGGATTTCGGTGGGTGGGGGGAGGCGGGGCTAGGGTTTAGGGTGAGGGGGAGGGGGGCTGGGTGCGACGGTGGGGGAATGTGCGGCGGTGGGGGTCTGGGTGTGGCGGTGGGGTGGGGGTGGGGGGATGGGTGGAGGTGTGGGTGGTTTTTTTTATTTTCTGATTTTTTAATATATTTTTTTTATTTTTTTGATTTATTTTTTATTTTTCTATTTTTTTTCTTTTAAAAAAAATAATAATTACAAGGACCAATCATAACTTGACACGTGTTCCTTTAACCTATTTTATAAGTTAAAAATCGGTTTTGTATCATTCGTTGCAAAATTGAAGCCAAGGTTGTATTATTCACGAAAAAACGATAGGTTGTATTATTCTTTACAAATCGTTGAAAGGTTGTACTATTCAAAGCAAAAAATCCTTTAATAAATTGAACAGGACTGCACTGAATTCAACCCGTTACATTATTTGACATGAACTGAACTGAATTGAAATCTTATTTGAATTGAAAATAACTTCATATCACAAATCACATTTCAAAAAACCTCTTGTATTTTATGATCAATTTTAATCGTAATGAACACTTTAATATAAACCGATGCAAAGTAGTGTAAACTGATGTCAACCTGAAATATATCATTTTTTATCGTTAAACTGTATTAATCTGAACCGTTATGGACTAAACTCATATTGGTATGACCATTAATGACATAACTGTCACCGAGAAAAAGACAACCTGTTGTGACCTGTTACTGAAATGACCTTACCTAAACTGAACTAAACTAAATTTTTGGACAAGATAACCTTATTTAGACCGAAATGAACCCATTTGGATCAACCATAACCTATACCATTAACCCGTTTTGGCATGCATTATACAACCGATTGTATATAGTATACAAAAAATCTTTAAAGTTACACTTACACCCATGTCCAATTGGACAATATATATTCAGTCTAATGATGATTAACTCTGATCTAATAGATCGATAGAGATTTCATATCAAAGAACCTTATCTAAGTTACAATGGTTTAATGAACGTTCCCAAAGGATTGATTTTCTGAATGAAACATGTTTGTTCAGAGATTGAGACAACGTGCCTTTCATTAACTTGTGAAAACCCTTGATCTTCTGCAATTCTGCATGCATGCATGCATTGCTTCAGAATTTGAATCTTCCTAGCTCCTTGGTCAATTTTTGGGGTACTCTACAAAATGTTGGATTAACAAAAACAAATGCAACAATAATTAGATATTATAAACTTCACAAATAACAGTGAACCAATTGTGAAAAAATAAGGATTGAGTTGGACCGAGTTGATCACGAGTTCTCCGTACTTGTTTAATATTTCAACTCTCTTTAATTCTATTTTTTTAAATGGAAAATTGTTGATTATAAATTCTTTTAGGAGTATTTATGTAAATAATTTCTTCTTAAAGTGTATCAATATAGTTTTATTAAGTACTGTATTATTAAGGCAAATTTTGATTTTCAGAGATATAATATAGAAGATCATTGATTTTTCTATAAAAAAGGTTTTGACCGAGCATGAGCAAACTTGAGTCGAGCATTGATTGAATTGAGTTTGAGCTACTCAATTCAATTATCATCGTTGTCCATAATAATCATAAATAATTTCCAATAATTGTTGCATTCCTTTTGTATGTTATAGAATAATAATTACAAAAATAGGATATGATCTCAAAGGCATGCAAATATTATTATTATGCAACCAATGTGTAATATTTGTTCATTTGACAGCAAATGAGCAAAGTTTTTTTGGTTCATTTAATTTTATTCAATTAGCGATATCAAATGAACATACATACATACATATACATATACATATATATATATATATATATATATATTTTATGAACAAAATTGTACTTGATTGTACATTGCTAGGCACAACAATAGTTGTACGATGCATAATAATAAAACTAAAGAAAGTAGTAAGCTCAATCAAGCAGAGGAGAAAAGGCAGAGAAGAATTTATTTATATATTAATTGTATCATGAACAACTATTACATATATATAGGCCAAGTACAAGCTAGCCAGCTAAGGGAATGATCTAGATAAATGTAGAAGAATCTTGAGGAATTAGTTACACTTAGATAAATATCTAGGGGACAAGTATAACAAGAAATAACAAACCAAACAACCAAATAACAAAATCAAGAAATGCTTGATATATATATTTCCATTAATGCATATGCTGATATACATACACATTGTTACTACAAAGATCAGAGATTGCCCGGCCCGGCCCGGCCCCCTCTCCATATATATATATATATATATATATTCCAAAACTAACCATAAAAAAATTAGTGCCACAGTACAAACTCACCCTAAACTCCTCAACTAAAACAAATTAATTGATTAATATTAATCCATAATACATCAAACATCATGGCGCATCGTAAAGCATCAAGTAGAAAGCATAGCACCCTTAAGCATGAAGATTCCCCAAATATGGTGGGAGAATCACAGAGAAAGAAGAATGTGAAGAATCAAAATTTCATCAACAATAATAAACTACTTGTTTTGTTTTCTTCTTTCATCGTTGTTGGGTTAACCATATATTGTTTCTGGTCATCAGGTACATACACAAACAATTTTTACTACTAAGCTAGCTAGCTAGCTAGCTAGCTAGTGTGTGTTCCATAACTCCATTGCATTTCATATAACAAATTTAAACTTCCATCTCACGTTTTTTTTCTTCTAGTTTAATTTTTATGGAAATTGTGAGGTATATATGTAGAAACTGTATGTAATATTTGTAAAGATATAGGGTCCATTTGTTTTGACGGAAAAAATGATTTCCTTTCATCTTTTCATTTTCCTTTGTTTTGGAAAGAGAAGGAAAACAATTTTTCTTTAAGGTGAAAAATGTGATATTAGAAAAGGAAAACCATTTTCCTTTTGTAGGGAAGGAATGCTACATTTTCCCTCTCACTCTTTAATTCTCCCTAGCTTCTTCACTCCTCTCATTCTTACTTCATTCTTACTTCATTTTTACTTCATCTTTATTTTCTATCATAAGTTTTCTTCTAATCAAACAAACAAAAGAAAACTTTCCATAAATCAATATTTTCCATTGAAAATTGTTTTCCTTAGAAAATGATTTTCCTTGAAAATTGTTTTTCTTCAAAACAAACGGAGCCATAATCCATAACTAATCCCTCAGCATGTACGATAATTTTCAATTCGTGCATTTCCATTTTTTTTACTTTTCACATATATATAGATGTAAGCTCTTAATTTTATTTATCAATATACATATAATATTAATTATAGTAGCTAGGGTTTTATTTAATTCATCTTTATAAATTAATTATTAAATGTGTATTAATTAGAAAGTGTAGGAACTGTAAATGCACACAAAATTATGGAACAAATTAAGGGAGTATATATGTTTCCTATTTGTAGGGCTTTTTTTCCATAATAAATAATTCAACTGAAAACTAGCTTTATATATTATCGTGAAAGAATTTTTGGGATGTGGAAATAAATAATCATGATGTTTCAACTAATTTCAAGCTAAGTGATATGAGAAACAATTAGCTATAAGAACATTAGTTAATTAGTTTAATTAGTAGAGGAAAAAAAGCAATAATAATTATTCAAGAAAGATATATATATATTAATAAGCGATTCATTTTTAGACCCATAGCTAGGATAAAGTCACCAACTAATCAATTACTGCATCATAGGGACTGACTGTATGATGATCTGAGCTCTTGAGTGCCATTATAGGGAGCATTTGATTCATCTTTATAAATTAATTATTAATATTTTTTATAATTTTTACAATTAGGTAATCAAGGTGCGAATTGGGCACTTCTAGTGTCGGGGTCTGTTGGATACATGGATTATCGACATGAGGTACGATAACTCGAATAATTACATACTATGTTGTATTTATTAAAAAAAAAAATAGAGCAAGTATTACAAATTTAAGTCAAAATATTGATGATATATTATATATCTTTTATATACTCCATTACATCTTTTTTTTTAAATATTTATCATTTTAAATCATACTTTGACAGGCTGATATATGCCACGCTTACCACCTTCTCAAAAGGAATGGCTTCAAAGAGTCGAATATCATTGTTTTCATGGAGGACGTTGCTGCAAATCATGGGAACAACCCTAAGAAAGGCACATTATTTCATAATATGAAAGGTGTTAATTATTATCAAGGGGTTATCAAGGTAAATTATGACTTTGTAATTGTTCAATAAAGCTTTTCAACTGTCAAAAAAAAGCGTACATTGTTTTTATATATACTAGGTTGATGATGCACATATGTTATTGAAGTAATAAAGTTCTAATGTGTTTTAACCTAGGGAAAGTAAAATTAAACAAAAATATTTGTATAACAAAAGAAGTAATTTTCATTTTTTTCCTAAAAGAGCAGTTTTGTGAAATAAGTTGTAGAAGGGAATAGTAGGAAGTTACAATTCGAAAAAAAATGATCTTTTAAAAAAAAATATTAGTTTAGGGGTAGTATGGGAATGTAAAATTCCCAACCATTCTTGGAAGTTGGCTTTAAAAGAGTATAGATTAGGGCTCGTTCGGTATTAGTGTGGTTTTCTGTTTTTTGGTTTTTTGTTTTTCAAAACTATATAATATATGTCTAATAACGATTTCAAAATTACACAAATTTATTGGAAACGTATTGAAAATGAAAACTGATAACCAAAAAGTGCAAACCACTTTTTCTGGTTTCCTTTTTATTGTTTTTAGTTTTCAAAAAAACTGAAAACTGGAAAAAAAATACCGAACGACCCCATAGATTTTTTTTAAGAAAATTTTGCCACTAACCACCTATTAAGTAGAAAATTTTGTTAACATTTTCCACATTTTTTTTTATTGAATTTAACTACCAAATAAGTGCTAAGTAGTTGGAAACCACAACCTAGTTAACGGAATATTTAGTTTACCGTTAGTTTTTGACACGTGTCGCAATATTATTGGTTCTTGATTTTTTTATATTTTTTTAAATGAAAAATCAGAAAATTAATGAAAATTATTTTAAAAAATCAGAAAAAAGCACAAAAAATAATAAAAAAAATAGCCAAAGGTGGTGCTGGGGGTGGGCTGAGGTGGTGGGTGGGGGGAGGGGGGCTCATCGGATGCGGGCGGGGGCTGGGGGAGGGGGGGTTTGAAGGTGGAGGAAGGGGTGGGAGTGTTCGAATGGGTTGTGGGAGGGGGTGGGGATGTTCAATGGGGCTAGGGTGGCGGGGGAGGCTTTGATGGGGCTGGAAAGTGGGGTGGGGGGTTCGATGGGGTGGTGGGGGCGGTGGTTAGGGTTTAAAGGGGATGGTTTTTTGGGGGTTGGGCAGGGATGGGGAGGGGGTTTCGGGGGTTGGGGATTACAGGGAGGGGTTGTCGGCGTTGAGGGAGGGTCGGGGAGGGGGGTATCGAGGGTGCGGGTGTCGTGGTGGGGCTGGAGGTGGTTGAGGATGCTCGAGGAGGGGGGTTTCGGGTGTGGGTGGAGTCGGGGATGGGGGAGGAGAGGAGGGGGTATGCCGGTGGTGTAACAACCCTGAATTTTCCGATATGAAAATAATACATATCACCTGAAGTAAAACTCAGAAAATCTCAAGGTTGTTATGCCGCGATAACTAATTATAGTCACCGCAAGGCTAGTGGTTCTACCTGTAAACTAATAATTAAAAGATTAATTAACTAACTATTACAGTCCAACAAAGTAAACCAAAATAGTTATTACAACCCAAATTAAATTCTAATTATAATTAAATGACAACGGAAGCCTTAATAAAGTCTAAAATCAAAAAAAGGAATGATCGCACTCCTTAACCCAACCAGCCAAACACCATCAAGTCCCTGCACATTGAACATTGTAATATCAGCCAAAGGCTGAACAAGATTTCACACTATAAATAAACAAAACTAACCAATGTGCAGGCAAGACATATAGGAATATCTTGCAAATTCATTTCCAATCTGTACAGGGTTAAATATCAATAGGACCAACTTCTCAAATAAACTTTAATCTACTTTTAAGAATAAACTTTAAGACAATACTTTCGAAATCTGTGAGTAGGAAGTATTAAATAAAAAAAAAATTCAATGAGCTAGCTAGGCTCACTGAATAAACACACCAAAGTCCCTAGTATGCATACCCCTTACTTGATAACCTACCAAGAAGGAAGACAATTGGCAAGAGTACTGATCAACGTACCCCCAACTACTATATAAAATGGGCACTGTTAACTCAACCTACTTCCAAACTCGGGGAATACCGCTTACCGGCAACCCCACAATAAAACTAGAAACCCTCGTAAGGGTGAGGAACTTCCTCCTTTCGAAATCTTAGCTTGGTAACATAAAAATCTAGGAACCCTCGTAAGGGTGAGGAACTTCCTCGTTTCAATATAAAATACTTTCATAACACAAGTTCTTAAAATATTGTCGAATAAATATTAATTATAAATGTACAGGTTTAGTAAGAAATCTTACCTTGTCAGCAACAAAATACAAATCAACTTCAAATGTCAAGTCAAAAAGGTTCCTCTACAAACCCGCGATCTACAACATATTAATAGTATAAATCATATATAATATAACTACAAGTAATTCAATCATACAACAAGGTAAGACAATAAAATTAAATTTGGCATTTAAAACCATCATCACATCATTCAAGTCTAAAAAAATAAAACAAAAGGAAATAAGAAAGCATAATCACATAATGGTACATTGGCACCACTGTGTACGTATTAGATATTGATTAGGACAAACCCTTCTCTAGTTAAAGCATTTGTCAATTCTACAGGCTGCTAAACGTTTGTATCCAATTATGAATAGTGTCTTGCTAACAAATTTAATCTCATCAATCAACAAAAAAAAAATTTAACATAACAACACTGTAGAATAATTTTCAAAGTATAATTTTGCATGTAGAGTATGAAAATATGTTGTCCTATTGAAAATAAACATCAGAAATGGAGTAACTATACAATTCCAATGACAGATTAAACACTAAAGTGTGTGTGTGTATATATTCCATTACTCCAAACCCTAACTTAACAAAACTCTCAATTAAAATTAACATATAAAAGAAATGAATTTGAAGTTAAGCTTGAGATAAATACTTACTAGTATCAATGAAGATAAAATTACTCAAGAAAAGACCCAAAATCGCCCCTTTTATGATAATTTTCGACCCAAACACTAGGGTTCAAAACTCAATGTTACTAACTTGTTATCTTCAATTACTAACAAAATTTAAGAGAAGATAGAGTGAATGGATGAAGTTTTAAGAGGAATTAGGATTGAAATGGTAATTGAAAAGAAGTAAAAAAAAAAAAAAAAAAAGGAAAAAGAAAGAAGAAGGGTAGAAGAAGGTGTGCGGCAGAATGAAGAAGAAGGCTCAGCAAAGTAACTCTCTGTTACTTTTAATTAGGTCATTTACATCTTTTTTTTTTTTTACAATAATAACCTTATTCTTATATTTATTTTTCTTTCTTTCTAAACATACATCTTTTGTTTTACTTAACAAATCAATTTTTTTTTTTTAATTTTAGTTAGGGGAACTAGTTAGAAATCTAAGAGCTATTGATCACTTCTAAGGTCAAAGTGGGAAATTAATATTTTTAATAAAAGTAGATATAAAATTACTTTCGTAAAAATATTTAAAGTAATAATAACTAAATAATTAATATAAAAATACGGGGTGTTACAGGTGGGGAGGGGGAGGGGTCGGCACTGCCGGTGGGGGAGGTGGTGACAGTGCTGGTGGTGGAGGGGAGGGTTGGCTGAGGTTTTTTTATTTTCCAGATTATTTTTTTCTTTTTTTTCAGATTTTTTTTTATTTTAAAAATGTGTTAATTAAGTTTAAGTGGTTTAATTAAGGTTTAATTGTGATTTGAGTTAATAGTGTTAAAAATAGGAGGTGGTTTGCAACTTTTTATAACTTATTTGGTAGTTAAATTAAATAAAAAAAAATTATGGTAGTTGTTGACAACAATTACCACTTATTAGGTGGTTAATGGCAAATTTTTTTTTGGATTATTCCCATTGGTATACCTGGGAATTTGCATATTCCCACTGGTATACCTATGTTTTAAAAAATCTCAGTGGTATACCTAAATAAATAATGAAATTCAATAACCACTTAAAGGCTGTTTCAGGCCGTTAAATACCACTAATTCGACCATAAACATACTTGGGTTAACTATAGTTAGTTTTTTCGGGTAACCACCGTTGACTAAATAAAAAGAAAAAACCGATTTTATGGTTGTTAATGTACTAAAACAACCTTTAAAAGTGGTTATTAAATTCCATTAAAAATGTAGGTATACCACTGGGATTTTTTAAAACTCAAATATACCACTGGGAATACGCAAATTTTCAGGTATACCAATAGGAATAATCCATTTTTTTTTTATCTTAAACTTTACCTTAACATTACAACCTTTTTAAACCACCACCTTTATGCTAAAAAATAAAGAAAAAAAATCAAAACTTCCACATTAACTTTTCAATTTTAACTTCTTAGATAATTTCACCACTTAACGATTTTTATCAAAAACACCATTGGGTTTACATTTTTCAATCTTTCAAAAATTGATCTCTCTGCTCTAAACAGATTAAACAAGTAATATGTTCTACGGTTTATGGGATTAAATTATGTGGTTTATAGGGTCAAATTTTGGACTTTTGGGGATCGAAATTATGGTTTATTAATGAAATTTTAGGCTAGGGTTTAAAAAAGTTCAAAAGTTAAGGCAGTAAGATTATTTTGGAATAATTAGGGTTAAAAAAGTTCATTACATTAATTAATTTTGTTGACTTGGTTAAACGGGTGGATTAATTTTTGAATAATTCATTATTCAGTCATATTGTTTTAATTAATTGATTAATTAATCAATTACATTGCATGTTGGTCATATGGTTATCGTCATGGGTTGGCTCATTATATTGGTGGTCTAATGATTTTTTTTCCCATTTTTTTTGATGCATAATGAATTTAAACTTTTTTTTGATGCAATGAATTTAAACTTTTTAATTGTACGTGAAGGTCAAACTAGCAAAGGAGTTAATTCCTTACATTTTAAAGATAAGAAAAAAAGCTAACGAACGTCCCGCGGGTGCTAGATAAGATAATTAAATAAGGAAATTGGTGGTGAGTAAATAAATTATAATCCACCTTGAACATTGATATCTATCAATCATTTCCCTAATTAAATGTATTCTTACCAAAAATAGTTTCTTATTTAGCGCCCCGGGGGCGTCCGTTAGCAGGCTGCTAATAAAAAAAACTTGTAGATTGTAAACAAGCTTGGAAGCTAGCTTTTTGGCCAAAAGACTCCATTATGTACTTTAATTCCAAATATGCACTCATTTATTGTATTTTCTCATAAGATTAGTAACAGTACTAGAGAATAATGAATGGAGTACAATTTATCTTTGTCTTTCATTAGCTAGGTGTGTTACATTAATCTAAACATGTTTGTTTGTATCTTGTTTGTTTCTTTTTTTTTTTTGGGTGGAATCTAAATATGTTTCTAGTTATTACTTACCATTTATTTAAAAAAAATTGTTAATAAATTTGTTGATAGGATTATGTTAGAGAAAATGCAACAAGAGAGAACTTGATGGCTGTTCTATTGGGAGAGAAAGAAAATGTGAATGGTGGTAGTGGAAAAGTGATCAAAAGTGGTCCAAAAGATTGTATTTTCTTCTTTTATTCTGATCATGGCAACGAAATATCATTTCGTAAGTTTTTAATAACTCATTTATTTATTAATTTTTTTGGTGCATATATATGAGGGGCCAAGCCCCAAACAAGAAAAACTTAAAAACTACTAGCCATTACATATAAATCGGGTTCTAGCAACCCCAACTAAGTCCTCGTTAAGAATTCTTCCCAGCCCCGGTGGAATACTATGAAAGATCTTCACACGTTCTTGTAGTTGCACACCTTGATTTGCCAACTAATCAGATCAGCCGCGAAGTTCCTTCTCGATAGATATGGATTATCCGCACCGCCCAAGTCTCATAATTAATTAGCTTGATGCAATGTTTTAGAATCAAGGCGCATTCCTAATAATGTTAAGCGCAGCCTTAATAGAAGATTTACCTCTGCATCCATTTTTCCAGAAAAATAAATCCCCTAGATCAGGGTCTTCTTGGAATTCATGTCCTTGGATTTTTGACAGAATGTGTAGGGGGGGGGGGGGGGGGAGGAGATGCGCAAACTGGTCCCATTTCTATCCTTCCCCATGCGTCCACATCTCCGCAACAGTTGCTCCAATCAAGTGGCTGGAGATGTCACGAATTGCCAAATCTGAGAGAGGGCAATCCGTGGCCCATACATGATCCCAAAACAAAGTAGAATTACCATTGCCGATTGCTTTCTTCACACCTTGCCCAATGATGCTTGCATTTTCAGAAATCCCCCGCCATATATTCCACATGTTTGGTTTGGGCTCAAACATGTCTATATCACATCTCCCTCAACAATATTTCTCTCTCAAGACCCGAGCCCATAGAGCATTAGGTTCAGTAAGCATCCGCCATCCTAATTTGGTGAGGAACGCAGCATTTGATTGTCTAGCAGAAGTCTAGGGCTGAGTAGAGTCTAAACCGCAAACCAAACCGCAATTGTGCGGTTTGGTTTGGTTTGCGGTTTGAAAAGTGCGGTTTGGTTTGTAATTTTACCAAACCGTAATTTTGCGGTGCGGTGCGGTTTTTGAAAATTTTGAAATCGCACCAAACCGCAAACTGTAATTTTTTAAATATTTATAAAATATTTAATTTCATACTTTTTATTTGGCCTACTACCCTACTGAAATTATGCCTATTGTTTTTTCTTGGGCCTTATCTAATTGTTTAAACCCGCAACTATCGAAGGCTTCTCTAACTTTTTAAGGCTCTAATAAAAAATAAATCTAGGGTTTATTTTTTCTTATCAATTACTAATTATAAAATAAAAAAATTAAAAAGTGGGTTAAACCGCAAACCGCACCGCACCAAACCGTATTTTGTGGTGCGGTTTGGTGCGGTTTGATATAAATTGCGGTGCGGTGCGGTTTCAAAAAATAGCAAACCGTAATTTTGCGGCGGTTTGACGTCCAAACCGCACCAAACCGCACCGCGCTCAGCGCTAAGCAGAACGGATAGCAAGGCCACCTTGATCTCGTGGTTTTTGGAGTTTTTCCCACGAAATAAGGAGAATCTTCCTTTTATCATCATTCCCACCCCAAACAAATCGCCTAAACTTCTTATCGATATCATCACAAGTAGCCCGAGGTAGCTTAGTCGTCTGCATCGAATAATTAGCCAAGGTGGTTAGAGTAGACTTTGCCAAGGTGACACTCCCCGCCAAGGAAAGATACTTTGTTTTCCACCCCGCAAGTTTCCGATCGACTTTTTCACATAAATGAGCAAAGGTGTCCTGAGTTACTAGACTTGTAAGGGTGGGCATGCCCAGATAAATTCCAAGGTCCGCGGTAGCTTCCATCTCAAGAGCATTGCAAATAGGAGAGCAGTCACTTTCTATCATATTGGCCTGAAATAAACTCGAGATTTTGCAAGGCTAATTTTTTGCCTAGAAGCCTTGCAAAAGCGGGACAAACAATCTCTGACAATAAGAGCCTGGTCAATAGATGCCTCAGTAAATAAAATCACATCATCAGCAAATGCTAGATTTGATAAGAGAGGGCCATTTCTACTCGCACGTATGGGCTGCCATTGCTGGGAAATAACCGTCTCTTCAATAACTTGGTTTAGTCTCTCCATACAAAGAACAATCCCCTTGCCTTATCCCCCTAGATGGCTTGAACAAGTTCATGGGTTCTCCATTCCATAAAACTCTAAAGGAAGCGCTTGTCACACAATCCATGATTAGATGGACCATACAGATAGGAAGATTAGATTGAACCAGGGTATCCCGTAGGAAGTCCTATCTTAGTCTATCATACGCCTTTTCAAAGTCGATCTTGATAGCCATAAAACCCTTATTTCCCTGTTTATTCCTCATAGTATGTATCACCTCCTGGACAATCAGGATATTGTCGGTGATCTGTTTGCCAGGAACAAAACTAGTCTGACGGTTGGAAGTTAGAACCGGCATAAGAGGTTTTAACCTTTTAACAATGACCTTGGTAATAATTTTATAAGCAACATTACATAACCCAATAGGCCGAAATTGGGAGGGATACTCAGGCTTTTCAATCTTAGGAATAAGGGTAATGAAGGTATCATTGAGGTTTTTCCGCATACCTTTTCGATTCAGCGCATCCAAAGTCAGGGAGTAGACTTGCTCTTTGATCAAATCCCAATTCTTGTGGTAGAAAAGTGCTTGAAATCCATCCGGGCCAGGAGCTTTGAGAGCTCCAATCGAGTCAATTGCAAGATCAATATTCGCAAGAGTATAAGGTCGTGCCACCATTATCCAATCTTTAGATGAGAGTTCAGGGAAAATATCTTGGGGAATTTGGGATAGATCATCGTCATTTTCCTCTTTAGCCGAAAAAAGGGACTGAAAGTAGTTAACAAAAATACTCTTAACTCCTTCCTTGCTCAAGACCCATGTATCATCAATATCCTTTACTGCCATAATCTTATTCCTCCATCTACGTGCAATTGTACTTACATGGAAGAACGTGGTATTTCAATCTCCATCCTTAATCCAATTGATACGAGATTTTTGATACCACAAGCTTTCCTCTTGTGCCAAGGTGTCATCCAAATCACGACGCAATTTACCTTCCAGCTTAATTAATCCTCAAGAATAATGAGTTGCAAGAGTCTTCTGAATACCCTGGATTCGAGCCAACAAATTTCTTTTCCTCCGAAAAATGTTTTGGAAAACATTTTTATTCCAATCTTGGATTTTAGTGGAAAAGTCATTTAAAGCGGGGACTAGGGGACTATTTTTATCCCATGAATTTTCCATAAAATCCTCAAAATTCTCATGCATCATCCACGCTGCATGGAAGCAGAAGGGTCGGTTGATGTTGCCAAGAGGGGCAAACCTATTCGGAGAAATAAGAAGAGGTCAATGGTCTGAGCAAACCGCATGAAGATGCTTGACATGCGCATTCTCAAAATTCATACTCCATTCACCGTTACATAGGGCACGGTCGAGTCTAGCACTCCTTCGAGTTATAGGAGAATTTCCAGGAGCCCAAGTGTGGGAAGCCCCTGAAAATTTAACCTCCAAAAGTTCTAAGTCATTGATCCATTCGTTGAACTTCCTAGATCTCCTTATGGTGCTATCCGACTGAGTATTTCTCTTCCACTCCGCTCTTGTGTCATTGAAGTCACCGGCTAGAAGCTAGGGCTTATTATGAGTAGAATCAAAATTTCTCAATTCGGACCAAAGATCTTGATGTTTCATGGGATCAGGGCTTGCGTATATAGCCGAGAAATACCACAGAACTTCCCCGTTTCGCATGATCTCAATGGTAATATACTGAGGACTTTGTGACAGAGAAGAGATAGTGACAAAGTCCCTGTTCCAGTAGACCCAAATTCCCCCGCTATAGCCATCAGCATCAACACGGAGGTGGCCATCATAACCAAGAAAAGCAGCAATCCTACGTGCTTGCCCTCCTCCCATATGTGTTTCGATAAGAGCAAGCATGGAGGGTGAGTTGATCCTCACCAATTCTCTCGGAGCAGCCATAAACTGCCTACTTCCCGCGCCCTAGACATTCCAAATCATAATGGAAATACCAGACATGTTTCTCATGAGATTATTGTTTTGATGACACATATAAAAACGGAGCAGAGAGATAAGGCCCACAAGCATCCATGAGCAACTGGAAAACCCTAGTGATTTCCAATGGTAGCAATAGATTTGCTATCAAATCCCTTTCTCTTGGATTCGTTTCCATCCATGTATGGAATCACACCTCCAGTTTGTGTGACATGGGTGTGGTTGTTGCAAAGTATGGAACTTCCATTGGGTTCCCTACAAATAGGGTTACCTCCGGAGGGATCATCAGGGTATGAAGTCTCCATTGGAGAGGATTCATCTTGTTCGAAGGCAGTTGTTTGAGAAGATTTGACAGGAGTGTTGGTGGATTGGTGGGGCTTTGATGATGATTGATGGGAGATTTTGCGAATAGGTTGGGTGTTGGCTTTGTTTATTCGGATGCTACGAGGGCTTTGGTGGGGGGCTTGGTGTGGGGAAATTAGGTTTCAGCATTTGGGTTAGATTCAGGGCTGTTATTGGTAAGGCTCTGCAAGGTAGAAGGATTTTTATGGGCTTATTAGTAATAAATAAATTATTACTTTGGTTATTGGATTGAATATTATTGGAAATAGGGGAGAGTGGGGTACGGGGAGCGGAAATTGCTGCATTGGGATTAGAAAAGATATTTTTCTTTCCTACACTTGCATCCAAATCTCTCTTAGGGTGTGTTTGGTTGGGGGTAATGATTAAAGGGAATGGGAATCAACTCCCTCTATTCCCTTTGGTTGTGTTTGTTAGGCCACTTTTATCATTCTCATTCCCCTACCCATTTCCCTAATCTAACACTTTCTAAAGCCTACTCCCCCCTATCTTTTTCATTCCCTTTCCCCAACACCCACCCACCCCAGCCACCTACCACACACCCACCACAACCACTCACCCATTCGCCCCAGCCCACCCCACCCACCCACTCGCCCAGCCCAGCCAGCCAACTCCACCTACCCACCCTCGCCCCACCTTCACCCCATTCACACCCCACCCACGAACCCCATAACCCCACCCTAAACCCAACCCCACGAAACCCTAACCAACAAAAAAACCCACAAAACCCCACCCTTGCCCACCGTAGCCACCCTCGCCCCACCCTCTCCCCCTCTCGCCCCACCGTCGCCCCCTCTCGCCCCACCCACGAACCCCACAACCACCAAAAACCCACCCTAAACCTAGCCCCATACGAAACCCTAACCACCAAAATTTCCTAAAGACAACCTCTCGCAACCTCGCCCCACCGTCGCCGGGCCTCGCTGAACCGCCGTCGTCCACCGTCGACCACCCTCGCCCCACCCCTTCACCATCTACGAATCCCAGCAACGAAAAATGGGTTAGGGGTGGTTTTCGAATTGGGTTGTTAGGGTTAGGGTTATGGTTTAATTTGTTTCATGGTGGCGCTGCTTGGGGGGTGGTGGAAGGGGGTGGTGGTGGACCCCCGTTTGGGTTGGGGTGGTGGTGTGGTATGGTGGAGCAAAACCTATTTATTTTTAAACAAACAACTAACTAAATCTAACACTTTTACTTTCTTTTCCCCCTCATTCCCATTCCTAAAGTGATTCTCTTTCCCTTCTAACAACCAAACAGCCCCTTATTATGATTTTCATTGCTCGCATTACTCTTATTGCCCACAGCTTGTGATTGTTCACCCAAGTCAACGGTTTCAAATACAGAATTAGGAGATCCTCTCCTATCTTATTGCCTTCGAAAGCATTTTTCTCATTATATTCAGCAGTTGCTATTTTCTCGCCTTGGGTGTTCCCCTCATTTTCCTTAATTGCAGCCTCAGAATCTCCATTTCCCTTAAATAATTTGCTATTCAAAATTTGAAACCGAGATCCTTTAGTATTTGAATCTTTCGGGTCATTTTACGGGCCTGGTATGTCCTCTCCTTTTTCCCCCTTTTGTTGGGCCCGATTTCTGGTTGGCTTTTTTACTAACATCCACGACCCGAAGTCCTCAGCATGCTCCGGTGGTGGATTAGCTTGTTGTGCCTGTGGCGGCTGGTTTTGGTGCCACTTTTTCTGGACAATCTTCTTCCTTGTGGCTAATCTTGCCGCAGTGGTAGCAAATCATTCTAAGCCCTTCATATTGTATCTTCCATATTTTTCCTTTCAGCCAAAACTTTGAGAGTAGTGGCTTGGATAAGTCTAGTTCAACACAAATTTTGGTGAACTAACCTCTTGTCGCAATAGCCGTAGTTTGATCCACTTTAATGACCTTGCTAATCTTGGCACCTATTTTGAATAGGAACGTTTAATCAAAGTACTCTACTCTAAGTTGGGAATTCTAACCCAAGCTGTAAGGAATCGTATTGGCTCTTCATCGGGGATGAAGTTAGGAACCCATGATCTAATCATGAGATAGTGATCATCAATTAACCACGGCCCATCAGTGAGGACGTGATTATAATCTTCTTTGTTAGAAAACCTCACAATATAGTATGAGAAACCCACATAAGTTAAGGAGAACTCACCCTTCAATTGCCATTTTTTGGCCAGCCTTCTTGAAAGAGTCATGTAGCCAATATTCTTGTTGAACATTTTTATTATTTGCGAGGATTTCCATGGATGCCTCAATCTTTTTTTATCCTCTTTCGTCAAGAGTATGATGGGGCATTTCTCTTCGTCAATATGATTTTCTGGCGGTTAATCATCATCAGAGTCATACTCATCCAGATCAATAAAAGGACTATTCTCCCTTTGAAACCCCATTGAATGAGTATTTTTCCTTGAATTTTCCCCACTCAGAATGTTCTTGAAAGAGGATCCTAGTGGAGGATTGAATCATGGAGTAGGGGGATTAGGGGAATGATGTTTTGGATCATCAACCAGAATCTCCATTTCATCATCAAGATGGTGCGGTTGTGAAGAATTATCATTGTTATTGAACAAAAAATTATTAATGTTTCTTTTTGCTTTTTTGTTAGATCTTGATTGCTGATCTTGTTCTTCTTGAGTAGGGATTTTGTGAGTTGGTGGCTGAGAGGACATGGCTGAGAGAGTAAGGCAGTAACGTTAATAACTCATTTATATTACAAGTATATTATTTGGTTAATGCTCACTGTTATTTGACCTTAATGTACTATTGATTTTACCTAAATGCACTACATATTACATGATAGTTAATTAGTGATATAGACCCTTGTTGGGTCAATGGATACTCAAGAGGAGGTTGAATTGAGTATAGAGAAAATCTTCAATCTTTCAAACTTTGTTATTGGTCAGACCAATTAGGGATCTGGTCTAATGCACAGCGAAGAATAAAACAATCAACACAAAAGATTTAACGAGGTTCGGCTCAACTTAAGCCTACGTCCTCCTCTCTCTGACCAATTTTATTGATTCACTCAAATAATAATAATGGTAAACACACAAACGTTTACTACACCCTTGCAACAAACAGATCTCAACTTCTAACTCTAGAAGCTCACTCAGGTTCTCTCGATCAGAACACTCCCCAACCACTTCCCACAAGTGGTTCAATACAAGCAATGATCTCTCGATTACGTACAAATCTCTTCAAGATTAAGATGAGAGTATTTCAAGCACTAACAATGGACTCTCTGAGTATGGTGATGAGTATGGATGAAGAAGATAATGCTCAAAGCTCTTTAGGGTTCACTTGAAATCTCACAAAAAGTCACACCCTTTCTAATGCCCTAGATACTGCTTATATAATAGATATAACCGTCTCAGAAAAAGATCTTTAGGGTTTATTTCTTTATTCTATATTATTATTCTAACAAATTCTATCCTTGTTTCCAAAACAACCTAAGTTATTTAAGGATAGGATATAATGAATTTGGTAAGGAAAATAACTAGGTTAAGAAAATCAAATAGACTTATTCTCGGCAAATCTTCATTAAGCAATATTCCTAAGTATATCAGTTTTGACTTTCAAAACAATAAACTTTTTCCACAAGAAAAATATCTTATGTCAAAACTGATTTACTTAGTCGAGCATTGGATGAACTGAGAACTGGTCTACCACTGGTCTAGGACTGGTCCCAGTTCTTAGTTCAAAGGATTTATGTCTAGTAAAAGAAATTGGTTGAGATCAGTTCTTTTACCAGCCATAATCTGAGCATCAAGCATATCATCTAATTCAAACTATCATCATACTTATATAAGTCCACTTTACATAAGGACCCTATGTAAGAAAAATAAGCCCTAAGTCTAAAACAGACTCTTGATCTTCATGTATGGCCAAGCTTCAAGATCTTCAATAAACAGTTCATCACCTAGCTCTGGCCCAATCAACACTTGGATCATACCTGCACACATACACACGCACACACATGCATACACAAATAGAGACCAGTGCCAGAAATGGGTTGTCATCACTCAAATCTACATAGGGTCAACAATTTCCACCTATTTGATGATGACAAACCATGAAGTTCCCCCTTAGAACAACACTCTTGTATAATCAATAAATTACAGTTGTTCAAAAGAGAACATCAATTCAACACCCCTACAAGCACAAACATATTCACAGCAGAATAATCAATTGATCATTTTAGAATAGCTAAACATTGCACTATAAGGTCCAGGTATAGACCAGATCCCTATAACTGCAGCAAGCATCAAACAAGTAGCAACAAATCTCTAAGTTCTCTTGGAAGTAAAAGACTTCCAATTGGGATCGGATGAACTAGTCTGTATGAATGGAATGCACACAAACCCATAAGTTCTTTCAAGACTTACTCATCACTAACAGAAAATGAATTTTGTCCTAGTTGCTAGTGCAATGGGAACTTCCCCCTTCCCCCTTTTGGCATCCTCAAATAATAATAACAACAGGTATAAAGCATGCCAAAAGTAAAGCTAAGTAACAGTAAATTGCATATTCAAGTATGCTCAAACAACATTCTAGAGATGCTGTGACTATCAGATCTTCCTGCAATTCACAATCTCATAACCTTAAGCACACAGTTAAGAAAAATTATTATACAGACCAGTATCTAGAACACTCTGCATCAAATCAGTTTTTCAGAAGTGGTATCAAAACAAACCATTGTTCAATACTAAAAGCTAAAAGAAATGAGAGTTTATAAGTGAGGAGGAGTTAAAGAAATAGCCTTAGAAGGATGTAGTGTGGGTGCTATAAGATTCTTCATCATTCTCATCCTCATCATCACCCTCATCTTCTGCATCAGCAGCAGAAGCAGCACCAGCAGTAGCAGCAGGAGTGGGAGCAGTAGGAGCAACTAGTTTAGAACTGGTCTTGGCCTTAGCAGATGAAGATGTACCTAAAGCAACTAACCTCTGATTGATCTGCTGCAAAGAAGGTGTGAGAGTGGAGCACAAAGTTGCAATCCCAGCCATCATCTACTCCATCATAGCACTCTGTCCCTCAATAAGCATGAACAAGGCAAGATTAGTGGAAGATGGTTGAGCATTAGTAGAAGCTCCTCTGGATCCTGACCCCCTTAGAGCCTCTTCCCCCTTCATTCTCAGAACTCACCTTCATATCCCATGCCTTTCTTCCCCAATAGAGAATTGGTCATGGCAGTCATTGTATGAGACTTGCCACTGAGAGGTACCTCCTTCTCTTCAAACATTAGGACCAACCAACCACCATAAGGAAATTTGTGGTTAGCTCTATCAACACTGTGCACCATGTATTCCATGATCAGTGCAGGGAGGTTAATCTCAATCTTTTCAACCAAGCAGTACATGATGGCATCATCCATCTTTCTTACATCCACTCTCCCTTGCCCTCTAGGAAACACTATCTTAGAAGCTACTGTATGGAAGAGTCTCATCATTGGAGTTTTCAGATTGCTAATGACCATGCCTGAGTCATCATTGTCAAGACCAGAAAGAGTCTGGTCTTGATCTAGTCTGGTGTGACCCCTGGCACAGTTGGCTAATCCTCCTTTGCATAAGCCTTAAACCCTTCCCTTGGGACATTCATGGTCTTGCTCAGTCTTCTCTGATCAACCTTAACAATGATCCCATCAGCTTGGGACCAAAGGGCATCTTCAGTTTTGCCCATTCTGTAGTAGAATTCCTTGACCAATTCATCATACACCTCCAACTGCTTCTCAACTAGACTAGACCACCCTTGGAAGTCTAGAACATCCTTCAACTCCTCAATAAGCTTCTGATTCAGCCAATTTACAGGGAGGCATAAACCCTTCAGAACTTCTCTAGACTAAACTCCTTCATTAAAAGGCAGTTCAAGCTTTCTCTTTTTCTTGCCAGACTGAGTGTCAGTAGTCTTGGCCTTCTTTGCTTTGGGGGACTGATCTCTTGGTGATTCTATATTAGACCCCCTGCCCTTCCTAGCAACCTGCTTTCAAATCTCATTCTCCTACAGCATAGACTATGTCTGGTCTACTGGCTGTCAAATAGAGCAATGAGCCAATCATACCTCTATACAGCTTATCCTCAACACTTTTCCCTTTCTCATCAAGGCTCAATTTGACTGAGGTGGGAATTGGTGTGTCATAGGACTTGTTGTCCTTCATGCCATACTTCTTCAAGAGTTCTTTGAGATTCTTTTGCTGATGAATCATGATTCCATCATTCATCTTCTTAATCTGAAGCCCTTGGAAGAACCCAAGTTCCCCCATCATGCTCATCTCAAATTCACTCTTCATTAAGGCTGCAAATTCATCACACAACACAGGATTAGTCGCACCAAATAATATGTCATCTACATAGACCTGGACCACGAAGAGATCTGGTCCCCTCCTCTTTAAAAATAGAGTTTTATCTACTGAGCCCTTTTCATAGTTGTTCTCAATGATAAAGCTCGAGTGTCTCTCATACCAAGCTTTAGGAGCTTGCTTAAGACCATAAAGGGCCTTATCCAACTTATAAACATGGTTAGGATAATATCTATCTTCAAAGCCTGGAGGTTTGTCTACATAGGCATTCTCCTTCAAATAACCATTTAAAAAGGCTGTTTTCACATCCATTTGAAACAATTTAAAGTTCATATGAGCAGCAAAAGCTATTAAAATCCTGATTTCTTCAAGCCTGTCCACTGGTGCAAAGATCTCATCATAGTCAATCCCTTCCTATTGATTGAAACCTTTGACCACTGCCCTGGCTTTATTTCTGACTATAGTTCCTGAGTCATCCAGCTTGTTTCTGAATACCCATTTGGTCCCTATGACTGACATCCCACCGGTTCTTTGCTCAAGGTGCCACACCTTGTTTCTTTCAAACTGATTAAGCTCATCCTGCATAGCCAAGATCCAGTCTGGGTCAGTCAAAGCTTCCTTATAGTCAGTTGGCTCTACATGAGATAGAAAAGAGTAGAATGCACAAAAGTTTTGCCAAAATGAGTTCCTTGTCTGAATGCCCTTGGACATATCATTGATAATGTCCTGAACAGGGTGAGAGGACTTGTACTTGAAAGTACTTCTGACAATTCGAACATTATTCTCATTAGGAACAGTTTCTATACTGATTCCCCCTGTCTCATTTTCATTTTAAGGAGGTGAATCATTTTCTTCAGTGTTCTCCACCACATCATCTTCCGATGGATGAGTGGGTGAGTCACTGGCATTGTTTACCTGTTCATCATTTTTATTCTCTGGACCAGACCCTTCATTGTGTTCATTTGTTGGAGGAGTAGTGAGGTCTGGTCCTGGAGTGGTCTCTGCACCAGTGAAGTTCATCAAGCCAATTTCAAAGCCATCATCATCATCCACCTACACAGGCTTGTTGAACATGTCAGTCTCATCAAATAGTACATGGATACTCTCCTCTACACACAAGGTCCTTTGTTGAACACTCGATATGCCTTGGTATGAGTAGAGTATCCAATAAATACAGCCTCATCACTCCTTGGATCAAATTTATCCAGATTGGACTTAACAATATTTTGCATAAAGCACTTGCATCCAAAGATTCTCAAGTGTTCAATGCAAGGCTTCCTACCTCTAAGCAATTCATAAGGAGTCTTTTTCAAAATGCATCTCAGCATGACCCTATTTAGTATGTAGCATGATGTGCTCACAGCATCTGCCCATAAATTCCTCGCCAGACCACTCTCTAAAAGCATGGTTCTAGCCATTTCTTTTGAAGTGCGGTTCTTTCTCTCAACAACTCTATTTTTTTGAGGTGTTCTAAGGGCAGATAAGTTATGCGACACACCATGCTCCATACAATAAGTCAGAAAAGAAACATTTTCAAATTCAGTACCATGATCTGACCTAATTGCAGCTAGTTGATGATTAATCTTGTTTTACACTTGTTTGACTAAGATCTCAAACTGTTCATAAGTTTCATTTTTATATATTAAAAACAAAGTCCAAGTGAAACGAGAGTAATCATCAACCAACACAAACACATAACTAAAGCCAATTCTACTCTGCACCCTCATGGGACCACAGAGATCCATATGCACAAGTTCAAATGGCCTTGAGGTACTAAACATTTTCTTTGACTTAAAAGAAGATTTGACATGTTTGCATTTAGCACACTCATGACATATATGATCTGCCTCAAACTTAATGTCAGGTAACCATAACACCAAGTTTTGAGACCTCAATTTTTGAGTAGTGTAAAGCTAACATGTCCAAGCCTCTTATGCCAAAGCCAGTGATCATCCTCTACAACACTCAGACAGAGGGCACTGGTCTTAGGCAACTGATTCAAATAAGTGATATACACATTGTTGTGCCTAGTGCCTTTGCAGACCAGTTCCCCTTTCTCAGGGTTAACTATGTGACAAGCATTTGATTCAAAGTTAACTTTATTACCCTTGTCACACAGCTGAGAAATATTCAATAAGTTGTGTTTCAAGCCTTCAACATAATAGACATTGTCAATGGCTTGGGAGAGTGACTTACCAACCTTACTTATACCTTTGATGACTCCTTTGCTGTTGTCTCCAAAAGTAACACACCCTCCTTCAAATACTGCAAGTGAGAGAAACTGACTTTTATCACCTGACATGTGTCTTGAGAAACCACTGTCTAAATACCAGTATGGCTTTCCTCTCACTTGCACCTGCACATACAATCAAGGGTTAGTTTTAGGAACCCAGACCAACTTGGGTTCCTTATTCTTAGGAACAGATTTGACCCTATCTTTCCTCAACCAAACCTTCTTTACATGTGTCTTATTCTTCTTATCATGTTTTTTCTTGGTCCAACAGTTACCAATGACATGACCACTTTTTCCACAGTAAGTACACACATGCATATCCTTAGCAAAGACGTATTTCCCCTTTTTGAATTCATCAATCCAAGTGTTGTCTCTACCCAGAACAGTTGTGGAACTAGTCCCAGTGTACCCTAAACCAAACCTTTGACTATTCCCTGGTTGGGAGGTAAGATTGTTTAGGATACTCTTGGCTTCCAGCAGTTTATTCAATTGACTCGTACAATTAGTTAATTCCAGTTCGTTGGTTTCAAGTTCTTTAAGTTGAACTACATTTCTGTTTTCAAAAGTTTTCAACTCAGTTTGAGTTTTGTGTAGTTCATCTTGAAGTCTTGAAACCAGTTCTGGGTTTGGTTCTTGTCTGATCTCAGTGTTAACACTTTCTTTCAGTAAAGCAAGTTCTGTCTTAAGATCACAGATCTTTGCTAAGCACTCTTCATGAGTTTAATCAGTGTTATCACTCAAACTAGTTAGAGAACCAGTTTCCTCATTTGTTCTGACATGTTCATTGAATAAATCTACTAAATTGTCAACCAAATGATCATATGCTATAACAACATCAGATTTACCCAAGTTACATGTTTCTTTTAACAAACAGAGATTTGAATTATGAGCGAAGAGAATCCTGAGATCATTGAAACTTCTTTCAATTTTTTCAAATAGATTTTGTTCATTTGGAATAGGTTGAGATTTCAATGATTCAAGTTCCATCTTAAGCTGTTCTACCTGAATTTCCAGTTCTGAATTCTTTTCCTTAAGTTCATCAAAGATAAGTTCTATTTCAGCAGATCTAGCACCACAAATCTCATAATCCCTAGTTAGTTCTTTGAGCTTTTTCTTATTAAACTAAAAAGAAGAGCCAACACTTATGCATTGATCTATGTTGAAATCAAGATAATCAAGTAATTCATCTCTGTCTAAATTATGCATGTTTGCCTTAATTTCATCAAAGATTACCTAGTTATCATCAGATGAACTTCCTCCAGCTATGAGACATAGAACAGTATCCGACCAGACCTCAGACTAGTCCCTGTTGAGCAATGAGGTAAGACACAGGTTTGCTTCCTCATCATCTTCTTCTGCCTCAGAGTCTGAATCTCCCCATACTGAAGCAAGCATGGCCTTCTTGTAAACCTTCTTTTCCCCCTGGACCCCTAAGTTCCCCTTCTTGGTCTTCTAGGTTGAGCACTCCTTGATTCTGTGTCCCATTTCCCCACACTTGAAGCAACCAGTGTTGGAACTGGTCTTCCTAGGTGGTCCAGAACTAGTCTTCCCTTTTTGAAATCTTCCCTTAGGATTTGTTCTAAGATACTTCTCGAACCTTCTGGCCATGAGGCTGATGTCATCATCATCATCACTAGTCTCTTCCGCTTTCAAGACCATCTCCTTGGCTTTGGAAGTGGTCTCAGCGTTGGAGTCTATGAGCATCTCATGGGTCATCAGGTTCCTAATGAGATCTTCCAGAGTGAGTTTGGTAAGATCTTTTGCTTCTTGAATTGCAGTCACCTTGGGTATCCACTTGCTCGACATACTCTTGAGCACCTTCCTCACTAATTCCTCACTTGTAAACTCTCTACCCATTTAGTTCATTTATGATAGTCATGAACCTAGTAAACATGTCCCTTATGTTTTCATCTCTGTTCATATCAAAGGACTCATACTTAGACATGAGCATGTCTACTTTAGATCTCCTCACTTCAGAATTTCCCTCATAGGCCAGTTCAAGAGTATCCCATATCTCTTTTGCAGAGGAACAAGCAAGGATCCGGTTAACCTCACATTCAGCTATGCCCTATTGCATCAAGGACATGGCCTTTGCATTCTTTTCAAGTTTCTTGAAATCCTCACTTTTGTATTCAGATTCAGTTTTCAAGGAGGTAATTCCATCTGAGTTAGTTTTGGAGATATTTGCAGGACCATTCTTGACTACTAACCAACATTCATAATCCACACCGATTATGAAGTTCTTCATGCAGTTCTTCCACCAACCATAGTTGGTGCCATTGAATTTTGGGAATCTAGATCCATTGCTCTCCTGAGTATTCATTGTCGTACTCCTCTGGGTAGTTAACCTGGCCTTTTGAGAAGCAAGGCTCTGATACCACTTGTTGGGTCAATGGATACTCAAGAGGGGGGTGAATTGAGTATATAGAAAATCGTCAATCTTTCAAACTTGGTTATTGGTCAGACCAGTTAGGGATCTGGTCTAATGCACAACGGAAAATAAAACAATCAACACAAAAGATTTAACGAGGTTTGGCTCAACTTAAGCCTACGTCCTCCTCTCTCTCACCAATTTTATTGATTCACTCGAATAATAATAATGGTAAACATACAAACGTTTGCTACACCCTTGTAGCAAACAGATCTCAACTTCTAACTCTAGAAGCTCACTCAGGTTCTCTCAGAACACTCCCCAACCACTTCCCACAAGTGGTTCAATGCAAGCAATGATCTCTCGATTACAAATCTCTTCAAGATTAAGATGAGAATATTTTAAGCACTAACAATGGACTCTCTGAGTATGGTGACGAGTATGTGTTGAACCATGTTTGATTTGAATGATGACAAACCAGTCCTCTATACTTGATATCTATGTATAATTGTATATGAACAGGTTGAATCAAGTGAGGACTCATCAAGGCAATCATGAAGACCTTGAAATACTTGAAGATCAGAAGCCAAGAGCTTGGAGCCTTTTTATTTTTATATTTCTAGGATCTTCATGTAAAATAGGCTTAGGAAAATATTCTTATTGTTTTTAAGTAAAGAGCAAAAAGACCTTAAGTTTATATCCAGTAAAGAGAACAGCCCAAGAACAAGCTAAGAACAGGCACAAAACAAGCTTGGAACAGTTCCCTTTGCCAGACGTAAACTTAGTAGTACTGAGACCACTGTGGGAACAGACCTCAGTATTATGCACGTGATCCGTACAGATTTTCGAGTTCAAAATCTTTTTGAAAATTTATTTGAAAAATTTGGATCACTTGTGTCCTGGAAATCTGCTAAATTGATTTGCAAAATCAGCTCATTAAATGCAATGTACTTGTTGGACTTTTGAGTATTAACCGCTGCAAACAGTGGTAGTATACAAAAGTCTGGAACAGTTAACTGTTCACTTGTGTCAGCTGATCCTTTTGCACAATTTAGGGGAGCTTCCAGCACACTTCTAGGGGACGGTTTTCCTTGTCTATAAAGACAATCTTTGCAAGAAACCTTAGAAGACTCTTGCTCTCCAAAGAAAACCAAGTAATATTTTCTGAGAGTCTATCTTTAGTCCCAAACTATCTCCATATCCATCTTTAAGAGAAAAACTTACGGAGATTTAAGTTTGTAATATTTGAACCACTTAGAGGGAAGTGGTTGGGGAGTGTTCTGTGAACACTGAGTGAACTGTTAGAGTTAACAGTTGGGGAATTAAGTGTTACATAGTTGTAGCACTTGATTGAGTGTGTAACCTTGTTATTATTCTGAGTTGATTAATAATATTGGTGAGAGAGTGGAGGACGTAGGCTTGTTTAGAAGCCGAACCTCGTTAAATCTTTGTGTCCTTACTCTTTGCTTACTGTTCTCTCGTTGTTCTCACAAAAGCACAAACAAAACTTGAAAACGATTGAAAAAACACACATACAGATACAACTGAGTTTTCTTAAAAAAACATCTTTAGGGTTTATTTCTTTATTCTATATTATTCTCCTAACAAATTCTGTCCTTGTTTCCAAAACAACCTAAGTTATTTAAGGATAGGATATAATGAATTTGGTTAAGAAAATCACTAGGTTAAGAAAATCAAATAAATTTATTCTCGGCAAATCTTCATCAAGCAATATTCCTAAGTATATCAGTTTTGACTTTCAAAACAATAAACTTTTTCCATAAGAAAAATATCTTATGTCAAAACTGATTTACTTAGTCGAGTATTGGATGAACTGAGAACTGGTCTACCACTGGTCTAGGACTGGTCCCAGTTCTTAGTTCAAAGGATTTATGTCTAGTAAAAGAACTTGATTGAGATCAGTTCTTTTACCAGCCATAATCCGAGCATCAAGCATATCATCTAATTCACACCATCATCAAACTCATATAAGCAAAATAAGCCTTAAGTCTAAAACAGACTCTTGATCTTCATGTATGGCCAAGCTTCAAGATCTTCAATAAACAGTTCATCACCTAGCTCTGGCCCAACCAACACTTGGATCATACCTGCACACATAAACACGTACACACATGCATACACAGATAGAGACCAGTGCCGGAACTGATTTGTCATCACTCAAATCCACATAGGGTCAACAACCCTCTTATTTTTAAAAATTAATCTAAGTCTTTCGCCCACTACTATAATACTCCCTTATAAAAACAACATCGAGCTAAAGGTTTTGATATCATGACCTTTAATGTCACAACACCAAAATTCCATTTACAGTTTTCTTATTTGACACAGTAGCAAAAGTGAACTAATCAAGAAACAAAAAAAATCTCACGTGATGCAAGTATTTAAAATTGAAGAAATTATAAAATAACACTGAAATTAAATCCAAAATAAAGTACAATGCCTTAGTCACAAACTCATAAGGCTATGTTAGGTATTTCAAGCCCTATTTTATACATATAACGGTGTCTTAAATTCAGGTGGTAAATAACAACCTTGTCAAAATATATTGTTTAAATTGAATTTTTTTGGGCGAATGAATCAAAAGGATGGTAAATAACACCACAAGTTCATGCTTATTATTTGAATTGGCTATACTTCAATACTTGTAGATTTTTTGGTGATGATTACTTGAATTGTAACGTAACATAATTTTTTAGTGGCGAATAGAGTCGGGAGTGGTTATTGTTTCATACTAGAGTACACTAATACATTATATCTTGTATTGGTTTAATTAGTTTTATGATTTTATGATAAACATGTTATGAATTTTGTAATGTTGTTTAAATCATTAAATGAAATTAACGTAATTCTTTTTCATTATTACAGAATTGCCTAGTCCTCGCTATTATGGGTTTCTCAGAAAAAAAGATCTAAGAGTTACCCTCGAGGAAAAGCATGCATTGAAAGGATACAAATCAATGGTAATTATATTATTATGCTTATACTACTAAAGTTGCAAAACATGATCAAGTATGGTATTACATGCATTAATTAATTGTTAGACTTATGTATGCATGGAATGAAACTAAGTATTTACATTGGAATAATGATATTACAGGTGATTTATATCAACGCTTGTCGAGCAGGGGATATCATGAGTTCTATCTCTCCTAAGTTGAACATCTATGTGATGACTTCTAGTGGACGAAGAGAAGATAGTAAAGGTGCTTATTGCCCGCCTAGTACGACTTATCCAACTCCCCCTCCTCATGCTCATCCTGACTATTCTAGCTGTCTTGCATCACAATTTGGTGCCGCTTGGATGGAGCACAGGTATTGTTTTGTAGTTAACATTCAATACGTACTGATCTTTCTTTTTTGTTCACATGAAATTTGGAATATTAATTATTAATTGGAAATCCGTTCCGATCCCATGGTTGCAGTGAAGAGATTGACACAAGGAAGGTCACCTTGCAACAACAGTTTCTGGTTGTAAAGCAACGAGTCTGGTCCTCTACGGTCCACCAATATGGAAACCGTAAGATTGCGAATGAGAAACTATCATCTTACATAGGACCACTATAGTATATATATGTAGGCGAATTTAATGACACTTTGCGTTTCCATAGCTACTTGATCTGATTTCTTACTCAATCAGAGGAACTTCTTAATCTTTGAATTATCTAATGAGGCAAATGAAAGATGCTCAAATAATATTATATGTTGAATTGTGATCAAATGGCATCATGCATGTATACTTTGTGCCTCAAATTGATCTTCATGACAATTCCCTGCAAGTACGGGTGAATTAACTTAACATCCCGTTATGGTGCATTTTAGCTAACCTGATTACAGGTAGGAAGTCGAGGCTCGGCTTGGTAAGCCGAGAGTTACAGGTTATAAGCCAAGGACATGCCGGGAGTAGCAGGAGCATAAGCAGGAACATATACATAAGTCGAATGGTGCTAGGTATCGGGTTCATAAGCGTGAGCGGGATCAAGTACATAAGCTGAGCGTAAGCTGGAACATAAGTTGAGTCGGGTTCGTAAGCTGAACAGCAGGCTGAACAGCAAGCGGATCAACTAGCACCAAGGATGTTCAAAGTGAATTATGGAAGTTATCCATGGTCAATGGTGCAAAGAGTTAGTTCCTAAATAAATGGAGTCATTAACTCCACTTACTTGACCAAGTCAAAGGAATTTGTTGTATATAAATGGAAGTATGAACATGCCTAAAACTTATCCAAGCAAGAAGACTTGTTCAAACTGAGTTGTAACTAACGTCCAACAAACAAGGAAGCATTAACAGTCAAAAGGAAGCAACCCGCGTAGCAGAAGGCTAGGAGGAATATCAGCAACAAACTCCTACATTTCAGCAAGCAGTAAAACAAATAATACCAAGTCAAACCACTAACAACCACTTACCTATTTTCTAGGAGAGTGGGCAGCAAGGGTCAACAAACTTGTGCCTATATAAGTGTTCAAAGAAGGCAAAGAGAAGGGAGGGGGGAAGAGAAAAAACCTTATTGCCAACCCGTATCTACACAACCTAGTAATACTCTGCTTAGCATATCTAACCAGACAGTTATCGTTTGTACTTGAAAGAAACAGGGCATGTTGCCCATAACCCTAGGGTGCTACTCAGCTAGTTTTAGCCATTTTCAATGTATATTACTCGAGATATTGTACATGTACCAAACGGCTTTTGTGCCCGAATCATAGTGGATTGGTGGACTCATAGCCATCCGCGGTTTTTTCCCTTGTTCTTGGGTTTTCCGCGTCAACATTTTCTGGCGTCTTCTCTCTTTTATTTTTCGCCATTTATTTTCTGTACCTTAGTCTAGCTATCGCCCGTTCCAACCTTAAATTGTCGTCTTGACGATTTTTGGCAAATTTTTTTTTGTAATAACCCGAAAATCTGGGCCAGAAAATTTTGTTGTTAATTAATGTGTATTTTTAATTCTAAGTCCAAAAATAAGCCCAGTTAATTGGATTGTATTTTCATAATTTCTTCCTTGTTTCAAAATTGGTCCCAATGACCCAATATAATTCCCCTTGGCTGGCCCTCTCTTTGATTTGGCCAAGGAATTATTTCCATTATTTATTGTTATTATTATTATTATTTAGATATAATATATCTAAATATTTATCTTTTATTTTTTATTATCCTAACTAAGTAAAAATCCTATTTTTAACTAACCTTATACCAAGTCTCCTAAATTGACTCAATTTTCTCCTATCCTTACCCAAAGTACACGGCCCCCTTTACTTTCTTTTTTTTATTAATTCTTTTGTTCTTTATAATTACATATAGGGAACAATATTCATATTCTTTTACCCTAACTTCAAAACTCTAAACTCTCAAAATAAACCCACCAAAATACTCTAGTGTGCCTGTTGACATCGCATTTAGTCCCCTGTCCCGAGGAAAAGGTTCAATGATGACAACATACGCTCATTTCTCCGGAAAAATGCACACTTGAGTATACATGGACAACACTAAGCCAAATTTAATTTTCCAAGTATTCTAAGCCCAAAATAATTTCAAATAAAAGTTTGGCCCAGAATTAATTTTTAAAAAAAGTTTGTTTTCCAAATAATCCCAATCCATTTTGTAAGAATTTTTTTTAAAAAAATAAATAAATAAATAAAAATAAGTAGCGCATTTTTCATAATTACGCTGACTCATCAGCGCGTTTAAATATCTTGCGCTGACTAATCAGCGCGTTGAAATATATTGCGCTGCCAAATCAGCGTAATCTAGAAAAACGCGCTAACCAAGTCAGCGAGCTTATCTCAAATGCGCTAGAAAATTTATGTTAATTAACCATAATTAATTGATTTGATTTGATTTGTCAGCGATACCAATTGATTTACGCTGACGTGTCAGCGTGTATAACTGGATCGCGCTGATATCTTTAGCGTGGAATATTTATTTACGCTGATACAGTAGCGCGTTTTAAGGGGATACGCTGATCTGTCAGCGTGTTTCCCTTGAAAATGCTGATATTTCAACTATAAAAGCAGAGGGGTTTTCTTTGGTTGGAGGGAGGATTTTAGTGGAGAAGAAATGAGGGTTTTTATTCATTATTGTTCAAATCACCATATTACAAAAGTTCTTATAAAATGCTTTAAGTTAATTTCATAATAAAAAGGGTTTTTTTTTTGCATTCATACAAAAAAAGTGGCTAAGATTTCTTAACGGAGATTATTCAAGGCAAAGTATTGTCTATCCTAATACTCATAAAAGGCGTTCTTCTAAGGAGAAGTGGTTAGTTTCCTGAGAGCCTTAATTTTCTTCTTAATCCTTTTTTTTATATATTTTTTTGTTAAAAATGAATAATTTTGATTAAAAATTGTTAGCGTAAAATTCTGGTACGCGCTGATATATCAGCGCATTTTATTCTTACGCGCTGGCATATCAGCGTGACATTCTTGATTACACTGATGTATCAGCATAAAGCATTTTATTCTTTTGAACGCTGATATCTTTTATATAAAAAAAGTTTCAAATTTCTTTTTTTATTTAATATTTTTTATATGCTTTTTTTATTAAATTTGATTATTAAAAAGGTCAGCGTCAAATTATTTTTTATGCTGATTTATCAGCGACTAATTTTTTGATACGCTAATATATCAGCGAGTAATTTGTTAACGCGTTGATATGTCAGCGTAACTTTCTAGGATGCGCTACTATATCAGCGTGTAAAAATATTTTTGCGCTAATTTATTTATTTTTTATTTTTTAAAATTATTTTTATTTATTCATTTTCTTTTGTATAACTTGTATATTAGCAATTGAGAGAAATTAGTAAAGGCCGCCTACGGGCTAATATGACGCATTCCACCATATTAGTACCCTTGCCCCCGAATTCAATATTTGGTTCGCATGACCATTTTTTGGAGTCATCCCCATGGGATCGAAGGGCAAAATTGTGCTATTTAGATCCGTCCCTAAATCGTGTCCCATTCGTTTTTTTGATCTAAATACATGGTTTATGAGTTTAATTCCTAAAACTCATTGGCGACTCCTACTAATATTGTCATTTTCCATTAATCTTTTCTTCCCTCTATTTAGTCCATTCTTCCTCCCATCGCCAATACGCCTAGGTCTAAAACGGCCTCTTGGTGGCGACAGGCGGAGGAAACAAAAAAGGTGGGGAGCCGGCCATGGTTCCTACAGTGGCGACTCCGCTGGGGAAAATTAGGAAATTATTTCAATAATTTTCTATAGAGGGCAAGACTTGAAAATTATCTCTCAATTTTATATACTTGTTATATTTAAGCAAAGTGCTTTTTTATTTTATTTGATTTTGTTTTGTTTTGTTTTGTATTATTATATTTTATTTTATTTTATTCATTTATTTTTTTTACTCATATTATTGCATATATGTGACAAACACTTGGCCTCCATGTGTTTGAAACATAATTAGGCTTAACCCATTATTTTATCCCTTTTGGGGAGCAACTGTTGACTTGGTGGGGCCCATGGCCTCTAATTAACCGAGCAAAACGGAACCTTATCCCGACTACATCAATTTCCAAGCTGCCCATGGTGCTTGGTTGGGAGACACTTCATAACTGACGGTTTTTTCGCAAAGTGTTGAAGCACACTCCTTAGATGTAGGACCCTTATAACCCTTACATCATAACCATAGAGACTTTTCATAAAGTTGTAATTTATTTGCTAGTTGTTTTATATTTTTACCCTAAGTATTGCTTGTTTGCATAGTTGACCTTAGGATTCTAACTTATTTAGTCACGAGATTATGTTAACTTAGTTAAAAATAAATGATATCTTTCAAATATATTTAAAAAAGGGAGATTTTATTTATATTACCCTTTCAATAGGATTTTATTACTTCAATCTCAATGATTTTCTTAGATGTCAATTTTTAATTTAGTTAACATAATCTTGTGCTAATTGGGAATTAACTGAGATTTTCCCTATTCATTAAAGAAAAAGGATTTAGAATTTGACTAAGTACATCCTTTAGGTAGGATTTAATTAGCTTAATTCTAAAACTTTAATGAATCTAACCATCTAACTTTTTTCCCTCTTATTTTTTCTTTTCATCCAATTTTTTTTTTTTTTAAAAAAACAAAAATATAAAAATAAATAAAATCAGCGAATTATTGTTGAGAACGCTGCCTAATCAGCGTTTTCCATCATAACGCGCTGATGACTCAGTATCAGATTTTGCAAAACGCTATTGCATTAGCGCGTCCAATCTTTACACGCTGATTTATTTATTTATTTTTCAAGTTAATTTGTTTTCTTTCTTTCTTATTTTTTCTTTGAGTCTCTTGTAAATATTTTTTATATTATATCCTTAATTTTAAGGGTCCTAAATTCTATACATGCAACAAATCATTCTTCCTAGTTGTTTATGTGCTACAAATAAAATCAACATTCACTTGTGCTCATTTACAAGAATTGTTCCTATATTTTACAATTGTTCCAAATAAAAAAGGAGTTTTAAAATCTCAATCCAATTATTTAATAATAGATTCATTCCAAGTCTTTCAAATCATTGACTCATTCTAAGTCATTCAAAGTATGGGCTCACATAAGTCCATATTACAGTATATATGGGCACAAGGACTTAAATAAAAAAGGGTTTAAGCCCATTTTATACATAAATTGAAAAAAAAAATAGAACACATGCAGCGTTAAATTTAAATTTACGCTAATTGATCAGCGCTTAATTCCTTTCTACGCTGATTGATCAGCGATTCATTTCTTACTACACTGATGGATTAGTGACTATCTTCTTTTATCGTTAGCTAATCCGCGTTCAATTTTTTTTTATACGCTGATTGTAATCTTCATTTTAGAAGTATTTTATGATTTCTTCTTTAAAATAATCCTAAATTTATAGATTATAAGTCCAATATGTTCATTAAAGAACCACCATTGACTTTTAATTTTTTTTTTGTTTTAATGTTAGAACTACGCATGGCCTGATTCCCTTCTCGGGATACGTAGGCAACTTTTTTTTGGTCCGGCCTCATCATGATTTGACTTTATTTCAATCATATTATTGGCATAAAAAATGTTGAAAAATGCCTAATGTAAATAATAAAATTGTTTGCATAAGAAATTGATAATATGTATTTTCTTCTTTAAAATTAAAAGTCAATCTCAATATGATGAAAAATGATACATTCTCATACATCGAGAGACTTGAATTATGCAATAATTTTTTCCAAACCATTCGTCTATTTTTTATCTCAATAAACACATTTTTATTAGATAGTGTTGAGTGTAACGGACCCTTGGTCCACTTTTTTTTTAAAAAAATTTATACGAAAAATGTTTTAGATGAATGGATCCAAGGTTCATTTTCTTTCAAATAATCCATTTAGGTTATTTCAATTAGTGCGCCCCAGGCCCACTCTTTGGATTGAGTAATCTTAAAAGATAAAACTTCTAACATTGGCTATCCAATTAAATTGAAAAATCAATTGAATGCACACTCGAGAAAGCTAAAAAAAATTGAATGACACCTACAAGAAAAATTGATAACCTAGCCATTTAGTATTAAACCTGGATATTGATTCATAAATCTATACGTGCAAATAATACTTGCACATCAAAATAATTGAATTGCACTAAATTCAAACAAAATTACAGCAATTATGCATAAACCTGAATATAAATTATCAATAACCTAGCCATTTAGTATTAAACCTGGATATTGATTCATAAATCTATACATGCAAATAATACTTGCACATCAAAATAATTGAATTGGACTAAATTCAAACAAAATTACAGCAATTATGCATAAACAAGCAAAGAAACTAAAAATAACAAAAAAAACCAAAAAAATTGCATAAAACAATTACAAAACACTGAAAACTTACTTCAAATTGAACTCATCACTTTTGTTGGCAGTTTTTGATGGCCTAGCCTTCTTAACCTTTGCAACACGAGAGCTAGAACAAATGGAAAAAACACAAACAACAACACACACAAAATTAATCACAAACAAAAATTTAAAAAACAAAAAACAGAGTTAAAATAGAGATGAATTAGAACGCTACCTATCAGCAGCATCTCTTGACCTTTTGGAAGATAATTGAGATTTGGAAGTTTGAGATTGTTGAGAAGCCATAATATTTGAACGAAAAATTGAAGAACAATGCAACAATTTAATGTAAAATTGAGAAGAAAATTTAAATACAGAGCAGAAAAATAAGAAGAATGGAGAGAAAAGAGATAATCGCAACTAGGTTTAAGAAATCGCAAATGAAGAATGCAAAAGGTTACTGAGGGAAATAGGAAGAGAGTGAAGAAGAAAATAGTTTGAATTGAAGTGGAAAACAAAAGAATAACGAACTAATATGAACATAAAACTTCGCGGTTTTCATATTAAAAAACCCGAACCCAGCCCAACCCAATAACTCGTCCGACGGAAACTATTGGGTCAGACCGTCTGACCCAATAGTTTCACTTAGAATTTTGATAGGAGTATTATCAGGAGTGAAATTTGGCACCCACTTCCTAATAGTGAGGTAATGATCATCAATTAGCTAAGGTCCTCCTATTAGTACATGTTCATAATCCTCTCTTGCTGTGAACTTGGCAATGTAATATGAATGACCAATGTCAATGAGACTCAGATGACCTTTTATTTGTCATTTTTTGGTTAATCATCTTAGTAAAGTGAGATACCCAAATTGTTTGTCGAGGATTTCCATTATTGTTTCATACGCCTTTTTTTTCTTTTGTTAAAAGAATGATTGAACAATTAGATTCTTCATTTTCTTATTCTGGAGGCTCATCATCTTCAGAGTCAAAATCATCATCACTCATGTTGTGGATGAAAGGATTGAAGTCTTGGATTCCACTCATTCTTTCTGATGAGCTTTGTTTGTTGTTTAGCATATACCTGAATGAGACATTAGCAACATTTGTGAATTTTGTATTTTCAGTGTGTTGATTCTGCTTTTCAAGACTATCTTCTTCCACTATCATGGTTATTAGCATAAGAATCAAATATTTATGTATGTGTAATCTTACTCTTGAATTTTTTATTTGATCTTTGTAGTTGGTTTTGTTCCTGAGCAGAATTCACAGGATTGTTCAAAGATTTTTCATTATTATTAGATTGAAAACAGTGGAATTTGGGGTTTGATTTTTCATTCTGAGAGTTTATTTGAATTGTTGGGGAAGACATGCTAGATAGATAAATTTTTCAGCAACTAAAAATAAGCTTATGTCTCCATATGTAATAATCCCTCATTTATATCAACATTATTTTTGTTATATTAACAAACAATACATATTTTTATTGATTTAGGAAACAATACAAAATTGGAAGCTCAGGTCTGTTATCTATATGGGGGCTGCCCGTCTTGTTTTTATAAAATATATATTAATTAACTAATTTACTTTAGTGATTAGCAAACTCTTATTTTGTAAATTTATTTGAATGTACAATTATCTTATTTGATGGATGATTTTTTCTAGTTTTAAAGTACGTGGATACAATTTGAATTGGATTTAATTTTATTTTGTAGTTTTTTTATATAAAAAATCTACAAAATATTAAAGATAAAAATAATTAAAGCATGAGATAAAAATGTTCATCCTTGTTATTACGTATTAATAAATAAATTATATATGTTTTAAATTTTTTAAAAATATAGTTGTTCCCCTTAAAATTTTAAAAATATATTTAAATTTTTTAACATCTTCAAAAGCCTAACACTTAAGATAATTTATTAACAAAAAAACCTATTTATTGGGTAATCAACATTTACTTTTATCTTTTTTGTATTCGACTCTTGGAGAGTTTGGATCAGTTTGATTCTTGAAGAGTGGTTCATATTCCCCTGAATGGAACAGATTAGCGGATCGTGTTGTTGCCATTAATGCTTGGAAACAGAAAGTAGATAAAAAATATGGCGACCCCTTTGCTTCTAAAGAATACAAAGATTTCCTGAATCCTGATATGATGGTTGGGAAAAAGATGTTGGAGTTTGAAACACCGAATTTCAAACTGACAGAAACAAATGAAAAAGTTTCAAAGAGATATGCATGGTAGATTAATACTCGTATTTATTTTATTAGATTTCATTAAAATTCTAACAACCAAATTTTATTTTTATAATGTTAAATTTTAGATTCGCTCCGAGAAAAAATCTTGTTTCTGATGCTGTAAATGTTTCAAACTGATGAGGATATCGACTCGACAATACTTCTTCCTCCTATGTAGTTTATCATTCATTTGCGTTTTTTCTTCTGTTTTCTAATTCTGTAAATGTTGTAAATTCTTCTCTTTTTTTGAAGAAAAAAAAGTGTTATTGATACAGAGCATGACATGTGGAATGTAAATTTGATTAGAAGCATTTTTACTAGTGCTAATTGTGAGCGAATACTTCAATTGCCCCTCCCTTCATCCCCATTGATTGATAATAAATATTGTTGGCCCTCAAAAGATGGTAATTTTACTATGGTTGGGAAGACTCAGACATGGAGAATTATATGGGGTCTTGATGGTGTAAGAATATATCATGGATGATATATTAAGTTTCCATATTATGAGGATATTAACGGTAGAAATTTCTTATGTATAGTATGTACGATATTTGCCTAGTTGTCATTATCTTTTATTCCCTAATTCTAGCTATTTTTTCCTAAGTCTTTAGTCAATTAATGCCTAAATAATAGGTTATTGCTTTGCATGTACAGTATATATATTTTCCTAATGTCTAAAGGAAGAGCACTGATTCAATTACTTTCATGGTATCAGATTGTTTCTCGGTCCTGTTTCTTCTGTAAAACCCTAGCATATTCATCTTCCTCTTTCATTTTTTTTTTGTCTTTGCTGATTCCTCTAAGTTTCACCCTGCCATCACTATCACAAATGTTAAGCCTCTTGTCCTTGTTACTTTAGATAATAATCAAGTGATGCACCACTCTTGGGCCACTCTTTTTACTAATCTTGTTAGGGTCCATGATCTCTATGATCATTTGGTTCCACCCACTGAAGAAGAAGCCTTGGCTGCATACACTAAGGCCAAAATGGCGGACTTGAATCTTTGGCGTCGTCTTGATGCTGTCGTCTTTCAATGGATTTCGGCACCATCTCTAATGATCTTCTTCTTGCTATCCTTCGCCGAAATGACAAGGCCGAAGGGGCGTGGAACCGTATCGAGTCTTTATTTCAAGACAACAAAGCCGCTCGTGCCACTCTCCTCGATGAGGAATTTACCAATGCTGCCTTTGAGGATTTCAACTCCATTGATAGTTTTTGTAATCACCTACAATCTCTTATGGACAGATTACATGACGTTGATGCTCCGGTGTCCAATAGTCGTTTGATGTTACGTCTCATTGCTGCACTACCGCACGCGTATAGTGGTACACTAGACTTTATCCAAAATCAAGATCCTTTGCCTCCTTTTGAAAGTTGTTGTTCCAGATTAACAATGGCTGAGCGTATCATCAAAGCTCGCCAATTACGTGAAAAATGGCGGTTCGGGGAGTAGCGCTTCCGCCATGGTTACTGCTGCCAATACCCCTCCTGCTCCTCCTGGAAATTTTCAACCTAATAATAACAACAAACATCAGCATAATAAGAATAATAATAAAGGCAAGAATCCAAAACATAATGGGAAGAAAAGTCTCACCCCAACGCACATGGGTCCAACCCAAACTTTACACCACATCAACAGTCCCAGTGGCAGCCACCTCAGCCTTACCCATCCACGTGGCATCCATCTTGGTAGCCTAGCTGGAGAGGGTGGGCCGTCCCTCCTTGTGCCTACCCAACATCAACATGGCGTCCAAACTCTACTACTATTCACCGTCCATCATCTTCTGGGCCAGGGGTACTTGGGCCTAGACCTCAAGCTTACAATGTTGTTGCTCCTACTCCCACCTACTTGCCAACTGATATTGACGCAGCTATGAACGCGCTCTCGGTCTCTCAACCCGACGGAAACTACTACATGGATACCGGTGCTACTTCTCATATGACTGCCGATCCAGGTATTCTCTCCCCTTATTTTCATTCAAGCAATAAACATCATCACATTGTTGTTGGTAGTGGTCATTTAATTCCTGCGATTGGTCACGGTCACACTATATTATCCCCTCTTTATCCACCATTTGCATTAAAAAAATATATTACATGCTCTCAAACTTGTTAAAAATCTTATCTCCGTCCGAAAATTTACCACTGACAATATGGTCTCATTTTCCTTTGATCCTTATGGTTTCTCTGTGAATGATTTGCAGACGGGACCAAATTACTGAGATGTGATAGTGTCGGAGACCTTTATCCTCTTTTTTCAAGCTCTCAAGCCACTTCCTCCAACAATCAATTCGCCTTTTCTTCCTTATCTCAAGAAAATTGGCACTATCGTTTGGGTCATCCGGGCGATGTTATTGGTGTACTCTTACTAACAAACATTTAATTGATTGTAATAAGGGTTGTAATTTTTTTTGTCCTTCATGTCCTCTAGGGAAATACTCTAAGCTTCCTTTTTATAATTCAATGTCATTTACTTTCTTTCCTTTTGATATTATTCATAGTGATCTATGGACTTCCCCTATTATTAGTACTTTCGGCCATTGTTATTATGTTCTTTTTCTTGACGATTATAGTAAGTTTTTATGGACTTTTCCAATTGCAAAGAAATCTCAAGTTAAACAATTATTCTTAAAATTTCATGCATTCGTCAAGACTCAATTTGAACGAAATATTAAAACATTTCAATGTGACAATGGTAAGGAATACATAAATAGTACATTTGAGATTTTTTTTGAGAAAAATGGCATTCTCTTTCGTCTCTCGTACCCTTATACATCTCCACAAAATGGGAAAGCCGAAAGACATAAAATTTATAAATAATATCATGCGTACCCTTTTGCACATGCCTCTATGCCCCTAACCTTTTGGCATCATGCTCTTTCCATGACCACAAATCTCCTAAACATACTTCCCTCCAAGGTATTAAATTACCAATCTCCCACTCAACTCCTCTATCAAAATACTCCGGATTATTCCAATTTACAATTTTTTTGTTGCTTATGTTTCCCATTATTTCCTTCATCTACTATTCACAAACTACAAGAAAGATCTACTCCTTGCACTTATTTAGGTCCGGCTACCAACCATCGTGGCTCCAAATGCTACGACATGTCTAGTGGCAAAATTATAATTTGTCGTCATGTCCGTTTTGATGAGACTGACTTTCCTTTCTCCAAAATTCATGAAAAACAATTATCAAATTATGATGCATTTTGTGATAATATGAATCCATCTCTAATTCATCAAATGTCACAACTAGCCACCCAAAATGGGCAGCACGTTTAGAGCTGTCAGTTTGGTTAGGAACTGTTGGTTCAACTGTTAACCTAACTGAACTGAACTGAAGTTAACTGAAATAAAATGAACCAAGAATCAAATGACTGATAACTGAAATTGCAACTGAAACAAAATGAACTGGACTTAACTGAACTGAAACTGAACTGGTTGATGAACTGAAATCAACTGAACTGAAAAAGTTGATTAAATAAAACTGTTTTTAACTGATCATAACTGAACTGAAATTAACTGTAAATTGTTTGGTTTTGTTAGTTTATTATTTAATTTAATTGTTTTTAATTGTTGATCAACTGAACCAAAATGACTTATAAATTGTTTGGTTTTGTTAGTTAACTAAACTGTTATTAACTAGTTGATCAATTGAACCAAAATGACTTGATATTGTTAAAATTTAAAGTTAAAAGTTAATTGAATTGTTAATTTGTTATATTTCCTCCGTAAATGAATTTTTACAACAAATGTATTTTTGACACTATTGACTTGTACATACAGAAGAAATATAGTCATGTAGGATCTCATTAGATTCGTCTTAACTTATAATTTTTATTATTTAATTATTATAATTTTATTAAATACATAATTAGATATATTGAATTTCAAAAAATTTCTTCGGCATACGTGAAAATCCTTTGTTGCAAGAATTCATTTACGAAAAAGCAATTTAATATTAATTAATAAAAATTAAATATTGTTACAATTTAGTATTGTTATAATTTAAAGTTATTGATAAAAATGGTATTTAATCGACCCATTTCATACGATAATCATTGTAATCCATATGAGTATATGACTTAGAAGTATTGAAACAATTGTGAAAATTATAAAAATTGCTCAAAGACTTGAATTGTTTTTTGATGCCTTAATCAAAAGACTTGGAACATAGAAATATTGAAACAATAAAAATTACCCTTGAAGTCTTATTGACGTTATTGTCTTAGCAAAGCAAACTATGAATGAAAACATAAATAAAAACTAATAGTACTATAACACATTAATATAATTATATTGTTTTAATAAAAAAATTCAATTGATTTGACAAACAAAAACAAACATAAACTAATCATAACCACCAAGGCCAAAACAAGCAGTGAGCATCAACCCTAATACCCACCTTAGAGCTGACTACTAGTTGGCAAATCAGCAAGAAAACAAGCACCCTAAGAGGGTGGATTACAAGCATTTTTTTTACATCATAAGCTCTACAAGCTACATTCTAAACAAAGTTTGCAGTACATCTCTAGCAAATTCTTCAAAACTTTATGCTTCAATTGATTTGACAAACAAAGTTTGCAGTACAAATCTAGCAAATGCTTCAAAAACAAATTTCCTGCAAATGCTTCAAAAACACTTTAGCAAATGCTTCAACAGCAACATCTACAAAAAAAAAAAAAAAAAAAACATTTATTACCAAATAGTTGAAGAAAATTCAAATAAATACCAACTATTGTATTTAATATCTAAAAAGAATTAAAAATTACCAAGTAGTTGAAGCAAAATCACCAACATCTTCTTCTTCACGAGCATCATTTTTATCGAGACAATCCTCTAACTCCTCCTCTTTCAAATATCCAAACAACCAATTTTGTGTGGTAACAAAAGCCTCAACATTTTTAGGAAGAAGAGATGTTTGAAATTTTGTCAAAACCCTCCCGCCCATGCTAAAAGAGGACTCAGATGCAACTGAAGTGATTGGAATGGCCAAAATATCCTTAGCCATTCGACTAAGAATTGGAAATTGTGATTTTTGGGACTTCCAAAAAGCAAGTGCATCAAACCCATACTCATTCATAGAAAGAGGAAGATTCAAATAATCATCAAGTTTAGAAGAATCACTTACACAACCAGAAGAATTAGAAGACCAAAATTCATTCAAAAAAGTAGCTGCGGAAAATTGTTGAGAAGAATAAGATGAACCAGTTGACAATCGATGAGATAAGGAAGATGAAGGGGTAGTTTCAGAAGATGAGGAAGATGAGCGATAAAATTCATAAAGGTCAACTATGGCGTCATAGAAACTTTTCACCTTAACTTCAACCTCAGAAGGAACATACAGCATATGATACAATCCTTTCACAAACTTTAGTTTAAAACGAGGATCAAGTACAACAACAATAGACAAGATAATACTATGATCAGACCAATACTTTTCATATTTCTCCATCATAGACCGACACATCAATCGGATACTAGGCACAGTATGATTATGAGCTAGAACAACAAAATTGGACTCGGCCGACCGCCAGTTACCGACCGTTAGTGGTCGGTAATTGGATTTACCGACCGTTTGTAGTCGGTAAAAATTGGTCGCTGAAATAGTAGTCGGTAAAATATTTTACCGACCGTCGAAACGGTCGGCAACAAATTACCGACCGTCTACCGACCGTTTACACAGTTGGTCAAAAATGGAGGGAAGAGGCGCGTACCGACCGGCTAAACGGTCGGTATTACCGACCGTGTAGACAGGCGGTCGGTAATACCGACCGTGAAGGCGGTCGGTACGCGCCTCTTCCCTCCATTTTTTTTGGTGGGAAAAAGTTATTTACCGACCGTTACGCGGTCGGGAAGTAACTTTTTCCCGCCTTTTTTGGCGCCATTTCTTTATTTTGAACATTGATTTACCGACCGTTGAGCGGTCGGTAATTTGGTTTTTTTTTTTTTTTTAAATACCTTAAAAAAATAGGGCAAAAACAAATTAAAATTAAAATATAAAAATAAATTAAAATTAAACAAATTCAAAATTTCAAAATTGCATTTTATATTAATAATCCAATAATAGTAATATAACAATATAATACAACTATGCTACGAAGGCTCCAGAAGCGCCGGAACCGTCTGTCGGATCATCAGGAGGGCCTCGGTGAGTGAAGGAAGGATCGCCGAATCTCCTCGCGAAGGCGTCCATCTGCGCCTTCAACTGGGCGAGGTACTCCTCCCGCTTCTGTTCTCTCTCCTCCCGCTCCTTTTCTCTCTCCTCCCGCTCCTTTTCTCTCTCCTCCCGCTCCTTTTCTCTCTCCTCCCGCTCCTTGTCTCTCTGCTCCATCTCTACCCTAGCGCGCTCCATCTCTACCCTAGCGTGCTCGGACTCCTCCAAACGCTGGGACATCTGTTGTAATTGAGCGGAAACCGATGGAGAATAGGAAGATCCGACGTGCCGCCTCCGCGAGGTTCTCTCGTAATAGAGAGAAGCGCCCTCCCTGCCGAACCCTAGAACCTCTCCCTTCCTGAAGCCACCAACCGTATCAAAGAAGATCTGGTTGGCGTCCGTCTCTGAACCACTAGCCTGAGACTTAAAGGTTCTGGTTATATTGATCCTGCAAATTATGGAGTTAGTTCCATTACTAGATTTCAAAGCTTATACACGTCATATAACACCCTATTATACTTGTTAGGGGTTGATTATGCTGATTATAGGGCCCCACCACCAGTTTAGGTCAAAACTTGGCTTTTTAGGTCATTTTCGAGCTTTTTTTGGCATTTTCGCACCTAACTTGTCAAGTAACGTTCCATTACTAGATTTCAAAGCTTATACACGTCCTATAACACCCTATTATACTTGTTAGGGGTTGATTATGCTGATTATAGGGCCCCACCACCAGTTTAGGTCAAAACTTGGCTTTTTAGGTCATTTTCGAGCTTTTTTTTGCATTTTCGCACCTAACTTGTCAAGTAACGTTCCATTACTAGATTTCAAAGCTTATACACGTCCTATAACACCCTATTATACTTGTTAGGGGTTGATTATGCTGATTATAGGGCCCCACCACCAGTTTAGGTCAAAACTTGGCTTTTTAGGTCATTTTCGAGCTTTTTTTTGCATTTTCGCACCTAACTTGTGAAGTAACGTTCCATTACTAGATTTCAAAGCTTATACACGTCCTATAACACCCTATTATACTTGTTAGGGGTTGATTATGCTGATTATAGGGCCCCACCACCAGTTTAGGTCAAAACTTGGCTTTTTAGGTCATTTTCGAGCTTTTTTTTGCATTTTCGCACCTAACTTGTCAAGTAACGTTCCATTACTAGATTTCAAAGCTTATACACGTCATATAACACCCTATTATACTTGTTAGGGGTTGATTATGCTGATTATAGGGCCCCACCACCAGTTTAGGTCAAAACTTGGCTTTGTAGGTCATTTTCGAGCTTTTTTTTGCATTTTCGCACCTAACTTGTCAAGTAACGTTCCATTACTAGATTTCAAAGCTTATACACGTCCTATAACACCCTATTATACTTGTTAGGGGTTGATTATGCTGATTATAGGGCCCCACCACCAGTTTAGATCAAAACTTGGCTTTTTAGGTCATTTTCGAGTTTTTTTTTGCATTTTCGCACCTAACTTGTCAAGTAACGTTCCATTACTAGATTTCAAAGCTTATACACGTCCTATAACACCCTATTATACTTGTTAGGGGTTGATTATGCTGATTATAGGGCCCCACCACCAGTTTAGGTCAAAACTTGGCTTTTTAGGTCATTTTCGAGCTTTTTTTTGCATTTTCGCACCTAACTTGTCAAGTAACGTTCCATTACTAGATTTCAAAGCTTATACACGTCATATAACACCCTATTATACTTGTTAGGGGTTGATTATGCTGATTATAGGGCCCCACCACCAGTTTAGGTCAAAACTTGGCTTTTTAGGTCATTTTCGAGCTTTTTTTTGCATTTTCGCACCTAACTTGTCAAGTAACGTTCCATTACTAGATTTCAAAGCTTATACACGTCCTATAACACCCTATTATACTTGTTAGGGGTTGATTATGCTGATTATAGGGCCCCACCACCAGTTTAGGTCAAAACTTGGCTTTTTAGGTCATTTTCGAGCTTTTTTTTGCATTTTCGCACCTAACTTGTGAAGTAACGTTCCATTACTAGATTTCAAAGCTTATACACGTCCTATAACACCCTATTATACTTGTTAGGGGTTGATTATGCTGATTATAGGGCCCCACCACCAGTTTAGGTCAAAACTTGGCTTTTTAGGTCATTTTCGAGCTTTTTTTTGCATTTTCGCACCTAACTTGTCAAGTAACGTTCCATTACTAGATTTCAAAGCTTATACACGTCATATAACACCCTATTATACTTGTTAGGGGTTGATTATGCTGATTATAGGGCCCCACCACCAGTTTAGGTCAAAACTTGGCTTTGTAGGTCATTTTCGAGCTTTTTTTTGCATTTTCGCACCTAACTTGTCAAGTAACGTTCCATTACTAGATTTCAAAGCTTATACACGTCCTATAACACCCTATTATACTTGTTAGGGGTTGATTATGCTGATTATAGGGCCCCACCACCAGTTTAGATCAAAACTTGGCTTTTTAGGTCATTTTCGAGTTTTTTTTTGCATTTTCGCACCTAACTTGTCAAGTAACGTTCCATTACTAGATTTCAAAGCTTATACACGTCCTATAACACCCTATTATACTTGTTAGGGGTTGATTATGCTGATTATAGGGCCCCACCACCAGTTTAGGTCAAAACTTGGCTTTTTAGGTCATTTTCGAGCTTTTTTTTGCATTTTCGCACCTAACTTGTCAAGTAACGTTCCATTACTAGATTTCAAAGCTTATACACGTCATATAACACCCTATTATACTTGTTAGGGGTTGATTATGCTGATTATAGGGCCCCACCACCAGTTTAGGTCAAAACTTGGCTTTTTAGGTCATTTTCGAGCTTTTTTTTGCATTTTCGCACCTAACTTGTCAAGTAACGTTCCATTACTAGATTTCAAAGCTTATACACGTCCTATAACACCCTATTATACTTGTTAGGGGTTGATTATGCTGATTATAGGGCCCCACCACCAGTTTAGGTCAAAACTTGGCTTTTTAGGTCATTTTCGAGCTTTTTTTTGCATTTTCGCACCTAACTTGTGAAGTAACGTTCCATTACTAGATTTCAAAGCTTATACACGTCCTATAACACCCTATTATACTTGTTAGGGGTTGATTATGCTGATTATAGGGCCCCACCACCAGTTTAGGTCAAAACTTGGCTTTTTAGGTCATTTTCGAGCTTTTTTTTGCATTTTCGCACCTAACTTGTCAAGTAACGTTCCATTACTAGATTTCAAAGCTTATACACGTCATATAACACCCTATTATACTTGTTAGGGGTTGATTATGCTGATTATAGGGCCCCACCACCAGTTTAGGTCAAAACTTGGCTTTGTAGGTCATTTTCGAGCTTTTTTTTGCATTTTCGCACCTAACTTGTCAAGTAACGTTCCATTACTAGATTTCAAAGCTTATACACGTCCTATAACACCCTATTATACTTGTTAGGGGTTGATTATGCTGATTATAGGGCCCCACCACCAGTTTAGATCAAAACTTGGCTTTTTAGGTCATTTTCGAGTTTTTTTTTGCATTTTCGCACCTAACTTGTCAAGTAACGTTCCATTACTAGATTTCAAAGCTTATACACGTCCTATAACACCCTATTATACTTGTTAGGGGTTGATTATGCTGATTATAGGGCCCCACCACCAGTTTAGGTCAAAACTTGGCTTTTTAGGTCATTTTCGAGCTTTTTTTTGCATTTTCGCACCTAACTTGTCAAGTAACGTTCCATTACTAGATTTCAAAGCTTATACACGTCATATAACACCCTATTATACTTGTTAGGGGTTGATTATGCTGATTATAGGGCCCCACCACCAGTTTAGGTCAAAACTTGGCTTTTTAGGTCATTTTCGAGCTTTTTTTTGCATTTTCGCACCTAACTTGTCAAGTAACGTTCCATTACTAGATTTCAAAGCTTATACACGTCATATAACACCCTATTATACTTGTTAGGGGTTGATTATGCTGATTATAGGGCCCCACCACCAGTTTAGGTCAAAACTTGGCTTTTTAGGTCATTTTCGAGCTTTTTTTTGCATTTTCGCACCTAACTTGTCAAGTAACGTTCCATTACTAGATTTCAAAGCTTATACACGTCATATAACACCCTATTATACTTGTTAGGGGTTGATTATGCTGATTATAGGGCCCCACCACCAGTTTAGGTCAAAACTTGGCTTTTTAGGTCATTTTCGAGCTTTTTTTTGCATTTTCGCACCTAACTTGTCAAGTAACGTTCCATTACTAGATTTCAAAGCTTATACACGTCCTATAACACCCTATTATACTTGTTAGGGGTTGATTATGCTGATTATAGGGCCCCACCACCAGTTTAGGTCAAAACTTGGCTTTTTAGGTCATTTTCGAGCTTTTTTTTGCATTTTCGCACCTAACTTGTGAAGTAACGTTCCATTACTAGATTTCAAAGCTTATACACGTCCTATAACACCCTATTATACTTGTTAGGGGTTGATTATGCTGATTATAGGGCCCCACCACCAGTTTAGGTCAAAAGTTGGCTTTTTAGGTCATTTTCGAGCTTTTTTTTGCATTTTCGCACCTAACTTGTCAAGTAACGTTCCATTACTAGATTTCAAAGCTTATACACGTCATATAACACCCTATTATACTTGTTAGGGGTTGATTATGCTGATTATAGGGCCCCACCACCAGTTTAGGTCAAAACTTGGCTTTTTAGGTCATTTTCGAGCTTTTTTTTGCATTTTCGCACCTAACTTGTCAAGTAACGTTCCATTACTAGATTTCAAAGCTTATACACGTCCTATAACACCCTATTATACTTGTTAGGGGTTGATTATGCTGATTATAGGGCCCCACCACCAGTTTAGGTCAAACCTTGGCTTTTTAGGTCATTTTCGAGCTTTTTTTTGCATTTTCGCACCTAACTTGTCAAGTAACGTTCCATTACTAGATTTCAAAGCTTATACACGTCATATAACACCCTATTATACTTGTTAGGGGTTGATTATGCTGATTATAGGGCCCCACCACCAGTTTAGGTCAAAACTTGGCTTTGTAGGTCATTTTCGAGCTTTTTTTTGCATTTTCGCACCTAACTTGTCAAGTAACGTTCCATTACTAGATTTCAAAGCTTATACACGTCCTATAACACCCTATTATACTTGTTAGGGGTTGATTATGCTGATTATAGGGCCCCACCACCAGTTTAGATCAAAACTTGGCTTTTTAGGTCATTTTCGAGTTTTTTTTTGCATTTTCGCACCTAACTTGTCAAGTAACGTTCCATTACTAGATTTCAAAGCTTATACACGTCCTATAACACCCTATTATACTTGTTAGGGGTTGATTATGCTGATTATAGGGCCCCACCACCAGTTTAGGTCAAAACTTGGCTTTTTAGGTCATTTTCGAGCTTTTTTTTGCATTTTCGCACCTAACTTGTCAAGTAACGTTCCATTACTAGATTTCAAAGCTTATACACGTCATATAACACCCTATTATACTTGTTAGGGGTTGATTATGCTGATTATAGGGCCCCACCACCAGTTTAGGTCAAAACTTGGCTTTTTAGGTCATTTTCGAGCTTTTTTTTGCATTTTCGCACCTAACTTGTCAAGTAACGTTCCATTACTAGATTTCAAAGCTTATACACGTCATATAACACCCTATTATACTTGTTAGGGGTTGATTATGCTGATTATAGGGCCCCACCACCAGTTTAGGTCAAAACTTGGCTTTGTAGGTCATTTTCGAGCTTTTTTTTGCATTTTCGCACCTAACTTGTCAAGTAACGTTCCATTACTAGATTTCAAAGCTTATACACGTCCTATAACACCCTATTATACTTGTTAGGGGTTGATTATGCTGATTATAGGGCCCCACCACCAGTTTAGATCAAAACTTGGCTTTTTAGGTCATTTTCGAGTTTTTTTTTGCATTTTCGCACCTAACTTGTCAAGTAACGTTCCATTACTAGATTTCAAAGCTTATACACGTCCTATAACACCCTATTATACTTGTTAGGGGTTGATTATGCTGATTATAGGGCCCCACCACCAGTTTAGGTCAAAACTTGGCTTTTTAGGTCATTTTCGAGCTTTTTTTTGCATTTTCGCACCTAACTTGTCAAGTAACGTTCCATTACTAGATTTCAAAGCTTATACACGTCATATAACACCCTATTATACTTGTTAGGGGTTGATTATGCTGATTATAGGGCCCCACCACCAGTTTAGGTCAAAACTTGGCTTTTTAGGTCATTTTCGAGCTTTTTTTTGCATTTTCGCACCTAACTTGTCAAGTAACGTTCCATTACTAGATTTCAAAGCTTATACACGTCCTATAACACCCTATTATACTTGTTAGGGGTTGATTATGCTGATTATAGGGCCCCACCACCAGTTTAGGTCAAAACTTGGCTTTTTAGGTCATTTTCGAGCTTTTTTTTGCATTTTCGCACCTAACTTGTGAAGTAACGTTCCATTACTAGATTTCAAAGCTTATACACGTCCTATAACACCCTATTATACTTGTTAGGGGTTGATTATGCTGATTATAGGGCCCCACCACCAGTTTAGGTCAAAACTTGGCTTTTTAGGTCATTTTCGAGCTTTTTTTTGCATTTTCGCACCTAACTTGTCAAGTAACGTTCCATTACTAGATTTCAAAGCTTATACACGTCATATAACACCCTATTATACTTGTTAGGGGTTGATTATGCTGATTATAGGGCCCCACCACCAGTTTAGGTCAAAACTTGGCTTTGTAGGTCATTTTCGAGCTTTTTTTTGCATTTTCGCACCTAACTTGTCAAGTAACGTTCCATTACTAGATTTCAAAGCTTATACACGTCCTATAACACCCTATTATACTTGTTAGGGGTTGATTATGCTGATTATAGGGCCCCACCACCAGTTTAGATCAAAACTTGGCTTTTTAGGTCATTTTCGAGTTTTTTTTTGCATTTTCGCACCTAACTTGTCAAGTAACGTTCCATTACTAGATTTCAAAGCTTATACACGTCCTATAACACCCTATTATACTTGTTAGGGGTTGATTATGCTGATTATAGGGCCCCACCACCAGTTTAGGTCAAAACTTGGCTTTTTAGGTCATTTTCGAGCTTTTTTTTGCATTTTCGCACCTAACTTGTCAAGTAACGTTCCATTACTAGATTTCAAAGCTTATACACGTCATATAACACCCTATTATACTTGTTAGGGGTTGATTATGCTGATTATAGGGCCCCACCACCAGTTTAGGTCAAAACTTGGCTTTTTAGGTCATTTTCGAGCTTTTTTTTGCATTTTCGCACCTAACTTGTCAAGTAACGTTCCATTACTAGATTTCAAAGCTTATACACGTCCTATAACACCCTATTATACTTGTTAGGGGTTGATTATGCTGATTATAGGGCCCCACCACCAGTTTAGGTCAAAACTTGGCTTTTTAGGTCATTTTCGAGCTTTTTTTTGCATTTTCGCACCTAACTTGTGAAGTAACGTTCCATTACTAGATTTCAAAGCTTATACACGTCCTATAACACCCTATTATACTTGTTAGGGGTTGATTATGCTGATTATAGGGCCCCACCACCAGTTTAGGTCAAAACTTGGCTTTTTAGGTCATTTTCGAGCTTTTTTTTGCATTTTCGCACCTAACTTGTCAAGTAACGTTCCATTACTAGATTTCAAAGCTTATACACGTCCTATAACACCCTATTATACTTGTTAGGGGTTGATTATGCTGATTATAGGGCCCCACCACCAGTTTAGGTCAAAACTTGGCTTTTTAGGTCATTTTCGAGCTTTTTTTTGCATTTTCGCACCTAACTTGTGAAGTAACGTTCCATTACTAGATTTCAAAGCTTATACACGTCCTATAACACCCTATTATACTTGTTAGGGGTATTTTTTTGCAGTTTAGGTAAGTAATTAATCATGACAAACAATAAACATCAAATGCAACTAATAAACAAACAATCCTATTCGTACTCATCGGCTTATAGGCCGGAATTCCGCTCTAAACATCAAATGCAATTCATAAAAAACAATCCTATTCGTACTCATCGGCTTATAAGCCGGAATTCCGCTCTAAACATCAAAGTAAACAAAGAAAAGAACATTACCATCACTTCCTTGGCCTTCTGGCTAATTGGTTGCGGTTCCATGCCTTCTTGCCTTTTGAAGTGAGTGTCAAGGAAGACATCCGCAGCGTCAGGGAACTTCCCTCCTTGCTCCTTAGCCAATTTCTTGGCTCGCTGAATCACCGACATAGATCCAGCGCAATGAGAGGCCGGGGCGGCGCCACTAGCGTTGCCAGCTCTCCTGTTTACCTTCGCCCGAGCTGACCTCTCCTTAGACTTCTCGTCAGTAAGTCTATCCTTCATTGCGCTGTACATCTCATCACCTGTCATGAAAAACAATCAAACTTAACACTTGATGGGCAGTATTGATATTTTAGCAAATTTTAGAAATGACTATCCAATACTCACCGAGCCAGCTAGGTCGATCTTTCCGCTTGTGAACCACATCGTTGAAGATGTCTTTCAGGCGTCTTCCAGCCTTGCTCTCATAAGCATCTCGTACTGTGCCCTCGAGCTCAGGCCTCCAACGATACTGTTTCTGCATTCGACAAAATCCAATGAATTATGTTATTGTTAGAAATTATATATAAAAAAACACTATTTATTACAGAGTTTGTCTTTATCACCTTCCACATGTTCCACCAATGTGCCTTGGTTGCCTGATCCACCTCGGTGTAGTTCTTCCAAGGCTCACGGAAGTAGGACTTTATCACGTGTGATATGGATCGAACAACACTGCTCGTGTCAAACCTTGCACACGAAACAAAGTAAGATTAAATAAACAACATATGAATACAACTTAATTTCAATTATTAAAACATTAAAAAATAAAACAAAAACTCACCATAGGCCATCAGGGTCTAATGTGGACGTCGAAGCTACGTCCGGATCAACGTCGCCACCATCATCGTCACCAGAAGGCTGAGAAGACGGAGTAGCCTCAGCAGCAGCACCAGAAGGAGATGGCTCCAACTGAGGAGACGGAGTAGCCTCAGCAGCAGCACCAGAAGGAGACGGCTCATACTGAGGCATACGCGGTGTCGGCATAAACTGCGGCCGAACTGGAGGAGGCCGCGTAAACGGAGGAAACTGAGCAGATGGAGCATCAAACTGGAGCTGACGCGCAGCCCCGTGGTCCAGAGATAAGGAAGGTGAAATCGACGGCGGTGTCATAGACGACTGACGCCGACGAAGTTCACCAGGACCAATAATGGTGGGCTGGGGTTGCTCGCCCTGACTCTGCGCTCCAGATTTCTTCTTAGCACCACCAGGCCGTTTTGATGACATTTTCCTGCATAAAGTTGTTAGTAAATCAAAAGAAATACAATGACTTAGGAAAACAAACCCCAATCACAAACACAAATATAATGAATAACATAACTAAACAATCACCGTTAATAAATTACAATTTTTACAAGAATTTGGTTTTTGGTTTCAAATTACAATAAATTGCTACAATTATTACATCCTAATGAAACAAACCGATGTCATCAACGTCCTCGTCATCATCATCAACCATGTCATCGATTTCATCATCGTTAAGCTCCTGTCCACCGTCATCGTCGTCTTCATCTAGACTCGGAATGACCTCCTCATATTCGTCATCATCACCCTGTATAACCTCGTAGTCTGGGATCTCGTCTGGAGAACATAAACCTACAGGAACAAGGGATGTTGCCTCTTGTAGAACATCCGAGTCCACCGGTGCATCAACCTCTGACCTAGCTTTGGTCTTGAACACAGCCCACCACTGCAATTTGTCTCTCTTAAGGCTAGGATAAGGTGCATAATAAACCTGGCTGGCTTGGTAGGAGACAATGAAGGGGTCATACCACGAGAGTGTCCTAGAGTGATTGACCTCTACAAGTCTATATTTCTCATGGATGTTCATGCCCTTGTCACAATCAAACCAACGACAGTTGAATAATACCGTCTTGTAATCTGCATCACTCCCGTGGTAAGACAATTGTAACACCTCTTCCAAAGTGCCGAAGTAGTCACCCCCTCCTTGACTCTCAACACAGACCCCATAATTCATGGTTGACTTGTTCCTTCCATAGCTTTGTGTGTGGAAATTGTACCCATTGACGTAGAATTGATTCCAAGTTGTGACTTCTGTGGAGGGTCCCATCGCAAGAGCTCGTGTGACGTCATCGGCAGACTGTGTCTGAAGAACCTACATTTGCATTGGTGAGTCAGATAGTAAAATGATTTTACGTAATTATAAAATAAAGTTGGGGTATTAGGGGGTTGAAATTCCTCACTTGTTTCCTTAACCATCCTGGGTATTGGGATTCGCATTTGATCCAGACATCATCTCTCTTTATTTGGGGATTTGAGTCTACTATGTGATCCTCAAATTGCCTATTATAGTGCGCAAATTCGATGTTAGTCGCTTAGTATTTTTTTTGTAATCTAACACAGTTAAAGTAAGAAAATTACCTTTCGTACTCACTTAGTATGCCACAATTTGCAAGGACATACAGATGGAGTCGGAGATACTCCTTGTCTGTCAACCAATGTTTACTACCACTCGATGCAGGTCGACCACAATCCTCCCTAAACAATTCAGGGACATCGACACCATGTTGGCTTTCAACAGCATGATATGCATTTCTACCCAAATCCCTCGACTTGGTATCAACCTCAGATTGAAAATACTGTGAGCAGAAATTGGATATCTCCTCAGCCAGGTATGCATTGCATATAGATCCTTCAACCCTTGCCTTGTTCCCCACTTTACGTTTCAAGTGGTTAAGGTACCTGTGGGTAAAGAATACATGTGGATTATTGTAAATCACAATTCAGAAGAAATGAGTAAAGGGGTATAAACGATTACAATAACTCACCGTTCGAATGGATACATCCATCTGTATTGAACGGGACCCCCAATATATGCTTCATGTGGCAAGTGTACAGGCAAGTGCTCCATGGAGTTAAAGAATGCCGGAGGAAACAGTTTTTCCAACTTACACAAGATCTCGGCAATGTTCTTATGTAGGCGGTCCATCTCACTCAACGTGATAGTGGGAGCACACAAGTCACGGAAGAATTGGCTTATTTCGGTTACTGCCTTCCAAATATGAAGGGGGAGCAACTCTCTTAGACAAACAGGCAACAACCGCTCCATAATTACATGACAATCGTGACTCTTCATTCCATGGAGCCTATTTTTTTTTTGATCAACACATCGGCTCAGGTTCGAAGCATACCCATCAGGAAATCTCAAGTCTCGGATCCAGTCACATAACACCTTCTTCTGCTCCTTGTTAAGTGCGTAAGACGCCTTGGGCATCACCTCATTACCCTTACCATCATCAATGAGCTCCAGCTCTCGACGCCTGCAGACACTCTTCATGTCTTTCCTCGCACTAACAGTGTCAGACGTTTCGTCTTTAACGTCCATGACGGTGTGGATGAGCTGCTCGAAGAAATTCTTCTCGATATGCATCACGTCTAAGTTGTGCCGAAGCAGCAAATCCTTCCAATACGGCAGTTGCCACAAACAAGATTGCTTATCCCATCCTATTTTTTTCTTCTTCAATTCCTTCAAAGCATCAGGACCGTCTGCTGCTCGCGGTAAGTCCTTGACACACTGCCACAGTTCCTCACCTGACATGATATGAGGAGCCGAGTCATTTTCAACTCTGTTCTTACAAAAAGCCGTCTTATTCTTTCGAAAGGGGTGATCGGAATCTAAAAATTGACGATGGCAATCAAACCATGATACTTTGCCACCATGTTTTAGCCAAAAGGCCTTGCTATTCTCCATACAATACGGGCACGCCTTTTTGCCAAACGTGTTCCAACCTGACAACATACTGTATGCTGCAAAGTCACTGATAGTCCACAATAAGGCTGCACGAAGATTGAAATTTTGCTTCTTTGATACGTCATAAGTCAAGGACCCAACCGACCATAGGTGCTTCAACTCATCAATCAAAGGCTGCATGTAGACATCCAAGTTGTTTTTCGGATTTTTTGGCCCAGGGATAAGCAACGAAAGGAAAATGAAAGGTTTCTTCATGCACATGGACGGCGACATGTTGTACGGTGTAGTTAAAACAGGCCAACAAGAGTATTGCTTTCCAAACTTCCCAAAAACGGAAAAACCATCTGTGCACAACCCAAGTCTAACGTTTCGAGGCTCGGATGCGAAGTCCGTAAAGGTCCTGTCGAAGTGCTTCCAAGCTTCACTGTCACTAGGGTGAGCCATATTCCCTTGCCCTCGACGATTCTCACAATGCCATGTCATAGCCTCAGCAATGTTTCTAGTTGCAAACATTCTTTGCAATCTTGCTGTTATTGGGAAGTACACCATAAAGCTTTCGGGAACCAAAGTTTCATTCGAAGTCTCCTTGTACCGATTCGACCCGCAATGACGACACTTATCAAGCTCAGCATCGTCCTTCCAAAACAACATACATCCTTTAGGGCAGGCGTGTATCTTCTCGTGAGGAAGCTCTAATCCCTTCAGAACCTTCATTGTTTCATAATAGGTGGTACACTTAGTTTTTTCGGAGGTGGGGAGCGCATCGTTGAACAATGACCCAATGCTGTCTACACACCTGAGTGGCAAGTTGTAGTCACACTTCAAGTTGATCATTCTGGAAGCCATCTCCAACACAGATATCTTGCTCCCATCATACAACGGCTGCTCGGCTGCCTTGAGCAACTCGAAGAACATTTTTGCCTCCGCATTTGGTTCTTCTTCGGCCGAAGTTGCCTCCTCAACGAATGATGAGTCCACGTTGTCCCCAAAAGCATCGACAACCATTTCCCGGTAAGGATTCGGCTGAGTAGAAGACGAGGTGGACTCTGTACTCACCCTTTCACCGTGACATAACCATTCATAGTAGTTCGGAATGAACCCCTTCTTATACAAATGTACCTTGACGTTGGGCACATCCAAGTACTTCAAGTTCTTACACCGAACACAAGGACATCTTATCTTGTCCTTGTCATTGAGCTCGGGGTGCTGCTGAGAGAAGGTAACAAACTCATTCACCCCTTTGATGAACTCATCACGAAGTTTGTGTTCCTTATCTTTTCTCTTGTACATCCACTCACGCTCCTTCCTTTTCATTTCGATTAATACAATTTCTAAGACATTTACTAAAATTTTAGTTCAAAGCATTCAAACATAGTTCAATATAATGTCTTCACTCCTATCTTATTTAAGCCGTTCTTAAATATTCTTGTTAAAGCTTTCTTATGTAATGCACATGTATATATATTTAAGTCATATTTACGAAAAATACAATACATATTTACATACATACTTACATACATACATAATTAAATATATACTTACTTACATACATACATACATACATACACTTTAATTTTTTGCTAAAAAAAATACACATACATACATATACATACACCTATTATTACACATTTGATTCAAATACAAAAATACATTCATCATTTCTTTCTTGATATATATCTTTCATTCAAAACCAAAAAAAACCAATCACTTCATTAACATTTTCAATTCATTTCGTTTCGTTTTAGTTCAATTCATTTAATTTCAGTTCGGTTTATTTCATTTCAATTTAGTTCATTTCAGTTGTTGTTTTCTTAGCCCAAAAGAACACGGCCTAAAATGTGTTGAGTGTTTTTTTGGGCATAGGTTGAGTGTGATATTACTAAGAACAAGTGTTGAGCACCCTAGCCATAGATTAAGGTCGTTTTTTTAAAGCCGTTGTTTTGGACTAAATTAATTTGATTTGAACAAAATTTGTTTGATTACAATATAATTAAACAAAATCTTAAAGTTAGCAAAGAATGAACGAAAATTTTCAATTCATACACACAAATACATATGTAATAAATACACAATACATAAATAATAAATACACATACATACATAATACATACATAATACATACACATATACATACAAATACATACATAAATACACATACATACAAATACATACATAATACATACACATATACATACATAATACATACACATATACATACAAATACATACAAATACATATACATATATACACAATTGAATAAATTGAAAAACAAAAAAAAAAAAAACCCTAACCACAATTTGAGGAGCTGGGGCGGCAGCCGTGCGTCGGCGGAGGAACGGAGGGGCAGAGGCGGAGGGGCGGAGGGCTGGAGGGGCGAAGGAGAAAGAAAGAGAAGGAAAAGGAGAAAAGGAGAAAGAAAGAGAAGGAGAAAGAGAAAAGGAGAAAGAAAGAGAAAGGACGGCGGCCGGAGGGGTGCCGGAGGCCGGTCACGGTGGTCGCCGGTTGGAGGGAGAGAGAGAGAGGGGGTGAGGGTGTGGTGGTTCGAGGGTTCGCGAGGGAGAGAGAGAGTGAAGAGAGAGAGAGAATGCAACGGGAATGCGATTCAAAATCGCAACGACCCAATTTTTGATTTTGGGTCAGAAGATTTACCGACCGCTAGGCGGTCGGTACATCAGATTAGTAAATTTACCGACCGCTTAGCGGTCGGTAATTTGTTACAGTAGTTGGGTATATTTAAGTGGAATAAATTTTCCACCAAACCCAGAACCCTGTAGACATATACCGACCGCTAGGCGGTCGGTACATCAGATTAGTAAATTTACCGACCGCTAAGCGGTCGGTAATTTGTTACAGTAGTTGGGTATATTTAAGTGGAATAAATTTTCCACCAAACCCAGAACCCTGTAGACATATACCGACCGCTAAACGGTCGGTAAATTTAGAAGTCGAATTTACCGACCGTTTAGCGGTCGGTATATGGTCTGACTAACATTGGTTTTGGGGGGAAAAATTTGCCGACTGTGTTCAGTCGTCGACGGTCGGTAATTTACGACCATCTATTGACGGTCGGTAAGTGCGGTCGGGCGAAGAGGATTTTCTTGTTGTGAGTAAGTACAAGTTTGCAGTAGGGTATTCAGAACCAGAAAACAAAGTTGTTATCTCATTAAATGGCTCAAGAAAATTGCTAACAAATTCAACGACATCCCACTCCTCAGGAGACAAGCCATAATCAAAGTCAGGTTCACGGACAGCATACATATCTATAGCTTTCCTAGCCTCTAAACACCTTCTAAGCATTTTGTAGGTGGAATTCCACCTTGTGCAAACATCATATTGAAGGTGACCAACAAAATTAGGACACATTATCTTCAAACACTCATCAAACTTACACTTCCTAGAATCAGAAGCACCAATATAAAGTACACCATGCCTAAGCTTTACAACACTCTCATCAACAGTTTCCAAACCACATTGCACAATCAAATTTAAGATATGCGCACAACACCTAATATGAAAATACTTACCATCGCATGGCAATGGAGTAGTTGAGTGCAAGTCAGACCTTAACAAATTAATCATAGCATCATTAGATGATGCATTGTCAACGGTCAAAGAAAAAGCTTTACCTTCCAAACCCCATTCCTTGAGCATATCCAACACAAAAACATAAATATCATGACCTTTATGAGGTGGGGGAAAATACCTAAAGTTCAGAATACATGATTTAAGCACCCAATCATTGTCAACATAATGTGCAGTAAGCGTTAAATAACCGTGCTTAGTAATAGCAGACCAACAGTCACAAGTGAAAGAAATGCGACTATCGATAGAAGAAATTTTAGAAAGCAAAGTAGCTTTTAAAATATCATGCTCTTCAACACAATATTTCAAAATGGTGTTTGAGTAACATGTCGCACCTTAGGTTGTAAATAAGAAAGCATAATCCTAAGCCTCTCATGTTCAACAATTCTCAAAGAATACGAATGAAACATGATAGCTTCAGCAAAAAGACGGATAAAAACTTTCTGATCAAAAGGTGCATCAATATAAGGATTATCAGCTTTAAATTTCAAATAAGGAACACAAGTTTTAAGATGAGAAGAGGCATTAGAAGTACCATACCCTGATAGAGCCTTATACTTATGCTCATGACATTACCTACAGAATGCATATTTAATATCTGGATTACCGTCCTCGCCCTTGAGGAGCCAAAAATCAAAATGTTGCCAAACTGGAGATCTTCGATTCTCTTCAATCTTAACCCAATTATCTTTTTTCCGCTTGCGTGCTGATTCAAGATCAACAACAACATTGGACCCAATTGTATCTACATCAACAATTTCGAATTAATATAAAATATATTAAGAACATTTAAAATTTAGGAAAAATTGCTTCTAATAATACAACATTTTACCCATTCGCTCAAAATAAGGCAACCTTCTGTTTATCATGCAATAATCCAAACTTTGTTGTTTAAATTCATACAATAAGTCAAAAGAACTTGTGACCGGTTAAAGCTGTAAAAGTTAATGTTAGTTAACATAATTAAGTTATTTATCTAAAACATTTAATAAAAAAAAGTTCATTAAGTAATAATTTGTTTTGTCCTTTTTCACTTTGAATTATGACTTCATTTCTTCCCAACGAAACAAAGAGACTGAGAGCACTTTGCATAAGGTTCTTCCGCCATTAATGAACCAATTGCTTCAAGCTCTGTCAATTTCGCCGGTCTATTTCGCAATTGAAGCTGCTAACTAGGATTTCCGACCTTAAATCTGTTGCATATTTGACGAATTTCGCGAGAAATCAAAGGTAATTAATTTGCAAACCCTATTTTCTGCAAAATTTGATGAAAATGTCAAAATTTCCAATTTTATGTGCAATTTCCCTTTTCGTTTTGTGCAATTAAGTTGTTGTTGTGTGTGGAAGATTATTTTGTTTAAATGTTGTTTTGTTTTCGATTTTATGATGAGTGAAGCAACTTTTAAAATTTGGTTTGGAGGTGCGTTTAAGGTGGAAAAAAATGGCGGTTTGGTGTATGAGGGTGGAGATGGGAAACTTTCAGTCTTGATATTGATTAATTATGTGTTTTTGACTTAATTAACCAAAGAAGAAGACCCTTGAGAATTTTGCCTAGCAGCCATTGAAAATCGAAGAAGAAGACTTAGAAAATCAACCAAAGAAGTTAATAGGAAAAAAGGAAGAAGAAAAAAAATGGAAGAATAGAAAAACGAATGAATGGAAAAAAGAGAAAGGAAAGAGATTACATAGAGTATTAATTTATCTTAAAATTTTGAAAAGATTATTTTGCTTTTGTTTTTAATGAAAAAATAATAAATATTAATTAATCCCACCAACTGTTAGCAACAATCAATGGAAATGACTTGCAACAGTAGGTAATTTACCTGTTGAACCTATTGTATGAATTTAGACAGCAAAGTTTGGATTATTGCATGATAAACAAAAGGTCGGCTTATTTTGAGCAAATAGGTAAAAGGTTGCATTATTAGAAGCAATTTTTCCTAAAATTTAATTTATAAATATTAAATTCTACAAAAAATGAAAAAAAACAGAATTTTTTTTACCAGATTCATTAGTAGGCGGGCGCGTTCCAGACTGTGGAGAGTATTCAGAGATGGAGTCCTCCATTTTTTTGTAGCTTAAAACTTCAAAATGAACAAATTTAAAACTTAGCACAAATAAAATATATGTTGATAACATACACACATAAAATTAAACATACAAATAAAAACTGAAATACAAACTGAAATAAAAAAACGAAAAAAAAAAAACACAGATCTGAAAATGAACAACACCAAGTCACCAACAGATCTGAAAAAACCAGAAAAAATAAGATATACAAATTGAAATAAAAAACGAAAAAATGAAAAGAAAAAAAATACAGATCTGAAAATGAACAACACAAACACACGAAAAAATTAAAAAAAAAAAAAAACAATACAGAAAAAACCCTATACAAATTAAAATATGAAAAAATGAAAAAAAAAACCCACAGGTTTGAAAATTAAGAACACCAAAAGAAAAATAAACGAAAAAACTGGAAAAAAAAAACACAGATCTGAAAATGTATAACATAAACACACGAAAAAATTATAACACAATCCAGAAAAAAAAAACCCTATATCAACTGAAATGCAAACAAAAAAAAATACAAATTGAAATACAAAAAAAACGAAAAAAAATGAAATGAACTGTATAAAAAATGAAATGAACGACTGAACGTACCTTAAGACTTAAGTAGACACTCAGGTGTAGAAACGATTCAAGTATTCAACAAACCGTATAGGAAAGACAACCGAGTCAGAATATCATCAAAAAAAAAACGAAACAAAAAACACTAAACAAGATGTAGAAATCTTACCTTCAACTTTAAAACTTTGTGAAATTGAAGATGAAGTTAAAGATGAAGTTTTGTGAAATTGAAAATGAAATTTTGTGAAATTGGAGATGAAGAACCGACTTTCACAAAAAAATTGAGAAAGGAACGGCTCTTTGAGATGATTCTAGGGTTTTTAGTGAGATGATTTCTTTGAAATGGTTTTGCTTTTTTGTGAGAAAATGAGAAAGGAGTAATGAGAAAAAAAATTGAGAAAGTGAAAGTCAGATGATTTTTTTTGAAGAGAACCGTTGGAAGTGGAAGGAGTAGGAGGCAGTGGGGCACTGAGGCTGTGAGGCAGCATGCGGCAACAATTCAACAAAAAGGCAATCCTTCTAGGGTTTTTTTTACTTAATGAATCAAGGGCTTAGATCCATTTCACAAAAAATCAATGGGTAATCCTCTATCCATGTGTTTTTGAATCTAATGGTTAAGATTGACAAGATATGCTTTGAATCTAATGGTCAATATTGACAATCCATGTGCTTTGAATCTAATGGTTAAGATGTGTCAATTTGTCATTGTTGGTTTTTTTTTTATTACATATTATTATTATTATTATTATTATTATTATTATTATTATTATTATTATTATTATTATTATTATTATTATTATTATTATTATTATGTGTTTACAAGAAATTAGTTTAAATAACTATGAATATAATTTAGATGGTAATACTAATAAATATATACAATAACTATGAATTTAATTTAAATATGGATTAAATAGTTCGTTAAATATAATGAACAGATCTTTAAATCTTATTATTGTTCTCGTTATTGACTAGTGCTAGTCGTTATAGTTAATATTATTGTTGTTGTTATGTTATTCATATCAATTACCATCATTATCATTACCATCATTCATTAGTATCATTATCAATTCATCATTGTTGTCGTCAATTCATTATCATGCATCAATCATCACTTTGATCGTTATCATAAGCTCATACAAATTTATTATTATCATCATAAATTCATAATCCATCACCGTCATCCATGTCATTATCATCATCCATGACATATTTCATATTGGTGATCAACATCTATATCGAGAACAAAAACAATCATTATACAAATTAATGTGTCATTATCTAGTAGTAACAAATTAATGTATAATGACCATTATCGATATTGGCGATCATCCATGTCATTATCATCATCCATGACATAATTATTCATATATATCAATCACCATCATCATCGTTATCATTAATATCATCATAAATTCATTGTTGTTGTTGCTAATTGCTATCATTATTGTTATGATCGTTGTTATCGTCAATTCAATATCACCCATGCATTATCATCTTACATTCGATATTAATACTCGATACACGCTTACACGTTTACATCTAATATTAGTATAAGGATAAATTGATCTAAATATAAATTGATACATAATAAATAACATTAACCTGCACCTTAACTAAATAAACAAATAAATTAAACCATTGTAAGAAAAAATATTTCAACGGCTAAACCGAATACGATCCGCTCATATTATTTGGGGGAATAACGCAAGAAAACTCGTGTAAACCCATTAATACTCGATATCTACCTCGATCAGAACCGTTAAAGATGTCCTTATAAAACTGAAAATAGCCATAACGTAATTAATCATTTAAAATTAACTGATAATAACTGAAATCGTATGGATAGAACTGTATTTATCCATAACGTAAACTAAATATAATCGGAACCGATATATCAACCGTTCACAATGAACTAACATCAATTGAAATCGTACGGGTAAAACCGAAGACCAATCATAACGTAAACTGAATACAATCGGAACTGTTATGTCAATCGTTCACAATGAACTGACAACAACTGAAATCGTATGGGTAAAACCATAACTGAACTGATTTGAACTAAAATTAAAAATAACTGAACTGGTTTGGAACTGAAACTGAAAAGTTAAAACTGCATTGGTTAATTTGAAAAAAATTAACTGAAGTCAACTGAACTGAAGTCAACCAAACCATTTGGGTCCAACCATAACTGAACTGATTAACTGAACTGACACCCCTAAGCACGTTGACCCTCAAACATTCAACCCTTCCAATCCTTCTTTTCCTTCTGTGCCGCCAACACCCATGAGCCCAATCCGACATCTTTCCTCCTCTTCTATTCCTTCTTCTTGGGCCACAATTGCTCATACCCACGTCATCTTCTGGACCCCAGCTCCACACTAGCCCAGCAACAACTATGCTCTCTCCTTCTTCTACTTATTCACATACTAGGCCTTTTAATCCCATATCCATCCGTATGACTACTCGGGCATCTAATGGCATTTTCAAGCCCAACCCCAAATACTCTTCCAATAATCACACCACCACTATGGAAATTTCTCCGGTTTCAAAAAATCTTGTTAGTGCGCTTCGTGACCATAATTGGAAAAAGAGAAGGTATTGTGTCAGACCGGTCTAACAGTAACGTTTCTGTCAAATCAGTCCACTGGACCTGGACACATTTTGTTGAATCTGGACACATATGTGTTTAACCTAGACACATGCTGTTAAACCTGGACATGTATTGGTAGACCTGGACACATTTGTAAACCTGAAAACAGAACTGGACACGTTTGAAACCTGGACACAATTTGTAAACCTGATGAAAAGTTGCTAAATCTGGACAAATATGGACAAACCTAGACAAATATGGACAAACATGGACAAATCTAGACAAACATGGACAAATTTGGATAAATCTGGACACATCTGGACAAACCTGATGTTGACAAACCTGGACAAATATGGACAAACCTAGACAAACATGGACAAATCTAGACAAACATGGACAAATCTGGATAAATCTGGACACACCTTAACAAACCTGGACTAATGTTGACAAACCTGGACAAATACGGACAAACCTGGACAAATCTGAACACACCTGGACAAACCTGGATACATATTGTTAACCCTGGATACCTATTTGTAAACCTGGACACCTATTTGTAACCTGGACACATATTGTTTAAACATGGACACATATTGTAAAACCTGGACACATTTTGTAACTAACTTGGACAAAATATAACCTGGATATTTTTTTTTGCATTTTGAGACCTTTAGAGGCCTCTTTTCACAATTTTCGGTGACCAAATCCCCTTTGGGTATTTGCAACTGCGTTCGTCTCGAAAAATTAATCAATTTCGACATATTATATGCCATGATCCGACACCCGAGCACAAAGTTATAGCCTTCCGAAGTTTTTCACTATTATAATTAGGTATATGGGTTAGCCGTTTGACCAGATTGCTTGTTCAGACCGTCTGACCCAATACTTTCACTTGGAAAAATGCAATGTTGGATGAATTTAATGCTTTAATTGATAATAAGACTTGGGAATTAGTACCTCGACCACCTAATGTGAATATTATTCGGTCTATGTGGATTTTTCGTCATAAATATAAGTCTGATGGTTCTTTTGAGCGTTATAAGGCTCGTCTTGTAGGTGATGGAAATACTCAGCAGAAGGGTATTGATTGTGATGAGAATTTCAGCTCCGTGGTAAAACCTGCCACCATTAGAACAGTTCTCAGCCTTGCTGTCTCTAAATCTTGGCTCATTCATCAAATGGATGTCAAGAATGCCTTTTTACATGGCGCTCTTAATGAGACGGTATATATGCATCAGCCCATGGGTTTTTGAAACAAAACATATCCTGATCATGTGTTGGGTTGTCTTAAACTTAATAAAGGCCCTGTGTTAAAAATCAAAAGTAGGCCCTTCATATTATTAATATATATGAATTTCCTAAAACATTGGTAGGAGAATAAGTAATTTTTTTAGTTAATATATATGAAAATTTAAAATTTTGGGGTCCTTTTAATGATGAGGCCCTGTGCTTTAGGTCTCTTTGCACGCCCTATTCACCGGCCCTGATCATGTGTGTCTCCTCAACAAGTCCTTATACGGGCTGAAACAGGCTCCTCAAGCTTGGTATCAACGATTTGCTAAGTTTGTTGCGCCACACTCGAGTTTTGTCATAGTAAGTCTGATCACTCTCTGTTCATATACATTACCGGTTCTGATATTGCTTATATTCTCTTATATGTGGATGACATAATACTCACTGCTGAAATAGTATTGCTGAAAAAACATAATATTGCTGAAATAGTGCGACAGAATGAAAAAAAAGGGGTTTCGGGAGGGATTGAGGGAAAATTAAAGAAACATGTAAGACAGAGTATCAGATGATGATGATGATGGAATAGCACTTTAAAAAAACCTTATTTACATAAAGTTAAACACCAAAATATGATGGGTTTGGGAAAATTTAAATTTTCTTTATGTTTTTAAATTTTCTTTAAGTATGAATTGTAAACAATTTAAGCAGTATATGTGCTTGAATAGTGATAATGTTTCAATCCTTTTCAATTTGAAGTGGATAATTCATCATGGTGAATTAAGCGTGATATTGTTTGGCCAATGAATTTTAATGAATGTTTTGATCTGAATAATGGCAGTTAGTACTTGAGGAGCAAAAGTTACCTAGAGCTTTACTTGTGTTTATGTGGATTATTTTTATGATTGTATTTTATAGTTGATTTTGAAAAATTTTAAAGTCATTGAATGCTTGTAAAAATTTCTTTGCAATTATGGCAGCTAATTAATTAATTAGATTTAGCTAACAATATTTTTTGACAAAACTAACGGCAAAGTTAACGGAAAGTGTTTAGAGTACCCTAATTGCAACTTTTGCAACTAGGGTACTTAAACTACAACAATTATGAAAGTTTAGTACTCAAGACTGCACTTAACTCAATGTATATTATTACTCCTAATCTAATAAATGATAAATTTAATGTCATTATTAGGTACTAGCACAATCACAAGGGAATTTTCATTTCCATTAGTTTGTAAAATGTATGGTAATGCGTGAATACTTAATTATCTTAAATTGTGTTTTGTAAAAAAAATTACCATTAATTTTAACAAAGTAACTAATTAGTAAATTTAATTTATATTGGTAATTTTTTAATAATAATTAAATGTATCATAAATTACTGTTAATTTTTCTTTATTCAATTCTTTTATATAATGATTATTTTTCTGTTAAAAAAATATATTGAAATTATAATTTCTCTTTTTTAATTCTAACCAAAAAAAACATATAGCCCCAAGAGTTTTTTGTTAGGATTTTTTTAAAAATTATCATTATTGAGACGTAATAATGAAAGCATTCAAAAGCGCTAAATTGGACTGGTATTATATAAATTGTATATCCCTAAGAAGCCAACAGTTGGATTCTAATTTTCAATACATCAATTTCTATTAATCCATAAAATAAACAAATGGAGCCTTGTGCGTTGCACAATTTATATATTTTTTTAAGGAAATATTGCAATTTAAAACAAATTAGAGTAGTTGGATTCTAATTTTCACTACTTCATTTTCTATTAATGCAATATTAATCCATAAAATAAACAAATAGAGCCTTATACGTTGCACGTTTATATAATTTTTTTTAAGGAAACATTGCAATTTTGTAATAAATTAAAGTAGTGTCGAAGAAAAAGTCACTCAAAATAGTCAACCAATTTTTTTATTACATGCATTGAAAAACAATCATATGTTCACAATTTTGATTAATGTAAACGTTCAAGCCTTCAAATGCCTGTAAATTGCAACAAACAAAATTGTAATTTGAAATTAAGTACTACACTTTTCAATTTAATAAATTTTTTTAAAAGTTTTTTGCGGAAAATAAATGTAGTTAATTCCTAGAAACATTTATTGCCAAAAAAATCATATACCCCCAAGAGGCTATAAGGTTTTGTTAAAATATTTTTTATTTTATCAATTTTGAGACAATAACACAAATATTGGAAAGCGCCAAGTTGCATTACTATTATATATTTATATAAATTGTATACCCCCAATATGCATATAGTTGGCTTATAATTTTCTCAATTGTATTTTTTATTAATGCATTATTACTCCATATATTAAACAAATTGATTTAGTCTAATGCGTTGTAACATTTATATATTTTGTTGTTTAGAACCAACTAAATTAAAGTAGTCATTTTCATGTTATAGTTGTTGATAAACAATAATATTTTTGCAATTTAATCAAGGTAAAACTTCAAATGCTATAAATTGCAAAAAAAAGTAAAACAAAAAATGAAGTGATTGTATTGCATTTTTGTTTTTAATAAGATTTTTTTAATTTTTTATTTTTGAAAAAAAGGTGTATTTAATTTATAGTTTCTTTGAATTTTGAGAGCAACGTTTATTATTTGTTTTTCAAAATGTAGAGCATTAATTATTAATTGAAAAAATTACATCATTATGTATTTTGGTGGGAAATTTTTTTATGAGGGCTTAACATGTGGCAATAAGTGATGTAAGCATGTTTTGTTTTAGTATATATATATATATATATATATATATATATATATATATATATATATATAGATAGATATATAGATATATAGATAGATACCCATTTGTTAGGAATATGGTATGAAAATTGTTGATGTAACCCTCCAAGGCGTGGAATCTACACTTTCCTTCTAAACTTATTCGCCCCTTAGATCACCGGGTTACCACGAAATGTTTAGTGAGATAAAATGGAGAAAATTGTACACACTATATGATCTTAGAGTATACCTTAAAAGGAATTTGTGTTTGTTATGTGTTTAGAACACACTTAGTATAAATTGCAAGAGAATACTAAGTGCAAGCAAGTTGTAAGAAGTGTAGAAAATCTGAATATTTTTTGTGTGTCTCAACCATGAACTAAGCAAGCCTATTTATAGGCATATAAGGCAAGAGGAATCAGCTCAAAAGAGCTAAACAAACACCATCTTAAAGCTCCATAAAATCAGTTTGATGGTGATTAATTGTGTACAATTAACACCCTTGAAGATGCCATTCACTAGGCAACCTTCAAGGTTCTGATTGTAAATCACTTTAAAACCTTGTTTAATACTGCAATGAAGCTATTAAACACATTCTTAATACGTACAAGCATCCTAGGCAAAAGCATACGAAAAGTTGAAAAAACTGTTCGAGTTTTCCAGAAGCAAGTCGCGAGCCGCGAAGAAGAGCTCGCGAGTCGCAACCTAGGCTCGCGAGTCGCGAGTCTTCTCTGTCTCGTGGCTCGTGATTTGTTTCTTTCCAAAAACTTTTCACGAGTCGCGACGGGTCCTCGCGAGTCGCGAGATACCCGTTGGACTCGTAGTTTCTGTTTGCCTAACTTCTCTTTCCTTAGTTCATGTAACCAAGCCCATTTAATCATAAATGTTCCAACAATTCTCCTCCCATTTATGATCTAAATGTTAACAAGCTTAAACCACAACATGCATAATCAAAACACAAAACACATGTTTATGCATAAATAGAAATGTCGTAAAGATTGAATTTCTACTTAGTATATGCACACTTTACAATAATTCCTTTTAGTATAATAGACTATGCTTTGAATTATACAAACACTACGAATTATTGAAGATACAATACACATAAACACAAACACAGCAACTTTTAACCCCCTACACCTATGATCTAGACTTGATGAAGCGGCCAAACTTCTTGCTCACATAGGTAGATCTTTTCGCACATGCTCCTACAATTTGAGCCAATTACAAAGATCTATTAAGAATTGAACCAATTCAACCTCCTTTACATTGCAGTAAACTTAGCACTTACCTCGGGATGTAATATCTTCAAGTGCTCACAACCTTAAGTGAAAATCTATCCTCATTGAATTTGAGATCCAATGTCTTATTGGACGTCGAATTGAATTTCATTTCATTAAAGTTGTACAATAGGCTTTAAACCCATCCCTAAATTCATTTTGTTCAACAAGTCCCTTGGCAACGGTTTTGTAAATGCATCCGCCAAATTACCTTGTGACCGAACAAAATCAATGGTTATACAACCATCTTTAATCATCTCACGTACATAGCTATGTCTAACCCCAATGTGCCTTGACTTGCCATTGTAGACCACGCTATAAGCTTTGGCAATTGTTGCCGCACTATCACAATGGATAGCTAGAGGTGACATTGGTTTTGCCCATAAGTCAACCTCACTTAATACATTCCTAAGCCACTCCGCTTCTTGACAACATGAAGCAAGAGCAATGAACTCCGAAGCCATTTTGGAATCGGTGACACATGTTTGCTTCTTAGAGGCCCATGAAATGGCACCTCCTCCAAGAAGAAACACCCATCCACTTGTGGATGAAAAATCCTCCTTATTGGAGATTCAACTTGCATCCGTAAACCCTTCTAAAATAGAAGGCTCACCGGTATATGTCAAACCAAAATCTTTGGTTTTCTTCAAATACCTCAACACTCTTCTTAAAGCTTGCCAATGTACCATACTAGGATTACTAGTAAATCGGCTCAACCTCCCTATAGCAAAAGCTATATTCGGTCGTGTGCTAGTCATAGCATACATCAAGCTTCCGACCAAGCTTGCATACTCCAATTGAGATATTGGAGTACCACTACTCGGAACCAATTTAACATTAGGATCCATCGGAGTAGCAAAATGAGTTGAAACCGACTCATTGAACCTCTTTACCACTTTCTCAATATAATGAGATTGTGTTAAAGAAATAGTACTTTTACCTCTCATAATTCTTATACCAAGAATCACATCCGCTTGACCCAAATCTTTCATTGAGAAGCTCCTTGAGAGAAATGCTTTGGTTTTGTTCACTTCATCCAAATCAGTCCCAAAAATAAGCATATCATCAACATATAAACAAATTATAACTCCTTTCGTTGTTAAATTTGCTATATACACACTTATCGGATTGATTTATTTTAAATCCATTAGACAAGACTACATCATCAATTTTTTGATGCCATTGCTTAGGTGCTTGTTTTAGGCCATATAACGATTTAACTAATTTACAAACTTTGTTTTCTTGTCCTTTTACTACAAAGCCTTCCGGTTGATTCATGTACACTTCCTCCTCCAATTCACCATAAAGGAAAGCCGTTTTCACATCCATTTGGTGAATTTCAAGACCATGAATCACCGATATAGCTATCAAAAGTCTTATAGTAGCTATTCTAGCTACCGAAGCATAAGTGTTAAAATAATCGATACCATATTTTTGCCTAAAACCTTGGGCCACTAACCGGGCCTTGTGTTTTAATATGGTTCCATCGACCCTTTTCTTCTTAACGAAGATCCATTTACAACCAAGAGGTTTACAACCCGGAGGTAAGTCCAATAAAACCCAAGTATTATTACCCATTATTGAATCCATTTCATCATTCACGGCCTCCTTCCAAAAAGCGGAATCATGAGACTTCATAGCCTCACCAAAGGTTTTCGGATCCTCCTCCATATGGTAAACATATGAATATTGAGTCTCAATAGACTCCCTTGACCCTTCAACTAAAAATAGTTGAAAATCCGGTTCAAATTTTTTAACTTTTCTAGCTCTTTTACTTTTCCTAATTTCCGGAATTGTAGTATCATGATCTTTATTAAGATCATCTACATTCCCGGAACTAGTACTAGGTACCATGTCCTTTGGTCTAGGAATCGATGAAAAATGAGTTTCATCAAAAATTGCATCCCTTGACTCTATCACGGTATGTATAGAGACAAAATCATTATGTTCAAGAACATAAAACCTATAGGCATTGCTATTTTCCGCATAGCCTATAAATATGCAATCAATCCCTTTTTCACCCAATGTTTTACGTTTGGGTTCCGTCAATTTGACGACCGCCCTACACCCCCCACACCTTAAGGTATGTGAGATTAGGCTTCCTTTTAAACCAAAGTTCATATGGGGTATCCTTGTTCCTTTTATTAGGAACCCGATTTAAGACATAACATGCGGTAAACATTGCCTCGCCCCAAAAACCGTCACTTAGACCTGAGTTAGAAAGCATGGAATTAACTATTTCTTTTAATGTCCGATTTTTCCTTTCCGCCACACCGTTACTTTGTGGTGAATATGGTGCGGTTGTTTCATGAATTATGCCAATGGAATTAAAATAATTTGGGTCATAATACTCTCCATCTCTATCCGTCCGAAGTACTTTAATTTTTAAATTAAGTTGTAATTCCACTTCGGTTTTATAAATTTTAAATTTTTCAATGGCCTCATCTTTGGATGATAATAAAAATGTGTAACAAAACCTCGATGAATCATCAATAAACGTTATTACATATTTTTTATTACCCAAAGAAGGTGAACTATGAAAGTCACGTAAATCACTATGCACCAAATCAAGTAAATTTGTTTGTCTTGTCACACTATGGAATGGGGTCCTTGTGATTTTATTTAACATGCACGTCTTACACTTCTCTAAATTTAAATCGAAAGGTGGGATTAACTCCAATTTAGACATGTCATATAAACGACGATAATTCACATGACATAAACGATTGGGCCATAGGGAAAAAAACATCAAGCAAGTAAATAGAATCAACATTTTCATTATTTATGTGGAATTTGAACATTCCATTACAATAATATCCTTGACCAACATAAATACCACCTTTAGAAACAATGAACTTATCAGACTCAAAAACAACCTTAAAACCAAACTTGTTCAAGATACCCTCCGAGACTAAATTTTTCCTAACTTCGGGTACAAAAACAACATCTTTTAAAGTTGGTGTTTTTCCCGAAGTTAAACATAACTCTACTTGACCTATACCGTAGAATCATTACCCATATACAAAATTGGCCCATTATTCAAATCTTGAAAAGTTTTGAACAAATGCCGGTCTTTGCATACATGTCTGGAGGCTCCTGAATCAATCCACCAAGAGTTGTCAACCTGCACAACATTAATTTCAAAAATCATAGCAACAAAATGAGTAGGTTCATTTGAAGCTACTAGTGCAACCGCACCTTGGCTAGAATCACCCTTAGGTTGATCCTTCTTTCCCTTCTTGTTCTTTGAAGGGCAATCCCTCTTGTAGTGAGGACCGCATATCCAACAAGTAACCGCATTCGCTTCTTATTTGTAGCATTCTTGGTTTTAAAATTCTTGTTGTTGGAATTCTTTGTCCCATTTGACACACCAACCCCTACCATGTTTATGGTAGATTTTTGTCCTTGTCCTTGTTCTTGTTCTCTTGAGCCCGGATATTCTCCTCAACTAAGAGGTGACTACCCAATTGCTCCATGGAAATTTCTTCTTTTTTATGTTTTAAAAGATTTTTAGTATCTTTCCATGCCGGTGGTAATTTATCAATTATTGATGCGACCGCAATGGCCTCATGCATCTCCATTTCGTGAGCCCGGATTTGATTTAAAATGTGATGAATTTCATGGAATTGTTCCATAATTGAACGGTCATTAGTAATTTTAAAAGATTTAAAATTGCTAACAAGAAATTTCTTACTTGAGGAATCCTCGGTGATGTACTTCGCCTCCAAAGCATCCCATAGTTCTTTAGCACTCTCTACGTTTTGGTAGAGATCGAACAACGAGTCGGAAAGAGTGTTGAGTATATGCCCCCGGCATATGTAATCATCATTCTCCCACTTAGTCCTTTTCCTTGTAGTCTCGGCCGGTTCCGCTGCTTCACCCTCCTTTGGGTAAGGATTCATCGGGGTGGTAAGAACGTATACCACGTTGAGAGTTGTCAAAAGAAAATGAAGCTTCTTTTGCCAACGGCGGAACCCCACACCTTCGAACCTCTCCAACTTTTGAATGTTCATGGCTAGGTCTTTGAGAGTAGACATCTTTTGATAATTAAGTTTAGAAGCTTGTTAGGAATATGGTATGGAAATTGTTGATGTAACCCTCCAAGGCGTGGAATCTACACTTTCCTTCTAAACTTATTCGCCCCTTAGATCACCGGGTTACCACGAAATGTTTAGTGAGATACAATGGAGGAAATTGTACACTCTATATGATCTTAGAGTATACCTTAAAAGGAATTTGTGTTTGTTATGTGTTTAGAACACACTAAGTATAAATTGCAAGAGAATACTAAGTGCAAGCAAGTTGTAAGAAGTGTAGAAAATCTGAATATTTTTTGTGTGTCTCAACCATGAACTAAGCAAGCCTATTTATAGGCATATAAGGCAAGAGGAATCAGCTCAAAAGAGCTAAACAAACACCATCTTAAAGCTCCATAAAATCAGTTTGATGGTGATTAATTATGGGCAATTAACACTGTAACGACCCTGATTTTATTGGTATTTCTGCCGGATGATTATGTGTATTTGGGTGATGCTATGTATAGTTCAAATTTAGTTTTGAACTATTTATATTGTTTTATGTGAATAATTTCGATTTAATTCGAAATATTTTATTTTGATTAGTTATTATTTATTTTAATTATTATTTAATTAATTAGAATTTTATTATTTAATTTTCTAATTAATTATTTAATATTTTGGGCTAAATCGATTTAAGCATGAATAATAATGCACTTTTTGTAAATTAGCCCAATTGATCACGAAAGCCCATTTTTGGCCCATTTGTCCTTGCCTTGGCCGGCCCCCCCTTAATTGTGATGGCAAGTTTTGCCACTTGCCTCATGTTCACACCTTAACTATCCTCTATTTATAGGAGGGTTAGTAAGGCTTAATGATCCATTTGCTAAATTGCCATCTTATGCTTTTGCCATCAAAAGTTTACAACACAAAAACACCTCCACTTTGCTCTCCTCTTTCACGCCATTTTTGGCTCTTCCAAGTTGAACATTTGTTCATCATCTTTTCAATACCCAAACTTAAAGATTCAACCTCTATTGATCTTTAAGTATCTAAACACAATCTAAACCACCTAAATTGCTTTCAAGATCACTAGTTCGGGATTGGTTTGGGGTTGTTCGATTGGGGTTCGTGTGTGCCGTGTGGATCACGTGAAGCCGTGAGGTGGCCGTGAAGGTGGGTCGTGTTCGTGGTGGTGCAACCGTGCAGATGGGCCGTGCAAGTGGTGGTGCCGTGTGGTGTCGTGCTGGGCAGCCGTGTGTGCAAGGTGGTGCCGTGTGGAAACCGTGCGTGTGGTTGCCGTGTTGCTTGGCCGTGTGTATTAGTGTTCCGGGCAGCAAGTTTGTGTTGATTTTTGTGTGTAATCTTCAATAAGGTAACATGCTTTCTCAACTTAATTGGTGTACTATGATTCATAGTGTGAATTAAATGCATAAGATTAGTTTATGTTGAAGTTTGATCATGTTTTTATGTATGGATGTAAATCTGATTTTTGATGTGGTTTAATGATGATTTTATGTTTGAAAATGATGGTTTTATGATTAATTATGTTAGTAGTAAGTTTACGATTATCATGTTCAAGTTTGGTGAATTTTGGGATGCTAGAAAGTGATGATTTCATGTGTTGAAGAGTTGAGTTTATGCGTGTGATATGATGTTTTGGGATGAGTTCTTGATTCTTGGATGAGTTCTTGATTGAAGTTCTTGAATCTTGATTGAGTTCTTGGTTGAAGTTTATGAATCTTGTTTGAGTTCTTTGAGTTCTTGATGAGTTCTTGATGAGTCTTATTAAGTTCTTGATTAAGTCTTTTAAGTTAAAGCAAGTAAAGAAAGTTAAAGAAAGAGTTAAAGAAATCAATAAGAAGTTGTAAGATGTTGGTTTACGCGTTATTTTCTTAAGTCAAGGCGTAAGATGCAACTTAAGAAGTAACTAAGTGAGTAAACTTCGGATTAAAGTTAAAGAATGTAAGATTTAGCTTGATTTCGTATCTAGACGCCTGAAACTTAGAGTAAGATTCTATGTTTTTGGGTTAAGACGTTGCCCCTATCCTGACCGCGGTATTGGGATAGTGATTACCGCTATGTCGTCTTTTGATATGGATTTCCAGTAAGATTGGTTTCATGGGAGCGAGAGCAAGATTCTCAATCCTGGCATAGTTGGAAAGTTCGATCGCGTAAGAGGCGTTCGTACGAGCGTAGTCCGGTCTAGTTTATGAATGATTGCGCCAAAGATAAGTTTGGATAAGTTAGTTGAGTCGAGTCTGTATATTTTGGGATGATTTTCGCATGATTGATGTTTTGATTTGGATATTTGATTTATGTTATGTTCTTGTGTATTCCCGTTAGGGTGAGTCAGTTATGTTACTCGCCACTGACGGTGGACTGTTGTTTACTTTTCAGGTATTTCTGATGATGAGGTTCTTGCTTAACTTTGGGTTGGGCGAGCGCCGATTTTGTGATTTAGTTGTATTTTCGTTATTTTATGATTTTGGATAGTGTTGATCTTTAGTAGTGATGTTTGTATACATTGGTTTTAAACTCTGACATGTGTTTGGAGTTACGTTTGTTAGTAGTTGTAATTTGACTTTTGGATTAGTAATGTACAAACTTGTGGGTACTTGTACTTTTGGGTTATAATAATAATATCTTGAGGTTTTGTTTTAATTTTGAAGTATTTTAGTTGTTAGTTTTGAATATTCGACTCGTCGGTTTCTTCCGCGCCGATCTAAGCGAGTCGGGTCGTCACAAACACCCTTGAAGATGCCGTTCACTAGGCAACCTTCAAGGTTCTGATTTTAAATCACTTTAAAACCTTGTTTAATACTGCAATGAAGCCATTAAACACATGCTTAATCGTACAAGAATCCTAGGCAAAAGCATACGAAAAGTCGAAAAAACTGTTCGAGTTTTCCAGAAGCAAGTCGCAAGCCGCGAAGAAGAGCTCGCGAGTCGCGAGTCTTCTCTGTCTCGTGGCTCGTGATTTGTTTCTTTCCAGAAACTTTTTCACGAGTCGCGACGGGTCCTCGCGAGTCGCGAGATACCCGTTGGACTCGTAGTTTCTATTTGCCTAACTTCTCTTTCCTTAATTCATGTAACCAAGCCCATTTAATCATAAATGTTCCAACACATTTTAGGTATGTTTCATTCACTCCATTTGTCATACATCTCTCTCTTATTGTAAATCCCAAAAAAAAAACCTCACATACTCTAATCTAGTAAATTAGCAACAAAAAAATAGTGTGTAATTTTATTTTTGCTTTGAATTTTGTATTTGTTGTACATATATATAAATCCAAAATCCATCCTTTAGTTTTTGCTTATTATTTTTCTTAATTATCAAAAAAGACAAAAAAAAAAAAAAAGAGGATAACAATCCATTTATTTATAACAATTCTCAGTTTGAAGAAAGAGTGAGAGATAGCTCAAGTTGTTAAAGCTTCCATCCCGATTCCAAAAGGTCATGGTATCGATTCGAATTTACATCCATTATTGAAGTTCAACTAATTGTTGGGACTCAAAAACTAGTATGTAGAAAATATCAAATAACATTTTGTGTAATTTTATTTAAAATATATTCAAAAACCTAAAATACTCCCCTTTTTTCATGGTGGACATCCGTGCCTTAAATTTGCTTTAAAATGTCATGTGAGATAAGGGATGACCAAGTAACGATTAGTTAAATCACACCAAAATAATATCAGGATTAGTTAAATCACACGAAAACAATACCAGCATGAGATTATATGGTTGTATTCGTCAAATTCTTTGAACCTACGATCCTTATGTTATGGGTCCAACCCAAGCTTTGGTAAAATGTTTTTATTTTTGGTCCTTTTAATTTGGCCCAATCACTTACATTTTACTTGTGTAGTTTAAGTCCAACTTAGGGCTTATTTTTGTGGCTTATTGAGTAAGTTTTGGAGGTGTTATTTTTGGCTAGAGAATCATCAAAATAATGAAGATTTTCAGAACACACAAAAAGATAGAGGGAGAAAACAAGGGTTCATTTTCGGACTTTTCAGCGACAGTTTGTTCGAGCCTCAGATTGAAGGTGCTGTCGTGGTCTGATTTGGCTGAAAGTTTGGCAGCTTGTTCCTGACATCAAGAGCTTCGTTTTGATTGGTTTTAATACCCGTTTGGAGCTCTGGTCTGGTTGAAATTGCAATCTGAACAGACCTGACTGTTTTAGGTGTTTTCTACACTTTTTGCTCTGATTTGTTCTCTTATTGTTCTTGGTTGTTGTTGGTGAGTGTATGAACCTTTGTGTACTATTTTGAGGTTCTTTTTCCCTCAATTTATCAATAAGAGAAGTTAGGGTGGACTCCTCAAGAGGTCCCGTGATTTTTATCCTTCACATCGAAGGGGTTTTCCATGTATAACTTGTGTGTGTTGATTATGATTATTTGCACTAATTATCTTGGTGATTTAGTACTGCTTCATTGCTGAATTGGTACTGCGATATTGCTGAATTTTATTTGGTTATTCGTTGTGCGATAATTTTGGGTTGTTTGGTTGAATAATTGGTTGGTTGTCTTGTTTGGGTGACATAATGGATGTCGTAGTGACCCCTTTCAATCCCTACACCTTACCCCTTAAAAGAAAAGGCGCCAAATTGTCAATGAAAAGGAACAAATACTCAAATTTCATACCAATAAAGTTGAAAGAGATTACATTCATGAGAAGTCTTGATCTATTGCCCAAAATTAACAAAACCAAGGATAGATGATTTCAAACAAGTGAGAACTTTATTCTCTTCATTACAATCTAAGAGTATTTTCCCTTTTGTATATATACATTTAGTCATTAACCCAAACCAAAAACTATGTCACACACTCACCACACATTTACACCACCCTCTTGGTTCTTGGCAGACATCCTCTTGAGAAACTCATAAGTAGTGATCATAAATGTGGCTGACATTGACATTGAAGCCCACCGCGGCCCAAGCCCACGATAGCAGGCCGTCCACCCGCCTTCCCTAACCAAACTCCGGACAGTTTGGGCCACATTCGGGCCTTTACTCCGCCCATTATCCTCGCCATCCAACACTTGCATCCTAGTCTTAATTGTATCCATTGGCATTGTGATCAAGGCGGAAGCACCACCAGCAATGGCGGCGCTCACCCCTTGAACCACCACAACCGCCTTCGAGTCCGTCCTCGGGCCAGTACAAACATTCGCGCCAAGCCCATCCCAAATTAGTCGTTGGGCAATCGAGTAAGAAGCCCACCAAACAGCATTTGAAGGCGCATAAGTCAGAATTGAAATCCCAAAACCTCTGTATAATCCCCTCAAACCATCTAACTTTATAATTTGCTTAAACCCATCAATCCCATTTGTGTACCTCAGTTTCCTCCCCAAAAGAGGTCCACGAGTCGTGTTACTGTCTTGCACCATTAGTCTCTGAGTCACTACATCAACTGGGGTCCACACTAGCTGCGCCGCCACAGCCGCCGACACGCCAGCTGTCGCATTGGCAATGGCGGCGGCGGCGGGCTCCGCAAACCCTAATCCGAGAGTGGTGGACCCCACACTACTCTTGGTGACCTCCAAGGCGGTCATGTAGACGGCTCTAGCGGGGATCGTCCCCATTAAAGAGGTTCCGAACCCGCGGTACAGGGCTCGGAACCCTTCATTACGAACGATACTAACCGCAGTCCGAAGACTGCTGGATCGGGTCGGGTCTGGACCCACCTGCTGCCTAGTTTTCAGGACTACAACAGGGTAGAGTGTAGCTGAAACCCCGGAAAATAATCCGGCACCAAGTATGAAGAATTTCGATTTGTCCAACATTTCCCAGTTTATATCTGCTGGAATATGAATTTCTTCTTTGGTTTCTTCATCTGCTGTGCCTAAACTCATCTTTCCAATTTTACCAATTTTGTCTTCTTTTTTTTTTTTTTTTTGGGAATTTTAAGAAAGGGATTTATGTGCAAAAATCAAACCCAGAAAAGGACAATACACAGAATTGAAAAGGAAATTAGTTGAAGATAAGGGAACGGTTAGATTAGTTGAGTTTATGATTGTGAAAGACAGAGTAAAAAATAGTGAAAGTTGATTGAGGAGTAAATTGAAGTTTTTTTACGTTTTCGAACCCAGGTTCTAGAGCGGAAGAGAAGAAAAGGGAAAAGATCAAGCATTATTTACAATTAAATAAAAAAATTGAAGAAGAAAAGAATATAAATGAGTTGTTTATCTTACCAAATTTTGGGATAAATCAGCTTGTAAGAGAAGAACATTTTATTCTAGAAAAAACAAAAGGGAAGTTTAAAAATGTTAAAGGGTAATTTTAGTGGTAAATTGAGATAACTGATAAATAAAATTCCAGGAAAATTTGAAGGATAATTAAAGAGGAGAGAGAGATGGGTGATGAATTGGGGAAAAATGAAAGTCTGGAGAAGAAGGGTTTAGGGATTGGAAAAGAGGAGTGGTGAACTGACACGTGGAGGTTGGTGTTAGGGTTTTTGGTCCTAAATCTGGGTTTGTTGAAGCACGAGCTGGCCACATGGGATGTGACTGTTACTCGGTCACCCTTATCCGGTTTCAACAGTAATGTTAGTGGGACTGGACTGGCTAGTGGTTCCTTGAAAGTGGGATCATATATAGGCCCATAATAATAATAATAAATAAACCATTTACATGTTTGGAACTTTTCATCAACATTGAAGCCCAATACATTCTATTGTTTGTTGTTGTTGATTATCCTTGTGAGTTTGGAATGAACTTAAAAGGGTACTTCATCTGTTCTATAAAGTTATTTTGCGTTATTTTCGATAACAAATCAGAGAAAAAAGAATGAAATGCTCATGGCTCTTGTAATATTGACTGACAATTGACAATCTAATCTAACTTTTAACTAAAAAGTTATTCCCTTTATCCTACATTAAATGATCCATTTTAATTTTTAGTACTGTACTCACTTTATTTTATATACAATGTGTCTCCTCTAGTGTCACCAACCCTCTTCTCCTCGGGTAATGCCAGCTATTAACAGTGTCCATTTTCATATATCAAAGCCGATTTGAAAATCCATATATCAAAATTTTCGAATCATGAGTTTTTTATTCGATCCCATTTTTTGAAAAATTGAATTTTTATCGAATTTTTAGATCGAAAACCAAATATTCGGATTGCAAACTAGATAATCCAATTTAAAATTCGGACAATCTAGATCGAAATACATAAGAAACTAATTTTAAATTCGGAAATTCAAACTATCCAAATTTGTAAATTTTTTGATCCATATCCGGTTTTTCAAATTTCAAAAATCGAATCAAATATTCGAATTTTCAAATCAGACCAACAATTGTTTGGATTGAAAATTCGAATTTAGAAAATTATGCACATCCCTAACAAGTATGTTTTGGGATACTTGTATTAGTTGTATAGGAGTATTGTGATATTGCTGATTTACTCTTTTTTTTAAATAAAAAAAACCCATAATATAAACTCTTATATACTCCATCCGTCTTTTTAACTTGTTACATTCTGTTTTCACATCTCCTAAGAAACAACTTGAAATAGAAATATCTTTAACTACACATAATAAAAAATTATAAAAATTATATACATAAAAATACTTAAGACGAATCAAACTAGATCTATCATATCTATGTTTTTTTATTATGTACTTCATAAAACTAGAAAGTCAAAGTTCTGAAATGAACAATACTTATTTTTTATATGTAACAAGTAATCAGAGACAGAGGGAATATATATATAGAATGAAAAGTGGGAATGGACAATGGAAAAAATATAATGATTGATCAGTAGTTCAGTACCAATTCAAAGTAGAATAAAGACAATAATTTTTAATCTCTATTATATAAGCCAAGGGGAGTCGTGGTGTCCCCTTGGAAAAGTCTATGCTACCCTCCCAAAGTTTACTAAAATTCAATTAGCATCAATCCTAATTATTAAAGAAATTTATTACAATTTTTAAATTTAAAAAAAATGAAAATATTAAAAAATTTAAAAATCGTAAAAATAAAATAAAGGGATTTTCTCAAAAATACCCATGTGATTTTTGAAATTCTCGGATGTATCCACTTTTTTTAGGGTTTCTCATGGGTACCCACAATTATAATAAATTTTATCAAACTTAGCCCAACTTAATTCTTATATTAACTTTTTTTTAACTTTTCTTTTAACTTTAGCTATTGATAATTTATTTTTATTTTTTTTTGTAAAAAAACCTTAACCAATTCACTATGTAACCATCACCACCGAACACCCACACCCACACAACCAAGCACCCACACCACCGAACACCCCCACTAGACACCCTAACAACCCAACAACAACCAAATACGAGTAATCAAATTGCAACCCACCACCCCATTTACCCACATTCGACAACTCAATCTACGCACAACCCATGACATTCACCCCAAACCACAAACACCAGACACCAACCTTATCGACATGATGTGGCGTTAGTTTTGAGGGTAGATCGTCGGTGGTGATGGTTAGATAGTAAAATGGTTAAGTTTTTTAAAAAAAATAATAATTATCAAAAGCTAAAGTTATCAAAAAAGTTGAAGAAAAATTAATATAAGAATTAAGTTTGGTTAAGTTTGATAAAATTTATTATAATTGTGGGTACATATGAGAAACCCTAAAAAAAGTAGGTACACCCGAGAATTTCAAAAACCACATGGATATTTTTGAGAAAATCCCTAAAAAAAAACACCAAAATTCATATTTTTCATTTTTCTATAAATGACACCCATATTGATATAGTTTGAAACATAAAAATTTTACATTTCGATTATCGTAGAAATTTGATATATAGCCGATAAAATATAGTAATAAATAAAAAATTTCTTTTGTTTCTTGTTGTGGGATGGTTGGATGAAAGGGGAAAAGTTTGTTTATGATTATGTGAATGAATGTGAATAAATGTGAACTTGAAAATTATTTCAAGTTTTCAAATAAAAAATCTTCTTTTTTTTTATTTGTTTAGACAAATTAAAAGATTGATATATTTAAAATATCATCGCACGCAAAGCATGGATACAAGACTAATTATTATATAAGGGAAAAGGTGAGGTCCCGACGGTGTCCAAATTGGGGATAATTTTATCATTTGTATACTAAAATTTTCCATAACTAAAATTGATTTTTGAAATCATTAATAGCCTTATTTAAAACAAATAATCACAACTTTAAAAATTGCAAGAATACAATTAATTGTAAAATTAATCAAAATATATTCATAAATAATACATCTTTTAGAGAAATAAATTATTTACTCAATTTGCAATATAGTTACTATGTATGTAAGAACGAGTAGAGAAAACTAGATTAAATTTTTAAAAAAAAATATTATTATTTAAATTTTTTTTACAATTATGTGGGAATTTATTAATTTTATTGTAAAACTATGTTGTTAACGAATTTTAAGATCATTGCATGCATAAATAACTAGTTTTTTTTTTTAATTTTTATGAAAGAACTGAGGCAATAATAATTAACGAATAACTTGTCAAAAAATTTAATTAACAAATAAACCCAACTAAATCGCTAATCGAATAAAGTGGGGAGAAAAAAATAAACAAAAAAATAAGGTCCGTTTGGTAGGATGTAAAATGATTTGATTTCCCATTTTACATTGTTTGGTTTGGATGGGAGTAAAATATTAGAGTGTAAAACTTGGGATGAAAAACTATTTCCACCTTATTAAAAACATTTTCCCCAAATTGGAAGGATAACATTTTAAATCACAATTGGAAAGAGAAGCATTTTCCGTCCCAATTGAAGTAATTGATTTTCAGTTCAACCAAAAACATAAAAAATGCTAAAAATGAAAAATCATTTAACATGCAAGTATGCAACAAAACAACAAAAAAATCTTTGTAAAATAAATTTTCCAACGTAAATTTTCGTGATTTTGTATGTTTCCACTAGAAAAATCAGAGTACTACAATTATGAATTCCGAACTATTACCAATATATAAAATCTTAACTTTTTGTGTTTATTAATTTTAAAAATTTAATTTGGAATATAACATTATAACGTTTTATATAAAACTTAACTAGTTACGTAAAAAGTTAAAATTTTATGGTTAAAAATTACAATTTTTAAGTCAAAAAATTACATTAGATGGTCTCATAAAACAAATGGTAATGGGTAAATGGGTACTGTTAGAATATTATGATATAATACTATGCTAATATATTTAGGATACTTTGTTAATTTGTTTCCTTAATTATAGGATTAAGTATATTTTTTAGTTTGGCATATCTTTTCAAGCTAATGTACTATATATATATACATATTCTTCCATGAATGAAAGAAACAGAGCTTTAAAGCTTACTTTCTCAATTTATATTCTTATTATGGTATCAGAGCCCAGGTTGGGTTTGGATTGATCTGGGCCAAGATTATGCACAGCTTATATGTGATTGGGAGTGTTGAACCCATGTAAAAAGCCTACATGAGTGTGAAAAGAGTATGAAATTAAGAGGGAGTGTTGGCATGTTGGGAATAAACCCCACATTGAAAAAATAATAAAGTTGTACCACTTTGTATGACATTGATACCATGTCAAATGGGTCTGGGCCGCGCCCCCTTATTGTCATATGGTTTTGAGGTGAAATCTTTTTTGTCTTGTAAAGTGAACTTGCACATTTGCACTCCCTCATGGCGGAGGCGGCCCATGCCCGTTTGTTAGGTAATAGTATAAATACCAAACGACAAGCAATATATGGAGTATATTATTATATTCTCATGAAGGAAATGAAAATCTCCCCCCTCATATGGTTCAACACATTAAAGGGCTTCCTATTCCACATGTTTTTCTCCCTGATGCCCCAATATGGGGTCCCACAACAACTGGAGATTTCTCCGTTAAATCAGCGACTTGGTTAGCGCATGATAGTCTTTCTTCCCCCCCTACACCTGATTGGGAGTTTAAATGGCTATGGACCTTGGATATTCCACCCAAATTACAACTTTTTCTTTGGCAAATATTTCATGATAGCCTCCCGCTACGTCATACTCTTTTCACTCGCCACATTATTTCCCAACGCATTTTCCCTATCTGTCAAATACACGACGAAACTGTTGATCACCTTTTCCTCCATTGTACATCTGTACGCCTTTTTTGGAATCATCAGAAAATACAGCACCTCCTAAAGTATCAAATAATTTTTTTAAACATTAAAGCTATGTTTACGTTTCTGCACCAACACCACCCTATGCTTATCCCAAAAATCGCCTTCTCCTTATGGGCTATTTGGAAAGGTCGAAATGCTCTTGTTTTTTAAAACACTCAGTTTAATATTATTCAAACTATTTATCGTACACTCTTCCTGGCTACAGAATGGACAACTCGTACCCAACAAGATACAACATTATCCCCACTCCCCCTCCCTTCATCCACTACCAACAACCCGCCCCCACCACATCACATTCTCGTTTCCTGGCATCCTCTGGCCCCTACATCGGTCATGCTCAACTTTGATGGCAGCTCAATTGACACATCGGCAACAGCAGGCTTCCTCATCCGTGACTCCGCTGGTCGTTGTCTCGCCGCTCATACTTTTAACCTCTGACACTCTTCTGCTTTACTTGCTGAATTAACTGCAATGCGAAATGGTATTCGTCATCTACTTCAAGCTGGGTTCTTAAATGTGGAGATCGAAGGAGACAACCTACTTGTTATTAATGCTGTAAATAACGTTTCCCGCCCTCCGTAGAGATAGCGTATTTGGTCACCGAAATACAGTCTCTCCTTCCCCAGTTCAACAGTTACACTGTCCGTTATATCTATCGTGAGGGAAATCGCGCGGCAGATTGGATTGCAAATGTGAGACATTTAATCCCATCTACCCTATGTATTCAATGTACTCCACCTTCTCAAATATGTATTATTCTTTAGGAGGATAGATTAGGTATCACCCTGATTAGAAGGGTTATCTAAGCTTTTGTTATTATCTTTTTATCCTATCAAAAATAAATAAATAAATTGAAGGAAATGAAAATCAACTATGATTTATTTTTATGTCTTTGACGATATAATTAAGTATTTTAATGAAAAAATAATTTATAAATTTGTAGATACGATTTTTTTCTAATAAAAATTTAAATTTATAAATATTATCGCACCTTTAAAAATTTAAAAATGTTATAGCTTAGGCAAATTAAATCTCAATGTTATGTGCGACTTATAGATATTTTACACAAATTTTTTATAGCATATAAATTCATATAAAATAATCTTTAATATTGAAAATTTTATTTTCAAATATAATAATCTATAATTGAATTTGACAATTTATAATACTCCGTAAATTAATTGATGTGTCGAGTTTGTACAAGTTATTTAGCTCCATTATAGTTTATTTATGTAATTAGTTTAGTGTAAATTTACACATTTTGTTACTTTCAAGTTTAAACGAAAGTTTTACTTGAAATGTAAAGTTGTAGTGCATTTTACGATTTTTATTGCTTTTTAGGAATTAGTTTGTTTTTTTCTATGTTGCTCTTTTATTTTTGTTAGGCTTTTGTTCATTGCCCTTGAAGTGGTAGAAGATTTTAACGAGTTTTTGGTGAAGAATTGAAGAAGAAGAGCTTCGCAAAAGCCATGGTGTATAATGACGGTCAAAGAGACATTGCGAATGTTTACGACTAACTTAAAATGTTCATAACTTTCAGTATATGCATTTTTTTGTATGATTCAAGTTGGAGGTGATAGCTTTATTCAAGAGCTTTCCAACGACTGGTCATAAGCTCAATTTGGATGAGAAACGAGGGAGATATGATTGTTTTAGTCTGAGCTGTCAGGCCCTTCTCGCGAGTCGCGAATTATCTCGCGAGTCGCGAACTTGGGGATTTTCCTCCCTGATCCAAAATCAGAGCCGAGCAAGAACAGAGAGGAGACAGAGGCTTCTCGCGAGTCGCGAGATTTGATCGCGAGTCGCGACCCTTGACGGTGGACGTTTCTTTTTTTTTTCTTCTCTTGCAAGTTGGCTTGTTTTCTTTTGTTTTGATTGGTTGAATGTTGAGGCACGTAGGCAGGGCAGTAATAAGTGAGGAGAGAGGTTAAGAAGGGTAAAATCATATCCTACTTTCAAACTTAGAATTTTTACACAACTCCTTCCTCTCTACTTAGCTTCTCACCATTTTTGCTCTTTGAATGAGCTTCAAAGCTTTGTGTATTTTGTTTTCCATGAAGCTTGTAGCTTAAACTTTATCTTGGTGAAGATTTATTGAAGCTTCCTCTATTGTATTGTGAGAATTCTACTCTTTATTTATATTTGATTATCACTTGTTTTTCATGTTTGAATATGTTGGTTTGTTGCATAGCTTGCTAGGAGTACTACTAGTATTGTTGTGTTGATGAATTATTGCTAGATTTGTGATTTGCCTTGCTAAGGAAATCCCTTGTCAATTAGTAGCAAGTTAGGGTTTGGTTTGGATGTGCTACATCCTTATTTCTCCTTAAGAATTCAAGTGTGTTGTTATATGTTAAAAGCTTTTTTAACATAAACGATCTTAATGTTCTCTCATCTTAATGCTATTCTCGGATTGAACTTAGAAGCCGATCTTCTAGGTTGTCTTTGAATAAGGGTTTTGTAGTATTGGAAATTTTACTACTTAGCTAATCATAAGGAGATTAGAAGATTTATTCTTCACATTAGGTAATCAAGATTATAGATTTTGAGTTGTTTCCGATGATCGATACTCTAGTCGGAAGTGGATATTAATCGGACCCAAGACCTCCTTCTTTGATTTCTAATTAACCGATTGATGCACATATTTATTCTAAATCAATTCCATTGTTTTTATTGAGTTTCTGAATTAGTTTAATCATTAGCTTAACAAATTTATAAACCCCCTATTTTTACCATTTTAGTTTATTTCATTTTAGTTTAATTCAAGTACATTTAAGTAATCCTAGTTCCATGTGGATACAAACCTTACTTCCCTGCTACCTTTATTTGTATTAGAAAGTAAGAGAATTATATTTGGTTTTGGCGCATACGACAAGGGCCTGCCATTAATTAAAAGATAAAAGAAAAAAAATTAAATTGTATATACAAATTAATTAATTAAAAGTAATGTAAAACTAAAATGTGACATGGCACGCTGAATACTTTGGAAAAACGCTTTATATGTATTTACTAGATTATTCCCATGTTCTGGCCTAGGTTAGGGTCTAATTAATTTTTTATGAGTCATGACCTAGCTAGGTTATAGTTTATTTATTCATGCGCCTCACCAACATTTTGAGGTCGTACCTCAGGTGGTGGTGACGTAACGTAGGAGTCGATCAACAGATGCTTTGCCATTCTGGTGGTTGTCGTTCATATTGGCCGGCTATTTTAGTAAGGGAGAGGGGTGTGTTATGTATTCATGTGCATGATTAAGTTAGAGATCGAGATGGTGTGTTTTTTAGAATAAGGGTAGTGTTTAAATAATGTTACAGACGTTTGCAAGTAAATTGCGTGTCATATTTTTAATATTAGTGAAATTTCAGTCACCAATAGGGATGCAAGTGGAGCTGGGCGGATACTGCAATTCCTATCTCCATCCCCATCCCCACCTACTTATGGAATCTCCATCCCCACCCCCATCCCCGCGGTGGGTATCGTTTTTATCCCCATTCCCGCCCCGACAAGGATATATAGGGAACCATCCCCGCCCCATCACCCAGGTGGGTTTCCATATCCGTCTAATACCCATATTCTGTAACACCCCAATAATTCTCATCAAATTATAAATGCTATTTTCAAGAAATATTGAGAATTATTAAAGTGTTATCGCCACGAGTGGAAACGTATCGGCTTACTCAGAATTTCGCAGCGGAAATAAAATAGTACTAAATTTAAAATAAAACTAAATCTTATTACAACTTGGAACCATTAAGGCCCTGAAATTATTGAATCAACTTAAACGAAATAAATCCAACTTAATAAATGAAAATGTCTAAAATATCCCAAACTAAAACGTTAAATTGAATTTAGAAAATATTTCATAAAATAAATAAATGTTTCAGAAATACCACTCGTCACTCAAGCCCACAATCGTCCCTGTAATCCTGCACAAACTTAATTACCTTGACCCTGAATCACTACTCGCCAATATTGGGTCATCACAGGGTCAAGATATTAACAAGACCAAATTTGTACGACGTCAGCAAAGCTGAGTACGGCAATCAAGTAAGCACACAGATCTATTGCATACAACAATCATATCAGAAATTACTTGCTATGGTGAGTATTAGTTGTTATCTCCTTATTAAACACATTTATTATTGAGTGGCCCTCTAGAGCCGAAGCCAGTGTAAGCACCAGGCGAGTTGTCTATGCCTAGAAGGTGACAATGGGAGCTACCCACGTCACAAATAAAGGAATGAGCTCAATCCGCTAATGGAACACGTGGATCCTACGGTTCCCTTAAAGTCACGAGTCCTGCCGTGACCCCAACCCACATCTATGCCAATACTCCTGACGTGCACTTGTCGAGAGTTTTAATGCTTACCCGAATCTTTCACTTTAAGTGATTAGTGTAACGACCCGACTTTTTAGACATGTCGATTTACGAAGGGAAATCGACGAACGGATCATTACCAACTTAAAAATAAACAATAAATCAAATTATTTGAACACATGAATTTACTTTTATTAAATAATCAACTAATAACCAAAATAACTCAATATCCTTTATTACACAAATTATCTTAAAACTGTCCCAACATGCCGGGATCATAAAATAAACTAAGTAATTGTTTTTATAGCATGAATCATCTAATAAACTAATTAACTAGGGTCCTCAGCTACTCAAGCCCATCCACGAAAGCCCGTTAATCAGCAGCGTCTTCACCTGAAACTGAGGGGGGGGGGTCCACCGTCAGTGGCGAGTAACTAGGCTGTCCCATTTAATCGAGGGACCACCAAACACATAATATCATGGGAAAGCACATAAAAACCGTACAGAAACTTAATACATGCTTTACATACAATCATACAAAATACGTATAAACATACGTACAAACATACGTAAACGTACAAAATACGTATAAAATACCTAAACGTATACGTACAAAATACGTATAAAATACCTGCAGAAATACAGTTAGAATACGTAATGCCTACGTATAATGTACGTACAATGAACCCTGCATTATACGGTTAAAAATACGTATAAAATACACTCATCAATCATATACGTACATACGCATACATCTATACTGTCATACATACAAAATACAGAATCACAGCGGAAGTCTTATATCATCTCAAATCATATACCTATTGTATAATACCATCATAACTTATATTATCCCATATTCCTTAAGTCTTAACTTATATCTTATCTTATATCCTATGTTATATCATAACATACATATTATGTGTATATCTTAACCCAAACTTTCCATCAACTTATATTATAACTTATCATATAATATATCCTATTATTTCCTATGCCTATCTTATCATATTCATTTCATAACCTTTCATATCTTTCGTTTCGAATTCATATCGTAACTTTCATTTCATATCATAATCATAACTTTCATATCAAATCATATCATTCGTTGGACCGGTCACTATAACTCGTTGTGGATCTCGTGTTTCACCACAACTTTCCTAGAACATGCCAGGGTGAGCTCGTGTACTCAACCCGTAGCGGATCTCGTGTTTCACCATTAAGCCTAAGCTATGGCCATAACCCCTAATAGCAGCTCGTGCACTACTACTAGACGACTACATATCCTAAGACCCAGAACTGCTCGGGGGAACTCGTGTGTTCGTCCCAATTGAGCAGTGGCCTCGACTTAACCCAGTCTGACTACTCGGGTCATCAGGTGGGCGTCCTTATCATATCTTATATCTTTAATTAATTAATCATATCATATCATATATTGGGAAATACTAGGTGACCGTAATAGGAAATGAAATGTTCGGAGTCCCAGGAAAGAGAGGTGCGGCACGTATATTGGCCACCTTAAATACCAAGTCTTTCCTAGCCAGAGACCGAAACATAACATGTATGGCTATTACTCTGTTTCCTTTCTTATCCCTAGTAATATCTTATGCAACTTCAAACCTTATCTTATACTATCCTCAATATCATATTGTAACTTTTATAACTTATCCCTATGGATACCTAACCTTAATATTATTACTAATTAATATTATTACGTAAATATTAATAATATTATTACTAATAACCGAATAGTATTAATAATACTAATATTGCCTCTATTTATCCCTTCACTTTACAACTTATCCCTAATAACTATTTTATCCGTAACTTTTGTTATTAAATTATTCCAAAAATAATAATAAATCCAAATTAACTAAATTTGACTAATTCTTTTATTCCCATTCGACTTTTTCAAATTAATTCAATAATTAATTAATTTCTTAAATTTATTTTAATTAACCAATTAATCACTAAAAATTATTAAGACAAGTTAAAAATCCCATTTTTATTCTTTTATACCACTCGACTTTTTCACCTAAAAATCACCAATTTTATCAATTCGTCTAAATAATTATAGGTAACAAGAATTAATTTAATTAACTAAACAATAATACTAAAAATCATATTTTTATCATACAATCATCAAGATTAATTACAAAACAGTATTCAAAAATCATCTTTTTATTCTCTAAGCCACACGACATGCTCAAATTAACATGAACAAGATTAACTTCAAGATTTAAAATTTAACATGACATAATTAAAGAATTAAATCAAGATTTACTCAAAGATTAACATAATTAATCAAGAACTAACAAGATCTAACATGTTTGATAATAAAAATTAAATCTTTAATCTTCTTTTACATTTTGGTCCATTCGACATTTATGAACAAAACAAGGTTATATTTTTCAATCAAGTTTTAAATTATACTAACGAAAATAAGTCATGATCATGCTTTTAAAATTAAAGAAAATTCATCATAGACATATTCATACACTCGAAAATTCAAGATTATTTCAAGAACATAATTTAACAATTTCATACATGAATTTCGAATAACATAAGATCATGAAGAAATTAAATTATGCAATTTTAATTATTTAAACATACAAGATCATACATGAAATCAAGAAAATACATGAAAACAATCAAGAAAAATCATCATCATCCTACTCGACATTTTCGAATAAAACAAGATTAAATTCCTACAATTTTCATGATACAATTCCTAATTAACTATGTGTTCTTTCTACCCAAGATTAAATAAGAAAGCGAAGTTACCTGAATTCGCTTATTAATTCCAAACACTCGAAAAATCAATTCACCTTGGTGAATTGTACCACTCGACAATTTTGAGAGAAAGAAAGAGAGAAAGAATATTTTAGGGTTCTTTGTGAATAATGCAAAATAGGAACCAAAGGTATAAATTAGGTCCTATTAAAGAAAGAAGCAACAAAGAGTGCAAACCCTAATATGTACTTAGGGTTAGCCGTGTACATGGGAGGAATAAGGGGAGTGTTAGTTAGTTTGTTCAACAAACTTTGAATAGGTTTTAGGTAAATAATTTAATTAGTTTAATTAATTAACTAATTAAATCAATCATTAATTTACTAATTCAAAGAAATTAAAATGGACCCAAAACAACATAAGGGGGCCGACCTTGGAGAGGAAAAAGGAGAGCATGGTTGGGTCCTTGGCCCAATTTGAGGGAAATATTGGACTAAAAGAAATGCAAACAGTCCAATTTAAACGGCCCAATTGGACTTAGAATTGAATAATAACGTTAATAACCGTGAAATTTTCTGACCCAAAATTTCGGGTTATTACAGTCACCCCTCCTTAAATAAATTTCGACCTCGAAATTTACTTAACGGAGCTCAAACAGAAACACCACAAAAACAACACACAAAAACAAAACAAAGCAACCGAAAGAAGAAAAGAAAAACCCGTACCTGCTTCGAACAACTCGGGATACTTCTCCCTCATCGAAGCTTCGGTCTCCCATGTAGCCTCTTCAAACTTCTGGCTACGCCACAAAACTTTCACCAGCGGCACGACCTTGCGGCGCAACATCCGATCCTGACGATCCAAAATCTGAACCGGCTTTTCTTCAAAAGTCAAATTCGGCTCAATCTCCGATGACTCTACCGGAATAATGTGAGAAGGATCGTTGACATATTTCCGTAGTTATGACACATGGAATACATCGTGAACCCTCGAAAGATCCGGAGGCATCGCCAACCAATAAGCTACTCTACCGACTTGCTCCAAGATCTCGTATGGCCAACATACTTCGGTCTGAGTTTACCTTTCTGACCAAACCGGACCACACCCTTCATAGGAGACACCTTCAGCAAAACCTTATCTCCAACCTCAAACTCTAGCGGCTTCCGACGACGATCAGCATAGGACTTTTGCCGACTCTGAGCTGCCTGTAACCTCGCCCTGATGATCTTCACCTGCTCAACTGTATCCCGGATATGATCGGGACCAATCACCAAAGCATCGCTGATGTCGCTCCAACAAATAGGGCTACGACACTTCCGCCCATACAAAGCCTCATAAGGAGCCATCCCCAAACTGGCATGATAACTGTTATTGTACGAAAACTCCACCAAACTCAGAGATTTAACCCAAGATTGCTGGAAATCCAACGCACAAGCTCGGAGCATATCTTCCAACGTCTGAATGGTCCGCTCTGTCTGCCCATCCGTAGCTGCGTGAAACGCTGTACTCAAGTTCAGCTTAGTCCCGAAAGCCTCTTGCAATGACTTCCAGAACCGTGACAAGAATCGGGGATCCCGGTCGGATACAATATCTTTAGGTACCCCATGTAACCGAATGATCTCCCTCGAGTATGCCTCTGCCATCTTCTCCATCGACCATGTTACCTTCATAGGAATAAACCGGGCAACCTTGGTCAATCTGTCCACGATAACCCAAACAGTATCCAAACCCGTAGACGTCGTGGGTAAACCTACCACAAAATCCATGGATATGGAGTCGAATTTCCATGTGGGTATCTGCAATGGCTGTAGTAAACCCCCTGGTCTCTGGTGCTCGATCTTCACCTTCTGACACGTAAGGCATCGTGCCACAAATTCCGCGACTTCTTGCTTCATCTTCGGCCACCAGAAATATTCTCTCAGATCCCTGTAGAGCTTCCCACCGCCTGGATGCACCGAATACGGAGTATTGTGAACCTCTCCCATGATTCGGTTTCTCAGATCCGAATTCCGTGGCACACACGACCTTCTACGAAACTTCATGCTGCCATCAGCTTCAATCGTGAAGTCCTCTGCCTTGCCTTGAAGTTTAGCTTCACGAATCTTCTCGAGTTGCGGGTCTTCCTTCTGTTTTTCCCGTAACTCCTGATACAAACTGGGCTCGACACTCATAGCACTCAAACACACTCGGGTGCTACCTGGCATAACCATCTCAATCCCCATCCTGCGAAGGTCGGAACAGATTTCCTTAGGTAATACCGCCACCCTATTACATGAATGACGATCCTTATGGCTAAGGGCATCAGCTACTTTATTAGCTTTTCCCTCGCAATAATCCACCGAGAGGTCATAATCTTTGATCAGCTCGAGCCAACGTCACTGCCTCATGTTAAGTTCTCTCTGAGTGAAGATGTACTTTAAACTCTTGTGGTCGGTGAACAACTTGCAAGACACTCCATAGAGATAATGTCGCCAGATCTTCAAAGCAAACACCACCGCTGCCAACTCTAAGTCATGGGTCGGATAATTCTGCTCATGAACCTTGAGTTGTCTCGAAGCATACGCAATCACCTTTCCTTCTTGCATCAGGACACAGCCTAGACCCTTCTTCGACGCATCGCTGTAGACTTCAAAACCTACACCTTCCGTTGGCAGAGTAAGAACAGGTGCAGACACAAGGCTTTGCTTGAGAGCTTGGAAAGCTTCCTCACACTGCTCGGTCCACACATACTTGCAATCTTTGTGTAGTAATTTGGTCATAGGCGCTGCTACCTTGGAGAAGTCTTTCACAAATCTCCGATAGTAACCTGATACATACAAATTCACAGGTAAGTATTCTAGCATAGACATTAATAAGCTATATCAAATACTTCAATATACCTGCTAGGCCAAGAAAACTTCGAACTTCGGCCACATTCTTCGGACTGTGCCACTCAACCACTGCCTTAATCTTGGCTGGGTCTACCATGACACCATCCGCATTAATCACATGCCCTAGAAAGGCAACCTCCCTGAGCCAGAACTCGCACTTTGACAGCTTCGCAAACCATTTCTAAACCCGTAGAATACCTAACACCAAATGAAGATGTTGGGTGTGTTCTTGCTCGCTCTTCGAATATATCAAAATGTCATCGATGAACACAACAACACACACGTCCAGAAGATGGTGAAAGGTCCTGTTCATCTGGTCCATAAACACAGCTGGGGCATTAGTCAGACCAAATGGCATTACTTCGAACTCATAGTGCCCATACCTCGTGCGAAACACGGTCTTCGGAATATCTTCCAGCTTTACTGGAATCTGATGATACCCTGACCTGAGGTCAATTTTGGAGAATACACTGGCTCCCTTCAATTGGTCAAACAAATCCTCGATTCTGGGTAAAGGATACTTATTCTTGATCGTCACCTTGTTAAGCTCCCGGTAATCTATGCACAACCTCATGCTGCCATCTTTCTTCTTTACGAACAATACCGGAGCACCCCACGGAGACACACTAGGCCTTATAAAACCTTTGTCGATCAAATCCTGCAATTGAGTCTTCAACTCTTTCAATTCTGCCGGAGCCATGCGATACGGAGCTTTAGAAATCGGGGCAGTCCCGGGTACCAGATCAATATTGAATTCCACTTCCCTTTCCTGTGGTATCCCTGGCAACTCCTCTGGAAATACGTCCGCATACTTTCGAACAACCGGAATAGCTTCCAACTGTTCTTCCTTGGACACATCTTTGACTTGACAGAAATACACAGTCTCACCCTTGCGCTGCAGGCTGCGCATCTTCATGGCGGACACGATCTTCACACCCTTTCCTATCGGCTTTCCGACATACGTTACTCTTCTTGCGTTTAGACCACGCAAAGAAACAGCTTGATCTTGACACCGGAAAGTCGCTTGATACCTTGCTAACCAATCCATACCTAGGATTACATCGAACTCGATCATAGGAAACTCCTTCAGGTTGGCTTCGAATCGAACCTCCGAGATCATGATAGGAACATCCCTGAATTCCCGAAGACAAGCAAAGTCCTCTCCCGAAGGAAGAGTTATCATAGATTTGACAGGAGACTCTCCCATCAGGTTAGCTTTCACAATAAATGAACTAGCAACGAAGGACACAGTTGCACCAGTATCAAACAGAACATAAGCAGGCATATCATAAACGAGAAAAGTACCCGTAACCACATCAGGCTGAGCATCTGCCTCTTCCTGAGTCATGCAGAAGATCCTGTTTCTGACCGGCGCTTGACCACCTGTTGTTGTTGTCAGTTTCTTAGGACAGAAGATCGACTTGTGACCAACTTCACCACAATCAAAGCACACTATAGGCGACCCATCACACTTCTTCCCCGGATGGAAGTCTTTCTTGCACCCTCGACACACTTTCGGACCCTGGTTCGGAGCTGGCCGAGAACTCTGTTGCTGCCTTGATGTAGACTCAAACCTGGTCTTCTTTGCAGGAGCTGGAGCTGGAACAGACGTAACCCTCTTCTTAGCCGAGTCTTCTTCAGAAACCGAAGACTGAACCTCTAGAGCTACCTCGTAGGCTTCCTGAAATGTCTTCACCCTACTGCTGATCACATGAACCCGGATGTTAGAGTTGAGCTTCTTGATATACCTCTTAACCCGCTCGGACTCTGAAGGTATGACGGCTGTGGCGAACCTGGAAAGCTCGGTGAACTTGTCCGTGTAAGCTTGGACGGACAGGCTACCCTGGGTGAAAGTGAGGAATTCCTCCTGTTTTTGCCACTTGAGTTCCTCGGGGTAGAAACGATCCTGCAGCTTCTTGGTGAAGTCTTCCCAACTCAGATTCAGATCTGTGTCGGGGTCAGACCGGAGTGTACTCCACCAATTGTCCGCCTCACCCTGGAGATAGAATGTTGCAATGGGAACCCGTTCAGTCGCGGGACAAACCAGAACATCAAACATCTTGCGCATCTCTCGAATCCAGTTTTCGAGGATGGTTGGGTCAGCTGCCCCATCATAGGTCGGAGGACGAAGTCGGGCTATTCGGTCGAAGGTCGACTGGTTGTTCTGGGCCCGAACACTATTCTGAGCCAACGTGAGGATCGCATCCTCCAAGTTGCGACGACGAAGACGGAAGTTCGGAGGTCTTGGGGTCGACATCCTGAAATCACAATCAAGTTAGCACACGAACGGCACACGAAAACTGCGTCAACACGGAAACGAAAGCGATAAAACGTCTTAACCCTGGCTTCTACCCATGGTTTCACTCACCTAAGTTTTCCATATTAGGCTAAGTTTCACTCGGGTTATAAAGCGCTCATCTTTCAAAGTTACTTATGTAGAAGTAACTTAGGGTCGAACCTTAGCTCTGATACCAACTGTAACGACCCGACTTTTTAGACATGTCGATTTACGAAGGGAAATCGACGAACGGATCATTACCAACTTAAAAATAAACAATAAATCAAATTATTTGAACACATGAATTTACTTTTATTAAATAATCAACTAATAACCAAAATAACTCAATATCCTTTATTACACAAATTATCTTAAAACTGTCCCAACATGCCGGGATCATAAAATAAACTAAGTAATTGTTTTTATAGCATGAATCATCTAATAAACTAATTAACTAGGGTCCTCAGCTACTCAAGCCCATCCACGAAAGCCCGTTAATCAGCAGCGTCTTCACCTGAAACTGAGGGGGGGGGGTCCACCGTCAGTGGCGAGTAACTAGGCTGTCCCATTTAATCGAGGGACCACCAAACACATAATATCATGGGAAAGCACATAAAAACCGTACAGAAACTTAATACATGCTTTACATACAATCATACAAAATACGTATAAACATACGTACAAACATACGTAAACGTACAAAATACGTATAAAATACCTAAACGTATACGTACAAAATACGTATAAAATACCTGCAGAAATACAGTTAGAATACGTAATGCCTACGTATAATGTACGTACAATGAACCCTGCATTATACGGTTAAAAATACGTATAAAATACACTCATCAATCATATACGTACATACGCATACATCTATACTGTCATACATACAAAATACAGAATCACAGCGGAAGTCTTATATCATCTCAAATCATATACCTATTGTATAATACCATCATAACTTATATTATCCCATATTCCTTAAGTCTTAACTTATATCTTATCTTATATCCTATGTTATATCATAACATACATATTATGTGTATATCTTAACCCAAACTTTCCATCAACTTATATTATAACTTATCATATAATATATCCTATTATTTCCTATGCCTATCTTATCATATTCATTTCATAACCTTTCATATCTTTCGTTTCGAATTCATATCGTAACTTTCATTTCATATCATAATCATAACTTTCATATCAAATCATATCATTCGTTGGACCGGTCACTATAACTCGTTGTGGATCTCGTGTTTCACCACAACTTTCCTAGAACATGCCAGGGTGAGCTCGTGTACTCAACCCGTAGCGGATCTCGTGTTTCACCATTAAGCCTAAGCTATGGCCATAACCCCTAATAGCAGCTCGTGCACTACTACTAGACGACTACATATCCTAAGACCCAGAACTGCTCGGGGGAACTCGTGTGTTCGTCCCAATTGAGCAGTGGCCTCGACTTAACCCAGTCTGACTACTCGGGTCATCAGGTGGGCGTCCTTATCATATCTTATATCTTTAATTAATTAATCATATCATATCATATATTGGGAAATACTAGGTGACCGTAATAGGAAATGAAATGTTCGGAGTCCCAGGAAAGAGAGGTGCGGCACGTATATTGGCCACCTTAAATACCAAGTCTTTCCTAGCCAGAGACCGAAACATAACATGTATGGCTATTACTCTGTTTCCTTTCTTATCCCTAGTAATATCTTATGCAACTTCAAACCTTATCTTATACTATCCTCAATATCATATTGTAACTTTTATAACTTATCCCTATGGATACCTAACCTTAATATTATTACTAATTAATATTATTACGTAAATATTAATAATATTATTACTAATAACCGAATAGTATTAATAATACTAATATTGCCTCTATTTATCCCTTCACTTTACAACTTATCCCTAATAACTATTTTATCCGTAACTTTTGTTATTAAATTATTCCAAAAATAATAATAAATCCAAATTAACTAAATTTGACTAATTCTTTTATTCCCATTCGACTTTTTCAAATTAATTCAATAATTAATTAATTTCTTAAATTTATTTTAATTAACCAATTAATCACTAAAAATTATTAAGACAAGTTAAAAATCCCATTTTTATTCTTTTATACCACTCGACTTTTTCACCTAAAAATCACCAATTTTATCAATTCGTCTAAATAATTATAGGTAACAAGAATTAATTTAATTAACTAAACAATAATACTAAAAATCATATTTTTATCATACAATCATCAAGATTAATTACAAAACAGCATTCAAAAATCATCTTTTTATTCTCTAAGCCACACGACATGCTCAAATTAACATGAACAAGATTAACTTCAAGATTTAAAATTTAACATGACATAATTAAAGAATTAAATCAAGATTTACTCAAAGATTAACATAATTAATCAAGAACTAACAAGATCTAACATGTTTGATAATAAAAATTAAATCTTTAATCTTCTTTTACATTTTGGTCCATTCGACATTTATGAACAAAACAAGGTTATATTTTTCAATCAAGTTTTAAATTATACTAACGAAAATAAGTCATGATCATGCTTTTAAAATTAAAGAAAATTCATCATAGACATATTCATACACTCGAAAATTCAAGATTATTTCAAGAACATAATTTAACAATTTCATACATGAATTTCGAATAACATAAGATCATGAAGAAATTAAATTATGCAATTTTAATTATTTAAACATACAAGATCATACATGAAATCAAGAAAATACATGAAAACAATCAAGAAAAATCATCATCACCCTACTCGACATTTTCGAATAAAACAAGATTAAATTCCTACAATTTTCATGATACAATTCCTAATTAACTATGTGTTCTTTCTACCCAAGATTAAATAAGAAAGCGAAGTTACCTGAATTCGCTTATTAATTCCAAACACTCGAAAAATCAATTCACCTTGGTGAATTGTACCACTCGACAATTTTGAGAGAAAGAAAGAGAGAAAGAATATTTTAGGGTTCTTTGTGAATAATGCAAAATAGGAACCAAAGGTATAAATTAGGTCCTATTAAAGAAAGAAGCAACAAAGAGTGCAAACCCTAATATGTACTTAGGGTTAGCCGTGTACATGGGAGGAATAAGGGGAGTGTTAGTTAGTTTGTTCAACAAACTTTGAATAGGTTTTAGGTAAATAATTTAATTAGTTTAATTAATTAATTAATTAAATCAATCATTAATTTACTAATTCAAAGAAATTAAAATGGACCCAAAACAACATAAGGGGGCCGGCCTTGGAGAGGAAAAAGGAGAGCATGGTTGGGTCCTTGGCCCAATTTGAGGGAAAGATTGGACTAAAAGAAATGCAAACAGTCCAATTTAAACGGCCCAATTGGACTTAGAATTGAATAATAACGTTAATAACCGCGAAATTTTCTGACCCAAAATTTCGGGTTATTACAATTAGTGTCTTGAGAGTTGTTACACATAACAAGCACACACATACAATTCACATAACACTTGTTTTAATTTGTTGTTCAGATAAAACACACTGAACTCTTGTCTATTTAACGAGATTCCCATTAAAAACTTATGTCTTGAGTGGTATCCCAAAGCTATTAAAGGGCATGAAATATTCGGAGAAACTATTCATGCATTACTAATAAACTTGAAAGGGGCAACCTGTCCATATGTAAAATAAATTGCTACTAATGAAGCATGAAATATTCAAAGAACCTATTCATGCAATATTCTCTTTTATAATCGGAACATGAAATAATCTTTCCTATTCTTTTCTTGATTGGTTTGCAAACACAGGTTATACAAACAATTAAATTCACCACAAACAGTCATGTTCCACAAATTCACATATCTTGACAATCATGATAGAAATACGCTAAGTCCTAACATGATACTACGTCTGAAAACTTATCAATCACGTGTACCTCTAATAAAATTGGCGGTACTCCACCCTTTCCTATTCCTCGCGTATAATATAAAAGACAATAATATTAAACTTGAGTCCTAAAATATCCAGCAGCTCTAACCTATCCTAACACCTCCAATAAATTACTAGATGATAATAATAATTACTTAATTGTATGTATAAATACATTCTTTAATCCAAGATTTTGAAAGAAAATAAAAAGGGTAAATAATAAAGAAAATAAAATAATATTTTTTTTTATATATACATATATATATACGTGTATATACGCATATATACATATACACATATATACATATACTCTTGTCAAACAACTAAGCTGCTACCTACGGGGACAACAAATGGCGGCGGCGGATACGTTCAGACGGCTCCGGCGACACGGCTATGGTGGCTGGCGGTGGCGCTGCGGGCGGCGGCACACGCGAAGTAGTTTCCTCTTTTTTTTCCTTTTTTTTTAATAAAAAAAAACCCACGAACCACCACGATAGGGCTGGTCGTGGTAGGTGGTGGCGACGGTGGCTAGTAGTGGTGTTAGAGGTTGAAGGTGAGCGGTTATGGAGGTATAGAGGTAAAGGTTGAAGATGGTTATGGAGTTTGAGGTTTGATTTTTGAATTTATTTTATTTTTTCTTTTCACGGTGAGAGAGAGAGAGTTAATTTTTTTTTTATTTTGCTTTAAGGCTTTTGACCTGTTTTGGCTCACTTAGGATATATATAATGGTAAAAGCTGAAAAATTAGGGTTTGCCATTAGGTCGGGCTTGTGACAAAAGGCCTAAAACTTTTATACTTTTTCAAACTAAATACATATTTATATATATATATATATATATTTTTCGTACAGTACCCAAACAGATAATTAAAACCTTTAAACTTAATTTAAATACGACCCAAAAATTCCTTGTAAAAATAATTTAAGACATTTAAAATATTAATATTTCCATAAAATAAAATATTTAAATTATTTTATTAATTCCAATTCAGAAAACATATAAAATATCCGTTTAGGGGTATAAAATCGCGTATTTATGTATAAATAACTCTATATTAGGGTATAAAAATACGGGGGATTACATGTTCCCTGCGCGCCACCACCTGTCAAATTCCCGCCTCAAACAACCCATGTAATCCTCATTACAAACCTGCTTAATCCCCACAAAACATCTACTTCATCCGTTTTTTTAGCTATTACACTTTTAGAATATATATGAAAGTTAAAACAATAAAGTGTAACAACTAAAAAAAAGGAATGAAGTAACTTACAAGTTACAAGGATGAAAACAGGTCTATAAGGCCAAAATACATAAATAATAAAATGACCACAAAATATGTTATTTTTTTTTTTAATGTGTTTAAGTAGTCCATTAAAAGGTAAAAATAAATTTATACAAAAGGTAGTGCAGGGTGGGGTGGGGTGGGGCAGGGTAGGGCGGGGCGGGGTTAGGATGAAGGTAGGCGTGTTTAATGGGGCGGGGTCCCATTTAAAACCCTGACCCGACCCATTAAAAATTTGTGTGAACTAACCCTTTTTATAAATGCAGAGGGTCTTAATAGGGTCAACAACTTAATGGGCCTAAGCGGGCCGGGTCGGGCTTTTAAAGGGCACTTAAATTTCTTCCCCTATTTCCCAATAACTTCCTTAATTTCCTCTTAGATAATGTGGGCCGGGACGGGTCGGGTCGAATAGGGTCTAACCTAACCCGACCCATTAAAAAATCTGTGAAGCCCGGCCCGACCCACCAAATAATTGACGCACCCCTGCCCTGACCCGTTGAACATGACTAGGTGAAGGTAGCCTAAAAACCATCCGCATGACCGCATCCCTATCCCCACGGTGGGTACAATCTTCATCTCCATCCCCACCCTATCCTCGCCAAACATAGATCCATCCCCACACCATGACGGATCTCCTACTTGACCCGCCCCACTTACATCCCTAGTCAGCAATTCGTTGCCGCACCATAATTACCGTATACCGCCCGTATTTTGACAGACATTTCCTATTTTACCCTTACCTCCCTCCCTCTCTCTCCTCTCCAATTACACGCTCCTCTCAATCTCTCATTCATTCAGCAAAAAAAAAAAAAAAACTCCTTTCACCCACCTCCCTCCCTCTCTTTCCTCTCCAATTATACATTGACAAATTTACCTCTTCGGCATTTAAATTTGCATTGTTGTCGTCCAACATATCACTTTTAATAAATATGTGAAGGTAATAAAATTATAATTATAAATAGTAGAAGTAAATTAAATGTTTTGAAGTGTTATTTTTTTTAGAGTTCAAAATTTTTAGAAAGTGAAAAATAATAATAAAAGAGAAGAAAGTATATGGATAAGTAAGTGAGTGGTAGAAAAGAAGATGTAAATATAGATGTAAAAGTTTAAAAAGTAAGACTGAAAAAAAAGGAACAAGAAAAACAAAGGGAAATATAGGAGTAAATATATATACTTGTATTTTTTTTTTTTGAAAAAGAAAAACAAAGGGAAATATAGGAGTAAATATATAATATATAAGTATCAAAGAAAAAATAAAGGGAAAAAAATCTTATGTAAAGGGGAGGGGGCTGTCAGGTAGGGCCTAAGGGGGGGGGTTGTGAGTGCACGTGGGAAATGGGGAGGGAATTAGTGAGTAAATGGGGAGGGATAGTTTAGGAAGTATATGTATAAATACAGGCGGTATACAATAATTTTAGGCGGTATTTAGCAATTCAGTTCTTGAATCACCCTAATCCATATCACTAAGAAGTAATAACAAACGGCCGTTAAGGAAATAAAAATCAACCATGATTTACTTCCTCAAAAAAACAAAGTATATCCCCCTCTTAAATATTCCTCCTCTAGCTAATTTCCTCATAAACTTGCTTAGCCTTAAACCTTTTTTTTTCCTCAAAACTCCAAAAAACGACTAATAATTAATCCTAAAAACACACAATTAACAATGTCAAACACCAAGAAAACATACTTCTACAATTTCTTGCCGACCAAAGAAGAGGAGATGCAAATGCAAATGCAACAAGCAACAACCTCATCATCAACCAACCCAAGTCAAGTACCCCGAACCCTAGTAGAGATCCGAGACGACGGACCCGGCCCGGCAGTAATGCAACCACCACAACCACCAATGAACGACCCGAATCAAAACCCATGGAGGATTCAAAAACGGGTGGATACACAAGAAGCAATAACGGGTAAGATCCATTTAACACATGATCAAGTGTTTGATAACGTTTTCCGTTACTCATCGTTAGAGAGTGCAAACAGCGTAGTAACGGGGAAAAGAGTGCATGTAATGGTCTGTGATTTAACGGAAGAAGAAACACCAATACTGTACGGACCGTACGATAAACAAACGTACTTTGAGAAAGGATTGAATGAAGAGTTTGTATTAGGGTTTAATGCTGATTTGGTTAGGTCTCGTGGTTTAAAGAAAGGGGATCAAATTGGGATTACTTTTGATCCTAATAATCACGTTTTTTATTTCAAGATTTTTTAATTTCTTTTCTTTTCTTTTGTTTAATCCGCCTCCCGATGCCAATAAATTAGTAAAGTATGTGATCTGGGAAATGATATTGACACTCTATAAAATTTGAATTTTTGTAAGGGGATTTTTTTTAATATTTTGTTGTGAGGAGAAATAATTATAAAATAGATTTTTGATAATGTGAATGTTGAGTATTATAAATAATGTCTTTTGTATTATTTGATCTAAAATTGTTTTGTTTTGTGTGTGTATCACTCCTACAAAAGACTCTATTTACGACGAGAATTCTCATTGCAAATATATGACCCCGTCGTTGAAAGGGGGTTGTAAATAATTTTTCTCGTTGTAAAAATATGTTATGGTCGTAGAAAAGGGGGCTGCAAATGTTTTTTTTTGTATGTATGTATATGATTATTTTTGATATATTCTAATTTGAATATTCAAAGTCAAGGGAAAAAATATTTTTTGATAATAATGCTCAAATTAATAGCCAGTGTCTTAACTTTTAACAAAGAAGGGAAAAAATATATTGGAAAAGTTAAACGTAGAAAGAGATAATATTGGAGCTAAATTAAATATGGTTAGCTAATTAAGCTGAAAATTAGAGTTTGGTTATTTGGATTAATTTTTTTTTTTTCAAGTTGGAAAGATCAAAGCTGGATGGAAAAACAATTATTTGCTTCCTATTCTTTTTTTTTTTCTGTTTTCTTTTTTTTTTTTTTGAAAGGAGCTTCTTATTCTTTTTTAAACATAAGGATTAAGGAATAGTTTTGTTCAACCACAAGATTTAAAAAAGATAGGTGCGTTTGATTCAACTAATTTAAACATTCTAATACTTATTTCTGAAAAATTCATATCAGATCAGATAAGAAAAATTATAACTATACAAATAACTATTATCAGAAAAATTCATATTTGATCACAAAAGTTCAGATAAGATAAGATTATATCGAAAAAATTCAAATGAATCAAACACACCCTTGAGTACTGAAATCAATCAACAACCATAAAAGGATAAATACTAACTGAATATATAATCTTTAATTATTTACCATGTATATCTTATGTAATTAGTATGCAAGTATCATCTTTAATATTTTCCTAATTGAGTTTGATACCATCTCTAATATCATATTTCATGTAATCCCCTATTGCTCAAAGTTTTGTAAATTTACAGTTCATACACTTTGATATTTACCATGTATATCTTATGTAATTTAGTATGTAGATATCATCTTTGATATTTTCCTATTTGAGTTTGATATCATCTCTAATATCAAATTTCATGTAATTAACCCCCTTATTGCTCAAAGTTTTGTACATTTAGGGTGCGTTTGATTCGTCTGAAATTTTCTGATCTGGTCTGGTCTGATCTGATCTGGTCAGATCTGATCTGACCTTTGGTGAAATTTAATTGTACATTATTATAAATGTGAACTATTATTAATATTGTTTAAAATAGAAATAAAAAATAATAATAATAAAATAAAATAATAATAGAAATAAATAATAATAATAATAGAAGTAAAATTAAAAAGGAAAAAAAATAAAAAAAAAATAAAAAAATAAAAAAATATTAAAAAATAAAAATAAAATAAAAATGGAAATACATGTAAAAATAAAAATAAAAAAATAAAAACGAAAATAAAAATAACAATGAAAATACATATAAAAATAAAAATAAAAATAAAGATAAAAATAAAAAAATAAAAATTCTAAAAATAAAAACAAAGATAAAAATATAAATATAAATAAAAACTAAAAAATAAAAAATAAATTAAAAGCAAAAAAATAAAAATAAAATAAAAACAAAAAAAAATAAAAATAAAATAAAAATAAAGATAAAAATAAAAATAAAAAATAAAAAATAAAATAAAATAAATAATAAAAAATAAAGATAAAAATAAATATAAAGATAAAAGTATAAATAAAAACTAAAAAATAAAAAATAAATTAAAAGAAAAAAATTAAAAATTAAATAAAAAAAATTAAAAAATAAGGATAAAAATAAAATAAAATAAAAATAGTGGCTTCACACGTCTTCCATATATATAATGGTAACTTACATATATATGGGACATGTGTTTTGTATATGTGTGTATATATATATATATATATATATCTTAATAATTAATATCATCATTGTGTATTATGTATATAATTTTCTTTCAAATAAAAAATTATGTAAATAATTAATAATTAATATTATCTTTCAAAATTGGTAGTAATTTTTTTTATTTATAGCTATAGTATTACTTCCAAAATATAAGCTAAAATATCACAACAATTCAATTTTTTTGTCATCAATAAATATAATTAATCATTAGTATGCATAATATTATAATTAAATAACACTATTCATTATTATTTGTTAAGAGAAATAATATTAATTGAGTTATAAGGAACAAATAACAAAATGCTGATCTGATCTGATCTGGTCTGATCTGATTTTTTCTGATCTGATCTGATCTGAATTTTCTGAAAATAAGCACAGGAATGCTTATATAAGTTGAATCAAACGCACCCTTAGTGTTAATACGCTTTTCAATGTACATTTTGTATCGTAAATATCAAGAATTGCATAACATTAAAAAAATTGTAATGATTCAATATTAATAATATCGAGACGAACAAATAAAACAAGGACCGAGGATCCCCTTAACTCGTGAATAGTGAAAAATAAAAAATGTACTCCCTCCGTAACATATTAATGGCAACAAGTCATTTTGCATGTAGTTTAAGGTAATGATTTAAGGATGTAGATGAACAAATTAAATTAATCAAAATGGTTTTAATACAAGTAAGATTGAGATCATAAGTTACTAATCATAAATTTATTTTTGATCAATTTATTCGTTTGCACCCTTAAATCGCTTTCTTAAAATGCGTACAAATGACTTGTTGCCATTAATATGTTACAGAGGGAGTACAAAACTTTAAAAAATGGAGTGGAGTACCTTGTTTCCTTTTCTTTTTCTTAGAAATATTGTTTTAATTACTAGAGTACTTGAATTGCCTAAAATCTCACATTGCCTTTTTTTAGGTGATTTTTTTTTTTGTGAACAAATTAATCTGTGACTCATACATTTTTTTGACTTGACTCATATAATTCAATAGCTGCAATTATTAATTAACATATAATCCATCTGTCCCAAAACAACTGCTTCGTTAAGGTTTGGGTTGAGATTTTTGTTGGAACCCACTTTTTGTAAAAAGTAAGGGTAAAAGTGTAAAGTCGTAAGTAAAAATAGGTAAAAATTAGTGGGTAGTAAGTGGTAAGTAAGGATATAAATATAAAGTTGCATGTGGGCCATATGCCAAAAAAAGAAATGGAACATTTATTTTGGGACGGATGAAAAAGGAAAGTGGAGCAGTTTTTTTAGGAGGAAGGGAGTATATATCTTGCATACATGAGGAGTATAAATTGTAATTATGTTATCAATAAAATAATAAAATATGTAAGCATTTTGTATAATTGTATCTACTATAATATTGACATGTCGGGTCATCGACTCATCGGGTTAAGTCTGTCCATATATTTTTTTCATACGGGGCAGGCCGCGTCAGATTGTTTAACCCGGTCTGGCATAAACCTTTTCCCAGAAGTTTAATAGTCCGCAATGTGTGTGATTATTTAAAATATTTGTTAACAACATTGGTCTGGCAATAAAATTAATAAGTTTTCACATAATTTTTAAAAACTTTTAAATAATTTTTTTTTGAAATTTATTCTAGTTTTTCCATTTCGCTTATACACAGTATATTGCAACGTGAGTAAATAATTATTCTCTAAAGGATTTATTATTTAGGAATAAAATTTGAGTATTAAGATAATTTTAATAATACAATTTTACAATTAAATGTACTTGGGATTTTTTAAAATTGTGAATACTTGTTTAAAATAAGGTTATTAATCATTTCGAAAATCAAATATTTATTTTTAAGGATTTATTTTATTATTAGTTTTTTATTTATGAAGAAAAAATAAAATAAAATAAAATTAATGAGAGGCCGACACATGCATTTTTTGGTTACTAGTTTAGTAGTAATAGATGCTATTTTTTTTGTTTCTATAAGGAAATTATTTAAATAAATAAACAGGAATCTTCTTTTCAATAGTTTCAATTACTCATCCGTGTAACCCTTATTTTAGGAGGGTTTTTTTAATGAAAATTATTTTATTATTTTTTGTTTATTAAAAAACCAAAAAAAAAAAACTTATAATTAATTAGAGTATGATATGTGTAATTTCTGGTTACTACTTTAGTTATGAGCAGATGATAGATGATGGTTTTTTCAAGGAAAATTATTTAATATTTATTAAAAAAATAGCCATTTTTAATAACTTTAATGATTATGCATGCCCCTTTGTAGGGGTTTATAGATATGATTAGCGGAATTTCAGGAAACAATTTCCTAACCTCTATAAAATTAAGATCAATAATAATAATCAATATGAATCAAATATATAAAATAGTAATTACAACCTTTGATGCGTGCTTTCAACGTCAAGAACGGAGAGCTAGAGCCTCAATTGTTGCTCCTCTAATCAGTCCACAAGCACTGGATTAGATCCCACGTATGCTAGTACGGAAGAGATGATCAATATTCACTCTCTTAGTTTTTAGGGAAAAAACCATATGAATGCAATAGGTTTTAGGGTTTTTGGTTGTGTGTGACAATTGATCAAAATCAATTAATTGCTTACAACCCTAATGAGGTACTATATATACACCTCATTAGTCATATCACAGAAACCCTAATCCTAACATCCACTGGGCCCTTTTAATCTATGCCCAATCCTATGCTATATTGTGTGACCTCATAGGATTAAGTTAAATATAGTTGTGAGCCCAAATAATATGGATCCACTAATTATATTTATTCTCTAGCAAGTAAATATAATTTCCTAATTTAACTTAATTATTATCTCCATAATATAATCCTAATTATATTTAGTAATTGTCGATAACGACTGAGGACATATTCCTTCACCCTTCTAAACAAAAAAAAAATTGATATAGAAGAAAGTTAATGAAAACAAGGGGATAAATATGTTGTTGAAGAATTGTGCTTATTAGGAAATTTATTAATTGATTGAATGATTGATATGTTGATTGATTTAGGAAATTTTAATTGATTTTTGGATTTTCTAAGCTAAATCCATGAGGTATTGCGTTTTCGAAGATGTACCCCAATCAAGGTTTTTAAACTTCTCAACTGTACCCGGGTTTGGGTTATCATGTTATACGGAGTACTAATTGTGGTTAAAAAAATCGATTTAGAGGACATTTGGCTTAACATAAATGCACGGTCGGTCTAGACAAAAACAAATACTACACAAATAAAATAAAATGAAAAATCAAATAAAAAGAAAATAATTAAAGGAGTGCGGCTACGTAACTGGTGGGTGGCTATGTGCATGGCTATGTTAATGGGTTTAATTGATTAGGGTGGGTTCACTTTAACTTATTAAACCTGAACTTATCTGTACTGAACTTATCTGTACTGAACTTATCAGACATGATTTAAATTTTTAAAACTTATTAGACATGATTGGAACTTATTAGAACTTATTGTTGGAAATTATTAGAACTTATTAAACCTTATTAAACCTGATTGGAACTTATTAAACCTGATTGAAAAATAAAATAATACTCCCTCTGTCCACATTTACTTGCTACATTCTCAAAAGTAATATATAGTATTCATTTGTAAACTTTGACTATTTCTATTTTTATGTACATAAAGAAAAATGTAGTCATGATGAATCTAGTTTAATTTGATTTGTCTCACCATATACTTCTCAAATATATAATTTTATAATTTTTTATTATATGTAATTAAAGATATTTTTTTAAAGTTATGTTTTGTGAGATATGAAAAAGATAATATAGCAAGTAAAAAAAAGACGGAGGGAGTAAAAAAATAAAATAATAATAATCTAAAAAAGCAATGCTCTAAAATTAATTTTATAATTTAATTCAATCTATCATGCATTCTTATTTTATAATATAAAAAATTGTTTTTATTCCATCTATCTCTGAGTGAGATTCTCTAAAAAAATCATAAAATAATAATAGAATAAAATTGGTTTATATTGTGAACGAGTGATTTAAGTTAATCATTAATTTAATTAATTTATTTAATCAATAATAAAAAAATAAACTTAATTGGAACTTATTAAACCTGATTGAGACTTATTAAACCTGATTTGAACTTATTAGAACTTATCTGAACTTATTAAACGTGAAAAATTATGTTTTAAGGTGAAGAGAACGCACCCTAAGGGTGATTTGGTTAAGGGTGAGTGTGTTTAGTGGAAGGTTAATTGGTTTAATTAATAGTTAATATGATTATACTTTTTTAGGGACTTAATATGGTTATATATAATTAATGTTATGAGTTTAGGTTATTAGTTACGTAATTTTTAAAATTTGAAAATTAAACTTTGTTTTCTAATTTTTTTTTTGTTGAAACCAATTAATTATACAGCAGCACATCTCACTTTAACTGATTTTTATAACCATGGTTAGTTTAGATTTTATGCAAGCTAAGAGCCTAAGAGTATGACTTAGTCTAAAACCCAAAATCCAGGGTACAACTAATTAAGAAGTTTCAAAACCCTGGGGTACATCTTAGAAAACTCAATACCTCATTGACATAACTTAGAAAGACCCCTTAATTTTTATGTTTAGAAATTAAATTTAAATGAATTGATTGAAAGTAATTGTAGAATGTAATTTTTATATAATCAATGAATCAATTAAGATTTGAATATATGTTTGGTTGTTTAAGGGTTTTTTTTTTCAAATCTATATAATAATTTAGAAGTAAGTTTACATGAGGAGCCTTCAAAACCCAAATGGGGGCTTCTCATGAAATTCCTCCTAAATCACTAAATATTTTTTTTAACTATCCAAAATTAACCAAAACTTACTCTTATATTTTAAAAATAGATTACTCAAATATAAAAAAAAAAAAACCTTCACAATACACCTATTATAACCACTATTCATCCACAAATATATTTTAAATTTTTATTATTTGTGTGAGTGCACTTTGATTGATTGAAATTGTAATTGAAGTAAATGTAATGAGAAATTAATAGTAAAGAAACAAAAACCATGCCAGAATTGGAAGGTGGGATAATCTTTCAATCAAATGATTGAAGACTATAAAACCCACCCAAAGCAAGGAGAAATATTTTATTGCAAATCAATTAGTGTTTACAATCACTAATTCCACTTGAGCACAAGAATCTCTAATTCAAGCTCTAGTGTAGTGTTTATGTGTTTGTCTAATCTGAATTCCATCAACCATACAAGAGTAATTGGGTATTTATAACCCCACGATCAAGAAAATAATAACGCGGAAAAACAAGGTCGTATTGCAGACCGAGGGTTGCGACTCGCAAATTAAAGGTAGGTCGCGAGTCGCGAGCCACGTCACGAGTCGCGATTTGCCTTCGCGACTCGCGGAAAGTTTCTGCCTCGATCTTGCACTTTTGCACCCAGTTTTAGTACACCTCGCGAGTCGTGACCAAACCTCGTGACTCGCAACTCTGCCCAGGTACGTGTGCTTCCTCTTGACGCAATATCCAAACACATCCTCAAGTCATGGGAATTGAATGAATTTTGAATGAATGAATGAATTTTGACTTTCCTTCCAAATTTAGTTATAAATTCATTCCAATTACCACCATTTATAGCCGGCTACCAAACAGGCCGTTAGAGCATGCAACAAACTAAACTAACGTTACAAATGAAATAGAAATATATTGTACTTCGTATGAGTTAGAATCAAGCCACCTGAACAAAACCGATGCGCCGCATCGAATCAAAATCTAATTAGATATTGAATTACAAAACTGATGCGCCGCATCGAATCAAAGTCTAATTAGATATTGAATTACAAAACTGATGCGCCGCATCAAAGCAAAATCTAATTAGATATTGAATTATTTGGTTACGTTGCATTTTATAAATATTATATATTTAACTAAATTTTTTTATAGCATATAAATTCAAATAGAATAATCTACAATATTAAAATTTTATTTTCAAATAAATAATTTATAATTGAATTTGATAATTTAGCGATAATTTAATTAAAAGATAAAAGAAAAAAAAATGCGCATAATTTTTCTTATCAAATTCAAATTACTTTTTTTTTTTTAAAATCCCTACCAAATATTTTCTTAAAAGGTATAAAATTGATGAAAATAATCAAAATTTAGAAATTAATTAATTAAATTAAACATAAAAGGAAACTATCACATACACTAACCTTAATACTCTCCCAAAAAAAATAAAAAATTTATTATATTGAAGTATTTAAGTTATAATTTTTTCATCAAGGAAATAAAAATCAACCCATGATTTACTTCCTTAAAAAAACACATATACCTCCTCTTAAATATTCCTCCGATCCATTGATTTATTTGTCCTAAACTTGTTCAAAACTCTTTAAACCCTTTTTTTTTTCTTCTTCTCAAAAACTCCAAGAAATTAATTAAACACCAAAAAAAAAACTAATTAACAATGGTGCACATGAAGAAAATATACTACTACGATTTCTTGCCCACCAAGAAAGACGAGATGATAATGCAAGCAACGGCATCAACCATAATCCCACAAGAAGTACCCCGAACCCTAATTGAGATCCGAGACGACGGCCCGAACCCGGGAATGATGCCACCGCCACCGCCGCTACAAACACCAGCAATGCACGAGCCATTTAGGGTTAGAAAACGGGTGGATAACCAAGAGGTGAAAACGGGTAAGATTCATCTAACGCATCACCCACTGTTTGATTACATTTTCCGTCAGGCATCGTTAGAAAATGCAAACGGCGTCGTAACGGGGATAAGAGTGAATATTAAGGTGATTGATGGGACGGACGAAATTGCCCCTAGATTGTATGAACAATACAATTACCTTGAGAAAGGATTGGAGGATGAGTATGTTATTGGGTTGAATCCAGATTTTGTTAAGTTTCGTGCTTTAAAGACTGGTGATGAAGTTGGCATTGTTTTTGATGCCAAGACTAGTATTTTTTATTTCAAGATTTTTAACTAGGCCCCTCTTCTTTGTATTTTTTTTTTTTAAGAAAAATTGATAAAAACAGTCTGAATTATTTTTTATCTTCCGAAAACAGTCCGAACTATTGATTATCTCATAACATTCATACTCAGAATAATCGATAGTTGAGATTGTTTTGGGAGACATCTATAGTCGAGGCGATTTTTGCCAATTTTTTCTTTAAAAAAATTGTTTAGTTTAATCCCCCTATGCCAATAATTAGTTTATTTCATGTTTTTTTTTTTGTTGTTGTTTTTAATTAGTTACTTAGTTGGATTGATGTAATGAGGGGGACTTTTCTTTTTTCATTATGAGGAGAAATTATAAACAAATAGTTTGATAATGTGAAGGGTGTATGCATAAATAATACCTTTTGGATTTGATCTAAAATTTGTTTTGTTTTTGTGTATGTATATGAATTTTATTAAAAGCCTGCTATCAAGTAGAGTTCAATCAATATGTGTTATACTCCATGTATATAATTCCGACAAATTTTGAGCCTTGATTTTAAAAATAATTGACTAGGTTTCTCAAAAAAAAAATAAAAAAAAATATGTGACTAGGATTAAACTCTACTTGGTACAGTTATTACTATTTTTTGTGCACGCAATGTGGCGATAATATTAAAATATTCGTTAACAAAAATAGTAACTTGATAATAAAATTAATAAGTTCCACATGATTTTAAAAACTTATATGAAGTATAATTTTTTTTTTTGAATTTTATTTAATTATACATAGTAAGTATATTGCAAAATTGAGTAAATTGTTTATTTCTCTAAAAGATTTATTATTTATGAATAAATTTTGAGTGTTAAAGGAATTTGAATAATACAATTTTAACATTAAATGGTACTTACAATTTTTTAATTGTGATTACATGTTTTAAATAAGGTTATCAATGATTTAAAAAATCAAATATTATCATAGAAGATTTTAATACACAAATAAAAAAATCGGACTAATAATTATGAAGGATAAGTAAAGATAGAATGGTGATCCACCTGGACACCGCCGTGACCTCTCTCCCTTTATATAATAGGGATAAAACTAATCCATACTCACTATGGTAATCCAAACTCAATATTTTCCTCATGGTTGCCATACTCATTAGTCATTATGGCTAATACATACAAAGATGATCCATGAATTAGGCCTAAAATACCCCTTCAAAAAAAAAACGCCTAAAAAATGGGAAGGGTAGCATGCAACTAGCCTAAACTCTAGGAAATAAATATTCACTTGCCAGTTGCCAATTATGCAAATTACCAAATATAATAAAGCTAGGGGGCTTTTGATTTATCTGAATTTTTTTAACTTGATATAATTTATTTAGGGATATTTCTCCAGGTGTCTCTTTATTTTTTTTTTAAACTTACATTAGGTGTCACTGAGGTTAGTATAAATGCCCTTAATTCTAGAATGTCATTACTGCAAATTCTGACCTCAAATAAGGAATAATCTGTTCGTTTTTGCAAATTTCAACCTCAAATCTGATTTTTTAAGGTTAAAATGACTCGTAAAACCTTAACAAAGCAAAAAACGAGTCATTTTATCCCTTAAGAATCAAATTTGTGGTTGAAATTTGCAAAAAAAAAACCCAAACAGATTAGCCTTGATTTGAGGTCATAATTTGTAATAATGACATTTTTGCTATTTATACAGACCTCAATGGCACCTAATGCAAGTTAAAAAAAAAGTGGTGATATTCTAGCTATTAGGCCTAACTTCAGAGGCATATGGGGAAATGAATTCTTATATGCTGGTGTGATATGAATTTTCTAATATGATCAAGATTCTTCTGATCTGGTTTGATCTGAAATTTTCTGAAATTCTATTTTACATTATTATAATTGAAAACTATTATTAATATTATTTTAAATTTATTAGTAATAAAAACTAAAATAAAAATAAAAATAAATAAAAAATAAGAATGAAAATAAAAATATATAAAAATAAAAAGTAAAAATAAAACCCAAAAAAATTTAAAAATAAAAGTAAAATAAAAAAATAAATATAAAAATAAGAATAACATTAAAAATAAAATAAAATAATAAAATAAAATAATAAATAATCATTAATCATTAGTTTGCATAACATTATAATTATATTACATTATTCGTTAATTTTTTAAGCAAAATATTATTAATTGAGTTATATGAGTTTTTTTTTTTTTTTAAATATAAAAATCTAAAGTTTTCTTATGCTTATTTAAGTTGAGTCAAACGTACCCTTAGACAATACAAATTAAAGAGGATAAGCATTCTTAAAATTCACAATTCAAAAATAAATATTTAACGAAAGCCTTTTTTTTTATCCAATTTTACGAATTATTATCAGTTGATAATACTCATATTAAATATTAGGAAAATTTGTTTAAAAAACCCTCAAAGTTCTAGCGTTTTGTGAAAAACACCCTGAAACTTTTCTTTTTTAATTTAACAACACAAAGTTGTTGGATGAAAAATGGGAAATATGGGGGTAAATGAACTTCAAAATGAGGATCTGATTAATTAGAGTTTCCAATCGTGTTCTTCTTTCCAATTATTTTTCTATTGAATTGTTCCTAAAGACTAAATCTTTAGAATAATTGTCTTATATTTCAAAGTTTTCGTCCAAAAGTTGTGCTACCAAAGTTTTTGTACAACTTTGTGTTGTTAAATTATAAAAAAGAAGTTCTAGGGTGTTTTTCACAAAACGCTAGAACTTTCAGGGTTTTTTAGACAAATTTTCCTAAATATTAATAGGTAGTGTCAAAACTTTTAATAAAGAAGGAAAAAAAATTTGAAATATTTGAATTTTTATGGATTGTGTTATTTGTATTTGACTTATTCATTTTTTATTGCAATTAAGTGATTAACAATTAATTAGCTTTTCCCTCAAAAAATCAATTAATCAGTTTTAAATAACTGCAAGGCTACCACTCTTTATAATTGCTATGTTGTCTCCTAAAAAAGTCTTTCTGATCTCCTAATTATTAAGGAAAGTTAATATAAATATTATAAAGTTATAAATTAAAATATATAATTCGTAAAAATAAAATAAAAACACTGTAAATTACTTGTAATCAACTCGATCGAGTAAAATCCCCAGTTTCTAACAAATTGTTCATAGGCTTTCTAATGAACATTTTATTTTATATTGCTATATAATATATATCATGTATTTCATGTTTAAAAATTATAAAAGTTGAATATAAATTATTGTTTTTTGGACTTTTGGTAAAATGAATCAAACAAAAACAAACAAACTCCACAAGACTAGCTATAATTATTCGTATATACATTTATAGATATAAAAGAGATCGATCCCCTTCAATAATCCTCTTCGTGTGAATAGCAATAATAACACACGCACAAAAAATTGTGGAAGGGAGAAAAGAGACCCAGACGACGGAGCAGCAATCGTCACAACAAATTGCGGCGTTACCGCACGACCACCACCTTCGGTGGTCTGTGTAGTGTTTGATGTGGCTGCTGTTGTTGACGAAGACGGCCGTGTGGTTGAAGACATCGTGAAATTAAAGGTAAATAATTACCAAAAGTATAGTATTCGTCGACAATGTATCGACTACGCTACTAAAGAGGGGAAATTTTACGTACTGATTTGAGGAATTTCTGAATACAGTTATACTAGGGTTACAGAGATTAGAGTATATATAGAATTCGTAATAAAGAAACAAAATATGCCCCAAAAAAAATAAGCCTAAGAGAGAAAACCCTAACTCTATCTATATAACATTATTCTTTGGCCCGAACTATGCTCGATATATATTGTTAGTACGTAACAATTATTTCAAAAATTAGATTTTTTTTAATTTAAAAAATTAGCTTTTATTTAATTTGAAATAACACAATTATTAAATGAACAAAGAAATATTAGTTTGGTAGAAATAATGTTTTTAGGGTTTTTTTGTTATTACTTTCGAAGTCAGGAGGTTGTTTAATTTTTTTGTTTATTTATTTTTTGTTTTTTAAAAGAAAATTATTTATTTATTTATTTATTAAAGAAAATTTATTTATTTAATATTTTTATAGAAAAAAAAACTTAAAAATAAGGAGAAACCGACACATGGTTACTACTTTATTGGTAAGTAAATGATATTCAACGTACAAAAGACAAAACTAAGGATGGGTTTGATTCAACTCACCTAAGCATTATAGTGCTTATTTAAGAAAATTTTAAGCTAGATCAGATAAGATTAGATCAGAAAATTTTCGATCATACCGGATTAGATTGGAAAATTTCAAATCAGACCAGATTAGATCAGAAAAGCTATAACAGTAGAACTATAAAAAAATAACTAAAAAAATATCAGATTAAAAATGTTCAGATAACATCAGATATTCAGATCAAATCAAAAAAGTTAGGTTCACAACGAATCAACAAATTTCACCTTAAAATTAGTAATTTAGTATTAGTAGCATTATTATTGAAAAATGTATATGTAATATTGAGAAATGTATATCGCGGGACCACAATGAGGAAGGTGGTCCCGGGACCATATTGAGAAACAATATGCAGTATTGAAAAATGTATTTGCATTATTAATGAGAAATGTATATGCAATATTGATAAATGTATATCGCGGGACCACGATGAGGAAGGTGGTCCCGGGATCACCTCATAATTTGCGCGTATCAATTATTATATTGTAGTCCTGGGACTACAATGCTGTGTAGTCTCGTGCGTGGTTCGTTGCGTGGTGCAGCGCGTGGGAATGATTTATTAAAAAAAAATTCCTCCAAAAATAGCAACAGCATGCTTATTTCACCATGTTTTCAAGAAAACCTTTCACTTCTCTCATATTTTTGAAGTAGTATATTCATATTTTTGAAGTGGTATATTCATTTTTTTATAGTGGTATATTCATTTTTTTGTAGTGATTATTTTTTTTTTTTTTTGTATTTGATTTTTTGCTGAAGTGGTATATTCATTGTGCTAACACTACTATAATTTTCTCATATTCATCTATTGATTTGGTATATTCATTTTCTACACTAGAATATTCATTTTCAACATCTGCATCTATAGTCTTCATTTTTTTCCTATGTAATCTTCATTTCCGATGTGACATTTTAATTTTTAATTTTCAAATGCAATATTCATTTTTTCATGCTTAATCTACATTTTGTCATGTGCATTCTTCATTTTGTCAAGTTCATTCTTCATTTTGTCATATGCTATCTTAATTTAAAATTTTCAAGAACAATGTTTATTTTTAATCTTCATGTGCAATATTTTTTATCTATATGCACACTTCATTTTTAATCTACATATGTAATCTTCATTTTTCATGTGCAATCTTGGCTTTTTTTCATGTTCAATCTTCATTTTTGTCATGTGCACTCTTCATTTCTAATCTCAACTAGTTTTAACCCCGTGCCTTGCACGGGATTTTGTTTGACTTATAAATTGTTTATATAAGGAAAAAATTACATAAATATATAAGAAACATCTATTTATATACACCAAAATGTATATTAATTAAAATTCAAAAGAAATTGGACATGCATGTAAATAAGAGCTTGTACTCCGTAAATAAGAGTTTAAAAGCATGCATTTACTATTAAATTAAGATATGGAAAAAATTTAGGAATTAAAAAAAAGGCAAAGTAAGGAAGTAGTTAAAGAGAATAGAAAGATGATTAGGTAATTTATGATTAAATTTCTTTTTTTTTAAATTATAAATTCAATATGTTTTGAAATAATGTCACGTGGATTAACAAATCTTGTTTTAAATATTTAGTATAGATTATAATTTATAAATTATAGATAAATATTAAATAATAGTAGTTTAATATAGCGTAGTTTAAAATATGATTGAAGAACATAACTAAGAGAATAAATAATTTGCAATAATACGCTATATAAGATGATAACAAAAAATATTCAAGAGAAATCAAAGTAGGGGCAAGATAAGTTGTAGTAGTGGTAGCAACCTTTAATTACATAATAACCACATAAATAGTAATTAATTGGTGATAGAAGATCAATAGATTAAATATTGTCCGGGCAATGCCCCAGGTCGCTAACTAACAAACCTATACATATATATAATTCTTTGTTAGATAACATTTTGTTAGATATTTCTGCATTATATTTTCATCAATTATAATTTATATATTTTGGTACTTCACAATAAGTAATGACATAAATTAGTAATGATCTGTCATTAATTTCAATAATTGGATTTATAAGTTGAGATGATTTTTTATTTCGGGAATACGAAGGAAAAAATGACTAAATTCGAGTGAAAATGGAGTAATCGAATGGGCGCTTGTTTGTTATATTATACATCAACTTCATCTAGTTTATAATTATAAAAATCCTCTTTTTAAGTACAAGAAAGAGAGATAGACTAATGTTTTAAACCATTAGTATATGAAAACGAAGTTGCGAGTTCAAGGCTTGTAGTACTTTTTTTATATAAAACAAATTTGGGATTTTAACTTTTTCCTTTTCTTAGTATTTTTAAAAATTTGTTTGTATTTTGATTGAATTTTGGATGTTATTTTCTACGATTTATATACATCAAATTAAAATAGAAATAGAATGAAGATTTAAAAAAACCTCAATAATACAAAAATACTGATCTTAATAAAGACCTAAATTTAAAAAAAGAATAACAACTTGTAATGATTTTTACTCTTTTTTTTAATTAAAGAATGATAATCGATAAGTACTTGGAGTAAAAAGGTAAAAAAGAAAAGTAGAGTTATATGAGTTTAGGTAAGGAAGTAATGTAAATAATCGTGAAGGCATTGAGTTGTATTTATATCACCTTAATAATAGTAGTAGTACCAAAAGTGACAATTTATGTTGAGAAAGTGTAGTAAAGGCAAATTAAGGAGATGAGGAAAAATTTATTGTATTAAAAAAAAAGGAAATTAAATAGGGTTTTTCAAAGGAATGGCACATGGACAATAGAGTTTTTGTTTTAAATATTTAAGTATAGATATGCAATCTTCATTTTTTCATGTGCACTCTTCATTTCTTCATATGCAATCTTCATTATTTATGTGGTTTTACCAATACGTCTTTTGCAATATTCAAATTTGTCATGTGCTATGTTCATTTTTAATCCACATGTGTAATCTTCATGTTCATTTGTTCATGTGCAATATTTATTTTTAATTATTATAAGAGATTAAGAATAGAAGCAAAGAATTAGGGTGCATTCTCGATCTTCAACTTATTAGACCTGAACTTATCTGAACTTAACTTATCTGAACTTATCAGACCTGATTTAACTTATTAGACCTGAACTTATCTGAACTTAACTTATCTGAACTTATCAGACCTGATTTAACTTATTAGACCTTATTTAACTTATTAGACCTTATTGGAACTTATTAGACCTTATTAAACCTTATTAGACCTTATTAAACCTTATTGGAATGTATAAATATGATTGAATAATAAATTAATAATAATAATAGTAATCCAAAAAAGCAATATTCTATACATTTGAACTTATGTTCTTTTTTATTGTTGAATTACGTTCGAGGGAGTAGTAATAATTAGTATCACTTTTTTTCAAACTCATTATTAATTAATATTATCAATTCCAATAACAACTTATCTACATATTTAAATTTTCCTTAATTCACATGTAGTAAAATTAACAAATTGGAACCAAAGGAATAATAATAATAATATGTAGGAAAAGGTGTAAGAGTACATACTCCTGAATTTAGGAACGGCCCTCCACCAAAGGGAAAGTTAGAGAATTTCAATTATCGACATTCATCATTGCGAAGTGCTGTTGAAAGAATTTTGGTGTATTGAAAAATAGGTGGAAGAATTTACGAATGATGCCAAAGATGGATGATGTATACCATTTGGCGATCATCTATCGTGGCGACATGCACTCTATATAGTTTTATTCGTTTACATGATTTGGGGATTTCAATTTCGCAAGTTGTTGAAAATGTACAACCACGAGCTGATATAAATTTAACTGATGGCGAACGACTAAAGGCAATGAAAGTTGTTCGTAAAAATATTAAAGATGAAATATGGCAAGTTATATGTGAAGAAAATATGCTCGATGAAAAAAATGATATTGAAGGTGAAAATATGTACTCCGATGATGAATCTGAAGTAATGTATTGATGTGGATTTTTATTCAAGTGAATTTTATTTAACTTTAATTAGTACTAGAATTGTGAATTATTATAAATCTCTCTTTCATATTTTATAATATAAAAAAATAGTTTAATTCAATCATTCTCTAAAAAAATTAAAACAAGAATGATGGAATAAAATTAGTTTATGTTTAATGAATCATTAGCCTTTTAAGGCATTTTATAAGAAAAAAAAATAGTTTATGTTGTGTGATTTAAGGTAATTATTAATTTAATTAATTTTATTTAATCAATAATTAAAAAAATAACCTAAACTTGATTGAAACTTATTAGACCTTATTGGAACTTATTAGACCTTATTGGAACTTATTAAACCTGATATAACTTATTAGACCTGATATAACTTATTGGAACTTATCTGAACTTATTAAACCTGCAACTTATTTTTTTAAGGTGAAGAGAACGCACCCTTAAGTTGTGCTTTTAATTTATAAGAAAAAAATTAATTTTTACGTATAAAAAAAACTGATTTTTTTATGAATTAAGAAACTGCTTTTAATTCCTTGAAAGCAGGAATTTTATAATAAGAGATTTTACAAAAAAACTGATTTTTCCATGAATTTAGAAACTGTTTTTACGTAAAAACCTAAAACAATTTTTTTTTAACTCCAAAACTACGTCGTTTTGGCAAGGGACCGCGTAGAGCTACGTGGTCCTGGGACCATATAATAATTTGTGGTTTTTATCACTTTCAATTATTATTATATGGTCCCAGCCTCCCAGGACCTGATCTGATTACTGTAGCTTTTAAAAACTAAAGAACAGAGCCTAATAACCAAAGGGGTAAAATAGATCTTCAATGCTAATGATAACACGAGCATAACAAGTAGAAAAGTACAATGTACACCATTTGTTCCGGAAATAATAAAGGCACAACTAAAATTGATATGGGCACAACCCATTGTGAGAGCACATCTTCGTATGCTCCTCTCACAAAAGTTGTGCCTATATCAATTTTAGTTGTGCCAATATCAATTCCTCATTTGTTTACATTTAATTGCTTGATTTGTTTTTCTACACCTCGTAAGGCACAACTTTAAATATTATAATTATACATAAGAAAAATTTATTAAAATATATTTGAAAAGTATATACGAATCAAATGAGATCCCACTTACATTACCTATATCAAATTAAACAAGGTCAAAGTAATAAAATAATAATGTAAATAATGTCGTGAAGTAATACTTAATACACAACATTTAATTCCATTAACATTTTATCAAGCAGTTAACAAACCACCCTCATTCATCTCACTCCTATCACGCAACTTCCGTCGCATTACAATCCCTTGAATGCTACTCACTACCAACACAATCAATCGAATGACATTAATTCCACTCAGAATTATCAGCAAAAAAAACCAAATCATCGTAAAATAAACAGCAAAATACAATTTCGAGTACCGATTTTCATTCCACGCCATTTGTGCGAAGTAATTTAAACCCATAAACCCTAACGCAGTGTACATCAACTGTATCACAATCCAAGCACAAAACCTGTTGCTTAACGGAAAACCGCTAATCAGTAACAGAATTACAGTAACAGCAGGTACAAACGAAGCAGAGTTGATCCAGAATTGATCTACAATTTCTGGGCCATTAACGTTCAAGTAGATGATTGGTAATGCATCAATCAAAGCTATTATCGCCGCTACAATGAATATTGCGCCTTTTATATCTTCCAATTGTTTGGTTACTCCATTGATGGTGAAAAAGCTTTTCCATGATTTGGATTGAGTGTTTGGTTCAATGGGTTTTTGCTGGGTTGTAAGGGATTTTGATGGTTGAGTTTTGTTGTTGTTGATTGATGAGTTTTGAACATTGGATTGTAATAGGAAGGTGAGTAGCTCAAGTGATTTTAAGTCTTTTGGAGAATTCTCAACCAAATCTAAGGCTGTTAGACCATTGTTGTTCACTGCATTTGGTTCAATTCCTGGGGTTGATAACAGATGTTTGGTGATCTGGAAAAGTTAAAAGCAAGAGAAGAATATTAATCATGGTTATGTAGGTATAGATGTGGCATATTCATGACATGAAAAATAAACTTGTTTAATTGATTTTTTATGTAATTCGTCCGTCTTTTCTTTTTTATTTGTTACATTCCGGAAATACTTGGTTTCTGAACATGAGATATTGAGATGTTTAAGAAATGTTTGAAGTGCCAACAAGGGATTTGAAAGTATGTCCATATCTTTTGATGTATAGTCATATATATACTCATATAGTCATATATAAGGTATTGTTAAATTGTTCTCGGCTAATTGTACTTGCGGTTTTTAAAATTGTAATTACTTGTTTTAAATAAATAAGACTATTAATGATTTCAACAATCAAACGTTATTATGATAAGTTTTAGTACACAAATTACAATAATATCTAAGCTTGACTAATAATGATAAAGGGCGTGTAAAGGTTGTGTGATAAATCATCTGGACATTGCCGTGACTACGTCCCTTTCCTTATATGATAGAGATATAAGGTATTGTTAAAAATTTTCTTAGCTTGTAGTTTATGAATATCAAATTACTTTAGGTTGATTTAGTATTTGGATCAATTATTGCAAGTACATAAACTTTCAATTTATTATTTTTCCAATAGATAAAGGAGTTTGAAGTACAAATTCGAAGGTATAGAATGGTATTCAAGCTAAGTACTCCCTCCGTAACATAAAGATTTCAACAATTGTTTTTTCACGTATTTTGAGGAAGCGATTTGAGGGTGTAAACGACCAAATTAATCAAAATAGTTTTGATAGTAATAACTTATAATCACATTCTTCCTTGTATTAAAATCATTTTGATTAATTTCGTCGTTTAGACCCTTAAATCGCTTCCTCAAAATACGTGAAAAAATAAATGTTGAAATCTTTATGTTACGGAGGGAGTACCTTATTTCAAATTGAATGAACATTAGTATAGAGTTTATTGGACACTATTCAATGAACATTATCGTCAACTTAATGAACATTAGTTTACCGTGAGTTGCATATTTTTATGAGAAATGCTTTCCTTTAGATACTCGTAGGTGTTATTTGAATGAGAGGTATTGAGTTCACTTGTCAATTTTTTTTAACTACATCCTTTGTAACATATAATTACTTGCAATGATTTGACATTTTTTCTTTCTATTTTATGTAAAATCGTTGCACTTATTTTGTTACAGTTATTTTATTAAAGAAACTATTCAATAATGAAAAAGTTAAAAAGAGGAAAGTACCTGGAAATGCTTGTACAAAGCAGCCAAATGCAAGACAGTATTGCCATCATCATTTCTTGCATTAAGCAAGTTACTACCCTTTAACACTTGCATCAACACATGAAATGCATCCAAGTTTTCATACCTCACACACAAATGCAAAACACTATCCCCTCTATCCACCAGTACCCGAGTCGACTCTGGACTAGCCTGAGCCAACTCGGCCACGACCTCAACTCGGACCCCCTTCATTATTGCCAAGTGAAGAGGCAACTTGCCATCCTTGCTCCGAGTCAGGCAGGTGGCTTGACTCACTCGCACCAGCTCACGGACCATCTCAAGGTGGCCTTTAGCTGAAGCAACGTGGAGGGGCGAGTGGCCAAGCGAGTCAGACTCAGTGGCAAGGCGGGGGTTGTGACTCAGCACGGCCCGTGCAAACTCAAGGTGACCACGAAGGATAGATATGTGTAAAGGGGTGTCTAAGAAGAAATTAGTTGGGGAAATTCTATCAAGAATTAAGGGGTCTTGTTTTATTAATTCATTCAATTTTGACACATTTCCTTCAAAAGCAGCTTCTTGTAATCCATTTTCCATCATCATTTCTTTCTCTCTCTGTTTCTTTTAATTTCTCTAAAACTTTTAAGTTGGTTGGTAGTTTTGTTAGTGTAAAATGGTGAAGTATAAGATTATATATATTGTATTGTATAAAAAGAAAAGAATTGCCAAACTACAAGTTATCAGCAACTAGGAAACTTAATCTAGGGGCAGATCAGAGTGGCAAAGTTTGACTTTTTTTATGAATTGGACTTGGTCAAATAATGTAGGACGCACTAACATAACGTCAAACCGTATGTATAGCAAAATGGGAAATTCCCAATTCCTTACACTTTATATCTAACGAGTTATCACATAGGTATTTTTGTAATTTTGTTAAAAATATATTTTCAAAAAACTATCTATTTAGTTGGTGCCCTGAATTTCTATTTCTAAAGTTACTCAGAATTAAGTAAAAATTTCATGTTATATACTGGTTAGATATCTAATTATGAGGAACTCGGAATTGCACTAGCAAATGCGTGTTTGCTAGTTAATGATTTAGATGACCACAATAAATGGCAAACTCATCTTTTTTAATTACAGATGACCACAATAAATGGGAAATTCCCTATTACAAAATTGTCTTATGAGACCATTTTAATGTCTAGTACTTTATCAGTAAAGTTTATCCGTTCCAAAATTAAACGTAATAAATTATTTTATACGCATTTTAAGAAAGAGAGTTAAGGGTGTAAATTATTTTATCAAAAATGAAAAAATTAATCAAAATAATTTTAAGACAAGTAATATTTAAACTCATTCTTGCTTGTATTGAAATTATTTTGATTAATTTGCTCATTTACATGGTTACACACTTAAATCTCTTCCTTACAAAATGATTGCTGCATTTAATTTGAAGTGGAGGAAGTATACCTTTTAACAAAAACATTTGTAATTTTTTTTTTATCATAAATCTTTAATTACTTAACTAGTTAAATTTTATATAAAAAGATAAAAGTTTTAAGAAAAAAGCAATCATATCAGACCATCGGACATAAGGATTGCTAAAATAATGTCGATTCTTTTTTTTTTTTTTTTTGACGAGATTATTTTTGTTTTATATTGAGTTTTTTGTAAGCTTGATATTACGACATAAGATTATATAACAATAAGATGATTAACTTTATAAATTGATGACTAATCCCAGTTCACAAATCAATATGTGAGTGTGATAAAGTGGGAATAGCCTTTTATTATACACTTTGAATATTTTTGTTATATATTTTGAGAAATTATATTTTACATTTAGAACATAAATTTATAAATGTATGTGCTTTAAATATAAGACAAATGTTCTTAAAGTAAACGTTCAGTATGCATAACACGAATATATGGATTAGGAATAAATAGTCTCGCATATTATTTACATTCCGGCATAACATGCAACCACTTTCATTCTCAAACGTTAGATGCCTCTCAAAATTTTCTTTACATAAAAAATGGCACCATCAACATGTATATTCCTATCAAAACCATTCTATATGTACAGTAATTTATGTACAATACAAAAATGGCATGTTCAGCGCTGACAATAATACAACATGAATAGGAATCGATTAAAAAGTTCATAGCTGTGATGAAGAACGAGCGCATCAATCAGTCTCTTGATAGCTGCATCAGCTCAAACCACTGCACAAAAAACAGGTTTCAGTATTTGAATGTCGAGTAAATAGCGATGAAAAAAGAATAATACGAGTTGAGAAAGAGGAGAGAAACCTGTCTCAAGAGATCAGCTAATGTTCTAGGGAGTGCTTCTATGTTCCTCAGTACCATATAGTACGGGAAAGGAAACGAGTCAAGATAAGTGACTGCTTTCTGAAGTTGCCCGTTCTTGAAGATATAATCCTTAATTGTTAAACCCAAAAAAAGAAATTGTAAGTAACAGAACATCTGTAATTGTATGGAGTTAAGTGTTGCCTTTCCAACTTGCATAGATTTGGAAGATTACACAAGAAAAACAAGCAAAATTGCATTCATGATCACTGCATGAGTAGATCTGGTTATTGGGCGGGTCAGAGCGGGTCGGGTTTAGGCCGGTGCACGTCGGGTCAGGGCCAGGGTCAACTAAAAAGGGTCAATAGCGGGTCGGGCCAAAACGGGTCGCGTGTCATTAGCGGGTCGGTAGCGATCGAGCCATTAAAAAATTAGATATAAATAAAATTCAAGCTAGCCACTAGTTAAAACAAATGTACACGAATATATTAATGTAATTATTTTTGTCAAAATATTTTTTTTTTAAAATTTATTAGGCTATTATTTTTGGCCCAGTATTGGCCCTGGTCAATAAGGTCTTGTCCATCAAAGGCCCTGTCCAGTAAATACCCTATAATCTTGACCCTAACCGCATACCATTGGACTACCCTGTCCAATAACCAAGTCTATGCATAATGCATGAGCTAATATGAAGTGGGAAAAATACCTTGCAGTCCACTATAGATTCTTGAGCACTATCCAGAACAATAAATGCCACCATACAGTTTCTTTGCAGCACATCTCTCATTAACCGTTTCACCTTTTCCTTGTTGTCATGAAATCGGCCATCAGCAATGATTAGAACAAGTTGCTGCAATGAGTTCTGTCCAGAAGGCAGTCTTGCATTAGCCGCTGCCAGCTCAAGCATGTTATTCAGATATTTCAGAAGCTCAACCATAGGCTCCTCTCTTAATGTATTCTCCTGGTTGAATGTGAGGCTTGAGATCATCTGTTTTCAGCCAAAGTTCCAAAAAGGAAGATAAGCTTTGGAGTCCAAGGCAATGAATGAAAAACAGAAGGCCAAGACTAATGTCTACAATAAAAAATTAAAAGATAAAAGACTCTGTTTTCATGTCTACAGTTGAAGCTAAACCTAGTATTGAACTGACCTTCATTCCAGCTTCTCCAGTAAAGGGCTGATCAAAGTCGTGCAGCAACCTTATGTTCCCTTCCTTTCCAAAGCTAGCAACAGCCAACTTCCCCACTTCTAGCTGAGATAGGGCACGACACACAGTGACCAAAGCTTCAATTGCAAAATCACCGCAGCAATTTTCAGACATACTACGGGAATCATCCACCACGATTACAACTTGGTAATCACGTTTATTGGGTTTAGTACGCCTCAACCATATCTTATCTTTCCGATAATGACTAGCAATATAAGGAATTACCTGATGTTCAACACAAACAATATGATGAGGTTTAATTTATAAGAACACGAGAAAGATAAGAGAAAGAATCCAAGGTTCAATTATATACCTTTTTCATATTGATCCTTTTGCCAGTCCTGTAATCACCTTGAAGCTTGCTAGCCAGGGTAGGTTCCAAAACTAGACGTAGCTGCTCTGCCAACTCCTGAGATAGCCTCATTGTACGGAGTTCGTACTTTCTCCAAAGAGCACCAGCATTCATATGCATCTCATTGAGTTGCTGAGCAAGATTCTGCAATTTCCCTGCTGAATCACCATTACCTGAAATTTCACTTAGCTGATTCATCTCCTGAGACATGTAAGACTTCTTCACTGAAACTAAACTCTCTGCAGTTCTTCCAGGATTACCATCATCCTTTCCCTTAAACTCTTGAGCTTCCTCAACAGATTTCCCATCACATGTATCAGAAGCATTGACCTTTTCATCAACCCTTCTAGTGGAGATTGGATGACTGCGCACAGCTTCAGAATTAGAATCCTCACTGTGGAGCTCCTCAATTTCATTTTGCTCAGCCCTCCGCCCATCTACATCTGGCTTGTCTTGGCCAATATTATGCTCCATTTGGTCAGGCATTGCAGATCCTAGTGCCTGAGCTGTCCCTTGATCAAATTCAGATGTAAACCCAAATTGATCTGCTTCTTGAACCTCCATATCATCTACTGTCTCTTCAGTTGGTTGTGGAACATCAGCAGATACTTTGACTTTTTCTTTCCATTCTTGAAGAGCATCCCCAACATTTCGTAGTGGGTTTGGCTGATTTTTCTGAAAAGACGAAAGATCTTGCTGAGGCAAATGGGATTGCGTTTGATCATCAGATATATTACCCTTTGATGAATTCCCCAACAGTGTTTCAACTTGGCTGGGGATTTCTGACGAGGCAAGGTCCTTCTGAAAATCACTACTCATTTCTGGTGCTGTACTTGTAGAACCTGCCATTTGCATTTCGGGCATTGTTTGAGACATCGCCAGTGCGTTAGGAATGTGATCAGGTAACAGCTCAGAATTTTTCTGCTCACTACTGCCCTTAGTAGGTGCAGTCAGATCCATGTTACCATCCCTTTCATTCATCTGCTCTGAAGCATCATTGTCAGCTTCTTCACTGAACTGATTTGATTCTGGCTTCACTAAAGTTTCATCTTCAGGGGCATCAGAATTATCCTCGGCATCTCCATCACCCATATCATTGTTCTTCTCATCAATTTCATCATCTTCCACATCATTTTCCTGTTCTAGTTCCATGTTTTCAGAATCTTCAACAGAAGTTTGAATTGGCTCATTGATATCAATGTCAGTAGGATTAGTATGAGCCTCCTCTTGGTCGATATTCATTGGATCCGTATTGTCCTGGTCATCAGTGTTCTCTTTACTAGTATCCATATCATCACTTTCATCAGATGCATCAGAGTTTCCTTCTTTTTGTTCATCAGTTATAGCAGCAGAAGCATCTTTAGCTCTTAGCTCCCTATTATTAGGATCTCTGTCCGTCGCTGAAGGTCCTGAATCGTACTTCTCATTTTTGCTCTCAAGATTTTGATCTTCTTCCTTGTCCCAGAGCTTTTCATCCGCTACTTCACCATCGTCCCCAGTATTTCCCATGGCACGATCTAATTGCTCTGCTTCATCCTCTCCATCGTCATCATCATTATCTTCATTGCCAGAATCTTCACTCAAACTGAATTCAGGAGCATCAAATTCCTGCTGCATCTCTATTCCTTCATCATTTTTGCTTGGTAATTCTTTTGATGCATTTGTCTCTTCATTCTGTGAAAATTAATTAGCATATCACAAAGTGTGGAATTGTAAAAGATTCTTGGAGTAAACAAATAAAACTGAAAACCTAGACAAAACACACCTCTGCAGAGGTACCAAGGAGCTGATCTTCGTCAATTATCTGATTGCTTACATCTTTTGCACCTGCACCTTCTCCCATGCCAGTCCCACTAGCATCTTGAGTCTTGTCACCATTTGTGTCATCAGCTATATCTTCAGTGCGGACACCATAACCTTCAGAAAACAGTGAAGCAAATATATCTGAAAGCCTACAAGTAAGAACGGATACCTGCAATTACAGTTCAAATCAGCAGGCAGTTGGCTTGTATCCACAAGACCACAACACAGCAGTACATTACAATGAGATAGCAAACATCAATAGCATAGCATACCATCTCATGGACAGACAAAAAATCAAGCAAAAGGCCATCACTAAAATCCAATATCAAAGCTAATGTTTCCTCCATATGTTTCAATTGCAGGCCGATTTTTGAAGAGGGACCACAGATATTTGGTAGGATTCCCTACAGGATGAACATTGGATTAGAGAAAAGATAAAGTTCATAAAAGCATTTATTCCAAAGAAACCTGGATGATGAAGCTTACAGCATATGTAAATAATCTATCAAGTTCCCCGATGATAAGATCTAGCTTGAGATCTGCCAAAAAAGAATCAAACAATAGTTTCCACGAGGTAATCTTTTCTAATAAAGCTTCATCAGAAGTATCCCTGGTACTCCAGGATCCTAGTTCTTGCAATGCGTTGCCAATACTTCTAAAGACAGCATTCAGAGAGGCACATCCAGCTTCTTGATCGCCAAGATCATCAGCACAAACAGAAGGTTGGTTGCTGTTCTTAGAAAACTCATCTTCTAAGTTTTTAGCCTGAAATTCCAAAAGATTAAAAGAGCTTTTTCAGCAAAATATTTATAAGGCCCTTGCTTAAAGTAATCCTCCCGATTTCAACATTCAAAAGCAGGATAGAATATAAAATCTTAGTATTATGGCAATGAAAAAACAAAAACATATCAATAGTTGGCAAAACAAAACCCCAGTAGAGCATGGGTACCTTTTTAATTATATCTTCTAAGTGATCAAGTAGAATATCCTTGACTGATCTCTTGTTTATTCCACGACCACGTAAAGCAAGAATATGTTCTTGAAGCTCCCTTATGAGATGAAAATTCTGCTTGACTAAGACTTCCATTTCTTTTGAAGTCATAACTGGTTGCAGTGAAACTGTCACATTATGGGCGAAATCACCATCACCAAGAAGTTCACCATCCAAATCAGCCTGTCAATATTAAAAAATCAATATAGTCAAATTTTCCCTACATATAACAGTGGTATAGAAAAGGAAAAGATAAATTAAAGGATAGGGTGGTGAGGACATGCAGATAATATAATCCAAATTCCGACCTTAGATTTTTTAAATAACAAGCTGAACTTCTCAAGGAGCAAAATTATGTCTTTTCCTTCAAATTTTATGCTGTCACAGCTATTTAGATGGGTACTTTTAACTGTTTGTAACATCAAGGATTCTTCTTCCAGCACAGAGCAGAAAGTATCGAAAAGTTCCTGCATTGTTCATAAATCGGGACAAAGAGTGATAATATGAACAGAAACTAGTACAACCAACCATTAAGGATGTAGGGGAACAAACTCTTACTTTTTGCTGCCACATAATTCTAAAAAGAATTTGGTGACTAGTAGAAAAATCAACCTCACAAGTATTTTCTTTAGAATAGCAAACCAAATAGAGTTTTTTCAAACATCCTAAACTTCTCCTCAAGTGCTGCAATTGGCCGGAGAGATCATAGGCAGCAGCACGTTGCTCCATTTGTATCATCACAAGATGTTCAAGGAAACTACTACATCGATTAACCTGCATGAGTTATAAAATAAGGAAACTTGATACTTATAATAGCAGTGCAAAGAAAGCTAGTTTTAATATGGCTGAAGCTAGAAAGCACCAATTACACACATAAGAAATGAAAGCATGCACAAAACACATTCATACATTGTATTTGGTAGTAGATTAGGCCTTAATGGTCACATTTTGTTGTAGAGCCAATCCAATTTTGATATACTTCCTCCGTTTTTTAGTTGCAAACATTCGGATTTTGCAATTCACGTATCATGCTTTGAACATCTTTTATGAGTTTTATGCAAGGAAAAATAGTCATACGGAGATCTCATTTTAATTGGCTCAAATTCTCAATATGTAGTTTTTTTATATCTAATTTAATTATACAAAAGCATAACTAAAGACAAATAATCTAAAATGTGTCTCAACATGTGCGAAAAGTAAAATGTTGCAGTAATCAAAATGGAGGAAGCCTTAGGTAAGCTCTTCAATAGTTCAATGATGAAATTTCCCACATGTTTCTAAGTACTGATACGTCTGACCTAGTCGATGTTTAGATTCTCTCAAAATTCTAGGGGGAACCAGCTCTAGAATACTGGTGAAGTATTTTAGTTGTTACTCAACTACCAAGAGTTCAAGTTTTAGCATCGCAAACACAATAAAACCGGATGTTTTCCCATTTCATTCTTGCACAAAATGTACCTGTTCCGGATTAAAATCTTTGTGAAAATTGAGAGATATTTGTTGTAGATGCCTCACAGATGCCAAACTCTTGAAATAGTATTGATTTGCACATCTCCAGTTCTCTTCAACAGTAATTTTGTTAGAACTTTTAAAGAAGCTAGAAACATTAGCATCGAACTCTTGCAAAGACAAGCTTTCATGCTTCAACAACAAATGACGTGCATCATAGGATGGAAGAAAAAACCACCAGTTTGAATGTCCCTGTTTAAATTTATCCTGCATATTCCATGTCAAGTCAGTCGAGAGAAGCAGTATGCCAGTATAATGTAGATTAAGCAAAGCCAAGCAACTCAATCGGAGAAAACTTCCATCGAAATATTTTAGCTTCTTATGGGAATACAGGCTAGACATTCACCGATTCAAATACTAACAACCATATTTCCATATCTTGGTGCAACTATAAATTAGTATTATTTTCAAGTTAATAATCAGTGCAAGCAAAATTGGGAATTGTGGGACATAAAGAGGATAAGCATAAAGAAACAGCAGAGCAGTGGAAAGAAAGTGGGGTTTCCAACAGAAAAATCTAAAATAAGAACGGCAAAAGAGATGAAAACAGTTCTTACATTTATCAACGCAGACTTGGCAGTGAATAATGAACTGTTCTCCAAAAGCTTCTGAAGGTTAGATTTGTGCTTTGATAAGCCATGATTCTCCAAAAGCTTTAGGAGATCAGAGAAAGTCCTCATCTTTAATTGAGATCTCCCTTCATCTTTCCATATATCTGCACATCCTGTTACAAATATACATAATTTTTTAAGGTTGCGCCACACTTTACTCCAATTTTCCATGTAAGCAAGACCAGGAGACTTCAAAACGCACTGGTGCTCAATAGTGCTGACATCAACTGCAAGATAAGAATATTTTTTGTTAAAACTTGATGACGACTGTTCTGGGTGGTCATCTGACCAAGGCAGGAAGTATATTAGGTAAAGCCTAACATAAGGAGATACATGGGGTCATTAGAGGGACACACAGGACAACATGAGCAAAGATTCACTAAAATTCCTAGTGCAAGGACCGATAATATTAGGTCCCTTCATGCATCTTTTGCACCTGAGATGACCCTATGTACAGAATTAATATCTTAGTTTTAAAAGGCGCAAATGGTCCCTGGAGCCTAGGTGGAAGGCGAAGGCGCAACCTTTTGTATGCGAGGCATATTTATTTGTTTCAAAATTAATTTTTTTTTTATCATAATGATATATGTAAAGCTAAGGTAGTTTCAAATTGAAAAAATTTCAATCATTCTTCAACTATAACTTAAACCTAAGCTATTTTCTTCAAGGCACTCTGAGACGCACGAGGTGTGCACCTTTCATAGGTGGTTGAGCCTCGCCTAGCTAAACCCCATTGCTCAGAGCCTGGGAGTGAGGTGCATTTTTTAAAACTAAGATCAATATATATGACGCCAATTCCCTACAATGGAAATAAATAACTTCTACTACGTATTTGAATTGATAGTAACAGAAAGTAATTCTTTAAGCACCATCTGTGTAAATACTTGAAGTCCGAAGATCTAATTTTTTTCCATCATGCAAGCATCGCACAATATCATCAACTTTTATCTTCCATTCTTGATACCATGTAGTCCTGCACAGAACATACCAGGTAAGGAATACATATGATCTCCTTCACATCAAGGAAAACAGAGGAATGAATAAGACTCAACCTGTCATCAAACTGAGATATATCAAATGCAGAAAATTCTTGATACTTGACAGGTGACTGGTGGTCAAACGTTTGGGATTGCAAACCTCTTTGGGAAGGCTCCTGAGAAAGAAGAAGCATAACTGGTTGCTGGAGCACATCCTACACCGGTGATCACAAGTGAAGTTATTAGTATTTAGTATTATCATAGGACAGGAAGATCGAAATGACTAAGAACTTGATTCATTAACAGAGAGAGAGAGAACAGATTTATTTAAGTTACGTGAACATTCTCAATAGCATCAAATATCATGAACAGCTGGGTCACATCCTTTTGAACAAGCAAAAAAATCAAAGACAAAAAACTCCCTAGGTACATGACATAAGATTCTTATTGGTCCTCATTAACAAGATATATCGCAAAGGTATTTTCCAGCAATAAGCAGCTCACTAAATATACCAAAGATTTAAGCATATGCGTAATATGAATCACTTGATATTTTGACCAAAAGTTCAAGCAGAGTGCTCAAGTCAAGATGCACCCCTTTGTAAATATTTCTTTTTTCAAAAGTATTCCATTTTACTAAAAGCAACACTGTTCTTATTGTTTCTTGTCCTCTTTCCCTCATTCCATATTTTTCAACATTGCTACTGGTGAAATTTCACCCATCAATTACAAGATCTATTTCTATCTATTAAAGAAAAAAGGGTGTATATCCAATAAGTGTTTCTGCCTTACTTTTGAAAAAAGCATAGTTCTGTCCCCTGAGATACTCTAAAAGGATAGAGGTAGTAAGCAATTGTGTGTATTAAAGGATTAAGGATTGACTGATAGAAACCAGATGTACAAAATACCAAAATATTTCTACACAAAGATAGAGAAAATCATTGGTCCAGACTAAAAAACCCATATTGGGCCAACAAATTGAACCAAAGTCACTAGAAGTACTGCTGCTGTTGCTGCTACAACCACAACCAAAGCATCAGTTCCTTAACCGAGACTGTCACTGTTCCAACAATCCCAACCGGAATCCATTTTTGAACCATGCGCCAAAGGTTATTTTGTTGAAAATAATTTTGGAAGACAACAAATATATGTTAGAACATGACTAAATTAGAACTCAAGCTAAAAAGGTAGACAACCCTTGAACAAGAAAAACACAAAAGTTCAGCAGGATGTGACTACCCGAATTGTTGGAATTTATCTTGAAGTTGTTACATTCATACAAATATAGATAACAGCAATTGGAAAAAATGTCACAAGAAAGTAACACTTGACTCATGACATGCAAGAACAGAAAACTTCCAAGCAGTAGATTGATCCACAAATTAAAATCCACAAAATACATAAACCATATAAAGAATCACTCACAGTGTATTTCTGTATGAGCTTCTTCAGCTTTTGGCGATTTCGTTTTGAGTTCTCCATAAATAAATGCTTTTCAGGACGATCCCAATGACAAAGCTTCAAAAGCTCTTCCAACTCTTTTTTAATATTTTTAGTGGTAATAGCAATGTGATTCGTAACCCTAAGGAAATAAACAAGGAAATCATCAAGGCATTAAGAACTATTCACTGCTCATCATCAAAAGTGAACAAAGAAGATTAACGAAATTTTAAGCAGAATCAAGATTTTTTATTTGCATGAGCTTACGTTGGAAGTGATTGCATATAGAAGCCGAAGACATTATATAAGATATCTCTGTTTTCCTTCTGTGTACAACTGCACATTTAAGAAAATCTTTACAAACTGTGTTGACACACTCATTTTGATAGGTACTGATAGATAATAAATACAAAAGAAATGGGGATAAAATAATTGTAACATCAAAGATAGATAGAAAGGCCATCATCAGGTTTTGCTTTACAGCATCAGAGTATCCATGGTTCCAGATAATTAGAACTTTGCTCGTAATAAGCAGCTAGAACTAGTTGCAAAATCGATATTTAGAGGGAAGTGCATTTTTATGACAAATCGGCTAACCAAAAAGAACAAACATAAACGTGATGTATACTGACAGACATATAAATGCATACAAGCTCAATTTAATATTTATTAACATTTATTTAATTGGTAGAAATAAATGCAATACTTTTCAATTCTGTGTACCATATTAATCTGCTTCTGGGTTAATCTTAAACTAAAGACCATTCATTATTTTTTAACGATATCAGATTCTCAAGCTCTCAGAAATGAAAAGAATATGTTCAGTAGTACAGCCTAGTATATATAATAGGGGTGCTGCAACAAATTAATCTACATGTCCTCATATTTCTCATTCTGTCCTCTAATTTGATCCACAACTATATATTCTCAGTTGTTTTAAAACATAGTTAAAATAACCTTAGAATCACATTTGAGGAGAACTGTAAGTGGTATCAGAGTAACTTTTTGCCCATTTTGGGTTACTTAAAATTATTTTTCAATTGTTTATAGGCTTTTTTATCAACAGGTTAGGCAAAATCTGTCAGTTATTTCCTGATATTATAGAGCTAAGCAAAAACAAATTAATTTAGTAAGCTGGAAAATGCAGGCAGTTAATAACACCAGTTCTCTTTCATTTCAACCCATGCTGAACAATTCCAACATGAAAACAAGACCATAAAAAACTTTGCAGTATGGCATACCTAGCATAAGATTTCAGGCATATGCCAGCATTAAGCTGTCCATAAAATGAAAGTATAAGCTGCAGACGTCTTCTATATTCACCAATGCTTGAAGTTCGGATAAACTCCTCCAAACTGCAACCCATGGTGACATTTGGATCAGCAATTACAATGTAAAAAGTTATATAATAAAATGTGGTAGTTATCTGGTTAAATGCGGAATTCAGTATCAGGAAATTCAAGTTAGTACAGGACAAGTCAAAATACTTCCAAATTTGCATAAAGGAAAAGGTATATATGAGGTTTTACTTGTCATTTTTCCAATCAAATAGCTCTCGGTTCTTTATTTACAAGTACAATCAACCACTTGGACAACATTGACATACCTTTGCAATGTCGACTGAGTGTATTCAACCATATCTGTAGTGTTTTCTCGATGCAGAACCAAGTAAAGAGGAAACCATAACTGCAGTAAAAAAATAATCAGAAATTCATAAATTGGTGATGCCAGAACAGAACAAAGAGACATGAAGGACAAGCATCATCATCAATCAATACTACAAATTCAATAGTTTTTTTTTTTGCAGCTCCAATTGTATAAAACTATAGATACTTGACACAAGAAGATACACAAAGTATGGTGTGACCACTCGCCCGATCTTGGTGGCTCAATGGGAAAGGACCTTAAGAACCGGGTACATACTTTTACTATGGGAAATTGGGAATTATCTTCCTACATTTCAATTACGATGGCCTCCCTTATAAAAAGAAAAGGCCTAAGCATCGATAACAAGTACATTGCAAAATCACAAATAACAAATCAGAGAAAGAAAAATGTTCTGTACCTCATCAAATCAACAGCATAATTATTAGACCAAATTATCTGGGAAAAAACCCAACCATGTACATAGAAGAAATTACCTTTGCAGCATTCATCTCAAACTGAATAAGAGCATCGTCCAGCATGGTTTTCCACATATCATACTCCATCATTTGAAAAGACGAAATACAGGCAACAATAGGTTCTAGTTCATCTATTACAGCACAATAGGACAAAGTAAGCAAATGCATGAATTTATGAGAAAAGGGGTAAAGAAAATATCCTTCATTGCAAAAGTCAAGTGTCTCACCAGTAACAGGCAACTTTGCACCATTTTCCTGCTGCGATTTCACTTGGCTAACCAAGAATTGCAGGCCCGACAAAGCCTAAAGAAAAGACATAAAAATATATAAGCAGAAGCAACAAAGAACTCTAAATACTTCCAAAAGGACAACGATCCCAACCCAAAACATCCAGATATTCCAAATCAGTAAAAGATGCTACATAAAATTTGAAAATTTGAATAACTTCTATGCATATTCCAAATCAGTAAAAGATGCTACATAGAATTTGAAATTTCGAATTGAATATCTGGATTGACATCTGAAAAAAAAAACTAAACCCTAACACTGTAACAGGCCCAATCCCAATGGCCAATCTAATTTATAATATATGCAGGGGAGGTGCAAATCGCAAAGCAAAACAAAAGAACTCACAAACCCTAACACTCACTAGCTCTCTCTCAGTAGCAGTCACGAGTCACGCTAAACTCACAAAATAAACACTACCATTAGGGAGTTGAGGACTTGCCACACCACCGATGGGACCGGCAGGCCACCACCCACCAGTATGTTTTAACACTTCAGTTTTTTTATTTTCAATTTTTTCTGCATTTAAAAATCAAACAAGTTCTGATTGTGAATTTATGCTTTCCTTTGTTGATTTATACAAAGCTAGTGATTTACCATCTCCAATCTCAGAATTGTTGATATATAAAAATTGAAACAACCAACCTATTTCCCAAATAAGGAGTTTTGTTCCTCTACATTTCCTTTCCCTTCCTTTCTCTCATTTCCCCTCTATCCAAACAATGCGTCAGTATGGAGGAAATTTTTGAAGGGGCTAAGATTTTTTTGAAGGCTGTAGCAACTTTTTTGTTGTAATTACAAAGTGGATGTAAGAAAAGAGTATAATACAATGATTATCGGTGATTTTAGAAGGTCTAGTAAGTCATTTTTAGTATGTTAACTATATTATTTTAGATGAGATTGTGCATGAAGATATATTGACAATATTTCACAAAAGATAATTTTTGCAAGAAAAAGTGACATTTTTTGTGCATGGTAGTTATATTTGAAGGAAGGTTTTTGAGTTAGATTTTATGCATAATATTAGGAAAAAAGTAATAATTGAGGAAAAAAATGATTTTGTTATTTGTGTATGTATACTAAATGGAGACTTCAAGTTACTTAGCTTAATGGAAGTCTTTTCCCCTAATATCTTAATTTCTTAACCATGAATTAATATGGAGCCTTCATCGTAGAGAATTGGAAATAGAACTGTTATAAATGATTGAAAGGAAGATTTAGACCCAACATGGTGGGTCATTTAGAAACAAAAAAGCAATAAAAGGTAACCAAAAAAGGAATAAAGTAAAAGATGTAAGATCTATGGCGAACAACCAAATAGGGAAAGAACTTAGAGGTGTAGAGTTTTTTATTCTCTTTTCCCCCCCTATATGGTATTAGGGTGTTTTTCAGATTAGTGACGGGAGTGTAGGAGCTTTTTATATTTAAGATCTGCTAAATATGATTTTTAAAATATTTTTAGAGAATTGAAGTGGTGCCATCATTGAGAGTTTGGAAGATTAAGGTGAATGTTAAATTTAGGTGATTCTTTAGCTTACTCAGTTTATAGAATAACATTACTTGGAAGGCAGTTCATTTTTTTTTCCCTTTTATAAGGTGATTAAGCTTGGACTTGAAAAGGGTAGTTTAAAAAGATATTTTTTTCTAGGTATCAACCATCTAAAATCCCAAACTTCATGCCTAATGTTGAGCCAAACAGGGCCGAGGCTTAATAGCATCCCATAATCAGGTCTAGAAAAACACAACTACTCCCTCAGTCCTTTTTTACTTGCTACATTCCGCAAAGTGGAATGTTCATTTGTAAACATCGACTGATTCTAGTTTTATGCACATAAAGAAAAGCATATTCATGATCGATCTACTTTGATTCGATTCAAAAAGTACTTTTCAAACATGTAATTTTTATAGTGTTCTATTTTATGTAGTTAAAGATATTTTTGTTTAAAGTAGTCCATCAGGAGATGTGTAAAAGAGAATGTAGCAAGTACAAAAAGACGAGGGGAGTATAAAATCCAGAAACAGCAAATGGAATCCTGACAAACAAGCCTGGTTTACCTGAGCAACAGAGGTTTTTGGAGGAAGACCCAACAGCATTTCAATGATATCTAATGTTTTTTGTAGTCCTGAATGATCATCCCTCTGCTTCAACAACGACAGAACTTTCTGCCTAAGAGCATTAAGCAACTCCACCATTCTTGCCACAACAGCGGGATTTGGATCCTAGGTAGTAAAAGGATGTTTACACTCATCATACTTTCATAGCAACGAATTAAAGAATTGGAATGTGAATGAGGGATTTAGTACCTTATAAAAATTTTGTGCAATGACAGATTTATCAACCAAGGGCATAAAGTGTTCATGCTCTAGACAAAGGCGAAGGATGTGCTCCCCAATAAGTTCAGCATCCAAGGATGAAGCAGATATTCCTATTAAATCTGAACACAAGATAATCACAACACAAGAATCAATATATCATTTTACAAGAAATCATGACACCTAAGCCAGCTTTTTATTGAGATTGCATTCCCACCTTTGAGTAATGCTGCTCCCAGGGTATAAGATTTAGCAAAAAGATTCAATTTGTCTGCATTAGACAATTGCACAGTACCCAGCTGCACATCAAGAACTTAATTAGCAGCTAGCAATGGTGATAAAGAAAAACAGCAAAAGAATAAAATAGAAGTTTGAGCAAATAAATAGGAATAAACTAAAATTCTAGGTTGATCAAAGAAAACAATATAACAATGAAATCAGTCTATAAAGAAAAAAAAAAGTGATGGTACATAGTGTGATTGCCATATGTACTTATTCAAGCCCTAATCAACAACCATGGAAAACTTGGAAAAGGAGTTTAGGAGCCATGATGTTACAGTACAATAATCCAAAATCAGCAAAACCCTTTAACAATGTTACCGAGGATTAAACGTTAAAAAAAAAATAAGGTAATCCTTGAGCAAATGCTCGGATTTATACAGTACAATTTATTTAAAATTTGGGATTTCTTAATCAAGAAATAGAATCTATTAGATAAACAAAACATTAATTAACTATAAACATCAACATAAGAGAAATTATAACCCAATCAAAATTATTTATTTCTCTTTTAGTTTTGAGATAATTAGAAAAGTACTCATAAATATTGCAGTATAAACATAATCAAACCAAACTAATCTCATTGTATCTATCATCGAAATTGAAAACCAAGCCAAACTTTTCATTCACAGTAATGTACTAATGCCCCAAGTTTGTTGCATGTGAAAAAAGAAAAACCCCCTCCGTCCCCAAAGTCATGCTACATTTGACTTTTCAAGGTAAAAGTTTATAAACTTTTACCATAATTTTCAACTAACATACCCCAAAAACATTCATAACATATTATTATATTTGTTTCAACATGTATTTTCAGACTAACAATTTTCAATAAATATTACTAATAAATAATTAAAGTTATTAATAGTCAAAAATAACTTCATTTTCTAGACTGAAGTGTAAGAAAGTTGTAAATGGTATCAAAAAAATAATAATGATAATAATAATAAAAAGAAATAGGGAGTTTTTGATGAAGTGTAGGTAAAAAAAAAAGGGAGTTTGAGAAGGAAAATGAAGGGATTTGGGAGGGATCAATATCTAGTTGCATAGCCCCATGAAACTTTTGCTTTAGCTCTAATAGATTGCCAGTAGTCTTGAGTTCTAAAGCAACAAAAACTAGGTAAAAAGGGAACAAAGTAGTTAAACTACATAAAGTAGAACAGAAGAAAAGGTTCAAGAGCATACATTTTCAACAAGATTGTTTGACCCATACAACTGATTGTGCAACTTCACCATAGAGTTGAGCATTGACTCCGGAATAAGATTCCAATCTTCAGAGCTTTGGGACTGATCAACAGCTTCTTTCTGTACATTCAAGTAATTTGTTCAAATACTGGTTCCAAAATTTTGTAGTGCTTTGCAATTATGCAAGAATTTACCCCTTGATCACTCTCTTCATCATATAGTGATTCCTTCCATTCGCTGAAGCTATCACCTGAAAAAGAACTGCTAAGCGATGACAAATCGATTTCACACACACTGTCCAGCTTAAAGGGACGTGGCCTGAACTTGTACAACTGTGATTCGTTTTCTTTCTCAGCTTTCTCTTGGACTTTCACATCACTCCACAGGCTTGTGAAGAAACAAAATATCTCCTCAACTATCTGATTCAGGTGATGCATTGATTGGCAGTGAGTCCACAATTCAAATTAAACAGATCCATCACAACTAAAGGCAAAATCTCACCGCAAATGATGCACCATCTAAGAGCTTTGTGTTACTGACAAGTTTCACAACATGCCCAAGGATACTATCCAAAAGAGAAGCTTCCAAACCGAAAGAGGTAACCTGGTATTAAAAAATAAATCATTAACAATCCTTTTTTCCCTACCTCATGAAGCTAGATATACCAGGACACAAACCTTTTTCCCTCTGTCAACTCGCCCAGTCGATTTAATAAGCTTCTTCAACAGGCCCATCTTCTTCGTCCAAATGCATGCAGAAAATTCTACAGTATAATAAGGGAACTCTGGTGCACCGAAGTTAATTTGGACTTGTGTCTCAAACGGATGTCCAAGAGGAAATCTCAATAGTGAATAAATTGCATCCTGCATAAAAGTCTCCGTTAAGCATAAGAGAAAGAACAAGGAAATTGAAACTTTTGAATAATAAAGGAAAGCATCCAATACCAGAATGGGATCAACTTTGTGTTCATGCACTCTGCCAAGAAAATCCTTTTGCAGGGCATTTGACATGAACAGTGCCAGGCCAAACTTCATTTCATAAACAGCAACTTGAATGGGCTGAAGGATGTCAACATAACTATGATACTCTTCTGATAAGCGGTCAATAAAACAGTGTGCAGTTGCCTGAAATTCAAAGATAAAAGATTCATTTTGTTCTCTTGCTGAAACATCAAAGCGTTACTAGGTCAAATAATAAGGTCCGTTTCTAAAATGGACATATATCTTATGGATGAGAAAATTTCATCAATACATATTTACCCAAACCAAATGAGGATCTGGAGGGTCAGGAAGTTTATGAAACTTCACTCTTAGATATTGAGTTTTAATCACAAGGTCTCAAAGAGCTCAAAGGAAATAGCATTTGAGTACAAAAGCCACCCAAGTCAATGTATCACAGCATCATACCCTGATGAATTTGATATCCATCAGAAGCGTTAGTTTCATCCGTTTGCAGGACCACAGACACTAAAAAGGAAAAGGAGTGAAAAAAGTGGGTAGAAATGAGAATTAAATTTTTTTATGTTAAATGATTACCCTCAACTGGCGTGGAGCCCCCTCCACACCCCACCCCCCCCCAACCCACCACAAAAAAACTACGGACAACTGCCTTGATGTCACTTTTGAACTGGTATTCTGACTCAGAAATGCCTAAAAATATGTGGCGTGCAATTGCAACTCAACTTTTGTCACATTTCCATGTCCAAGCTGAGTATTTCACACACATCAGGTCATATACAGCTATTCTAAACAAAACATTTATATAACAGACATAATATATGCAATTTGACCTGAAGAGAAACCAAGAAAGATATATACCTGCCAATTGCTAGCTTGATTGATAAGCGATGCCAAGCTTGTAATTTCATCTGGGTTCTTCAAAAGCTTCAATGCTGAGCTGACATATGTAGCAAATTCAATGCATTCATCCTTCAACTTGATGAATTTTCCAGGATCAGAACGATAGATAACCTGAACCCAGAAAGTTTCAACCATCAGTAACCAATAATTATGATGCAGAAAACTTATATTCAGGCTTTGAGTATTTGGAAACTTAATATGGTACCTTGACAACATGAATAAGTTGCAATTACAATAGTGAATGATGTAATACAATATATTAAAAAGTAGCAAGCTACCCTCAAAAACTATCTGTCGATGAGATTTCTTGGGAAAGCAAACAAAAATTTAACCTCAACAGCAGACAACATATGGGGCATACTTCCCCTGAAGGAAGAAGATTCTTATATTGGACGAAACTTGCAACCTAGCTTATTTACAATACCTTTCTCTGCAATATTTTACACTCTGACTCAAGTCTTTCCAATAATTTTTCACTTTGTTCCTCAGACTTTCTCGTTGAAAAGGAACCCATCAAATAATTGCAATAATGTCTGACCTGAAAAATTTTGGATTGGAAAGGCATCAGATACAAAATCAGGATATCAAACAAATAAAAAAGATACTTACAGATGTAATAAGTTAATAAATGATAACCATAACAAAAAGAAATGTTCTGTGAAGATAAGTGACAAGAATGTTTGAATATAAAATCAAGATGAAGTGATGAGCCACTGAACAATACCTCATTTTCCAGTTTAAGTGATTTACATTTCTCTACCAGCTTTTGATGTTTGGAACTATATTTAATAGCAGGATCCAGCTCATCACAATCAAGCAAAAGGTGAAAGCGCAGTCTTCCAACACGTAACCAGGTACAACCTATGCGGTACTGTGAGTCTGAAGCGACAACATAGTCAAAATCTGCAAATTCTTTAAGTACAGGCTCAATATATGGTTCCACAAGGGAAACAAATTTCTGATGTCTGGATGAACAAAGAAGTGAAAGCAGATTTTTCAGGTCATCTTGCTGCAATGATCACAAAATTACAGATTAGATAAGTCTTCTTATTATGAAATATATATTTCAAATTTTTTTTTCTTACACAAATTACAGACTCCTCGATATATATACAGACACTATAGTAATGTTTGGTTGCAATGAGAATTCATACTTCATGTGAAATAAGTTACCTTATGGAATTCCTAAGAAACGGCTAAAATTGTTTTGTTCGTTCGTTCACTCAAAGAAAAGCCCCCCCCCCCCAGTAATGGCTTTTCTCATAAGTAATGGTCGCAATATTTGGGAAGTTCAACTTCCTAGGAATTCTCAATGACCAAGGAGAAGTTGGGTAAGTGAATATTTCCTCCATTTTGTCAAATTTGAGACAGCCGAATAGCAAACTCAAAAAGCATTTCATGGAAATTTTTTATTCCTATGGAAATATATGGCAACCAAACAATGCCTCTGTTGTTGCTTGCTACAGCTTGAAAATGGTGATATTCTTTTTTTCTACTCAAATAAAATATATTTATTCAGATATATAACCAAAAACAATAGTCGTAAACATGAGAGAAGAGTATGAAGGCGAAGCTCGGATACCATGGTAAACTCTCTTTTGAACAGCAACCCAGGTTACCAGTCCAGCAAAACAAATATTCCCCCCCCCCCCAATCAGAATTTTAGCGAATTAATAAAGAAAGGAAACTACGGGCTGCTCACTATAGAAGGTCAAAAAGAAAAAACTACCCTTACCCCAATTGGTTGCAACAAAAGATGGTGCGAAGATTCTTAGGTAAATTTTGTTTGAGAGTGTGAAATGGATAGATATAAAAAATAAAAAAAATAAAAAAAACCATGTGATAACGAGCGCGATAGGAAAAAATGATTACCTTTTAAAGAATGAAAACATTTGTTGCAACTAATGTGCAGTTTCCTTTTTGGTTAAATGTCGCAAATAAATTGGGTAAAAGTAGTATACAAAGAAGACGAAACCCTAGCATTCAGTTCTTCCCCTTCTCTGTACCTCCCTTTCCCACTTTTTTTCAAGCTTATTTTATTATAAAGTATATTGCATGTCTTTATACACATGCTATAGCAATATCTTTTACAGCATATCCTATGCATTCCTCAGTCTCCACTGTACATCAGTAGGCATCACATGCATATAAGCTTGGTCATGTGATGAGAGATACTATCAGATTAACATAGAAAAGTAGAAAACTGTAGAGACTATATGGAAGTATATAGACTAATTCCAGTACTTTTTTGCTAAAAAGAATGATAATTGATAAAGACTACCCTAAACAACCTTAATAAGCTAATGAAATATATTACCTTGATCTTATTCCTTTTAAGTGACACAAGACTTTCTTTGATTTCCACAAACACTTCGGCAGTGAAAGACTTCTGATGAGCATGTATAATCTGAACGTAGAAGATCAATCTGTTACGGAAAAATGCACCACTCATGATGCGGCAAATATTAGCAGGTTCATAGCACTTACCTGGAGCAACAAGTAAACTGCAGCATGCAGAAGAGAAGAATGCAAGTCTACATTCGGCACAATGCTTTGCCAGATGTTAGATGAGGCAGCCCTAAGCTTGAAGCAACGAAATTGGTAATCCTTCATAACATATTCAGTTTGCCTGCAGCAAATAAAGTATTTTGTCATGGAATTTAATCCTCAACTAGAACGTTATGCTAGTATTTTCCATGTTTTGTTCCTTGGAATTTATTAGGTGAAAATAATACACAGAACTAAACTACCACAAAAAATACAAAACTTAATTGAAATTGGTATATAAACCAAATATAGTCCCTCTTTAATGAGGGGTAAAATGGAAATGCACTGGAAAGCATTCAGGGATGGAGGCAGCACAAAAGGAGGGCCGCGAGTTCAGAGTATAGTATTAAATCAAGGCCACATCGCGAACGCATTGTAGAGTTTTTTGAGCTTACCGTGACCGAGATATTAGGCCGCAAAGGCCAAGAACCATCTGCATTGCCCGCGAATGTGCTTCGCGACCATTACCGCGATCGCAACCGAAACCGAGATTTAAAACTATGGTTCAGAGGGCCGAATTCTATTGTAGAAGATGCTGTAATAATAATTGGGACATGAGAGAAAAATCACTGGATCCCATGAGGAAAAAAAACGTGGACCCTGCTATGATAGAGCTTCGACGGCGAAAAAATGAGCCCTAGCCTTGGCAGAATGTTGGATGATTTCCACCACCTTCACTCCCAAATCCAGTCACCACCAGGATCTAAATACCCATCACCACGGCTTACTCTCACCTTTCTACTACACCATAGCAAATGACGTAAAAAAGGAATTCAAACCCTCCAGCTCCACCAAGTCCATTAGAGAACTTCTTCAAGAAACGTTTTCCCCAGTTTTACACGAATTTATGCTCTGGTTCTTAGTATGGGTGAAGCTAAGTTCAACTAATTCACAGATTACCACATGTAATGACATACCAATTTGCACGTTCCATAATAAGCATGGGGTGTCAAAGCAGATAACGTAACGGTCCTCATACACTCATTTTATCAGGAAAGCCTGAGGGTAAAATTTCAGTGACTCCGGATGGCATTTGTTCCATCCAAATTCCTTTTAATCGGTTCTGCAAATTGTAGCTGAAGTGCATACATTACTTGGTCTAACATTGTGACAAGGAATTGAATTGCTAAGGTGACTACGTTTAATATAACTTTAAAATGTCTAATCTACTCAACAATTTTGATACTCACTGCCCGTCTAGACTTCGCATAGAACAGCCACGTTTCATAAATCCTAGATGCACTTTCAAGCAATCACAAGAACAGTTTTTCACAAGCAGCACGGGTGTGTCATTTAGGGAATTGTCAATGTAGAATATTTAAAAACCATATGTGGACATGATGGAGTGACTGGTCATGGTTTGATTATCTCACCATGATTAAAAAAAAATAAAAGAAAATAAAATAGAAAAATTTCAGCTCACTCCCTCATTCTTTTGGTAAGCAGTCTTAGGAATGATATCATACGAACACTAATGAAAACAACAGGTTTCCACTAGACTCCCTACAGGAATCTGCTCAGTGCTTAAAAAAACATAAGCAAACAAATAACGATCAATAACCCCCCCCCCCGGCCCCACCCCCAACCCAACCACTAAATGACTGTCACTGCATAAAAAAATCATTTACATGGGATTCTCTATAGTAAATTCTTCAAAAGCTAAAACCGAATATTTGGCAACACAATTCATAGTAGCAGTAGTAATTGCTCACATAAACCCTGAAAATGTGCAGATGACATCAAAGTAATAAACAGTCATTAAGTTTGCACACACAACAACAAAAAAAAAAAAAACTTTTACATATCATGGTCATGAGGCAAGTGCAGCATCCAAAGGAAAATAACTGCCTTTTGCATCAGAAAATAAATCTTACAGTATCTGTTGTACAGTATTTGTCATCACTGGCTTAACAAGCATATCAGGCAACAAGAAACCACCAACATCTGTCCCAGGAAGCTCCTGGAAAAAAAGGATGGATGAAGCTGAGGCCAATGTTTAAAAAATACTCCCTCCGTTTTTTAATTAACCCACTTCCCTTTTTGAGATTTTTTTTTTAATTTACCCACTTATTACATTTATTCTCCTATATTTATCAATTTATGATTCCCAAGTGTTTTTTTCCATACTCTGCCTTACTTTTTATACAACTTTTAATCATCATTTTTTTTTTTTTCTCCTACCCCCAATTAAGTTCTTGGTTTTGATGAAAACCCAAGTGTGTAAATTAAAAATAAAAAATAAATAAATAAAAAAACAGAGGGAGTAATAATAACTAATGTTGTTACCTCCCTCCCACAGAAATAAATAAAAACCATTATTTGTAGACAGCAATAGGCAATAATACCGTTTTAGAGATACTGGGGCAATTCCACAAGGACGAGTGCCATTTAAACCACATTTCTAGAACTGAACTGACAATTTTTCGGCTAACTGCAACACAATGGTAGATGAAAGGGTAAGACATTAACAACAAAATAACACTTGCAATAAGATATAAATTAGAATTCACTTGACCTTTAGGTGTAGTTGTCCATGCATCAAGTATCCATAACACTTCCTGATGAGGTACAAAATCTAAGGGTGACCGTGATGAACCCTTTGTTGAGAAGTGCAAAGCATTTTGCAAATCATCATGCAACCCACGCAAAAGCTATAAATGACAGAAAAGTGGACTAATGTCAAAACATAAGATACGGTACAGGCATACGGCATTATGCCACCAAACATCGAGGTAAAAAAGATAAGAAAAATAGAAATATGAAATCTCATGCAGTTTAAAGACTACACTTTAATATAACTCAGCATCAAGCTATCAACATGATAACCTAGTAAATAGCAAACATGATAGAAATATTTTTACCATAATTCCAACTAGAGCAACCAGAATACACCACCAAATTTAAATTCTAGTCTATTTTTTAGGCGTTGCTTATCAAAACCAAGGGCTGTAGGTTAACAAAGATAGAGATATTGCAAAAGGCACTGTCAAATCGGGCTATCAATTCAGTTTTGGGTTGACCCAAATGGGTTAGATCAAATCAGTTCAATTTATATCGGTTTTTACCAAATATTTTCAGTCCATTCTAGGTTTGGGTTGAATCAATATACTTTATTTTCAGTAACGGTTTAGTTCGTTCTCAAGTCATTTGCGGGAGGAATAATATATCAGGTTAAGGCCAAAACGATATAGTTTATAGTGGGTTAACATTAAAGAGCGGTCTTATTGAGGTTCAATTAAGGCTAATTTCGGTTCTGATGGATGATCTCATCCATAGAGATGGAAATGGGTCGGGTTTGGGTTAGATAGCCCATCACCAATATGCATCCATCTACACCCGTGGGTTACACGGGTAGGTCGGGTGAAAATATCTTTGTAATCAGATAATAAGAAACATGGTCCCATTTCTCATTTTTTTTTTATTGAAAGAGGATAAGCGCATATATAACAAGTCCAAATTGTTAAAATAGGTCACAAAAAAGGGTATTTGTGTTATATTATTTTAGTACCAGTTAATAAAAATAATTCAATTATAACCGATCATAAAGTTATAAGTAAGAGGTAGTACAAAGTAGGATAATCACAGTTAGTTTTGATCATGTCAGGTTTGGGTTTATTTCTGTTCATTTTCGGTTCAGTTCAGGTTTGGTTCAGTTCGATTCAAATCAGGTTACAGTTTTAATTTTGGTTAAGTTTGGCTTAGTTCAGTTCCAATCAGGTTGATGTAGGTTAGTAATAGTTTGGGTCACTTTCAGTTTGTATTCAATTCAGGTCTGCACTTTTACGGGTTCATGATAGTTCAAGTCGTTATAAGTTCAGCCTATTTCAGGTTATGACTTTGTTTTGGTTCAGCTAGTCTCAGTTCAATTAGTGGCAGTTAATATTTTACGATTAGAGTGCTGTCATTCAAACATATAACTAACAAGACGGATAGAGAGAACCAATTTTCTATTCCTTGGATGATCAACACCTTACTGCCCGTTTGGTAGCCGGTCATAAATGGAGGTAATGGGAATGAATTTATAACTAAATTTGGAAGGAAAATCAAAATTCATTCCCATGGTCGTGCTAGGTTAAATCCAATTTATCTAATTTTTTTCACAAATATCCATTCCCATCTAATACCACCCTTCCACATGGTAATAGCTGGTAATGGAAAATAAGAACAAATTTCAAGTTTGGGAATGAATAATATGTTTTCCATGCGGATTTTGAAGTTTTCCTTAACAAATTACACTTTAAATCCATTACCATTCCACAATTCATTACTAACAACCAAGTGGGTCATTCGGGGCATAAACCAAAATCTTGTCCTGTAAAAAAAAATAATAAGCTCCACTATCCTGTACAAAAATCTTCTTCAGGGATCATGGTCAGACTAACAGTATGTTATGAAGTCAAATATTACAAAAATAATTTAATAAATAAGAGAAATCCTAGTGCAACAACAATCTTCAGTACTACTTATCAGGAAAAAAAATTGAAACATAGATAATTAAAATCCCACACAGGTAACTCACATAATAAGATAATGTTACCACCTTAAAAAATAAATGTGAAAACACTAACTGATAACAAGAAACAATAAATGATGACAAAAAAAGGTCAAGAACTTATTGAAGAAACCAATAAACCATATGTTAGACAGTATCTTATTTGTAGAGAGGATAATAAGACTATTGTCATACCAATTGCATGTCTTTGGGATCTGCAACAACAGTTTCAGATAAATCTTGGAGCAAAAGCAAATCTAGCCATAGGCTTGTCTTATCAGCTATAGGAAGACAATCCATCCAAGCTTCAAAACCACACTTGTACATTATGATTTCAGGAATGACTGTACAGCAAGCAGAATTTGCCAGAACATATTCACTTGTCTGAGATCTGCAATTAGCCTCCAAAATGTTCTTTTCAGATTCAAATCTCTTTGATAGCATCTGGAAATACAGTCCAACATTGTTAGATGCTAAATGATATTGCAGCAAATCAATTTGCTAAAGATATATATATATATATATATATATACCTCATGCATTTCCTGAAGCTTTTCAGCAATTTCCCTCTCTTCATATATCCCAAAAAGAGAAGATGTCATGCAAACACCTACAGGTCACGAGAATAATAAGAATATCATGCAAGGATACAAATCAAAAGCAACTATAACAACAAAGTTTGATTCATGTCCATAATGTGTGGCCAAATTTTACAGCCAGCTGTCATTAACCAAAAGCAACTACGGGGGGGGGAAGAGCATCCAGAAACTATAGCTATGCCTCAACTACAAAACGGCAAGGCAAAATTTATGTTATACTTTTTGTGCAACATAACACCTTCGTTCTATATTAGTTGCAACAGTTTGACTATCTTACTATTACAAAGCATTGATTATCAGTATCTTTAATTATATACAAGTAAACCTACAAAGAGTTGATATTATAGAAATACATATTGAGTAAAATCTAAGAAAAAGCCAAAGGAAGATGTTTTTCTATGCGCATCAATTACCAAAAATGATCAAAGTCCAGCATATCAATTAAAAAGAACAGCGGAACACCATTTATCTTTGACAAAAGGGTGCAAGTGTATTCATCAAAGGCAATGCCAAAATATCTTTATTGCCCTTTAAAAAAAATTGTTGAGTACCAATTTTTTAAGAGTCTATTTCACTCTTCCTTGAAACATAAAGCATGATAGTGTTGGTAGAACACATACCAAACAACCAAACACATCCATCTATAGGAAAAAATGTTCAAATCAGAGAGCAACATGTAAATCCCTCTGTTTCTAAAATAACAAAATAACAGCAGCAACCTATATCCCTCAGTAGATGATGCAAAATCAGCCCAAAAATATTTGTGAGATAGAATGGCTTTTACACTTGCTTGAACCTGCATGACTTTAATTTATGCAAAATAATTAGTAGCAGAAGAATTTGTTGCATACCTTGCATGGCAAGAAATCGAAGGTCAGGATTAATGGATGCAGCAACCTCAACAACACAATCATCCACTGCAGCATGACCACGTTCAGTATCACATACATACTTTGCTTTTTACGATATAAATTCAAAAAAAAAAAAAAGGAAAGATAAATGGGAAGGAGTGCATACACTGCTTCAGCAAACGCTTCCTGGGCCAGGCAAGCTTTGCAAAGACATCAAGTTGCTGAAGTTTATTAAATATATCAGCAGAACTAGGCAATGATGGATGCCCTCCATAAGCCCATAACAATGACTTCTCGGATTTTAAAGAGAAAGGCAATCTTCTACTCAGATCTATCCCCAACATATCAAAACTTTTCTACAACAGATTCAAAAACAGAACATAATTATGATTAAGCACAGGATAATAGATGTACCAACCCTAACGCGTGCACCACCCCCCCCCCCCCTTAATTTCTTTATCCTGTTTTGAATAGCGGGGGAGGAGAGGAACCAAGAAGCCTTAAAGAGTGTTAATAAATTTGATTGAAGAGTACAAAACTCACCAACAAATTATTTACAGCTTCTGGGAAAAGTTTTCTCAATTTGAGCACAGTTTTCATCAAAGCACGCCAATGAACTAGCAAAGTTTCAAACCTTGATGACACAACAACTTTCCAAAACAACATATGCTCTTCGAGAAGGTAATTATATGTTTGGTACAAAAAATCAAAAGATGGGGATTCAACAATATCATCAAGCACTACTTTTTCCAGCTGTTGCAAATTAGTCAACACATCCTCAAAAGCTTTGTCAGTGAACTCCTCATTTTTCTCAACATTCCATTGCCACAAACTACGTCTTAAAATTTTAACACTATTAATGGCATTATCAAGACGTTTTGAAGAAGATAGAGATAAGCTTGCGAGCACATTAACAGACTCCAAATCAAGGATGGGCATTGACTCCAACTCGACATCTAGATTATCATGAGACATTTCATCACGGCATTGAAAGATACATTTCCAGATTGGATGTTCCAATTCCTCTTTAAGTAGGTTTCTTAAAGATTGAAAGAAATAACAGCAAGGATTTAACTGCGAATCAAACCAGCTAAACCACAAAAGACATAGCTTCAGATCATTTTCTCCGAATACTTGATCTATAACCCAATCAGCAGCAAACAAAAGCTTCTTCTTGATGAGCAGCACATCATGCTCCTTTGTCAGACAAAGATTAACAATCTTATCATTCGGTTCCTGCGGATACATTAAATCCTGTAGCATCTTCAAGTCCAGTAGATATATTGACTTTGAACTACTGGAGTAAATAGACTTCCTCATCAGCTGCTTCCTGGGAATGTACAATTCATTTAATGCAGATTGCACCCCAAGATACTCCAGATACAAGAAGTTTTGTCTGACAGAAGCTTCAATCGAGTACCACACAAAATCTCTAAGTTTCAATGGTGCAGGAAACCCACCAGGCAAGCAAAGAGATAAGTCCCCAATAGATGCCTCCTTTACTAGTTTTGAATAAGCATCCTCTGAATTGGCAATTAGCTTCCCTTCACAATATGAAGAAACAAGACATCTCAAGTATGATACTTTTCCTTCCTCAACAATATGCAATCCTGCAGATTCACCTAATGCTGAAAGATAAGAATGCTCCCAACTTTTATGAAGACTCCATAGAAAATCATTGCCAGTCATCAAAAGCTGCTCAAATAAGTGGATCCAGCGTCGTAGTTCAAGATAAGTAATGTGAACACCAAGGCGGAGACCTTCATTTCTAGCATGCATATGAGCTTTTGCCATAGAATTTACCAACATTGCATTAGGGATGTTATATAAAGCTAGAAAGCTCTTAATATCATCTAATTCGAGCTCCTGGATTTTCTCATTATCATCTTCAGTAAGTAGCCAATATGGATGCATCACAACAATCTCAATTCCTCTGTTTCTCATTGCCCGAGAAACATCACCATGGCTCGGGTTTAGGGTGAGAAACATCCTGAAATTTGGATGTGGAGAGAGAACCAAAGGTTTTCCATCAACATTTCCACACTCATTTACTGTGATTGACCCTTCTGATTCAACTAGTGAGTTGATACGATCCAGAACCTATGATACAGCAAAAAATATTTAAAAAGTGTCTGAGTGAGGATTAACACAAATCAATCGAAACGTGTACATCATAATTATCAAATAAAATTAATTAAAAAAAAAGCACTTTGGGAGTGGTTGATTAATTAACCAAAGTCCCACATGTTAGAAAAGCTTACCGTTGGATTGCAGAGATTAGCATCCTCTAGCACAATCCACTCTCCATTCTCAATTGCCTTAATTAGCTGTCCTGCTGCCCATTCAAACTTAACCGGAACTGATCTTCCCTCTTGAATTTCCTGCAACTTCTGAACTCGCTGCAAAACTATAGACAAATCATTCAATGACCAAGAAACAGATAGCTCATACCTCTTTAAGTCAAATGCTAGTAGTTCAATGATCTCAATCAACAAAGGTATATATGCCCTCCAACTCTGACCATCTGTAGCTTCAGATGTTGACATATGGCCAAAACTAATGCTAGATGAAAAAGAAAGCCATTTGGTAATCAGATCCTTTCTCTCCCTTAAATAATCGTCAGCAGAAGAATCAAACTGCAGGTTGCAATATTCAGTTACGTAGCGCTCAACTTGAGTGGCAACAGAGTGAAAATTTCTATAGGCATTGTACTGCTCAAAAGACCCAAGTAATTCAGTTATATCAGTAGCAGAAGAAAGATTAATTTCATTGAGCACATTTCCAGTTAGGTGCGCAAGCAGCCTTATAAGTGATGTTTTGCCCGACGATGTTGGTCCAACCAAAATGCATAACCACTTTTGTTGTATACACTGTGCAGCAGCTTCCAATGTATTTCTGAATCCTGGAAGAATCTTCAACTCGCTAACCACGCTCTTGAATGACTGGAAGCGGTTCCTCTTTATACGAGTATTCCCAACTATCAAAAAGTTATCATCCATTTGTACACGCGGGTACGGGTTTATAGAAGGCTGCATTCCAAAAACTTCTGCATATAGTCGCAATACCTCCCTACGATCTTCCGCAGTTCGCATTCTTTGCACATAAACAGCATTTAGGAAGCAATCGTGCTTAGTATTTTCAGATGAACCTGCATGCAGAATTTTTTAGCATATAGATTTAAAGAAATCTGCATAAGATCAGTACATCACACACCTTGAATTATCTGACAGGAACGAATTATATCACGCAAATTGAATTCCCATGGAGATCCCTGCTGAGCAAACTTGTGAAATACCATAGTCTCTTCATATAATTTCTTATTAAACAAGATCAATTGGGTAAGTATGGACTCCGGAATTGATGGAAAGCGGGAACGACAAATAAAATGATAATCATGTTCACCTAATTCGTCCACATAAACCTGAAATAAAAAAGATGGGCAGTCACTTTACTGATACAAAATGTATAGTTGCAGACATGCAGTATGTTAACCGGATACAAAGCGATGTATTGCCAGTAATTATTACATAAATATGTTGCAAAAATGATTTCTATCAAGCCAAAACAAGAGCAACAGTATAGTTGCATTAATATTGCAAATATGAACGCATACCTTTGTAAAACGATTAAGAAATGACTTTGGAAGACCTTTCCTTCCACCTCCCTGATAAGAAGGATTTTGACAGGCAAAAATCCGAAAAGAAGATGGACATTTGAAGGACTGGCCCAACTCAGGAATAAAAACCTCAGTTCTGTGGTCCAATATCGCATTCAGACCCTGTAATAAAGAATTTCAGTAAGGGAAACTATTAAACTGGCGCTACAATTCAAGGGGAATCATAAGAGGAAAAGGCAAAGAGAATATTTATATGCCTCCAAAACAGACTGCTGCGCCAAGTTGATCTCATCCAGCAAAACCCATGATCCCTCCTTCAGAGCCTGCAAATGCAAGTCAAAGATAAAGATAATTTAACAGGAAAAAAAAAAGTTAGCATGAAAATGTAGTTTTAATACCTGGAGCAAAATTCCGTCAGACCAAGCAAATTGCAATCCCTCATTGCTCTCAATAGGCAAGTCTGATCCCAGTAGGTCCATAATATCAGTCTGTCTCAGGTTAAAAAAGAAAGAAATCAAATAAAGAAGAGAAGGTGATTAACACAAATAAGAGAAAGAAAAGCAGAGAAGAAAAGGCAAGAGAGAAGGATTATAGATTGATTATGAAACACACACATTAAAAGTTCCTAACCTGTTCAGACAGGTTGATACGTACAACCTTGTGACCCGAAAACTTTCCAATTGCTGAAACTAAACTTGTTTTTCCAACTCCAGGACTACCTTCCAACAACACTAAACAAATAGAAGCATTTAAGTATTGAGAATCAATAGAAACACCAAGTGGCACAAAGTATGTTAAATGTAGCAGACCAGGTTTTGATAGTTGCATAGCACGCAAGACTCGTAAGACATTTCTACGAGTAGTGGGAGCCAAGAATTCAAATCCACTATCTTCCAGATGAGCACCACCTACATAGAAACAAATAAATTAGTCAATGATCACTTGCAGTCTCAAGCCCAGAGAGAATAAAAATGCTTAAATGCCAAGCATTCAAAACAATTAACAGAGTGACAGATTATGTTGACTGATCTTGTATCTGGAATTTCACATTTTCATCAGCTTAGATATAGATAAAAAATGCTTAAATGCTAATTGTCAAGAAGAAAAGCCACTACAACCTCATGATGAACGAACACAATCCAACTCAAAGGACAAAGAAAATGTTCAAGCATGTTTCACACTGCTAATATTTCACCCAGGAAATACCAATATAATACAGCCAAAAAATGCAAGATACTACTATGGCTATCCTCTAAGTACTTCTCTCCCTCGCTAGTTACTCTGCATCACAAAGATCAAGTAAACAAGAAAATTTCCAGACAAATTTCCTCAAAGCTTATACAACATGAACATCTAACCAAGAAAAGAGGAACCAAAACCCAAAGAATACAACCTTTCCCCACCCAACAACACCCAGGGTATCTCGGAATTAGAAAAGCTGTAGCACTTTATAATAGATAACAGCTTAGGCCCTATTTCTTTGGACTGAATTTTTTTGAACTGAACTTAATACAACTTAAGAGAACTAAACGTAATGAACCTGAACTAAACTTAAGGGACCTGAACTGACCCTTTTTTTTTAGTTTTACAAATATGTTTTATTTTGATTTATTTATTTTATCTATTTTCATTTTATTTATTTTTTTATTATTTATTATTTATAATAATAATAATAATAATAATAATAATAATTTGAACTGAACTGAACTTAAGAGAACTGAACTGAACTTAAGAGAACTGAATTGAAATTAATAGACCTGAACTGAACTGAAATTAAAGGACCTGAACTGAACCGAAGAGAACTTAAGAAAACTGAACTAAAGAGAACTGAACTGAACATATAATGTCTGGAATTAAGTCCAAAGAAACAAGGACTTAGTTGCAGAAAGAAAGTAATGCAATAATTACCTTTCTCAATATAAAATGGATGAATGCCAAAGAGATTGTCACATTGCATTTCCTCAGGTTCTGTATTATCTAAAATGCCATTAACATCAGCCCATCCATAGCTTTTCATTTGCAGTAGTTCTGAATCAGCCACGGCAGAATCATCAACCTGTTGCAAACAACATGCATTAAATGGCAGTGACCTCATATAAAACAAACTGCAGAATTGCAAACTATAAATCAAATTGAATACTAAAAAAAACTGTAAATACACAACCACAGAGACCTCATATCAAACAAACTGCAGAATTGCAAACTATAAATCAAATTGAATACTAAAAAAAACTGTAAATACACAACCACAAAATGGAAATACACAGCAAGACGATCCATCAGCCCACAAGTTGGCATATTTCATTTACCTACAACTGTAATTTGTAAGGAGAACCTATGGAGTAAACAAGATCTTGTTTTTTCCAGCATGATAATCTCCACAACAGTTCAATTGCTGGCTCTAATAATAAGAACCCAAAACTTTTGTGTGTATGCGTGTGTGGTTGTTGTGGGTGGGGGGGGGGGGGGGGGATATGAAGAGATGCTACTGGTGAAGTTGCATTATATTGTTACAATTAACTCATACACAGTTGCACATGACTTTCAACAAAACTTTTTCACAGTAATATTTTAATCATATATCACAGCAGAGTGACTTGCAGTGTATAACACTTCATCGTGTAAAGGGACCAGCAGGAATCACTAAAATTTTCAAAAAAAAAAAATCAAAGAAAAGGCAGCAAATCATGACAATATGTGACAGAACTACTAACGACGACAGCATTTTTGCAGGAAAGAACAGTCTATCATAAAAATCAAAAAAAATTAATTAAAAATTAAAAGAAATTCAAAAAGAGAGAGAAACTAGCATAGCAGGATAGTAAACACACCTTAAGCTGATTCACAAGGAAAGCAAGGCATCTCTCTCTTACTTCAGCAACTTCATTCTGTGATATTCCGGTGCCTAATAGATAAAAAGAGAACAGCACAAAAAATTATCTTACTTAGATATATAGTTATCAGAGGTCATACTGCAAAAGAAGAAAACAGAATCGCAGATACTTGTGGGAGTCGTAGCAGCAGCCAAAACAGACAAATGAAAAAAAGGAATCCCATGGTATCAACATTCTGCACCATGTGAGGGTTGCTAATACATTACATACACAACTCTCCTTGGAAATTTATCTTTCTAAGACACTATGCCTTGTCTCTGCTGCATCAAATCTTTTTCACTTTCCCTTACACATTTATACCATTTTTCACAGTATCTGTTTTTAAATTCATTTCGATTCCCTTCTCCAACTTCGTGATACCTATCAGAATAAATTCCCAGGAACAAGATATAAACAGACCAAAATAATATTAACATACCCAAGCTTAGTCCATCAAGCAAAACAAGAAATGCTCCATGCAAAAATGCAAAATCAGGAAGCAAGCTCATCTCTGACTTTGTAAAGAAGTCCAACCAAGCGAGAAGGTCCCTCACAGTAAGCATTCTTCCTGCTTGAATCTGGTTGAACCACTAGAGAATGACAGAGCAAAAGTAAATGTCAAGCAACAGATAAATGTATATACAGTGCTGCTAACAGAATGAAAATAATACAGATATTAGAGCTAAGAGCATAAGACAGTACATACACCAATTCAACACTAAAAAACCAATAACTTCAATTCAATTGGAAAGTTAACAATAAATGATTGAAACACTTCAAAGAGGGGAACAAAAATGATATGAAATTAGAGGGTACTAAACAAGAGGCTATTAACTTGTGCATCTCATTTGGGCTTGAGAAGGAAAAACGCCTAAGCCCACTTGCCTAAACCGACATTATCCTCTCCCCTTGCCGTGTGTTTTTCTTTTCTCCTTTGTATTTGTTTTATGTTATAGTCTATAAATACCCAAGTATCCCTCTTGTGTTTTCTCCTTTGTATGACATATATTCTTTTCATAGTGAAATAGAACTTGTGTTTTGAATTCTAAATTTGTGAGATGAGAGATTCAATCATAGATTTAGTGTTCTAACTAGTGAGTTTGAGAGAATCATTCATAAGTTGGGTTTATGAGTGATCTATTGCCTAGAGAATAGGGACATTATTCATTCTTTGTGTAGTTTAAGAGTCAATCACGAATCTTTCTTGATTGCCCCCTCTATTATGCATCAAAAAAAGAACATCTACTTCTTACCAACCAGAAATGCTCTAGGTATTTATTCTAAAAACTCACATTATAGAAATTTAGAGCAACCAAGGAAAACATGTAAAGTGTATAACAACTTCAAGCAGTTCTTTTTTTTAATCACATTATATGGTGTTTCACATTCTAAAAGTCACATCATAGTAGGATATTCTTGGATTTAGCAATCTAGTTCCTTTCCTAGTGGGCAAGGATGATTGGAGCTTTTAAGAGTTGTTTTTTTAGAAGAATTAAAAGTTTAATTCTTACTCGAGCAAAGGAAAGATTGATAATAGGCCAATAAGAGAGGGAGAGAGGGGGGGCATAATTCATTTCTCATTAAAAAATAATAATAAATAAATAAAATGATGAATAGATCTACACCATCATGAAACAATTTGATTAATGGAAAATCCTACCTCCCAGAAATTTAGAAGAGGGTTCACAAAACGATGAAGCTCAGGCTTTAGGAACCTGACCAAGTTGATAAAACAAGTTCGCATAAATGCAAAGAAAACAATTGAAAAGAAGCATTCCTCAAACTAACTTAATAAAACATCATACCTTTTAGCAATCCACCTCAGCTCATCTAGGTCATCCACAGGGGGAACCCATATCTCAGTGAACCTATTCCGAAGTGCTGGTGATAATTCTTTCTTACCGTAATCCCCACCAGGATTCATTGTAGCAAGGAGAAAAAAATCCTCATGAGCTGTTACTGTCTCCAAATTAGGACCTCCCTTCTCAGCCAATGACTGCAGAGAAAATTGAGCAATAGACATGATCATCAGTTTGAAATTAAACTGTGTACATGTTACAATAGAATGCTTCAATTTTTGCAAATGCACTAAATCAGGCCACAAAAGACAACTCGTCGAAGCTATTCCTCGTCCAACAGAAATGAAGAGCTTAAGAGTCAAATACATTCAGTCAACCGAATATGAGCTGCCCTTGTTTTGCTATAAAATACTCTGTATTAGGTTAGCCAATTACCTCACGAGTTATGGATCAAGTATCTTAAATAAAAAGAGGCCCTGACCTCTATAATCTGCAATTCTAAAGAGACTTGCAAAAGGCATTAAGATGAAATAAAATGCTGCACTACATATAGGTTGTAGCCCACAAGAGTCATTTATCTGTAAACAAATCCTTGAAATTATGAAAATTTCTATCCTCGTTTCTTTTTTGATTTTGATATGGCAAAGAAGCTAACAAATAAGTGGCTTATAATGGGTTACTAACCCATGCATCTAATCAACCCCTGCACTTGAGGGGGAAGATGAAGGAGAAAATCCCTAAGCAAGGGGGTAGTGAAGATCGAACCCTATAGTTTTTTCCTTTAGATATAATATATATATATATATAGGAATAGGATCATGTAAAACTAGACTCTTAGTTGAAAACTAAAAACTTTTAATCTGAACTAATGAGCAATTCTAACTTTAATCTCACCGTTGAAAACTAAAAGCAGATTAACATTGATTTTGCTGACTCAACATCCTCTTTTTTTATAAAAAAAAAAAAAAAACCAAAATAGATCACAACTATTGATCTAAATCTAACGGTGCATATCAATAGTTAACTTAAGTTAGGTTTTTAGCAAATCCGGTTCCTATATATATATAATTAATTAATTAATTAATTAATTAATAAATTAAACATTTATTAAGCAGGTTGAACTGCAGCATTGGAGGACCATGATTTTCTTCATATTGAGACTCATCAGGACACTCTAAGAAGTGCAAATTTGCATACATAGGAAACAACTCCAGAACCTAGGGAGTACTATGAAAACAACTGCAATACTCTCTGACAGCCTGCCTACAGAATAAACAGATGCACCAACTGTTGCTAAGAAAGCACAAGTTCACATAAAATTTGATTCAACAGAAAGATTTATACCACTCACCAATTTCCTATCAGGCTCAAGCACACTATTCAGCCGTTCCAAAACACTATCATCAGCCAAAGAAATTTCGTCCACAAGAAGCAAGTCCCCATTCTTCATAGCTTGCACAAGTGATCCATCTTGCCATACAAATATTGTTTGCCATTGCTGATATAGCTGAGACAGCTCTTCTTTCATAGTCCTAAAAGCAGCGATATCAGCTTCACTTACATCAGCCAACATAAGACCATGTTTACACTTATCCAAAATATCTTCCAGTTTCTTTAGAGTATAAGGAGCTTTGCCAATATCAGTGGAAAGTTTCTGCAATATTACAGGTAATAGTTTAAAAACAACGATATTTATTCCAGGTAATGCATCATCAAAGAGCAAAAGGTACCATACATTATCAATATGGAAATGGGTAAAAGCCTTTGATAACAGCATCTGTTCAATCAGAGACTTAAATTCTGATGCATTTCTTGACCTGTCACGAACTGGATAGAACCCCTGCCAACAATTAATCAGCAAAAATACATCAACAGGGAGCATTCACCATATCATATTATGGGCAATAGCCACACGTTCACACATGCAAATGTATTATTTTGACCATTAATATCTACAATAACATATCAGTAAAAGTTATAAAAAAATTGATATTATAACAGTATTTCACGAGACGAGTCTAAAGAGACCCCATTTGAAATTTTTGAATACATTTTTCCTCATGAGTAAACGGCAAATCTTGGTCAAAGTGAACAGAAAGAATAGGGCAAAATTCAAAACTGTTTGCATAAATGTTACAGAAATAGCAAAAAGATAAGAAGAATAATTTGATGAAAAATAAATAATGACATACTCCAATAAAATCAGATGTTTCTGTGTACTGATGACAATTTAGAATATGTAATTTGGCACTTAAGGCCATGCTCAATAACTGGCATACAGTAGTCTTTCCTCCTCCAGTTTCACCTATAAGTAATACAGGCTCCTTCAACTGATAACATCGCTCAATTAGGAAGTAAAGCCTCTGCATACTTTTAGTCCAAACAATACTGCAGCAATTAAGGGACTCGAGTTAGACAATGAAAACACGTTAACAACAAAACCAAGGAGACATATCGCCTTTAATACTCTCCCTAACAAAAAGTATAGGTTGTGAAATAATAAAAATCAAAGCAACACATAATTACAGAAATCCATAACAATTATACATACTTCCCGACATTTTCCTGAAAGAAGGTTGTCTCAACTGATCCCTGCAAAAGTGAAAAACACAACTGTTAGCCAACTGACAATCAGCGACTATGAGATACCTAAAAAGAGGAGATAATTAAAGACGAGAAGAACTACAAAGAGTAAAAGGGGATGCCATCGGTTTCAAAAGGCAAAGCAAGACAAATACCATTTTTATTTTTGTAAAGCCCGTCCAATTACACTTCAGAACCCAAATAGATGAAAATTGAAAAGATTATTTAACTTGGTGCACAATCACCGTTTCACAGAAACTCACAGCAACGAAAAAACAGGCATAGAAACAATACATACAATGCATAATGAGCAAAGTATATTAAAATGACAGCAGGCCATCTAACAAACATAAAAACATAGAATCTCCGTATTCCATCAAACATGGCCAAAGCAAAGTATGAACTATACCAACCCCAAGCATGAAAATGATATGAATCAAGAACAAATCAATACCATGATCTATCAGATATGACTCAACTTCAACCAATTAAAGCCTTGTCAACAACCAACTTTAAAGCAAGGACCTTTCCACTTTAGGTGCAGGACAATAAAGGTTTGTAAACAATTCAAGCAACCGGTGCTGAAAGGGGTACACTTTTCAAGCTTTTGAGGCCCTTCAATATACCAATAATATTTGGGTGTCAAACCGCACATGAATAAGGAATATTGAAAAAGCACACAGTGGAAAACTTAGGAAGATAATTGCAGAGGGAGTACAGGAAATTATAAAATAAAAAACAAATTAAGGAACTGAACAGCTATGTATCAAGAATGAATAAAGAACCTGTTTGTACAGCTCATCAGTGTTGAGGTTAACACGCAGATGCTTCTGCAAAACTTCCTGCACTGTATTCTTCTCAATAACATCCCTGAGCCTCTCAGCCAAAAGATAATAACCATCTTTCGCCAAGTCTTCATATGAGGTTCCAAATTTACTAAAACGGTTAGCCCATCGAAACAAATCTCTTGGAGTTATAAATCCATGTTTCCCAGCAAAAATTTTGCTCTTCTGCCTTCGGAGCTGTAGTTCCTTCATTACTTCTATCATTTTTTTCGCATAACTGCGAGGGATTTTACATTTTTTCTCCAATATGTCATTCAGCTCATCCTCTGGGATATCATCAACATGTATCTCAACAAAACGGTTGCGAAAGGCACGCGAAAGCATCTTACGGCCACCGTAGAAAGTAGGAGGATTTTGAGTTGCAAAAAGCATAAAATTTGGATGAGCACGCACAGTTTCACGTAGTTCTGGCACAAAAAGTTCCCTATTATCATCTAACAATCGATTTAATGCTTCTAGGACATCAGACGGGGCAAGATTAAGCTCATCCAAGACAATCCAGTGTCCATAGCGAACAGCCTTGACCAACACACCTTCATGAAATGCAAGTCTCCCCCCAGCATCAGTAATATATGATCCCAAATATTCCTGCAGATCAGTATGCTCATGATTATTGATGCGGACAAACTCGTGACCAGTTTTTGCAGCAAGATATTGCACAAGACTGGTCTTTCCGCTAGAGGTTGGACCCTGCAAGAGAACAGGATATCGTTTTATGTATACTGCTCGTGCCAAGCTCCGTATGTGCTCCTCAACACTTTTAGTTATTATGTACTCGCTAAGAAACTGCTCGGATCCAGGGCTTTCACTTATGTTTAACAGCTGCTCCAGAGGTATGGGTGGTGGTAGTTGTTTATGACCACCAAGCAAGTATGAAAGAATCATTGCATTCATCAATTCAGCACTGCGATCCTCCAACAATGTCATGAAGAACATACAAAAGCCGTCGTACACTGCTCTCCTAAACCCTAGCTTCCTTGCTTTTCTTATGTATTCAAGAGCACGATAAAGAGACCTCAAACTGTATTGGGGCTTCTGATTGGCCCCATCCTGCAGCTTTTCTTCAGATTCCTTCTTAGCCACCTTATAAAAACGTACTATCTTGTTTACTAGATCTCTATCTGTGTGCTTATCATCAAGGAATTGATTAACAAAAAGAGTTAAATCTTCATCTTCCAAGACATCATCTACAAAGTATTCCGTAAATCTACTTCGCAATGAATATGGTAAATCCCTTTTCCCAGAATCAGTTGCTGGATTCATGCATGCAAACAAGCGGAAGTTAGTATGTCTATCTACGACAATACCATTTTCTGCTAAACATAATGAACCACTCTCCCCATCGAGGACACCAATGATTCTTTGCAATGTCTCTGGGGGAGCTAAATTAACTTCATCTAGTAAAATCCACTCGCCATTTCGAACTGCTGTAACAAATGCTCCTTCAACAAATGAAAATATCATTCCAGATGAGGCAGCAAGTTGTTTGTGTGCTATCTCCACTTTATGAGAAAAACGTTCCCAGGTCCCCAAAACCCTCTCCTCAAGCGGTCTCTTCCGCTTTTTTCCAGGCCCACATCTCCCTATTTCAACCACTTTCTGAACACCCTTCTGAAATCCACTCAATAATGTAGTCCAATTCTTGTTGTTCACAAGGTTTTGCAAATGAGCAAGAAATTTCGCATTACCCTAAGCACATGAAAACAAAAGTATGTCAGGAAAGGATCATTGAAGAAAGATGAAAGCAATCTTACATGTACCAATACCTTTCGAGAGAGTGTAATAGAGAACAAACTCTCAAATTCCTTGTAAAGTGGTATGCATATATACTGTGGATCCATTGGTTTAAAGCCTCCCAACAAATCTGCTACATCGCTCTGCTGGCTCAAATTCTGAAATATGCAGCGACAAATCACATTTGAGAACAAAAATGGTCATCAAGCATCCGAACTAATAGGGCCTGATCTTTTGGACTTGATTTTTGAAATTTCAGTCCACTTCAGTTCAAACAAATTTAGTTCAGTTCAGCTACTGCTGAGTCTAGGACTTAGTTTAATACAATTCGACAAATTCAGCTATGTAAATTCAAATTAATTTAGTCCAAAAGAAAAGGGCCTAAATTGCTTGGAAATCATAAAATGTACCAAAATTATACTAAGATAACGTGCAGAAGGTTTTGCCAAAAAAAACCAGAACAGTAAGTTTTTGAGCAAGTTTTGTAAATTCAAAAAAGGTCATCAAGCAACTGAACTAATAGGGCCTGATCTTTTGGACTTAATTTTTGAAATTTCAGTTCACTTCAGTTCAAACAAATTTAGTTCAGTTCAGCTCCTGCTGAGTCTAGGATTTAGTTTAATACAGTTCGACAAATTCAGCTATGTAAATTCAAATTAATTTAGTCCAAAAGAACAGGGCCTAAATTGCTTGAAAATCATAAAATGTACCAAAATTTTACTAAGATAACGTGCAGAAGGTTTTGCCAAAAGATACCAGAACAGTAAGTTTTTGACCAAGTCTTGTAGCCAGATTCTGCACAAGTGTAGTCTTTCCAGTACCAGTTTCACCAACCAGAAGTACAGCCTCATTCCATTTAACAGCACAAGCTATTCTCTCCAATACAAGAAAAGAACTGCGAATTTCCACAAAGGGTTTCTTTTCAAGGCAAAACTGTATTAGAAAAAAAGAACTTCAGAATGAAAACACAGCCCAAAACACGAGACAAAACTAGAGGCTAGAGCACATTGAGTTTTCGCTTTAACTTACAGCCTCTTCATTTTTTTGCAGGATGTCTCTTCCAATTTGAACAGCTCCAAGCAAATCCTGTTTATTTAGATGGCACAGGCTAAACTACACATACTGACAAGTAAAATGACCAATCAAGTGAACAATTAAAATAAAACGGACCTTACGAGCAGGTCTATTATGACAATGTGAGGCAGGCACTGACCACATCTTCGCTATGTTCTTTGCAATATTTAACCTAGTTCCTGGTGAAGCTGCATTGACAGCAAATACATCCACAGCCTGCAGTGAACATGTGAGCTGATGAGCTAGCAACATCAAAAATCCTAGAGCAAGCATCCAAAGTCAAAAATCAGACCTCCCAATAAATACTGGTGTACAAGTCAACAGCACTGAAGCTGAAATCTAAATCAGCAATTCTTTTACACCACTTCAGAAGATCCCTACCATCAAAGATAGATGATCAGATAAAACAATGTAAGTCAAGAACTGTAGTTCAGTGCAGCTTAAATTATTGAACTATTCACAGCCATGACTTAAATCAACAAACCTTAGTGAAAACCTGCTGGTGGAATTCTTACTACCAGATCCAAGTAATTCAGAACCACAAAGCATTTCAAAAGTTTCTGCAAGGCCAAAACAAATATAAACACCTCACCTCATTCAAATATATAAACATCTTTTGTTAAGAAAATACCTGTCAGCTTCCCAGCTATAGGTTTCATTTCTGGATACCATTCAATCACTATATCTGCTAAGTCAGTGCTAGAGGGTGGCCTGACCATCACTCGTCTCCAAAGAGCAGACAGAGCATTTCTACCTATTACAATGATAACATCAGAAAAGGATAGTGTAAAACCTACATAAATAATGACACAACACTAAGGCCCTAATCTTTTGGACTTAATTCAGTCGAGTTCAGCACCTAATGAGTCTAGGATTTAGTTTAATTCGATTAAGACAAATTCAGTCCGGTTCAGTTTAGTTAAGATTAATTCAATCCAAAAGAACATGACCTAAATTCTTCAATGATAACATCTACTCTATCTGCATGCATGGATACACAACAAAAATCATCATTCCTACTTTTTCAAGTTGAGCATACTTTAGGGCACTAAACTTTGAACATAGTTGCAAGTTACTCACCGTATTTGCAAAAGTTGCAACTTACACACCTAAATTGTATTTCCGATTAAAATAAAAGATGAATTGTATTTGGCGGTTAACTCCCTAAACTTTGCATGGTGAACGAAGCTCAAATATCAAGACTCATTTCAACCCCATTTTATTCTCTTTGAACTCTGTTTTCTTCTCTTCATCAAAACTCTTCTAAATCCATTTTTCTCTTCATCACTATAATTTTTCTCTCTTTTTATTTGTAATTCTAAACAATGGCTAAGAACCACCGGTGGATTGTTCACCATCCTGCAATTGTTCCAACTCCCCCCCCCCTCTCGATGGTAATTTTGTGTCTCTATTTCTTTTTTTCCAAATTTCATTGCTTCATTTGGAGTACTTAATGTTGCTGAGTTTTTTTTTTGGACGAGGAAAGAAATTTATGTTGTTGAGTAGTTAGCTGTTTTGCTGCTTAATGTGTAAAATCATTTGTTTATGTGATTTTGATTTTAATACTCATTCTAATGTTGTGTATGAAATATTTGTTTATTTTTTGGTTCAAGTGATTTTGATTTTACTATTAATATTCCAGGGTTTAAAAATAATAATCTAACAGCAGTGCCTTCGCCCCCGATAAATTTTGTGATACCAAGTTTGGTTGATATCCATGGTTGGGAAAGATGAAGTCCCTATTTTAAATTACTGATTAATACACTCGTATGCTTTACTGGCCATCCATTTGCATTTTGTTGAATATAATTTCAAGACTTTTGCAGGAAACATTCAATGCTTGCTTTTTATTTCTTTTTTTTATCCTATAAACTAGGTCTTTACATACTTTAGTAGCTCAACTTCATACTTTACTCCGTTTCTTCTGCTCATCATTAAACTTTAAAAAAAAATGGATGATAATTAGTTCAGGATGGTTTTTTAGACATCAGAATCCAGTATGTTAGAGTATGGTAAGTAAAGGAGAAGAAGCAACAAATTTTCCTCTTCATAAGCTAATTTAAAGAAGATTTCAGAAATGCTTGAACAAATGAAAACTGATGTGAAATTGTGAATGCAAATTTTTTGTTGTTTTTTTGGAATTTGAATCAAGGTTACTTTTGTTTAAGACGTCCTTGTTATTGATACGTGTAAGACCTTAAACTTTGTTTAGCTTAGCATTTATTGTTGTCAGATTTCAACTGAAATTAATTCACTTTGCTGCAAAGTTTAGTCCCTTAGACGGTATACTTAACAGTATACAGGATAGAGTGAGAAAGTTGCAACTTTTGCAAATACGCTGAGTAACTTGCAACTTTGTTCAAAGTTTAGGAACCAAAAGTATGCTTTACTCTACTTTTTCCCATATAACCTAATTACAGTTGATAACTTGATACTATACAATTTTTTGCACAGAACTTTTTCACTACAGGTGGCATTACATAAGAATATAACAAAATTCATCATTTCTACTTCATTTTCTAATATAATTTTATGGAATAAAACCTGAATACAGTTAATATTATACATTGAAAAGGCTTACTCAGAAATTTTTTACACATGATAGAGAGTATTCACTATTTACACTATAAATTTAACAAAGCATGATCAGTGTTTCCCTAGAAGATAACGAATCAATGTTAGTAGAAGCTTCTACCATCCACATATTTTAACAAGTGGCAAAAGAAAATAGATAAAAACTATGGAACTAAAGCGAATGTTGGTCAAGTTAAATTTTAATTGTATACAAACTGGTACTACAGCAACAAGCTCCTCTCCAATCATATACCATGATATTTCTGGAGATTCATTCAAAAAGAGTGAACTGGGCAACAGTAATTTGACAAGGAGTTACCCACAAACCTTCTGTATTGCAGCATGTATCAGCCTTGGAAGTTGAGATTGTCGAAAATAAACGAAATCCATCTGCCACTCTTATACCCTGCAAGAATCTCAAGTTCTGAACCTTCAGCAACAATTCTCAACTAAATTTCCAAGGTTATATGGCTAACATTGAGGAACATGAAAATTAAAATTGATGACAGCATTCAGTTACGTATTAGCAGCGTAGTAAATACCTAGCTCGATTCAGTATAACAGCTTAAACAGCAATATACATTCCACATTAAATATCATGATAGGCGTCAGAAAACTGTACCTCTCCATAACCAGTCAGAAAAGTGCTTCCACCCTCCAAAAGAGGCAATAATATCGATTGTACATCTGCAGCAGCTTGGTCAATGTTTTCAAAGACAACCCAAAAACCACTTTTAACTGCCTGTAGACGGTTGAATGCAAGTTAGTAAATGCATCACAGACATATAAAGCTATTGGAAACGATAGCGGAGCAACAACACTCTCTACAGACTAGAACAACCTGAGTCAGAGGACCTGGTTGCCATCGAAACTCGCCAGGCTGCTCTGTACAGACGTAATTCCCAACCAACATCCTCCCATCAATTTGCTCATCCATGTGAATTGGAAGTACTAAACACGAGGGAAAAAATACAATAAAGAAATATGAATCGGCAGATAAGGAGCCAAGCATTATAAAGGATAAGTGGGGGGATTACAGAATAAAGCTGACATAATAAATAACTATTTATGTTGAAAGAAAGACAGGGATACCAACAAACTACAGTTGTGAGAAAAAACTAAAATAAATTGAAAAGGAAAAAAGCATCACTTGAAGGGGAGGTTCAGACGTAGCATCATATCGCTGATATGCAACAGTATTTACCACTCCAAAGTGACCAAGAAGTACAGGGAGTTTCATAAACCACTTGAATTTAGTCCACCAAAATATAAAAGTCAAAGATAAACGAATCTTTGACTCCATAGGAAATGGCTATAACGTAGTAATGTGAATTATAGGAATGAAAAAGATAGAAGTCTGAAACTATATTAAGATGAAAGAAAGCAACTTTATAAACAATGATGACCCCAGAACAAAATTATAGGCCTTCGGAATAATTTTTATACTCCCACCGTCCCAAAAAAAACTGATCCACTTTCCTTTTTGGTCCGTCCCAAAATACTTGATCCATTTACTTCTTTAGTATCATAGCCCACCACTTTTTTACACTTTTACCCTTACTTGCCTATCTCAACCCCACTTATTTTACCCAACTTTACTGTAAACCACTTAAACCCATCACCATTAACTCACTGCAAGACAAACTGATGGGGCTCACAAAAAAAATGAGGGTAAAGAGAAATGGAGCAGTTTTTATGGGGCAGAGTGAGTAACATTATTATAGTTCTTCCGGTCAACAAGCCCTAAAAAAATACACAATTTTTCCTCAAAACCCAAATGCATAACCTCATCATAAGACTTATTTGTTTCGAGTAATTTCATCATATTTTTATCTTCAAATAACGTGGGCATTGCAGAGTTTTGTTTTAAATAATAGTCATTTGTAGCCCATTGAAACGCTAGCCTTATCTTAAACTACATATGAGCTAAGATCTAACAAGAATGTTAAAACCAAAAAAAATAATAATAATAATAAAAAAACTCATTCTAACTCAAGCAATTAAAAACACCAGAAAATTTATTGAGCTTAGCCTGAACAAGCTTACACTCGACTGGACTCAGCTTATTTGCAAATCTAAGCTCACCCAATCCACGACCCTGCCTAGCTAGTGGGACACTGGGCCAAGCTAAGGTTGAACTCAGGCTGAACCAAGTCACACTCAGTAGCAAGCATGACAAATTGAGCACAATGAAAGCATTGGAAAGTAGAATAAAGACATAAAATTAACACAATATAACATAACCACAAATGGCAACAGCTATTTAGAGGTAATTGTATAACAATTAAAATTGAGGCACAAGAATTATAAAAATATACCTTGTTTTCCAATTTCCTGAGCTAACTTGCTTATTAGTGCAGTCTTCCCACAACCAGGTGGACCATACAAAAGAACAGGCCATTTCTGATTCACAGCTAAGATGACCCTCTCAAAACTGCTCTCTATAGAACTTGTCAAAAGAAAAGGATTGCAGTCCCTGACCAAATCAAAAACAAAAAATAGGATCACATAATTGGGGAGTATCAGACACAAACTTCGCAAAGATTTAAATATAGATGCAAGTTATAAAAGGTTTTTTAACAACAATGATTATTTGCCGCAAAATTTATCGGTCTGAAGAGAAAAATCATGTGGAATTCTTAGTTTTATAAAGCACAGGGCACACCAAGGCGCAAATGGTCCTTGGAGCCTAGGCGAAAGGCGAAGGCGGGCGCCTTTTGTACGCGAAGCGCATGCATTTATATATTTATTTCAATTTTTTTCTTTGATAGTATTTAATACAAATTAAAAAGATCCCTAACAATGTAAATAATGATATATGTAAAGCTAAGGTAGTCTCAATTTGGAAAAAAAAAAAGTCATTCATTCTTCAATTTGTTACTTAAATCTTAGCTATTTCCCTTGAGGCTCAAAGGCGCACCTTACCAAAGGCGCTTTGAAGCATACGAGGCATGCACCTTACCAAAGGCGCTTTGAAGCGTACGAGGCGCGCGACTTTCGTAGGTGACTGAGCCTCGCCTAGAAAAAGCCCATTTCCCAGAGCCTGAGAGGGAGGCGTGCCTTAAAACTAAGATGGAATTTAAATCTAAGTACATTAGATTTCATAGTTCATACACTTGCCCTGAGCAGGCTTTAAAATATAATGGACATGGACAGTCACAAAAAGACATACAACCAACACCCCCCCCCCAAGTAACACATAAGCCAAGCAGTAACTTTAGAATTAAGCAACATGAGACTGACTTTCACAAGTGTCAGCAGTCAGAGGCAAATATTACATATTCCAGGAATTCTCAATATATGGTATAAATCCGGTGGGTAATGATGATGAAATCACCACATAACTGCTTAGGCTTTTTAGTTCATACATCTCTCGAGAAATGATTCATGCTAAAACACATTTAATTTGGTGACTGCATAACATACCTTTTCTGCCTTCTAAATCCTTCAGGTTCACATTCAAGAAGCTTCAGCACATTACTAGACATAGCCTCTAATCCATTAAAACCAGTATCTATATCTGGAGCTCCTTTTCTGGATAAAATCCAGCCAGCCTTTTCTATGGATGCATCCCAATAGAACTCTTGCCAACTGGGAGAAAAAAAAAAAAATTAGCTAAGCTTTAATTCCGAAACTTAAACAGCCCTGATAATGAAGCAAAATAACAGTTGAGATAGGATAACTAACCGCAACAAACATGGTAGAACATCAAAAGGCTGCATACCAAGTACCGAAGTTCTACTTGGTAACCTCAGAAGAACACAGAGTATCTGCACCCCACACCATCTAATATCTCTAATGAGCTTAGTATCAATGCAAACATCAAAATTCTCTGATTGATGCACCAAGTCCAAAAAACAACACCAATTCCAACGGCTTGAAAAATATTCAGGGTCTAAAAGAATAAGACGATAAGACATCCACAAAAGGTCCCGAAGATGCCTAACAAATACCTGTGAAAAAACAAGCAAAATATTTAAAGACTACAGCATGAAAGATGATGCATGATGTCAAATAAAAACAGACATGGCATTACAATTTGATAGTGCCATGGCCCATGGGAACATATCGTAAACATTAGTGCCATGGCCCATGGGAACATAGCTTGAATTCTAATATAGTAAACATTTATCCTTAATAAATAGAAAGGACATAACATCCCAGCAATGAACATATGGAAACCCAACCCCCTCCCCTTTCTTCTTCTCAACCAGTCTTCGAAGAAAACTGTGGAACTGGTATCCTAAATACATGTCATTTTACTTTTTGACCACCAATCTTCCTCAAGATGTATTGATGATATGAATCTACAGTAACCGTAACCAGAGGAACATCTGTAACAATTTATGCATCAATAAGTCCAACCAACAAATCTACACACAAGCAAAAGAATTGTCCGACAAAGTGACATTTCACATAAACAGGAATCTTAGTGACATTGAGGTCTCATTAGTGACAAAGTGACATTGAGGTCTCATTAGTGGGCAAGGATTGTTCCATTCCCAACCTCATACGTCGATAAAAATCATAAATCACTCCAAGAATAATAATATCAGGAATCTTTTGTCTACACTTATATGAAAAAGGATAGATGAACATTTGTATAGAAAGAGAAACTTTCTTATAGGTTGAAGAAACAAAGCGCAGCGGACAAATAAATCAAGAATTCAGATTCAGAACAGTTTCCAATACACAGCTGCAGAACAAAATTCCTTTAAGTTTAATGTCCTATTTATCCATCTCAAGACACCAATAAACATTAGACATTTTCAATGAGGACAAGGCGTCAAGTTTTTATCTCAAAAATGTCAGTTCTAGCAAAACCCTAAATCATATAGGCATCACAATGGGATGCAAAGTTCATTTCACTTAAATCTCATCTCTCTTAGGACTGAAAATAATGTGATAAGTGATTACATTATTTATGAAAATAGGATTCACAAAATCTGATTCTCTGAGGTTTATTCAAATTTCATTGCTACACAACCAAATATAATTTTAAAAATCAAAAAAATACTACCTCCATTTCTACCTAGGTAGCACGGAGACAGATTAGAGGTCAAAAACAGGGACAAGGATGGGAACAGAAAACGAAAAATTCAAAATTTCCAAAATAGGGTACAGCTTGGGGACGGCAAAAATATGTATAAATATTAATTAAAATAAATGATAAAATTAAAAAAAAAAACAGAGAGACTAATTGACAAATAAGTAAATAACTAGTAGAAGTAACAAATAAAGTATGAAGGATATAATAAGAAAAGAAAACGTTGCCAAAAAATAAAAAGAAAAGTAAAAAGACCCACCATACAGAGTAAAGCCATAGAAATAAAACCAAAAAAGTAAAGTCAGAAGAAAAGAACGAAGAAAGAGAAAAAAGGAAAGAGAAAGAAAAGAAAAGAGAGAACACAATTCAAACAAAATGGGAAATGAAAAGTGAAGGCAGTGCCAGACCGAAACAGACGCCGACGATAGTGCCCGAAGGGTAGCAGACGGCGATGGTGGTGATGGTTAGCTCCGACGACCGTGAATCGTGGTTATAGTCATTTTTCAATTGAAAACCCTAGATTTTTACCCTTTTTCTTTCCTCCTTTTTGTTTTCAATTGGAAACATAGTTTTTTTCCCTAAAAAAATTTGAACGTTCATGTCTTGGGGACGGTACTTTTGCCTGTTAGCCATCCCCGATACGTCCCCAGCCACCGTCCTCCATGTCCCCACTATCACCCTGTCGTACTCTACATTACTCTATTATTCAAGAAATACAGGCAAAACTAGATATTCATAAAATAGAAATCAAACCAAATCTAGCAAGTTCCCCCACCATGACACTTTTTTAAATATTTACATCATTATTGACGATCAAAGCAATATATATCTGAACAGAATCAAACTACAAAGTAAAATTAAGGGTGCATTTTCCTCATCTTATTAAACACAATTCAAGGCAATCAGTGCACACTAGTTCAAGATACATTCAAACTGAGTCTAACCACGGCAAATCAAGTCTTATAAGTTCGGTTAATATTAATCCAAGTCCAATTCGGTCAAATAAGTTCCAATTGTTAGGATCGGGTCAAAATCAAATCCACTAAATCTTAGAAGTTCAAAAGGTTTCATTTAAATTTACAAGTCCACTTAATTCAATTTAGATAAGTTCGAGTGACACAAGCTGAAAAAAATGCACCCTAAATGGAAACACAAGTAATTGAAAAAGTCATGTGTATACGTAGCAATTGTGGAAAGTTTCTTCTTTTGGTAGTTTTTTGTTTTAGCATGTTTTCTTATTTTATTAAGTTTCTTTGATTATATGTTGGCTACATGGATTTATTTTCTACTTAGAAAGGTTTTACATGTTTTTAGCCTTTAGTGCATTTAATTAATAGTTTTTATTTTATTTTTAAAAATCTATGAATGAATTTTTTAGTTCTAATGTTTGTGTTTAGATAGTGGTAAATTGGTAATCTTCAATATTTTGGATAGATAGTGGTAAATTGGTAATCTTATTTTATTCCTAGTTTGGAATTTATTCCTAGTTTGAATAGTATTGAAATGATTTTAATAGTTTTTATTTTATTTTTAAAAATCTATGAATGAATTTTTTAGTTCTAATGTTTGTGTTTAGATAGTGGTAAATTGGTAATCTTCAATATTTTGGATAGAAATGGAGAATCAGATTCTAAGTCATTATTTGAAGAACATTGTGCTATCATAAATGGTGAATCAATCAAACACTAAGATGTAACCTTAGTGCAAACTTGAACGGCGACTTCAAGTTGTATCCTTTATAATTTTCATTTTCAATCTAAGTGCAACAATCGCCAAAAAAAATTAAATTTAAATAAATAAATAACACACACACAACCACATCATCAAATAGCCAACCACGAAATCACATAAAAGAGGACCTAGTAAACCAATTCAGACTCACTTAAAAGCATCCGCAAGATGAGTCATCCTTGTGACTAATGAGAACAAATATGACCATGTAATCTTAAGTAAATCTATATAATATATTAAAAGGCGTTGTTCGCATCATATTACGCCACATAGGCGCCAGGTCATTGACTCATTGTGCCATGACATTAGTCCACATTTTTGGTATATGCTACAAGTAAGCATGTCACATCTTTTTAACAAAATAAATTATGCTTAAAACTAGATTCGAACCTATCACCTCTTACAATTCAAAGTGATCTACTTATCATCTCAACTAACTTTTATTTGTGCTTTGAATATCCACTTAACATTAAGGTTATATATTCCATTTATCATTAAATTAATTAAGGTTATATTATTTTTGTACTTTTTCACAAGAGTGAGAAATAAATACATACAGTATCAAGTTGAAAAAAGTAACCCCGATCCTACACACTAGTTAATTTTTATTAGGTGATCATCTTCAAGAGCATTTGTGTAGCGGTATAGTGTGAACAACATTAGTAATGCATAGGGGTGTTAATGAGCCGAGTTAAGACCGAGTTTGGAGTAGCTCAAGCTTGACTCATGATATTTTTACTTGGGTTCGAGCCGAGCCTTAGGCTTTTTTGAGCCTAAAACTATCATGTTCAAGTTACACTAAAACTTAACTTCGGTTAGAAAATCTTAACAATACAAAATCTATTTGAAAGCTATATATATAAGCTAATTTATTCTATTGTCTTAAACTTTACAATAATATTCTAAAAATATATAATATTAACATGTTAAATAACATAATTGAAATATATTCTAAGCCTGGTCACAAGCTTTTCGAGCAAAACATAGTTGTGTCTCGGCTCATGACAATTTCAAGCCTATCACGAGTAGTTTGTGAGCCGACCGGCTCATTTAAACACCTAAGTAATGCAAAATAAAAAATTAACAAAGACAGCATTGTTACCCTGTCCAAAGCAACCAAGTGAAATTAACAAAGACAGCATTGTTGCCCTGTCCAAAGCAACCAAGTGATATTCTAAAAATCAAGAATGTGAAAGCAAAGGTGTCAATTGTCAAAAGTGCCTGAAACTTACCTCGTCTTTCAACTTGAAAATGTATGCCATCTCAATAATACGAAAAAATGGTGGTCCCCCAAATTCATAGTAGTATTCTACAGAACTGAAACAATAATTGGGCATAAAATGTCATAATAATGCAACATGACATTCAAATTTAGATAGTATGCAAAAAATACTATTATTCAAAAAGTGCTCAATTGCACAAAAGTTCTCTACAGGTGCCATGAAATCAACAATAGATAAATAGTAAGGAACAATTTGAAATGTCAATGAACTTTTAATTATTAACTTAAGTATCCTAAAAAGATCAACATTAATTATCTAAAAATATAGGTGATTAGAAATTCATCCAAAAAAACATGGTGATAGTGATTCATATACCATCCCTCCCTTAAATTGCAATAAGGTCATCCTCTTTAGGATTGAATTTGTTCGAACTAAAATGGATTGAACTCATTGTATTGAATTAATAGAAAAACTAAACTATATTAAAAGTGAGTCCAAAAGAGTAATGCATAACAAATCCCCACCCTCTTAACATTGATAAACATTATTTATTACTAGCAATGCATTAAGGATGGAAACCTAAAGAAAAGCTCCACTTAGAGGTGATAATCTAGAGAATGACATGCTTCATAGTGGTCATCAGTCTTCCAAAAAAAAAAACCTACTGCAAGGGACTTTTTTTAGTTTAAGCTAGTCATCAAAATAGAACTTGCTTCTCAAGGAAGGTTCTTCATTAGTTTAAACTTATGTCACGTTGATTTCACAATATTAATCATAAGAACGGCTTAAATTGAAAACTGTTATTTGTCACATAAAACAGAGAACTCCATAATTCTCAATTAAGTAAATGGCCATCCTTTTGGTAATGTTATTACTGCAAAGCACATAAAACCATATGCAGACCTACATTGTAGCACGGTGTGGCACAACCTACACCAATGAGTGAGTGAGTGTGTGTGTGTGTGTGTGTGTGTTTATTAAATGTTACATTTATGGAACAAGAAGAATCAATTATTTCAGTGGTAAAGTCTAAACCCTGCACTAAGGAATCCATTGATTGTAACATAGTCACGGGTTCAATTCTTCATGATAGCATGTTAGTTCATTTTTTGGCCTTTCAATTTTTTCATTCTTTGGGTATTCACATTTTCATGCTATTTTGTTAATTCCTTCTATTATCATTTTCTTTTTCAGTGAATTAAAACCCATAAACTTATAAAGTATCGCTCCACCTTTTTTTTAAAACCATAAAACTTGTACAAATCTCCGACTGCATAATTTTTTTATAATTTTTTTAAAAATAGCTAGAAGTATAAGATCATTTAATTAAAAAAATTGTTGAACTAATGTATGAATGTTTTAGTTCTTGAATAAATATAGAAAAGTGAATTGTTATGCATAATTTGTAAAAGTTTATTATGAATTGTGAATATTGATTTTGGGTATATACAGAGGGAGTATTGTTGTCATTCTGCACTAATATGGATAAAAACTCACAAAATACAAATTTTCTATACCTAAAAAATCACATATTATACCGATTTCTACACAAAAATAACTAATTGCTATATGTTATTTGATTAGAAGATTTGTGCTACACCTCCTCTAAAACCCTGGGTCCACCGATAAAATAACCCCATGTCCAGTTGGCATCAAATTACATTTAAACAGCCTGTCTTAAGTAATATTCAAATTAATCAAAACAAAATATTGACTATCATTAATAATACTTGATCAGTAAAGTTCAAGTAACAAAGGCAACAGAATCTTTTAGGTAAATGCAACATAATGTTACAAAAGACATCGTTGTTGTTCATATTAGGCCTATTCTATTCTTAGCTTCAAAGTAACTAAAAAGTCTTTCATGTTAGCATCAACTACAATTAAATAGCTGCATCGTTAAGGGAATAAAAAAAACTTGATGAGAAGCATCTAGAACTTTAGTGACTGCTAATAATGAAACACCAGACTCAGAGATGAATACTCTACTGATATCTGAAGAGAGCACACCTAAAAAAAATTTACAATGACAGTATGCAACTGAAGCCAACATCTTCACAATCGTTGACCTTATTTTTAATCCTTTCAAAATCTCCTACCAACCCATCTGATTTTATCTCAAATATTGTAACCTTTTAGGATAAATAACCTAACTTTTTGTATAATTTGTTAAGCTTTGTGTAAAAAGTTATGGCTTTTTTTGTTGTGTTAAAAAGTAGTCTGACAAGAGATTTACTATTCATTCCTCTAGACACATAAATGCAAGCATAAATATGCACTTGCAGTACAAAACATGCGTCAAAACTAAGTAACAGTAATACTTACCCCTTCAAGAAAGGTGCTAGATTAAGTGCTCGACAAAATGCAAAATGAACAAGCTCGTGAAGATCCAAAAACCTCCCACATCTTGAATATGCCTCAATCACTCCGTATACATCTAAACCATCAATTTCTTCACAACCTACAAAGAGCCTTTCTTCCCTATAATTTATGAGTCCCGCAGGATGACCAGACCTTAAGTTTGGTACTAGTTTTAACAATTCCACAACACGTTCCAAAATTTTCTTAGCAATTGCACGAAAACAACCCATTATAGGTATTGTGTAGTTAGGGTGCAAGAACATAGAAGCTAAAGCATTCACCACTTGTGTCTCTTCCAACTCATTTTCCTACAAATAATGCAACGAGAACCTCAGAATTAATCAAAAGATAATAGCTTTAAAATACATATATAAAAAAAAATTTAAAAAAACATTGCATGATGAAGTGAATTTTATTTGTACCGCATTTAAGAAAGAACGGAAATTGACTAAAGTTCCAAGCTTGGGACAACGAACAATTAACCTCTGCAACTCCGACTTCAAATGAAAACTTCCGTCAATCGACATTCTTTACTTGGCGAAGATATCAACTGGACAACAAGTTATCAAATTAGTAGGGTAGAATTCGTATAATTTACAGATAAACTAGCAATTAAAAGTTCACCCCAATTGGGCCCGTCCCTGCCCCAGGCAAGAGAAAAAGAAAATCTCCATTTTCGTAGTCTAATATATATAACCTTAGGAGTTATTATTATAACCAAAAGTCTACAGCACATACATTATCTATCAACAAAATTCAATTGGAAATTTATTCTCCTTCGCTTAAAACTCTGACAGTGGCAATAAATTACCCAGCATAAACCTCCATACCCAATATATTCAATTCAATAACCCACACTAGAAGAGCCCAAACCGACCCAACCCAATCCAACCCCATTGTATAATTGATTTTCCATGAAAAAAAATCTTACCTCAAAAGCTAAGCTCGGCTTTGATAGAGGAAAGACACCACACTAAAAACCACGGTCAACTCAGTCACCAGTTCAATTCGACAGAGGAGAGGGTGAAAGAAACAGAGATTTTAAACTTTGAAACCAGGGTTTATGTGGGTTCTGCTTCAAAAGTTGACAAGCAGAGTATTAGGGAAGGTCTGGTTTGTTTTTTAAAATCTTTAATACCAAGGGTTTAGGGTTTAACAGAAAATTGATTTAGGAAAAAAGGCGGCATATAAATCAGTCCTCGGCTTAGCCGACTTAGAAGCTAGAAAGCTCAGCCGCTCAGCGCAATCGCAATCGGTTGTTGATTGTTGGTTTTGGCTGGTTTTAATTGGTTTGTTTGACTGGTTGAAAATATTAGTTGTATGTATTAACTTTTTAAGTTGATTGTTTAAACTAGTTGTTTGGAATAGTGTTTGATAAAATCAATACCTACTATATTAAAACTCACCCCTTAAATCCTACCCGGCACATTCTTACACACTCTCCCCACTCACAACACTTTATCACTCCTCAAATCAATCACCCTGTTAATCTAAATTTATTTCGTTTAACTCTTCACTTCACCACCTCCCTCCTCACTCCCCTTACCTATTGGTTTTCCATCTTCCTATAATCAATAGATAACAACTAAAACAATAATTAAATACCAATTTCTTATATTTAAGGGAGAAAAGCTTGAATTGTTTTGGTTCACAAAGGATTTAGGTTAGCTAATATGCTCATTGGTTTTTTCTTTTCTTTTTTTTCCATTTGGTTTTGAGGTGCTGTGATGGAATCGGATTTTGGTTGTTTTACATTTACATTTCCCATTGATTTGAGGTGCTATTTGATTTATGAAGTTTGATTTCATTTGTTTGTTCTATAATTTGATAGTTGAGCTAATTGTGCTAAAAACCATTACACAAAGCTATCATCTTTAATTAAATTTTTTAGAAGTTGTTGATGGGTGTTAATGTGCATTGACTTTGTTGGAGGTTTTGGGTGGCAGTTGGTGTTTGTTCATTTTTTTTAGTTGAATGGTCATTTTGTCTTTCATACTTTTTTACCTTTTGTGGTTTATTAGATGAGCTTTTTTATTAATTTGATTAGAATTACAATTCATCTTTGTTATTATCCTCTTATGTACTAGATTATTTTCCTTTTTTTCCATTTTTATTAATGTTTTTCTCTATTTGTATAGCTCTTCATATACATATATATACACACATACGAAATTCCAATTTTCATATTCGTATACTCTATACATCATACATATATCTCAATGCATTGCATCAATATTCATGCATTACCTCTAAACAAGTCACATTAACCCTTTTTTATTATACTCCCTCCGTTTCATAAAAATGGCAACAAAGGGGTGTTTCACGGACTCCAATGCAATTTTTGTTAAGGGTATTAATTGGGTTGTAATTGTATGTAGGAGAGAGAAAAAAATGGTTTAATTATATAATACCCATGTGAGTTTTGGAGGGAAACTTTAGAAAAAAAAAAAAACAAACAAACAAAATATTAGTGGGCCATGTTGTTGTCCCACGTGAATTGTAAATGCCAAAAAAAAGGAGGGAAATATTTCCATTTCATTAGTTTCATCAAATTTGGGATTCATATTTTTTTCCCCCCAAATTTTTCATGCAATATAAATACACCATTGCACTACTCCATTGGCATTCATATTAGAAGTTCACTTTACAAAAAAAATTCAGAGAAGCTCTTCCATCAACACCACAATAATTACAGCAGAATCAAGTAAGTTTGTAGCAAAAAATTACAGCATTAATTACACTGCACACACAACACTACTGTTAGATTACATACACTTCACACACTGTGCACATTTTCATCTTCTCATAACCAAAAAAAAAAAACAAAATGGAAGATGAGGTTGTAGATGGGTTCTACGATCTTGATCAGATATTGATGGAGGAGGGGCTCATTGCTTCTTCAGTCCCAAGAGCTGAAACATGGCAACAAAGATTGGTTACTCCTGAAATTAAAGATTTAACTGAAGCACAAAAAATCAGGGTGGTATACCAGTTAGTGGGGTTGATGAAAGATGGTAAACTGCCAAGAGGTAGTCAAGCCAAAGTAGCCAGGGAGATGGGCGTTCATAGAAGCAAAATTTGCAAAGTATTCAACAAAGCAGAAAAATAGAAAGCTAGGGGGGGAACCCATAGATGTCAGTAATAAGAAAAAGGGCAGGTCTGGTAGGAAACCATATTACACCAACAGTGAAGAATGGCTTCAGTCAGCACCACTGCATTTAAGAGGCACTTATAGAGCATATGCTGGTGCTTTAAAGTGCTCACCCAGTCATGTGTTTAGATTATTAAAGAAGGGGTTAATAAGAGCACACACAAGTGCTAACCACCCATATGTAAGTGAAAAAAACAAGATTGACAGAGTTAAGTGGGTTTTGTCACACATTGAACCCCCTACTGCAGAATGTAAAGCAAAATTTTCAAACATGAAAACCACAATTCATATTGATGAGAAGTGGTTCTACTTTAACCCAACAACAAGAAGATTCTACTTGTTACCCAAGGAAATAAATCCTTATAGAACATCAAAATCAAAAAATTACAGCATTAAGGTAATGTTCATGGGAGTCACAGGTAGGCCAATCTACAATGATGATGGGGATATGCTTTTTGATGGTAAGTTTGGGATTTTTCCCTTTGTGACATATGAAAGGGCTAGAAAGAGGAGCAAAAACAGAGAAACTGGTACAATGGAGACAAAAACAATTCATAATGTCAACCAACAAGTAACAAGAGACATGTTACTAAACAAAGTCCTCCCATGTATCAAAGAAAAGTGGCCTGATTTTTTGTCAAAACACATTGAGATACAACAGGATAATGCCAGACCTCATATTAAAGATTCTGATCCAGATTTTAGGGCAGTAGCTAGTGCAGATGGGTTTAACATACACTTAATCAATCAACCAGCACAATCACCAGATTTTAATGTTCTAGACCTAAGTCTTTTTAGAGCATTACAAAGTCTACAATATCAGTCTTTTCCAAAGAATGTGGATGAATTAATTGAGAGAGTGAATGAAGCATATGATGAGTTTTCCCCAACTCTAATAATATATGCATGGATATCATTGCAACTAGTTATGGTAGAGACATTAAAAGTTAAAGGCTCAAACAATTACAAGCTTCCACACATAGGAAAGAAGAAGCTGGAAAGATTAGGTTAACTACCTGAAGTTATTGAAGTGGAGCAAGAAGTAATTAATGAAGTTGTTACCTACCGTAATGAGCTAAATGCATCACAACAAGAAGGGGCTCAGAATGTAGAGATGGAGACAAATGCTGAAGAGTTATCATCACAGTACATTGATGCTTATTTATTTGAAGAGGAACAATTTAGTGCATATCTTGATGCAAGCAGACAAATGGACAGTGATGAAGAAGAAGCATTAGTGGATAGCATGATGTAAAAATTAGACAAAGGGGATTTTTGGACTGCCTCAAGTAACCAAATGCATAGAACTAACAACAACATTTTGTATAATGTGTAAATATAGTCAACCATTTGGTTACTTGATAATGTAGTGAATTTTTTGTACTAAGGCAGTCAAAACACCAATGTAGTGGTGATGAATTTAATCAAAGTTATGTGACTTTTGTTTTTTGGAAGTTTATATGAAATGAAAGGTTTATTTAATGCTCTTAGTAACCTTACACCCTAACCATCAGGGATAATGGAAGCCACATATTGCTCAACATTGTGATGAAACTTCTATAGTGAGGTCCTTTACTAAAAAAAGACTTCACTAGAGCAACAAACACAAAGAAGAGCGCATGTGAACATGAGTCCCTTCATCATCTGGCTCATAGGGTGCATAGAAAAACAAGGGGGGCTTATGAGAAGCACACAAACACACATGGGACTCACATAACACTCTTATTTATAGAGTGCTCTACACCCCTCTAATATTTCATTGGGATGTTATTGGTAATCTACCCATCAAATACAAAAGAAAATTTTTTAACATCATCCATCATCATTGAAATTCCCCCCTAAAATACAAAAGGACTCATAAATAGGACAGAATTAAAATCCATAGGATACTGTGTCACCAAAACAACACATGCAACACACACTCCATAAATATTAATGAAACCATTGACTGCATAGATAACAGTAGGTTTGTAAATCACAAAAAGATCAAAAACAAACAGCATAGATGCATATTAGCAAAATTCACAAAATGACAATAACTTAATATCACATTAGTCACAAAATAATGAAATACATGCACACAAAAAAATCACCAAAATTATAGCAGAACAGATCAAAATGACCAAAATAATAAAATACAAATGCACTCAAAAAAACCAAAACAGTTAAACCAGAAATGAAAATTATCACCAAAAAATCCAAAATAATCAAAAACATGCAAATGCCAAACACATTAGGAAAATCAGAATACCAAACAGAATTAAAACACCAAGATCTCCAAAAATCAAGAGTCAAAGTATACACCCAAAAAAATTGAAAACATGGAAAGAACCAAAAATATGAGGAAGATTTGAATCAGAACATAACATACTCACCAAAATCAACAAAATAACAAAACATCACCAAAAATCAATACCAAATCACCAAAAATCAACAAAACCACCAAAAATCACCATGGATCACCAGTATCACCAAAAATCACCAAAAAATAAGGAAAAAAACTCAAAATTCTAAACAAAATTGAACAGTATACTTATCGAGGCTTTGTTCAGACACAACAAAGCGACCAACTAGCTCTTGAGGAACGTCCTTCATCTGATCGAACAAGACCTCATTCATAAATAGAACCCATGGAGAGGCAAGTAGATCTGCCTCGTCGTCTTCATCATCAGAAATGGTGAGGTCAATCACAGGTATGGGACTCTTACCTTTTTCCACCTCATTTTTCTCCATCTTCCCCTTTTTTTTCTCACTCATTCTCACCATCTTAGCCTCAGTCATACCAATTTCACACCTACCCTCATCTTCATCACAGATCTTCACTCCCTTTCCCTCATCCTTCGAATCTCATTAATGCTTACTCTTTTTTGTAATGGTAAGGACTCAACAACACCTTTTCCTTTTCCCTTTACATCTGTAGATCTCTTTCTAGAACTCTTCGTCTCTTTCTCCTCTCTCGAAACACATGGTAAACCACATACGAGAGACCATTCACTAACCTTGTTGTTATCCCTATCCTCTTTCAATCTTTGAAAAACCAACTCAACAGACGCCATTACAGGGGGACTCATGTCGGCGTTTTTATTAGATTTAGGGTCGGCCATTTTTTGAGAGGAGTGGAGTTTTTACAAAGATGAATCAAGGTAAACAACAGAGAGAGTGAAAGAGAAGAGAGAGAGACGTAGATCTAGGGTTTTGGGAAGGTGGAGGCAGACTGAGAGAGGAGAGAGAAGAGCAAGAACATATAGAGGTGAATTAGGGTTTGATAGTGAATGGGTAGATGGAGGAGTAATTGTTAGGGTTCATAAGAATGAATGGGGTAGATGGAAGGTTGGTGGTTGATGTTGTTGTTAATGTTTGGTTTTAAATGTGAATGGGTAGTTAAAATAAAGAGTTTTTAATTTGGGTGGTTGATTTTTGGTGAGAATGATTAAATGTGTAATAAATTGATTAAATTATAATGAGATGTTATTAAATGAAAGTGGGTATTAAGTAATGGCAAAGTGGTAAATAAGTAAACATTTTTTTTGCCATTTTAGGAAATATGTAAGTTTGTTGCCATTTTTTTGATACACCCAAGTATAATAAATGTTGCCATTTTTATGAAACGGAGGGAGTATATTATTTTGATTCTTTAACCTATTATTCAGTTATTTGTTCATTAGTTCAATTTAGTGTAAAGGGGGAAAAGGAAATAATTTTTTTTCTTAATTGTTTCTTTGTTTTCATATATCAGGTTACTTGGGGAAGATTAGAATTGTTGGTGCTAGAATTGAGACTCTTGTAAGTTGGAATGGGTGTGTCATTTGTGCCAATTTTTAATTATTATAGAGTATATGTTACCCAATTGTAGTAATTGATGTAACTCACACAGTCACACACAACTATATATGTGTTGCCCATGTATTAGCGATGTTGTGAGTGCTATTATATAAATTGTTAAAAAGTTGTGATTTTGTTTTGTTTATATAAGATCTTATTCATTCCTTTCATTTGTTTGATTGTTAAAATGGTCAATTCACTTTCATTGACAATATATAAAGGGATTCAATTGGCTAATTAATATGTTTTGCGTTTTTTCAATGTTTGATTTTGATTGAACTTTCATTTAAGTACAGAATAATTACTTAGTTAATAATATCGCATAAGAATTAATTTGTCTAAAATTAATTCGATTTACACAATAATATGCCCCAAATTGTTATCATTGTGACCTTCATGTTGTCGTAAGTGAAAGAGGTGAAAAACAAATTGTGAAGGGAAATGAACACTAATGATTCGTGTTTTCATTACATTTCTTTATACAAGCTCATAAGCCAGGAATTGATCTTAGTTTCTCTTATTTGACCTGTAGATGCAAATTGAAGTTTTGTACTTCCTAATTGAACTTACCTAAAATTATTGGCCTCGTGTATGAATTCGTCTAAGCTAACAACCCTTAATTGACTTATATGAATTATTTGCCTTAAATTTATTTTTTAAAATTTTTATCATATAAGGGTGAAGTGAACAACAAAGACCTAATAAAGGATACGTCTAACGGTAATATGCAAAATTAAAGAAGATATTTTGTAAACCAAATTAAAGGGCCAAATCCACTAAAACAATCCTAAACCTATCTACACTAGAGAAACATGCCTCAGAGTGACATCTATTACAAGCTTATATTACTGTAGTAAAAGATCACTTTAGAGAAGGTATTGTGTCAGACCGGTCTGACAGTAACGTTTCTATCAGACTAGTCCACCAGACCTGGACACATATGTGCTTAACCTGGACACATGCTGTTAAACCTGGACATGTATTGGTAGACCTGGACACATTTGTAAACCTGAAAACAGAAGTGGACACATTTTAAACCTGGACACAATTTGTAAACCTGGACATGCAAAGCTGGACAAATGTGGACAAACCTGGACAAATATGAACAAACCTGGATAAATCTAGACAAGCATGGACAAATCTGGATAAATCTGGACACACCTGGACATGCAAACCTGGACAAATGTGGACAAACCTGGACAAATATGAACAAACCTGGACAAATCTAGACAAACATGGACAAATCTGGATAAATCTGGACACACCTGGACATGCAAACCTGGACAAATGTTGACAAACCTGGACAAATGTGAACAAACCTGGACAAATATGAACAAACCTGAACACAAATCTGAACACACCTTGATACATATTTTTAACCCTGGATACCTATTTGTAAACCTGGACACATATTGTTTAAACATGGATACATATTGTAAAACATGGACACATTTTGTAACTAACTTGGACAAACTAC